>CM077462.1:110529468-111994807 GCA_039654755.1 Calcarius lapponicus
CAAATTCTTGGTTTTTATACAAAAGAATGACTTATAGGAATTAAATGAAAAATTAATTCCAAAATCACAAGGAGTTTTTAACATGTCCTCCAGAGAATTTTGCAAGGACCCTCAAATACTTCTATATAGTACATATCAGAGAGTTGGCTATTTAGAAATATCACACTTTTTTAGAAGTGTATCCCTCTGATCATAATATAGCTAATTTAATTATTTTTCCCTTTCATATTTAAAATGCATATTTTATTAAGGAACCAAAATACTGGCATCTGATATTCATATATCAGTATCAATATTTTAAATGACATGTGTTACCAGAATTTTGAATAAAAGAAATAACCACCACCATACAAGTTTTATCTCTGTGTTTTGCTATATGTCTTTGTCCTTGCTTCTTTTCTCCCAAAATTTTGTATTTTGTACGTAAAGTTATTAGATGTCTTACTTGTCTCAAATGAAACAAGTGAGAGTTGATTGCAAAAAAGAATTGCTTAACCAACGCCATTGGTATTACATTAATCTAAACAGTTTGCATTTGCAGTCTTTATTACACCCCATTTGCTAGTGCTTAAATTGAATCATACTGTGTGGCTTAATTACCTAAGGAATTAAATAAGAATATTCTAAGATTTGAACTATACTACTGAATTTGTGTAAAAACTGCATCCTTATTACTTATGATTTGAGTACATTTTAGTATACCATGGATTGCAAATGGGGCAACAATCAGAACAGCATCCTCTGTCAATATGGATATGTGACTATGCAATGCACAGGAGAAATATAAAACTCAGCATAGAGATAAAATCAATTTTTAATGAGAAGTCAACATTTATAGTGAGTTTTCTGTTGTGGTTGCTATTATTAATAAAACTAAATGTCTTTTAAATTATTTCTTTTTACTTGACGTTCTATTATATATGCACTGTTGGATGATTTAATGACTCATGAAAGTCTTAAAAATGGAAGCAGGGACATTATAACAAAAACATCTTCAGTAAATCAGTAAAACATGGCTCATTTGTGTTTATGGTTAATGTGTTTGTACAAGAACACAGTATCAATATAAATAAAGATACTAAGGTTATAAGACTTCTCTTCTTGAGCAAATGTTTCCATAGTTTTAAATCCTCACAATAAAAATCCGGAAAGTTTTATCTACAGAGAAATAGAGAAGATGAAGGATTTTTTCAATTGGCAGTACCATACGTTTTTTAAAAATCAGGCAAAAAGACCCATGTGAAATATAAGCTCAGGCTTTTCATTTATCAGGTAATTGACAGTGCATGGGTGTGTATTTCCACTTTTGTATAGACAATCTAGAGAGCTGCTGGCGGCTTTGCTGAGGTCCTTGCTGCAGGCTGGGCAGAGGAAGGAGCCCCCAGCACAGCCCGGGGCCGTGGGAAGCAGAACATCCCCTCACTGGAGGGATTTCCTTGGACCAAGGCAGGGAAATACAGAGCTTTCTGCCATGCAGAAAGGCACAGAAGGGTGAAAACTGCCACTGCTATTGCAGCTCTGTCTTCTCTAATGACAAAGTTGTTCATTGAAAAAATCTGAAGCTTCTAGTGTTAATCTAATAAAGCAAAGCACTTTTGAGTCTAAAAACGGGGGAGCTGGAGAGGAATAGTTGGATGTAAGTGTTTTTTGGGAGCTTAATGTATTTGGGTCTAGACATTTACTACAGCATTTTGTTTATAATTTAAATGTTTTCGTTAAGACAGACATAATTCTCACCATTACGCTTTTTAATTAAAATGTTTTTGAATTTGCGGGTTGTACCTCATTATAAATGGCTACATCATTACATTTGTACAGACACATATAATTAAAAATTATGTTTTCTGTCTGACAAAGAAGTAAACTTCTGTTTCCACTAATTTAGTCTTGTTTCCACATAATTTCTGAACTGCCAGTTCAAAATGGATGTAGAAGTCTAGCATATGCAAAATTGATATTACAAAGTAATAATTTTTTAATACTTCTCTTAATTGGCAGGGAATATTTTATGTAAGAGAAGTCTTGTGGGGAATAAAGTGAACCGAAGCTCTATCAGAGCATTGAATTCCTGCAAATGTAAAAATATTTTACTGGAAACAGTAAAAAAACAAATTTGTAGGTTTGTTTGTTTTTAATACCATTTAAATGAGGTTTTGCTTTTTTTAATATGTGGAGAAGATAATTTTATTTCAAGTGTAAAGAAACACAATCAGAGTCAGGGCAGAAATCTTCTGCTCTGCATTGTGCAAAAGGTCAGATTATATTATGCAAAGTTTGGCTGTCTGGATTTATATTAGGAATATCTTTAGCCCATAAAATTAGCTTTAATAGTTCATTGATTGATCATTTATATCAGGGAAGATGAGCCTGTGTTTTATTCTACATAGAGTTCTTGAAAGGACTGTTGCATTTTGGAAAAAAAACAACTTTTCAGTTCTGGAAGTTGTAATAATCAGTGTCCTCATACCTTAGGAGCAGAAATGTCTTTCTCCCCTCTCTCTGAAATGCAGAGGTTGCCCCCTGCACTCAGGGGGCTCTGTGGGAGTCAGCAGATGGATTCTGGGGCAGAATGCAGCAGAAAATTACCAGGGAAGGGAAGTTCCCCCCCAGGAGAAGGCAACTGCTGCGGATGGCTTTAGAGATCAGAGCAGAAGGATTGAGCTGATCTCTCAATTCACCTGGGCCAAAGCATGCCCAGGGAGGGGTAATCTGTTCCATGGCTGCTCAGCAGATGGCCTTTTGCATTTTGTGCTAATTATGGCTGTTCTTCTTGATGGGCGCTTTTTGTCAGGAGCTGGGGTAATCAAGTCTCATGGCACAAAATACCTGGTCTGCTCAAGACTTTAGTATGAGAAGGAGTGAAGTCTTGACCAGGCCTGGGCTGCTGGTACCTAAGTAGCCTTTACTAGTGCAGAATCAACAAGGAAACCATTCAACCTATCCTTAAGATGTCATTGGCAGATGGAGCCATAACCATCCTAGGCCATAACCATAGTCATAGAAAACATTTCCTATTCTTTCCAAAAATGTCAATGCAGTCACAGCTTGATTGACTTAGAACAATTTTTTTTGAGGTCATTAATTCCTACAGCTTCCTTAGAAGCTGAGAGGAAGCCAAAAGTATAATATTTTGTAATATACTAAGTCAATAAAATTCTATGGAATCTCATACACGACATGTCAGCTTGTTTGTCTGACCGCCTTTCTGAACTCTGGGTTGAACTAGACAGTTTTGGTTTTTTTCAGGTAAGGAGATACTTATTTAAAGGAATACAAGATTTGAACCACCTGTGGAAAGGGTTACTTTGGTTAGGGCATTAAGTATTGTGCCTTCAGCCTTCTGTTAAATATTGCAGACAGTGAAACTTTCATTTTCATGCAGGGATTTCTTTTTCCACAGCACTTTTTTTCTCATCAGCTTCAATATTCCCAGGGAAAAGGGCAAGCTACAAGAGAAAATTACCTTGTTGGGTATGTAAAATCTGTACATACATGAACAAACCATCTTCTTACACCATAGGAATAGTTCTTAAATTAATTCACAGAAGGATATCCTCTGGAGATATACATCAGTCAGCTCTGTTAGTCACTTTATGGGGAGGAGTTTGGGCTTTTTAAAATTGATTTCAGATGGGTAATGAATAATTTATGCTTTCAGCAATTTGTTTGGACGTGATCAAATAATGACATATTTCTTTGAAATACACATTTTAGAGTAAATTAAAATTATAGCAGCTGTTTTACATACCAAAACCAGACAGAAAATAAAATAGAAAATCTTGGTGTTTATACTCTTGTCCACATCTAAACCTTTTATAAGCAACTTTGCACCAATTTATACATATTTCTATTTGTAAATAAGTCAAAACTGGAGAAGTGAAGCTTCTGTTTTAATGTTGTAACTTAATGTTGTAACTTTCAGTAAACTACTAATTTACTTGGAAGGTAATAGTTCCTCTCATTGCCTCAGCACATAAGATAGAGGGAGGCTGTTTGTGTAACTGGGCTTGTCAGCTTTCCTGTCACAACTATTGGTTCTGTTTCAGCAAAATGTTTTCCAGCATTTCCTGCCACATCAGCAAAACTTTATTCTGCTCTTGCTGTGGAGTTTCTTCTTATGAGACAGTGAGAACTCTGATGAAATCTCTATATCTTTAAAGTTCTAAAGCGTCTATCAAATCTTGCTCTATTCTTTATCCAGTTCCCTTCCTTTCCCCCCTCCCATGTCATCAATGAGTATGTGTGGTTTGACCAGGAGAGTTTGGACCAGGTGATCCTTAAAGGCTTTTTCCAATCTTGTTTTAATATGCTTGAGGAGTCAGGGACTATTTTTTATGATGTCAATTGAACAAAAATCTGGTGGTTAAGTCCTGCAATATTTATGAAAGGCAGATAAGAATCTCTACAAGGACTTTATCACATCCAACTGTTGTACCAGTGCTAGGATGATAGGATGCTAAGATGATAGGAGGTCCAGGAGAAAACCAGCTGGTTACAATAGTTATTTCCTTAACTTTTACATCTCTGAAGCTGAATGGCACAAATACTACATTAACTTTAGGGCTTTTTGCTGCAGCTTTAGAGTTCTGTGTCACTGTTGTGGTTTATGAGGTTAATAACACTTTTATTTCACCTGGAGAATGTCTTTCTTTCTTTATTTCTTATTTGCATGTATTGAGAACATCATTACCTGTTGATAGATATGTTTAAAAAACTAAACCAGGATAATATATTTCTGTTTACTAATTTCCAGCACTAAGGGCAATCTAATTTCTCTCTGAGTCATGTGTATACTGAATATATATGGAAAAAAGGAGGTCTAATTTCTTTATCCAGACTTGCTAGGGTACATATGAAATCACAAATAAATAGAAAATATTAAAAACTCCTACCCTGGTTACAGAGTTTTGTGTGCTGTAACTTTGGTGGTGAGAGGCATTAGGGGAAGGATGACACTTAAAACCTGACCGGTTTTGTTTTGGTTTAGGTTTTCTCATTTGAAACTCTTAGAGTGATTTTTAATGCCTGTGATTACTTTTCACTTAAAGATCTTCTCTACACACCAGCCATTTTCAGAGTCATTCTGGATCTACCACTGTAATACTGTAAGCTTTTACAGGAGAAAATGCTCTCCTCATGCAGTTCTACAGGCCCATGGAGCATTGTTAAAACAAGCAAATGTTAAGTGTTAATCTTTATTGGTCTGTGAACTTACTCATGCATAACCAGGAAGAGTTCATTTTTTTAATTAAATCACCACCCATTCATTACTTATGTTATCCTCAAAGGAGTATCAGTGAAAGGGTCAAAGTCTGCAGGACCTCTTGCTGTTCATTTAAATTAACACATTTTCTGATCACAGGTGTACATGTTGGGCTAACTTTGAAGAGTTCTACATATTAGAAAAATGGGAATATTTTTCTGAATGACAGAATGAGATCAGGATTTCTGGAAAAACTGTTTTTCTGCAGCCTGTGTTTGTGAGTAATGTGCCCATTATTTTATAGTAGCTGACATCTATGGAAATTCTGGAGCAATAAAATGTCTGTTGCAAATTGCTTTTAAAAAATTATACAGGCTACTTTGATAGTGTCTGAAGAAAAATATATCTTCTTTTGTTAGATTGTCTGTGGCAGAACTAAATAACTGTTTGAAAGCAATCTTGTAGAGGGAAATAAAAGGGAGGACTTTACCTCTGTTCATATACTTCTTATATTTATAAAAATCGCTCTCTGAGAAACTAAAAATTTTTCTTCATTCACATAGCATTTACTTTTCCTAGAGGCTTGCCAATCTACCTATCAGAACAAGGACTATTCACTTGCATATGTTCTTCTCAAAAAGTATTGTTGAATTTTGTGTTGATTGTTTCCTTTTTGAAAGGCATTTTTCAGTGGCTTGTAACTTCCTAATATGGGCCAACCAGAGTTTTTAAGTTCAGGTGATTTATTATGGCCTCTTTGTTGAGTCTGAGAAAAGATTTCCTTAAAAACCTCACCAGTTTGTGGGCTTGGTACCATAAAACAGATTACCATAAGGAAAATTGCATCTGTTTACAGTTTGTTTTCAGAGAACAGAGTCAAGGATACACAGGGCTTTGTCCTGAATATCTAAAATATACTTTATTGTCATTTTGCATTATTTCACATGGCAATGACACTGTCAACTAACTCAATGATTGCAGGATGTTAAGGATTTTGCTAAGATCATTGCAACTCTTCAGTCCCGCCGCTAGAAATGATCAATTTATAAACCAGCTTCCTTTACATCTTTAAAGATTCTCTAGAAAAAACGACTATGTCATATCTCTGCTGTCTTCAGTCTTCTTTGTACCTATTTTGAATGAATGCAAGTAAACAAGGAACCGTATACAGTGATGCAGCAGTGGTTTAGCACTGATTGTCTGCTGTGTTTGATACTTTGTTAGCATTGCAAAATGTCCTTCCTACTGCTGTTTCTCATTGCTTCAAATGTGTCTGCATGGAGTACAGGGCTGAGACCCCTGGATGAAATGGGCAGCTGTAATGCAGCAGCATCCCAAGCAGGACATCCTGGAGCCAGGGTGGATCCCACTGGCCTTTTCTCCTGGGGGGCCCTGGGTGGTTGAGGGATGCCTGGCAGGCCCATGTAAGTTTGGTCTGTGCACAGCTTGGTGCAGCTCAGGATCTACAGCAAAACAAGTTGCCTTTGTGGCCATGTTTGCCCTTCTATTGGCAAAATAATGTCAATTGAGTGCTGCAGAAGAATTAAGGCAACCCTGGCTAAGCAAGGTAATTCTGCCTCTCTTAATTATTCAAAAATTGCAATACTTTCCACCATGAATAATTTGTAATTTCCTGTTCTGGGAATGTGGTGTGTGTCTTTACTGACACATCCCCAGATGTGTCCTTACTTCCAGCCTTATTCTCTCTAGAATAGAGTGTCATTTCACTGTGCACCACATGGCCAGGGAGAGGCATCTGTACTTGTACCATATGTATTTTAATCAATAAATATATACCAGGGTTAACATCTGCTCTGTTCCATTGAACTAATTAAGATTATATAACATTTTCATGCAAAGGAGTAAGCAAGATAGAATTTCCTACTTGCTACATATTCATAAATTCTCATCAAAATTGTATAAAGGGTTATAATCTTCCTTAAAAGCAATGAGAGACAACATTGTCCAGCCAAAATTCTCATTGAATTTTTTGGCCATGATAGTGCATTTGCTGATGGAAAACCAGACAAAGTTCTTCAAAACTTCCTTTCAATCAATTCTGGTGTTTGGCAGTCTCAATTATGCCTGTAGCCTGAGGCAGTCAAGATATAAAACCAACAACTTTAGAGAAGCTTCCAGTTAATAAATTGCAGGTTATCACAGAGGATGAGTTACTAACTAATCCTTTCTAACTGGAATGAAAATAAAAATATGATTGAAAGAATTTGTTGCTGGTCTCATTTTAAAAGCCCCCCTGATAGGTACACGTTATGGAAACATCTGTTACTTGCCCCAGTAGTTCATTTACACTCCTTTGCTTAAAAGTTGTAATCTTGCCAAATATTTACTTTTGCATTTTACTTGCTAATTAACTGTCATTGCTTTGAATAGTGTATTTAGTATAAAGAGAATTACATATTCTGTTCCTTATTAGTGTGCTTTAAAGCCACACCAAAAATACACTGATACTTGGCTGCTGCTTTGTACTCCTTCAGAAGTAAGTTTGCAGTTTGATTGATTAGTTTCCACCAGCAAAGAGAAGCAGCTGCAGCTCTGAATAAAACTGTGCTAATGAAGATTTCAAAGCGGTGATCAAAAGCAGACTTTGCTCTTTCAATTGTACACTTTTCTGAAGATAAATAATTGTGCTGTTTCAGCAAAATGTGCATATCAAAGCAGCTGAATCATGCATTTCAGTGGGAACTTTAAAGCATGTTGAACACATTATGACGGCTAATCTTTGTCACATTTGGTCTGTCAGTTGCAGAAGAGTAGAAAGTGATTAACTATTTTTAGCACTGATTCATGTAGTCAATCAAGAGTCTGAATATGAAGAATTTTCTATATTTGCTCATAGACAACTATATTTACATGACTGTGAAGACCCACGTGTTCAGATGACTGCTACCTTCTTCAACAGTTTCTGTAAAATGTACAAATCCCATAATTTCAAGAAGAATTTTGGTCTGCTGGACAGAGGTAACAAAGCTGTGCCAGGTGTTTGGGCACAATGCCATGGTCTGCCACGAGCTTTCTGACAGATTTCCTGAAATAGTCTGACAGAATTAAATTCTTAACACATTTAGGCATCTAAAGACAAAGCCATGAACCTTCAGGAATTTCCATTTGTATGTTCAAGCAAAGGTGAACTGTTCTCAGCCCAGTTAAAAATCTTTGTATTTCTGCAATTAATTTAGAAGGCACATTTTAATGGCCTTACTCAGTTCTCCAAAGCCATTTTCAGAGTGCTCAATCACTGAAGCCACCAACCTCACAATATTCCTCCACTTTCTGAAACACACTTCTGGTCCCTTCTTCACTGAAAGAAAGCAAAAAATACCTGGGGCATACTTTGTCATGCTAAAACTATCAACAATATAAATAAATTTAAAAAATCAAATAAAAACCATAAACATGATAAAACAAACTAATTAAAGTCTTTTTAAAAGTCTTACATGGAGTGAACAGTTGAACTGAATTACTTGCAATGATATTTTATATAATTTTTGAGCTTATTTTGTAAATTTAAATGAGGCTAATGCACTTTTTAAAACATGCAGCAAAGAACTTCTGGCAGAGCTGCTCAGCTCTCTTGACAAAAGATTTTTTTTCTGTTCAGTGGCTGCTATTTGCTTTTAGTTAAGGTTTTTGTCCATTTAATCAAAAATGTCTGGATTTAAGTCTTGAAGTGAAGTTTTTCTTGCTATTAAAATTTTAGTAATAATTTTATATCCATAGTGCAGTATCTCTTTCTTGGTCACTTCTGCACTCGACTTTAAAAGTGAAGTCTCTGTGAAAATGCCCTGGGATCCCTTAGATAAAATATGGTATCCTAAATTATTAAAAATGGTTAAAATATTGACAAAACAGTATGCCAAATGATATTGTCATGTTTTGTATCAGTAGAGGGTAATTTGGATGGTATATAGAAAAATCCTGACCTTTCTAAATGCTTATCAGGGTAGTAACAGGAATTATTAGTGCAGCAAATCCTTACTTTTTGTATTTATTATAATGTTCTACATGGCCTTCACAAAAAAAGATTAAGTTGTTCTTTCATTCTGTCTTCCTTCTGTTTCTCTGTGTTATATATCTTTTTTGACTGAATTATGATCCAGAAAAATTACATGATTAAATCCTTGTTTTACAAAAGTAATCTTCCTGAACTTCAGTGAATTATTTTACTCACAAAGATAATACCATGAAGAGAGACAAGAGAAAGGTCAAACTAAGACAAAACTTCAAATTCTTTTACTATCTGTTAAATTTGATTCATCTATAATATATTCAAAATCACTATCTTTATTTCCATTCCTTATCAAGCCAGAAATTAAATGGAAAACTTTCCTTCCATTAGCACTGTTATAAATGCTTGGTCAGCTCTGCTTTCCATTCCCTATTATTCAGTATCAAACAATACTTTCCAATAATTCATACTCTTTTGTGAATTTTCAACAGCAATATAAAAATATTTTTCAGATTAAGTATTTCCAGAATATGCTGGTGGTGTTTGTTGGCCCATAAATTTCGGAGATCAGCCTAAATGTTACCAAAGTGTCCAGACTTGTAAAATAAATTATTAGTATCTGAATACTCCAGAAGTTGAAAAAGGCAGACAGGGCAAGGAATAAACAATAATAAGTGCTAATTAAAAATAAAGTGCTAAAGAAAGTTAAATTTCATCTACACCTTCTGCAATTTTCACATAAAGCATGTCAAGGAATTCTGTTATTCTCTTATTTTCTATACTCAAATGCCATTACTTATTGCACTTTTCAAAAATCTTAATATTGAGATCTGTTTAGCTCTTTTAAGGATGAGAGCATAGAAGCATAAACTAAAGCAGTGATATCTTAAATGTAATGCCTTTGATTAATTTATTTGAAGTACATGCTTAATATGTCAGATTCCAATAATATAAATTGATTTATGATGAGAGTAAAATGAGAAAAATATCAGGGTGACTGCATGTCAGAATTGAGCTCATAGGTATTTATTTAATTATGTATAGAAATAGTTATGTATCAGTTACACATAAATATATACATAAATATTACTTCTATTTCACGTTTTACATTACAGCTGTCAATTGAAATCATACATTGCTCTAAAACATAACTCATCATTTAAGGACATATAGTCATTCATTAGAGCTATTTTGGAGGTTTTTTTGGCTTGTGATTCTTACAAGGTTTTCCTGGATTACCTCATTATTTCACTTGCTCTTTGCACTCTCTTCACTGTTGATATGATCTTTTTCAATGAAGGTTATTAAAAATGGACAAATTACATGTTCTCTATTTGAGAGCTATTTAAACAGAACCTCTGTTGAAATCCAGGTTGCTGACAAGTATATTTGCAATCAAGATGCCCACACACCAATTAGTTCGAGGAACCTTTGCAGAGATGAATCAGCAACGCAGATAACGAGGTCAATGGTTTGCACAGGGTTCCCAGAGAGCACGTGGTTTACTGATGCCATTTATGGTTTTTTCTCATATTCTCTTCTGTTACACTGGAGATTTTTTCTAAGCACAAGCATATTCTTACACTTAGAGATGATCTGTCAACAAGAACTCTGAGACCCCTGAGGGTAATGTGGGAATTCTGCCATTGCCCAAACTCAAAGCTGTACAAAAGGTATGAGCACAAGGGGTTGTTTCCTCAAATAATCTTGAGGAATTATCTCTTTAACCTAATTTTATTAACTGAAAAGTTGTTTCCAATTACTGCTTATAAGATTTTCATATGACAGCTTAGTGTGGTAAAAGTGAGCTGGATCTTGTGAAATAGATGTGAATTGAGGCAATATTCAGATTTAAAAATAATCTTAGATGACCAAGTATGATGTTCATTTGACTTTAAAAGCATTTTCTAGATATGAGCAAGTAAAAAGTATATTCAGTGATATGCCTGTTTCCATCCTTATACTTTCTCCATCCAACTAAATCTTTCCACAAAAAAATCTTTTATAAAAACACCACCTTAGTATTGAATTAAGAGAATATTTTTATTCTACCTCCTTGTTAAGTTAAAAATAGAAAACCTATTTATGTCACTGGTTTAGAATCCACTTGTTTTCTTTTACTGTTGTCTCAAAAGAGGAGTTTATCATTGTTTTCACATACATGCACTTTAAAATATGGTTTTCTTTTATCTTTCAAAATACACTGTTAACCTCCAGTTTATTTGCTAAGATAGCATTTTTAAAACTGAGTTGCATAAGTATCTTGGTGAGAAAATGTTAACTTTTCGGCTGCTGTTCACAGGAAAAAATTATTGATACACAAATTAAGTCACTTTGTGTGTCCAGTGAGAATTAAATTTTATATATCTTGAATGTCATAATATGTTTGCCTTATTTCTTACTGTGAGAACCAAAAATGCTATTGCAAAGTCTTCTGTAGCAAATAATTCACTTCAGAAATTAAAAGAATGTTTTAAAATAAATGGTATATAACAGATCTGGAAGAAAAACACCAACAGCTGTTATAATTCCTAGAAAAGAAATAGAAAAATTACACTGCACATCAGAAAGATTTTTCTTTTCAAGGTCTCCAACCCAAGGCCCTATATTATCCCTCCATTCCCTGTCCCTGAGACACAGGTATTTTTTCCTTGATTTCACCCTAATCTTGAAAAAATTCCTTGAGTCATCCCAACTCACGGAATAAAGCAGAGGGCTCAATAGAACTCTTTTCTCTCATGTATGTCACGTTCAGTACTACCTTAAGGGTCTGTCCCACCCTTTTGTGTCTGTCTTTCTGTGAAGCTTAGTGCTAATGACCTCCACAAAATCTACATGGGAAAAAATAATTGTGGGTCAGAAAATAAGAACTGTATAGCACTGCTACATAAAATCTTAGGCCCTTGTGCATCAAAGTGCTTTTGCTCATTGCATGATCAGAGTAAGAGTAGGAGCTGGAGAGTTACCATCAGCCAGACACTTGACATGTGCTGGGAACTGCGTTTTTTTTTTCCTCTCAGAAAATGCGTCACTAGTTAATTCCAGGGTACAAGAGAACCTTCATTATTATTTATAGTTTCAAACTTCAGACTCTGTAGAGATTTCTTTAATTTCTGTACCTTATGATTGCAATTAGAGAAAAGCACCCCACTATCCTCATTATTCCTGCGTAGACAAAGCTGTAGGAATGCTAATGATCAAAAGCAGAAATCTCACCACGTGTCACGTAGTACTAATTATATTCTCATTGTCTACATTTCTTTATGTCTTTTATCCTCAGACATTTTACATTACTAAGGTATTTTTTCTCTCTTTTTTTTTTTTTTAATAAATGGCTTTGTACATGCAAATCTTGTCTATGCTGTGTTAAACACTTGCTGAAACAGAGCAGCACACAGGCCGTAGGAAATAAGCTTGCTAGAAAGTTAGTGACACTAAAATGACTGGAGTTACTTCTTAAAGGAATGTCCATAACCACCGAAGTGAACAGGAAAGTAGAGCTGCAGATAAACAGAAGACAGATGGAGGGACCAGGATTTCCAGTGAAATTTTGGCTTAGTTCACTTCTCATCTCACTTGCTCTTTCCTGCCTTAGCCTGAGATCCACTCTGCCAACCACTTCTTAAAAGCTGGTTTCAGCCACCCAGCTGTGCCTCATCTCAAGAGTCTCAGGTGGAGTGATGCTCTGCCTGCAAAAGCTGTGTTGGTATGGACACTCCCCTGGGGAAAACAGAGCAAAAGATTACTTTTTTTTGCCTTTCTCTTTGCAAGCTCTAATGAGGTGGAATATCTGGGAGAATGCAATAGTAAAATATTTCTGAGTTGAAACAAAAAAGAAATAGACATCTTTTTTTAAAAAAAGTTCTTTAGTCTTTTCTTAAAAGTCATTAAAAAGTATATTCCAATATTACTACTTCTGCTTGTTATTATTTTCCAACCCAGTTGTCTTACCCTGATACAGAGCAGGGACTAATGACTAAACAGACTCTCCCTTTCCAGGGTCTGTATCCAGGGTCCATGCCAAAAGGGTATAACATCTCTTGTGCAGTTACCATATGCCACAGTTTAATCCTGATTCAATGTGACAGCAAGATCCATTTCCTTCTGTCATGGTATTCTGCCTGCTGATGTCACTTTGTATCCCCATTCCACCTTTCCTTCGCAGCAGTTCCCTGAGCTGTGCAGGTACAGAGCACTGCTCGCATCCAGCCCTGCAGCTGGAGGAAGGTACAGGTCTTTTCTGCCCCTGTCTGTGACAGAAGGACATGGTAATGAATTCTGGAGACCATGAGAATTTTTCAGTTAGTTTGTAATGCTGTCTTTTTTGATTTTTTTGTTTATGATTTTTTTTTTTTTCCCAAATCATCTGCTGACAAAATCTACTGGGCATCCAAACAGCATGTCTGATATCTGTGGTTGGTGCCAAATTTGTGCTTGTTTCTGGCTGCACAGCTCATTACCAGACATTTGATAGGAAAAGTGTTTTCCAACAAGGACTTCATTATAAAATATGTTGTCAGAAAATTCCTAGTTACTGATTTTTTTCTGGCATAAAAACAATAAGGTCAGCATAAGTGCAAGCATAAGAGAACATAACATTTTTTTGCTTTTTCTTACCTCAAAATTTTCTCAACAAATTTCCATTTAAGATTAGTGTTTATGCATACTTTATATGGCGTTATGACTTTAATAAATTACAGTGTATATCTCTACATCATGGAGGGAAAACCTCAAGTACATAAGCGAACACTTAACTGAATTTGTGGTGCATTTGTTCTGAAGGTTTGTTAGGACATGAGCCGAGGCATGTGACATATCTTGGTTTCCAGTGTTCCTAAAGGCATACTGTATCACCTTGGGTGATGAATTAAAGTTTCTGCACTTTACCTACAGAGCAATAATCTCATACCTCATGTGTGAGATAAGGGAATATTGATTTGTGAAGTTCCCTCGTCACAGGATAACATATCTGATTCTATTTTAAATATGAGCTATTAATCCCTTTTCTGATTCTGGTGGGCTCAAAGTGCTGTAGTGATAGCTCAGCACTGAGATCCACATGGAGAAAACACTGGTGACTACCCAGTGCTGTCACTCTGTTTAACCATCCATAGCTGGGGATTGTGCAAACAGGCAGCATTAAACCTGTCTACAGACCAGAACTGGCATTTTTAAACTTATCTCTGCCTCCTCCTTTTCCATTTTTTAGGTTGCCTGTTCTCTCCATTCACCCCTTCATCCCTCCTGAACATCTCTTTCACAGCATCTCACTGATGTGATTTTGACCCTCTGTGGGTACCCCACTCTCCACCTCTGCCATCCCAGTCCCACCTGTCCCCAGCTCTGGGTGCTCTGTGAGTGCCCTGCAAAGGGGTTTATTTCCCCCTCCCAGCCTTGCAGACATAGATGTTGGTGTGCTGCTGCCCTCCTGCCAACCCCATATGCTTTAACAGATGTCTCATGCCCTTCTTTTGATCCTCTGTAATGTCAGGGAACATAAACAAATGCAGACTTCTCACTGCTCTGTGCTTGGAGAGTGGGCCCTGGGAGCCTTTCCTGGGCATGCAGCCCCATAAAGAGCTGCTTTTGCTTTTTATGACTTGGGGCTGATAGGAAATTTTGTTTTCCTCTCAGTTCACCTCTCATTATTCTCACATTGTCAATTAGCTAGGAAAAATTATTCCATTCCATTCAATTCAATCTAAGTGCACAAATCTCTGCTAAACAAAGGGAAATTTCACAGATCTTTGGATGGTTGGACAAGGTCTGAATTTTTTCAGTCAACTGTAGTGTGTGAATGTATACAGAATGTTGAGATTTATTTTTTTAATTAGGGTTGTAGATTTTTTTATGCTTAGATGAGGATTGGTACCTTTGTAGATCATTCTTTTCATGGGATAATTCTGTGTTGTTTGGTTGTTGTTTTTAATTACCAGGGAAAAAATGTGAACAGAACTCTGTGTATCCCTCTGAGTAGAATTAATCTCCTGGTTACGAACCTACTCAAAATAGAAATACTCTTAAAAATCACAAAGAAAAAAAAAATAACCTTTGTGGTTTGTTGGGTTTTGGTTGTTTGGGTTTTTTTTTTCCTTTAAGAAATGAAAGAGCAGCGAGTGACTGCTCTGTTAATACAAAATATTAACAGAGATGTTTGGGTTGTGTGAAAACGGTGATTGCTGTTTATCCTTAATAAGTCTTTGATAACCTTTCTCCATTTTAATTGAATTATGTGTGGGAGAAGAACACTTCAGAAGGAAATAATGAACCAGCGCTACCGCAGCTCTTCCTCCAACGCCCTTTCCCCTTTCAACATCCTGCAGCATATCTATATGAAATTTGTATCTTTTTCTCATTCCTTTCCCAGTTGCCCCCAAGTATGCACAGGGATGAGAAAATGTTCCAATGTCTTCTTTTGTCTATGTCAATGGGAAGTTGTGATGGTCTGTCTGGTCAGTGTATCAGATCCTGTAGGTCAGGAGTGTTCTGTAATAAAAAGTGGTGATACTTTTTTGCCTTCTTTGCCTCTATCTCTTGTGTCTTTAATACCTGTATGGTTAAGTTTACAGTGTGGAAATTATTTTTGTACATCTTGTGTGGTTATTTGGTGGGATTTATGTCTTGATTTTTTTGGATTGTTTTATATTTTTTTAATTTGTTGTTGTTGTGTTTACTAGAAGAGGAACTTGCCCAAGGAAAGCCAAAAAAATATAATGAAATTTAGATTGTACAGACAAGAGACCTGGGAAAATAATTTCTGAACTTAGGAACCCATTGCAGCAATTATGTAAATTTTGTACAGTGTGGTCATCCTTTATGCAAGTACAGTAATAAGGAAATGACTTGAGCAAACCAGCATCTATTCTATTAGTGTCTTTCTACTACATAAAATGCTGTTTGTGTCCTTGTAAATTAGTCTTTAACTGCTGCTGTGTCACAACCATTCACGTTTAATGCTAATGAATCGATAAGAAATGTGAAGGATAGATGAGCCATTCATTCCACTGTGTTTGCTAAGAGGAAACTGGGAGACTGAGGAGCAGAAACACTGGCAGTCTTTTAAAGTTTATTTCTGAAAGCTTTGAACTGTAAATATAACATTGTGTGTTTTATTCTGGTTTGTGTTTTAGCTTTACTTCCTATAAAAACAACGTTAGAGACTTTGCAATTATTTTTTAACACCCTATACAACTACTTTTTTGGCTATTTTTATCGTTTGAATGCACATTCATGTGTTGTTCTCATTTCAATATAAACATTCTCCTAATGAGTTTATTCCTATAAAACATCAAGCTAGTGGTTCAAGGGTAAAATTTTCTCTTCTGAACAGTTTTCTAACTTTGAACCTGTTAGCTAGATAAACATTTTCGTTGTTACTATAGTTACCTACGGGAATATAACTAACTTTTCAGCAAAATCCATAAAATCAAAGTATCTGAAAGTATTGTGGGATTCCACTGAGGACATATCAATGTCACTGCTTTATAGGAGAATTTCATGGTGGTTATTTACCAGGAGCAATGTATAATTACCATGAGATAAATTAAACTAGAACTTGAAAAATTTCAGTTCTTGTAAAAAGACTGATATTTATGAATTGAAAAAAATTTCACTGTTTCATAGTGCAAAACTCCTTCAGTTACATTTCTATTATCTTTAATTAACCAGAAATCTTTGTTTGGAGAGTTTTGTATAAACCCCATTAAAACCTAATTCCTTTTAATATGTTTCCAAACAAATTATTATTTAAGACACAGTCATCCTGCAGTTAAATTGAAAAATATTAATTTAAGTATTTGTGCACAGGAGATATTTGATAAATGCAATATTTGAAGTGAAGAAATTAAATCCATATAAGATATATGCTGCTCTTCCTGTCTTTCCTGCATTAAATCTTTCTTTCATTTATGACTTTCCTTTACATTTATGTCAGACAAATACTTTGGCTTTGTTTTCCATGACTTTTGCAATATGTACAAACAATTTTATTTTCAGCGGCTAAAGCATGAAATTGGAAAAAATCATCTGTTTCTACTTATTTTGTTCTGATTAGTTAGGGGTGAGCACCTTTAAATTTTGTGTCCTGTGACCACAGACCTAAGGAAGAGAAGCAGACATGTTCCAGCTGTTATTGAATGGCAATCCTATTTTCATGCCACTTTAGACTTGTCTCTACTGAGACAAGACACTTCAGAAATTCAGAGTCCTAAAACAGGCTTAAATGTAGTGGCTTAGGGTTCTGCCCATGAAAATTGGTGCCGAGAGAATTCTCAGAAGAATTCCTATATCCAGGGCTTATCTAATGTGCATTGTTCCAGCTGCAATAAATGAGATAGGTTTAAAAAGTTATACATTAAGATAACGCCAAGACATGACTCCAAAACCCAGCTATTAAACTGGAGAAATCAATCTAATTATACAAACACTCTGAGACTGTTCATCAATAGCTATCAAATTAAAGGAAGGAAAAAGCCCAAACCAACAAACAAGTAACTGAAGCTTTTCTTAAAGGAGAGTTATTTAGACAATATGAATTTATCAGTGCTCTAGTAATTCTGCTTAAAATGTATCACTTGTGGGTTTTTTTTTAATTTCTATTTTGTTATCAGTTTTCCTTGGCAATGCAGCTTCCCAAGCTGCACAGCTGCAAAGAAAAAAATATTAAAATTTCTAAAAAAATGCAAAATTGGTTCCTCCACATGAATTAGCAGAGTCCTGTAGAACACACTGGTCTAACTACTCTGCTAAGGCAGAAATTTGGTCTTGCTAGACACTCTGTATGGGGGTGTGAGCACCACATATTATTAAGGTGAGGTATTTTTGTGCTATAATTCTGTTCATGAGGATATCAGAGAATATAAGCTCTATAAATTATATGTATGCGATGGTATCCATATCTTTCTAATTCCAATGCCGGTCTAATGAAATCATAAATCACATTTCTAATATATCGTCAATATATGTGTGAAAAAAACCATTTCCATGTGAGAAATTTAAAATATTGCATAATTATTTCTATAGGTCCAGGGTGAGTTCTTGATTAAGAAAACGGAATAAACATGCTGCATTCAAGTACAATGCACAGAATGTTTTTATTCTAGTAAAAATCTAGTTACCTAAATCTCAGAATTTTCAGATTCCTTCTTTCTTTAGAAAACATTATATATTCTCTGTTAAAATGAATTTGCTATCAAATTTCATATAAGTGTTATTTGATACTATTAAACTAATGCCTACTTGAATCTGGCTCTAAGTATGAAGAAAATAGTCTTGATTTTGTTCTTACTCTTGATTTTCCTGTTAATTTTTGGAAAACTTACTTGCATTTTGGGCTCTATTTGGGTTGATTCTGGCTATTGTTCTTGCAATTATCATTCAACCTGAGAGGGTAAAAGAAGAATTGTTTTCGTGGCTTTAATTTTGTTATAGTTTCATGTGACTGTGTCTCTCCGTTATTCTTTATCTCTTTAGGTTGGCTTGTGTTTTTTTCATACAGGAAAAAAATGCCATCCCTTTTTAATTTTCTTGCAGGCTGTCATAAATGTGTTAAGGCAATCTCCACCTTTTTTGGTAACTCAGAGTTTTCATCCTGGTTATCTTATAGGAACAAGGTGTGTAATAAAATATAGGAATATTTAGTAGTACTGAGTTCTGATAGTAGTGTTTGTAAGCTGAAAGACATCAACATGTTTTCTGTGCAAAATATATCTTCCCGGGTTATGAAATTGTGGTCAAATATCCATATATTGTATACAGGACAGGGCAAAACCCAGTAATGTCTGGTGAATACTCAGATCTGGTAAACACTGAGAGAAACATTCTGAAAAATATAGGTAGGTACTAATGTCAATGCTTTCTTGTTGCTAGTTATTTCCATGCTGTTTTGGTGTGTTGCAGTGTAGGACAATACCACAGAGGAATGTTTGGTTGTAAAAAACAAATCAGAAATATATGCAGATGAGCTCTCTAACCTCTTAATCATCGTGAAATTGCGACAGTGTAATAGGGACAGTTGAGTGTGTGTGTGTGAATTTATAACAGTATAATCTTTTCTGAAGTGCAGAGCAATCTATCTTCTAAGACTAATTTTGTGCAAATGCACGTAACAGCTTCCAAGCACTTCCATCCTGACTGAAATGAAACAAACACTTGTGCGGTGAATCCAATGAATTAGTCAAGCTTTTGTCAGTAAACCTATATTAGGATTGAAATACAATTTTAGTAAAGGCAAAAATAATTTATTTTGTACATAGATTTTATTTTTTCTTTTAACTTTACTTTGTGCAGCTTTCTCTTTTTGTCTGTTCCATTACATTTGCTTTGGTCAGGTCCACAAAAGGGCTCCGTGATCAAAGCAGAAAGTCATGATTTGGCTTAATTGATTGGGTCAGAATTATCATAAAGAATTAAGCATTTTCTGTTCTTTCTAATTTTGTTTTTTCTAACTAGGCTGCATCAAGACATTTGTTCACACACAAATTAAAAAGTTGAAAGGACCTCATAACTGATGATATGTAATATGTCAGCTTCATTCTTCAGCTTTCTTGTCACATTGGCTTGCCAGTCTTTGTGTTCAATTTTTCTAAGTATTGTTAAGTGAACAACAGCATTTTTGTGAAAAGATGATGTGTCCTAAACTAGTTGTACCAAATTATGAATAATTTTTACTCAATTTTTTAGCCATAATCACCTTCAAAACATTAGGATTTTGGGGTTTTGGTTTTTTTGTAGTTTGTTTGTTTGTTTTGCTTTGGGTGTTGGTCTTTTTTTGTTTTTGTGTTTGGTTTTTTTGTTTTTTTTTTTTTCTTACTTAATGTTTTATTTGATATCTTATTTTCTTTGTGTCAGAAAACCTGACTGGGAAGTGTTTTTCCCAATTCCTATAGGGATTGATTTGCTGTGAATACTGCAGGACAAGAGGAGTTTGCCAGTTTTATTTGTTAGAATTTAGAGACTAAAACACACATGATGAGTTTTTCATAAATTAGTCTAAGAAAGAAAATTTTCCCATTTAATTATATACCAACAAAGATTTTACAATTTATCTCTGTCTCTGAATGTGCAATCATTTTTATTGGCCTTTTTCCAGGCCTTCTCAAAACACATAAAGCTGTATTGTCAAGAAGGAGATGGTAATGTCAGTGCCTTGATGGGAATTTCCATTAGTTCATCCAAACAAATGTAAATCAATGTTATTATTTGCTGCAGCTGAATGTATTCCATACCTGCAATTCATACTGAAAGAGAAATATTCTTTTATCCTGTTGTATCCTTCAATCAATTACTCTCATCTGTTATGATTTCCATATCATTCTTAATATTGATTAAGTCTCCTGGAAGGATTTGATCTTTTCTAAAACATCAACATGAAGCTTTTGTTTCAATTTTCACACTTCTGTCAATCCTGAGATGCATGCCCTGTTGTGTCCGTTTCAATGAATATTTTAAGTAGAAAACAGATGAGACTGGAGAAGTACTACAATGGAAACTGGTTATAAACAGACTAAAACAACTGATCCTCATCACTTTCATACTGCAGAACTACAGAAGTACACTACTCTTCCACATGGCAATTTTCTTCACATTCACCAGAAAATTCATGGTTATTGAATAATAAAGTATAACTCTACATTTAGATGGAAGATATAATCCATCAGTTCAGACAGCTAGAAATAGGTCTCTAAAACAAAGAAATTAGGTAATTTTGAACATACATTTGAGTAATTTTAAAATAATTGACTAATGACCATATTGTTCATAAAAACCCATTCAATGCATGATGGCTTCTGAAGGGATAGGTCTCTAAAACAAAGAAATTAGGTAATTTTGAACATACATTTGAGTAATTTTAAAATAATTGACTAATGACCATATTGTTCATAAAAACCCATTCAATGCATGATGGCTTCTGAAGGGAGAGATAACATTTGTTTCCACTTTGCATGGATTATAAATATGCTCAGTAATTTTACATTGTATTTAAAGAAAAACAAATATATTAAGACAGAATTTGTTTTAAAATCACATATCAGGAGTTTCAGGCCTTTTTTAAACAAAGCATTTAAAAGAAACGTGTGAGAAAAATTCTGCCTGGTAGAATCTTTGTTTAGTTCCTTATAAATATTGATTGTTAAAAAAAAAAATCAATAAAACAGAAAAAAAAAGCAAAGACCAATGGTCTCCCAATTGGTTTTAAGCTATTAAATGTCATTTACGTATTCCTAAAATACTATATTTTATAGTTATCAAACAAGAGTTACAGTACACATTAAACTATTTGTCAATATCAATTTCCCCAGGATGGAGGGACAAAACTTCCCTCACTTTAAACTAAAATTAGTCTCCCTGTCTCTCAGATGTACAGTCACTGCTCCAACTGATGTCCAGTAATTAACATGACAGGGTTTGGGATCCTGTTATGCTCCAGCCCACATCAGATGTTCCAGTTACAGTGCCTGGAATCTTTTCATACTCCCACTTTCTTCATGACTAATATGAATATTGGGCTGCACATCATCCCCCTCTCCTTAATTTCATGGATGAAACTGTTCAGGAACTAAAAGGGAGAGCCATAAAGCACTTACTAGTAGAATTCTACTTGAAAATTGAGAAAAGACACGGCTTAGATTTAGTGGGGAAAAGATCTAAGGTATGTGAAGGAATGGAGATGTGTTTAAATTCTGGCAGCAGTGATACCATCAGAAAGGAAAATGAGGAAATTTTCTGATAAAAATAAATTTAGTGATTATGGGACATTTGTTTATGCAGTCATAATAATTGTGCATTTAGTCCATGTTACCATTTGTCATGGTTTGACACTGGCACAAGGCCAAATGCCCCCATGAAAATACACTTTCCCTGGTGTCTGCTGTGAGATTTTGACCAGGAATAAGAAAAAGCAGGCTCTTGCTTAAAAAGAAAGAAAAGTTTATTAACTAAACTACAAAACAATAACTAAACTACACACAAAAGAAAAAAAACACAAGGAAAATGAAAACCTCACAAAAACATTTTCCTCCTCCTCCCCCCTAAATTCCCAATACAATACATCTTCCAAAATCACCAGTTCTGGGTCCAGCACCACCCTTTGAACACTCAGTCCACCAAGAGGAGAAGGAGTCCTTCTTGGTGCCATAGGCTTTCCCTGGAAACACCATTGAAACCCTTTGTGTTTCCACGTCACTCTGGACACCGCCCGGTGATCATCTGCCATCGTGACATCCTCCTTCCATATGCAGCGCTCACACCACAGCATATGGACCAAAACTGCTTCTAGGGTTTTCCTTTTAAGGATGCTTTGTCCAATTCCAGAACAGCACAGTCTCTCACCTTTGGGACACCAGTCCCCCCCATATTTATATACCCCCTGGGGCCGAGGGGTACCCACACTGAAACTTGGCTCTAGGACGTTGCTTCCCCCTAAATGCAGTCTCTGTATCACAGGAAGGAAAAAAAAACTGGTTCTGTCCATGGCTACACACGAAAAGTCCAGCCAAAAGGCCACTCCATCATTCCCCCCTCACTCAAGCGTCTTCTCCACTTGCTTTGTGGCCCAGTCCCTTTTTATCTCACCCCTTATCTCTCTTCTCATTCAGCTCCAGGAGGATCAGCATTTATAAGGTTTCCGGCATGCAAGACAAGGGTTAAAAGGTTAAAAGTTTCAGTCTCTGCCCGCGGAGCTCTCAAAACTCCCACACTGCCCTGCTGGGCCCTTTCGCCCGCACACCCACAATCCCCCCTTCTCCTTCTCAGCCGGCCGCTATCAAAATCCCGATGCCGACTCTCTCTCTCTCTCTCTCTCTCCCTCTCTGCCGGGGTCTGGGGGGGCTGCCCTTTGTCTCTTGGTGCTCCTCCACCCTTCCATGCTCAGGGGCCTCTTCACTCCCACCTCGGTCCAGACCCAGGCCTACCGCGTGGCTGCCCCTCCCCTGTCCAGCAGCCGCGTCGGACAGGGGAGAGCTCTGATCTCTGTCCCTCCGAAGTCCCAAGAGGCCGGCAGGGGAGCAGCTCCGGCCTTTTAACCAGTCTGTGCTCTCAGAGGCGGAACCAAAAATTTCAGTGGTCAAACTCAGTGCCAATGTTAAAATCTGAGCAGTCATTGGCCTCTGACCCCACGGCATCCCAGAAATCCTGTTTCCAGATCAAGCCATCACACCATTACAAAGAGGAGGTGATGCAGCTGTCAATCTCTTGTGGTGAATCTTAGGATACACTCTGATTGTATTACATATTTGTTTATTTATGGAATCAGAGCCTCAAACATAAATAGAATGAATTGGTATCTAAGTGGAGGGTCATTCCTATTGTCCATCATGTCATGGACTATGCTAAGATACTTTGCAAATTACAAAAAGTAATTTTTTTTTTTTGAGAGCAGATGTGGTTTTTTTTTTGTTGTTGTTTTTTGAGTTTTTTTAACTGAAGTACTTGCAAAATGTGGAATTCAGGGCATCTCATGCTCTTTAAAAAAAAGAAAAAAAACAACTAACACATCATATGAAACTGTATTTTGTGTTCTTTGATTCCTGAGAGGAAAATAGTACTTTTTCTTTGCTTTTTCATTTCACTGGAGTTTATATAAATCTGGATACTTTTTTTGATTATTTCAATTTTTTCAGACAGTCTGTACCAGTATAATGCATCTCTCATCTAAAAATTAATTAATAGCTTATTGTCATTGCAAATAGAAGGTATAGCATTTTATTTGGATTCATTTTTTTGCACAGATGATTAACACAGAAGCTAGGATGTGGGTAGGCCTTGAGGCTGCTGTGGGGGTTGCCTACTCATTATCTCAACATAATTCAATCAATACCTTAATGAAGGACCCTGCAGGACACACCACACTGCTGGTTTTGGCACACACTCTCTGCTTTTTCTAGTTTGAAACTGCAACACAGAATGTAATCAAAGTGCCACTGCACCTCTAGGTACCAGTGAATAATATGGCTTAACATAGCTTTAAATTTTGCCTCCTTTTAGGAGCTAATAAATAGTGGAGAATCACCCATCTGGTGCTGTCAGTCCCATAGTGTATGCCTCCATTCTGAAAATAAACCTAGTTTAAGCTAGATTATTTTGGAAATACCCAGCTGGAGATTTCCTTGAACTTCCATCATCTGCAGAAACAGAAAACATGAGTTCTTGTGATTTCAGTCAGTCCATTGGAACAGAAAATTCCCACTAAAGTTTTTTTTCACAGTTAAACAAACTGTGCTGAGGTGCAGATCCAGCAGATGAGTGCCGTACTCTGTCACCAGCAGCTGAATTTTACACTGTGAAATAATTTTGTTTGAAAACAAACCTCTCTTTTACATTTTCATATGTTCCCTGTGTTCCCAGGACTCCATAAACATTATTTCTCTAAATGAGTTAATACTGGCTAAATACATATTACACTGATTAGAAATTAAGTACATCTTCTTTACTGTGTAGGAGTTCTTCTCTGCCTCTCCCCACCTGACATTTTTCCTTTTATGTCCTTAGCTGTACTCCAATAGGGTTTAGCAGGTTTTATAGACTGAGGAGGAGACTTCTCAATTTTTTATTTTCTCTCTCCACACTTCTTTTCAGCATCTTCTGCTCCTCTCTGTACTGCAGTAGGTTCTATAAATTTTTAGTAAAGTTATTTTGAAACACCCCAGAGAATGATACCCACCAAAATATACCTGTTATGTGTGCAATATGACCCTCCTTGGTAACATCTTCATTAGTTGTAGCCAAGAAAACACGATTAAACTACGAAGGTTTTTTCCCCACTTATTTCCATTCTGGTCACACTCAGATCTTGCAGCTCCTTTCACCTGATTGAAGAGCTGTGATGGACTGTGAGCTGCACTAAAATATCCTGATGTTGTAGTTGACATCAGGGATGAGGCAAAGAAGGCAGGCAATACTGGCTTTGTTTAATAGCAGCACATCACAGTAAAGTGGATTACGGTTCATCATGGCTGTGGGATTTTATAAATGAAGTAGTAATATAACTTGAAATGGATGGGGGGTTTTATGCATTCTCCAGAAAAGATCATCCAGAGATTATATCCTGCAACCCTTGCTGAAGGTTGTTTTATGGTAAACGAGCTGGGGAGCTTTACAACACAGTTTTAATATAGATAAACTACAATTAAAAAATTTACTATGAAAATAGCTCATTATGTGGTAAACTTTTGCCATACTACCACCATCAATTACTAACATAAAATTTTATTGTTTAGTTGCAGCAAGAGAAGAGAGCTGTATGAGCATGATGTCCTGAGTTTATCACTTCCACATTTGAAATTAGAAACTCTTTTCCCCTGCATTCCTCTGCAAGACTTCAGCAGGAGAGGCTTGTAGGAACAAGCTACAGATGCAAAAAAAGCTGGAGAGAACTAATAGCATTTATAAAATTCCATTACATAGTTTCTTTAATAATTTGTTATACTGCAGTGAATTCAGAAATTAAAATTAGAGTTAGGTTTGGTTTGCAAAATGAAAAGTAAGTCCATGGGGCAACATAACATGCATAAATATATAGACATGTACACACAGTGATTACTTCTTGCTGAATTTCCAATGTACAATCATACTTGAGAGATTTTTCTGTAGCTATCATAAAAGTTATTCTAGGCAGGCTCATTCTTTTACTCACTGGCATAGAGATGAGGAATTTTTTTTTTTTTTAAAGTGAGATGGTACAAAATTCAGTGGGATCATCATGGGCAAAATTCTAAAAAATGTGTCATAGTTGCTGAAAAAAGTCATGACTTGCATGTTCCTTGGTTCCTCTCCTGTACTGTAGATATGCTGTAGGTCTGCATACAGTTTGTAACAAAGTATGAAAGGGCCACGAATAAAGTAAAATTGAATGCCTAAACCCAGCCCATATTTGTAAGGTTTATTTGAATTCGTAAAATTATGACATGAATTAATGTCCTTTACATGAATCTCAGAGAGAGCATTCAGTTGTAGGAGTCCTTCAAAAATAAAGACATTTTCTGCAATCTCACCATGTTTTCTGCTTGCTTATTGTTCATCTTTAATCTTTTCACCACTCACTTTAGAGTCATGCAGCTGATTCACTCTTAGGTTTTGTGGTAATGGGGAAAGTCTCTTATGTTTCTGACTTTGCATTTCCCTTGTTTTAATTGATTTACGGTGAGTAAAATGGTAGAATTTACAACATGGCCAGAACAATATTAGTGAGACTTTTATTAATAAATTTGTCCACTGTAAAGTCAATGCAATTTTTAAAATTATTATTATTTGTCTTCAATTACTCAAATATTGGAATTAACTGTATTTGCTGAAGGGGTGTAAGCAAAACAGAAACCAGCATTCAACAAGTTCCTGGATTAAAAAAAAATATATATATCACACAGAAATGTCAGATAAAAGTAATATTGCCATTATATCTGTCTCTCAAGCAGCCATCATTCTTTCCATCGGTAAAATTGCTGTATAGATTTTCTTCTGTTACTTTTTTAATGATCTTGCAGAGTTACATTTATGCAAGAACAGCTGTCACCGACAAACAGCCAAGGGGACACTGGTACTGCTGAAATACCTGCCTTGTGATGAACGTCACCAGTAGCCATCCTGTGTCTCCAGACTCTATAATTTCACATTTGGAATCAATAGCTCCAATCCAAGTGGAGCAGCAAAAGCACCAGACAGCTAGAAATACAATTTGGAAATTACTGGGTTGTTTTTTACAAAATTTTCAAAAGAAAAATACTGCAATTTAAAAATACTTTGTCTGATTTATTGAGAATTTGGTATGGGAGGCAGTTGCCTCTATGAGACATAAACTGACAATTTATAGGCTCTTAGCCGACACGATATATGGTTCATGATCCAAGCTCCTGTCACTGTAAGCAGTAAGAAACAAAATATTAATTTGTCATAGCAGTATATGTGGATTGATAACCTTTATGATAGTCTAAAAATAGAATTAAGGTTTCTAATACTGATGCTATTCAGTTGAACTCTGAGGGAAATGCTCAGGAGTAGAACTAGTTTCAAAATAGGGTTAAAATTTAAAATCAATATAGTAAAAGTACGTTTTGGTTTGGTGGGGGAATTTGGGAGATTTATGTAGCTTGACCTCTACATAGAAAGCCCCACAGTGGCCTTTATAGACAACAAATGTTTGGTGCATGTGATGAGAGTTAAAAAACATCCTGTTTTGTTTGGGTTGGATAAAAGCTTGCATGCAGACACATCTCTGTACACTCTGTCCAGTCACACACAGTCCTGTGCCTTCACCTGGCTTAGACAGCTCTGACAGTAGCATCCCAAGAAATGCAAAACATTGATTTTTCAAATACTTCAGTACATGTGTCTTACCTCACTTCAGATACCACAAATTATGTGGTCAAAGATGGTTTCACACTTTCAGGAATGTCATAGCAGTGATATTTTGCTAAAGGATACGAGTGAATTGACGTTGATTGCATTGAGAATTATAGCAAAAAATAATTAATTACTCCTGTTTTTATGATGATTGTAGCATGTGTGAAACCTGCTTCTAGCAGGCCTGAATTTAGAATCAGATGCCCCCTTTTATCTCACTTATAATCACTTGTTAGACATGAAATGGATTATTGAATGTATCACTCTGCAAATAGGTCTAACTTTGAATCTTTGCTCTTATTATAAGCATTGTTATCAAATAAAATTTCAAATGCAGTAGGAATTTCAGCCTTATAGAGCACATAGTAGAGAAGGATATCACTCCCCTTCAAATATGTCTGTTACAACAAACTGATTAAATAAATATCCTGGGAAAAGCATTATTAGGTTTGTGAACAGAACTGGTTTTCAGAGGGACTTCAACTTTCTGTCATTCTTCTATTGCAAACCAGAAAATAATCCCACTAAGTAATTTTAAACAGAGGAAAACATGCATAGATCTGTATTTTAATTGTCTCATAACATAATAATACAACTATGCTGATAATTGGCTCTTTTATAGCACTTTAAAATACTTCAGAATCATTAAGTAATTAGTATAGTACTTCCAAAGAGCAATAGTACACAAACACATGGAGAGTGTGTTGAGCCACTCAGGGATATTCTGCTTTTCAGCACAAGTATATATCTACTTCAGAATGTATACTCTCATAAATCCTCCCATTCTTAAAATGAATGTTTAGTACTTTTACTGGAGTCCACCCATTTCTGAAAATAAGTTATCTTTTGTTATAAGTTTTGTAACACTTCCCCAAACTAAAGGGAAGTGTTTTTGTTAACCTTCATCTTTCATGTGTACCTTTGTTAGTTTGCTTGTGCGGACTGTGGATCCATAATTTGAATGACCTGAGAAAGAAGGACTCTTAGGGTCCAAGATTCATTTCTGTTAGCAGAGGTGTTGAGAAGACGGCAGCTTACTAACTTTGGGCTTTGCACTGACAGTCCTGTTCAGACTATAACTGATTTGAGCAGCTGGTTCAGGTGTTCCTACACCTAAAAGTAAGCCCTAAGCACTGGCATCATGATTGAGTGCCCATGCCAAGCACTGACCCTTCTTGCCCTGTCAGATGCATACAAGACAAATGGATGGGACAAGTTTAGAAGAAAAAAATGTTCTATAAGTCTTGTCAAAAGTGAAAACAGGCCCTGGCAAATTGTATTCTGAGGTGGACCAGGGTTTCTTTGGCAATCATGATTTGATAGCTGGGAGATTTTTTACTGGGGGTCCATGAGGCCACAAACTGGTTAATCCTCAGTGACTACTATGGAGAGAAATCTTTTTGGGTTTCTAACAGAAAATGATAGATGGTCATGTTTTTAAAAGCTTCTAATTTCTACTTCCATATATTATAGTTAATGAATACATAAGGAGCCTATTTATATTGGACTCCTGATGTTATGCAGCAATAGTTTTTTATAAGCAAAATGCAGGAAATCTCTAGATATAATTGCCACATATGATAATGTGACTTCAGCCTATTACTCTTTAAATGACTCATAATTTCTTAATACTTCAGCATTTCATTGCGCTTTTCACCATATCATTCTACAGCATGCTTATCTAAAAAGTCATCAAGCCCACATCAATGAAACAGCTCTTATTTTTAACCTGTATGAAGAACTTGAAGTACAGGAACAGAGTTGTTAAATGGTTTTTCCCTTTATCAACACTTTTAATACTGTTGACTTTGGAAAAAAAAAAAAAGTAAAGCGTCTGTACTCATCTGCATTCCATAAGTCATCGTGCATATAGAAGTCACCTCTATGGCACTGTGGTGCTTTTCACAGCGTTCAGTTATCATTCTGATTCAACAGAAATCTAAAATATTTGTTGGATGTTGAATGTTTACTGGATGTTATTCTAAACCACCACTATTGCATCATAGCTGTGGAAATACTTGATGAACCATTTTCCCCTAACTTTTCACTCTACGGGAACCAGAAGTACAATGGGGAAAAACTGAAAATATAAAGAATTATTTTCTAATTCTATTCAAGTATTTGGAACATTGGGTGGTCATTCAAGGGAACTTTCACAAGTTTTTCAATTCAACTTGCTTACCTAAACATAATAACAAGGCATTTAATGGTTATTTGACAAGATAACCTAAAGCCACTGCATGACACTGAAATTTTTATTGAATGTATCCATTTGGGCTTTAACATAAATTATTATGCTTTGATGCTTACAATATTGAAACTGAATATTTCACATTTACCTGTAAGTATGGATAATTTTATATGAGATATAAATATAATGTATACAATGCATTCAAGATACTTTACAGGAGGTGTATTATTACAGCTGTAAGTATGATAGATAACAAATAAAGGGTTGGTTTTAGCAAAAATACTAAGGTTCCTTTGTTGATTTTATAAAAAAGACTCCCTTTGTGGATTCCAGTATATATATTAGAACAGTGTACAGAAGAGAAAAGAATTTGTGAAGATATATTTATGAATTACACATTGTCTGAAGTTAAATAGCGGCTGGAACCAGTCTATTCCTTTATTTATCATAACTGACAGTCTGAAGTTGCTTGAAGAGGAAATGTTAAATAATGAATTTCATGATTTATAGAGCTAACCAATTTTACATCAAATTATTGAAATTTTCTTCTTCATAACTGGCATCACATTATGCAGCGAAGCGATTGGAATCCAAGTGTTTGCAGCAAAGACAAGCATCTTCATCCAGTTTGGTCTGGTACTGAGTGCCTAGATTATTTGTGATTAAAAAACAAAAACAAAAATCAAAACAAACAAACAAAAAAACCCCAAAAAACCCACAAAAGCAACCTTCTGATATAATTGCTGACAAACAGTACAACCATTTAAGTCATGTATAATGTATGTGTTATCATCTACTTGAGACCAGTGGTGGAAGAAGGCTTTGGGTTAATTATAAATACCTTACTATTGGACAGAGAGAATTAGTTTTCTAATTTTATTGCAAAATATAGATTTCTTGCAAAGGAGAATTTACCTAGCTACATACTTTTTAGTATTACCTATATGGATATAATTAATTTTGCAAGACACTTACATGTTTTTTCTTTATTTATAAATATATATAGGTACATGAAATAATTGTTTGCTTAGAGCTGATTGACTTTTTGGAATAAAAAGGAAAGTAGAGTTGTTATTTTTTAAATTCTTACATGAAAACTCTTATAAGATCTCTGAATCTCTTTGGTTACCATGGCAATGGTTATCAGTTTGTCTTTAATATAGGTCATAGTAGTGTTACAAGTGCGTAAATTCGGTCTCCACGGTAAACTTAATAAAAACATAATGCTCTTCTTTTAGATATTCTGAAACTCTCCAAAAGGCTGTATTCAAGATAGATTTCATTAACAAATGTATTTTTAATCTTTAGCAGAGATCAGAGGTTGCTTGCAACTAATTAGCTGATTAAATGAATGCGATCTCCATGTAGTATATGGCAGCAAATTTGAAAGCAGCAAAGTTAAAATCATGATATTTGCTATTGTTTTTCTCCCAGCTGTTGATGAGCCAATGACAGTATAATTTTTCCTGGCTTTTTGATGAGGACATAATGATCTGAAGAATATCTCATCAAGTTAAAAATACTAGATCGCATCTGTATAACCTTCTAAAAGTTTCATAGAGTGTGAATATGATAAGAAATTAATCTTCTACCTAAGACAGGAGCTGACAATGCAGCCTGATCAACAGGGCACTTCAGGGTGTGTGGCCAGCACCTTCAGGCAGACCTGCTGAAAGCTGGAAAGGAGCTGATGCTTTCACACACCCATGTGCAGCCCCTGGCCAGAAAGGACAGTGGGACTCAGCTCCTGCCCCAGACATCTATTGTCAGTTATGGATTTGGTAATCCTACAAAACTTGGAACAAGCTCCCCTAGCCCAGAGCATGTTTAATTCCTCTTTATACAGGGTGATTTGGGGCAGTTTGTGTGGAGTAAACCCTGTTAGGCATTGCTGCTTTAGAGGCTTTGCTGCTTTACAGGCTTTGCTCTCCTGGCCTTGGGTGCAGGTGCACCTCAGCCTAAGAGTTACTAGCTCTTAATTGCAAATAACTCCCCTCATTTAAATGTCTAAGGTGTATTCCTGTCAGGACTTTTTACCACTGACATTCTCATAACAGTTGCTGTAGTTCAGGCAGTAGAGAAGAAAACTCTGTCACCAGCTTACCATTAGTTAAGCTGCAACTGCTCACATCAGGGGCACTTGGCAGCTGAGATGCCATTTTAGGATTACAGCACAGAGCTACAGTGTGCTTTTAGCTGAGCGAAATAGTGGGTTGTTTAATATTTGAATGACCTTTTTCAGATTCCTGGGGAGGTTCACTGTGATGAATCAGAACACATAATACTTTCAGCATTTGTGATTTCAGGCTGGTAGAGGCGTGACTCCATTTGTTGCTTTGCTTACTTCTGATTCATTTAATATATTATTTGAGAATTACAAGAGAGAGAAAGTTCTTTCTTTTCTTCTAAAAGAACTCTTACTCTTTAGGAGCATATTTATTTCATGGGCTGGTGACTCAGAGAGGAAAATTTGTAAAGAAAAATGTTGAAGCAGCCTTGTTTCTCAACCTTAATTCTGTAATCTTCTTTGCAAAAAAAATTACATTTTAAAAATTTGCTTTGTGCCTTTCACAAGCTTGGGAGTTTAGCATAGCCCTTGTTTGGGACTTAATCCAGAGTGGTTGCAGTACTCCAAAATCTCTCTGCTCCACATTTCTTCAGAAAATGGGTTAGTTGAGTTGCAGCAAACTGCCTTTGCAAATGTGTTTTTGAATATACATATATACACATGTCTAAATATACACATGATCATATGTACTGTGAAGTGGAAAAACCTTTATAGATTCCTGTTAAGCCTTCTGACAGAGACTTCCTGTCTATAGTGACTGCATTTCAAGATCTGTGGCCAATGGTAGAAATCCATGCATTAGAATTCATATTTGACTATCTTTCAGAACCAGGCAATGACCTATTTGTAATAACCCTTCCTTAAAATGTCTGATTAAAAAGCTGCTGGTCTGTGCCTGCACACATCTTTACTATGATTTCTGGTCTGTGCTTCCCCAGCACTCCAATAAAAGTGTGATACCAGAACAGATACTGAAAGTATTGGTTGGGTTTGTTTTGTTTTGGTTTGGTTTGGTCTGAAGTATCATTCATGCTCTAACCTCAGATAGGATCTCTTTAAAGAAAAAACAGGGCTTGCATTCAAGCAACAGATATCCTGAAGTCTACCTAATATATTTGGGTTTTAAAATATATTTTCTGGTTTTTAATTATCTATAAAATTAAAAAAAAAACCAAACAAAACAAAAACAACAAACTGAAAACACCTGTTCCCAACACTCTGGCTGCACACCAGGCAGGGATAGTTACTGATGTTAACAATTCACAAGTCCTTTCCCTTATATAACCACTTGGTTATTACTAAGCAGATGAAGGTATCTACAGCTGAGTGCCCCAAGAATTTTTTGTGAATGTGTTGGTGACATTTTCCATCACTGCCATAGCTGTGAATATCAATGTTAATATGGAATTGGGTTTTATGTCGAACAGGAACTGCATTAGGATTTTGATCTCCTTTGTTTGCTGTTCTGTTCTTTACTTGCTCTGACTTACTTTTACATTTGCATTTGACATTTCTATCCATAATACCTATGAAATTAAGTTCAAAGTTTTAATACCGACAAGCAGCATTCTGATAAGCTTTTGCATTTCAGTGAAAAAGACAACATTATTAGACAGGAGGTTTTTCCTTGCCCCCTTCCCCTCCAAGAAGAAGAGACAAAGGTCAAAAGTGGAAGTTCTGTCTCTCTTCTCTGAGCAACAGAAGAAAGCAAACCCCATATTCAAGATTGTAACCTGTCTACTTAGAAGGAGAGGTTAATCTGATAATATTCGTTGTACCAAAAATTTGTTTGGAGAGGATTTTGTTGTGCTTAGATGAATTGCTTCATGAAGTTAGAGAAATCACTTCTTCAACTGCTGCTTAACTTGAAAGAGTAAACAAACATGCAATGTACATTTTTGTGAATGTTGAGATTAATAAAGTATATATGACTAAGTAAAGGTTGCAAATATAGACAGACTGCAACTGGTTTTGATTCAAATAAATAAAGTTTTGACTAGTTCCCCTTGCACCAATTCCAGATGAGACTAGACCTTTGAATACCACATGAAGAATTTGAATAAATAACTTGATGTAGTTTTATTCGGATGTTCCTGTATTGCTCACAAACTTGCTCTTGCTTACACAGTCCTATAATATTTGCTACACATATTTATGAATGAGAAGCACATTGACAACAATCACTGTTTGTCCCAGGTGTCTGAACATGATAAATACTTTCAAAATACAACTAAGGTTGTATAAGTCATGCATGAACTGAGTATATTTTTTTAAGTAAAGCAGAGATTATAGATTCTTATGCAGAAGAATACATGTTGTGAAAAAAGGTGTTTTTTTTTTTTTTGTGGAAGTAATAATGCATTCAGATGTCATTGCCAATTTTTGTAAGAGGATTGAATAATTTTCCTGATTATAATTTTATTTGGAGGAAAGTATAGAGGGAGGTAGAAGGCTATTATGAGTTGCAATGTGTCTGCCTGTGAATCAATTAGTACTTCAATTATAAAGAAAATTTATGTTAGTTTAATGGCAATTTGGTCCTGTTTCAGAAAATATAAGTGTAAACACAACCCCAGTTTAATTTTGCTGCTGAAAAAGCCTACACCTTCTTATGAAAATTCTTAGGGGGCATATTTTGTCAATAGCTGGGAAATTTTAAATTGTGGGGTTTAATATATTTTGCTGTTTGTCTGGTTCACTAGATAAATAATTTTATGTATTAAATGATAAATAGATTGAGGTTTCAAGCTAGAGAGGTGTTTCAGATAGTAATGAATTGTTTTTCCAAAGGAAAATGAAGCTTGTGTGTTTTCATAAAAACAAAGGACACAGGATTTCATAGGAAAGCAGGTGGTGTTCAATATATTCATTATAAGCCTGGAAAGAAAGATGAAGTAGGAGGTGAAACAGGTGAAAAAATGACACAGGTCACTGTCTGAGAGGTTATTCGAGGCAATAGAATTATAGTGCAGTAAACTGTGGATTTACTAATTCGGTTTGTAAATTGTCTATTGTATTCACTTTCTTCTCTTCTGTTTATTTGCAAGGATACTTTGTCATTCTGAATATCCATCCTGTGCTTTGGTACAGAATACCCAGTTTAAAGACAGTACTTTTTATTATATTTCTCCTCTACATGTAGTCAACAAGAAAGAAACATATTTTTTCAATAAAAGCCTACATCACAGCATTTTTTGCTAGCAGCTTATGATGACATCTTTACATTATATGTATTATTTGGCTTTTAATAAATCAAAAAGAAAGAAAAACAAGAAATGTAACTGTCTCCTAAGAAATTTGATGGATACTACAGAGTTGGGAAAATCTGTCACAAATAGCCATTCTTTAGTATAGATTATTAATTCCATATAATTAACTATTAATTTTATATATATATATATATATATATATATATATATATATAATTATTAATTCCATAATAATTTATTCATTTTTTCTTCTTTTTTCCCCCACAAGTAGATATTGCATTTTTCATAGGTTTGGTAGGTTTATTGTGGTTAATTCATTATGTGAACCAAGAACATTTTGCATTTTCATTTTCCACATGCTTTTCAAACAAGAGCTGGCTTCATTGTCATTCCATTTCCTTCTTGAGACACAAGATGTTAAAAAAGTATTAATTTTCCTAAAAATCTATCCTAAGATTTCTCTTCCTTTCTCTTCTATTTTCCTCCCTCTCCCAAGTACTGCTTGATGAACTGTTAGCATCGAAAATTAAAGTGACTAATTACGTTGCATTCTTTGCAGCTCTAGTGTGTTGCAGGGCAGGTAAGAAAAAGAGTAAGGAAAAGGGAAAGAAAAAGAGTTTCTGGAAAAGAGTTGACTTCAGGAGCCAGGTCACTGAGACAGAATGCCTGGACAGAGGAAGAGCCCTTGTCCTTGATTGATGTGATGTGAACTTTACCAAAAGCATCCTCCCCAGCCATCCAGCTGAAGGCAAAGACTTTGTGCATGCTGCCTCCAGCAAAATGCAAGTGAATTAATCAGGAGACAGTGGGAAGAAACTTGAGGATTAATGTAATTTGGAAAGGGTCATTAAAAAAGTTTTCAGTGATGCACACAACATTAAGGAATTATCATGGTCAGAGCGTTGGTGTTTCATAAAACTGGTGTACTTTATTCAGCAGTGTGCCTATAGGTAAATGTATAAATTGCTTGAATAAAAAATAAAAAGCAGTTTAAAGGTTTAATCCATCATTTCTGTCAAGAATATATATTTTAAATTTTTGTTATTAAAATATTCAGAAGAACATGGAATCAGTTCTAAAGTTAAATTAATAAATCATGAATGTTGAAAATATGCTTTCACTGTTAGAATTTGTGGAGTGACAAGGCTATTTCAGGCAAATGCAAGACATCAGATTGTGACCTTTTACTAAACAAGCAGTTCTTGTAATTGTAATTGCCTTGGGCTAGTGAGTGCTTCTATTACATTCATTTTCACAATAAGTGTACACATATTTGAAAAGAAGTGTCATATATCTTGAATGTCCACTTAAATAGTTTGGTATGATTACAGCTAATTAAATCAGATGGGAAAACTGTGCTTAATCATGTTAATTACTTGAATGAAAAGATACAGAAACTTGTGGATAAAACCTATAGTTTCCTATATTCTCACTTTCCACACTGCGAGCTTTTTCTTTTTTCTTGAAGCTTTATATCCTGTATTGTTCACAGTTTGGGGAAACAGGGATCTCTTGATGGTTTTTCTTCATTCTAATATAGAATTATGTATTTATTTTTCATTTATTAAGCAAGGATTTTTTTCAAATTATCTAAGCCAGTGGTGCCTACCAAATCAAATTAAAAAAAACCAACTTCCATTCCTAGAGAAACAACTGATTTTAGAGGAGGTCCATGATGATGCATTAGTTTGCTCAGCGGACCTGTTAACTACAGATAAAACACAAGAACAGACTACTGGTTTTGCACAGCTGGCACATTGTGAGACTGGTCTCAGACTGGACCAGCTGGCCCAGGGGCAGAGCTTGCGCTCTCCAAAGCTCTGGGGAAGTTGTCAGCATTGCTCATGATTTTAGTGCAAGCCACCTACATCTCTAAAGAGCTGTGGGTCCCGAACACCCATACAATTTAAAAATCTGTGGAAATTATTTCCACTGAGAAGTTCAATGATTGAATGCAAATATGGACAAAAGTGCTGAGCAGGAGGAAAATCTTTAGGAAAAATGAATAATTTGAGATATTACTTTATTGACATAATTAGTTTAATAATTTATTTATAACCAAACAATTGTCAACAGAGGAAGGACAGTGTGTGTTTTGTCCATTATAATTTTCTCAAAACCAGCACTTTTTTCTGCTTATAGACAGAAGACAATAGACAGCCTATTATATTTACATGAATGCCCTACTTGCTTTAGAGGACAGTGTTTGTATCTCTACTTATCGTTCCAACTTTTAGCCATCCCAGAGTTACAGAAATGTGACATTGTTGTTTTTAACCCCATCTGACCATCCAAAATTTCTTGCTTATTTTGAAATAACTATATAGCCATCCATCTATGTTTTCCATATTCAATTCCTGTCTTTTTCCATTTGCATATGTCCAAAACATAACAAGAAATGCACATTAAACCTACTTAAATATCTGGGAAGGTTGAGAAATGCAGAAGCTAAAACATATCTGCAGACTGTACAGACAACAGTTTATACAGAAGAGTACAAGAGTACAATGCTTATTAAGGAGGTAAAAATCATTTTACTAGGTGCATCTTAAGGTGCATTTACAATAATAAAAATACTAGCATGCATAGAAATTATTTCAGAATATATGATTGTTCATAACATCAAAGTAACATTTTCTAAGGCTGATTAATAAAATCTATAGTATGAAATAATTCTTGAGATTAAAAACATATTTTAAGTGTTCCTAAGTCTGCTGCCAATGCTCATCTATTAATAACTTGGCTATCACTTGCAGGCAGCTTTTAGTAAGTCTGTTTTTTTCAAAAAATGACAACACTTGGCAGAGAAATTGGCCCTTATTTTCTTTGCAAAAAGTTTAGCAGTGGAAAACCTGTTTCAGAAGAGTCTGTAAGAGTTTCACACTCTCGTGAGTTCCTATGTCACAACTCCAGCATGAGGCTGTTCTCTCATGGGCAAAGCAGAAATGGATTGGAACTAAAGAGCCTCCTGTTTTCATTCAAGAAATCTTTATCAAAGAAAATAATCAAGGTGAAAAGGATTCTAAAATTTATTAATATAGCAGACATTTTTGTTGAAGGTTTCTAGAACAGGAGCTGGTAATTTTGCCCTGTTTTGAGCAGGGATTTTGGACTAGATTACCTCCAGGTTGCAGTTCTTTGCAGCCTCACCTAACTGTGATTCTGATATTTCACACAATAAGTGCACACTTAGAAACTCTTTGAAATATCCACATGTTGATGAGGTATTCTGATTAAAATTTGAATAGGGTTCCTGGTATTGAAAAATTTATAATTTTTCAGTGACATTTTTCAAAAATACTTATTTCATGCAGCCTGCTTTTAATATTTTTACAATATTTGTTTATGAATTATGTTTTTTGAAATCTGTCCAACATTACACTTGACAATTTTCCATCATGATTTTCTATATACTCTTTATTTTTTTGCTTTTTTTGTTTTTTTTTTTTTTTTTTTGGTTCTCTGGTGAATATGGTTTGGTTTGATTTGAAATATATACCAAGGGTAAATCTTCTCCTTTCCTGCCTTTCCCTTAAAAAAAAAAAAAAAAAAAAAAAAAGCAGGAGCAAAAAAAAATATGAAGATATCAAGGAACACACATTCATTGAGACTCCTTTTGCTTTCCACATTTGCTTCCTTGTATGAGGTCCTCCCCTGGAGTTTGACTATGTCATGGCTCCAGAGTTTTTCCACCCCAAAAATTTGCTTCAATTTCTTGATTGCTGATTTCTGATGGTTTGAATCTACCTGATACTTTAAAGTGAATTTTACTCTCAGAAAGAAATCCTACAAAAAATGTATCTGGCTCAGCATAGTCTTATTATTTTAATTATTTATATTTTTGTTGCTGTCACAAGTAAAATATATTACGTTCAAATTTAACATGAGTCTGGATGAAGAATACTTAATCTATAGCATATTGATAAATATTTTTGCAATATGCATGAAGAATAAAGATATAAATATAAAGATATATGGAATTGGTTTGGGACCCCACCAACACTTGATAAATTCACTTCTATCAGAATAAGTAGTGAAGCAATAATGGGGGGGAAGGCTCCAAGTCATGCAAGTTGCACTTATACATCATGCAGATAATTTCACTAGAAATGTGTGATGTTGTCATGTTTTCCTCCACTTTTCCTAATGCAAAGTGAATTTGGAGTGATTTTCTTTCCCTTCTCTTAATTTTTAGCTCTGAATACACATGATGCATAGTTCTAACCCAGAAAGTACCCTCGAGTTTCCATTTTTTGGAGTGTTTTTTCAATCTTTTAAACCTCCATTGTGGTAGGCTCTACATTAGCAATCTGTGATTATTTCACTCAATGACTAATTTAAGTTAGTGCCCTAGAGCCTACTAAGCTTGCCACCATCCTAGCTGAGGTACCATTCCCTGCTACATCATCTTTTACTGCATGTTCCCCAGTAATCACCTCTGAACAACCAAAGTGAGATTTACCTGAATTTATTAGATGAAAAGGAAAACTGAACAGAAGGGAAGAAAGCAGAGAACACCATAAACATGGCAGTTCTCAAACAGCTTAAAAAGAAAAAAAAAGGGGGTGGGATAGTAGTTACCTTTTTCTGGTTTTTTTAAAAATAGTGCAATTTTTATTTTTCTGCACTGATTTGCTACTTTCAGTGTTTCTGCCCAGGATTATATATTATGAATCAGGCATGAAAAGGACTTATGGTAGCTTTTGAAGCCCTGGTGAAATGCATTTGCAAAGTAAAACCTAAGACATCTTACCTGTATTGTGTATGATAAAATACCAGAGACATATTCCATGTGTGCCACTAACAAATGTTACAGGTAAATTAAACCTCTGACAGGGGCAATAATTTCTGGAAGAAGTTGCATGGAAGAAAACAACAAATATTGTAATTATATATAGCAGAGATATAAGCCAGAAAGAAAATGTTAGAACTTTCATTATGGTTGGCAACACTTTGACAATGCTTTTGACTTTTTGCACATAAGACAAGTCTGTCTAGTTTTCCTAAATGCCAGATATCTGTGGGGTACAATGGTAATGTGATATCCAGTGATTTTGAAGTTCCATCTAATCATGAAAATCCATCTGCATATTTTAGTAATTAAAATATAAACCTCGTTATGTTTGCTGTGGGGGTGGTAGGACACTGGAGCAGGTTGCCCAGAGAAGTTGGGGATGCTCTCTTCCCAGAAGTGCTCCAAGTCCAGTTGGGTGCAGCTCCGAGCAACTTGGTCTAGTGGAAGATGTCCCTGCTGTGTTGAAGGGGTGGTGGAAATAGATGATCTGAGAGATTCCTTCCAACCCAGCATGGCTCTATGAATGTAATGTAGGAGCAGAAGGTATCATCTGATCATCTGTTCATTTGATTTAGGAGATCTTTTTTTCTTCCTCTGATACAGTAGCTTGCTGTCCAGTCTGTGGAAACCTTGTGTACTAATCTTTATTGCCTAAATATTAATAGGACTTATTTTGTTGCTAAGAATTTAAAAGTGTTAAATGGAGATATCAAACTTTTGGACAGACTATTCTCAGTCAGTGCACTACATAGAAAAAATATGGCTATTACTGGTGGGTAACAACTTTTACCTGCCTTTTTCTCTCCTTAAAAGACCCAGAGCCATGTAACATAATAGCTACTACACAGAGATGTTGGTGGAAAGAAAATTTGTTCTTTGCTATCAAAACGGAACACAAGGATGAAATATTTCTGAGGAACAATCCCTCAATCAATATAAGAATGAATATTTTCTCATGGAAACAAAGTTTTCCTATTCTCTCTGTAATTTTTATTTGTCATCTGCAAAAATTGATGTACTTCTGATTTGATCTTTTTCTTTCTCTAGTTCCTTGTAAAAACAACTTCATTTCTTGTAGAAGTGCTACAGATCTATATTTTAAGGTTCCATACAGGTTTGGGGGTTTTTGTTATCTTGCATTTGAGGTGACAGCTAATTTTCTCTTTTCACTAGCATGGCATGTAATGTACTTTGAGCATTCAGAGAAAAGTCAGCCATATAAACAGAAGCCAAGAGTATTTGTATGCAAAATGGGTTCTAGTGCTACTTTCTATATACACTCTGCATCCCAGATTTCTTATCCATTTGTAAAGAGTTTAACTTGCTAGGAAAATTGCATTTTCAAAAAAAAAAAAACAACTTTACATGCAAGTCACTTGTTTTATGGGGATTTAGATTCCTGCTCCTAGACTTACACGAAGATTATGGCACCAAGTAGAATTTACAAAAGAACAAGAATTTAACAAAGGGGATCCATAACAAGTTTTTGAGGACTGACATGACAGTTGGGCTTCTAAGTATCTATACCACTTTTGGAAACTGGATGAAGGCTCCTGAATCCCTGGTGACATGCTGTAGTAAGTACTGTGCGGTGGCATGTAGCTCAAACACTAGAAGCAGCATGGATTTGTTTGCAGTGCACCCTTCCCTTGCTCACCAGCACACATTACTGAACTTTAAAGTAGAGTATTTTAGCACAGACATGTCCTCTCTAATGGGGATCCTCTGTATGACACTGAATAGTGCCTTGTAGGCAAACTCTGAAAGAGATTAGAAAATTCGAACATATTTAATTAGGCCCTTTGCTGAAAAAGTTTGGAGTTTGCTTTACACACAGTTAGTATATACACAACTAGGGTGGATATTTTTATGCACCCAGCATTAAATATGGTTGTGTAATCACCAGCTCTGGTAACATTTCTGCAGACCAAATGTTTATGATGTCTAATCTCTGTTTGTTGCCAAGTAACCGTATGATATGTGCTAATATAACATCTGCCATACTGGGCTTGTAGACAGAGCTTTATTTCAAGCTTGGCAGATTCAATGGGCAATATGTGTCAGATATTATTGTTCTCAGGCATGTTCTTCTCCCTCTCCTTACAAGGACTGTGTAACTTTTTTTTGGTTTTCATGTCGTATGGTAGACCTTGATTTCCTACCATGTTGAGAACCAGAAAAGGTATGGAAACAAAAACTGCACAGCTGAGACTTCAGACAAGATTTGTGTAGAGATAATGCAAACGTGAAGTCCTCTGTGCCAGGGTGTCTGCTGTTACAATGGAAGGAACTGTGCACACAGTAAAGAACCAGGCACATCATCTGTATGATCAACTTTGGAGCGCTACAGTGCAATTTGCATGGCACATCCCCCATCCCACCTGCTGCACAGGCACTGAGCACTCAGAATACCCAGAGAACTCTCCAGGCTTTCTAAACCTGATTGTACAGTACAAATATTTGCTGAAAATTATATGACAAGTGGAGACCTGTTAGAGATATTTTGTTCCAATCATCTGCTCAAAATAGGGACAGAAAGGGCAGGCTGCTGAGGTTTATGTCCAGTTGGTTTTAAGTCTCCAATAATGGAGACAATAAAGTATCTCTGGGCAACCTGTTCCCGTGGGTCACTATTTATGAAGTGAACAATCTTTTTCTTATGTTTAAGTGGAATTTCCTGTGGGTTTTTATTTTTTTTTCCCTGTGCCACTGCCTCTTATCCTGTCCCTTACCCTGAGAAGAGTACAATTCTGTTATCTTGACTTCAGCCATCATGGTTTCTTAGACATGGACAAGATCCCTTTGAGGAATCTCTTCTTCAAGCTCAGCAGTCTCAGTTCTCCTGGTTTCTCCTTGTTTGAAATGTTCCAATCCCTGTGTCATCACTGTGGCCCTTCACTGCCCTGATCCCTGTAGGTCGATATCTCTCTTGTGTGGGAGAATCCAGAGCCAGGCCCAACGCTCCAGACTGTGTCTCATCACAGCTGAGAAGAGGGGAAGGATCCCCTTCAACCTGCTGGCCGTGCTCTGCTTGATGCAGCCCAGGGTGCTGCTGATGGTCTTCGCTGCTGCCAGAGCTCAGTGCTGGCTCACAGCTAACTTGTGTTCTATGAATCTGTTCAAGGTCCTTCCATAACAATCTGATTTTCAGCTGCTCGGCTCCAGGCCTGTATTGAAGTTTGGGATTATTGCTCCCCTGGGACAGGACTTGGCAATTCACCTTGTTGATCTTCATGGGGTTTCTGTCAGTCAGACCATTTCTCCAGCCTGTCAAGGTTCCCCTGAGTGGCACCAGCCCTGTTGGTCATCGACCACTCTTCCCAGTTTTGTGTTCTATTATCCAGATCACTAAAGAAGCACTGCACTGACCCTAGTGATACAGGCCACCCCAAAATCTTTGTGCTGCTCATTGCAGCCCTCTTAGTCTATCAATTCACTCAGTTGTCAACCCATCTCCCTCTCCACGTATAAAATCCATCGAGTTTGCCAGTGAGACAAAAGCCTTTCAAGCCTGCCTTAAGCCAAGATAAACAGCATCAGCTGCTGTCTGCAGGTCCACTGAGCCTATCATCTCATCACTGAAGGCTATCAGGTGGGTTAAGCACAATTTTACTTTTGTAAATCCATGTTGACTATTCTCAATCATCATCTTGTTCTTACTAATCTTGGTAATGGTTTTCAGGACTGTTTGTTCCATCATCTTCTTAGGGATCAAGGAAAGGCTGGCCAGCCTATGTTGCCTAGATGCTCCTTCTAGCCTTTCTTGAAGATTAGGAGTGATATTTGCTTTCTTACACTCCAAAATCTCCCAACTTAGAAGCAAAACCCTTGTCTCAATGGAGTAGATGAAAAAAAGCTGCCCGAGAGGATAGAAAAAACATGTTCACTAAATGAGAAGTACAAAAAGAAAATAAAAAGTCTTCTTATTGTTCATTAAAGTGGATTTTTTTTCAATTTTTAGGTCACAAGAAATGACAGGATGTCCAAATTCATAGCAGACCAAAGACAGATTCAGAAGACTAAATCACTGAAATTACTTGGAGAACAAAGTAATTATTCTAATCTTACAGGTCTAAGACAGAAACTGAACAGAGAGAATGAGAGCAGGTCACCTTTTAAATCAGATGATTTTTAAACAGAGCAACAGAATTAAAAGGTTGAATACAAATTCTGAAAGAGAAAACTGTATGAAATATGTAAAATCTTTAATTGCAAGGCCTTTAAATGTCAGCTCACTGAAAGACTTGAAGTGGTCAGGGTGCATAGGGTCCTCTTCTCTTTACAAGGCCTCCTCAGAGGCTGAGAAATCTTACTTTGAAATGTCAGCATTATCAGCAGATTTATATCAGATTTAATTGTTAAAAAAATAGAGTATCTAGAATTTGTCTTCAAAGGTCATGAGCAAGTGTATATCCTATCTGCCCTAACTCCGAAAAAAAGGAAGAAATACTAAAAGGCAGGAACAAGTTTCCCAATGTTACCATTCATTTCCTAAAATCATTATTCTACTGATGCTACCTTTAATGGGGTATTTTAAATTGTGGCTGAAAAATCTTCCTGGCTGAAAAAGACCTGGAGATGTTGGTCAGCAGCAGCTGGACATGATCCAGGTGTGCCCAGGGGCCCAGGAAGGCCAATGGCACCTGGCCTGGATCAGCAATAGTGTGGCAGCAGGACCAGGGCAGGGATTGTCCCCCTGTGCTCAGCACTGGTGAGGCCACACCTCAAATCCTGTGTCCAGTTTTGGGCCTCACCACAAAAAGGCTTTGAGGGGCTGGAGTGGGTCCACAGAGCAGGCATTGGAAAAGGAGGTACTTGAAAGGCCTGTAGATGTGGCACCTGGGGACATGGTTTATTGGATTGAACAGTGCTGGATTAGCAGTTAGACTTGATGATCTTATTTTCCAGGTTTCTTTGCGATTCCAATGGTTCTAAAACGCACTCCATTTTTTGGGTTTGAATTCTAAATCTGAGACAGGGTACACAAATAATGGGAAAAAAAAAAGGAAACTATTGCTAAATTTCAGGGGGAAGTTTTAATGATTGTGAAAATATTGAGGACAAGAAATAATAGTAAATGCTTACTTAAATTCAATGACAAGTGTGAAGGTAGGGCTGAACAAGATAATGTAGGTATCACTGAATAATTGGACTATATAAATGAGAGATTCTTGGGGTCATCTGGAAAGAATTACGGAGTAATTGTTAAAAATATATATCTTTTCTAGTCGCAGGAGCTATAACCTTATGATACTTCCATCCCCATATTTTCTGTGTTTTAACCTAGAGAAAAAAGGAAGCAGAAGATGTTAGGGTAACGATATGAGAAGGATGAATCCTTCATTCATCCTGGAATGAATCATCCTAGAATCTAGGATGATATGCAGAGAAAATGTAATAGTGTGATGCAGAATGCTTGCTTGCTGGTAATTTTTTAGTCTGGCTTTTTAATAAGTTTGACTAAATCATGATTATTTATATAAATATGTTTCACTTGGTGACATCTTTTCTGGTAGCCTCATTGGAGGCAACTGTGTGTTTCTATTTGTTTCACAAGTCTTATACAAGAGTTATAAATGCACCACTACACTAAAGACTCTTCTAAACAAAGGCATGAGCTGACATGTAGGTACAGGAGCAGATTCCCTTACAGGCTCTCACTGCATTGCTGCTGAATGGCATGCTGGTGAGCTGCTTCATTAAGCTGAAACATCAGAGGAGCTGCTGGTGGAAATGCTCCTTGATATATCATTTAATTATTTTTCTAACAAGAGATTTTATTTTCAAAAAACACACTGATAATATATAATCTGACTTTTTGTAGCAACAGCATGTTTTTTTTTTTTTTTCCTAGATGATCTGATACCTCTAAGACCCAAGTGAAGGGAAAAATTTAACAGACCATGCAGGTAGACCAGGCTTTAGCATGACATCCTTTTCATAAACCTACATAGAAAATCTCATTTCCATCATCTTGCTGTAGGAATCAGTTTTGTACAAAAACAGTGGTGTAGTGTAGAGAAACTACAGGTAAAGCAGAAAAAATATTTTGGATATTTTTAGATACTTTAATATTTGCCTTTCTGTACTATGGGCCTCTTTTTTGTTTGGGTTTTTTTGTGGGAGATGGGGAATCCTGTCACTATAATAAAAAAAATATTTTAGAATTAAAGCTTTGCTTTATTCCTTCCCTTTTTCTTCATAAAATCAATGTATCAATCCCAAATCTGCCACACAGAAAGAGACCAAGAGCATCTCAAGATATTAGGCTGAATTTCACTCAATTGTTTAAATACATATATTCTTTTGTTTTTTTGTATTTCAAGACTGCATTAACATCTGCCATGGCAACCTTTTGATTATTTGTACTTTTTCCATGGAGATGATCTCTGGAAAATGTTACTGTGTGTTCAAGAAAACTAACATCTCTTCTGAAGTCATAGAGATAGCACAAGTGTCACATCAGATTCAATTAGAGATGAGGAGATAATGAAAACTCCAACATCTGGCTTCCTTTACTCTTCTCCAATATTTAGTGTGTTAATCTCAGGGGACTCACAGGCTTAAAACATTTTAAAAGGCTTCTTGCAAATATTCTTCCCACCTTTTATATTTCATTTTAGTAATGTCTCCTCTCAATATGCATAATGAAAACTTTTGCAACCTCTTTATTGAGTACAAGTTTCGCTGTTTCTGCACTTTCTTTTAGGAAGGGCTGATATTCTATTCAAAGGACTATAAAGGTTTTTATTTTTGAAAAAAAATGCTTATTGAAAAAATAAATATTATGGCCAGTTTGCAAAAAACATCAGAAGAAATTCTTAGGTGGAAAAAATAAAAACCATTTTCATTTATATGCCCAAAATAGCAGGGGTAGGGAATTGTTTAGTTGTTTTGGGGGTGGTTTAATGTGCGTGGTAAGGAGAAGACAATGAGAAAGACATAAAGTGAAAGGAGAGACATTTTTGTCTTGCAATGCAAGATTTATGGGAACATTTCAGAATATAAAAGTTGATCTTGAGTCAGTCATAGTGGAAACAAAGTCACATTAGACAGCTCATTTACAGTCATATGCCTATGGCTTTGCACACATAATTTGAGTGTCCTTATATGTATCTGCCCCCAGTTTGAACTGCTTGATTCAGCATGCACACAGCGAGGCAGAATATTCTTACAGGGCTCCTGTGCAATTCATGGCATATGTGACTTTAAATGATACCCTTGTGAATGAAAACCAATCTGAATGTAACTGAGAGCAGAGATTTAAGGCTGCTAAATCTCAAGCAGGTATAAAGAATTCCCTTCTTATGAAAGACCTTGCCATATATTTAGTTTTAAAAGGCGTTGATGTCTCTATTGATAGGTCCAAATACATAGGGCTATACCAATATATGGAGAAATAAGGAAAAAAACCCAGCATCCTTGCATTGCGTTACATTGTTTTGCTCAGCTCACATTTACTCTCAGGAATCTGAGAGTTCTCAGTATCAACACTCATCTGGACAGTGACTGTGTAGATTAATGTTTCAGGACTGTAGCTTCAGGCTGGACATAATTAATTTTATTGCAATCTACTGTAGACTACTGCTACTGCATTACTGCATTTTCTTTTTCAGACATTTCTATTGAAACAAAGAAACCAAACATAAAAGTATACATCAGAGTTTTTTAAGGCACTCCAATTATCAACTGGAATGCTATAGTTTTCCTTCTATTATTATAATTACTTATGATTCCTGAAAATGGCCATCAATGTCAACTTTTCATAACTGAGGGCTTTCCAATGACAGTGCTTTATTTTCAGAGCCCTCTCATGACACTTCAACAAAGCAATCTAAGCCCAAGTTCATTGTTTTACTCCAGATTCAAACCTTCCCCACTGGTGCTGGCATAAGATAATCATGCTTGACTGTGCTTGAATAAATGTTCAGATGAGGTAGTTGGAAGGGTGAGTGCACCTCATGCACTTCACAGCCAGGCCCAGGACAGCTCTGAGAGCGTGTGGAGCAGGCAGCAGTGCTGCCTCTGCTGCAGAATTGTAGAATGGTTTGGGCTGGAAGGGACTTCAGACATTATCTGGCTTCAGTCCTTCTGCCATGGACAGGATCACCTTCCACTGCACCAGGCTGCTCAGGGCCCCATCCAGCCTGTTCTTGAACATTTCCAGGAGTAGAAAAACCATGGATTCTGTGGGCAACTTGTTCAGCTTTGCAGACCTCCTCTGTATCCTCCTCAGATATCCCTTCCCTGACAGAAGTACCTTGTCTTCACAATTATCTGTCTATGACAAAATTGGCGCAAAAAATATAGGAGAAAAAGAAACACAAGCTCAGAAAATTAGCAAGAAAGTACATGAAAACGAGGAATTCTCTTAAGTTTTTAAACACCAACAAAGATGTGGAGTCTTTTTGAACTGTGGGTTGAATTCAAAGAAACAGCACAGACTTCATGAAAAGAACTCCATGTCTCTGATGTCCTTTGATTTCAAAGTGTAGGAATATTTTCCCTTTGCATAGCAATGAATTCTTCCCCCTATTTAATCCTGTGCTATAGTTACAATATCTTCCAGGGGCATGTCAGTCATTTTTTTCTAAAATGGTTGAAGTTCATAAACATAAGAGGTTTAATCTCATTGCATTATCTCAAATCTCAGAAAGATCAGAAGGATTTTCATCCTCAAAATGTAGTTTTTACTTCAATAAAACTTTTGAACCAGAAACGTTTTAAAATATATATAACTCAGACTGGACAAGTTAGACAACCATTCCTGTGAATTTTTGCCTGGAATGAAATGTCCAGACAATAAACTGGCTTTCTGATTTTCAGACTTTTCCACAAAACCCTGTCTTCCTCTAAGAAATTAAAACCTTTTGTAGTTATTTTCAAGGGAGAATCTGAGGGCACTTCATAAAACAAACATAAACCTAGATCTTTGGAATTACAATTTTTCTATTACTAAGTTTGTGCATTTTGAGGCAGCTCCATTTTGATGCCCAGATTAGTGCTATTTTGATATACAGGTTGAATTAAGATTTCTTCATTGCATGTGTTAAAATCTAACAGTTGGCTGGTCTCTCCAAATGTGTTTTGCACAGAGCAAGTGTATATACCTAGCGTGTGACCACATTCATCTAAAGCTAAAACAGCAGCGTAGGAAGAGGAGCATGGAAGTCAGTAGCTGATGTAAAAATATTATTTTCTGGCTGGTTTCCAGCAGGGTGACTGATTGTGGTGGCTCTCACTTTCATTACCGCCAGAAAAATTGTTCAATATATTTTAAATGCACATCCAATCTGATAGACATGGAATGTGAATTTAGCCACTTTTTCTCTGAGCAGGATCAATATGTCTGCAGCTGACTGGTATTTCTGAAGTTGTATATTAATTTTTAATAAATCTTCAGAATTGGTTACTTCACCTTTTTTTTTTTTTTAGCTTTAGTTTACTTCAAGTTTGACACATATTTGTTTTCAAACCATTCATCAATGATGGTTCAGAAGTCAAACATAAGATGAGCTGTTAACTTGATTTATGATCAAATAGCTTTCCTTTAAAAGGCACTGACCTATCAATCCCCATTGTTTTTAAAGAGGAATATACCAATTATGATTAAAACGATTCCTTGATTCTGAAGTGGTGGGGGTGGACAGTGGAGGAGGGAGGGGTGGTGCAAGGGTGTTGAAAAACAAAAGCGAAAAAAAGAAGTGAGAAGGAAAGAGAAAGAAAAAACCAAGAGGGAGAAAGGAAGAATCCATGCATGAGTAGATAATAATATCCAGGAACTAAGATTCTTGCCAAGAGACTTGAGAATTCCCTCATGCAAGAACAGGAAGCCGAGCACTCTGTTCCTCCTGTGTGACACCCATGTTGATAAGTTCTACCTGGTGGGAAGAGGATCTTCTCTTTATAGTTTTAAACATATTCAAAGGATTTTTGTTCTTTGCATACAGTACAGAACAGGAAGTGCTTTCAAATTGTGGTGGATATTTTTGTAGGACAAGAAAATTAGTGCCTTTGTGCGTCTATTTATAAAAAAAAGAATAAAAGTTATTTAACTTAAATTTAAGAGGCCAGACGTAGTTGTGAGTCTTATAAATTTTCTTGGGTTCTTGCTGTTTAGCAAAATTTTAGAAAGAAAAGATTAAATTATACTTTTGCTGTTCAATTTAGAAAAATGTGTCTCAATGCATATGTCTGAAAATAATATTGATTTTGATCAGACTCTCACATGGCTTAGTTAAGAATTCCTTCCCCATGATTTTAAGGATATGAGAAAGTTTATAGGTCTACTCCAGAGTTTCTAAACTAAATGAAGATTGAAGTAGCTCTGTGTTGTCCATTAATATTGACTCTCCATAATGGAGAGTGTACCCTTGAGAGGTGTAGAGGCAGCTAGAGAAATTCTCACCTCTGCATCAGTCCACTGGAATTAATAAGCCAGAATGAACTTACATGCATTTTCAGGCTAAGAAATGGATCAAATAATGGACAGTAAAGGTCCTGTTTGACTGAGGATAAGTTTGGATCCAGATTTTTTTTCCAGATCACCTTGGAAAATTTGATATTCAAGCACATATAGTTATTAAAATTCTTTTCCTTGTTTATATAACTCCTATTCACAGTATTTCCCTACAGTCTAAAGCTCTGGAATGCAGAGTACCCAAGGATATTTTTACTTTTCTGAACAGGTGAAGAGGTGGCCCTGGGAAATGTGATTGCTTATAGGACAGACATACAAAAGTGTGAGACTGGTAGACATCTAAAGGAATACAATGCTGGGATACTTTCCCCAGTTTAGAATTTTTAGAGTTGCATTGTCTTACTAAATATAAATTGTTACTGTCAACAAACATTGGTAACTCACCTATTAAAATAAGCATATGACACAATTAACTTCTATTGAAGTTTCTTCTTTGTTTTACTATTGATTAGGGAGGTTTTGTACTCCTGGGGGATGGGAAAGAGTGCACTCTAAGCAAAATGGGAGGAATGGGTGACGAAGTAGAGAACAGAGATGCTCCTTCAGGAAGTTTTGAAAAGTTGGAGAAAATCATGGAGCCTAATAAAGGCAAAAGCAACATCTTGGTCTAGAAGTGGAATAACTCTGTGCAGCTGAGCAGAACCTGGGACTGACTGAGTAGGAAAAAGCTTTGCATGAATGGTGCTGTCAGCCCAGGTGGACAATAAATTGAGCATGAGTTGGTGAATCCCAGCTGCACAGCTCTTGGCAAGATTTTAGCCAGCATGTCCAGGAAGGTGACCCTTCCCCGTCCTGCAGTGTCTGTGAGGCCATACCTGGGGCACTGAGAAATTTTCAGCTTTTTGCTGTTCAAAAAGACAGATGTACTGAACCAAGTCCAGCACATGGCCACTGGGTGGTTGGCAGCTGGAACACCCAAAGTGGTGAAATCTGCACCCACAGAGTGTTGCAGACATCTTTTTATGAAAATCCTTTCCTTGGGGTTTTTCCTCCTGAGAAGCTGAGAGGCCTTAGTAACAAAATATAAACAATGGTTATCTGCTGCTGTGGAATGCAACAGGCAGGTCTGTGATTGGTCTCATGTGGTTGTTTCTGATTAATGGCCAGTCACAGCTGAGCTGGCTTGGACACGGTGTCCGAGCCACAAACTTTTGTTATTCATTCTTTCCTTTCTATTCTTAGCTTAGCTAGCCTTCTGAGAACCTTTTCTTCTATTCTTTTAGTATAGTTTTAATGTAATATATATCATAAAATAATAAATCAAGCCTTCTGAAACATAGAGTCAGATCCTCATCTCTTCCCTCCTCCAAAGACCCCTGTGATCACCGTCACAACAGAGATGTTCAAAATGTGACTGGATGAGGTCCTGACAACTTGCTCTATTGGACCTACTTCCAGCAGGATGTTGGGTCACTCAGCTTCCAAAGGATCCTTCGACCTACATGCTCCTGTGATTCTGATGTGTCAGTTATGTGTCTAACTTATTGTTTTCAGAAGCATTTTATTTGTTAAATTATGTATTAAATCTCATAACCTAACCTGGGCATTAATTTTATAACAACTTCATACTTCTGTTGAAGGATAACTTATCTCCACATCCTGGGCCTTTTAATTTTAACGTAGAAGACTTCTTAGAGACCTGAGATACAGGATCATAAAAGTAATGTTGATCGTTGCTTAAACTGAAAAAAATGCTGGGTTTTAATCTACTTATTCATTGCATTCATATTAACTCCACAAGTTACTATATCTTTACTTACAATGAGGGAACTTTGCTCACAGTTTCAAAACAGATTTAGAAAAACAGTGACTCAGAAGACATTATCTGATGAATAATAATTGAGTTGAGAATGACAGAAATGCAAAATTAAATTTAAATTCATAGTGGATGTTTAAAAAATGGCAATGTGCTGACAAATTATGAGCCTTTACAGAGAAGTTAAGAAATGGGAATGACTAATTTTACAGTTTAAGAAGAAAATATATTTTGAATCCTTTTCCCTTCCACCCACTTTAGCCTTTAAGGAAAAAAAAATAGAGAGAAAAACAGATAAAAAGAATTAGCATTGGTGTAAAGAAAAGTAGCAAGCCAGAAATGTTGCCAAAAATCTTTCAGCTCTCTCCAAAGCCTGTAGTGCAGAATGATTTCCCATAGAGACTAGGAGCTGTAAGAAGAATGCACTGAGAGAAGGTTTTTGGACCAAGTACACGTGTTTTACCACTCCCCTGAATTTTGATTCATTGCTAGGTCTGATGGGTTAACACTTCTGATACCAACTGAGTGGGTTTATACTTTTATCATAGAAAGGATAATGTCTATAAAGCAGAAACACTAATTGATAATGGTTCCATTCTCTAATTGTTGCACAATTGAACTTAATGCTGTACCTTTTAAAGAACGTTGATAATTTACTAAAAGACCAGAGGAAACATAATGAAGAGAATGCAAATAAACTTCTCCTGCTATTCCACTGACAGGAGACAAGTGTGTTTAGTAGATTAAGCCCATACACATATGGGTATGTGTGTGTGTCAGTAAGAAAAGGAGCATTGATTTTGACAAGTTGAAGGGAACAAATATTCTAGAGCTATATCAAAATGTCAAATGTATTTTAAATCTGCGACAGCCCATAATCTGTGTTAAAAACTGAAGTATGAATTGATGTTGAAAAGCAGAATATCAAAATGTTGCAGGTGACTAGAAAAGTTGGAAATTTCCCATGAATATTTACTACCAGTATTAAAGGGAAAAAAATCATTCTTTTTGTTTCATATGGCATGCACTTATCTCTCAGATATAGTAAAAAGTACACTTGCTAACAACAACAAAAGTAGTAATAATCAATATGACATCTATGAATCAGGTGAGCAGATGTCATATTTAGTAGAATAGGATGATTTATGTACATGCATGGTTTGAACACACTTCAACAACCTTCAGAAGGTTTTGGACCACAAAACTCATTCTCTTCCTTTATTGCATAAAGTCTACTAATATTAGTTCAGGGTAGACTAAAAGGTAAAAGAGAAGCCATTGTATTAGGAATCTTGACATTATTTCATTGTATCCATTCCTTGGATTTTGAAAACTTATCTAGTACTCTACTTTACAAAGTTTCAGTGTTGGGAATAGCCTTCAAATAAAATTTTCATCAAATATTCTAAATTGTTTTACAGTAACTTATGTTATTAATCTTTTAATGACTATATCTTATAGAAAAGTAATTAAATATCACAGCAAACTGAAATTCTGGATAATATTTGCCAAAAGAGAAAATTGCAATGTGAGTGCATTTTTGGTTTGGGGTTTTTTTTTTGGTTGGTTGGGTTGGGTTTTTTTTGTTGGTTTTGTTTTATTGCTTGGCTGCTTTTTTGGTGGGTTTTTTTTTTTGTTTGTTTGTTTTTGTGGGGGTTTAAAGAAATTACTTTCTTAATAGAAGGGCCTTTAATTTTTGTGCTAAATTTACTGTCTAAACAAAAACATTTACAGCTACTGAAGGCATGAACATTATTAAAACAAAAGAAAACCAAAGTCTTCTTGAAATAATAGGTATAAAACCAAGTCTTAGTCTACCTAATAATAATCAGAACACTACATATCTGAATTTCTTTCTTTTCTAGCACCACTAACAGATAAACCACCAAAGCTTTTACACCCCTTGGAGAGTAAGCTAACAATTCAGGAGACCCAGTTAGGTAAGTAGCAAACAACCTCTGTTCAAATTTTATGAAGGAATTTGATGTGTTAATGTGATGACATGATGACATTAATTAATTAATTTAATTGGAAGGATATTAGGCACATGTTGATTCCATGCAAAGATGTATGCTATATCATTGATGAGATTGTTGTTGACAAAAAAAAACTTAATAATTAATACTGAAAGCTAAGCTTTTGCTTACAGATACTAGGTTTTATCTTGCTGAAAGTCAAACAGTGACCAGAGTATCAGAACTTTTCTTTCTAAACTTTCCCTTCTCTGTATATTTATGCATACTTACTTTGGGATTCATTGGGATTTTGTGATTTAAGTTCTGCTCAGAAGACTTCTGTGCTTTTTTGGCAGCAAAGATATTCTGTAATTGCAAAGGTTGTACTGGGCAAATCGTCCAGCAAACAGCAGCATTATCATAATAGCATCTGATAATTCTGAATGTATGGATATTTATGCATAGGTGAATGAAGAGAAATTGATGCATGAAGAAAGCATTTTGTTTCACTTTTTCTAGTCTAGTGGATGGTGGGTATGATTGGTCATTTTCACGTCCTACTGCTGCAGAGGTAATGAAGGCTCCAAAACTGAGTTCATGTGTTACTAGATTTCGCAGGATATGGCAATTTATTTCTTTTGTGGATTGGCAATGAGGACAACTTGTAAAAACAAACAGTAGCTTACACTGGAATTATGCTTTGGTGTCAGAACAGTAACCTATTGATAGATTTTCTAGCATGTTGGCTACAGGAGAAAATGGAAACCAATCTGGTGAAAACAAATCTCGTAGAAAATATGTATATATAAATCTCATAGAAAAAAATACTACAAGCTCAGTACATTCTGCAACACAACATCAGAAAAAGCAGAAGGCTTGCAAATTAATTCTGACAGTCATTGGCAGAGCATTTTATGGTGATTACCAGCTTATGGCTAATAGTGGCCAGAGAATAACTCATATTTTCTTTGATATTAGTAAACTATTACTTTGAATGATTCAGGCTATCCAGGTAAATTTCTGATATGCTGATATACAGTTTTTTTAGAAACTATTGTATAGAAAAGGAGACATGTAGCATGTTTCCTTCTAGAGCTACTTTCTATTGTTCTGAAGGTATTGTTTCTGATATACTGATTGAGAAAATCTTCCCTAAATGCCAGCCCTAAATGATTTTAGGTTGTTTGAACACAAGACTCGGGAACAAAGAACAAAGTGACTGCACATTTGTTTTATAACTAATGTTCCTTATTGAGATATTTTTGATGAAAAAAAAAAAAGTAAAAACAAAACCAAAAGGCAGAACCTTTCTGGGTTTCAATGTTATCCTGCTAAATATACTGTGTGGTGAGACTATTTCAAGAAGAGTGTAATTATTAATGGCTAGCTAGAGGCTTTTTGTCTATGAGTTTTAGAATTAATCTCAGTTTTGATTTCTCATAGCTCTAAAAATATCAAATAATTTGAAAAGAACTGGGTTTGAAAAAGACACTTTTCAGACAAATAAATAGCTGTTGGTGAATATAAAAGAGTTAACTTGAAAACATAACTTTCAGAAATACATGGGAAAGTCTGACCATAAATTAATGTGATGTTACAATACTTAACCTTATATCAAGAAGCTACAAAAATATATTAATCTGTTGTTTAAAAGCCTGTGAAAAACCTGTGAGAACTGGAACAAGTGAAAAAATTCATAGTTACTACCATAAAAATTGTGTTTTTCTGCTCTTAGATTTAATGCCTTAGTCCTGCTGGATAACCTTTGAAAGGTCTATGTTTCCCTGAGGACAGCCAATGTTCATTTCTGGGGGTCAGTTCATACCTTGCAGAGATGCAGAATATTTTAATGTTGGACTAATGCCAAGGTTCACTTAGATAGCTGTCGAAGCCAGGAGAATCCTACTCAGCTGAGACTTGGGGTGGCCACATTTTATGACTGGTCTAGACACTGCCAGAAAACGTTCGTCCTCCAGAATGTATTTGGGATGGTGTGTTTGTCTCTTACTTGGAAAGTAAAACTGTTGGTGGATGCTGGAGAAGTGGAATGGATGGTATTTCCATTCCCAAAGTGAAGACAAAGCAAGGAAATAAGAGCTTGGGGCAGTCTAGGATTTCTTTAGCAGATAACCAATTGCTGAGGAGCTGGGGCAATTCCTGCTCTCCTGCTACATTTCTGTCCTTCTCACTTTGCAGTCCTCCAGCTGGAGTTGGAAATTAAAGAGGTTATGTGTGTGTGTCAAGGAATGTTTTGGGAGGTCATACCTACCTTACAGGGATGTGTGTGGCTCCAGGTGCACATGAAGTACTGAAAAGTCAATGGTTCACCTCCAAATCTTCCCCTGTGGAGCAGTGCTGGGCACACTTCTGAGGAAGATCTCAGTGATAAAAGTGTATTTCCACTGAAAGAACTACTGGAATTCAGTTCTTAAACAGAACACTTCCATGCAGTATCTAACTAGAGGTGAATCCAACTACCAGGACAAATCTAAGACACATCTCATTCATTTGGCTCCAGCACTGCTGGGTGACAGACACATGAGGCATAGTGGGCTCTTCTATACCCAGCAGTTTAAACAAATGTCAGGGGATCACAAACCTGTTGTGTCATTATCTTGCTTGGCTTCCATAAAACAACATCAGAGCAGGATGTGACTGCAGGGAGGAGTTTCTCTAAGGGGTGATTGATATGGCAAATCAGGCTTGCTAAGGCAAAATGTGAGAAACCAGAGCTGGAGAATCTGCATACCTCAACCCTAGGAACCCACAGGCTCACATCATGCTCAAGGTATCCAGAGCTGTTTGAGGAAAAGGTGTCAGGCTCTTCAGCTGGTATTTGGGAGTGTGTTAAGGATGGCTGTGCTGCAACCAGCAACTTTAGAGAGTCAGAGGTATCTTGATATATCATCAGAAATATCTGTTTATCTCACTGAATAGTAACCTGAAACACACAAGATAGAAGGACAGGATAAAAATTAATGGCAAGTTTAATTTCTCAAAGGTTTTTCACAAAAAATAGCATGGGAGAGCTAAGGAATGAAGTACGAAACCTAGATGAGGAAAGAAAGATTAGTTTCTGGATTTTATGTTTTCTGTTTGTTACTTCACTTCCAATTTTGCAATCAATTACCTAATCCTGTTGCAGGGATAAAAAATGTTAATTACATTCAAGCTTTTCTCCTGTTAAAAAGGCTTTTAGGTAGATATGTCACCCCACTACAAACTACTTCTCTGGGAACAGCATGTCCAGATAAAATATTATGTTAAATACACTCTTCAAAAGATTGTGTCCTGCAAAGCTTGGAGCTGTAAGAAGATGAAGAGTGTTTTCAACTCTGAGCCACTCTGTGGTTTGGCAGCAGCATGGGCCAGGGAGAGAAAAGCTGGAAATGAACAGGAGGCCAGGGGAGGCAAGGCATGGGAATGAGGAACACAATGACCAAGGAACTGCATTCCACAATATTCTTCTTCTTACCTTCAACATGCTAAGCAAATCAAGTGTAGAAATCCCTGATAAAATAAGACACCCTTGTAATAAGAATGAAAACACAAACCTAAAAACACTAACCTGTACAGGAAGGATTTAATTAACATTGTTCTTTATATATCAGAAATCCTAAAACTTTGGTTAACTATATTTTTAATTATAGAGTCATTCAGATGTTATGTATTTATGATGGAAATATATCATATCCATTATATGTAAATTTATTTTAAAAATTATATTCTGGGATTTTTTATTAGTAAATTCTGAGTCTTTTCAGTTTCACCTTTCAGGTTACAATGTTTTTCACACCAACACTGTCCAATATCTGCCCCCCTCAAGGAAACAAAGAATACAATTAGCTTGACTCCAAAAAGTCTGACTTTAGGAACCAGCTTGTTAATGTCATATCATTAAAGACAAATGTGACTCCACAACAGACAAAAATGGATCTGGATTAAAAAATTAAAAAACATGAAATAATTATTTTAAACACCTCACAAGCTAGTTAACCTCTGTCCTCCCCACTTTTTCAGTGTGTCTCCTGTTTTTGCACAAGGCTGTAATTTGACATGCCAAAATTCACCCACAAAAATAAAGCTATTGTTGAATTATTTTTAGCTAAGTAGGCATGATGTTAGAAAAGATAAACAAACAAATAAACAAACAAACATAACAGAAAAAAACCCCAAACAATCAAACAAAAAAGGAAAAAAGTACTTCCAGCACAATATGAATGGACCTAAAAGGTAAGTTTGTACAGAACCAAGAGACTTTCCCTGACATATGAACAAAGTGAATTTTCCTAAAGTGTATCCAATCCAAAACATTACTTGTGACTAAGTAATGTTTTAAACTAGGACATTATTTTGAAAAAATTAACTATCATATAGTTAATGAAAGATCCCCAAGAAATTGGGGGTTTCTTCTTCCTCACCCTTCCCTGCACAGATTCAAGAAAAAAATTAATTGAACTACTTTTAGTATATTATTTCTATGGTAGTAATAGAAAACAGCTCCCCTGTCAGGGACAGAAGAATGCTGGTTCATTTACAGCACTGTATTGTCATAAAAATCTTCCACAGGAATTGACCTTGTTAATGACAAAAGGCATCCTTAACTAGATTAATCAGTAGATGTATAAATATATTAACTAAAATGATAAGCAATAACTAGCAATCAGTGACTCCTTTCATGATGGAAATTGAATTGAAAGAATATTGAGAATTTTAATTTCTTCAGATTACATGTAAATACTCTATTCACTCTGCAATACAAACATATTTTTTCATTATATGAAGAATTTCACATTTATATGATTATAAAAGGCAGACATCAACTGTCTTTGAACAAAGTCAAACTTTTTTTGATCATGTGTATCAATTGGACACATGCTCTTTGATATATTCTATGATCAGATTATCATAATATGGGCAAGAGTTTCACATGGGAATAATTAAAACTGTAACTTCAAAATTTACTTCTCCAGTGCCATTTAATTTTTTAATACTTTTTTAAGAGCTTGGATTATCCTTTCAAAAAACAACATGGAGTGTTTTATAAAGAAATAAAAAATTAAAAATACTTTTTTCTGTTTGAACTATTCACTGTAAAAAGTTAGATTTAAACAAGCGTTTTTCATTAAGAATTTTATAACCTCACTGTTCTGAAATATTTTGATTTTGTATTATATCAATTCCTAGGATATACTCACCTAGTGAAACATTAGGAAAAAGCTTTGCTGAAAAATTCTCATAGTTAATGACTTAACTGCAGACTAGTTCATAAAAAGTTAAATATTTGAAATCTAGTGTAAATGGACGAAGAATATATATGCTATCAGCATATGGGGAAAAAACAAATAAAACCATGACAAAACCTGAAGCAAACAAAAAAAACCAAAACCAAACAAACAAAGAAACAAAACTAAAAGTGTTTTTGACAATTTTTCCTACCAAGATACAAATGAAAATATAAACCAACTATTCAGGAAAATCTTACACAGGGAAATATATATCTGATTGGGGCAGAAGTTTGCATTTTGCTGTTAATTTTGCTGTCTTTTGGTCAATGATAATAGTTAGATATGCCAAGCAGCCCAAGCCCTGTTGTAGGCTTTGAGGACCGTTATGGGAGGGACACACTGAAAATTGAGAGCCTGTGAAGTGTCAGAAGCAACAATAATAACAGCAGTGAGGGTTTTTTTTACTGAATTTAAGCAAATTTAATAAATGTCTTATTGTCTGCTTTTTTATAAAGATGCTGTGCTTAAACAGGATCATTTGTTTGGAAGGGAAGAAATTATTAAAAAAAGGTTATCTTTATTTCTCTGAAGCAGGGCTATCAGGAAGTTCAGAACATCAAAATACCTACTTGAGCATGTATGTACAGTTTTTTTCAGACAAACCAGATGCAACCTGACCAAAATTGCACACAGACTCTTTTACATGTTCTACTTTAAATAGGAAAAATAATTTTATTCTTGGCATTTTCAGCTTTCAAGTTAAAAGGCAGAAGCAAAACATGAAAGTGGGGTCCGAACAAGGGTCTTCATTTAGGAAAAATAAAAAATCTAGCAAAGAGGGTGATAACAGAAGTTTTAATCTCTAAAATCTGACTTTTTTTGAAAAAAAAAAAAAGTGTTTTGAAGGTAGCCTACACTCCCATTTAAATTTTTTTAACTTTCAGATTGCATTAATCCAGCTATTCTGTAGCTGAGCCTGTCCATGAAGGGCCCAATAGAGTTTACTGAAGGGACAATGAGTGAGTCAGAAACATTCAACTGCACTACGGAAAAGTTTGTGGTTACAGCTCAGTGACAACGTGTAGACTGATTTTCCTTCCACTCTTTTTCCTAATTTAATCAAATCCTAAAAGGTCATGGTTAAGATATTAAAAATAGCATATATATTTTAAAGCCTTCTTTTTCTCTCTTTATGCATTTGTGTGTGTCTGAGAATAAATACATATACATGTATGCCTAATCTCTCCCTATATATTATATTTATTTATTTAAATATGGACAAAATTTGACAATGCATTTGTTCAAATTTTATCCCACTTTATCAATGCTTTTTCTGGGACACATTTATCTGATTTAATGGTGGAAGTAAAACTTTTTTATTCATGTTAGGTTATCATCCATTGAGAAATGTCTGATCTAGAGTGCTATATAACATACTTATCTGCGTTAAACATCTAAACAGGATTTAAGGAAATCAAAAGTGTCTGTTCAGTATCTCTGGAACTATGTCAGCTTGATTCTTTATGTAGAGACTAGATATATGAGAATATTCTATTTCGTAATGCTTGTGCAATACAACCCAGTTTATTTTGATAATATGAGAGAAGACTTTGCATATCAGTTGGATAATCCTGGATAATTTATGCCTTAAACAATCAAAAGTTATATGTTCCTTACTCTTGGAGTGAAATATACTCAGATACAACAAAATCTTTGTAGGAATGCTCTGTAGCAGACAGCAGGATATAAATTATTGTAACCAAGATCATATTAAGTACACACAGCAATAAATGCAGTTTAGGCACGTATAGTATATTATTTCATGTGAAAGTATAGTCCTAGAAAGACTAATTTTATACATTTAAAAAATCAGGAGTCATATTGTTCTGTGATAATATTTTGCCAAATTTTTTGCTTCAAGCTGTACACAGCGTTTCTGAATTATATGTAGGGACTTCATCATATGTGATGCTGAAAAACAAATGAGGATTTATTTGTGTTAAAAAGACCCCAAATCATCATACAATGATGTTGCTATGCATTAAAATGTTAAACAGCAAATGCCAAACTTAAAAGTTTAATATTGTGCGCCGTCATTTATAACTACATTTAAATTAACTAACTCTTCCAGAATGTCTTGCCATAGGGATACAGTTCTCTTGTGACCAGCAAAGTTAATCATACATAAAGCTCGTCTGAAAAATAATGTATTGGTGAAATGACAGATATTAGTACAATTTTTACTCAGGAATTTACAGTTTTTACAGGAATTAGTCTGTTTTCTAGCTCTAGAATAAATGCTTTCCAGACTTATAGGTAAAGTCAGCATGTGCTCATGCAGTTCAAAGGAGGAGTAGTTTTACATGAAGCTGCATTTAACACTGGTTTTGTCTTAGACATACTGTGAATTTGTATTTAGATTTAGTGCTGCACACAGTTTTAATTCTGAAAAATCCATCTAAATCTGCATGTATTCTTAATAGCAAAAATTATCTGGGATTTGAGAGCTTGTCAGGTCACTAGAAAACAGAACATTGTTTGAACGAACACTGAGGGTCTAAAGGGTTTAAATGCTTTTGATAAACTCTTACAGTTTAGAACATAGTAGTGTGAATATTTTGAAGCAATCAGCTGAACAAGATCTTTTTTTATATTTGTTAACATATGAGTAACACTGAGACTCCAGATTGTGCATTCTGAAGTGCTATTCTTGTCTGTTTTCATAAGATATTATGGATGAATACACAGTCTATATAATCTCAAGATATAATCAATACATATTTTTTAATAAATATTCAATTTGTTACCTATGTAACTTTACGTATTTAATATCTGAGGAACTTGAAAATAAAAAAGTAATACTCACAGAAATTAAACTTGATGCCACACAGCATATTAAAAAATGAAAATAATTCCAACAGTTTACATATGGCATGTATTATAAAGCTTTATATAGCATTATTTTAGTAATGAATGTATGAAGAACTATAGGTCAGTGCAGTCCTTTGTTTTGGGATAGGCTTGAGAATATTAGGATATACATGGTTATTAGTCTAAATTTCAAATTGACAAATAAGACTGGCAGTGTGTTCAACATTCACAGGCCAACCATAACTGGTGTCCTGTACCTGTCCGAGAATGCTTTAAAGAGTTATAAACAAAAGGTAACACAGCAGTATTTTCCACAATCTGTCCTCTTTTAATTTTTCATTCTTTTGCCTGAGGTAAAATTCTGACAATGGACTACTTAGGTACTTTTGTTCTTTTCCAAGAAAGTAAAATATCACCTGAAACAAGAGGTTTATTGGATACTTAGTTTTCATGCCAATCTGAAAATATACACAAATAAAAGACCAAATGCAAAAAACCCCAGGTGTTAAACACTTGTTTCACTGCTCAAAGGTAACTCTTAAGAACCATGGATCTAGGAAGTTAAAGGAAAGAGAAGGCATTCAGTTCAGTGGATCCCAAATTTAAATTTACAGGATTTTTTGTGTTTGTGAGGCCTGAGCTTTTACCTGGAGCTCTGCAGCAATTGTCACCTTCTACTGAATCAGTAATTTCAGCTGCCTGTGAAAGTGTCCTTCACCTAGTTATGTGTTATATATTACCAGTATGCTGGTGTCATTTCAACAGCTAGTTTGCAACAACTGAAAATATTGGAAAAGAAATATTAGACAAATTTTATACTTACCATGAAATAAAACCTATCAAGCAACTATTCACGTTCACTACAGAAATAAATGAAGCACATACTTCAGTTAACCACATTAGGCTTATTTAGAAAAATTTATAACAACCATTGCAAAATTACTTCTCTGTACACTAATGTAATGAATAGATTGGAGATGTGAGGCTGTGGGGTTATAAGTTGAGTTTCTTTCACAGCTTTCAAAGCAATTAATTTGAAGTAATAAATGCTTGTAATTTTTAATCATTCATTCACGGTCAGATTTTCATAAGATATCCAACAGCATGCATGGTACATTTCTCCTCATTAAAAATCAAAGGAGGACTAGCTTCTTGGTGCTGGTTTTATATGTTTAGAGATTGATAGAAAGATACCTATAGGTTTACAGTAGAGAATTTTTGTGGGTTTTTGTGTGTGGTTTTGATCTCCTGTAAGTTTAATATAAACAGAATTCATCCCACTTAAGTCAAAATTAGAGGATTTCTGTTTGGAAGACCTTTTCAGCTCTTAATAAATATATTCAATACTCATATAAAGGAAGACAACTTAAAAATACAGTAACCAATATTTCATTTTTTTTTAACCTTTGTCAAGTGGCAGTTAACACAGCTGATATGTTATCATAGCAACATTATCCAAAGTGCCATTTACAGTCTCCCAGTGCTTTGGAAAGGTCAGGTACTTAAAAAAATCTTATAAATGTAAATATTTTCCATTATGCAATACTCAAATCAGTAAGATTATTCTTCTTAGCAAAAACAAACAAACAGAAGTTACATTTAGAAAGGCAAAATCCAAGATTAAATATTTTGGAACTGCTGTTAGGCAATAAATTACCTTTAGGGGTTTTTTAGAACCTTCAGAATAGTTTACTTACTATAGTGGATACACATGCAAATGTGTTACCAGCAATAATAGCTCAACCTAGATTATATCAAAAACTAAAATGTGGACTAAAATGTTATTGTAGTAGTTACCGGAGGGACACATACAAAGCATAACTCAGTGTATTTGAAAGACTTTTCTGAGAGTGTTGATACCCATTGCAATTCACTGCCTGAATTTTAGTTTTATATATACTCACATCTTTTCTCAGAGTTGTTTTATTTGCAGAGTTCCTTATATCAGTCTGTCCCTGAGGAAAGGAGGCAAGTGGAGGTAGAAAATGGAGTGTGGTTTCCAGGACAGACTGAGCCAGCAGTTCAAGAGGGAAGTGACTGTTCAGGCTCCTACTTTTACAGCAGAAAGACTCCTGGGAAGGAGGAAAATTTTGCTAATGTTTCCTGAAACTTCTGGCCATGCAAAACCTTTTGGTCTTGTTGTTTTCTGTTTAAAATTATTCTGACACTGTCACCTTGAAAAAAAATTACCCAAAACCCCCCTACACAAACCCCCTTTTAGAGTAAGATGCACAAAACCCATTAAGAGGCCTAACTTCTGCTGCTGTCACTACCTTTGTGTTCCTGCTATTTATACATCATGAAGAGTGTTCACTTTTTTTACTTAAGACCTCTCTCTCAAATAAGCCCCTGAATTAGTCAGTGGAGTCTCTTGAGAGGACACAGAGTTTCACCTGGCAGCTATGCCAGCCATTAATGGTGTGATGTTTCATGACTGCTTTAAAGAGGTGCAAATCTGTGCTGCTCTGACACCTGCCTACCCTCACACTCCTCTTATTTCATCCAGCTTCAGCTCTTTTCCTTGCAGGGCTGAAAAGCTATTTGAAGGAAAGGAAACCAATTTAAGCTGGATAACTTTCTGCACTGATGGTGACAAGAGTTCAGTAAACCCTCATGCCAATAATACACGGTGAGAGTGGGAATTGCAGCCAGGGAGAAAAGGTGGATTGGCTTTTGGCTCAAATTATGAAACATCACTCTAAGTCTACACTTGGTCACGGTAACTTCCCAAAAAAGTGTCAATTTAGATCAAGAGGCACCTGCATGACATAAATCATATCACACCAGAGTGGAACTGCTTTGCAGCTACCTGCATCTTCCCATCAAGATGGCTTTGCCTGGACTTTGGCAAACTGACAACTTATTCCATTCCCTGTATAGGTTTTACAGTATTTTTTTCAGACATCTGGGATGACATACCTGAACTTGAAGTGTATGAATGTCTTCTTTCATGATACCTTGACATAACAGGTGAATGAATGCCAAATTCAAAAAATATATTAAAATACGGCTTTCAGAAACATTTTACATTTAGCCATTTAACAAGAGGAATTTTATAGGAGGAAAAGGTGTGGTGTATCACAGAAATTTATAGCCCGGGTCTTCTAATGTGTTTACATTTTTGACTGCTAAATTTGTTGAAATGTAGCTCCATTTATTAAGATGTGTTAATGATTTGTCATGATCATGATGAGGACACCATTATTTTGATATTATTTAAAGATATATTGAATCACACTGCTACTTAATTGACTATCTGATATCCAGTTAAGCTTGAGAGCAAAGCAGACATTTAACTGTGATAAAAGGAAAAAGGGTATTACTCATAACAACTTTTTAATTAGATGTTAAGTTAACTTTGTTTAGCCATTGTTCTTGCTCCATCTCCTTTTTACTCATCCATATGAGTAACAAGCACATTGGATGATGGTTCTTGTTTTTCTGCAGAAGTGCACATGATAGGTTAATGATACTGAGAACAACATAACAAATAATTTTCATAATTCCACTGTTTGGAAAAATTGAAAGATAATTTTAATTTAGGAAGATGATATTTTATTTGGTACATTTTCTGTCTCAATGCTATCATATCAGAAGACTTTCAGGCATTTTTTTAGTTTTTCCTCTTGGCATGAAAAAATTAAGTTGTTTCTGCATTTGAAACATTGCTTTGTTATGAAAAATGCACTGATTTGGATACAACTGCAACAGTAAGGTTGTTGACTAAACCTTATCTGTACAATGCATTGAAAAAGTACAATGTATACAATACATTGTTATGGTTAATGTAAGGATTGAGTGATATCTTATTTTTACTTTTGTCTGACTTTATGTTGCAGGCAATTATCAGTGAAAATGGTTCCCAATTAGTCATTTTTAATTAGTAATATTTTGAAATTCTTTCCCTTTCAGTCGAAGCTATATTTTTCTTCAGGAAAATTGAGCTGCTGTGTTGTCACTGCTCATGCCAAACTACCAAAGCCCCACTCTCACTGTGTTCAGTGAGTCTTTGCACACATCCTTTTTCTCAAATCCATCTTCATGTAATCAGAAAATAGAGTTCCAGCCTGAAGCAGACCAAAAGAGAAGACTGTACCAAGTCAGTATCTCTCCGAGTTTGAGGATCCCCTCTGCTGAACTTTGCTTGTCATTTAGAAGTGTTATCTTTATTATGGCAAGATGGTGTCACTGCCTGATCCATCGCCCACCCCTCTGCAGTACCCCTGCCCCTATCTCTGGTTTTCCTTTGTGGCAATCTGTTAACAAGTGTGGGTGTGGACCAACTCCCATGAGCTGTCATAATATCCCAAGGCATGAAATGTAATTCATGAGGATCTGTGTCCTGAATTCAGTATGATTCATTCCGAATTAACCTAATGGATGAGGAGATACAAAGTGTTGAACTGCCAAAAGTGTTGAACTGCCAGTAGCAATTTACAAGCAGCCCACGGATGGAAAAATAAGGGCTTCAGTAGTTTGAGATGTCTGAAGAGGGAAGCTGGTGCAGGTATTGCTGGTTACTTCAAAGCCACTTAATTTGGGTCTCAAGTGGGACTGACTTGTAGATGAGCTGAGTCTCAGTACTTCACCCCAGCAGCATTTCCTGAGTTATGGGAGGTAAATCATTGCTGAAGTTCAAGGCTGTGGGATTTTCTTTGCTTTCCAAAAGGTTCACAGTACGTGCTATCACTTGCTGTGGCACAAATCTTTTGCAATTCTTTGAACCGTGGTACCACATTGATGATTTAAAGAAAAATATAGAATCCTTACTAATTCATCTAATATCATGTTTCTCTATTCAATATGGAACAGCTTCTTCACAGTTAGCAATGATTAGTTTATTTATTTATGATCAGTAATTTACCTACCCCCAAATACATTATCTATCATATAGGCAAATGTGTAGATAAATTTGTCTTGCTTATGAAGATACAACGTGATATTATATTTGAATTAGAACTCTGGGGTTATTTGAAAATTAATTAGGAAACCCAACACAGGCAATAATCTAAAAATTATTACCAGCTGTTCCTGGAGTTCATCTTTTGCAGCGCAGAAATACATGCAAATAGGTTAAAAGACAAAAGTATTAAAATTTGAGGAAAAAAAAAAGCTATTTTTAATAAATATTTTACAGTCTCAACCAGAAAAAAGTGGGACTAGAGAGTTTATAGAATGAAAAGCCAATGATATGTATCATCAGTTTTATTCCCTAGTAAATTCTATACATAATTTTTTAAATGAAGTATATAAAAGGATAAATTATTTTTAAACCAGTAGTCTATCTTTTAAAGTTGCTTTTTTTAAAGGGAAAATGTCTGATTGGCATCCTCATATAACCTATGCATATTATAGGCATAAATGGGACCAGATTACCGTAGCTGTAGATTTTACAGGCTGTATGGAATAACAATAAACTAAAAATCCAAACATTTTCTCATGCAGAGATGAAAACCCATGTCCTGCATCATTTTCCTTATGGTAGTAAGCCATAAATAAAAGACAAGGAGAAATTGGATTTTACGAGTTGAGTGTTTTCTAATAGATAAGAAAAATATTTTTAAACAATTGCTAAATTTTGTGTTTAAATTTAAACAGGGGAAAGACTATAAAAAGACAGAGTTTTTTTCAATAGGTTTCATCCTTCCTCATGCACCTGTGCTACTCAGTTCTGTCTACTTAAAACATTGATCTAAATAATATTTATTTTGCTCTAAAACTGGAGAAGAAACAAATAAAAAGAATCAGTCAATGATTAATAAAGGTCAAGACTTGTAAAGATCTGTGCTCCCTCCTTAAAAACATAAGATGATAACAGAAATAGGTGCTTGAGAGAGCATCTCTGATGTGCAGCTAAATTAAATAACTTCTGTTGCATTAATGTTAGGATTTTTTTTCCTTTAATGACTAATCCTGGGAAAAAGTGACTGTCAAAATCTATACATTAATTTTGATTTAAGTAGAAAATGCTATTAAGAATATTTAAATTAAACATGTTTTTCTTAAAATTTCACTTTTAAAAACAAACTGCTTGGAGTCATAAGTTAAAAATATCATGAGGTAGAAGTCTGGCATATGTAAGTAATGATAAGCTTATTTCAGAAGCATGGTATTGGAGGGCATTGTAAGAGTTTCTCCTGTCTTAAACTTCTTCTGATTCTCTAAAGTCAATCATCTTCAGTTTCCTTTGCGATTCAAACCCTTTCCAGTACATAAGATGAGAATTAAGGTTGTGAGCTCTGTATGGATATAATTTTTTCAGAAGCCTGAGGGCAATTGAAACAATTCTGTATTAGAAAAACAATATAATTGATTCTTTAAAGGCTTAAAAAGCAGTCTCAGTATTTTATGCTAACTGCATGTAAAAGGTACCTTCTCTCCTTCCCAGGCTTCACTGTCTAGAGCGCTGTACACTTTTCCCTTTAGTAATCTTCCTTGCCTGCTGGAGGTAGAGCCTTACACGCAATACTGCCACCACTTATTTCCTTCCCATAAAGGGCATATCCCTCTTTTGTGGTTTTGTGAATTCCAATTCCCTTTCTTACTTTTCAAACATAGCTAGCTTTCTCTATTTATACAGTCTCTAACACCCTTATGATAAATATTTGTCTTTTGTCCTGAATAATTATGACTTTCCAGTCTGGGTTCTGCCTTCTTTTACTGTTACTATTCTCAAGAGTTGTTCTAATGTAACTAATGGAAAGGATTACCTGGAATTGAAACACTGTGCCTTTTGCAGAGCTACAGTACCTGCCAGCAATGGACTGTTCCCCACTTTTCTATCTGAGAGGCATTTTAAAGAATTCAGTTTCCAATTAGTCGCTGGTTATACTGCTAGCAGAGGTGGGACAGGCACTTCTGGTATCAGTAAAGCAAGAAAGATTTCTGTGAAAGGGCATATTCTGGAACAGCAGAGTCTGCACAAGTGGTAGTTCTTGTAATGAAAGGGACTTCCTCTCCTGCTGAAGTTTCACCCAAATACCCTGAGAGCAGAAGAGACTTTCTCCTTCCCCAGTATCTTCCACAAAAGTGACAGTCATTGAACAAAAGAAAGTCATTATCTCAGAAACATCTTCATTCTCCCACATCCTTACCTTAACTCAGAAATTCAAGAACTCTGAACTTCAAGAATGTGCCTCTGAACATCAAGAATCCTTTAACACTCACTTGTGCATTTCATACACGGCAGATATAGCTAAGTATCATTCTCCTTCAGACCACTTATTAATTAAATACATTTATTGATGATGCCCAGACAGGATGAAATGTAACTGAAATTATTGCTTGATTCACAGTCTCCACATGAATTTCTATATGTTTGCTCACCAAAAAGACTGCAAATTTCTTGAGGAAATACTTCTATCCCACTATATGTGGACTCTGTAGAGCCACACCAACTAGTCATATCTGGTCATGGCAGCTGCTACCACGACAACAATAACTGTTTTTCTCTATTCTTTGAAAGAGATTTAAATTACAGTTATTGCTCCTTAGATCCTCCTTCTTCAGTGCACACCATGAATCCTATATTGGTCTAAACCCTGCAAAGGACATTGCCTTTTTCCTCATTCCCTTACCACCCTCTTCCCAGACAAGAAGAGAAAGAAAGGCAAAGAGCAAAATTATTCCATATAGTAAAAGTGTCACTATAAATTAAACTGTATAAATCAAAAGTTCCATACAATCTATTAAATTCCTTTCTTATTAGAGGACATTAGAGGACTCTACAAAGATAGAAGCTACCAGTGAGCCTTTGTAGTTTTCATTTGATTGGCATTTCTGGATACTGAAAACTCTTTCAGGTTATGGAGTAATCTCAGCATGAGTCCTTGCACTAAGATCCAAATACATACTGCTTAGCCTAGCTTTCATTTGGTATTGCAGCATTTTTTCAAAGAATCAGACCGTGTGTTTGGGTGCATCCACTATCTGCCACACTGCCAATTTTAATGGGAAACAAAACAGAGAAAATCTTCCACATGCAAATGTGCAGTAGGATATGTAATCTCTGCACAGGGATTACAGATTTCAAAGCATTATTTATTAGTACCCTGCTATACACTGATCCCAAATGATCCCATTATTTGCAGGCTGAATCCTCCTTATGTTTTAGCAACACAGAGAACACAACTTTACTTAGGATTAGATAGGGATTAGATGATAAGCAATTAGTCTGATATGACTGATACTAAAATGCACACTATGGAGTTTAGCTCACCTGATTTTTAATGATAATTGTGATATTTAGAAATAGTCCAATATGTCAGGTCTGGTGTTCTGGTCAAGTTTCAATGAACAACCTAAATTGTAGAAATAACTTCAGGGGAATTTGAAGTGTCCTTGAAAGACATTTAGTCAGACAACTGGCTCTGAGAAAGCTGAAAAATGTGGCAATTAGTGCAAGAAATAAGAAATAGATTAGGTGTAGGTGTAACAGGCATTAAACTGAGAGCCCCCAACAAAATGAGAAATCCAACCTCTTCAAAACCAGAAGTTCAGGCATCAGACAGTTGGAATTCAGGAAGCCTACAAAATCTCTACAGGGGTTGAGTTAAAACAAGTAAATACTGGCAAACAGCAGAAAAGGAGGAGGGAATCTTGGGGTGAAACATAACAACTTCAGTCCTTTACAGAGCACATCATTAGGACAGCGCATGGTGCCCGTGTTGTGGCAGACGAAAGGGAAATCCAGAGATTTTCTCTGAGGTACTGGACCATGCTACAAACAACAGCTAAATGCAGAAAAGAAGGAGGATGTACATTTTGTGGCTGGGTTATGACTCTAATGGAAGGGCAGAAAGAATCTGTCTTCTTCATGAAGCCAGGATGACAACACATATTTAGTGAGAGATTCCTTAATAGCATTCTACTTAGGTTAATGTCAGCCTGCAAAGCTAATACTAATTTCTTCTGTTTCTGGGATAAAAACTGAAAGAAATACAAATAAATTCTGTTGCAGGAAATATAATAATGTGTGAATTATATTAGACCATGATAGGTATATAATTATCTAGTTGTCTTTCTGTTGAATACTTATACATAAAAGCAGACTTCAATTAGGAGGTATCAGAAAATAGGATGCACGTATAAGAAAGTAGGAGAGAAACAGAAAAAATAGATAAGATGAAGAAAAAAGGTGGTCAGCAAGTGCTCTGCCTTTTGAGAATCATTGATAGGGCACTCTTCACTTGGCCTTTGAAGCTTTAGCATTTCTATATCCATTTATCTTAACTATTGTTTTTCAGTTTTAAGCTTATTACTGTCACATAAGATTTGTGAAAATCACTGCTCATGACTAAAATCAGCTATGGAGGATGATGTAGATCCTGCCTGAGGGAGAGCTCTGCACTATCTTTGACAAGGGTGTTCTTGCCATCTTGTTTCTCTATACCGCTCATGGACCATTGCATTTGTTTCTGAATTGGTCTGTGATAGTCTGTGCCAAAGTCTCTCTGTTGCTCACATTTTTTTTCTGTGCTTGCTAGTAAAATCTGTGCAATCATCAAATCCAACTAGAACAGGAATGCCTTTAGAGGCCAGAAGTAGTTTAGAAATAATCATCAGGGAGAGAGTCTGCCCCTTTACATATATTCATTCACCCACTGATATACACAAACAGTTCTTAGATAGAGATTTTGTCAGGCAATTTGTCATGTTGACAAAGCTTTGATAACCTGAGTCCTGGAACTTCCAGGAGCTAATTCCTCATTAAAGTTTTGGCTCAGTTGATCAGAACAGCTGAGAAATGTGTAATTTTTTCCCCCAGAAGTAATTTTTGTGAATCCAACTCATTAACTCACCAGGCAAGGCTTTTACATGGGATCTAACTGTAGGCCACCAATATTCATTTCTGTAGTCCTCACAGAGAGGCAAAGGCTGGGGTTAGTTGCAGAAAAGGAATTAGTGTCATCTCCCAGGATGGGCCAGGAGCTGTGGGCACTTCCTCAGTGATCCTGGTGGTCTGCTGTAGTCAAGAGACTTTCCCTTCCCTGCCACACTTCCACTTTCACTGTACACACTCAGGGCTATCCCTTGTCAGAAAAGAGCAGAAAGAGCCATTGCAGAGTTACCAAAAACTAATCAATTCCTTGCATAGAGCTCTCTCTTTCAGGTTAGTGGTGTCATTAGTTGGGAGGAGTTTCTTCACTGTCCCTGTAACAACTTATTTTGAAAAATGCTGATGAAAAATTGTCCCACAGCTTGAGGTTTAGTTGCAGCAGAGGCACAATGTCAAAGTCATGTCAGAATGAGAAACACGAATGCTGCTTATGTCTAAGTGTCTAAATAGAATAGGATAACCATGATAAAGTCATATTTTTAAAATCAAAATGCATATCTTTAAAGGGGAGGAAACAAGATAATCCTGGTTAAGTCATTTCCTCTTATGCCTGCAAGGTTTGAAAAGTGGGAAATATTTTTCCATTAAAAGCTGTGGGAGTTAGTGTTGAGAATATTATATTTACTGGTAACACTCTTCCTGCTGCAGACATAATGGAGTACATAATAATGGGTTCTTAGCTTTCCTGACGTTTTCACTGTATATAAAACCACTGGAGTTTTTTTCCATTTTTAATTTCTGAAAAGGTTTAGAAAACCTTTTAATGAGTGCAACATTTCAAAGGATTTTTACATATGTGACTCTTACAGATCTCTGTTAAGAGAATACAAGACATGAAAGCTGAATATTTAACAACTTACCTCTTTTCCATTAATCACTGAGTTGTCAGGAAAGCACCTTTATAGGGATAAAGGGCTAACATCAGAGCAGTATAGTGCAAAAGCACAGTGGGAATCCTTGGTTATTTCAGCATGAATACTTATTGTGGAATTTTCTCCCACAGTAAAAAGTCATTTTTAAAAGGCAGTTAGAAAATAAGCTTTAATTAAATATTTATAAAATATTTTAATTTTTAACACATACCTTTTGTGGTTTCTTGTGCAGGTCTATAGGTGGAACAGCTATCCTATTATTTGTCCATAATCTATATTTTCCATGATTTTTCATTATTTTCATAGCATGAGCAATGGGTACTTTAAATATAATCTAAGGACAAAAAAATACAGAGAGGACAGCAATTTTCTATTGATTCTCAGTGTGACACTGTGTGAAAGATGTGTTCTTCTTCAGGCAGAATAAAAATCTGAGTCAAAGGAAGATAAAAAGCTCACTTATCATGCTGGTGCTGGGAAAACTTGGGACATGAAGCTCTGTTGGTCATGCAGCAAGGAAAGACATTAGAGATGCTGTGGACATCCTGCCTCCCCATGGAAAAATAACTTACTGTTCACTTTTGTCCCCAGCATTTGAAATGGGGCTTCTCCAGATGCATTGACAAAATTCCTTCCCTTATATAAGAAAAGCTTAGGTATTTTCTAATTCCTATGTCCCGAATCATGGGGATATAAATCACGTTGTCGCAGCTATTTGAGCAGCAAAGGTAACTCTTTCATATGAGACTAGGTTTTAATGTTAAGTAAAACCTCAAGGTCTTCCATGTTTTTGAAAAAAATTCTCTTCACAACCCAAATAAAAGAGTTTGATTTGAAGCACCAATTCCATGTGATATGTGCACAAGGATTTTCTTTAAACCCATAAATACTTTCAGGCTGCGTAATGGAAATATTTTCATGAGAACTAGAACTATACCTAATTTGTGATGAAAGAGTAAAAGAAACTAGGTGGAAAACATGGGAAAAGGAATTTCTTGTAGGCTTACCTTAATCTGCTTGTTTCTCTTGCATATCTCAGATTGCCATCCCCATGGGTAAGCCAGGCTGACCCTCTTTAGTGTCCCCTCATCTCAGTCACCACACACAGGATGGTGACACCTCCATCTGTGCCTGTGGGGATAATGGAGGCATTTTGTTAAAACATTCCACCTTCACCCAGGAGAGTCTACCTGCTGGTACTCTCACAGAATCTCATGCCAAAGTTTCTCTTTTAGTAGCAAATACATCCACCTGCTTTGCAAAGGCCAGATGATCTGTCTGTAGTGTTATCTCTTAGAGTGTCCTGGGGAAGAGAGGTCCAACATGGCCATTCATGGATAAAAGCTACAGGAACTGCTTGTCACTCTAAATGGGTCAAAAAATCATAACTCAGTTGTTCACACTCTAATACTGTATTTCAGTTTTTATAGAGGAGCTATGCTTTCAAAGTATTCAACAGTTTCATTTTGTAAATTATCAGAATCAACAATTGCGCTGTGGTCCATTTTTCCTTCAAAAGTATTTAATCCTTTTGCCCCACCTCCTTTTCATCTCTTAATATTTTTGTCAGATGGGTTGCTATTTCCTTCCATGAAGTTTGCTGTGTATATTACCTGCTCAGTAGCAGTGAGGGGTGGATACTTTCATTATATTGTTCACAGTGTGTTTTTTCATCATCCTGAAGATATTTCTTCTCTTATCCTATTTCTACTCCTATTGCTTTCTCTGCCTATATGGCTGTTTCCGAAGCTGTTCTTTTAGTATTTGTTTTATAGTTTGTCTCAGAAAGCTGTTAAACTAGTGATAAGCAATCTATCAATAGGGTGATAGCACAGCAATTTTAAATTGGCATTAGCTGCATAATACCAGATTTGCTCATTGCTGAAGCAATTTTGTGATCCAAATGTCTTGCATATCCTGTTCTACCTGCCGGCTGGCCTTTTCCTGTGCCTCTTCACTTCCTCTGTATATCCTGTCTTTCCCACCCTACCAGGAGCTGGGCTCACAAAAGCTAGGTTTGTTCTTTCCCTATTGCTGCACTAAAGTTGCTCATCACCAGCACTAAGGGTGAGATTTTTAGTCCTTAGATGTTTTGGCTGGAGTGCAATAACTTGAACAAAGAGAAGGGAAGGAGAGAATCCCAGTGCTGTCATAGGTTATGACAGAATTTTACCTCTGGAGAATCTTCTGCTCTTAAGGACATTAAGGATGAGAGAGCCATGGTCTTGGTCACACAATCATTTTCTGACCTATCTTAGTCCTTTGTGCAGGAAGGTGATAATAAACAAGGCTGACGCATTGGTGTTGGTGGTGGGTGTTTGGGTGGGCATGCAAGTCATGAAACATCTCATTGATAACTTTCTACCGCTACCATGAGCACACCTAAAACAAAGACATGTGCTTGTGCCTACTGAGTGTATGTGTGTACCTCAGACTGCCCATAAAAACTAAAAAAGGACTTAAAAATTATCTAGTGGCTGCTGAGGCTTTTGGGCTTTTTGCACAGGCCAGGCTCTATCCTGTGCTGTCCAGTCTGCCCTAAAGCCCAGGTTTGGAGGTTCTTGCACTTGGCACTGGACAGCTCTGTCAGACAGCTAGAACTTTGTGATTTACAGCCAACTCACCAAAATTCTAAAAATCAGGTCTCACATTTCTAGGTTATACTTTGGCTATTTTTATTTTCCCCCAGGGTCCTGAATTCCATCTCAAGAAAAGCTGCTTTAAAGGTATCTCTGTTGTGGAATCTGTCTAAAAGCCGTGCATTTTTCAGGGCCAGAAGGCAAAATCAAATCTCCTCAGCTTGCCCAATCCAGAGGCAGGGTGCTCAGCCTTATTTTGTGAAAGATTCACAAAGGTGCTTCCAGGAACTGTATCCTCAGTAATCCATGGTATTGGTCACTGAAAAGCCATTGCAATTACTGGCCTCTGTATTCATGGGCTGAGCAGGGAACAGGAATGCCAAGTGATTCCACTGTGGTGTTGTTAAATGTCAAATGGGATGAGATGAGAGCCAGCACCGAGCATGGGTAGGAACACCTTCATCCATCCACCTGTTGGCAGTGACTGTTATGAACTTTCCCTGCTTGGGATAACTCAAAGAAAATCAAAAGCTAAATCAAAAGTATTAGCAGGTTGACAAAAGAGAGAGCTGTCTATTTTTGAACATATTAATTCCTGAATTAAAAAAAAAATATATATATAATTACACTCTTGAAAATTTATTTCTGTAAGGAAACAGTCAGGTTTCAGGTTTCTCACTGAATATTTGGGCTCTTTTTCCTATGTGCTCTGTTATGAAGAGCTAAAATACATCCCCAACATCACTATCATCAAATAAAAAAGAAGATAATAGTAATTGTTACTTTCCTTTTTCAAGACTAACTTCCAGTGGCTTTAAATTAAACTCAGATGGGATTCTTTTCAGAAGTTCTGTCACATCCTTGAAACAAATACTGACCTGTATTATGAAGAGTCCCATTTGTGAGTGTAGTTAACTGTCCTCTTGTTATTTGCCTTTTTTTTTGTTTGTTTGTTTATCTGTGTACTGAGATGCACCAAGGCAATTAATTTTCAACATTTTTTAGGCTACGAGACACCTGAGTTTTTTTCTTTTTATTGAATACATTTACTTAAAAGAGGTAAATATTTAAATTACATTTTTATATTGCTGCTTACTGACATGTATTAGGTTTAGAAGATATGTCATGTTTTTGCAGTTATTCAGAACAGTTGAAAAAAAGAACCTATTTCAAAACAGGTTCTCTGTGTTCCCATTTGCATAACTTTCTTGTGTGTCTCTTTCCTATGCTGTAATAGCTTGCTTTTGAACAGCAGTACAAGCATGGCTCCTGTGTGTATGTGTTAGCTTACAGTTCACTCACAATTCACTTAAAATTCACTTACAGATGCAGTACTGGCTGATAATTTACAGGTGCAACCAAGTTGTTCTTGTGAACATTCACAGAGGTAAAATTATTGCATTTATAACAAAAAAAATGGTGGCTAGAAGAAAATCCCATAGACTTTCTAAAGGAGTTATTAAATTATTGACTTTAAATTATGAACAACTATGCTCAACACTTTCCCATTGTAGTTACATTTTTGGAAATTCACTATAGACCCAGACCAAGGCTGGAAGATCAATGAAATAGATATCCAATGCATTGTGACTACACACCATTACTTTATATGAGAGTGATTTAATGTTTCATTACATTCCATAAAATATGAATTTTAAAATGTAATCAACAACAAAATACCCATCATTTAGCAAATATCAAGTACTTTGATATTTGTTAAATGATCAGTATTTTGATACTTTTAAAATCAAAATCCATTTGATTTTAAATCAGGTTAAAAAAAGAAAAAAACATGGATACTATTATAACAACAAGTTTTACTTCAAATATTAGATCTCATGAAATACATTGTTTAAGTGAATAGCAAGAAAATACAGTTTCTTCTAGATAACTGCTTGTTTCCTATTTCTGTATGTTGAAGAATCTTTTACAACAGCAGAGAAAGCTCCTATGTGCACACAATCCTTACATATTTGCTAGTAATACCAGTGCAACTAAAAGTCAAAGGGGAGAAAAGAATATGTCAAAGTTATTAATTGGCCAGTGAGTTAATTTTTCAACAGAAATGTTAGAACAGATTAAATTAAAAAAAAAAAAAACAACAAAAAAACAAACCAAAAAACAAACCCATTAAAACAGAATCTACCTAAAGCTGACAGAAACCCACCATTGGCAAACAGGTTAAATTTTCTAGTTTTGCTGTATAACTGCAATTAAAGATTAATTACACTTAACTGCTGCCTAAGCAGATGTAATAACACATATCACAAGCATGAATTCAAAGCGTAGCTCTCAGATACGTTTGCTAAATTTGTAAGGTTTATTTTCCTGAGGGGTCTTCTTTTCTTGTAAGCTCATCCCATGCTCTTGATGTATGGAGATAACTGAAAAATTAGTATAAAATCTATGAAGTAAGAATGCATTATTAATGAATCTTTCCCTGCTTGAGTCAGTAGATTTGAAAGCTAAGATAACAATACCTAAGTCTATTTTGCAGAATAATTGAAAGTGGTTTCTTTGCACTTTTTGAAAGATCATATTTCTTTGATTTATTATTATTTACTTAAACATGCAAACATGAGATAGGCACAGTTATATTACCTGAATAGGATTAATGGAAAGGATAAATTTCAATTGTCCAAGGTATAGACATGGGCAAAACGCTTTTATGTAACCACCTCTTGTGACAAATTGCATCCATACACAGCCTTATTTTCCCTTGTTTTTGAGACTGAAGTACTGTCTCTTGGTTAATAGGAACAGGATTTTCAACGTTCAAATGTTCTCTTGTTGAGTGAAAGGTCATACTGTTATTTCAGTATTAATATATTAATTTTATAAATGAAACTAGCAGAAAATGTGCTAATTACAAATGTAGTTCAAGTGCAGGCAGACATGTGAAAACCTGAACAGATTATGTGATTTATTAATTCCATTTAAGTATTTTAGGACAATAAGTAATAGACAGGGTAATCTTTGAAACACATGTACATGTGTTCACATTGTAGCTGTACCCTTCCTAGTATCTGTGACTTTATCTTCACTGATAAAAGCAAACCTTTTGCCATGTACCCAAACAAATATCCCAGGACAATTGATGCATTCCCCCCTAGCAGTACAGCTGCAGACCAGAGGAGTCCCTCAGCAGATGACAATCTCTTTGAGTAGCAAAGCTTAAAACAATTTATAGGTACAAATCCACCGTTCTTCACACAGTGCTGAGGATTTCAATGTACAGGTTCTGGCCTCATATGAATATCCTACTGGTGAATTTGAGAGGTGGAAGATATAAATGGAAGTGTCTGTTAAAATCATCCCTGTGTTTATTCTGGTCCAGGGTTATTGGAGCTGGGGAGCAATGAAACAAGATCAATATCTGCTTGAATCTTGGTACTGCGCTGCCTCTGCATTTCAGAAAACATCTGATCAATGAATAGGTCTGCCTGAACACCTGGGAATGCTTAAGACCTTTTTCTCTTAAAAGAACAAAAAGGGTTTGGATCACCCTTTCTCTGTTTCATGCAAGGGGATTGGAAAGAGTTGATAAACTGTAGTATTAAAGTCTGGCAAGAAGGCCAGCAAAACTGAAATAGATTTTATGAGAGTATATTTGTTATAGTGTCAAGAAATTAGATGTTAACTCTCAAAGAGGAAGAATAAGCATGGAAACAAATAATGAATCTTGAAAAGACATAAAGAGAACAAGTTTGAACAAAAACCACAGTTCCTCATTTTGTTGTTCTTTTCTCAACTCTAGGCCAGATTCCTTAGAATCATAGAATCATTTAGGGTGGAAAAAAACCCTTCAAAATCGCTGAGTCCAGCCATTACCCCAGCACTGCCAAATCCACCGTTAAAACACATCCCCAGGTGCCACATCCGCACATCACCTGGTCCTGCATGTACCCTGGGGTGGCACTCAAGATGAGCTGCTCCATGATCCCCTGGCACTGATGTGCGTCTAAGTGGTGTTGCCCTGCAACAAAACACAGGATGAGAAAAGAAAAATCTCTACTTGCTACTCTGATAACACAGTTTAGCTTTCATATTTCATTATATCAATTAGGGTCTGAAATTTTCTTTTCATGGGATTTTGGTTTATAAATTTCAGTAATCAATGGAAGTATTTATTCTTCACTTACATTGACTAGATAATAACATAGTTTTACCACTGAGGATGTGCAGTTTCTTAACATCTCATAAATAATGCACTTTAAAGTTGTTTTTTTTTCCAAATTTGAGGTCAAACTCCATTTTTGTTTAGCATTTAAATGGTTATTCATGGTTAATGCTCAAGCACATAAGCTTTTTATAATGAGTTTTATGGTACATGCTGTCACTGCAAGGAGGATTGTCTCTTTTTTCACAGTTCAGAAAGAAGGCTGGAAACATTAGCACAGCAGAGGAGCCCTGGCTGTCTCTCTGCCTTCTTCTCATGATGTTCAGACTAATGTCTCAGATTAGTGTGTGGCCCTCAGGGAAGATGACAAAGCACTGTTTACTCTTGGTCAGTAACTCATTGCATTATTGTAAGAAAAACTCTAAACTCTTCCACCCATTACTTTGCACGTGACCTTTCACCCATCCCTCTTACCAATGGGTGTGCTGTGGGCTGTTTCTTCAGAGCTCACAAGGATTTTGGATATCTCTTCATTCCTCCTTTTTGTTAAAGTGCCTCCTCTCCTTCGTGAGTCAAAAACTTCCCAGAGGCAGCACAGAGCATTTTGAATATTTTCTTACTCTCCATCTGTCTCTGAAAATACCTGTTTCTCTTCACTCCTTATTTAGGAAATTTGCCCTTAAATTGCAGATCTATTTATGTTAACAATCTGAAGAACTACTCCTTTCCAGGATACCAATCCACTCTGGAAAAGCCCCTTGGTGATGCAGAATGAAATATAACCTGAGTTTATCACTCCTGCACAGAACTCACAGAGATGCCTCCTCCTTCAGCGGGCTTCCTGAAGGAGCAGTTCAGCAAAATGCCAATGGGAAAGGAACCCTAGAACTGAAATTTGGCTCTGTACAGTGGACTGTAGCTGCCCAAAAGAAGCCTTAGAGCAAGGTTTACCATTCCTTTATAGCAAAAAAGACTAACTCAAGGGAAATTCACTTCTCTTAAAAGGGCTCACACCAGCCTCATACTGTGAAAGAAGTAGCACAGGGTGGAAAAGGGGGGAAAATGAGGCATGTGTAAGAATCCAGTAAAGCTTCTTTTACCAATGTCAGCTTTGAAATGCTAGAAAAGGAAATTAAAGTGCAGTGTGTCAGAATAGAGACTAAAGCTTAAATTGATCCACCTTTCTTAGAAGGAGTCCATTGGAGTGGTTGACAAACTCTCATTTTAGTATCAAAACCAAGCTGTTCACATAAATTGCAACTTTGAATTCATCTGATTCATGCAGCTTTGTGTTCAACTTTGATTTATACCTTTTGTACATTTTTCCTATTAGTATTGATGTAAGATGGCATTTAATTTGCTTAAGCACTCCAAACATAAGAAGAATCTGTTTGCACTATGTAACATGCACAATCCAAGTTCATGTTTACCTTCATTTACAGAGCAAGGTAGTAATAAACTCCATCAGGCTCTTAAATATTCAAATTTGCCACTTTAAAGAAAAATTCAGGCATCCCTGGTATAGTGTCCAAAGAACAATAAAGTAACAAAGCATGGGCTTTTCATTTCAGAAGTGAAATTTTCATAACTAAATCTGTAAAATCATCAATTCTGTAAAAGCTTTCTGACTAAAAGTTTCAATAAAGAAAAAACCATGAAAGCATTTTTAGCATCCATGACCCTCTGGAGTACAATAACAATCCCACAGTTTTAAGATACAAGTGGAGCTAGATGCAAAAATCATGGACATTTTTTATGTTCTCTGAATTATTCAGAGTACCATAGTGTGAGTTAATGGATTATGCTTTTGTATTCGATAGCAACTAATAGAGTTTCCATTAAAAGCAATAAAAATTGGAAGTTAGTTAAAAATTTTGGTTGGTGAGGCCTTTTAAGTATTAGCAGTAACATGAATGCTTAGTATTACCTATATATATCCTTTGCTTTATATTAGAAATCATTCAAGTAAAATGATAAATGCCAATGTAAATAAGGATTCCAGTGGCAGTGATGATCATAAATTATACATAAATCATAAATTATACATTTCTTTAAACTTTGCTTCAGGTTTTCTGTTGTAATTCAATTCTATTGATATTTCTACCAAATATGTACTTGGTAATTAAATTAAATTATATTATCAATATTTGAAAAACTACACACATAAACTGTGCGGCTGACCAGGTGTCTTTATTCTCACACATATGGATATATCAAGTAGTCAGCCAACAAATATTGTGAAAACTCTGTACCTTTATGAGCTCTGCACCCTCACTTGCTGTCTCTGTGTGTTTCTGTGTGCATGTATCTTTAAATCTGAAATTTGTGTTGCTTCATAGAGTTTGCTTGGTTTTGTTGTTTTGGGGTTTTTTTTAAGAATAGAATTGAGTAAACATCCTAAGCAGTCTAATTACTTGTGGGTCATCTTTGCTGGTTAATGTGGTTGCTGTTGCTTCCTTAACAGCTCTCCACTTATTCTTCTCATCCTCTCTCCATAAACCTCTACATCTTCATCCAGCCTGGTGTTCCCTTGTGGGTGGCTTCAAGGCAACACCTGCTCTTGGAGCACAATGCTTAGGACTCAAGGCAACTTCTGCTCTGCTTCCAACACAAGGGTGGTCTTGGTCTTGGTAATATTCTCAGGTTGCCCAAATGTTCTTCCATTCCCCTTAGAAGGACCTCAGAGAACAACAAATGACATTTTCTAGTTTGTCAAACTAAGCAGTTTGAGGAAATAAGTGAAAAAGAATGAGCAAGAGAAACAATTGCAAAGTGTATTTATTAGTGTTATGAAAAGCTAAATTCTTTCTCAGCTGTCAAGCAGGACATACCCCTATAGAAACCCCTCATTACCTTTTGGCAGATAGTTCCTTCTGTATTTATACCAAACTAAAAAGTCCATAGGGAGTCAAGGAAGCTCCTTGCCCTGTACCATTTCTACCTGCTAAGAAGTAGAAATGATTCAACTGCAGTGATCCATCTTTCTATCTCTAAGTCAAACTCTTCCCCTCTGACAAGTGGTAAGAATAGCATTTTTTATTACCTGCCATTGCAGGGGGGAAGTAATATGCATGCTTTTGATGGAGTGCTGATAGTACTAACCATCTATTTTGCAAGCAAAGTCAAATACCTAGCACAATATAAGCTGGACATTAGATAGTCAAGACTTTCATGGCATGTCTTGAAAGCCTTTTCAGAACAAGCATAATACCACTTCCTCCCCCCTCTAAATGGATTCCAGCATTGGTTACTTGGATGTCAGCTCATGTCAGCCTGAAATGCAGCCACGCGTGGCAGTGTAAGTGAGAAACTCAAATATCTTCCCTTTCAATCCGGAGTAGATTTTCATCTGGCTGGTGAAATCTAAGAGCAAAGCAAGTCTCCATCTGCCTGGAAATTTAAGACATTTAATATTTGGGAAATGGTGAGACTGATCTGAGATGGAATCATCATTTTTAGACTCTGGAGTAGGATGGGATCCACCGGGCACAAGATTCTCTCTCATTTGGAATCTGATCCTTTTGTGCTGCCCTTTAAATCCATATTATTACTTGTTTCCTTTGATTTCTTTTGAAAGTCTTGTACTCAATGCTCATCTATGGATAAGTGCCCCCTTCTAGACTTATAGGCTAATCCACATTTGGCCTATAATCCATATTTCAGGCCTTTTCTTCTTCCCTCAGATGAATGCTTCACTTACCAAGTGCAAGTTATCAAGAAAGAATTTTCAGCTTTCTTTTGTGGTGTACCTGCTGCTAGAAAGAACTTCTACAAAGCTATGCTAACATTCTCCTTCAAAATCCAAAATCCTTTGCTATGATAATGTGATGAAATTTGGAAAATAGATAACTGCTATGAGAATACTGCTGTTTTTAATGCCATCATCTCATTTTCTCTTGCATTTTTGCATCTGCCTATAACAATCTGTTGCCTTTCATCCTAAATGTATATTATAGATTTAGCAGCATCAAGATAAAGGTCAACTGTGAGTGTTGTAGTTTGCAAGGATAATGGTCTGTTACATGCCTGAAATTCTTAGGCATTATAATAATGTCAATTATCATCATTTTTCAGAGCCCAGAGGTTATGATTTCTTTCCCCTATACTTACAGCTAAAAGCTAGAAAATATAAAATTATAATTCTATTTTGTAGAATATTTTTTATGAATTAAAGAGGAAAGTTGTTTATAACATTGCAGCAAAGACAGCAACAAGGAAACCTCATGTCAACTCACAATTGCTTCATTATGAAAAATCTTATGTGATAGGGGGGTCCTATTGCTGCTTTTAAAAAAATCCAACAATATGTCTATTTTTATTCATAGACAATAAAATTTCTTTAAAAGAGACATGACTAAGGAGATTGAATCAAACAGAACCATGAAGATCTATTCATGCTATTTCTGCATGCAAACCAAGAGTACCAGGGGTGGCCAAAATGACACCCTCCCAGGTGAAGGGAAAACAAAACAAATTTAAAAATTGTGATGAAGAAATCTTTAATCAAAAAGTAATGCAATGGTTTTGTCATATAATAGATGATATGTTTTTTTAAGTGCTTACTCTGTGATAAAATTAGGAAAATAATTTACTATCTCTGTTGCAGTCTTGTGAGGCAGCAATAATGTCCCAAAACCACTTTCAGAGCCTCTGGCAGAATATATCAAAATCACCTGAAATATTTTAAAATACATAACCTTAGCAATAAATTACTTTGATAATTGGAAACTAATTGAGATTTTTATTATTTTATTATCATTTTCATGGCTATGTGAATTTATTATAAGTACATATAGAGAATGAATGAATGAATGAATGAATGAATGAATGAATGAATGAATGAATGAATGAATGAATGAATGAATGAATGAACAAATTTTGCAAGCCAGCAGTAAGGAAATATTTCAGTGTGTTTTGAAAAGTTCACAATTTAAAATGATCTACAGAAGACCCTGCAGCTACCTTCTTTTACAGGGTGCACAGAAATCTAAGTGATGTATACAAAATCTTGGGAGGTGTGAATTGCGTAGAGGAATTGGGTTTGTTTCTGTTTACATTTATTTAAAATTTTCTAAAGCTTGCCAACAGAGTTTAATGAATATTTAGAAAAAATATAAAAGGCATGAACTCATGTTAAAAGCCATTAAATACTTTAACAGGTATTTTTCTTGCTATCTGTAATCTTGACTTTATAGATTATGCTGCTTTTCTTTCAAGTAATTATTGCATAACAGACTCTAATGGCTATGCACAGGTAACTGAGTATTTAGAAAATATTTGTAAAATCTATTAAATTGTCTATATTTTGCTATCAGTTGTTTATAAAGGTTTGCAATCAAATCAGTAATTCTGGCTTTTCACTATCAATTCTTAACCAGCTAGATGTTACAAGCTGCTAAAAGACAACATCTACAAGAGAAATAATAGTTTAGGAAGTCCTAACAGTGTTGGTGATGCTTTGCCTGTGCCTGGGAGGTGCTTGGCCCTCCAAGGAGCAAAGGCTGGGATCTATAAGTGCTCTGAAGGGCACCAGGGAATGAGCTCTCCCCAGCTTCAGGGTACCCCTTACACTCATACTCCACTCATGGTGCTTGACATATTTCCCACTGGAAGTGAAAAAGCCTCCACTTCCAGATAAATGCAATGACCAGATTTATCTGTTGATTAAATCCTCACTTTTTTTTTGGTGGTAATAGTTGAATATCAATGGTTGAATAACAGTTGCATAGCAACTAGCAGCTCTGATCAGGAAGAGGAATATAGACATACTAATTCGGATAATCAACAAGATCTGAAGCAAGTGAAATAAGTAGTAAGAGAATTAGACACTTGAGAAAACTCACAAAATGAAATACAGGTTAATAAAATGTGTGGGTTAGAATAATGGCCATATCTGCAAAAGTTAACGCTGTACAACTGAAAAACAATGGGAAATGTTTATGACAAAAAATATCCATAGTTGCTGTAGTTAAATGATAATTGGAATTTTAGAGAAGTTGGATTTTAGAAAATGTCTTCCTCTTTAATCATCAAGCCACTTATTCAAAGAAAAGATACAAGTAGATATAAGGCAGATGACCTCTGATATAACATTTTAGGATCATCTTTCCTTGAAGCACTTGGAGCAGGTTTATATTTACTGGTCAGTGATGAAATTTTTATATTTTTGTTTCAGAAAAACAACAGTGTATTTCTGAAACATGTCAAAAGGTTTAAACAAAACACTTCTGAACTTTTATCCTTTTTGAAAGATAGGTCAGTGTCATAATAACAACAGTATCCCTGTTTGCATTCCTGTTGGAGCCATCATCCAGGAATCAAAACCTCCTTGCATTGCTGCTCCATAAGAAAAAGTATTAAGGGTATATCACAATGTTATAACATTCCTTGGAGAAAAAGAATCAGTCTTAGGATTAGGCAAGAAAACAAGTTATATCCCCTCTAAATCATACAATCCTCTAATTTCCCTACTCTTGCTTCCCAGAGGACTAATCCTTTTCACCTTTGTCATGGAGCATCCTCTGAGATATTCCTGATTCTCAAGGATTCAGAATGTATTTATTAGTGTTCATGATTATTCTTAAATCTGAAATCATAGCCTTGGGGAAGTTAAATCTGAAGCATATAAAACCTCCACCTCAGCATCCCCAGACCAAGTGCTCAGCTGTATAATGTGAATTTTAGGCTTCTTCCTGGGATAAAATAAGGAATATCTGTATGTAGTTTGAAACTCAGGCACCTAATCTCTCCAGCAGTGACTATTATTGTATGTGAAGGAAAATTTTATTTATTGACTTCTGTCTAGTAGTCTTAAATGAAAATAACCATCTCTGAACAGAAGTAGAGAACTGCATGTTGCAGCACTTCCTCAAATTGTAAACTCTGTGCTTCTTCAGAGAACGAAAATACTCCTTTAAAACTAAAAGCCATTACTTAAAGTTTGTCAGACTGGAAGAAAATAGCTTATCAATTATGCAAGACCAAGAGATTTGCCCAAGCCAAAAGCACCTCTCTAGTAACTTCCTTTGAAGTCCTGACAATTCTCTTTCTACTTCCCCTTTGTCAAGCATCCCCGAGGTGATACTGCAGATTGCAGCCCCACAGCCTGGAACAGTGTTCTGATAGTAACATCAAGCATTTTCTGTTCAGCATATGACTGCTATCAGACACTGATAACATATTTTCCACCTTGCTCACAACTGACAGGTCCCAGAGGCGGGATGGAGTCCAGGATTAGCTCTTTGCCCAGGTGTCCTGTTTTACAAGACAGCAAGTGAAGCTCCTTTAGCAGCAGTTTCCCACAAAGGAGATCTTGCTTGTTAGGAGGAAAGGAAACCACCGGAAAATTGAGGAAGCCTCAGGACAGATATTCAATTTAGCAATGTTTTCTGTTTAACAACATTTGTAATAACCGGAGTAGCAACCAAGCTTTCTTTTTGTCCCCAAAGATCAGAGATTTTTCTTTATTCCCTTAAGGATGTGCCCTTCCCACTCATGGAAACAGAGCTGGTGTCATTGATTGTCTGGTTTGAGCCAAACAAGTCCTGTCACACCATGAAAAGGTCATGAGACTGATTAACCTATTTACTGCCAGTGTTACATGGCAGTTCCCTGGTCTTAATAGAGTTTATGAAGTGGTGGGAAAGGAGATCCCCTTTGGAACTGAACGTGAGGAAATTATGTTTGCACATGTATCCCTTTCTCTATTTTCTTTTTCACTGTGGTATAGCTTCCATCTTCTTGGACATGAAAGTCAATTTATGAGGAAACAGTACAGAGTATCTAATATATTCTTATTCTTCAAGGAACATTTTAATAAGGATTTATATAATATTTCCATTCACTTGTTTTTTTACTATGGAGTTATCTGGTTTTGTAATATTCCAATTAATAGTTAGAAAATATTTTTTAAATTAAATTCTCAGATAAACACATGTGCAAATGACAGAGGCAGAGCACTTACTCAAATCAGTGTTTATTATCATACATTTATTTTCAATTTATAACATCTTTTTATTTCTGTAAAAAACTGTTTTCATAAATCACATTTAAGTACAATGTAAAATTGCTCACTTTTATCAAATTGAAAGTCTCTCATAGCAAATTTTATCAATACTATGTTTTTTTTTCAAGAGGGTTTACATTGTGTGTTAGTTTTATGATTATTTTGAAATTTATTATTTTTTATGGCATTAGTCATTTAGAAATGAAAATGGAAGAAAATGAAGCATCTTATTGTTAGAAATAACTTTTTTCTGTAAAAGCCAGCAGGTGATCTTTCAGTGTTTACTTTTTTCAGAAATTCCATATCCTTACACTTAAATACCATGAACAGATAAAATAAAAAATGGATGGTATTTTTCCTCTGAGAGTCCCAGAAAGCTGTGATTTGTCACATCACAGATGCATGTAATATCAACTCTCACACCATGCACTAGGTATAATTTAGGCTGCCACAGGAATGATGTGTCTGCTTTTACACAGTTTCTGAGATTAAGCACTTTGAGATCCCCAATATCTGTCAGTAGATACATGGTTATATTACAGTTGGTTTTCTAAAGAGACATTTATAAGTGCACATACACATATATATATATATATACACTTAATATAAAAACACATATATACATATGTTTACATACATGTAAATACATCTATCTATTTACATATAAGTTTATGTAGATATAGAGACACAAATGTTTAAAAATATGCATTAATAGTGGTACAAATCAATGATAATAGTAATAATGATCCTACTGCTAGTACTACTAATGCCATATGATGTATTACTAAGTATAAATATAAAAATAAATATCCTATTGGGAATAATTCACATAATGTTTCACCCATTCAAAAGTCTTTAAAAGGTGCTCTATTAAAAAAAAAAAAAAACAGTTTAGGAGCAGTTTCAGGAAATGTTTTTAAGGCCCATATCCAAGCCTAAAAGAGGCATACTGGGAACTCTAATATTGCCAGCCTAAAAAGCTGGTAGAAATTCCCATCTGGTATAAATCTGTGCACCACAGGACTTCAGTTTACTTTGTCTGCAGACTGGTTTCTAGTGAGAAGCAAATTTTTTTGGCTTCAGTGTAAAAAACTCATTATTGATATCCGAGTTAGATATTTCTGTGTCCCTACTGGCATTAGGTTTGCAACAGAAAAATCCAAATCTCCTCTCTAAAATTATGTCTCTTTCTCTTCTGTTCATTCTGAAGCTTATATATGAGAGATTAATAGAGGCAAATTCTTTCAATGTGTTCCATTTTCACAAGGAATAATATACTGTGTCTTTGTTTAATGTAGATAAAGCAAATCTACTCAGAAAAGCTGTTTCAGCTGTTGAAATGTCTATAAGTTTTATTTATTTCCAAATAAAATCGTATGCACAATGACTTCTGGGATCACACTGAGAGGATATTTCTTGTAGTTCTTACTCTCTCAATCTATCAGCAGAGAAGATTAACTGCAATATAACCTGTGTACTAAAGATTGAAGAGAAGGAAAACTACTCTCATTGCAAAGCAAAAACATACATTAGGAAAACCCTTAAACAGCATTATTGGCTGTCAGTCATGTTTTTCTCTTAAGTTTGGGATGAATACCCCATCTGTTGGCTAGGTAGGAGGAAGCTGATTAGGTAATTGCCTTGAACTACCATGATGTCTTAGCTGAAATCAGGATGCAGCTCCTGAAATTGGAGGGCACCCTTTGTGCTTTTGCCAATTAGAACACAAAGCCATCAAATCCTTCAGCTCTTCTTTGTCAGCTCTTGAGTAAGATATATAGTACATTCCAACCATAGGCTTACTTTTTGGCATCTATATATATTTTAAGTTTGGACGCTTTTATACTTAGTGGCCCAAAGATCACTGCTGAACATAACATGTTACCATAAAATCAGTGCAAAGCAGCCAATAACTAAGCTTTTGAAATCAGTGTTAGAATATTTATTCTTAGACACATTCTGCAGCAAACTAAAACTCTTCTTTCTTTTGCTGTGAACAGGCTTCACTGGGAAAAAAGCTGATAAGGAAACTTAGGAAACAGAGATATTTTGACATTTTGAGGTTAAACTGAAAAGACACTTCCTGGCAGGGAGCACATTTCATGTTCGACAAAGTGTTGCATAAGTACTGACAATTGTCGCCTTTTCCCTTCCTACAAAGTCAGAATGAGTAAAGCTGCTATCATACACACTGAAGGAACTGTGCTCTATTCTGTAATTCAGCCAGGCTCAGACTTGTTTACTTTTTTACACCTATTTAGGAATCCATGAATGATATAAAATACTTCAATAAAATACATGAATGATATAAAGATATCAAAATGTCTAGCATGCTACACCATCTTTCATTCAAAACCACTTGAGGATCCTACATTTTCTTATACTCTGATACCCAATATCCTGGTTTTCTGTTGAAGCACGAATAGCAAAATTTACTGCCAAATTCACTGGGGCAGCAATGGAAGAGCATTCACAGATGCAGCCCATACACTTTTCTAAATGCAACTTTGACAATCATTGTAAAGTAATAGTGCTGTACTTTGTATCCCATTATGGATAATTATATTTTATCACATTCACAAGTTGCTGACATAAAAAAAATACTGTGCAGAAGCATGGAGGAACACAGAGGGTTTGGCAAATGTGTTTGCCAAAATGGTGATATCTATTTAGAGCGAAGCCAAGTAACTGGCTTTCACAGAGCATGGTTTTCCTCTAACCACAGCCTATAAAGTCAGCTCTGTGGCAGAGCTTGACTTCAGGACATATGATGAAGTCATTTTAAAGGGCAGTGAGGGCAGAGGAAAACTTTTTGTCTGTGCACTGTTAATCAAGTGCAGTGTGTCTGTTCCCAGTGATCTTTGATAGAGCTCCTTTACATAAGCAAAATCAGCGAAAAACTTGAGTTAATTTGGCCATGCTATGGTGAGAAATTTCAAACTGCACTTAAAGCAAAATAGGCTGTAACATGGTGAAAAACAAGAGCACTGAATACAAATCATCTTACTGCTAACTTCAAGGAAAAAAAAAACAGAAGAAGCAGCACAGAACATTCTGTACTTGTCATGATCCCTGATTTGTAAATGTCTCGTAGCAGAGTTCTGGCAGATGCTTTGTGTAAGAGTGATTGACTCCAGTGAAGTAGTTAGCCCAGCCCAGCCCTCCCTAGTGATCTGAAACTGCTTCTCCTTTGCTGCAGGCTGGGTTCAAGCTCTTGTAATAAATCATGCTGATGCCTATCCCTAGGATATACAGGTTGGACAATGGGGTGTCTCTTCACCTCCCGTTGCAGTTCACTGAAGCTGTTAAAATACTCTAAAGAGTAGCTCATTTGTCACATTGGCCTGGTTAGGAAAAATGCTTTACGCAGCTGTCTTACTACTTACCCAAGAAACTCAATGTTTTCTCTGCACTGAAGGCTTCTAGGACTCCTGTGAATTAAAAAAGGGTTACTATATCTATTCCAAAAGTAAGAAATTTTTAGAGAAAATATGTTAACATCCTTCTGATCAGCTTGTAAAGTGGAGTCTCATTTTCAATTACTGGATTGATCTTTCCCAGAAATTCTTCAACTAATTGAAACATTCCATATTTCTGTGTGTCCAAGTAGTTTTAATACATTTTTGTATGTTAATCTATGACCACTGCTTGAGATGTCTAAGATGTAGAATCATAGAATCACCACATGGTTTGGTTTGGAAGAGATCTTAACAATCATCTAGTTCCAACTTTCTTGCAGTAGGCAGGGACATCTTCAACTGCACCAGTAGTGTTGCTCAAAGACCTGTCCAACCTGCCCTTCAACACTTCCAGCGATGGGGATAATACTGCTTTATCACAAACTGTGTGAATATACTTAATTGCTGGTGAATACTAAGAGTTTATATAAATTTATATAATATTTTATATCAATGTATTTGATAAAAGAAGTAATAACCACTGAGACATATGTGCAATCTAGAAAATCATGCAATAAGCCCTATCTTATAAATTCATATGAAAATAAATATATAAAGAAAAATTAAAAGAAAAATATGTACAAGCATATAAATACTAGCGACAAATGCTGAAGTTTTCAGAAATTCCATACAGAAGACACTACTATTCTTAGGTGAATTGGTAATGACTTGTTCATTGGGAATCTTACTTGTTGCATCCTGACTGATTTGTTCGTGTGCTATCCACTTAATATTTCACCTACACTGGCTCTGGTTGAGCTGCATCTTTCATTGGAAGAGAATTAATAGTCACTGAAATACTAATTGCTTTCTTTGTTAGGGGTTTAGATGCAATCAAGTCCATTAAATCTCAGGAGTTAAGGAGCAAGCCCAACAATTTAAAGATGGTCTTCATTTGCATATTAATTTTTTTTTGTCTACAAACTGGACAAAAATGAAGAATGTCCATAATATCATTCATAAGTCCGCTGTTGAAAATAGAGTTGATTGGCAAAACTTATCTATCTTGTCAAATATAATTATCAAATAGCCTTTAAAATTCTAAATTTTATTCAGGTTTTCCAGGTAGCAAGAAGTGAAGAGCATAAAGAGATTGGACCTCACATAGGATGGATAACTCTTTTAGGAATTGCACTATATCTAATTCTCAAATGAGAACTGACATTGGGAATGTGTTGACCCTTGAGGATGGTATCTTCAAGGACAGCAGAAGCAGTAGGCTATAAATTTCAGGATGGAGACGATTGATTTTTATTTTAATGGTTTCTGAACAGCTTCTCTGGGAGTCTGAAGAGCCTTGAGTACTTTCTCACACACATAATTTTAAGTGTTTAAGTGTTTTTGTTATCTTTCACATTCATTACAAAATATTATTTGTGTATTTGCATAAAAGAGGAATGTTAATTTTAGATATAATACTAACAACTTTATGGAAAATTGGAAAGGGGCTGCATCATGGAAAAGGCATTCGATTTTTACACAAGTTACCCAGAGGGAAAAAAAAATAGGTAAAATATCACCTTAAAAAAAAAAATTAAACCAAACACACCAAAAAAACCCATACAATGGAATTCTTGCCTTGTATAGCTTATATTTCAGCCTCGGCACTTGAGAATTGATGGTCTGGAAATAAAAGATTTGTGATTTACTAGACCATTTATATTTTGTCTGTAACTTTGGCAGACTCTCAAAGACCATGTAACACTTCTGGAACAAGTGTGTAAAATATTACAGAAACAGTAAAGATTGTATTTTTTTCTGCTTTCCCTAGGGTATATTATGTTAGAGACCATGGGCCATTTTCCAGAGCTCGTATTGACGACAGTACATATACATGAAATCATAAATTGCTATTTTTTTACGCGCATCTATTACTGAATATTCCCTTTCCCCCACAACAGGGAACAAAAAACTTAAAATAAAAGTGTTGAAGCTATAATTAAAAGCATAATAATAATAATTATATCTCACTTAAGAAAAAATCTAAAATCTCTTATTTCTATGCTGTGACGCATTTTTATGTTTGCAAGGAGTAAAGCATCTCTATGGTGTCACTATCATCTAGAAAAATTCAGCTCTAATTTGTAAAAAATGTTATCTCCTTTTTTAATGCAGTTTTATTAGCTGTAATTGCAGAGATGAATTATTCATTTTCTTCAACACCAAAAAATTACTAGAAAAGCAATCCAGGTTAATTATCAAGGAGTATTTTAATATTGTTGTAATGAAAATCAGAAGAAAGCCTGCCCATAGCTGCTTTTCCTGTTGGCATACCTGATTCAGGTTAGCAAGACACAGACTCAAAGTTAGAGCAGGGAAGGTTGGAAAGGGAGTCTGCAGGGTTCCTATCTGACAGCTTTCAAAGATAGGTGCTCTCCTCTAAGGCAGAGGGTAAAGGCTGATGGCTTTGGTGTGAGGGTCAGAATCCCCTCAGTGTTTATTCTTGTGAGCATTTCCATACTATTCCAAATTAAGAAAGGAGTTTGTAGTCATGTCAAAGTCGTCCACAGTAAAGGAGTGGGCACTGAAGTAATATTTATAAACTTTCAATAGTTGCTCTTTACTGTTGTTCAGTACCACCCCATGCTAGATCCTCTAGAATAATTTAAATTATTTTTACAACCACATGATACTTCTATGGTCTTGAATATGGCTTCAAACAGAACAATGTTTTAATATTCTGTTTAAACAATGGTTTAATGTAGTGAAAATGAAATATCTCCTAAGCCTTAGGAAAGAAAAGTATGTCCTAGGTATCTTCTTGAACCTCACTCTTCACCAGGCATGGGGGAGTATGTATTACTTACGTGGATGAAAATTTTGTAATTTTGTCTGCCTTTTTGCCTTTAATTACTAATGACTATAGCATAAAGGACTGTCAGAGCAGGTGATTTTATTTCCCAGACTTGCTTGTATTCTGTGTAAGTTAATTATTATTCTGACAATACTGCAGCATACTGATTAATGGCAATAAATTCACTAGAGAGTTTGGAGTGAAGGTATCTGATAAGAACCATCAAAGTGTTTGTCATCTATTTATTTATTTAACCTAAGTAAAATTAGTTATTTTTTTTAGCAATGTTAACTGAATCTTTAGAAATACCATGGCTTATGTAATAAACCCAATATAATTCTCCCCACCCCTGGTTTTCATAACTATTTGTTTTGTGCAGTGGCTTAATTCAGCTTCTTTCAAGTAAATTCACTTTATATGAAACACTTGTCTCTATTTTGCTAGTGTTGGAGAACCACTTTCAAGTAGCAAAAAATTGTGCCCAAAATTTATTTTACGTTTGAAAACTGTTGTCATTTTATTGCAGGAGTTCTATTGCCATTACATTGTAAGGGTTCCATATTGCTAGAGTTTCATACCTCCTTGATGCCTCTTCTAGGCAGCTCCTCTAGGCACTGACTCTTCCTTGTCCTTGCAGTAGCCAACTAACTCCAGTTCCCACCAATCCACTCTTTTATACCACTCTTCTTATTGGATACAGCTGTGGCCTGTTAACATCAGGCCTGCTCCTAATCCTTAATAACTGGCTCAGCTGCAACTCTTTAGGGGGTAAGATTACTTTCTATACAATCTTTATTTACTTTTGTGTTCTATCCCCCTACAGAAAACATCCAACAGTTGTCTGATTTTGTATATATCTTTGTTGATTGTGGTTTTAGTTCTGTTTTATTGGTGGTGTTTTGGTTTTATTTCCTCTTTGGAGAAGAAACATTCCAGTCAGTAACATCAAGTAAACCCTAATCAGTGATGAACCCATAACCAGTCATGGACCTAATTTCTCTATATCTACCAGAAAGGAGGTATTGAGGTGGAGGCAGATCTCTTTTACCATGCCTGCAGTGAGGGCACCAGAGGAGATGGCTTTAACCTGAGACAGGGGAGATTCAGATTAGATATTAGAACCTTTTTAGGATGGTCAGACATTGGAATGAGCTGCCTAGGGAGGTATGGAGCTGCGGAGGTGCTCAAGAGGTGTCTGGATCTGGTGCTAGGTAACGTGGTTTAAGGGTACAGTAGGTAGTGTTGGGCTGACAGTGGGACTGGATGATCTTAAAGGTCCCTTTCAGCCTTGATGACTCTATTATTCTATGATTCTATGAACTGTGACTACATTAGGCAGATTTGCTAAATGTAATACTTTCGAGCTTTGTTTCAAGTTAGTTCTTCAATTAGTGATATTCAGGTTTTCTTTCTGACACTGAATTTTGGCACCTAGACAAGTACATCAATACCTGAAGAGCAGTAAGTACCTAAAGTGGGTGATTTATCCCTTCCTGACGCTGCTGTAAAGTAATTGGCTGAATTCCCTAAGGAAATGTATCATACCCTTCAGTGACTGCTGAGGCGTCCTTGATTGGCCAGCTTTGGCATTTAAAAGTCAGGTGCTGTTAGCACTGCATTTCCCATCTAAATGGACTAGTGTAATTCCTGCAAATTACAGGAAGCCCAGAATACAGCTTTTGTATCAATTCAGGCATTTGTGTAGCAGGATGTGAGTGAGATCTACTCAACCAATGCTATAATCATCCTAACACCTCCCACGTGGAGAAGAATTTCCTTCAAATGACCTCCTCCTTTGGAAGATTCAGGGTTTGTCCAGGAAACTCCTGGGACCTGCCCAGGGACTAGGAAGGGCTTGGTTTGGCTCTCTTACAAATCCTGTTGTATTAAAGGACATAAGTAACCTAAGCAAGGACATAAGTTGTTTTGCCTAATGGTTAATCTTGCTTCTAATTTTGCAAAAAAGTGGTCGAGTATCTTCCGTAGCAAGTTTCACTTGCTCTGGCTGGGATGGAGTTAACTTTCCTCATAGCAGCCCATATGTTGTTATGTTTTGGATTTGTGACTAAAACAGTGTTGGTTGGTAATATTTTGGCTTTCACTGAACTGTGCTTGCACAGCACTGGGGCTTTCTCTTTTTCCCCATTCTGTCTCCTTCCCCCCCCAAGCAAGCAGGCAGGTTGGGAGTGGGTAAGAAGGTAGGAAAAGGCACAGCCTGAGCAGCTGATACAGACTGGACAATGGGACACTAATGCTGTGTTAATATCATACAAAAAAGCAACAAAAACTGAAGTAAAGAAAGGGATTTTCATTTTGGTTTTCAAGGTGGCCTTTGCTCAGAACTGGTTGGGCATCAGTTTATTTATAGGAGGGGGTCAGGTATCTTCTTTGCATTGCTTAATTTTATATTTATTTTTCTGTTTCTTTCACTTGAATAATTGTCTTTACTTGACCCAAAACTTTTCTTAGTGTTTTTTCTTCCTATTCTTGGCCCTGTCCTTCTGGAGCAGGGACTGAGTGAGCACTGGTGTAGATCTTTGGCTGCTGGTAGTGACAACCCAACACAGATCTATCTGGCTCTAAGGATTCCAGATAATGGCAGGTCTGCTCAAAATGTTCTAGACTGAATTTAAAGTTGTTATAGGAGTTTTGCTCTGACTTGGAGGGCTGCTACTCTCTCTTGCTGGTCACAGTGTTGACTTAATTGCTCATTCACCTGACCTGTTGCTGTTATGATCCAATTTACTGAAAGATGCCTCTGCCTGAATAAAGGTGCAAATGAGATCATACGTCAAAGTGTAGGGTTTTTTGACAGTAAATGTGAGGTAGAGAGATAGAAATAAACAGGGAGTGGCAGAAGGGTGGAGACAGACAGAGAGAGAGGAGACAGACAGAGATCAAGCAGAAGATAATTACCACCTCGTGGATCCTGGAGCATTGCTTCCTTTCCTGCAATCTGCCACAGTGGGAATTTTATTCTTGATGCATTAACCTGGGCGTGTCCATCTCTGCCAGGTCTGGAATTAGGGCCTTCCTGTTACAAGTTCCTCTCTTTGCAGATCTCAAGTTGCTGCTGTGGTAGCTTATGGCAAGTTCCTTCTGTGGCCTTAGCTGTGTTTAATGCAGTTGTGATCTTTAAGTCTCTTACAATTGCTCACTCCCTTTCTTATTGTACATTCAGTTCCAGGGATTGTTTGTCACTGCTTTCTGCTTTTGCAGTTTACACTGCTTTTAGATTTTTCTCTTCACTTATAAAACCTTCTTAACTCACAACTTTTTTTCTTTTTGTCTTCCCATTTTCTCCCCATCCCTCTGTAGGGAAGAAGTGAGTGAGCAGTTTTACAAATGATGATTAGCTGCTGGCTGTCATCAACCCACTGCACAAGCCAAGCCTTTAAATTCAATTGTTATCAAACAAACCGAATTACAAATTGATGTTGCATTCCTTATTTTACACCGCATTGATATCAAATTAAACCAGTAGGACTCCCCTGCTTTTTATCAGAAGGTTTTTTGAGTTTCTCCAATACCAGTATCAATGAGCAAGGCACAAACATTTATGGCAGTGAGGCCACGAGCTGGACCTGCTCCACGTGGAGCTGGGGGTGTGGCACTGCATAAGAGCAGCGTACAATCTCCAGAATCAATTCTCAGCAGAGCTCAGAAAACAAATACATTTTTTCTACTATTCTTGCTGGCTTATACTTTCTCTGCTTTCACTGCACACCACACTACAGCATCATAACAGTTTAAATCTACAATAAAGAGGAAAGTTGGTTGTAAATGGGTTCGGTTTTTTACTACATTTGTTTCTGAAAAAAAATACACATTTACTGCTGCTTTTGCAGATGTTTTGAAATGCAAGTGAATATATTTATCTGTGTATTTATATTCAGTCTAGAGATGTTTTCATTTAGTCTGCAATTTTCTGAAAAAAAAAAAATCATCTTAGTTTCCCACAAGTATTTAAATAATTGAATTATCTTAAGTTCCTATTCCAAATAACTGAGATGGAAACTGATGATTTCATCAAAAAGAATTGTTAAGAGTGGATTTTATTTGGTTGTTGGTTTTGTTGGGGTTTTTCCCCCTGGTTAGTTAAAAATAGATTGCAGTTTAAATTGCTTTGGAACCATGCTAAAGCCATTTGCTATATACTAGATAAGAAAAAGTAAAAGTATCATGCAAGGTCAACATGTGCTGTCAGGAACATTTGATATTTGTGTCAAAAGTCAGTGGAGGATGACACTAACTGGCTTTTCTATTAAAAAAATCTTTGAAATAAGAGCAAGTGTCATAGTTTAACCATAGAAAAGGTGTATGGACATGAAGATTTCTTCTCTTTATGTCAGATAACTAAGCACACTGAACTGCAACACTCTTGTCAGTCCTGACCTGGAGAGACTCCTGATTTGACATATGTTTTCCAAATTACAAAGATATTCAGGAATTTGTAAAAGAAAGTTGGGGGGAAAATATTCCTTTGTTAAGTTTTTATGTAGTTGTATTTAGTTTCTTCTCAAGTAGAAGTATCTCTTTCTCAACATGTATTTACAAATCATACTTTTCATAACACATCTGCAAATACTATTTTTATTTTATAAATTAATCATTAGAAAATGCCACTAGGGAATAAAGCTACCATCATCATTTATTCTATGGCAGGGGGCTGCTTGTATAGATATAGATGAGGTTGTAATTACAAATGGGAAAAACTATAGAAACAGATTGTCTGAGATCTGGCATGGCAGCAAATAATAGATCTCTTGGTTATGGACAGATCAAGAATGCTATTGGGATCTGTAGGTTTGGGATTAGCAGGTAGGATCAAGTGCCAGAGTAAACAGGAATCCCTGTTCGTTCTGCTTCTCTCCTGTCATATTCCCTTCAATGCATTTCCACCATCCCACATCTGCTTGATTTCTGCACACCCACATCTCCAGATTATTGAAGTCAATAATCCATACAGGCCTTTCCATCACAGGCAGACTGAGGAATTGTTTTGCACAGCTCTGACATTGTATTTCCCGTATTTCAGGGATAAGAAAATGAGTGAAAGAATGCACAGTCTTGTTCTCATAACACACTAGGGAAAGAGCAATATCAGAAGCAGGGAATGGATGCTGCTCTGGATGCCTGATGCCTGCAGCCTTCATAAAACCTCCTGTCTAAATAAGGAAACACAAATATGAACGAATTATCTTCCCTGGAAATAAATGCCTTCTCTGATCTAAATAGAGAAGAAATATTGTTTTTAGAAGTAATTAAGACATTATAAACAGGTAAAAAAATGTAATTTGCCAATTCCTCAGAATACACAGTAAAATGCCCACTGAAATTTTTTAGACCACAATTTTCTGCACAATTCTTGTCCTAAATATTTTTTAAGAAATTATTACACTGGATAGTCCAGAGAAATGCTGAGTTCCTTGAAGTCAGAGATAGAGAGAAGAGCAACATTTTGCCATGTAGGAAACTGAAAGTGAACTTCTGTCGTGACAAATACCACGATTGACACTGTGTTACCATCTGTAAGTTAGTTCATCTTCCTTTGCCTCATTTTCCTATTAAGAAAACAGTAATAATAACTGACCTGTTTTTGAAAGTTTAAAGATTGATGTTTAAAGATTGAAAATACAATAAAACCAGAATTAAAATATGGGTGATATTCTGAAAAGCATGATGAGCACCATAATAAACTGAGAACATCAAAGGATCTGAAACAACTCAAGCATTATTTTTAGGTTCTTGTTTTTTTCATTTCAGGGATTTGTGTATATGCACATGTGCATACACAAAATAGGCAATTTGCTGTGTTGTTTTAATTCAAAGTAATATTTTATAACAAAAAGGCAACAAAAACAGAAAACCCAACAAAAATAACAATAGCAAAATGCTGTAAAGGTTTATTTTCTGCAACTGTGCATATGCATCATGAAAATAGCAGATTTTCCTTGGCTGTTTGTATTGTATAAATAATAGTTTATTAAGTATGTACTGGAACATATATATTTACACAATGCAAATATAGTATGGATTTGGTACGAGCTAGTGCTTTGCTAAAGTCAGATATTTGTAGAGGACGTGATTTCCTGACAGCTCCAGCTTGTCACCACATTTTCAGTGAGCAGTGCAGTGAAGAAGTTGGCAGTAGTAAGATCAGCAAGTGTTCTTGCACGATAAGAAGTGGCAGTTGCTCACACTGATCCTTTGAAACAGAAATGCATGGAAGGGATACTGCTATCAGAATTGGTAGGCTTGAAGTGTGACCTGCCTCCATAGCATTTCCCTACGGCAAATCTCACTGCAAAGGTTGTAAACATTTAGGGCAGTGGGATTTGAGAGAAGTAATACAGAGCTGCAATTCAGGAAATTTAGATTTCTGATCACTGTGCCCCTGACAGTACGTGCCCTGACACTGGGAAAGTTGCTGGGGTAAGTTATACCTCTGTGACATCTCTTTATTTTGGTGGACATCCCCTTTACTCAGATTTCCATAGCACAAACTCCTGCAGCAGCAGGGCAGGTACCCCTTCAGGAAATGGTATCTTTTTCAGCTGCAGTTCTGAGCCAGACTCCATGAGAAGTTAGGCTTTTCCCCTGCTTTTCTAGGAGCCTGGGCTGTACAAGTATAATGGCTAGATTTTATGCTTTCATCTTTCTTGCTCTGCAAAATGTGTGCAGTAAAACAGGGCATGCACTGATGTCAGAACTGCTAGATGTGTACACAGTACAACATATGTTTACACTTTTGAATTCCCAATTTCTCTGAAAAACTTGATTTCTTATAGGCTTAATGTGGCTTTTCTTCCTAACTTGAGAAGAATCTTATCTTTTACTCATCCTTTAGCCTGATATTTCTGAGTTTAAATAATTCAAGGTCAAGAATATCCTACTTTTCTCAAATCTTTATAAATTATAGGCATTTTTTGAATAGATAAATGATATTACCCCTACTTAGATCAAAGTTTCTGTCTAAACTTTTGAAAACCTTTGAATAAAATATGATAACTATGGGAACAACAGAGTTTGGATAACTTCAGCTGCTTAGGTAGACATATCTTTTCAGCCAGCTCAGAACATCTTTCCTATAATATTATGTGTCTGTAAATTTACAACAAACATAAATCAGAAATATGAGCCAAGATTTTCTCACCAATTATCATCTTCAAAAATTAACAGATAAAAAAGAAAGTGTGATACTTTTGAATGGTGTCTTAAATTATATCTCCACAGATACCCATTTTTACAGTAAGGGTAATTGCACTAATTCTTTTCTCCAGCACATTTCCAAATTAATAGTACACATAATTACTGGGGTAGGATAGCCTCAAGTTTTATAAAAAAAATTATCAATTAAAATGTATTTTGAAAAATATCTTTAGATAAAAATGTCAGAGCAGTTATTAGGGAGCTGCAGATTTCAGCTTCCTTTGTTGAAATCTTCCTGCTTAGATTTCTGAATCATTTCAATGATTTAATATGTCTATAAGATTATAGACTTCTTATGGGAGGGGTGAATCCCAGAGAAGTGATAATCTTATCCCAGAAACAGTTAATCATGGATAATTTGCACATACTGTTATTATTTATATTTATTGCTGTGATGGTGCATGGAAACAAACAAGAATAGCGCCTGATTGTACCAGACAGAAACAAAGCAAAAAGAAAAAAAACCAAATACTGAGAAGGATATGTGCTTTGCATCCAGCAAATTTCAGTCTGGATGAAATACATGCATGGGAAATGAATATTTCACAGAATGTTGTGTAAGCAGAGCTAGAAGAAAATTGACATTAATTCCATGGCTGTAAGCAGGGGAAGGAGGAAAAGGGAGAAGGCAAGAACAGGCGGGGAAGGAAAGGAGTCAGAGAGGTGGGAGTGGAGCTGGGGCTGTACCCTGGTACCTGACTGGCACAGTCAAGCAGGTTCTCTCCCCCAGCTCCCTGACACCCTGTGAGAGCAACAGAGGTTTCTTGGATGGCAGGCATCACCCCAGAAAAGCTGCCTTCAAAAATCATGGTGCTGCCAGCACTATACTCATCTTCCTTTCTTGCAGGAGATGGAAACAGGGCAGAAAAGGATGCAAAAACAAAATACTGTGTGTAGCTTTCTCAGCAATCACCTGAACAAATGTGGATTTCTCAAACTGATCCCCAGCTCAGTCTTTGCATTTTGTTCTGTTCCCTCACCTTGCTTAAGGGATTCATGTCAAATAAATCCATTTCTTCAGTTGTATTTACTGTTTCCTGGCAACCACCCACCTTGGAAAAATAAAACCCTGTGCAATGAGAAAGAATGCAAGGCCATCTCCTACCCCCTCTACCAGGGGAAGGCTGGCAAGGCTTTCTATGCTTAATTCCACATGCAGTAAGACAGTCTGTATCTAAGTTAGTTTCCTGAGACAATGCTTATGAAAGTTAGGGGCATGTCAAGTCAGTTTGTTATCTAAGCTCTACAAAGCTTAATAATATGAATAATTCTGATTTATAAAATTAAAGATGTGATGTTTTCCTTTCATTTTCTCAGCCTGTTCATGCAGATGGCCTTTTTCAGAAAGGAAAATGAAATGAAATTAATTTTAAAAAGATGGCTTTGTACAAATAGCTTTCTCATATAGCATGAGAAAATATGGCATAAAATTAATTAAAGCACAAAATAAGTGATGAAAAAATATCAAACAATAAACAGACTCAAACTCAAAAAAATTTGAGTTACTTAAATTCACATAATGGGGTCTATTTTATTATATTCCAACAAAGTGCATAGGGAAAACATATTCAGACATTCATCCAGGAAGCCATCCTGCAGAGTTCATGGGGAATTCACTTGCAAGGGGAAGCCAAGTTTTTCACTGTAGTTTGTGTATGTTTGTGCTCAGGTGTGTGAAAGGGTGGATTTCTCAATCTGTTGTCTCTTTTCCTTTTGTTATAGTCAAATGTTGTGTATTTCTCATCCTTTATTATACAGTTAACTTGCTCTTGGGCATAGCTAACAAGCACATTTGAAGAACACTTCAAGAAGGTGAAAAAAAAGGATGCCAGCAGTGAACCACACCAAAACAAAGATCTTTAGTTCTTTGCTCTTATTTAAAGACAGACTGTAACAAAAGCATGGACGACAGCAAATATATATTAGTTCCCCGGTATATTCTAAACTTCATTAACTGGCACATCAGGGACTTGAATCCTCAAGTTTAACTTTTCCAGGGAACAAAAAGAGACTAATGCAGCTACGCACAACTAGTACAAATTACAGTAAATTGTGAAGAGTCAGAATCAGATAACTTCCTGAAACTAAGTTCACCAAAAGCCTAATGACCCACCTAGAAGAAGAAAAAAATTTGCATTGAATCACAGAATCACTTAGGTTGGAAAAGACCTCTAAGATCATCAGGTCCAACCATTAACCCAGCATTTCCAAGTTCACCACTAAACCAAGTTCCCGGGTACCACATCTACATGCTTTTTTGAGCATTTCCTGGGATGCTGACTCCACCACCTCCCTGAGCAGCCTTTTGTGATGCTTGAATACCACTTCAGTGAATAAATTTTCCCCAATATCCAGTCTAAACCTCCCCTGGTGTGGCTTGAGGCCATTTCCCTTCAGCCCATCAGCTGGCCCTTGGTGAAGAGACCAATGCTCCCAGCTGCCTACAAGTCCTTTCAGGCAACTTTAGAGAGCAATAAGGTCTCCCCTCAGCCTCCCTTTCCCCTGGCTAAACACCCCCAGCTCCCTCAGTTGCTTCCTTAAGTGGCACCAGCCTCAGTGGTGCATCCTCTGTGCAGAGATCGAATCATTTAGGTAGGAAAAGCCATCTGAGATCGAGTACAACCATAAACATTATGCTACAGCATGGAAACAGCACCTACATGTTTGTGTTTGGATACATGAGTGTCCTGCAGATCCTCAGGGGCCAACACTCCTGTATGGCACAGCACAGCGACACCTGAGATGCAGCTGAGAGCTCAAAGAGCCACTGCCTTCTAGAAGGACAGAAAGAAAGCTTAGGGAAAAGGAAGGGAGAAATCCTTCTTCCCAGTTTTTCTAAATATCTTGAATTTTCTTTCCTTTCAAAAGAGGTAGGCTAATAGTAAGAAGACAGTTTAAACTAGCATGCTCTTTGTGCAATTAAGTTTATAATCTATGGCAAAAGATGCTAGATTATATTCATCTTGCAAGGTGAGGAACAGGTGAGGTGGAAGTTTTGATAATAGCTGGTCTCAGTGATTTGCAATGGGATTTAGACATAGAAATCTATTTCAGCTAATATCACAAATATATTGAATTCAAAAAATTCAGTAAAGTACTTCAAAACTGTGTTTTGAGACAGGAACAGCAGAAGCTTTTATTTTAAGACTATGTAGACTAATCCTATATACTATGAAAAGAAAAGCAAAACTTTACATCATGTGATATATAAGATCATGAATCATACAGACTAAAATCTATAGCCCTTTTCAATACCAAATGGAGGAGAGGTCATTTAAAATGAAAATGCAACAGATTCAAAATAAGAAGTCCTACTTTATATAACATGTAAATAATCTGTGGAACTCTGTACCATATAGAACAGTGTTCAAACAAATAAACTTCTAGGATTTAAAGTCATATTTATGTAAGACTACTAATAGTCTATGAGATTAACATTAAAGAGACTGTTAAACAAATTATTTCAGTGTACTGAAACTGCAAGAAATTTTCTCCCCAACTTTTTTTCTTTCCATTTCTAAAATAAAGACTCCAAATTTACATTTAAAATTTACTTAAGGACTTTTTATATTCTAGTTAGCTACTGGGGGGTTTTGAGTGTCAAAAAAACCACACCAAAAGTAACATAACACTGAATTCTCATTTTAGTGCAATAAAAGAAAGATGTGTGTTTATGGTAAAATGGAGAACCACATAAAGGGAGAAATCTTACAGACAAAGACGAGATTTCCTATTGATTAAAGAAATCCATTATTTGTAGTAAGAGGGAACTTACTACAAATACTTAATACTGCTTGATGCACTCAGGCAGCCATCAGATGAAGAATGTAGCAAAGCACAAAGTGTCTGACACTACTTGAAGTTGTTTTCGTTGGGTTTTTTTTCCTTGCAAAAGGAAGGGACAAATACACCTTTTCAGTTTGACTCTGATCACTGAAATGGATTAGTTGATTCTGACTCATGAGGCCCCATAATTCTCAAGGAAAAGAGGAGAAAGAACATCACAACAGAAAAAAGAAGCCCAAAGAAAGAAAATTTAAAACTCCAAGGACTGGAATGTTAGAATATTAGAGGAAATACTAAATTTTGAAAAAAGGGAAGCTCAGGAGAGATCTGAATTCCTTATTGACACTATATTGAGGACATATTAATATTTTGCAATGTATAATGTTGGATCAGAATTTTAAAAAGGAACCATCATGAATGAATCACAAACTGTTCAACTACATGGAGCTCAAGCTTAAAGTAGAAAAAAAGTTTAGTTTATTAGAGATGAGTACAGCAGGATGCTCACATGTGTGGACAAAAAATCAGAAAAAACACAAAGCTCGCCACAGCTACCAAGAGACATAAATAATATTATGGAAACATTTTTTAATTCTAGAAGGACCAAAGGTCTGTTTCTATCACAAATGTGTTTTATTGTTGCAATAGACAACCTTCTGTTGCCTGTGAAGTAATGCATCTTTTTTCCCTTAAGCTTTGGATGATCTTGGATTTCCATATTTGAGACTGGCTAGGACTAAAACTGATGCATTTTTCTGTTGAAAAAAATTCACATTATGCAACCCACAATGAAAAGCTTCTAGTAGCTGCTTTTTTTTTTTTTTTCAACTTGAATTGCAAAATATTCTCCTTTAGTTTTTAGTCCAGGTAATGCATGATGGAGTAATCTGAAAAGCTTGAAATCTCTACCTTATGCTGCATAGAAAAATGTATTCCTCTAGAAAAAGGATATCAAGGCCTGGATTAAGGAGATCAAATTTTAATGGAGTCAAAATTAATTCTTTTTCCAAAACACAGCAGTAGTGTAATTGACAGATGATTATGTATCAGCCTTTGCCAAGAATATTGCTAAGCACTTTAAGTCTGGCAAACTCTGTGTTACTTTGTGATTGGTAGAAAAATCTATAATTTTCTCTTGGGGTAAGGCCAATCTTATATCAACTCAAATTTTACACCACGTTTTTTCCTTCACAAAATTCCAGCTGCACACACTGGATGTGCTCCTAAAATGATGGATTTAATTTATTTTTAATAGAATTGAAAATTTATTTATGGAACAAGCTGACCAAACTTGACTTTCTAACTCTTAATATTTTTGAAGATGTCAAGATGCTCTTGGCTTCTCCTCTGGATTTCAACTCACAAATGACTTATTAAATTAATGGTAGCAATTCATTATCAAGGATTATAGCAAGTCATTGAGCCTCTGGAGCCTTTTCCTTTTACTGAGTCTGAGTCTGAGTAAGTTTCTGCTTGTGCAACCCAAATACTTATACTCTGAAAAGATTTTGGTCATACGCTCTTGTGATTATTTTGTTTAGTCTAATGGGATATTTGAGATTATGAAATCTTTTTAAGAAGTGTAAACCACTGTAGATAGCAATTGCTTGAACAGTATCTCACATTGTCATATCATGTTTGTAATGCAAGATTATCCATATACATGTATGCAGAAAAGAAACTGCTGAAGTCAATTTTATAAGAACTTAGTATATTTAAATGGTCAGTTGTACTGTGTTATTCAAATAATAAGTCTGCACCCTCCTTTCCAAAATAAGGCATTGACCATCTCAGGCCAAAAGGCACATACAGTTTATCAGTGGCTTCCTTCATCGACCAAATAATTTTGCATCAATTTTCATTAAAGAAAGAATCAAAATCAAATCTCATTAATTTATTATTTAATGCAAATTTAAATAAGTACTCAAACTTTACTGAATAGTCATGCATTTTTTTGTCATTGATCTTTTCACATTTCCCTCTCTGGCAGTTTTGATTCGATGAACTAGGCAGAAACACCCATGAAGTGAAGTGGTCTCGTTAGCTTGGGCATGGTTTGAGGGGTTTCTAAAGGCTTGTTCACCCTCATGTGTACAGGCAGGCTGATGGATCTTTCATATTTTCTTATTCAAACCATAGAAAGACATCATTTAAGTCAAGTAATAATTGTGGGCCTTGACCAATTTGACTCTGCATGCCTAGAGGGAGTTGCATCTAATCTGCTATTGAACAGCTGGGTGCCATCTCATCCTGTGAGATCTGGCTGAAAATGCCCTGCTGGACCAATGGGCCAATTGTTTCTACTTGAATGAGAAGCTATATTACTGATGCTAACTACAAAGGTACTTTGGGGTTATAGAATCAAGGAGAGAGAACCATAGGAGGGTACAGTTAATTACAAAGACAAATTAACTGACTCATTATGGCCTACATTTCTTGCTAACCTGCCTGAGTTAGTTATTTGTCACTGATCAAAATAATTAAATTGCAGTTATGCATACATTCAAACACAAGTCATTTACTATCTCAATAAAAAGGGAGACCAGCTATGTGTTAATCCTTTTCTTTAAATTAAACAGTCTCTTTGCTGACAGTTGCCATCCTTTAGGACAAATAATCCATGTACTTCATGCAGAAAAATAATCAAAAATGCCTGCATAATTCTTCCTTGAAAAAGTACTTTTGGAATGCCAGTGCAAAAACTCTTCTGAGATAAAATCCTTTTTAACCAAAGGATAGCTTTTCCCAAAGTACACCCATATTCTGGTTGTGATCAGAAGGCGTGTTTGACTGCAGAGAGTCCAGATCCATATGTCATTAATAGAACAAGCATAAGTAACCTTTTCTTTTCTAGAAATACTTCAAATGCTTAATTAGGATTGAAGTTGTCTCTGGGGTGACTGTACCTTTACATATATCCTAAATGACATTTATTACCAGTAGCTCATGCATTCAAATGCAAGAAAAAACAGGGGAGCAACCTTAGCTGTGAACACTGCAAAGGAAGCTCAGTAATGAATCCTGGCAATGAGGCTCTGATCATTGCTTTCATGGCAATTATGCAGTGTACTGAGCAGGACTTCAACTCTTAGAGAAAGATGGACAATGAATACTGAATTTTAACCTGCCTTTTAAGACATTCTAAACTAATTTAATTGGGAGCACATAATTACTCAAAAGGCAATCTCAAGTGCATTATCATCCTCCTGTGTCAGCCTTCCATGCCTTGTTATCCTGTTAGAGTGTGTCAAAAAATTGTCACAGGAGACTGAATCTTACAGAGGATAATAACCCTACTGCTGCTTCTTCAAGCCTTAAACCTGAGATTTGAAATAATGAGAGGGCTCTGCTGCTGGAAAGAAACCTTTTTTATTTTGGGGGAATTTTTTTCTTTTTAAGCTAGACCACCCATCATGGGGCTTTAAAAACAAAATTTTGAGCAGTGGAATCTTCATGGCTTTTGTTCACTGATTTATTATGCATTATTTACAGAGATATCCAACAGTCCCTTGCTTGCTGGGCTATATATATTCCTAATGATCCCTTTCCATCTCTGTAGAAAAGAAAGAACATGGAAATTATAGTTCTTAGGATGGCATCTCATCTGTTTTTTACAGAAAGTTTACAAGTAGAATATATTCTGATTTTCCTTTCCCTTTCATTTGAACCCACAATGAAATTTGATAGCATACTGCAGCAATATATATCTTGGTGTTACTGTTTGTACCATTTGTTACCTAAGAGAGAAAAAGGCAAATGAGCATTACCAACCAAATTCCTTGTTTACTTGTTATTCATGCCCATTCCCAAAAGCTTTGAATTCTACCAAAATGAAGGAATCTGATGGAACAGCTAAGATAAATAATTTTTAGACAAAATCTTCTATCAAACTTGGCTTTTATGTGTCAAAAAGAAAGATAACAAAATTCTGCCCCTGCCATCAGTATTTGGATTGGGAGCTTAATGATGCACAGGGACACTGTCATTGCCACTCTGTCCTCAAAAGTGAATATTAGACTGTCTTTCCCGCATTTATTTTTACTTGGTAATCATTCATTTCACCATCAGCAACTGTAGCTCTTCCTGCACTGCTCCCTCCCCCATTTCCAGGGGCCATAGGTAAGCATGTTTTATCTCCACAAACATTTTAAATTTTAACAGTACTCCCCAGCTGGAAGTCATTGTGGATTCTTAAATTTCACCTGCGAGTTCATTGCTTTGCATTCTTTTGCCAGACCATACAAAGTTCTGTACATGCCTGGTGTGGAATTCAGAAAAGAGAAGCATCCCTTTTCATTTTGCTAATTTTCTGGGTGATGCTTTTAAAATCAGCTGAAAGAGAGACAAGCTATTGCTGACAGCAGGCTTGGCTTGAACAAAAGAGATCAATCTACAGCCAGATCAGTCACTGCTGCAAGTGCTCCCAGCAGCATTCATATCTTTTTACTTGAAGTGCTTCCATTTGGAACTGCTATGCACAGATTTTCTTCCTCTCCACTTTTATCAGCAATGGTGATTTGATGTCAGGTTTTAAGGACAAGTAAATCAGCATAGAGCAATTTGAAAATGACTGAATTACTCTGTTTCTAAATTTTTTCAGACAGAACACCCTAGGTAGTCGGGAACAGTTATAGATCAGGTTTAATGTTGTGACTGGGCATGGCTTTATGACCCATAAGTGAGAGTGGATGCACACTAACAAAGCTGGTTCAGCATATAATGGGCTCAGAGATGAGTGAAGTGCATTACTGGCACACAGTGCTCCATGTACAACACAGCTGAATCTATCCTTGCTGCACATCCAGACAAATACCTCAGTGTATTTTTGTGACCTGATGTGATGGTGAAAATTGGCAGAATTTAGGGTCAGAAGTGTTGCAGTATAAATAACCTGTGAGTCATGATGGTATTTCTGGTGTGGTGGGAAGCAATTAGGACCTCCCTAATGCAGAAGGGCTTAGAGCACTTTGGAAAGGACAATGGCTTCATGCTATTTTGACTTCTTAGGGGAGGGAAAGGAGAGGAAAACCAGTAGAGCACATGTGTCCTCCATGAACACACTGCAGAAATGACCAGAGGAGGCCACTATAGGCAGAACCTGATGCCATTGTATATCTATTTATTTTACACTTCTGAGCAAATAGGGTTAATTCATCCCGTTATCTAGAAAAAATTAACATGCCAGTAATGTGACCAATGAAAATTAACATGTTGCAATTGAAAAAAAATCCAACAAAACAACAAAACTAAAACTGGTTGACACAATTACTAGTATTTGTTTCCTGGGCAGTACATGAAGGAAATAATTATTTAATACTTTATAACTTTGTCACTATATCACCAACACATGTGATGACATTTTATTAAATATGCATTGTATGACAGTGACACAGGCAATCCCATGTTTTACATAAGCATCAGTAAAAGTTTGGAGCTCTTAATATATAAATTGGTATGTGTAACATCATTCAATTTGCTGACAACATCCTTCAATTTGCTGAAAACTGAAAACTACGATTTTTGGATCAAATTAACCAAAAATTAAGATAGCTGGATGACAATTATACTATTTTAATAAATTCTGTTTAGATTTATTTTAATAAGATTTGAAGAAACTGCAAACCAATCCAAATTATACTAGTTTAAAATGTTTTAAAATATTTTTACTTTTTAAGCACATGCATTTTTAAATCTAAGCAGCTTTCCATTGCAAAATTAATTAAGAAATTATTTCATATTTACAGAATTTTGGTCCATATTTACTCATAAACTCCAACAATTACCAAATGAATTACATCAACAAAAAAGCAAAACTTAAATACAAACTATTGCCCCTCCTTCACATCTTTCATCAAACACAGACTAATTAAAATCTGTATCACCATAAGTTAGAGTTCATTGCATGGAATCATCAGAAAAATTATTATATTTTTCTTTCTTTCTTATTTCTTTGTTTTCTATACTGATTTGTGTAGTGCATTCATTAAACATATAATAAACTGGATTGATGTGAGCATGTGAAAAAATATTTTGGGGTTTCTCTTCAAAAGAGCTTTCTATTTTAACAGGTATAACTCATTCCTCAATTGTTTTTTAGGTATAATGTTAATAGCAGTAATTATATATTCCTTTATCAACCTATTCTTGTCACTCACAGTTATTTACATCTGAATTCAGAAATGGCATTTTACTTACTGCTAGGCAGCTGAGCAGTGTCATTTGTATAATTTATAACAGGACTAATTAAAATGAATGAGTTTTTTATAATGTTCTTTTCAGTGTTTACTGCATGAAGTTTATTAAAATATTCAATGCAATAACAATAAAATCCTTATTCAAAGTAATAATAGGCATATATATTTAATTCAATGTTAACTTGCTTTCTGTTAAACTGAAAGTAGATTGAAAACTCTTTAATGGCACCATGGTGTTTTTGTTTATCTTCTTAATGTTTTCAAATACTCCTCTAGAGGAGTGTCCTCATAGAATAGAATCATAGAATGGTTTGGGTTAGAATGAGGCCGTGAACATCATCCTGTTCAAACCCCCCGGCAGGGATGATTTCAACTGCACCATGTAGCCCAGAGCCCCACCCAATTTACCTGGCCTTGAATTTGCCAGCTCTGCTTCACCCTCCTGGTTATTCACCCCTGGAACCAAAGCTTTAAAAGGAGTTTTTGTGTAATCCAGCTTACTGTGTTTCTTCATTTTTTCTTAGTTGCTAGGGGAAAACAAGGGTGTTATTGATATGAATTTAAACAGCCTGTAGCTGTCATTGTTTTAAATATTTTTTTGCTAAATGTCATTTTCACAAAGTGCTACTGGTTATTTTCTCCTAACTACATAAATGGCTCTTGTGACCTCTTTGCATCCATCTCTGAGGACAATGCATTTCCCTCCTTTATCATAGTCATGCAAAGGCAGTAACAGCATTCAGTGTTCAACAAGGTCACCAACTCTTCCACCATAACCAAATGTAGAAGACTATGCTTTAATAAATTACTTGTTAGAAATACTCTAAAGATACATTCTTGCTGTGAGACCATTCTATTAGCACAAAGCATCAAACTAATTAGGAACAGCACACATGCAAATGAAGTTGTTCATCTTAAAGAACTTTGAATAATGCCCCTATGATTAGCAAAGCAATTAAAATAGCAATTCCATGTCCTTATTAATCTTTTTTAATAAATTCTGTACACTAGATTTAGTTCATTTTTTAAGTTCTAAATCAAAATATTTCTTTGCATTATATTCAAGTATTGTTTCTTGGTTATATTATTAGTTCGTGTATTTTTAATTAATAACTCCAGCCACTTAATTAAAAAAGTTTTCCATTGCTCCTCATACTTAAAACCAAACATTTATAAGAATACTTTCCTAATATGAAAAAGTGGCTATAGAATGGCTGTATCTTTATGACTCATTAATTCTACCAAGAGAAAGCATTTGCATTATGAATTTCTATCCTGTGTCTTTTTACAAGAGACAGAAATAGTTCTGAGCTTAAACAGGAAGGAATGAAAATACTTTTCTTATTCTCATTCTCTCACCTACCTCACAGTTTCATGCCCAGGTAGCAATGTAGTGAATTCAAACCCTTGTTTAATGTCACTGACCCCAGGGATAAAAGGTTTGGGTCTTTGACTGTGGAGACAAGTTCAACTCTGTGCTGCAGGTTCTGTTTTTTCAGGACAAACCATTTTCACAGCCATGTAGAAAGATATAAGGTGTGAAGTACCAGCAGCCAGCCCTTCATCTGTTCACTAAATCCCCTCTCTGCTCCGTGTATTAATGAGGCCATATGCCTAACATACTGATCTCTTTAATTCATCAGTGTTTAAAAAATAAAATCAATTCTATCTTCGAAAGGGGCTGGTGAACATTTCTTACTGCTTTGTCTCATATCCTCTCTTCACGTGGACCTGTGGGCCCCTTCTCAAGATGAGAAGTAAAAGTTGAAGGTGTTGCACTGACAGGTGTTCTGCATGGGTAAAGGGTGAATCCTTTTTGCTTTGGAATGGCATGAATGTCCTGGTTTAGGGCAAATTGGGAGAGAAATCTCCAAAGGGGGCCCCTCCAGAAAGCAAACCCACACGGCCTCTCCCCCAACCAGTTTGGGAAGGATTCCTTGGAGAGAAGTGGAAAGAACCTGTTTATTTAACAGGTACAGCACCCCCCAGCACACAGAATGAACAATACCGGATGACGCCACTCCTGTCACTGCTCTGAAAAAGATGACAAATTCAGAGAGTCTCTCTGGGGGTGGTGGCTCTGTTATCAGCCCCTCCGGCGCTGGGGGCAAGCTGCTGCCCAGAGCAGGCCCCGCTGGGCCACAGGGTGCAAACTCTCGGTGTTCCCAGGCCCCAGCCCAAAGCAGGCTCGAGTAGGTCCAAAAAAGGGAAAGGAGAAGCAGTCCAGGGAAAATTTGGACTGCCTAGCTAAACTAACTAACAAGCAAAAAGCAAGAGCAAAGCAGGAGCAAGAGCAAAAAGCAGCACTATGTACTGCCCTGTCTGCGTCCCGCTGACTGTGAGGGAGTGAGCAGCTGATGACAAAACAAAACTTCGCTTTTCAGAGCCGGTCTTGAAGGCACAGAACATAATATCCAGCATGAACAGAACAGATGACTGTGGATACAAGCATCATAACGTCACCCTAGGACAACGAAGCAACCCAGGGTGGGGGAGAACTGCTGGGGAAAGCTCTGCAGGAGAGGTCCAGAGAACCCAGCTTAACATGAGCCAGCAGTGGGGGCCTGTGCAAAGGCAGCCCCAGCACCCTGGGATGTGTTGGCAGCCCAGGTGCAGCCAGCATGTCTGCGGAAATGATCCTTCCCCTTCACTGGACATCAGTGAGTGCATCTGGAGTAGTATCCAGCTGCTGAGGAAAAGAGGGAGAGGGGGAGGACTCTGGGGCTCCAGGCAGGACATCCCAAAGTGGCAGGGGCCGTGTCCCATTTGCATTTAATTTCTCCATCATTGTGATGGCCAAGTCACACTGGTACAGATCATCCTGTATGAAAAGGGAATTTCCTCGTGATCTCCTTGTAGCTCTCCAAGTTCCCATTCTGCCGACTGTCACTCAGGATGCCCTCTAGGGGAATTTTACACCCAGTGCTGTTTCATTCTCTTAATTTCTGTCAAAAAGGGAGGCAAGTCAGCTTTACACAAAGTAGCCCAAACCCAAATGCTGAAAGTGTATCTATTTTAACTAAACATTAGGATCTACCTTGAATTCCCTCTGAAAATCAGTATTTTAAAAAAATACACAGAGTAGCCAACATTCTGCTCTGGTCATTAAGAGCCCTGTAGAAGTTCTTTAGCCTTTTCTCTGATCCATAAGTTCCTTTCTTTGCCTTCCAAATCAATATGACTGCCTGCTTTTCCTGAAAGCTTTTTCAAAATGCTTTGTATCTCAGAGATTAGTGCACTGTATTGCTCTCCTTTATCCCACATCCTTAAAGCCAAATGGTGTTCATTTAAAAATGGCACTATCATCTGAGAGCAGTGGAAAAAAACGAGCACTGGAACTTTTAGACTCCAAGATAATTCTTCCTTTGCTGACCAAGCTGAAAATTCAGGTAACATAGTTCCTAGCACAGCACATCTTTACATTGACTCAATATGGATGTGTTGGATACTGAAGTGTGCTTTGATCTTGGTTTTTTTTCCCCCCAAAGAAAACTTATACAGGGTATGATAAATATGTAGCTCTTTTTCATCTTGTTCTTTAGCTCAGATGACATTATATACTTTGAAAAGGAATACTGCTCAAAAAATGTGGGAAGGGAAAAGGAAAGGAAAGGAAAGGAAAGGAAAGGAAAGGAAAGGAAAGGAAAGGAAAGGAAAGGAAAGGAAAGGAAAGGAAAGGAAAGGAAAGGAAAGGAAAGGAAAGGAAAGGAAAGGAAAGGAAAGGAAAGGAAAGGAAAGGAAAGGAAAGGAAAGGAAAGGAAAGGAAAGGAAAGGAAAGGAAAGGAAAGGAAAGGAAAGGAAAGGAAAGGAAAGGAAAGGAAAGGAAAGGAAAGGGGAAGGAAAAGGAAAAAAGGAAAAGGAAAAAGAAAAGGAAAAGGAAAAGGGAAAAAAGGAAAAGGAGAAGGAGAAGAGAAGGAGAAGGAGAAGGAGAAGGAGAAGGAGAAGGAGAAGGAAAAGGAAAAGGAAAAGGAAAAGGAAAAGGAAAAGGAAAAGGAAAAGGAAAAGGAAAAGGAAAAGGAAAAGGAAAAGGAAAAGGAAAAGGAAAAGGAAAAGAAAGGAAAGGAGGCAAATATGAAGATGTTGGGGCTTTCAGTTTTAATTAGGGTTTGTTGTTTTGGGGTTTTTTTTATTTGTTTTTGGAAGGCGAACAGAACCCTTAAACAATTTTGAATATCAGGATTATGCTGGCTGAGCATTTTGGATGAGAATGTCGGTATCTTTATGCCTAAATTCTTTCTCTCTCTCTTCACACACTTCTTATTTTAAAAAGTTCATCTTTGTCTAAACTGACATATCTCTGGGCAGTTTTTTCATCTTCGCAAAAACCATTTTGCTATTTGCCTAACTGTGCTTTAAAGCAACTTATTCTCATCTTGCGAATTACCTGATCTATATAAAGCTCTTAAGGATCCATTTGAATTAATCATGACAGATTAAATCTTACAGAAGTGTAGAAGGTATTTTGGGTGTGGTGCAGAGCACAGAGAAGGTAAGGAAAGGACAGTGCCTGTCCCAGTGTGTCTCTGCTGCTCCTGTGTGAGGGTGACAGGAGAGCTTTGCTTGCTGAGGACAGCACTGCTTGACCCCCAGCAGGAGATGAAAGGAGCTGTGTGCAGCATGACCCTCTTCCTTTCACAGGAAGGTTGGTCATGGTAACATTTGTTTGCAAAGAGAAAGTTTTAGATTTTTACTTCTACTGGCTGCTCCGAATGTTTTCACTGGGGAATCCATGCCTAAGGTGTTTCTGAGTTCAGACCAAATGTTTCTGTTTCATCTAGAAACCTTCCAGTGCCATATTCAACTTTCCATTACATCTTCCAATTCCCAAATTGCTTAGAGAAGAAAAAAGAAGCTTTTACAATGTTAATTATTCTCAAAGTCAAAGGTCTTGGCATAAAAATAAGAACTGGAAGTTTACAACAGTTTCTCACATTTTTCAATGAGGAGGAAGGAGGCATACTGCCATTTATAGACATTTATTGCCAGCATAGTTTTTGTTTGCTCCAATCTCTCCCCAGATGAGCTACATAACTAAAGGTAAATCCTTCAGATTACCTATTCTTTTTCACTGTCTCAGACTTTTGAGCAGAAAACTGCAGAAAAACATTTACCCTTCTTGGAGATGTCATTACCGCTTTCCAGATTGGTTCCTATTGCAAAATCAACAATAACGCAAGAAGTGCTACAATTCAAGCTTTTCAGAGAGTGGCAAAATACCACTGGAGAAATGAAACTGCAGAAGATGTCAGCCATCTGTTGTTTAACCCAACCAAAATGTATTTATTGCAATTCTTTCATGAGGACTGTGTCTTTAGAAGCCAACACAAGTGCATTTGTTGGCAGCAGAAGGCATCCTTTAATTGTAATAGGAAGAGGAAACATTCCTCTTTCTCTGATGATACAGAATTTGTATCAACAAACCCAGAAACATCCTAAATGAAGAATCCAGCTAACAAACACATTGTACTCTCTTGTGTGGCTGACAAGATGTTCTAATATGAATCAGTCAGATGTTAGGTTATAAACAGAAGTCTGCAACACATTCTCTCTTACTGACTCACTGTATTTCATCCAACACGATATTGTCAGAAATAGTGAAAGATGGCAGCAAAATGGAAATCAAATGTGAAAAAGACCTGAAAGAGATGCTAAAAATGCATCCATCTTTATTAAATTTCAAGACTTCAAAGACCTCTATGTAAGTGTCTATTTCAGTTCAGAAAAAAAAAATCTGATACTGAGTTCTTTATTAAGGTATTAAAAACATTCTCAAAGCAAGTTAATCACCAAAATGATAGACATATTTTTCAAGAATGGATTTGACTGATGACAACAATTAGCAGCATAATAACATATTTGTTTCAAGTCCAAATTAAAATTACAGATTCAAAAAGCTGTTGTTCTTTGGAAACCTATCTAAGTATATCACAAGGACTTTTTGATACATCTAAAGTGAGAAAATTCAGCATTTCTCATTGTACTGAAAATGAAGCCAATATTTTCAAATATAGAAAGCAGGACACATAGAAATATGTCATAAATTAAAACATTCTTTTAAAATAGCCTTAAAGAATAGCATTCTTCTGAAAGAGCATTGAAAAAAAATCAGGTGGATTAGTGTATAGCATTGTAGTACACAATTATACTTAATTTATTCTTTAAATTATTTTTCCCTTTTGTTTGTATCACCATAGGAAATTTATTTTTTTTTTACTTTCATTGTTCTTTTCTTTCTTCTGCATAAAGAGGACACTTTACTTATAGGAAAGTGTGAAAAATTGTTCATTATTATGTTATTAAAAGCATCAGGAAACAAGACAAATTCTGCCTCTGGAAGCTGCATTTCCTACAGTAATAATTTTAAAAATAATTTGAGCTTGTGTTATGAAATTCTGTCTCCACAGAAATATTGCTATTGATGTAAATTGAACCAGGATGTCATCCATAAAGTAATTTCCTCCTTAGCAGAAAAGCTGATTTAAATATGGAACTTACAACAAGCCCAGTAGAAGAACTAGAGTCAAGAGCTGGGTGAAGGAAAAGCAATCTGAGTTTTGATGTTTTTATCATCATGAAGGGAAGCAAGGGAAACAGGATGCTCTCCAAAGTGGTACCAGTAAAAGCTGATTATCCCATATCACAGTAATGTGTGCACTGTATATGCTGTCAAAATATTTTTAAAACTTTGATGGCAGTCTTAGTACCTGTGAGTCCTTTGCCATTAGAGAAGTTAGGTGCTGCCATCATTGTAATTCTCTTTCCGTGTCTGAAATTGATCTTTGAACTTGCGATTTATTCAAACACAGCACAGGTTTTAGTCAGAATCTTTCTGGTTGTGAAAACAAGTGGGACTCTTGTAAACAAGAGATTTTCTTTCTTCTTGCCATTACAACTTGTGACCTCTGTATGGGGGAGCATCAAGTTTCATCCATAGCTTGGTCTTTCTATTGGAGTGTTTTATTCCTGTGAGCTTCTGTGGAAGGAGTGTTGAAGCAGTGGGGTGGCAGCAGCCCTGTGGTTCTGTCAGTGGTGTGAAGATGAAATCCATCCCACACCAAGAAAGGGAGAAAAGATAAAATCAGAAGCCACTGATGATCCCAGAATGAGTCTCAGGAAGGCAGGCTGATAGATATCTTGTGGGTGAGAGAGCAAAGTTCCTGGGTGCCCATGAGCAGCAGTGACAGTCAGAGTAGCAAACCCATGGGATAAATCTGAACCTGTGCTGAATGTCAGGGAAAAGTATCCTGTACCTGCCTGGACATTAAATGCAGTAAGCTGATCATAATGCATTTTTTGCATTTGAATAAACTTAAACTGAGATTCTTTCTAAATTAATTCATATATATTTTAATTACTTGCATCTAAAGGCTGTATAAAACACCATAAGTGCTTTCATACATAATAAATTGTTCGATACATTTTTTTAAAATTTCATAAATGTCATTAAGTACCTCTTCCCTTTGATCTGCTTGTTGCTTCATCTTTAGCTATTTGGTAGGAATGGGTGTGTAATCCTACACATAAGCCCATGTTTTCACCTGTACCATAACTAAAACTTAAAGTATGAAGTTTGGTGATTTTTTGCAGCAAAGAACATCTGACAATAAGTAGCAACATTTTCTGTTCTACAGCCTACTTTGAAAATTGTTCTTTTAGACAAACAAAACTTCCTACGTTGCACATTGTTTATGCTTATAGGTTAGGAAAATTTAAGCTTTCTAATGTCTTCACTTATTGTCATCAAATAGGGTACACCTGAATTGGAAATCCATAACATCAAATTTTATTATTATTTGAAAGAAAATGCTATTAAGAGCAAATGTATCATTCAATAGCCTATCAAATGAACAAAAGTATAATCACACAAGCTCTGATGCTTATTTGATTCTGCTTTGTTTCCATAGTAACTATAAATAGCTAATTGTAGTACTCTTACAAATATTTTTGCCTTTTTCTTTCCTAACAATGGATGCTGTTTTTTTTATGGAGGGCAAGAGTCTGTGCAGGAAATATTAACAAATTGCTTTATATTATTCAGAAGTCCAAGCTGATTCATTTATATAATTAACCTTTATTATAGCTTAATTTATCCTAAGTTAATAATGATAATAAATAACATTTTGTTGACTACAAGTATCTAGTGGCTTTCCACAGGACATGACTTTATTATACATCTTGATTAATATCTTAATTTTTGCTGTGGAAGCTGGAATTATTCTCACATGAATGGTTTTTACTGATGATACATAAAACAGGAGAGATAATTAATATGTGGTAATATTGCTACAAAGAAATAATAAAATTTATAATGAGATATAGTATTTATGGGAAGATTAGAAATTTAGCCTAAAAATATCAGCTTGAAAAATAAAATGTGAACAAATTCACTTCCAGCAAAATAACACATTTTCAGTTCAAGACATGAAGCAAGGTCTAGCAGCATCCTAAAATGTATTCCAGGGACCATAATGATGGACAGCAGGTGAAGCCAACCTTCCATGTAATACAGGTGCTCAGAAGGCTTACAAAACTTTATTCTGAGCCTGACAGGAATTATTTATATCTCAGCATGGAGCAGTGCAGAACTTGTATTCAGTCTAGAATACCTCTCTGGGAAAATGAAACAGATGAGCATCCTGTGATGTTTGGATAAGAAATCCTTACAAATAGCAGCAAATATTTGTACTTGGAATTCATTGTGTGATTTTGTAGGCTTCCTAGCAGAAATGTTTTGTTTTCTTTGACTAGACTCTAGATCAAGATACCTAACTACAGTAATGCTTATAAGTGTGATTTACGTCATTTACTGCAATCAATACTTCCAAAAAAGACCCCACACGGAGCACCTTAAAACTCTTCAGGGCTTCAAATTCACTTTTGGCTATGAAAATGGTTATATGTTAGCACCATGCAAAACTTTAAACCCAGTGTAAGAGAACAGAGGAGCTGGAGGGCTGCATAGCCCCTGGGAATTCATCCAGATTTGACTCTGCTCTAAAAAGTATGTGAGTCGTGTACAAAGATGCTATTTGCAATTCTGTAAGGAGTTCATGGCTTTGCATAGTTTCATACGTAAAAGTGAACCAAAATTTGCCAATCTGTCATAATCTGGTTCTCACAGAAGTTCCTCAGCATGCACAAGCAGAACACCAACGAGAAAAAGTCAAACAAGAACTCAATGCACACTTTCCAGCAAGTGAGGATTTCAATTTCACACTGCTTTACTAATAAGAAAGCAGCTAATCATTTTTTATAAATAATTGCCAAAAGTCATGAGGAAAATAAGGAAAATACCCACAGTTTTGTGTCACTGAAGCAATTTCTAGTGATTTCTTTAGAAGCAGAATATAAAACATACGATTCACCTACCAAATGTCACTAGTCCATAGATGTGCAGCAGCTTCTCTTATCTGTGTGAAAATTAGAGGTTATTTCAGAATATCAAAAAGGCAGCAGTTATATTGAAGAAACACCAGCTGCTGAACAGCCACTTCTTTCTAAGGAGCAGTCTGAACATGTGGAGGATGGATCAGGACAAGCCTATGCATTCTCCTTGGATGCCCTAATATATGAGAGAAAGCAGAAATAGGAAACGGATAATGTTCATTCCTAGCAGCTCTTTTGTGTGGCTATGTGTTCATAAGGAATCTGAAGAAAGGGAGATGGCTCTCTGTCCAAGGTCTTGACAAGTTTAAAGTCCCACAGAAGAAAAATATGCAGACCATAAACCTGTGGCAGGAACTAACTATGGTCCTTTGTCCATTCCACAAAACACATTGAGCAGCAAAGTGAGAAGGAGGTAGGAAGAAGTATGGAACAAAGGAAAATATGCTCCCCAGATTCCTCATTCAGAAGGAACCCTTTATTATGCTGAAAGGATCAGTCTAGCCCTCAGGAAAATGGACAATCATTACAGCAGGTGCCAAGAACAATATTTTTTTATCACTAAACTGTGAATTGTAAAATCATGTTTAAAATTGATTTAGAACAAAACCAGTTCAGCCACTGATTCAAACTTTAATTCATGTTTAAGCAGTTGTCATGAAGCATAATACATCAATATTCTCTGAAGACAGAAATTATGCTCTAAAAAATCCCTGACAGGAGTAACCACCATAACTAGTAGCTTTCTGCTTCTTGGGTACCAAAACAGAGGTGGTAGTAAATCTGAAAATATCTATTTTCTTTTTGGCTTGCCTACTTACTTGGAGGAAAACTAATGCTTTCCTTTCAGTTTGACTGCAAACAGAAAGGTTTTAGGTACAGAGAAGATATTTAATACTTCAAACTGATTTCTTGGACTGACATTTTTAGTTTAAAAACTCTTTTTGTCAGAGCTATTCAGCATATTCTTCAATGTCCAGCTTAGTAAGTATAGAGTTGTTTATGCATTGAATGGCCGATAGTCAAACCCCATGATTTATCCAAGGGGAAATTGTTTTTTAAACAATTAAGAAATCATTTATAATCACTTTATCTTTTTCTGATTAATTAATTGAAATTTTATAATCAATAAAAATATAATTCTATCTAGGACTGAATTATTGTCTATTCAGCTATTGAATTGTTCTATTCCCAGAATAATACATGCATAATAGCAGATGGCTTTTTGGCTTTTTCCATATATACAAGAATTCCTTGACCTGGTTCTGTTTGAAAGCTATTTAGAAGTATAGCTTAAAGGAATCTCTAGCTAAAGTAAAAGATTTCAAAAGAACCTTTACCAGTTCCCATAGAGCACTTGGAGGTCACAGGGTACACCCATCTGAAGCTGAGGTTACAAAGTGATTTTGTGGCTCTGAAGCCACACATGGACTTTGTGTCTCACCTTTAATAAAGGTGAGACTAACAAGGAGGTGGTTAGTGCTATCCATGATAGCAAGAACTTACTGAAATTCTTTGTACAGTTTTCATCTAAAGAGTATAAAAAGAATGTCAGCAGTTTGGAAATTATTTACAAAAAAAAAGAATAATATGAGGTTGAAAAACCTGTTTCAACTGTAAAAGACTAAAAAAAGTTAATCTATTTAACTAAACAAAAAGAAGGTTAAGAGGTGAATTGTTTGTAGTCTGCAGCTGCCCACATGAGGAAAGTATTCTGCTGGTAGAAAGCTCTTTAATCTTGCAGATGAATGGAGAATGAGACCCAGTGGCTAGAATCAGAAGCTTAATAAATTCAAAGTCAAAATGAGGCAGACTTTTCAGCAATAAAATTTAATTAAACTCTGCAAAACATGCTGGAGTTTGTAGTGCATCTTCCAGCATTTAAACTCTGTAAATTAAGATTAGCTATCATTTTAAAAGATGTGCTCAAGCATGGTGGGCAAAGTGAAGAAATCAGCAGTTGAAGTTTTTGGAGCTGTTTTGCAGGAAATCAGATTCGGATGATCATAATGGTTCCCTCTGAATAAAATCCTATGAAACTTCTGAGGCTTATATTCTGTTGTCCTTTCTCACAGTGAACATTATTTTCCTTTGCAATTAACCGCTTTTGAAGCCATTGGCACTTCATGTCCAATATGTGTAACAGAATCTGGCTCTCAGGAATACTGCTCTGCAACTTCATTCTGTTTTAGCACCAGTAAGAAAAATAACATTTGAATTTGTAAGACATATAGTCCTTAAGTTTATTATGATTGTGACAGAAATCATTGTGTGGTGTTAGCTCATTATTTGCCCGCCTCCATTCCACCCTGGCAAGTCTTTGTGCAGGGTCATGAGTGAGTGACCTCTGCTCACTGAGAAGAAAGCCCTTGGAGAATTTTTAAGCCTGATTACCCAGGATTCCTCAATTCATGGAAGTATCCTGAGTTCTACTCCGTGAAGCCACTGGAACCTCCTTTTTACAGGGTAACCTTTTCTACACTGCACTTCAGTGCCACAAGAAGTGGCTAGTGACACTTTTACTGGTCCGTTTACAATGGACCTGAACATGACTTCCAGAGCAGTGATTCATCTTCTCCAGATAGGAATGCCACATTTCTGCCCTGATCATATATATATAAATAGAATTGCACATATATAATGAGCTTTTTTTTCTTTGCTAGGACACAAAAGACCTACTTCTTACATATAAAACACGCATAAAATAAAGAGGGCTCCATAGTGAAGAGGACTCTGACATACCTGGTGTGATTTATAGCATGCTCAAAGAGTGATTTTAGCACACTCATGAAGTTTTCCTTGGTAAATATATTAGGTTAACTGCAATTGAAAAATTATTCACAATAATTGATCAGTGTTATATAAGTACAGTAGACCAAATAGATCTTAGAGACTTCTTAAAGAAGTAAATGCTCAAGTGTATGCTAACTGAAGAAATGGACAGATGGAACCCTGATTCACCCTCCACCCAGGTAAAATAACCCAAACTAGGTGGAAGAAAGGACAATATTTATCCTTTATAAGAGCCATTTTTTAATGATCTGGTATGTCCTCTTTTAACTGGTTAAAATAAATCCAGTTGATATTGCAGTGTACAAAAATTCTCTTTCAGTACATAACTTTACATGTACAATAATGGTAATTTTACAGACAGGTCATTTTCATCAACTAAACTGCAGCATATTCTGTAGTTAAGTATTTAAAACAGACACCTAAAAAAGATTAAATTGAATCCACAACTGTCACTTAACTGATTAAAATTTTCCATTGAGCAAATGTGGTGTTCCCTATTTGTGATAAACAAGATGGTATTCCAAATGCTTACCTTCCACTAAAATAAGAAAATTGCATTGTAATTTAGAGGGCAGCTTGCACTCATTTTATGGGACTATTTCCTGAAGGCATAACTAGCAAACTGACAACATGCTTTTGAAATAGCTCATATACTTTCTTGTAAAAAAATGTACTGCAAAAATGTTATTAACTTGCCTCTCTGCTTTATATTTACATGATAATGCTGCTCTATCTAAAGCATGTTATGCAAAAACCAGTACATAGCTCAAGTCATATACATAGAATATATTCAGGTATTCAGATTGTATATTTTACTCTTAATTTAAGAAATTAATTTAAATTTTATGTTTACTTAATGTTTCCTTATTTTATTTTCTAAATGCAAAAAGCATAATTATTGCATAAATATCCAATCCTATTAAACATTTATTGTGCAATTCAACAATAGTAACCTCAGATTTGGATATTATTATGTAATTATTTGAAATTATATGAACTCATGTTAAAATGTTTCACACACAAGTGTCTGCAGAAATCTACCCATCAAAATCTTGCAACCCTTCATAATATAAATTGCCCTCCATTAGGGATGTTTGGATTTAAAAATTCTGTCTCTGTAAAGGTGGTCCTGAGACGGTCAGCAGTGTTGTGGTTAAATCCCTTTGGGCAGACAAGCACCACACAGCACCTCACTCACTCCTTCTGCAGGGGGGTGGAAGAAGTGGGAGATCTCATGGACTGAGATAAAGGCAGTTTGACAGGTAAAACAAAAGCCACACAAATGAGCAAATAAAACAAGAAATCATTCACCACTTCCAGTGAGCAGGCAGGGGTTCAGTCATCTGCAGGAAACCTGGGCTCCATCAACACAATGGTGGCTCAGAGAAACAAATACCACAACTCTGAGTGCTCCCTTCCTTCTTGACTCCCCAGATTTTATTGCTGGGCATCAGCTCCAAATGGTCTGGGATATCCCTGTGGTCATTTGGGTCATTTGTGTTTCAGCTGTGTCTCCTCACAATTTCTTCTCTAGTACAGACCTGCTCCCAGGGGAATGGTGAGACAGAGGAGGTCCTGACACTGTGAGCTCAGCTCGGCAACTAAACTAAAACAACCCTGTGTTATCAAATCTGATTTCAACACCCTTGGAAACCACAGCAACTTATGGGTTGCTAAAAAGAAAGTCAACTTTATCCCACCAAAACAATAAGAAAATATAGTTGTGCCCAAGTTTACAATAATGGAATAATTAAGTTTAGTAATGCAAATTCTGCAAATACAGTGTCAAATCTGACTTTTATAGGCACTGGCCCTTTGGTGACCAAAAATGTTATTATGCCATCAAGCAATGAAAGCTATATTCTTTGAGTCCATTAGTGAAGGATAGCATGTCTGGCATTTACCATTTTCACCTACCTGGAAAACAGTCTGGATCTAAACCAGATGTTTACTAATAGTACCAGAAAAAAACCAGAATTATCTTGAACCAGATACACAATTTTCAAATGTCTGTAAGGCACCATGAGGAGCACATGGAAAGTCCCATGCTACAAATATTCCTACAAATACCATCTGTATTTGTCCATAGTGCCCCATGGTGAAATAAGCAGAAAAGGAAGCTCACCACAACTTCAGTACTGGAGTACCAGGTGCTTGCATCTGAATGAAATTCCTCCCAGCTCAGTAGAGCTCTTGAGGGAGCTGGCCATATTTCTTACTAGAGCTATCTCAGATTAGATCCTGTTGTTGTGTCCATCCCTATGATCTTTTTCCTGACTGTTGCTGGAATGCTGGGCTCTTTGTAGTCCCACCTCAATGGGCACTCCACATCCTACCCCTCCAGATTTTTTAGTGAGCTGTTGTAGCTTTGGGGTCAATACTGTTGTCCCAGGTGCAGCAAGAGACTCTTTGCCCTTACTCAGATGCCAGGGCAGGTAGCAGTGTGTTATAAGGAACTGCAGAGAAATAATATCTTAGCAAGTGAAAAGAATTTTGATTTAAATTTGGGAAAAAGATATTTTAGAAAATTTCTAGTTTTAAAAATTTAGAAATTTCTATTCTGTTTAGAAAATCATATCTTAAACTGGAATTTAAATTATTAAAGGGAGTGTTTTTTCAGCTTAGAGGCTTTCTCATTATCTTAGATTTTAAGTATGATTGTGGGATTTCCAGCAGAGACAAGCAGTTGTGAAAAACATTTTGCTACAGTTAGTTAATTCTTCTCTATATGTGCTATATTCAATGTGTCCATTTTAAAACCAAATGAGTCAGCTCTGTCTTCTTTAAAATCTACAGCAAACTCTAGATGTGACAATTTTAGAGTACACTCATTTCTGTGGGAATATGATTTCCTAATCTTTATTACATATTAAAATTAAAACAATAAAAAATAGAATTTTCATAATAGCAGGAAATACACAGGTGGCTGAAGGATTTTTATAGTTCTTCTTCAGCTCAGGTCTTAAAACTAAAAAATATAATTTTTAGAAGTGTGTTAAGTAACAAAACCCATGCTTGTAGAATTTTATCAGAAGACAATTTGGGATGGTCAACTCTCTAACCTCTGAGTATTCATGATACCAGATTGAAAATAAGGTGCCGTAAATCAAAACAAAACAAAACCAAGCCCAAAAAAATTTTTAAGAGCCATCTTAAAAATCTTGTCCTTCCTCCTAAAATAGGGTCTATTACAAGAAGTTAGGCACTGAAAAGTATAGGGGATCTTCAGGCCTTCTATAGGAAGAATTGTAATATTTGAAGTAGCACTTCATTGCCACCTCTAGCAGGAAGCCTCAGCTTTATTTGAGAGCAGTTATTTGTTTTCATTACCAGACACATTTGTGACTACACACCAGTGCCCAGAATTCTCTGCCATACAGTGAAGTCAAGTTCTACACAATCCAAAGAAAGGAGTGAAAGTCATCTTAAAAATTAAGTAATTTTCAATGTAGGTATTTTCTTCTGATCTATTGACCTGGATGTCCTTTGGAATAAACACAATTAGTGTCCAAAACATGCCAGATGTATTGCATCTTGCAAGTGCTAATTTAATTCCATTGACCAAGGGTCAGTTAACTTCGAGGTAGACTGTGCAAATGTAGAATTTGCAAAAGTTAAAGTAAGATCCAGTCCTAGTTATTCCTTTTGTATCAAAGGAATTTGAATTCCCTGGCTCTTCTCACGTTTCTCATTAAGGATTCACAAGGGTGATTAATGCTGGGCTTCATCAATGATTTCTCTTGTCATGAAGGAGTGCTCTAGGCCACTTAAAGAATCATTGTCAAAGGTACTGGTCAAAGCAGATTTTACCATAAATTTGTGACTTTAACAGAGTCAATGGCAAGGTTCACTCTATTACTTACTACATAGTGAAACATACAAAGGAAAATCAAGTTAGAAGCAATTTAGAATGACTTACATGGGAAACCAAGGTTGCAAAAGGGTAAAGGTGCAAAAGGGTTTAACAGCACTCAATCATTGACTAATTCAACATCTACAAAGTGTTTTGATAGAGTTTACTACAATTGCAGCTGTGATTTAATTATAGATCTGAGCAGCAACATTCATACTGTAGTAGCTAGAGGGTATTTAAATCAATATATACTTACACATGGACACAGAGGTGTATATATTTAAATGCATAAAGGCATACCTGCAAAAACTCCCAGTCCATCTTGCTCCACAGCGTGGCAGTGTGATTGCCTCTTGCCTCTGTGCCTTTAAACAGATTAATGCCCTATTTAATTGTAATTTCAGGGATTTTTATTTTTTTGTTAGATTACCTAATTATCCAAGTTTTGTTAAATGTGAATATAAATGTGAATAAGTAGTATTATATATGCAAGGTGATCTTTGGAACAGTGTCACCGCCTAGCTTTTCTCCACATTCTAACATGCAAAATAGTATTCAATAACAAGTATAATACAATGGAAATTAACAAAGCGATTATGGGGTGCAGCATCTGATTCAGAGTTTCTGTTACTGTTGGTAACCATATGAATAAGGTGCCCCACCAGCACTGATTTCATTCTTCACTCTTTCCAGGACATATTATATCTTCTCTGAGTCATGGTGAACATGGATTATAGCTTTCTCTCCATTGTTTCAAGTATGTTCTAGCAGTTGGCACAGGCCATCATGTTGCAGTAGCTCCTTTACCAATGTAAGGTTCATTCCAGTGTGGGGTAGGCAGTAAATTTTTATATGATGTGCAGTTAGATTACAACAGTCCATAGGCTGTGACCTGAGCTGAATAACTAAAGTCACTTCTCACAGTTCTGGTAAAAGTACAGATATTTGAGTGATTGCTCATCTCCACAGTAGTGTTATCTGTAAGGAGAGTGCCACAAATAGTCCTCATGCAGACACATCTATTTCAAACATATACAAGTACAGTTTCAGGAGTTTTTTCAGGATGTATTTCAAAATTGTATTTTTTCAGTGTCAAAGACAAATGTCTTAGGCCCTGATGGTATTGCTTTCACAAATAAATCCTTGTTTTTCCCGTACAACACATGCATCAACATTGACAACCTAACATTTGTTCCTGTTTTGTTGGGCTTGTAGTTCTATGGGTTAGAGTAGAGCTCCATTGTGATTTCATCCCAGTGCAATGATCTCCATACAGCCTTCTCTTCTCCAGGCTGAACAACCCTAAATTTCTCCACCTGCTTAATAAAGGAGGTAATTCCTTCCTCTTATCCATGTTATTGCCATCTCAGGATTTACTCCAACTGTTCTATGTCTTTCTTACATTGGGGACACCAAGACTGTGCACGCTACTCCAGGTGGGGTCTCACAAGAGCAGAATAGAAGGGGAGAATCCCTTCATTTGACATGCTGCCTACGCTCCTTGTGAGGCAGCCCTGGATCTGATTTGCTTTCTGAGGTGGGAGTGCTCAGATAGAATTACTTTTGGATATGTGTAGGATTGACGGGGGTAGCATAGTTGGGACGGATGGAGATGAGAGATCTCTGCAGCCAGGGCTGGAACTTGGGGTTTATTGCAAAGGGCCTGGGTGCAGGGCCCTGCTGGGAGCTGCCAGCCACAGCTGAAAGCAGGCCCGAGAGAAGAGAGGGGTAGAGAGGATGAGAAGGTAAGAGAGTAAAAGCATAAGAGAGTAAAAGGGGTAAGAGCATAAAAGCCAAGAGCTAAGAGACAAGAGGTAAGAGCTAAGAGTGCAAAGTTCCCGTTAAAATACAATAAATCTTCTTCTGTATTGAATATTCTGATTCTCACAAACCAATCTAGGACAACATACAAATCCTATAGCATTTCCATACCACCTATAAGAATCACTGCATTACCATACTGTGCTACATTTTAAACCCTAAAACCTAGTCTTTAGACCCCCTCTGCCAAGCTAGTAAGGTCTGCTCTGACCCTTGGACCTGCCTGCAAGCAGAGGGTCTTGTTTTATCAAGAGGGGATAACCTTCAGCTGGCCACACCATTGTTTACCCATAACTAAATTATCTCAAAGCTTGCTTTCATTTCAATCTCACTTATGGTTTCTATATTCTCAAAATCTTTTTCCAGTCAACCATATTTATAAGGCTTTCCTGTTTCAACTTCCCCAACAGATATGACTTATTTTGATGTAGCATCAGCTAAGCTCAGGATACCATCCTTGAAGGCCTCCTGTCACTAGCATTTTTGCAGGACATTTGCTACTGTCATTGTTCCAAATTCATCTGCTTTAGTCTGATGCTGCTGGGAAACCTGTGGCAAATAACAGTGCTTATTTCTGTTGTTTGAGCTGTTGATCCTTACATACAGTGTAAGTTTTTGCTCTAGGACTGGTAAAATTTTTTCTCCCCATCCTCATATTTTCTCATTCTTTTGTGGTCACTTCTTCCAGTTGCAGTTTCGCTGAGACTGAAGGCAAAAGTCAATTGGAAGCTACTACTACTTTATTATTATTGCTTTTTAAAAAAAATATTTTATTACACGAAATTTTCACTGTGTTCATCCCAGACCATTGGGATTAGAAGTAACCTATTATCTTCCATTGTCTCTCCCAGTGAGAGACTGGCAATTCTCAAGAAAAAAAGAAAGAAAGAAAAGGATGTGTGATTTCATAAAATTAGATTGGTAAACTTAGAGCTATCATCCCTATTCGCTCCACACTTCAGTTTTCATATAAATGGTGATCTGGATGTTCAAAATCATCCCCTTATGTGCTCTTTGGCTACACTGAGGGGTTACAAAGGTACCTTAAGGGAATGGTTGGGCTGCTTATAGAAAGTCTTGACAAGGTGCACTTTAGGAAAAGCGATAGCAAGTTGAGTGTGCAAATGTGTAGGCACTCAAACTATCTACTGCTTTTAAGTATCAGTGTTTCTGATAATGGATCTGCCTCATCCCATATACATTCAGTACTTACCTTTGTATGAAAGAGCAAAAGCCTAAAAATATCTAGGGAGACAATGCACAGGTTTTCCTAACTAAAAATGATTTAATCCTTAGTCATTTTTCTGAAAGCAATTGTTATAAACCCACTCACATTCCATGCACTAGACCATCAGAGACAGATCTGCAATACAGCCTAATTTATAGCTTCTGAATGCCAAAACTGTACTTTGCCCATATTTAGCTCATATGAAATGTAAAAAAGTGAGATAACTTTTATCTCTAATAATTTTACCCAGAACTATAAGTTTTACTATGTCATCTTTAACACCACAATTCAAAAAAAAAAGCACCACAAAATCTTTGCAGAAGAAAACACTCTCATTATATTGTAGATTTATTATTTTACATAGGTGAAAAGTAGCTGTTACATCCTCTCTAGCAATATGTAATTTCAGAATCGTGACATCTTTGTCCTCTGATTTAGCTGGAGAATAACCAACACATTTGAAATATATAGTCTTTATGATATTCATTCATCTAAGTTTCTTTTGTGTGTTCTTATATCATAAACTCCATGAGACCTGTCAAGATTTAAGAGTACTCCTTAAGTGTAACTTCCTTTAGAAAAGAGAAATTTCTCAGCTGAGAGCAGTTGCCAGTTCATGTCTGACCCATTTAGACATCACAGTAGTGTCTCTCAAACTCGACTGTGCAGAAGCATGCTGTGGATTATCTGCTGAAATTTGGTGTGCTGTAAGAATATCTTGGAAGTATATCTCTGAAGTGTGTGTGATCCACATATCTTTAAAGCATTCTAAATAAATGCCATGCCATTTTGAAAACCAATTAATTTACAAAACCAAAGAAATGAGCAGCCAAAGTTATAAAGACAGAAGTTTCAGAAAGAAAATATTTGTATTATTTCAAAATCAAATAATTTTAAAGCTGGATGAAGATCTCTCTAGAAATTGTACCAAATTGACACATACTTACTCTGAATTTCAGGAACTTACATCTCTTGCCAGCTATGCATCTTCAGATTATGTTCATAAGATGTTTAGGAGAGAATGCTAATTTACATGTTTATGCCATTTTTATTTAACTTTAAAAATATTTTCTTGTCATTGAAAATAATGACAGACAGCTTATCTTGGAGAAGTTTCTTTCCTCGATCATCAGTGGCTCTTAGTTCTCTTTAAATGCTAAGGTAGTTAGGGCAGGATCAGTGCAGACATCTCCCCCTTCCTCAAAGCAGCAAGTCATTAACCTCTGAATAAACTGTTCTTTCTTACCTAGTACAGCAATGCAGATATTTTAATTTGCATTTATTTCCACTTATCAAACGTTATACTTTATGAAATTATATAAAACAACAGTTATGATTGTTGCAGACTTCATTTATACAAACAGAAGAGGTTAATACTTTTTCCGTTATGAGCTCATAACTGAGACCAGATGTCATTGTAGATTAGTGTCTCTGAACTGAGGGTCACATTTATGACAACTGACTCCAACTTTTGCCTTTGAAGAACTTTATAACATGCTCTTTTTTTTCCAAATGCAATATAAGACCTAGCCTAAAGCATAAAGCAAAAGGAAAGGTAGAGAAAAAAATAATTAGTTCTTCTGAGAAAAAAATGTCTGAAAAATGTTTCTAAGCTTTCACCTGTTCAAGATATAGATAAACTAATTTATCACTGGTTACTTTACACAATTAATATTAATTTCAAATTTTTTACAGGAGGATGAGTTGCTCCTCCAAAGCACAAAAAAAAAAAAACAAAAACAAAAACAAAAACAAAAAAAAAAAACCCAGATAGCTTTATTTTGATACCATTTTGGTCAATTTCAATGATGCCAAGAAAAATGCTATTCATTTTTTCAGGTTTACTAACATTCTTTTTTCCTCTGTTACTGGAGGAATTTGACTCTGAGGACTGCAACAGCCTGTTTTTCTCTCCTATTTTTGATTCAAAAGCTATTGTATAACTCTCACTGCTTGGCGACCTTTTCCTCCTGGCGTGCGAAGTTTCTCTTGAAATGTCTCTTGCTTTATTGCCCTGTGAAGTAACACCAGCCAAAACAGTGGGAATGCAAACTTCTTCATGCTATCTGAGAGTACCCACAGGATACTGACAGTCTATTTTAAAATAATGTTTATAATTGTTCACAATTGCAGTTCCTCCAGCATCTGCATGGATTCGTTTCAGAAGAATACCATGTGCCTTTTCCTGAATTAAATTAGTTTAGGTTTAACAAGCCTTAATTAATTTTATGAAAGAGAAGTTGCTATAGCCATTACTGGAATACACCATGCCACTAGGCAAGCTGGCAACTGATGTATCCATAACTACCCATACCTTCCATTCTCCTTGTAAGAATTAGAAAAGTTTAAAAAACAAAGAATAATTACCTCCTGTAATCCACCATTCTTGCCAATGTTTTTGGATGTTTTCTAAAGATCTGAAGTCGTTATACTCTTAAATTACCAATTTTCCATCCTTTCCCAAGAAGAATATTGCCCATCCCAGAAGAAATGCTAATTTCTTTTTTTCTTTCAACACTCATATGTGTTCTTGTGTAGCCTTTTAAATGGATGGCTTTCCTGCTTTTATGAAGTGCTCTTGTATCTCCTATGTATCAATTTCACCTTTAACTGGTTTCCATAAGAGATGCTATATCTGCAGTTAATGTTCTGTTCAAGTACAAATTTACCAGCCTCCATACAATTATACTGTGTTTTATGCTCAAATCAAAGCTGAATAATGGAGAGTGAATTCAATAATCAGAAAGAGGATTGGGAAGGACTTCAACTCATAAACATCTTTTGGTTTTCTATTAGCATACAACTTGCTGTCAAGAGTCCCACTTATCTGCTTTGGCTTTTATCTAAAATGAAAAGCTGTATTTGTGCCCCTGAATGGTTTAATAATACTGACAGTTGAAAGATAGATGCAACATACACAATCCTAATGTTTTCCTTCCAGTGTGGGGAATTCTGAGATTTAAGAAGCCGAAAATCACTTTCATACTGGAGTTTATAAACTGAAATCAGAAGCTTGGAGGCAGTGAGTATCTCTACCTTAACAAATAATTTGGTGCAATATCAGCAGTCAAATAGACTGAGCTGGTTTGTGTCAAGGCCTGAATTTTGCATCTTTTTACGTTCGGGAGTTTTACTTCAGAATAGATTCAGGCCCATCCCTGTGGCTGAATGCCACCTCCATGTGTGTGGCTCAAAGCTGCCCACAGGGAGCAGATCTGGGGCACACATGGGCTTCTCTTTGGAAGGAGTGTAACTCAAGCCTTCTCTGTAAACTCTGTCTGTACATGGTAAATAGAGAAAATAGCCTGTAGAAGTGCATGGCAGCTCTGAACAGCTTGATGAAATGCACAGGAAGAACTTCTTAATGGGCTGGAGATTCATGATTTCTCAGTACAGCCCCAATTGTATTTATTCACTCTACAGAAAATAACTGAGAACAAGCAGATTTAAACGCTAGGGGAAGAGGAGACTTTCACAGGCTTTGAGACCATGGTCAAGAAAGAATCTACATGCCCTAACAAACACTGCAATATTTTCTTAATTGCAGAACAAGCATGGTTTCTGCTCCAGTTTTAACCTCTGTAGCCCTCTATTTGTCCACCATGAAGCCTGGGCACTGGGCTAGAGAGAATTTTGAACTGACCCAGTATGAGCAGTCTCAGCCCCAGTCAATCATGGTAACCTTTAAAACAGAAGTTTTTAAAATGTGTGTGGAGAGTTCCAGTTACCACTGAAAGACTCACTATTATTGCAGTTTTTTGTCAGTCTGGAAAGTATCAGAAGTGCCAAAATTTGCAAGAGTACGGATACATATGTATATTTATTTATATTTATATGTTTGGCATCCTGAACTCTGTACTGACTACTGAGTGAGTAGCTCTTTATTGTGAAGACAGTCAAACTGTTTTCTTAGTGCTTGTGTTTTGACTAAAGTTCCAGAAATGACTGATTTCTTTTCTAGCATATTTAAGTTCATGTGTCTCAGGAAAAAAAAAAAAAAAAAACAAAACAAAACAAACCCAACCAACCAACCAGCCAACCAACCAGCCAACCAACCAAAAAACCTTTCTGGTTAATTGTCCAGAACCTGCTCCATGGAGAGATGAAGGTGAGTTTTGAAGCCTCACTGAAAGAGAATGTAAGCAACAGTAATATCTTTATAAGGGGGCAAGTACTACTGCAACATAAACAGAAGAATCAGCTTCAAATTCCAACTCTTGGCTAGGAGGAAAACGTGGATTTTGAATGGAACCTGTAAGATAGACAGGGAAGGATTCTCTAGCCTTTATGAGCATTCTTTCTGCAATTACAAGGCCACAGGTCTCCCAAACCCATCCCGCGAAGCACCCTGTGGACCTGGAATGGCACTTGCTGCATATGCAGTGCTCTCTGGACTGAGTACAGGCACCACCTCCTGCCATCGTGGAGTGGTCAAGCACTGAAAAGAGCCAAGTACAAATTGTTGTGCACAGATACTTTCATCAGCAACTAATATCCAGATCCTTCTCTATTTGATTTAACACTCCTCTGCAGTCAGGCAGCAAATGAACTAAGGTCAAGTGCTGATCATGCAGCAGAAATGTAAGACATGAATGTGAAAAAGAGCAAAGTGTCACTTAAGTCACGGAAGTGGTTTAGCTATTGATTCAAGAAAGATAATTTCATTTAAGCAGGCACAAGGTTATGCTTAGGGCTCTCAACTGTTTCTAAGCATGAACCATGTGAACACAATAACAGAAAAACTGTTGCAATAATCCCTTATATTATGATACATTTTAGCTTAAATATTCTTATCCTAAAAATTTTGTATGTAACAGTTAAAGTGAAAGTCTTTGCTGATATAGTCATAGAGAATTGAAAAGGACAACTTTTTTTTTTAAATCTCAAATGAAAAACAAAAGCCACTTTGGCATAGATCTACAGTATTTCACTCCAATTCCTGTTAATTTATCCCAATTAGCAGGATTTGCATTTTGTGATTTGTTTGTATAGAAACCTTTGTGACTGATCTTGGATTGAAACAACAGAACCATGAGTCTGAAATCTGAAATGCAACCAATAAAATGGAACATTTCAAGATTTAGTAAGATCAGGGAAGAAGAAGCTCAAATAAATAGAAAGACTGTACTAAATCCAGGAAAAACATTCTCATTTGTGATGCAGGGGAGTAGTAAAGCTGCCCTTTGAACAGCAGGAGATAAATAGAAGAAAAATCTTAAATGAATGCTCCAAAATGTTTCCTCTATCTATAATGTAACAATAAAATCTTAATAAAAGAAGGCAAAAAAGCAGGGCACTGTGAAGAATTGTAATTATTAGGATTTCAAGTGTGATACAAAAAGTTAGGAGAAAAGCTGGTATTTGCATTGGATGTCATCAACTTCTCTGCATTTTTTTCTGGATACTGAGGAATTCAGGGGAAGATGGAACAAAAATAAAGAAACACTTTGGAAATACCTTGCTTTTGGAAACACATCTTGCAACTACCTCTCTTTAAAATCTGGGAGTTTCTAGGAACCTTCATAAGGAAAATGTCCAAACACTTCCTCTGAAAAGCAGATTTGATTTGAAAGTGCTCTGGATACATGCAATTATTAGACAAAACATGAGTTAGTTATTGCTATTATTTTTTTTTCTGTCAGTGTTTAGGTTGTGATAAATATGCAGTGCTTCTCAATAAGCTTCTCAAAATGCTGCACACTGTGATTTCTTCCATAAGTTTCTTCAGACTAAACTGGTCATGAACCTAGTTTTTCTTCCTGGGAAAATCAAACAATATACAATACACATGGAGTTTGTTTAGATAAAAGGAGGTAAAAAAGGAGGATGTACAAGTACCCAATTTCCCTGATTTTTGTGACAAGATACCTGGTATATAAGATGTTCAGAAATTAATATTCTGCTCAAGTTCTGATGCTGCACCCACTATCTCATTTTCTAAACACTTACACAGCTTGATAATTTTCCTCAGTATCTCCCCATAAATTTTAAAATCTCTCCTTATATTTCCTCAGATATTGCAATTTTGCTACTGATATTGAATCTACAAATTAATATATCTACCTGTGCATGTCTAGACATGAGCCAGGCCTCTTACTATTGTTGTCAATGCAGGTGCAGACAACACAGTAGACTCCAACACATTATTAATCTCATAGTTAATTAGACACCAGGACCAACTAGTCGTACCTACTGCCTTTTTCACGACTCAGAAAAAAAATTAGACAATCAGTGTTCCTTTTCCTCTGAAAGGTGAAATGTGTCATGAGAGGACCCTTACTCTGCACTGCCATTTTGGGGGCTCACTAGAAGCTTACCCACAATGGCACATTTCATGCTAGCCATTTTTCCATCAATACATTCTTCTGGGATATTCAGTGAGGCCTTTGGTAATTACACTCAGATGTAAAGAAAACTAAAAAGATGTTTCCTGGCTAAATGGTTTGAGAAAATCTTAAAAGATTTACTTAGATATGGAATCACTCTTAGTAGTTATGCTAACAAGACTAAATCTCATATGAGAATGTCAATGTACATCCAGTTCAATGTTCCCTTTCAGATACTCAAAATACACATAAAGGCTTGTTGGACAGACCATCTGAGTCATAATGACCTGTATGGTTTCTTCACACTCCAAAAAATGTATTTTACCCACCTAAAAGCATCTTTGGAAAAATCACTTGCAGACTGAAGCACATTCCCTGTTAGCAGCAAAATTGCGCCCAGGGAGGAGAGGTTGTGCTCCCTCTCCCCTCTCTCGAGGACAGATGAAGATTCAACTTTCCTATTGATCTTTATGAGAGAAGGCATAGATATAAGGGACACATTCCAATTATTTGAGCATGTTCATGTTTTTTTATCTGTTCTTCATCTAAGGCTTACTTATTTTAGACAGAGAGAGACATTACCAAGAAAAAGATACATCTGAGCATGACAAGACAATATATTGATTAAAAAAACCCCTCTATTTCACTAGTGCTTATCATGACATCAATAATTTTCTGAGGTAATGACTGGCAAAGATCAATCAGTTAGCAGGAATCTAATCCACAGAAATGTAACTTAACAGCACTGACCATGTATGCCTAATATGAAACATAAAAGACAACCTTTCCTTTTCTTCTTCATTGGTGAAACTGTGATAGTAACCATGCTGAGAATTGTGTTTATGTAGAGATCTGAAAACAGATATCTGAATAAACATATTAACTTAAAATTCAGCTTCATAAAGCAGTGAGCTATTGATTCACTATCTACAGCTAGCTCTCCTTTACAGGTAGCATAAACATCTCATTTGTCTTTAATACACAGTCCTTTTTTATGGAAATAAGTCACAGGTGTTTCCAAATTATACTCATTATAATATATTTTGCTCATTTGACCCTCCATTTTTTGCAAAATATCGCCTGTGACAAAAAGTTAATGAATCTTTTATTGACCTATTTCTTATTTCCTGTAAGCAAATACACACATTTTATATTCTCATATAAAGGAGATTTTGAGATTTCCATGTGCTTTTTTATATGATTTCTGTTAAAATTGATTAAAAACTTATTTTTTATTAGATATCTCAGCGACAAGCATTGGATTTAAATCCACTGTACATGGAAGACATGTACTTTTATTTCTGTCCCTCTGTAATGCCATCCATACCAAAATGCTGCAATGCAAAAGTGTGGCCATTTTTTCAGACCAATTTCTTTTCATGGAATCATAGAGTCACAGAATACTTTGGGTTTGAAGGGACCTTTAAAGGTCATCTAGTCAAACACCCCTGCAGTGAGCAAAGACATCCCCAGCTCGGTGAGGCTGCTCAGAGCTCTGCACAGCCTGGCTTTTAGTGCTTCCAGGGCTGGACCATCTTTCACCTCTCTGGGCAATCTGCCCCTGTGTTTCACCACCCTCATTGTAAAAAATTTCCTTCTTGTGTCTTGGGAGCTTGTTGTCTGCTGTTCTAATAGCTGGTTTGATCGAAATATTGATTTTCTCTCTGTGAGGGAACGCTAACTTGCTACAGGATCACCACAGTTATTCCTTTACAGTGTATTCAGCTACTGACAGAGAAGCATAGGCAGAACAACATATTGTATTTTCCTGTCTTTTTTTGAACAAATTTTTCTTTGTTCTGTTCTATTTAGCAAACTGGGAAGAAGGGTGCAGAATAACAGCCCTGAACTTTGACCAAGACCATTATAACAGCTCTTCAGCTGTGATTTGGTTATGATAAAATGTGTAAAAATATGCATATAATGGGCAAATAAATAACCCAAATGGACTCTTTTTTTTTTTTCCATTCCAATACACTTATGTAAATTAAAATGGATTTAACAGAAGAAAACAGCATATACCCATATGAAACCCTTGTAAATGGGAGTAGAAACAGCCCCAATTTTCTACTGTTAAGTCATTAGTTCCCCATAATTTGTTGCAAAACTTAGGGGATTTTCAAGATGCACAAGTTCAAACTTCAATATCCCAATACATGAGCCTTTTTTACAAAATATGTCCAAATAAATCTTTCAACTCCTTTTTTACAAGAACTTCTTTCCTCACTGAATCTGTACTTCAGTAAAATAGAAATAATAGCAAAATATTTATTTAAGGAATGGTGAACATCATCAAATTATTAAGTAGGTTCAACAAAATTTTTCATTTAATTCTCTCTTAAATATTTTCCATACTTAAAACTCACAAAAAGAAAATGCCTTTTCCTTATGAGAATTCTCAAAATTATGGGGAGTCCTAACACTAAATAGAGATGCTAATTGTTGGTTGCTTTTTTTTTAATTAGGACACTAAGAAAATGAAGATCTACAATAAAGCTTCATTATGAAAAATGTCTAAATGAACAATTAAATTATATTTGAACTCTCATTTTAAAAAAAAGTTACATGTTGTGGGGTCTGACACAGTTTAGTTATCACCCAGCACTTTGGATGTTCTTCCTCGTTATTGTTCACTACAGAGCTGCTCTCATTTGTTTCATTACTTTGGCAATTAATGGTACTGACTATAAATTACTCAACAAACACGGATAAAATGGGAAAACTTTGGGTCAGTGTGCACTCCAGCTAATGTGCAGAGCTAAAAATCAGTAACAGGACTTTATGTTTCCTTCTTCATACTTCATTCTGTCATGTTCATTATCTTGAGGTGATAAAGAATGAGCTTTGGAGACTAATGTAAATCATTTTATATGCAGGCTGAAGTGAAATTTTCACTTCTCTTAGGACACTTTCTTTGCATAATACACTGATATGAGAAGAGGAAAAAAAATGCCAACAAATTGATTGAATTCAATTTTTCCCCAACATCTTTCTTTTTATCCTTCAATGAAAAAGAAAAAAAAGGCTCACAAAGATCCATCTCATGTTGCTTTACAAGGACATCAGAAATACTCTTTTAACTGTTCAGCATCGTGCTGAGGTTAAAGTCTAACTTTCAACTTGCTCATCATTAACATTTTGACATTCACTTAGCCTGTCTGTTCAGAGAACGATGAATTCATTAGAGATAGGTAAATAATAAAAAAAAAAGTTATTTTCTCTCTAAATTAATATAATGACACACTTTCGTGATGAATTTTCTAAATCATTTTCAGCTTATACTTTCATCTCTATGGGTTCAATTATCTCTGTCATAAAAAAGAGCTTTTTCACAGACAACCTTTAGCCATTTTTCATGGCCTAATTTAACTATAAAGCTGTTAACATCACATTTCAAAGATGATGATAGATTGCCTTTTAACCTATTAGAAATTTTCAGATTAGATATTATAATATTCATAGATATAACCTTAAAAATTGGGAAGAAAAACTCTGAAAACATAAATATGGCTTTAACCTTGAAACCTGACTGGGTTTCAGATATGACGTTGTCATGTCCTATGAGTGCTTTGTCACTGCAAGGTCTGTGATGTCTTGAATTGACTTAGACATGTGAAGGCCAGATTCTTCTGAGACTTTGGTTTGATTCTTTTGTTGTAGCTGATTTTATGGCCAGCTCCCTCAGGTATTTAAGACAGGTTTTTTTCCCACTCTTTACTTTTCCACTAAAATGACTCCTTTCATTTGTTTTGAAAAGGGGATGGAATTCGGTTGTTTTTGCTCTCAATTTTGCTCTCAAAAGTTAGAGGGTGTGTTTCAACAAAATAAATAATAACATACAAAATTCACTGAATTTCTTTTTGAGTACTTGAATAGTAACATTCATCATAGGGGAACTGCAATATTTCTGTGATGGAAAAGAGTCTCTGAATTCAAAAAATATAGCTAAGTTACGTGTTAGAATTTCACTGAGATGTCTTATATAGACACGTAAAGAGAAAGATCTGTACACCAGCTCTAACAGCCAAGTCTTTTTCCAGGTGACTCATGCTTGTGAGTCAATGACAATATTCCTTTCACCTGTGGATTGTTTTCTCAGAGCACAGGAAAGACAGTTTTATAAAGTGATAAAAAGAAAAGAAGCAACTTTTTATCTATGCCTGTGAAGGCGTCTGTTGAACTAAGACTTTTGTTAGTTAAAAAAGAATTTTACAATTTATCAAGGCGAGCAAGTTAATTTTACCTGCCTGATGTGGTCACTATGTCTAAGTCCATCCTACTCGCCTCATTAGATTGGCTTTCATTATAGCACTTCCTTCAGTGTTTAGAGACAGAATTCTTTGCCTAATTAACCTCTCTGATGCCTTTTTTCTTTTTGGAAAGTCTCACTGTGGTATCACTACAAGGCTGCAGGAATCTGGGGTGTAAAGACCAGTAGCAGTTACCTGGAACTCACTCAGCTGGCAAACAGGAAGACAAAGCAGCAGCAGCAGCAGCAGCAGCACCTCCTGCAGATAAGAGCTGCAACTCTTGTGCACCTTCCCTAATTCAGTTGCAATTAACAGACAGAAAAATGAGGCACCAGCCCACCCAAAGGAGTGTAGCTTCCTTGTGCCCATCCTTGCTGAATATCAGGACTTGTGGCTGGTGGCCCATCAGGTCTCCCTGATCTCATGGCAAAGAAACTCAGCAGCAGCCAAAGCAGCCTGTTGTGGGCAGTGGTGCTGTGAGCAGACTGCCAACTACCTGCCCTCCTTCTATCACTGAAGACTATCATTGCAGCAATGGACAATATTACATTGATTGTGATTAAGGGTCTAAGTTAAATCCATTAAGATAATGAGGGCTAGAGTTCGAGATGACAACCTGAAGTATGTCCTTGATTCAGGATTCTTGGAAGAAATTTAATTTCACACTGTGAATGTGTCTTCCAGTGAGGTACAGACACACTTTTGGTATGTTTTTACTGTGTTTTTAAATCAAAAATATACTCAGACAGAATATGTAATTTTTTTTTCCCATTTAATGTTTCTGGGAGTCACTGGTTTCAGAGTACTACATTGCTGAAAGCCAAGTATGTTTATGAGTTAAGCATATATTGATTTGATTTCCTGAAATTATGTACCCCCACTACCTACTACCGTGTTCCATTTTAATTTGAGTGTCCTTACCAAAGAAAACTTCCTCTCCTATCTCTTGCTCTGATCACATCACTTGTTCTCAATCTCATTATTGACTGTTTTTCTCCTTTCTGTCATAGTAAAACTATTAATTATTGATGACAAAACCCTGTGCAATCGCACTGATATCTCTATTTCTAGTTTCTTTTCATCTGCACATATTTTTCTTCTTCTTTTTCCCTTTTATTTTTTCTTCTCTTGACTTAGCTTCCTATCACATTCTCATCTCCTAGAAAAATCAGTTGTCCTTTTTCTGCTGCTCTTTTCCATCATACACAGACCACTCCCAAGCTTCTTTCAGCCAGTCATCTCTTGCTGTCATGAATAATCATCCCATCCAGTACTGCCTAGTGCCTGGAGCTGGCTGTCATTGGAAGCTCTTTAATAAAATGCCTTGGAATACATTTGTAAAACATTGTGTAACCAACCAAGCACAGTACAGAGCTATTTCAACTCAAAATAAGTGCAGATAAACAGCTTGGTCTGATGTGAATATCAAGTCAAGGCTCAAGATCATAAAGTAAACAAGGGAAACAAATTGCAGTCATTCTCCATTATGCTTCTATCGCCTGTTTTCATCTTGATTACATTCCCAGAATTCACATCTGAAAATTTTTAACAGGGCTTTTTAGCAGACCACAGCATCTGACACCTTGAAATCTGGGTAAAGCCAGTGTTTAGCTCACAAATCCCTGAAGAGCAGTTTTAGTAAAATCTATTTAAGCACTAATGCATGTAGCCTGAATACCCAAAGCACCCAAATATCCAAATATAAGGACACCTAAAGGTGAACACAGACACCACTTGTCCTGAACTGCAGAGTGCTCAGCGCTTCAGAAAATCAATGCTCTAAGTGGTTCACAGCTAGAATTTAGGAATCTTCTCAAAGGTATAATTTTTATGTTCTTAGCTACCAGGCTTAAAGCAGACCTTTAATGGAAAGTTGCACCTATTTTTCTCAGCTCAACAGTCTGAAAGCTGACAAGGTGAGACATGCTTGTATCCCTGAATAAATTGCAGCATGTTTACTTTTAGGAAGCTTTAGTTGTCAATACCATTCTCTCCTAAGTGTTGTGTCATTTATAAGGAGTTTGATATGAGGGTAAGGGAGGGGGGGGGGGGTTGTGGCCCACTTAAATACAGATCTAAGAAACGTAAAAAAATATTAAAATCCAAATCTTTAACAAAGGTCTTTTATGCCTGCTTCTGCAATTGCTGAAATAGAACCAAAGTGTGTTTACAGATTCCTGCATCGAACTCTCACACCACCACTGTCACAAATCACATTGCTTTTCAACAATGGGTCACTTCTAGCACTCAAGAATGGAAAGTTGTTTGAAATGAAATATTGCTGTGAATTCACAACAATTTATTTTCTGCCTTTAATATGCTCTTGGGTGACACTTCTCTTTTTTGGCATTTTACAATGACTTGCCTATTTTTCTTTGCAGTATTACAGTAAAAGGGAAGCAGAGCTTTTTTTCCCGAGATTTATTTTACAAGTATAGAGAGTTTGCACTAAAAATTCAGCTGGGGTGCAAGTTTTTGGAGTAGCTATACATTATACATTTGGCATCTGCATAACTTATTTATTTATTTATTTTATGCAAAATGTGTGATGAGATTGTTACTGTTTCTAATGGAGACTTACAAAGATAGAGAAAGGGAAGGGGAAGCTCAAAAGCTCAGCTCTTGATGCAGAGCATTTCTTGTCCCCAGATTCAGTCAACCCAGGATAGTGCCTATCTAATTTACTGTCATATGCCTATATATACACAATATATTGCTAAAAGGAATAAGAACTTAATCAAAAAAACAGTCAATTTTCTTCTCTTTTGTTCATAGTAACTATAAATCCAAGGCTTTGCTTTTCAAATTAAATCAGATAATTTCAGCTGGCTAAGAATCCTTTTATTTATTCTCTCTTAAAATATAGGTCCAGCCGAGGACTTTATATATCACTGAAGCAAAGGTTCCCACCCTGCCCAAACTTTAAAAACATGCTTTCTTCTTCCTGCTGCCAGATTTTAATCTGAGATGTTATTTTCTTCTTAAATTACAATATTGGTTTATACCCCATGTGATATGAAACAAACGCCTTGAGCATGATGGAGGAAACATCATAAACCTTCACTGTATCATTATAAGAGTTCCTGAATGAGTTCAGAAAAAGAAATTCTCAACCACAAATTCAGATATAAAGATGTGGGTTTGTTGCCCATGCTGGGAATTGAAAGGAATCTAAGAATAAAGGTTACAGACAAAATATAAAAGTTTTGACTGATGAAGGACTGGTGGCTAAAATGAACCAGCATTTCTCAGTGTTACTGGCTTACTAAAAAGGACTGAAAGCTAATAACCATTATGAAATTTGTCAACTCCTTTACCAAAAGCAAAGTTGTAATACTCACTTGGAGAATGTGCCAAGCCCCAAATCCTATTTTTTTCAGAATTTAGGATTTTTCAGCTCCAGGATCTTTGTTCAGAGTTATTCTATTATGAAGATTTGCTACAAAAGATGTATCAAGGACTTAACATCCTATGCCTTGTAGGACCAGATGTCTTGTTGAGCAAATTCTAATTTGATACTTATGCTTACAGAAATAATGCATCTATTTCTACTTAAACATAATGCTGCTGTAAAATGTTAAAAGACTGGACACCACCAGCTGATTGGGAGTAAAGAATACATCTTCTGGTTTCCTTTGCTACCACATATGTCTTTGCTTTTGCTTTTTTTTTTTTTTTTTGCTGCCTTGACACACAAGATTTTACCCTCTTATTTTCTTCCCCTACTGCCTGGCTGATGGGGCAAATAAGGGCTTGGTGGGCACCTGATGTTCATCCAAGGTTAACCCACCACAGTCCCTTTGGTGCCCAAGATAGGGTATGAGGAATTTGAGAAAAGGATAGTGATTGGGAGAAGCAACAGGCAAAACATGTACTGAACAATGCTAGAGAGCAGAATGAGGAGTGAGGAATGCTTGAATCCTTCCCTGAGGGGGAAAGAGTGGCAGAAACATGTGATGAACTGACCATAGCCCCCATTTGCAGTCCCTCTGCACTGCTGCAATGAAGAGGCAGAGAAATCTGGAGCGAAGCTGAGCCTGGGAAGAAGGAGGGAATACATTACATAGTTTGGCTTTATTTCTACTTACTCTACTCTGGTTTTATTGTTGATGAGTTAATTTCTCCAAGCCAATTCTGTTTTGCCCATGATGGTAACTGGTGAGTGATCTCCCTACCTTTATCTCAACCCATGAACCTTTAGTTATATTTTCTCTTGCCTGTCCAGCTGAGGTGGGGAGTGACAGAGTGGCTTTGGTGGGCACCTGGAGCCCAGCCAGGGTCAGCCTACCACAATCAATCAAAGGATCAGACACTTTGCTTGTGGAATCATCATTTCTCACTCAGGCAATGGCCGTGGCTGGGAGGAAGGTGTTACAAGATCTGCATGAACTGACCTGGACCAGCCCAAGAACTGGTGCCAGCATTACTGACTGCATTCAGGGTTGAAGACCTCAAATGCAGACTGCTATCATGCCTATGACATGTTTAGGACAAGAGCTGCCATTCCTACACAGCTCTGTCACACTGATACCTCCTCCTGTTGGGAAGTGACACTAAATTCCTGGATTGCATGGTGCAGGCACACTGTTGCTTTGGGGGCAGGGGAAGGCTTCTCCTAGTCAGCCTGCCCTTCTCAGTTAATGTAACAGAATGGTATAAAATGCATTATTTTGGCTTCTATTAAGGATCTTTTATTAGGCCTCACTGGTAAATATATTGAAAAATGAAAATATATTCAGTTTGTATAACAGATCAAAACCAATAATGAAGTGATAGATAAATATTTAGCAGAAAAAATATATATTAAATATATATTTCAAGTAACAGAAGTCTCTGATGGACAGAGAAAGAAGAAAGAAAGAATTTCATATCAGGGTGGCCTTAACACAAGCATATTTTTATCAGGGAACAAGTTGAAAGAGACCAAATATCTCAAAGGGGAAAAGCAGCTTTGTTTGAAACATAAACAGGATTTCTGACCCTCTATAAGTTAATTAAAGTTCAAGGAAAACGAGGCATAAATGGAATAAATTACTTTTTTTTTGTTCTTAAATGATAGGCATATCTTGCTCACAGAAATGGTGTGACAATTTTGTCAGGGCTTTTGATCTCCAAAAGGAGGTTGTGCCCTCGCCTGTGTGCTGCTTGCAGTGCCAGTTCTGCAGTAGAGAGAAGCTGATGGTCATTTCATGAAAGTAAATTTCCATTTCTCCAATGCGTAAAATTTTAACAGAACCTGGGAGCAAGCATTTCATAAATAAGAACGCATGAATTAATTCACTTACTCACTTATCTGTCTGCTGCCCTTCTGAAATATTTATTGCTTGAATGAGGTGTCTGGGTGAGCTGCATATCAAAGTTATGGGGCATTACAGGCCTCGTAACATCTTCCTGCCTTTGATGGCTCAATAGCTGCCTCTGCAGGGCAGGATCCGAGCTGGAAAAGGACAGAAAAGCTGCTGACTCACTGCCATGGTTTAACCTCAGCCAGCAGCTAAGCCCTAGGCAGCTGCTGGCTCACTCCCCACCAGAGAGACTGGGGAAAGAATCAGAAGCGTAAAAGCTGGAAAACTCATGGGTTGAGATAACGATGGTTTAATATGGAAAGCAAAAGCTGCACGAGCAAGCAAAGCAAAACAAGGAATTCATTCCCTGCTCCCCATGGCTGGGCAGGTGTTCAGCCATACCAGGAGAGCAGGGCCCCATCCCAGGTAATGGTGACTTGGGAAGACAAACCCCATCACTCCAAACATCCTCCCCTTGCTCCTTCTTCTCATCACTTTATACTCGGATCCATGATGTCACACGGTCTGGGATATCCCTGTGGGTCAGCTGGGGTCCCCTGTCCCAGCTGTGTCTCCTCCCAACCACACCAGTCTCCCCACCAGCGTGGCTGTAGGAAAAGCAGAAAAGGCCTTGGCTCTGTGTAAGCCCTGCTCAGCAATAACAAAAACATCTCTGTATGATCAACCCTGTGTTCAACACAAATCCAATACACAGCCCCACACCAGCCGCTGGGAAGAAAGTTAACTCTACCCAAGTCAAAACCAGCACACTCATGCACCTCATTTATAATTAATGGAAATGGCATATTACCACACCACATTCAAATAAAGTAGGTTGTGATAAAGAAAATTCATCTCTCTGTGAGCCATGCAGGAAATTAGTTAAGTCAGAAATACATTGGAGCAAGTAAGTTTTCCTTCCTTGAATAGGAGGCAAAGGAAAGCTTTTTAGGTCTTAGCTTTGCCAAAGAATCTCTTACCGCAGATTTGAAATTCTGGTGATATGGGAAGCTGCTGGATCTGATTCCTGCTTAGTGACTTGTGACTTTTGATGTTGAAGGGTAGGGAATATGCTGTCCCAGTGCTTATGCATTGCCAACAGAAATGTAGCCATCATCCTGCCTGGCTAACACAGTAAAAATAATAATGATAAAATTGGTGCTACCCTGTTTTCCCTTGTTATGTTGGAAAAAGAGAAAAAGCATATTTTATATTTTTTTTAATATATAAATGGCTGAATTCCTATATGGCCTATTTTATGACTAAGAAAAATAATACAGGGTTTTAAGCGAACACTGGAAAATGCCTGAGGCAGATCAACATCCTCACAATTTGTTTAATGTGAACTATCTCATTCTAGCTTGCCTAACAGTTGACATTGGTGCATCTTAATACAAAATTGGATGACAAATTTCCCGGCTTTCTGTGTCCACAATGACCAGAACTGTTTTGGGATTTTTTTTAGTTTTTTAACCTATTCTAAAGATTAGTACTAAGTCATGGTAGGTGAAATGGAAGTGGGAAAAGGGGAGAAAACGCTTTGGAAATTTTGCTTTCTAAATGTTGTATAGAAATCTTGCCTTCTGAAGGAGGAATATGCCATTTTGCAAGGATCAGTAACAATCTATTGAGACAAACCAGCTTTTTTGGTATGACTGGAAACACACAGAAAACACATTCCAGTTCTTTCATTGCCATCCCTTAGTCAAAAGTTACTTTGAATTCTTGAGTCTCTGTTGTTTAGTGAAACTTTTAATCTTAACTTGAAGGTACAGGTGTTGCACATCCTAAGGAAAGGGTCTGCATTGTGGCTGTTGTCTCTATTTGCTGACAATGTGAGAGAATTAAATCTGATTACCTAAGCCATTTCTTTTGTTCTCTTCATGAATTACTCCTGATCAAAACCTTAAGCAGTTTTCTCTCCAGCGCTTTCACTCCTAAAGTCCTCACTGTTGCATTTGAAATCTAGAAAGATTTGAAGGATAGACACATAATCCATTCTTTGTGCAAAATATTTTATAAGATATATTATATGCTGTGACCTTATGTTTCAGAGGATTCTGTTTAATTCAATACATTCACATGTAATATGCTTCTTCTTGTCATCTTAATTTGAATCCTTGTATTTTTAAGATTTTATTATCCTTCTTGAGTACTAGGATAATGTTATCTCTTCCATCTTCTAAAAATAAAAATATATAAATGCTAATGAAAAAGTTACCTTTGCCTTCAAAAATATTAGCAATCAGGAAAAATAAAACTTCAGAAACTTGAAAGTATAAGGTAATAAAGACCAAAAGGAAGACCAGGGAGGCAGGAAGAGATGAGAACAAAACTACCCAGAACATCCCTGATTCATCATGAGAAATTTCCTATTCTGAACATTTGTTTGCTTTAAATACTTGTACCCAGTCTCAGATCTAGAAAGTCAAACAAATAAGTACAAGAACATAAATTTTATATGTGGAAAACTTTAAAAAATATCTTGTGTATGAGACACACACCCAAAAAAACCCAAAAAACACCAACCACCCCTACCCAAAGCCAAAACAAACAAAACTGAAAGAAACCCCTGGTAATCTCATCAAAATAAAAGGAATAAGCATCCCAGAAACACGGAGACAGAGGATATTAGTGTGCGTGTTTATGTGTTTGTTACTTTTCCCTTGGGTCATCTCTAAAGCTGATTTCAGCAATTTTTTTTGGTCCTTTTTTGGGTTGTCATTTTGTGGAGTTTTTCCCTACTGGTCCAAAACCAATAAAAGTAAAACCCAAGAGATAACTGAGACAATTTTTGTTTATATGTGGTTTTGTGACCATATATATTAACCAGAAGTAGAAAATGAGAAAGGTGAAACAATTTATGGTCAGTATGTGGAGAGACATTTTTGCCTTTGGTGGATTTGTGTAAGTGATTTTTTTGGTGTATGAGAGAGAGAATTCTAAATGAATCAAAGCACAGAAAATTTTCTTGTTGGAGACAAGAGTAAGGTGATGTGTGGTCAGTGACACATAAGCAAGCAACTGAGCATCATATTTTTCTTATTACAATAATTTGAAATGAGTGTTGTTTATAGTTAGATGAACAGCAACAGTACTGAAGATTTTTGGTCCTAAATTATGCATGCATTTGTTAAAACTCAGTAAACTGTACATAATCAAATGGTTTGTCAACATCCTGAGAATTGACCTGATACTTGTCTGGTCTTACATCTTCTCTCTGTCACTCTTACTAGGCAACACATAAGACAAATGGAAATACAGCATGGTTTCAAATCATAGTATTTGTCTTATTGATTCACATCTGCAATTAATAAGAATAAATTGTGTCCATTCCAAAAAAGAAAATATTGATCATCTTTAAAGATATGCAGTTATTAGCTTTATGGCTTCTCAATCCCATTAACAGCTTGCTTAGCTCCAGTAATTGTAATTCATGACTGCAAAAAATAAAATTTCTGGTAAAGACTCCTGACATATGTTTAGATACATATGAGAATTAATGATGATTTATAAGGTATAGATCATAGAAATAAACACTTTCCTACATGGAATAGACCAAATATTGCATTTTGAGCTGGACTTGTGATGTAGTCAATTCCTAAATTTGAGTTTCACCTTTTCATCTACACTGAATTCGCCTCTTCCATCTCCTAGGAGAAAGAATAACACTGCAAAGATCAAACCAGAGAATACGAGAGTAGAAACATAGAAGATGGAGGTCAAATATGAAGAATTATTAGTTCAGCTAATTAACCAGATGCAAATCCATTTAATTATGCAGAATAAGTAACGTAAAGAATAAAATATCTGTAAATACAGGGCAAGCCAGTGAGGAAGAAGAAAGCTATTTTTTTTCAGGAACAGAATCTGTTTTTATAAAGCTGGTGGTGATTAAAATATTACTTCTTGATAATTTTAGGTTTTTTGAGGCTGACAGTGTTGATATGTGTTTTGTTATAAGTGGCCCTACCTTGAAGATGCTCACACAGGAGCAGAGCTCGGGTCCTTGAGGGCATGGTCTCTCCACTGGGAATGTGGCTTCAAGTTCTACTTTCAGCAGTCATGGTAGTGTATCACTGACATTAATAATGTAGTTTATATCCATTGTCTCAGTTGCATTATATTTTACAAACTTATTCTTGAAAATACCTTAAAGTTTTAATGTCAGTGTGTTATTTTTAAGCAATTTCCTTTTTTCATTTCTGCACTGTTCATGGGAAACTAAGTAAGCATTTGTGAGAGATTAAACTGTGCTGTGTAGTGCACTCTAAAGCCACACTTAAGTCATCTTACAATCATCTTATATTCTTGGCTTGAAAGCAGTAGTAAGATGTTAACAATGTGGAAGGCAGCAGATATAACTGCATATTATATCATTGTATCATAAGAAGATACTATTAGAAAACGGGTATGAGATGAAGTACCTGCTTAGAAAGCTGTAATTTTGACTGGTAATTAAACTCAAGTGTTTCATTTTCCCAGTCAGCTCATCAGTGACTCTAGAAAATAAATGACCTGAAATTGAAATCTGTTAGCTGAAACAATAGTAATTAATTACATTTTTCAAGGGACAATATATTCTCAAAGCCTGTTTCTGGATAAGCTCTTGAGCAATATATACTACAATGTACAGGTGGCAAACGAGGGACAATAAGGGAAAAAGATAACTTAATCTCAATATTCATGAAGCTTCCAGCCTAGCTTACAGTCTAACACATTTTTCTTAGAAAACACAGAATTAGGAAATTTTCCTGCAGTATGACATGGTTAATACTTACCACCTTTGCTCATGCAAATGTAAGACAGTATTCTAAGGATTTGCTGCACTGTTGTTGATGTTAATTACATATACAGAGAAATTGGTGATAAAAAGGACCTAGTAGGTCAGAAAGTAATATTTCTTTGCAATGAGGGAGTTCTCCCAAGAGAACACACTCTTATGTTTTTCCTCTATATTGGATTTAGGGCTTGAAATGCTGGGAATTCCCCTTTTGTTCTGGGAAATTAATCGATTCTACTTTTCCTAATTTTTTTCAGACTAATTTTTCTTCTGATTAATTTCCTTCAGTTGCCTCAAGTTATTGTGTTTACTCCCTGCATGACTATCAATCCCTTCTCAGTTTTTGTTTAGCTATTCCACACATATTAAAATTTTAATCTATTCTTGTATATCAATCCCTTCAGACCTCTTATATGTTTCAGTATTTTTTTCCATAATCCTTCTGTTCTGCATACTCATTCCATTTATCAATCATCCACAGTGAGTGTTGCATTTAAAGCCTCTATTATCAACCCAGAGCTTTTATAGAGTGAAGCAAAGACATCTTCCAAAAGAGAACTAACAGTTTTGAAATTGTTGAGGTAAAATACCAACCTGTTCTTTCCTCCCTGCAGAAAAGGTGCAAAACTGCACCTTTAATGACTATCTCAAGTTGTTTGTGTGTTATGATAATGGCCTTAAAAGATGAACTCAAATGAAGCTTTTCATGATGAGACATTTGAGTAGCAGGCAAGAGATGCTTCCCAGCCAACATGGAAGATAAACAAGCATGCTGCCAACAGCACCTCCCAGGACAGGCCACAGAGACAGCTGTGATAAGAATTACAGATTTTTACCTTCAACAGAGCTCCACAATAATTTGGATGAATTTGTTCTGGGATATGGATGAGTTTCCTGCTTGCAGCAGCATTAACTTTACTAAGCTATATCAAGTTGGTTACCACAGCTCCCCAGCTGTCCAGGAAAAGCCAGGCAGAAGTTTTCTGCTTAGGCAGGAGGAGTTCAATATAATCCTTCTACACTAGCCCACCACTCAGGCTCCAAAGTAGATATTTTACTCTTTTCAGTAAGCCAGCATGCAGAATCCTCCAGAATACAGGACCCCATGTGAGGGGGTTCACAGTGCCCTGATCAAGCACTAGATAAGGTTGGGAGTGAGAAACAATATTTCTTATTAAATTACCAAAACTATCAATAAAACAAACAAACAAAAAAAAGCATTATAAAATATAGAGAATCTTAGTCATTATTCATGGAACACCAGCATTTTATACCTTATTATCACAATTTTTTTTTGCCCTTGCCATTGGAGATTGCTCAGTCTTGTTCTATCTTCACCAAATGGTCCTTCCCATAAAGATCAGACAGCTCACATCGCTTGAGAATCCATTAACAGCTTTATGTAGGAGAATAATAAAAATTTACCGAAGAAATGTCTGTATTACTACCCTATACCTCCCTAAAAACTTCTTGGCTTGTTATAGACAAAAGCTCAGCCATCATTCCCATATCAAGAATAGTATGGTTTTAAATTTTCAATTCCCTGAAATTAAAAATTTTAGCAGCATAACAGAATAGAATAATTTAGGTAGGAAAATGAAAGAAACCAAGAGGATATCAAGCTGTTCCTAACCATCTGAGACTATCCTTTTACCTTAAATTGCCTCTTAAAATTACAATTATTAAGAAAAAAAATTAATATGTCTGTTAATTAGGCTTCTTTTATAGCTAAAAAACAGTGCTAGAACATCATTCATACTTAAAGTAGACAAAGTTATGAAATAGCTTGTATGGAGAAGTCTCTAGTGTTTCATGCAGATAAGTGTCATAAGAAGACGAACGATGAAAAAGCAAAGAGTTTGTCTGACACCAGTTTTAAAACAGTGGCCTGTGGATAGAATACAGCTGTTATGAGGCAGATTTTCAACACAGAAATCCTAAAGATTTGGTGAGTCCAATGCACCAAGGTGACACAATTTGTGTGGAACTCAGTGACTGGCAATAATCATACTGACACAGGCAGAAGCAGTGTTCCCATCCTTGCAAGCTGTCTGAAGAGCAAAGACAGGATGGCATAAGCAACAAGACTCAAACCCAAGAATAATAAATCATATTTATATATAATTCAGTGGACAAGAATATTTCTCTGAATTTCTAAACCAAAACTTTAGTAACAGATTATTAATCCAAACTTCCTACGAGATTTCAAAAAATCAGGCATATTAAAACATCTGAAGAGACTTGCAGTGTTGGATTTCCTGTTTATTTATTTATGTATTTCTTTGTATTGTGTTAGTGCCCTGGAATAATTGCACTAGGCAATAGGCAAGTACATTATAGAGATTTGCCATTTGCCAGGAAGGCTTGGATTGTAATGCAAGAAGCACACACAGGGAGCTTTGTCACTGAGCTCTCTCTTTCCAGCTGTAGTTCTCAGGGTACATCACAGATCTGAGAGTAAAAACAGAAAAGAAAAAGGCACAAAAGAAGCACAGAAAGTACAAGGTTGTCTGATTATAACAGTATATGAAATATGAGCTCTGATGAAGAAAACACTTAAACATATTCTTAGCTGCTGGCTTATGACATTAACACTGTTTTATAAAAATTGGATACAAAAACTACAAAAGTATAAGATTCTAAAGTAAAAATTAATAAAATTCCCTAAAGCAGTTATTAATCTAGTAAGGTCATTGAACATTTAGCTTAGCCAACTATTGCTAAATCAGTATCTATATTTACATGAAAATAATACTTAAATTATTCTAATGATCTGAAATGTCACTGTACAAATCCAGTGTTTCATTCCTCCTTCATTCTTGTTTGAAAGTTTGAAACTGTCTAAAGACAAAATATTTGCCAATATTCTTTAGCTATCCCTTTACATATGCTAATACCATGCTTCTATAGCCATAGGAATTTCAGATGCCATTTAACAGAGCATCTTAATTAAGAATGCTCATAACCCACAGCATTCACACCTCACAAAATGCAAAATGTTGTATCCCTCATAAGCAAGGCACTTCTTGCTCAAAGCAACTTCCCTTGACAAATAAGAAGAAATTAATTATATTAGGCATATAATGATTTTGAAAAATTATGGAATAATATCACTCAAATGACAGAAAAGGAACAAGTCATGAACACTACTATGCAACTACACAGCAACAACTACATATTGAAATGTCCTCTTAATAAAATATTAATAATTTGGACATAAAAACTGACAGCTTCACTTAAAATCTTAATTCAAAATAATTTATAACTTTGCTATGGGAAGTTAATTGGTAAAGTAATATAAATTCCCGTTTTTAAATTGTCATATGATCAAAATCCAAGTGCATAGGAAATTGCCATAAGAACATATCAGTATTGAATTCCAATGATTTACTATGGTCATTTGGAAGTTTTTTAACTGTATGTTATTTGCAGACTTTGTTAGCCTCCAGTGACATATAGAAGAAAAATCTGTCTTTGATGTTTTAGGTGAATAATTTTTCTGCTTTTAGTGTCTTCAAACTATTACCTAGGAAAATCGGATTAAAAAAATCAAATGGGATTAGGGGACAATCCCTAACACAACGTTTGGCAAACGTTGAAGTTGAGGAAGTTCATGTTGAGAGGAGAGGAAAGAAGATAATTTTTCTTTTTCTGCCTGATAAAGAGAAGATATTTTGTTTCTCCTATGATTCCTTTTAGACATCTAGGCAGTACATTAGAACAAATTCACTTGGAAACTGGAACAGCTTTTACAGCTTTTTAAAGCTTTTTTTTTAAACTGGGAAACTGAACTAAAGCATTTTTTTGTTTGGATTTTCTACGCCTAACAGTTATCACTGAAAATAAAATAAAAATAACTGGAAACTAAATTTTCACCTTTATTTTCACAGTTTTGGAAGTTTTTTAAGAGTATTATCCTTGTTTTTGTTGAAGAGGAAAAATTCTTAGGTTAGCACAGAAGGGTTGAGAGGAAATAATTTTCTTGAACCTTAGTTTCTTACAGACAGACTGAGGAACAGAGTCCTGCCAAAATGACAGATTCATTATGCTAATGTTTTACAGACAATAATGGCCTCAGATAACAAAGAATGGAGACCAGAGTAAGATCAGGTGTATGTAACCAATTTTGCTTGCTAAAATAGGTATTTGTTCATGCATGTAACAGACATTGTGAGAGAAGAGAAAAAAAAAACCATTTCTGATGTATGGAAAAGGAATCAGATAGAAATTTATCTGACCACATAAAATCATCCAAAATTTGCTGCAATTCATTTTGAGCTGCCAGGCCACATCCAAAGTCAATAACAGCAAACAAAAACAGCAGTTCACTTTGAATACTGGTTTAGCCTAAATTAACATGTAAAATTTGTAAGTCTTTTTTCTGGTTTTGCACAATTATCAGACTGGAAGAGAAAAATGTTCTGAAGTTTTTTTGTGTTCCCAGCTCAAGAACTGCTGAGGACTCTGACCACTATTTGTCATTTATTTTGATGATCCATCTTTGGGTAGCACTCACATCCAGCTCCCCGTGCCATAGAATATAAAAGGCATAGGTCTTGCCCAAAAAATTTAAAAACAAAGTAGATGGACAATGACTGAACAGACATGTTAGACACAAAAATTACAATAAATTTTCTTTTCTGATGCTCTTAAAAAGGTTCATATCCAGAAGACTAAGCCAGTCTACTATCTTTAAAGTTCCTGTCACTTCCTTTGTAATACCATTAATACATCTGGTTAGAGTTTGTGGGTGTTCTTTAAGGAGGGATGTCAAGGAGGAATCTGAAAGGAAAGGGAAGAGATGGGGAACATGTTGCATTAACATCTGTGTGAAAAATAATTCAGTGAAAGAGAAAGTTTTACAGGCAAAGTAGAAGATTAAATTTGAGATGTAATTAGAAAAATGCCAAACATAAATCCTCAGTGGAAATTAGGGTGGTGCAAGGAGTTGTGGTTTTCTCCTTTTCCTACAGTATGTTTTCAAAAATTTTTTTGGATGGTACATAGAAGAGGCTAGAGAAAGTCAGCCCCTCTTGGGATGCAGATATTACTCTGGTATAAAGAACAAGGAGTCATGATTTAGCACCTAAATAAAGCAGCTAGTGGCAGCAGAGTGTAAGGAAAATAATGATCTGACCTTTGTGCTTGCTGTGACTTTTCAGCCCAGGAAGAACAGAGAAGGGATTGTCACAACTGCTGCTCCTCCTAAGCTGTTGACTCAGTAAAAAGGCTCAAACTAGCTATTAGGATTAAATTGGCAGGAAAATGCAGGAATACAATGGTGATCTATTGCTGGGGTTTGCATCTGTTTTTCTTAGTTTTGAACTTTACACATAGTAAAAATTCTAATAAACCTTTGAAGGCAAATGGCATACCATCACAAAAGTTCTTTTAAATTATTTCCTTTTAAATTATTTTCTCCCTTGCTTTACAACAAAGATTGAAAAAGCTATTCCTGCAATTTTTTTATTTTTTTCGCTATTACCACACAGTAAATAAAATACTTGGTTCTGACTGTTTATTATTTGTTGATTTATAGCATATGCTTCACACACACAAATACTCTTTTTCAATATATCAGAACACAAAACCTGACATGACATAAAGCATAATTGATAAATTGCAAAAATGAAATTACAGAAGAGGCAGCACTGTGGATTGAACCTTTGAGAGACTGAGACATCTGAAAAATGTTATATTCTGCACTCCAAAGAATATTTCCAGACTGCTCTCCAAGTTCATATTATTTAACTCAGAAATTCTGTGAAATATTCCAGCTTACATACTGAAGGCATGTTGTGAAATCAATAGAATCTAGCCTCAGCAGCAGCTGTAAGATTTGGCCTCTGGACAGTGTAAAAGAAGAAAAAATTATTCAGGAAGAGCATATATTTTATGAGTAGAAACAGCAATGCTAATTGAATTCTACAAAGAGACTATCATTGAAATGTGAAGAGCCTTTGAGCAAATTTATGGCCACATTATGCCTTCTTTTTGCATCCCATTGTGCTCATCTGGCTCATAACTTGGCTTCAAGAGCCAGATCCTCGGCTGCTATAAATTGGTGTCATTCCACTGAAGACAGAGAAGCTGCACTGATTTATACCAGCTGTGGACCAGGCATGTTTATTCCTTCTATTTTTCCCCACTATTTGAATGAAGGTGTAGCCAGAAAAGCTACTATGGTCTAAACAGCAGATGAATAAACATAGCTGGAAGCATATCCAGCATGGCTATAACATTTCCATTGTTTGAATAAAAAGAGAAGACCCAAACTACAACTGAAAGTCAGTTAATTGGACATTCAGAGACCTCCTTCATTCAGAGACCTCTGCCCCTTACTAATTACCTACCATACATACAGGCACATGCATTTAAAACTTCATTTTATTTGTAGAAAACCAAATAAAAATGTGAATTTGTTCTGAGCACATTTAGTTCTTGTGTGTTTGGTTTTGTGGTTTTGGTTTGGTTTTTTTGTTCTGTTGAGTTTTTTTTTCCCTAAATCAATGAGTCATCATATAACTTTCTGAATTTCTGTGTTGATTTTTGAAACTCAAGGTTATAGTTTTATAGTTAAGCATATTAAAATGTTTATGGCATGCATATATGAACACAGTATAACCTTGGGTGATACATATTGGCTTCTGGAATCAGAGCTCCCAGTTTTATTACATCCACTCTCCTTTTGTTTGTATCCTCTTTCATATGAATTTAGTGAAAAAGAGCATCTTAAACTAAAAAAGGGAAATGAATATTGTTATTGTTTTTGCTTAACAAAAACTCAGTTTTATTTTTCCTCAGTAAAGCCTTTATGATGAAGACTCCTGGACTTATGAATGCACTTTACAGCCTGAATGTTCAGTGTGACTCACTCAAATTTAAGATTTGTGCATTTTGCCCAGAGAAGATAAGATAGCATTTCCTGATATACTCTCTGCACTCTGACATATACCTTCAAAGCTGTAGATATACTTAGAACAGCAGCTCTATTCTTGGCTTCTCCACAAATTAATCTGTGAGATCTGTTATGCATCAGACTGCCTCTGCCTGGATAGACCCTCAGCACAGTGAAAAGGGGCTCCTAATTTCTGAGTGACACATCCCATTCTTTGGTACTCAAAATTAAGAAAGCTAAAAGGGTACATCAGAACATTGAAAAAAAAAGGTTTCTGAAAGGCTTTGATTGAAGGTGTCTTGAAATTTCCTGAAGTGACACTCAGTTCTTTGGAATAGCCAAAAGCTGTATTCAAATACTGAAGTACAACTTCAGTGATGGGCCTTTTCTTTTTTTTTTTACCTTTAATTTTTGCTTCTTTTAAATGCGTCTTCTTCCATTGGAACAAGTTAATTGGCCAAGACAAATTAAGGATAAGAGTCTAATTTGTGGCAGGCTGGTACTGGCTCAAATGAAAGGCTCCAGTAACATAGTGCTGGGAGCTTTGTTCTTTAAAAGTATGGGCGTTCCTTCTTTAAAAGTATGAGGAAGAAAATAAATATGAAAGAAGTTTTGAAAAATATGAAAAGCATCCCTTTGTGAGGTTTATTGCCTTTAGGTAATTAATAATAATAGTTTATAAGCTATTAGTTGATTAAAACAGATCAGTTAATGAATAATTAATATTGAGGTGGATGTGATTAGTTACTAAATAATTATTGACTGACTAATGATTAATGGTGATCATTATTATTGATTATAATTATAAATTTCACTTGTGTTTCTGCAGTAAAATTATTCATCCCTTTCCCTAAGCATCCATCCCCACAGCATCTAAAGTGCAGATCAATCACATTAGAGGGAAATGAGCTCCTTGTTCTCTTTAAGAATGCATCTAAGTGACTTTACAACTGTTGGGTAAATGGATGGAGCCTTTAGTTTGTCTGTAATATCCATTTGGATACAGTCTCTATAGTTCCTGTTGGATTATTTTTACCAACCCTATGCCAACAGGACATGACGCTGCTGTTGAGGTAATGTGCTTGTAATAATCTAAAATGCTACTTTATAACAGACATGTGGAAATGTCCTTTATGTTATGCATTTAGTTTGCCATCCAAGAAAAAAAGGCAATTCAACACAGTATGAAATGACAGCTATTAACAGGATAACAGATGAGACAGTAAAATGAAGCTTGTAGAATTTTTTCAGGAAAATTCTACAGATTGAGTTGTTCATCATAAAACTCAGAGTTGGAGTAATAAGGTGTAACTTCAGAGTTTTGAACTCAGCTACTGTTATGCAAGGACAGGGCGAAATTTGAGAAGGGAAAATATCCATTTTAGGAATTTGGATTAGATCCTTTTGAAATAAGCCATAAACTAGATATTTTAGAGTCAATATGGCTGGACACGAAGAAAATATGTATATGGCAGAGAACCTTCAACAACAAGTGGTGAGGCTGAATTACAAGTACTACATAGTGACATCAAATTTGGACCTGGTTCAACACTGGCTTCACTGAAACTTTTGAATTTTTGCTATTTTCCACTCCATCAGCCTCCAGAAACCCAGACCACTGGACCTCTCAACTCCTCTGTGACCATGATCTGTTCAGTACCCCCCAGAGGAATAAAGAGGTGCCAGCCTAGATCACAGATTTGAATTTTAACCCCTTTCTAAATTCAGTCATTTTGGTATTACCTCCTTAGGGACTTGAATGCCAAAACCAGACATTTCGCTACCTCCAGCTATACATACATTACATCTCAGGAGAGACTTTGGCTCATATTTGAGTTCTGCCTAGGGAATCAGAAGCTTAAACATGGCAAAATCATGGTCTGCCCTGCAAACCAGGTCCAGGCATGTTTGCTCCATGGCCATCGGTGTGTGTGTCACCTCTGGGTGAAATTTCACCTCATTTCTTGTGTGAGGAAGTGAAGGAGTGAATGAAGAGCAGAAATGTTCATGTCACTGTAAGCAACACGATGGCAGCAAGAGCTCTGAACTCCATCCTGTGGGCAAGGCTCTGCTCTGGATCTCTGTCCCCTCAAGTGAGGTCAAAGGCTGATGGCTGAAACTCACGGGCGTTTCACCCTGTGCTGCTAAAACCACTGCATCAAGCTGCACACACAGAACTATCCAGTGTGTCTAGAATGTGCTCACCCATTGCCATTCTGAAGATGTGCCAGTTCTTTGGTGTATGAAATGGAAAGTGACAGTAGGTTATAAAATTGTGATGGATGATTTAGGTGGCTGTATTCAGCTGTAAGCAATAAATGCTGAGCTCGGCAGAAACTACTAAAGGCAAAACTGCAAGTGATTTACTAGCAATTTAAAGCACATGAGATTTGTAATGCATGAGGCCCTCAGGCCCAGCACTTCTCTTCAGTAATGGGAAACAATATTTTGGTGGAAAATGGCGTGTTTAGTTTCAACTTTGTGCTGCAAAATATGTGGGTAGCCTAGTTTTCTTCATTTCTAAGGATGGTAGCTATTTGCATCTTATTCAAACTGCAAGTTTATGTTCAAAAAAGTTGGCAATATTAATATTCCTTGAATGAGTTTTGATACGAAGGAAAATCAATACTAAAGCAGTGCAGTTTTAAAACTTCTGGTCTGTGATTCACATTTCATCTTATGTTTGATAAACTTGTGTGAGCTTAACTCCATAGTGAGCCAATACAGCTATCCTTTGAAGGAAAAAATGAAAATGTCATCTATTTCTGCACATGTACCTATGCAGTTAAGTAGTTCAAATACTAATTCTCATTTAAGAGGGCAGTGGTGGGTGAAGAGTTGCTGGCATGAAGCTGGATACTGAGATACCACATATTTGGTGTGACAGAGATAAACACCATCCAGCTGGGGGCTTATGTTGAAGTTTTCCTAACATATCAGTTTTTAAGTTCATGAGACAGCCTTCAAAATACTGTTCCATTTTGAACAGTGAGCATGTGAAAATGGTGCAGTGAATGTCACTGTGGGTTTGGAGGACTGGGAGCTCAGGTAAAATCCATGTCTTTTTTTTTCAAGTATGTGTGACCTAAACAGTGGAAGGCACAATAAGCCTTCCATTTTACAAGAGCACAGTCTGAGACAAAAGGCACTTCTACTCATCAGAGCTAATCAGGTTATGCCACTTTTCCTTGGGTTGTTTTCAACATGGTCATGTTATCTTAACTCATGAGTTATGGCCTCTTCTCTGTCATTATGCTTAGATGGTAGGTAAGTTCTGCAAACAACCACATGGTGACCTAATGACTACAAATCCTTCCCTGGTTAGCAAAGAACTGATGTCTGGTTTCTCCTATGGTACCAATAGGTGAGCAACAGTCTAGTGATAATCCAGGATGGACATGAATGATTTGTCTTGGCTGGCTCTGAGTGCTGCCCCAAATATGCCACCTTCTGTCTGTTCCTGTGTCATCTCTGCCTACCACACATCTCCTTGTGTGCACTTTTGCAGAAAGTATTGTGTTAGTTATAGAAGAGCTGTTGCAAACATCCTGTAAGAGACAAAATGAGAGATGTGGGACTCCAGGGGCTTTCCAAAATGCAGTTTATTCCATCTGAGAAGTTACAGCAGTCCAGGATGGTGGGTGACAGAGCCTGTGCCCACAGCTGTCACCTCCAGCTGCAGGCAGGCCTGGAGACCCTGAGTTTAGGACACAAATGCATTCTATACTTTTCTTTGCTGAGCAGCTTAATACAAGTAGAACCAATTTATACCTTAACTTTTACCTATAGCCTATCATAGCTACTATAATTGCCATATTTATGTTACTATTCTCCAATCTCTAAAAGTTAGTACATTACAGTTTAAGCTAGAAATTGGTTTTCAGTTTTCTTGCAGTGGAAAATTCTGAGACCTTTTTTCTACTTGCAACATCGCCAGGCTTGTTTGCCTGTGCTATCTTTCTGCTTGGTAAAAACATCTTGTTTGGTGGATTTATCCTTTGCTCTAAGACATAAAAACCCCTTCTAACTAACACACCCTTTGCATTCTTGGTTTTCCAGTAAGACTGACTCAGCAATTCTTTTCTTCTGTATCAAAACTTGTTTCCGTCTCTATTCCTTAATCAGATTCTACATTCAAAAATCTTTCTGCTAACATACATATCTGTGAGACTTTCTTGTCAAACTTTCATCCTTCCCAACACATCCCAAATTTTAAAGCTAGTACAAAGATCGTGAAATACTTCTTCTGCACAGGTAAATGAATAGGTGAAAATTGTATCCATTCATCTATTTGCTGATGAAGATTAAAGCCTAGTAGTAGGCAATTAAATTATTGTTGGAATTATGCTTCTATTTTTTTTTTCAAATCTCTGGTTAAAAATTTCCTTCACTGAAAACTTGAAACTTTTTAAACTTTATTTATCACAGCTAAACTCTAAAAAATTTTCTATTCAGAAATACAAGTTCCTTGACACTCCAAATCCTTAGATTGGCAGTATGAGGCAGGAGGGAGGAAGTTAAAGCCATGAACTAGATATTTATGCTTTTATCCTGAATCTATTGAAACCATGGCAATACATCAATCATTTCTGTTCTGCCACTGAAACCCTCCTAACTTGATCAATAGAAAGGGTTAAGATGAAAGGAAAGTCCTAAAAGCACTTTCTATCTAATGGCAATGTACATACCCACTTAGAATCAAATATCTGTGCAAGGAGCTATAACTATTGAGAGGCAGTTTTCATGTCCTAAAATGACTTTTCCCCATATTTTTCAGTTGGAATTAAACATCAAAATCACAAGAGCTTTCAAGAACTAAAACCTGAAGGTAAACCAAATCAATCAAAACTTTTCACCATAGTTACTGAGTGAATTTTTATAAAGTTTTGTTTCCTTTTTTAAACAAAACTTCCATTTATTTTTCCAGCAAAAGGTTCACTTTTTAAAATGTTGTGTTGGACTTTTTTATTTGGAGTTATTCAGGAGTGGCAAAATTTTTAGATAAATAAACAAACGAAAACAGATTGAAAAATGAGAGAATAAAATTATTGTGGATAGCTTTGAAGGTAGAGACATGAAGGGTTTTTGATAGTCAAAACTGCTTTAAAAGAAGCAGATCTTAGTAATCAGGTTTTATGGCAATGGGTGAGAAAATTTTACAGGACTGCTATAGAGAAGGCTGATGTAGAAATGACATGAGATGTGGGTCTTCAGATGTTAGGGATGTCCAGAAAGGGCAGATATCACAAATGCTATTGAAGAAAATAACAAAATTCAGGCACATTCATGGCATGAGGAAGAGCAAGATCTGGATATGTTCAGAGTTTCTTTCCTTCTTTCACACAAAAACAATTTTCATCAGTCAAAGTGTTTTTCCCATGTGTGGGTGCAGAAAATAAGTGGTATTTTCATCCATTTCTTCTATTTCTGATTTTCTCATTTTTAAAAGTGTTTAAACAGCCAAATCTTTGAAGACGTAAAGCAATTTTCCTTTGATTTCTTGAATGTAATTGCCCCTTTTACTCTCCCCGTCATCTAAATTCTGTGGAGCCTTTTTTTTTCTTTTTATTCTTCATTTTTTTATGAGCAGTGTGTTTACAACATTTTAAATCAAAGGGACTGGATCCTGGAATACCTGAGATCACTATTTTTCTGAATTCATGCTTCAAAGGAAGTTCAGAAATAGGAAAGGATTTGCAATTTATGTTTAATAATTGGAGTGGAGCACCTGCTAAGGCAGAATATTAGATTGTTTCATATAGTGACAAATGATGAGACGCTGATGTCCAATGACTCTTGTAATGTAAATTGATTTCAGATTACTGCGGAGTCTCTCTTTAGTTGACAGTGATTGTGCAGACTGCTTTGAAAAAGAGTTAGTGTGCTCTAAATCCATGGGTTTTTACTCTGTGTTTAGAGGTTTCATAGCATGGTTTTAATGAAGACTGTTGAAGCTGTGACCATATAGAATTTACTTTGAATAAAACCCTTTTCCATACCAGGAGATTTCATTTTTGTTTCTCCCCATGAGCAATATGGCCACAGTAGTTAGTCACTGTCATTTCACACTCCAGAGCCTGCTGAGAGATAGCAGTCACATTTTTCTTTCCTCTTTCTCTGGACTTCTGCCTGAAGTCTTTCTTCCATGGAACACTCTATTACAAGTTGCTCAGAAACAGCAGGGAAGGAGCCAAGAGATGCAGTGCCCAAAGAGGAGGGACCCGTGAGTTGTGCCTGCTTAAAATGTACCTGGTGTTCAGATGAAATGGTGACATGTACAGGAACATTTCTGCAAGTGTTTAGACTCAGAGAGATTGTGGTAGCTATTTATCATATTATGTCAATCTATTTCAAACTTCCTGTTCTAATAATATAAAACCAAAAGAAGATCTGGATTGTGATTATAAAAATTATTTTTTTTTAAAGGACAAAAACAAAGGTAGTAACTTTCAAGGAACAAAAAAATTTTAGATTTATTTTCCCTCAAATCCCCTTTCTGTAGGATAGATATCACATTCTGCTTTGAATTTTAATAATGACAGTAGGTCTCAAGACTAATGGTGCCTGTTTTCAGAAATGTTGTCATATGTGAATAGTATTTGAATAGACTCTTATCTTTCAGGGTGGGATGGGAAGATAGAGGAAGATTAAATAGGTTTTTTATAACATTTTTGTCAGTCATTTGAAATGTTTCACACTTTATTAAAGGGCACATTAAATGCAGACATACTTGTAATCTGAAGATTTATCCAGTAGTCGCTGAAAGCCAAAACTGTACAAATTAATATTTCAGAGTAAACTGCATGTAAACAGATTGTGTCTTTCTCTTTGCATGCACAATTTCCATTTGTGTGCACATCTAAGCCTAATATTTTTAAAGAAGACACTGTATTATGTAATTCATTCTTTTGCTGGTAATTACTCCACAATCAAGAGAAAAGATTAACTTACAGGTTTTAGAGGGATTTGGTGATTGGCAAGGACAGTCACCTTTTATTATGAAAATCTGTATTAAGTAAGCCCACGCTTAAAATATGAAACCGTATTTCTCACTATTTTCTTGACTCACACAACCTAAACATGTTTAATGAAAGAACACTGTGGCCTACTTTAGATTACATATTTAATTCTATGTATTTTTATTACCTGAAATTCTTTTAATTAATCTTGTCATCATAAAAATGAACTTTTACCAGATATTTATCATTCATCCTTTTTGGAAAAATTGTGCTACTTTTTAATAGTCAGATATATGGTATGTCTAACATGGTAAATGATGATTAAAATTTTTTTGCGCTATTATATTCCCACTATATGAATTCAAACTATAATGAAAAATTATGAAAATGGATGGATAAATTGACTTGAATTTAAAAATAGGGGCCTTTTTTTTTTTTGTCACAGTGCTGGAAATAGCCTCTAATTTTTTTCTCAAGTATACTATTCTGTTGGATTAACTTGTTTTGGGTTTGTGTATAAAGTTCATTTATTCTTAATTAGAGAATGGTAATGGTCATGAGTGACACTGAGACCGCGCTTGGAAAAATTTTAGAAACAAATGAAATTATTTTTCCAGTAGTTAAAAATGATTGAATTTCAAAAATCTGATGAAGTCTTAATTACAGAGAATCTCTACTGGGAAAATTCAAAACTGTGAGATATTTGTCCAACAAAAAAAAAAATCCAAACCAAAACTTTGTTCAACCTAAAGAATCTTAATAAGGCAGTAAGAGCAGCTTAAATTTAAGCAAACACATACACCTGTGTACATCTTTAATCTATTTCTATAATTTATATCAAACTTTTTGACAAATGAGTTTAATGCCGGTAATAAGGACCATTACAAGAAAGGCTAAAAATGTGCTATGGCTTTTCAGTAATTCTGTGGTATTGTTACAATGTTTATTACACCATCACTGAGATGTGGATGGAAATTATCTTTTGCCCCTAGGCAGTTTGATATTAGTTCAATTTAGCTCTTAATTATTCACTTTCTATTGTAACCTGTGATTTTTACCCAATTTATTTTGTGTGAGTGCAGCAGAGGAAGGAGTGGAATGTTTAAAGGTAATCCATGTTTTTCACCACAGTGCTGAATCAAAACCACAATCAGATATAAAACAAGAGTTCATCTCCAGAGTATTTAGACTTGGCCAATGTGAAAGGGTGTTATCCTACATCTGAGGTTAATTGTGGCTGTTTGAGAGTTTCACCAGACCCCGGGGTTATCCTCACAGCACCTTGGAATGGGGAAGTATCAGCTGCACATTTGTTTCAGTAAATTACCTCTGTTTATGTGAGAATATGTGAAAGTTGTGATATGTCCTTGGTCACTTGTATGGTTACACCGACAGCTTCTTTGTAAATTTGCTTTCTGGTTAAGACTTTTATGACGAATTACAGGGCAGGATTCCCAGCATGGCCCTCCAAGTGCCTGGGACATATCTCAACCCAGCTTCTGTTATATGAATCCAAAGTGCTCTGTACATTGAAAAAAAAAAAAAAAAAAAAAAAAACAAAAAAAAAAAAAACCAAAACAACAAAACCAAAAAAAAAAACAGAGCACAAAAGAAAAAAACACCCAAACATACATAAAAAACAAAATAAATTCAACCTAGCTCATCTAGTGGTCATAGAGCAGTCTTAAGTCATTCATGAGAGCTAGTACCCTGTTTGAGATGATTACATCTGACTGCCAGAGGTGCATGGAATATGGCAGAAAATAATTTTTAATTTGGAATTCAAGTCAAACTCTAAACAAAACACTGTCTCAATGGTTCAGGAGATTTTAACACCTTTTGTCTATTCTTCTGACACTTATAAGTAATTCTCCTGGCTTTATATAGAAGTACGAAACAAAGGTCAAAATGACCTTAACTTAGAATGCTGAAAGCTCAGTAACCTGGATAGAAAATGTTCTGGTATGGCATATTTTGTTCCAGGCCTAAGGATTCATATTCTATTTTAGTCTTGATACACCACTAAAAAATTTTTTTTGAGTATTTTGTGTTATAGATGGTAGCAGATAAACTTTTTTTTTTCTGTTAAAATTTTTACAAATCCTGTTTACTGTAAAAATTGTTTCATGTGGGGAGATGTTTTGTGAAAAAAAAAAAATCAGAAAGGATATACAAAAAATTTCTTGACATTTGGTATTTCCAAGTTCTTTGGTTTACTCTGTTGTTTTTAGAATACTGAGAAGTCAAATAAAGTCCATGCAGGCTCCTCCATGATTTTAGGCTCTCTGTAATTCATTGTCCACACTGTTTTTCATTGACACAAATGACAGTGACCATACAAGCACGTAAACTGTCACTGCCACTCAGATGGTGTAGTTCAAAGGAAATGTGAACTCACAGGAGATAACTTAACCTGAGTCTAAGGGGCTTGAGGGAACACAAAGTGTTAAGTAGTGTTTACACATCTCACCTCTTGACAGAGCTCAGAACTCATCTCATCTGGAGATGCAACACCCCTCCCTTCCTCCCTGCTATAAAAAAATGCCATTTGCATGAGGGTAGGAAAGGACAAGTTAGACATGGGAACTTAAAAGCTTAAAGAAGTCTGTTCTCACAATAATTAGCACAGTTCAACCCTTGTGATTTGAATCTGCCAAGGATCGATACTTGGCTAAGAAATGAGTGCACTTTTTAGGGTTGAAATTAGATAACCTTTTCAGGAATATTAGATGTAACAATGATGTCATGCAGTGTCTCATTTTGGAGAAGCCAACTTTGTCTTTCAGCACAAAATAATAAGTGGCATTTCCTTTCCAGTTTGTCAATCCCCTTTGAAAAATCCTTCCTTTGTCAGGGTAAGTAATTTCCCAAATTATAAAAAATTAAAGTAAGAAATATTGAAAAGCTTTTTTTGAAAATATAAGAAACACCTCTCTTGATATTTTCTACCCTTCTTTAGCCAAAATTCACCTTAATTCAAATAATTTTGCATCTTTCTTCCTTTCTGTAACTAGACTGAAAAAAACTTTGTCAAGGCAAAGTGCATTGTGTAAAAGCTTTGTGCACATCTGAGGAAGAAGGCATAGTCATGTTCTATATAATATTTTACTGGGAACTGTGTTCCTCGCCATCTCCTAAGTAACTGGGACTATCACAATTCTAAATGAGAGCAAATGAGCCCTGTTTAGGCTGTTTCTCTTTGCAAATGAGTCCATAGTGGGTATTTCTGCCTTTTACCCACTCCAGTTTCTTCCATTTGTAAAGAAGTTTCCCTCTTTACCAACAGGATTACAAATTTCACTACATTTTTATCATCATCCTTGAATAGCTCCAAGCAGTTTATATGCATGAACCTTTTAATTGACTTAACATGCCTTTCTTAGGAGGATCAGAATTAGTTATGAAGCATTACTAAATGGGTCAATTCCCACGATGTTATATTCTCTGGTTAGGCCTCCATTTTATGCAGAAAAAAGCAAAGGATTTTCTTACCATATCTTTAGTGTGTAGAAACCTCATGTTTTCTGTGAAATCAGAAGAGGAAGACAGATTATTTAAGCTGAGTTATTACCCATATATCCACAAGAAGATATAGATTGTATCCAAGAAAGCCACAGAGATTACTGGCAAAACTGGCAAAGGAACAATTGCTGTTTTATCAGGCAGCTGGGAAGAGAATGGGAATACATATTTACTTCATGGGGGCAAATATTCCTACTAAAACTCTCCCAAAGGGAGTATATTTTAATCTACCAATAAAGGGGATAAATTCTAGAGAATGTTAAAGGGAATTTAATTATATAGTATTTAATCAAAAAGCATTTGTCTTGGCTTCTTTCCAAATTATAGAACTTTCTTGCTGGTCTTTTGGCTAAGCTCCAGTAAAATACACTGAGTATGTTAGAAGTATGAAAACTATATCCTGCATGAAGGATGTGGACTTGGTGAACTGAAAGGTCTTTGCTGCAGCCACCGTGTTTCTATGACTTCCTTTCAAATTAGCAGGAAATGCTCATCCCCTAACACCAGAAATAAAATCCTCTCTTGCAAGGTAAGAGTTGATTTTGTTTCTCTCTCTTCACAATTAGGCTAAGACTTAATCATTCATCTTGGCTCCCAAAGGAGCTAATGTCATATTTCTTTTCCCAGTTCACCATGCTCTTCTTTTGTCTGTGGTCATCACAATGGCATTTGGTGGGGAAGACAGGCAGCACTGGACAGGACTCTTCTTGGTAACATGAGCCAGAAATACAAGAAGCACATCAGTAATTGTGAGCACTGAAAATTATTCAGAGACCCGTGGAGGAGTGATTGACTAAACCCCCTTGTTCTTAGTCCCCAAAACACCCAGATTCCATTTCTCTGCTGTTCACCCACTGTAAAAGACTCCAAAGTGATGCACCTTTGCATGGAACCAGTTATGTGGATTGAACTCCTGCATTTATCTCACAGCGATAGGAGCTTTAAATGGTTTTATATTTCATTACACTATTACAGCTGCTGATCTGGGCAGTGCTAATGATGAGGGTTATTTTGCCAGCCATAAACAGATGGAGCATTACTGTGCAAAATGCTGTGGTGCTGTGAGGACAGTGGGTGAAATCCCAGACAAGGATAGGAGTTCTGCTGGCAGCCCAGATAGTTCTTCTGCAGTTGGTTTCTCACAATATTAGTCACCATAGAAGTGTATTGTGTTCAACTGAACAGAAAATACAGACTCAGCCATTTGTACCAGAAAAGTTGTTGTACTATTTAACAACACTGCAGAACAATTTAGTTGGTCTATATAAAGGAACTCTAGAAATACAAAACGCTATCCATATAAGATATGAAACTAATCATTATATACATTTTTATACAAATTGGGCACCCAAATTTTCCCAGAGGACTGCAGAAACAGGAAAAACAGGAAAAAAAATAGGACCCCCCTTCAGCATTTTAGGGAGGTTGGATTTCATGGTTTTGGAAGGGCCCTTCCAATACAAAATGCCCTATGATCCTATGAATTAATAAAATATGCGAGACATACCAGCTTTATAGCATGGAAGTCAGAATTATTTTAATTAGAGGTGAACAGGACAAGTGTTTGTCCTAACTTTGAGATGAATGTTTCCAGTCCTTCACATCATCATCTTCTAGCAAATATTGTCTCTACCCAATAAAAACCCATCAGGTTATACTGATAGGGTCCAAATTTATCACTATTACAATACCACCCACAAGATGAATTATGCTTACAGGTTGTATTTTAAAATATGCATTCAAATAATACCTGAGGCATTAAGCAGCACATGAACATCCATGTAAGAACAGCTACCTATTTCTATATCATATTTTTCATCTAAATTGCAGGTTAATGACATGCAATATCAATATAAGACAGAGAAATGACCAGCGCACATTTTTATTCCACATATATTTCCTTCCCTAATATAATGAATTACCTTGCAAAATGTTTTCCCTGATTTGCATCTTTACTACTTTGCATTTTTTTCATTTTCCCTCTGCCTTTCTGGTACAAAACTATCCCAAAAGCACTATGTTTACTGCAACTCAGTAGTGAAAAGAAAAAGAAGTAAAAAGACACCTGGGATGCTATTACTTAAACTGCAAAGATATTCCTACTAGAAGCAGGAAGACTTCTAGAAAAAGAATTAAATTTTTGGTGTGTAATGAATATGGGAGAGATTATTCTCTTCCCCCATGGAGGTTATGATGCAATGCTCCCAGCCTATAAACAGTTATGTAAATGCTTAATTTGAAGCATATGAGTCATCTCAGAGCTTACAGAGTGTTAAGCAGTTTCCTCATTGCAGAAGTGTAGCCTAGACAAGAGTGATAACAAGGGTGCTTTGCTAAGGTTTCTCTACCAATTTGTTTAGAGCCCTTTCCAGTGCCTAGCCATCCTGATTTTATTTATTCTTTTCTAATAAGTTGAAAGTAATATTGCCCTACAGATTATACTGAATTTAACTTGACACCCTTTATGTAAATGCATTAATAAATATTCTCCCTTCTTCACACTTCTTCAAGTAGCCTGCCAAAAACAAATGACCTCTTTGAGGAACAGATGAAGAAATAGTGAAGGAAAAAATGAGCAATCACAAATGTAACTAGCAGTGCTTGTTATCACAGTGACATTTACTGGCCTCCACCAGAAGGAGGTTCCATTGCAATTTAAATCCAATTTGCGCAGAAGAAACAGTGTTCATAGACCTACAGCAAGCAATGCATGCTATACTTATAACACCAATGGGGTCCAGAATAAATAAGCTCTGGTACAGAAGCAGTGCAGATGATCCAATACAGCATTTTACAGCTGCATTGCTGTCAGGATTTTGCTATTATTTTCTGAGTATTGGTTTACTGTGGGGCATACTCAGGCCTATCATTCATTCAGCTGATCCCGAGGGTCTCTGTTGTGGAACCTCATCTACTTGCTGCCCTTGTAGTTGAATTAAACTAAACAGAGGATTAGAGGACAAATTTATCTGAGCCCTGGTGGCAGGTAAATTGGAACAGCAAGTGACAGAAAGTATCCCAAAGTCCTACAGGACTGGAAACTACACCTAAACTACACCTAAATGTCAAGGTCAGTAATTTTTGGGAAAAGATAGTCTCAGACAGAACAAATGTGCTTCACAGCATTTTGGTAAATCAAACATCTTAGATTCATGGCAAGTCAGTAAAGATCACCAAGATTACAAAGCTCTGGTCTTGAATACTGATAGTTGTGAGGGATGTTTCCTACCTGACCAATAGAACTAGAAGTCAGAATTTCCTGTGGGCTACAAGTGTCACTTTGGAAGATGCCTTCCTGTCCAACATGACCACTGTGCCAGTGGTCTTGGTGCATCCTGGGTTTGAGGTGGTCAACAGGAAGGCAATCTACAAGCTACAGCTTTGAGAAGCTCAAGCTGGACTTTCAAGGACTGTGTTTCCAGGCAGAAAGACAAATAAGATTTTTCAAGATCATTGATATGAAGCTTGCTAGCAGGAAAACCTTGGGACCCCTAAGTAATTTATTTTCCTTAAAAGAATTTTAAAACTCTTGGAAAATAGGTGGTCAAGGTCCAACTGGGTTGCCAGACTCCTTCCTGCATCTCTTGAATACAAATTCTGCAAGTCCTGGGAGAGATCCCACAATCTCGTTTAGCAGGCCAGCCTTGCTTTTGTGACTATCCTGGTCTAACAGCTCTAAGGTGCTGATCTATTCAAATTAAATAAACCAGCAGACAGGAAAAAAATCAATAAAATAAAATGGCAAATCTTTTTTATCAGAAATCCTGTCTCCTGGAAATCTCTGCTTTTCATACCACTGTCTAAGCCACAGAAAATTAATTCTGTTGAACCCAGTGTGTCCACTCTATGAATTATTCATTTATGAGCAGTTGATAAATAAACTGTAAAAAATCATATCAGAGATTATTTTATACCCGTCTAACTTATTTAACAATTTGCCTCTGTAATTTTAAATAATCTATTGGAGCTTTTAATGCTCTCACTTAGTGAAAGGGTGAGCTAGTAGCTCTGCATTTTTTTCTTTTTTAGTGAAAATCTATGAGTTTTCAGTTCTTTACATAAACAAGAGCTCATCTGCAACATCTCCTATGGCACCAAGACAAGTTTTTATTCATAAAAGTGACATTTGAGTAACTAATAGCTTTTTAATAGAAATATCTCTATAATGAAACAGAAACGAGAGGGGTTTTTTTCCTTGTAAGTCTTCATTTATGAAGAAAATGTCATGTCAACCTTTTTCTTCTGCCTTTTCAACAAATGCTCTTTTCAAACTTAAATTTCATATTCATTCTAATATGTAACATGTGCTAATCATATTAGGAATGATTCATTTTATTCAGAATGGCAAACTGCTGCTCTTAGCTAGTTCTTATTAGTAATGCCATTCCTAAAGTTACAGCAGAAGTATCTTTCTCAAGGATGAAGGAAAGTGTCTGCTCTCAACCAGTTCTCCCACACCTCTTCTGCAGTGTCTTATTTTGTTGACTTTGTTATCTTTTATGATCACACCTCAAAGTAATTTCATAATATTTAATGATATGTTAGAGATCTGGCAGATCCCAGACTCCCTCACTTTATGTGTGAAGACAGAGGTGAAAGGTGAATTTACATGTTAGCAGGGTTCAGGCTGCCTCTTGCCTGTCCTGGGTGCTGGAGACCAAGGCTTGGAGTTGTCTCCAGGCAGGGAGGTACTGGAGGCTGCAGGACACCTTTGAGATGGGGAGGAGGGATGGGATCAGACAGGTTGGCTGTGGGAACAGGACAACAGGAGTATTGAGGGGCTTTTGTTTTGAGGAGAAACAGCAAAATCCTCCTCTTTCAGCTCAGCCTTTTTTGGAACCTGGTTTTAGGCTATTGCATTGTCACTGGGTAGGTGCCAGTAGCCCATCTCTGAGGTACCTTATTCCCACCATCCAGCTTTCCATACATACCCTTGAAAAGGTCAGGTCCTAACCTGAAAAGCAATCATTCTCTTCTTCTCAGCTACTCCTTCTACACAATACTGACCTCAACATTCAAGATGGAAATAGTTTTTAGAAGAATTCCTTACTGCAGTATAAGGGGGGAAAAATGAGCAGGACATTGAAAAGTTATTGCTGCTCCTCTTGAATTAGATTTTTTCTCACACTCATCAGGACAGGTATTCGTTTCAGAGACTGGCTGAAATGAAATAGAAAAGATACAGGACCAAACACGCTTTGTCATCCTATTACCTGCCTTTGACACCAAGGAACTGCTGCCTGCCATCTCAGTCTTGAAAAAAAATCTTCATCTTTAAATGATGACCTAGAACAGGAACAATTTTGCCTCTTTTCCCTCTGCCTTTTATTATTCTCCTCTGTTTTTTTTCATGCTTCTTAAATGAGCTCATTATTTATCAGGTGAACTTTAGCATCTCACACTACAAAATGTTTTAGGACAACAATTTATGTAAAGTATAGTTTAGCATACTTGCTTTCCAAAATCTAATGCATTAAAAAAAAAGTCCGTAACAGTTCTCTCCAAACTTGAGTTTTAGCTATCTTTGATTATACTGAGACATGGAGAAAATAAATGATAACAAGTTGGATGCAAAGCACTTAATTGGATAAAATCACTTAGCTGCTCCTTATACCAATAAATTTACATCTTTTAAATTCTCATATAAATGCATGCTTTCTTTAAAAAGCACACTGCTGAACTTCCATCAGAAGACCTATTTTTTTTTCTTTTTCTTTTTGTATCCCAGTGTTTCAATAATGAAACATATTTCTGGTCCTATTTCATATGCACATCCTGTTAGAACAGACAGACAAACTGTTTACAAAGGATGGACCTATGACCTTGCTTTTTGTTATTTGCATTGCTGTAGTTAAAGTCTGTCAAAATTTTCATCACAAACCTGGGTTGCTTTCAGGGACTGTGACACTCATACCTAGATATTTGCCCCTCATGCTATTCAATGGTACAGGTACAGGATGCTGGGGTAGTAGATCTTTGCTCTAATTCAGTATGGATGACTGTTTTCTTTCCCACTTCGTGTGTTTGCAGATCAATGGTCCTAAATTACTATTACAGTGTTTTAAAGAGGTTTTTTTGCCTCACTATTCTCACCTCAGATGATTCATATGACTTCCTTTAAGTATGGGTTTTTGAGAGTGCACACTATACATATACAGGAAACTTGCTGGATATGTGATCATGCAACACTTATTGCTTAATGCCATCCATTTTGGACTGTTTTATAAATGATTTTCATGTCTCCATTTATGACACATTTTTAAAGGGATGGATGTCATTTAGAGGGCTAAAGACTGAAAGCAAACACCATACTAAGCACTTTCTAAAAATCCATTAATGTTTTACTATCCAGTAGTTTGTAACAGCACTTGCAAATAATTGCATCAATAAAAATCAAAGCCTGTAGCTGCAATGATATTCTTTAGAGCTGGTGATGGGCTATGTAGTGCAAGGGTTAACACACCCTCTTCTTATTCCCCAGACTTGGACTAAATTTCTAGCTCTGAGCAAGAAGTGCAAATGGGTTTTGAAAAGTTACTCTGGTCCCCTGTGGAGAGGTGTCCCCATCAAAAAGCCACCATGCAGCCTGGGGTGAGTGGCAGCCTCAGCTCTGGGGGACTGGGGACTGGGTGAGTGGTGGCACACCCAGCTCTGCAGAGACCTGTGCTGGGACAGACACCGGCCTGCCACCTCCCTCCTTGGACATTTTGTACCATAAATATTGCATCATGAATATTTGTCTCTGTTCTGTAACCAGCAGCTGTCGTACCTCATATTTCTATTGTCACTCAAACCCTGCTTTCAGTCCTTGCTTTGAGACTTCCAGAAACTGTTAAAAGCACAAACAGCATTGTAGACTGTGTTCTGTATTCCCAGAGCTTGAATGGAACAAGGTGAATTTTTCCTTCATTTTTCTCCATTTTTTAGAAATGCCATAACTCAGAACACTTAGAAAATATAAAAAGAAAAACAAAACAAGAACAAAAAAAAAAAAAAAAAAAACAAAAACCCACCCAAACATCCACAAAACCAAACACAAAACAAAAAATAAAAACACACAAAAAACCCAAACAAACAAAAAAGAGGAAAAACAGAAAAACAACCAAAACAAAACAAAAAACACAACAAGGAGGTTGCAGCATTGGTGGGCATACAGCACGAGGAGGGTCGGTTGTGTAGATTGTTCAGGAAATTCACAATTATGTAAATAAAGAGGATTATTATCCTGCTTGCTGACCTCAAACATTTGGCTTCAGACACAGGAGCCCTAAACCTCTCAGAAGTTTTGCTGGCAGGACCCTGTGCTGTGCAACCATGGAAATTACAACTAAAGGAGAATGAAGATGGACTAGAGAAATGGGGCCCACATGGCTGCTGCAAGATAAATCATTTCAGCCTTGCTGCTGTTCAGACTTTCCAGTATTGAAAAGCATCTCCTCCTGATAAAAATATTCAACAAACCAAAAAATTTAATGACTAATTGTTATTGAGAAGGAAGTTGTTTTGGGAGAATCACATTTTATGATGCCCAGGACTACACCCACGTCAAACACCGATAGGGACATGAGGCTCTACTTTCTCCTACAGTGCCTCCAGTCTGGCCAGGTCATTTTCTGTTAAAGAGGAAAAGTCAATGTGAAGCCAGCCCTTGATCAGGTGTTATTTAGGAGTACAAGAAACTATCCCCCTCTGTCCTGAGAAACAGAAGAACAGCTACTATTTGCAGAGGGGAATGAAGTTCACTGGTCTTCACTCACATCAAAACCAGAGTGGGATAAGAGGTTGGGAGCAGTGGGCAGGCTCTGCCATAGAAGAGGAGCTTTCATACAGAGTGAGGACCTGGAGGGGGGAGCTGGATGGTTCAGGAATGTGTGACAGGAATCCTCCCTTTGCCCAGACACATATCTTCCCCTGTGGGAATTCTTGTAACTCAGGTCCTCTGCTCCCCAGGTCAGAAAGCAGGGTACAGCATCAAGAATTCACCCTTGCTCCCATTTATAAACTTCTTTAAACTATAAGTTTTCTTTAAACTTCAGGTAGCACGTATGCAGTACTAGCTGGATCTTTTTTATTCCATTTGTGGTATTTGCGCAGCCACCTTCATCAAGCATTGTCTATCAATCTGCAATTTCTTGAGGTATAATCAAAAAACTGCCTGAGTGCCTTCCTTCAAAGGAAGCCAATCAATAGAATTGGATTATTCCAGCACGTGTGTGGTCCAAGAGTATGGCACATTTGTCACTGAGAAGCAAATGAGTTTCTCCATTTGCATCTTTGTGAACCAGAGGGTTTTGTTCTAATGGATTTTGTTTCAGTGTTTTCTTAGGAGAGCACTTATTCACTAAAGGTTAATTTCTTAACACGTGTAAGAGAAATAGAAAGACTACATAATGTAATGACTGCTGTGTAAAAGCAGAAAGCCTAGTGCTCCTAGGAACAGCATGCATTTCCATTTTATGCAATAGAAATATTTGATGTGCTAGGATTTTAACATTATATGAACAGATACTAGTCTATATGATATTTAATTAAATGGCAAATTGTTTCTAAAGTTATGCTAAGAATTAGTATTTTTTCTGTCCATTGCATTACATCTTCTGGACTTAAAGCAGAAACACATTTAAACTATATATATATATATATCACTCTTTTTCATTCTTTTCTTCAAGTAGAAAAACCCAATATGAATAAACATAAAATCCCTTTCTACCATCAGAGGCTTTACTGCAGTAAACTTAAAGTTGGTGCACATTTTATTTATCTGTTTTATTAGTAATCAGTACTAATTAGTAATTAGGTTCATTTCATCAGGGCTCCAATTTTCAGTGGTTCTTAATGGCTTTCCTGGTGAAAATTTCAACAGAGTAGTGGTGTCACATATTTTAGAACCAAATTGAAGTATTTTGATTTACATAATAGATGTGGTTTATTTCAATAATATTTATCCTGCTGTGCCACATTGCTTCATGGGAGCAGTAGTTTTCCCTATTCAAATGTTTGCCAAACTAGAATAGATCTTTTCCAAATGACATTTTCCGTCACATGATCTGATCTGACAGAACAGATTAATTCATTAAAATCTTAGAACTGGTGATGTTCACAGTGTGTGCTGAAGAGAAAGATCACCAGAGGAAGATAGAGTCTTTAATTATTTGTTGTTTGTAAGTTAGAGTCCCAGTTTCCTTAATAAGAGCCCAGGTGTAGGTGACACTGTGCATGCTATTTTCAAAGGCTCTTTTTTTTTTTTTTTTTTTTATATCTTCAATATGCAGCCCATCTCTACAGCATTTTTTTCAGAATACCTCCTTACCCAAATAATTCCCTGCAGCCTACCCACTCCTACTCAGTGGTAAACTTGCTTATGAAGAAAGAACAAAGAGAGGAAAAGAATAGTCAGGCTGACCAATGGAAAATAAACACAGAATTTATTATTTAGTATATATGCATGACTCCAAAGTTGAGAATTTGACGTATGCACTCAAATTACCTAATGATGATACAAACACTGCAGTCCCTCTCTACAAAGCAGTTAAAGAGCAGCTGTTATAAGGCATTCCTGTAAAACATATTTTCTAATGCTGTTCATTAAATTCTGTGTCCAAAGACATCAACAGGATGGAAGAGCCGCAAGAAGTTGAATTTGTATTTAGCCTGAATTGATGGCTGATCCTTAAGATTGTTGATATTTACACTTAAGTGTGATCTGCCATTAAGTTGCTTGCAAAGTTTGGGAAAATAAGTATGTCATTTATCACTATCTGGAATCCAGAACATCCTCTGCTATTCTTTGTACAGAACATATTGTGCAGTGCACCTGAGAGGGAGGCTGGGAGAAGGTACTGCTTGTGATGATTTATGAGCAGAGTTTTTTGACATGGACTAGCACACACCAGAGGCCTAAGCAAACCCACTATAGTCTGTTCAGAAAGAAGAGGAAAACAGGATTTATAAAAAAACCTCCACAGCAAGACATTTGAATGCTTTTATTGGCTGGAACAATGCTGTTCATGTTAAAAAAAAAAAAAAAAAAGGCAGTTGTATCAACAGTTTTCACAAGCAAAATAAAGCAGAAAGGGAGCTGTGCTGTTGTGTGTTATTCAAGTAGTTCCTCAGCAAAACAAGTCCAGCAACAGCTGTGTTCTGACCAAGAGAGCCACTCAAGTCCCTCTTTGAGCCTGCTGCTGCTTTACCTCTGGATTCTGTTTGGGATGGAGAAATATGTAGTGAGAGCTGTAATGGCTTGAAACTGTCTTTCCTAACTAGCAGAGAACTTATTCCAGCTTTGTAGTTTCTTGAGGCCCAGAGTCACCTATGGAACTGCAGGAGCTTATAGGTCCTATTGCATTTCTTGCCAGTAAATATTCTTTACCAGAGGGACGTACATTTAAATTTTTCTTTATTTTTCTTTTTTTTTTTTTTTACTCTCCAAAACATGAAGGCCTTAAGCAAGAAACCTCTCTTGCTTAAAATGTGATTCAGAGCAGGACTTCACAGAGCCAAAGACACAAAGCCTTTCTGGAGGTCAGTGACTGCTGAGGGGCAGTGGCAGCCCCAGGTGTGGGACTTGGGGATTCCCTTCAGGCACAGGAAGGAACCACAAGGTCCCTTATGGGACCCCTTCTGGACTCTTTTGTGCAATGGGAACTTTGGGCTGTCAGTACAAAGGTTGGGATTTTTTTTACCATGTAACATCATTCAAATGAAAATACCACAACACCATAATCAAAGGCAGTGTGGTTTAAGGAGAATCCAGAAAGCAAACACTGAATAGTATTAAGCTGTGCATGGTATGAACAGATTTAAAGCTCCCAAGACACAAGTCTGTAAGAAGTAACAAACATGTGAAGTTTGACATTTAGAGCTACCACTTTTCTATTTTTTTCAATCAGAGATATTTTGTTACCTAGGATATTTTCTTGTGACTTTTATCTAAAAACAGCTTAGCTTTTAAAAAACAAATTATCTTTAGATATCACAGAGAGGCCACAGTAAATAGTGTCTATTAATGCATTTTCAAAAAAAAAAAATAATTGCTAGAGTAAAAGTTAAGTCAAGCTTGTAAAACAATTGCAGTGGCTTTCCTTTTTTTTAGCAATACTTGCTTTATGCTTGTGATAGTTGTCTTCCACTCCAGCCTCTACTTCTGAAGAGGAAGGAGTAAAAAATACTTGCTGAACAGATAATTTATCAGCCTGACATTACCATCTATCAAGAAGAGAGGCCTGCTGTTAGGAAAATCAAGATTATTGGTTCAGGGGTTTCGTTACCTCTTGTGAAACGAGGGCAAGTTTGACAATCCACACACCTGAGAGATGTTCTGGACATTTTGAGCCCCTAGTCCCATACATCACTTTGTTTTCTGCACTCTGCTCTGGTGGTTGCTGTCTTCATTGACTGTCTCTGACAGTCCAGCTGCTAAAGAGCCCATTCAAAGCAGAAAGGATTTGGGTTTCTTTTCCTCCACAAGCTATGAAGAAACCCAGTACAAAATCTTTGTATGCATAGGTTAATCTTGGATCTCACCATATATGTTTGAGTTCTGCACCCTATAAAGTGTTGCAGGCTCCAGTCCCTCAGGGCTGATCAGCAGGAACATACAGACAGGAACATATAGACCCCTCCTTCAGGGGTCCTGCTGCTGAGTTGGAATTCAGCAGATGGAAGCCCTGGAAGGCAAAGGGCTTTTCATGTGGTAATGGGTAACTGTGAACAGGCGAATGACTTCAGCTCTATGGTGAATCAGGACTATCTGCTTAGTAAAAAAAAAAACAAACCCAGAAAAATCTAGTGAACAGGAATTAGGTTTTGGTTTTTTTTCTTTCCATTTTAAAAACAAACTAACAAAAAAAAAAACCAACCCAAACAAACAAACAAACAAAAAATAAAAACATAAATGGAAGGAAGGGACTTGTTTAACCTCTTCCCTAAACACTGATATTTACAAGTTCTGTAGAAGTTCAAAAACTACAATCTCTGGTCTTGTTGAGCACCTTCTCCTGATTCCTCCTGATATTTTTTTTACTGTGGAGGAATGTAGTGTGTACCCTAAGTTTACACCATTGTGGCTTGAAGGACATATTCAAAATGTGATTTAGATTCCAATGCAATCAAAATTCCACTCTGCAGCACAGCAAAATATGGACAGGCCTATTAATGAAGAAATATAGCTGTGTAATCACATTTAGCACTTTGTATGATTCTTGCATGATAACACTTAGTGAATGATTATGTCGATCTCTCTCAAACTTACATACACTGAATTCAAAATACACAGCATTTGCAATTTGTATCTTCACAACTGTATGGAGGCAAGACCTGATGACTTGCCAAAAACACGAAAAAACTACTACTCAGTGCTGAGATTAGAATATTGCAATTCCCAGGTTACAGTTATGTTTCAGAAAATAATATCTGGTTTCGCTTGGTTTTGTTTTGGTTGGTTGGTTGTTTAATTTTTCCTAACTCGCTATGGGAAACATGCAGCAGGGCATTTACATTATGTTAAGGGAGCACAAGATATCAAGATGCAGGAATGTGTATGGAAGCTGGAGGGCACACAGCAATAGATAGTGCTTTGTGCATGCAGGGAAGGAACCCAAAAGAATCTTTGCAGTTCACCCTCTTCTAAGAGGATCCTTACAGATCAAGGGTAGATGATCATTTGATCAAGCCACACAGCTGAAAACTATATGGTACCTTTTTTTTTTTCTCTTTTTTTTTTTTTTTTTTTTTTCTTAATCACATTTTCATGAAGGCTTTCAAATACTGTTGAATTGCTTTAGGACAAGACTTCTCTGAAAATGAGAGCAGCTTCTACTTACCTGCCCGCTGGCCTTGTCAGATGACATTGGCAAAACAAGTGGGTCACTGACTTGTTTCTGTCACTGCTGATCTGTCACACCTAGGAAGTTACCAGCTTTCACAGCCCTACTCTTGGAAGACTGATAATTTGGCAGTATTTTTTCCTCAAATGTGAATGGAAATAATGGTATTTAATTCCTGTGTGCAAGATTTTGATTGCATCTGTCTTGACCTTTTACAATTTCATTTTGAGAAGTTAACATTACAAGTAAATGGCATACTTGTAAGTGTGTAGGTATTGCCTAGGTGTTTCCTGTACATAAGTTGTTTAAGTGGCTTACATTGTGTAGTAAAAGTTCCACATTTCAGTGCACTTCACATTTTCAGTCTTTTGGCCCTCAATATTACTAGATGTTGAACATAGCTCTCAAACACTTCTATAATATGATTTTGAGAAATCTTCTTAAAAGAGGTTGCAGTGCATTTTTTATTATTACAGTTGCTGCCAACAAAAAATGGTTTCCCTTCACTGAAGAATCTGTCAAATCAAAGGAGAGGAAGGTGCTCTCATGCTCGATGGTAACTTGTATGAGCAGCAGTGTGAGTAGAATCTCAACTGACCACCACACAAGATGGCATTTTAGCAATCACAAAACATTCACTATTTTCTAATTACAGCTAGCACGTTCTTAGCAGGCTGATGTTTTTAATGAGAAGTTATTCACTAGGAATTTTTTTTTTTTAATAATGTTTGGAAGTTAGACAGTGCCCTCTGCTGGGCACAGGCTCCCCCAGCAGTACTTTGTAAAGAGCCCCAAATGTTGATAATTTGTGAAAATGAGCGCAAAATCTGTATTGTTCTGCTCGAGATATTTGCTGGTTTCAAGGAATAACACCTTTTTGTGGTCCTTCTTGCATTCTGCTCTACTTGGAAGTGTACTGTGCAAGAAAAGCAGGTCTGAGTTTGGATGGCAAAGAGCTTTTTACTAATTAAATTTGAACCCAGTTGGCTTGAGCTGAGTGTGACTTTATCACAGGGAGCAGCAGGAGCATGTAATGCTATACATTCCAATCTTTACAAAAATAAACTCAATACTGTAAGAGTATATTCATCAGAAAAAAAGGTGGTGGAGAAAAACGCAGTTGAATTTACTTCTTATGCGTTCTCTTGCACGTCTTTGGTGCATTATTTCACAGTTTAAAAATTTATAATTCTACTGAGAAGTCAAAAGTGTTATTTTTCTCTTTATGCTTTCTTTACATTGTTTTGCTTTTCTGTTTGTTGTTTTGAGGGGATGCCAATAAAAATAGCAACACTGAAAGTTTCACTTAATAATTCTATTCTGATGCCTTTGGATTTTTCCAGAGTCCATTAAAAAATATGAAGCAAAACAAAAAAAAAAAAAAAAAACACAACAAACAAACCCAAAACAAAACAAAGCGGTTTACCCAGGATGTAACTTGAATTTACATCTTATAGCAAAGGGGACAGAAATAGATGAATTTCCCTAGTAATTTAATTGAAATTTAAAACATGAAATTAAAATCCTTCAAAAAAAGGCTGTAAAACTTTAGTAATCCAGCATTTACAGAAAAGTTTAAACTAATGGCATAGAAAGCATTATATATCCTTTCATGAAACTTGTATGACTTTCAGATCTGTCCTCTAGTTTTTCTCAGTACAGAAAAAACTTGGAGAGAAACAATTGCCTAAGGTTAACTGTGAGGGATTTCTATTAATTGATTGGCAGGTTGTTTATACCTTAGCTTAAAGATGAAGCAAAGCAGCTCTTATATTTATTATATGTTTCATGTTCTCTACAAATCTGCAGACTTTTAAAAGCAGATTGTCCATGCAGAGCAGCTGCTTGGTGCCACAACAGAGGCTGTGTCTGCTCACTTCAAAGCTGAACTTCTAGGGAAAAACACAGCCCCTCCTACAGCACCAGCCCCTCCTACAGCACTCAATCACTCACTCATGATGGCAGCTCTGGAGCAGAGGCCAAGATGTGCTCCCAAAATACTCTGTCCATTCCTAGCATGGCCCTGCAGTCAGGTTTTATTTACATGTGCCTACAACTGGAAGCCTCTTTGCTTCTCCAAGGGAGCTCCATGCCCTCTGCCCAGAGCTGTGAGTCCTGGAGTAACAGAGCCCCTTATTAATGGTCACAGTTGGTCATTAGCTGGTCACTGAATCTTCCTTGATGGCCAGCTAATGAACATCCCACTGGCTTATTGTGAAGATTGGTCAAGATAGACAGAACAGGTAATTTATAGCTGAAGCCCCAGCATGCTAATGGCCTTCCCTGAGTAAATGCAATCAACACAGTACTACTAAGTGGCATCACATTCTTCCTAATTTATTTCTCACTTGCAACTATTTCACATTGAATGGAGACTTCAGATTCTACACTTAAAGATATGTTTGCGTGTTTTATTTAGGGAGAAAACTTCTTTAAGAATTTGTTGAGGAAAACAACCTTAATCTTAAAAGCTGTCTGGTTTTGTTAGGTTTTGTGCTTATCAGAAGATGTTTATTTTTAAAAAACAAATGTATGTTCATAACATTCGTCTATAAAAGGTTCAGAAGCCCATCCAGAGCAAAAATCATCTCTCAGGGTACCTGTTAACTGCAGGAGCCTGCAGAGCTTCGATGGTTCAGCACCTGTGGTGTCTAATCTCTGTGAATCGTGGATAAATTGGCCAGAAGTTACAGTCTCTCTAAGTGTGATCTTGCCAGCTCTTAAAAGCTATAAAGTTTCAACCAAGCCTTGGCTTGGTAGGAAAGCCCTGGAAAAAGCCCAAGAAGTGGCAGTGATGCATTAGGTAGCACTCTGAGTCTGGTGGATAATGCCATAGGGGTTGTCCAATTATCACAGAAGCCTGCCTTGGCTTTACATGTGCAGGTACCTTCTTCCATTTTAGGATTCCACTGTGGCCAAGATTTTCATAATCCTTTAAGGTTTTATATTTCCATTTTCACAAGTTCAAGCATCATAATTATGATGCAAAACCAAAACTAAAGCAAACCCCAAAACCAAACAATCCCACCCACCCCCCACCCTCTATTTGGTACATATCTGCAATGCAACTGCTATAAGAAACCTGGTTTGCATGGCAAGGAACCAAGAAATTGATCATGTTCCACTACAGATCTTCATGCACTTGACCCAAAATATGTCCCTGTGCACATCTCATTCCCTTCAAATGGCTTCAAGATTGCAAAAATCTTTCTCCCAGTGGTTCCAAATTGCACTTCTTGAGCCATGAAGAGATTGAGAAATTGAGTTTCCAGGGAGGTGTCCGGACCATGGCTCCCTGGGGTTTGAAAACAGGAGCTGTGCTTTTCTTTAGAAAGAGAGGTTTTGCCTTCTCTCTGAAGAGACTCATATTTGGCAGCTTTGCTCGAGAATAAGTGATATTATTAAAATTTCTCCTTATTCAGAGATTCCATTTCATACGTTTTGATTATGAAGGAGACCCTTCTCGCCATCCTAGTTTCAAGTACCGGAACACTCCTGTCTCCTTAGCAGGTATTGCTTGCAAAAGGTGTGGTAGCAACCAAACCTTCCTGAAATGACTAAAAGAAAATTAGATCCTAAAGTTCCAAAACACATTGTGAAAGTAGCAGAAATGGTATTTGCCAAATGGTGTTGCACATTTGGAACAAAAACATTTGATTCTGTACCTTTTGTGGCATGGATGTGAGAGTTCAAGCCAGTCATTTATAAGACATTTATTGTCTTATAAATGTTTATTTATTAGTCATTTATAAGACATTTATTTAATAATTACTTTTCTTCTTGTTACACAGAACCCTGCATTTGTTTTCATGCTGAAAAGTAAATATGAAATTCAAGTATTAATGCTGTATTTTTGAGAAAGACCAAGTCCTGACCCAGAACAGAGTATTTCTGAGGAAATTAATTGAACCCAGATGGGCTTATGGCATCTTGGTACAGATGTAGTAGTGGTAAAAACGCTTTTCTCTTATTTTTTGTCCAGGAGCTGTGGTCTGTTAGCTTTAAAGTCCAAAAATTAAAAACTGAAAGTGTCAATAAAATGTTAATTTGATCTTAGCAGCAATATAAACTCCATGGAAATACTCTCTTCATGAGGGGAAAAGACCACTTCTTAAATCCCCTCACTTCCTTAAGTTACTGTGTAATTATCCCCTAAGGGAATGCATTGAGAAGAGTTGGTGCATGTTGAGACAAATCTCTTTACAGCAACAAATGGGAGATCTTCAGCTGTGTCTGTCCTCTTGCTTTATCCAATCTTGCCAACACACAAAATTGCAAGTTGCCATTTCAATCCCTGTGTGTGCCCAAGGTAAAGCCCAAAGCCAATTGGTACAAACCCAATGTAAGGCTCCATATGAAAATAAACAAAGTGAAGGCATATTAGTTTTTAAATCCTCGTTATAATGATTAAATAAGTAGTGCTGTGCATATATATGAAATTTCTGCTCCCTGCTGCATGCTCTGCTAATGGTTCTTCCCATTTTAATGGCTTATAATGTTCAGAATTAGTTCACAGGAGCTTTTTTCAAACTTTCCTGCTAAAGTATAGCAATGAGCACACATCTTTCTACTAGATATCCCTTGGGAATGGAACTCTATAGGAATAAATCAGCCTCTTTGCAGAAACCATTGCAAGGCTGAACTAACACAAATGTAATTGCAGGTCTATTTTACCTAACTCTTCATCTTTTTCAGAGAAAAAAAAATTAAGTTAACTCCTTTTGAAAAGACAGAATCTCTGATATCCTTACCAAACAGAAAATGTATTGGAAAAAATTAATCCTGTTTTTACATATAATTTAATTTCATTTTTATTGCATTTATTTTCAGAAAATGTATTGTGTCAAGACAAGCAGATACTCTTGGAAACTTTCAACAACAGCTGGAAATTGAGGAGCCCTCTAAATATTTTGGTTTTTAAAAAGCAGCTGATTTTAAATTTTGAAATAAACATGTTTTCTTACATTTTTTTGCAACAGGTGGTTCTGCTAATCTGACCTGCAGAGCTTTCTTTGGATACAGTGGAGATGTCAGTCCTTTAATCTACTGGATGAAAGGGGAGAAGTTTATTGAAGATTTGGATGATAATCGAGTCTGGGAAAGTGACATTAGGTAAAAGAAAACAGTTTTTTCTTTTTTTTTTCTCTATATTTTTGATAGTTAATGTTATACTTTTTATCACAGACTAACCAAGGAGTATGTTGGGTCTGATCTTTTTTTTTTTGCAACATCATCCATTTGCTTTTTGACTCCACCAGTAGAGAACAGAAAAATGCCCTCCTCAGCCAAATCTGATGTTAAAGACTTGCAAAAGCAGAATAGCTACCCCAAAAAGAGCTGTAATGTTGACCAGCTGGAATTTACCTTTTTCAAAATGTGTGCTGGAATTTACCTTTTTCAAAATGTGTCAATCTACAAAAACAATTACGAGGACACTTAGTAAGACGAAATAAAGAAAAATTAATATCTTCAGAAAATCAGCTTAAAAAGTTTTTTCAAATATTAAACCTTAAATAAATGGTGAAGTTTGACCTCCCTTTTGGAATGTTTTCATTTCTTCATGAAAAAAATTGAGTTTCCTAGGATGTTATCTGGCTTGTGAGAGCCAAGCATCCTGTTATGTGGGCTGCTTATATCTGCTGAAATACTTGTTTTGGAGAGGATCTGGCAATTCATGCCATATACTTCTACTGCTCCTAAAAGTGCTGCCTCATTTGGAAATTAAGGACAAATGTGGATTTGTATTGAGAATTACATGCTTGACATAGCATACTAAATTTTATCCAATATGAAGTATCTGCTTGGATATGAAGAGATTTCTTTTTCATTTATAACTCTGTATGTGTGAATATCACTGTTTCTATGTATCACAGAAATTAAAACTCAGAAATTCAGGCAAACCTTAGTCTGCATGTCGTGGTTTAACCTCAGCCAGCAAGGAAGTTCCTCGCAGCCACTGACTCACTCCCCTGTTATCCCCCTCAGGTGGGGAGAAGTACCAGAATAGAACTTGTGGGTTGAGATAAAAACAGTTTAATAATTGAGACAAAATAAGAGATTATAATAGCAGCAATAATAATAATTATAATAGTAAACATATATTATTAATAGTTGTAATGAAAATGAGGTATAGAGGAATAGAATCCAAGAAAAAGAAGTTATGCATAATACAATCACAATTAGCAAAATCAAGCAGACCTCAGTGACTTTCAAGGTCATCATCCCCAGACATAGGCAAGAAGGAAGTGTATGTACTTCAAGTTTATTCTACAAAAGTCAAGATCAATACACTAAATGGTATGTATATATGCATGCATATATCAGCTATATTTTACGTTTAAAACTTTCCCCAGTCCTTCATCCAGTGACTTAGCTAGCTGATGACTGACAAAAAAAGTGACAATAAACCTGTTACAACTTTCTTGTTTTGTGGAGGGAGGAGCAGAAAAGCTCATTTCCATTTCATTTGTCAGGCCTGCAATCATTTATCATTTGCTTTCCTGAGTTGATGGTCTTGTTAAGAGGAAAAGAAAGTAATAGGAAGATAGGTGGAGTCTTACACAGAAAGCCTTTTATTTATAATCTCTATGAGCTAGCCACACTTGCTGTACCAGTTCTTCCTACTATTTGATAAAACATTATCAAATTTTATAATGTATTCCAGAAATTATCTCTCCTACCATAGCATGAACACATTGTTTCTGAGTGGCATGTTGAAAAGCCTCAGAAAAAGGACAAATATTTTGTTTGGTCCAGACTCCTGGTGTGAGTCTAAAACCCCAGAATAACTGTTTTCAGTTTTCTCTCTTCTACCTATTCCAAGACTTCATGGATCAGAGTCTCCATCAAAGTGTGCAATTATATGTTATCCATGTGCATATCATTCTTCTTTAAAAAGACAATGAACTGCAGCTCTCATTAACATTTACAAAGCCAAACCTCCTCATAGAAGTGAGGAAGAAAAGGGCATGATATAATTAAATTAAGATTGCATCAAACCATAACCAAATTTGAAGCCAGAGAGTTGTGAGTTGCAAGTAGCATTGTTATGTCATGACTATCTAAAGCTTCAGTGTGGTACAAGCAGAACAGCAGCAATGGTTGTTTTTTCCTCAGGGTTCTCAAGGAACATCTTGGGGAACAGGAGGTTTCCATCTCATTGATTCTTGACTCAGTTGAAGAGGCAGACCTAGGAAATTATTCCTGCTACGTCGAGAATGGGAACGGACGCCGCCATGCCAGTATTCTTCTACACAAAAGGGGTAAATATGCAGTTTTTCTCCATGAAAGGGTAAAGTCTAGGGGTGGTCAGTCTGTAGAGATTCCCTCTGATGCAAGCATGAATTTTAGCTCCCTAAGAATTAATAGTCAATGGTTATTTTTCCCCAGGAATTTGTACGACTTGCAAAATAAAAGAGAAAGGATGTTGTTAATTATGGCTGTCATTGGAAAAAATTAAGTAACCCCTTTTAACTAGATCTCTATAAAGATGCATTTAATAATTCATTAACTTTAAAATTAATGAAGGCTCAACAGAGAAAGAATAGTAGTAAACCACAGGTGATACAACTGTAATAATTTTCTGTAAGAAAAAGAAATCAAATTTTAGGAAAAACAAAACAAAAAAATACCTTCCACATCTCTCAGAAATGCCACCTAAACCCCAAGCCAGGGGGGTTCCTGCATAGCCTGACATGGACATTATCTTTCCAACACTTTTGTTTAACATCAACATTTCTGAAGAGAAACATCATGACAGAAGCTTCTAAGAACCTTCCTGTTTCTCCTCACCACTCACATCCCATGATCCCAGCCTGCCTAATGGGATCTCCAACTGAGATAATTACTGGGAGTTGGAAAATCTCCTGCCAATCAAAGCTCCCAGACCCATTTTGTCCACTTTACCCCCCAGAGGGGGCTCCACATCCCTGGGATTGACACTCCCCACTCTCATGCATGTTCCTGTTGACTTCAGAAAGCAACAAATAAGCAGGAGCAGTGTCTGCATTTTGTTGACATTCCTGTGCTTTTTTTAGATTGTTTGTAAAAGTGAGCAAACCCGGATCTTACTGTGGTGCTGAAGTACTTGTGGCATCTCAATTTATATCAAAGCAGTGATAGCTTTCCTAAATTTAGTTTTGTAGCATGCAAAGTCTGTCTAAGCTTAGAAAGAAACCGTAAATCAAGAGAGTGTGACCAATTTATTTAAATGTATTTTTGGGTACCTCCAATTACTTGAATAGAACTTCATCTGTAGCCATTTTTCTAAACTCTTGTCATTGCTTCTTAAAAAGATGCAGATGTGAATTAACAGATGTTCTGCTTAGCCTGGCATTTGTCATGTTTTCTTGAATTTTCTGAGATGAGAAATTAACTTATTAAGTAGTTGAACCTCAACAATATACCAGCTAGTAGTCATATACTCTGATTCAGAGACATTTGAACCCAGAGCAAGAGCTTAACTCAAAAAACACTGAAATCCAGCAGCTTGCTCTAAATAATCAAATTACTTGATGTAACACTGAAAAAAAAAATTTAAAGCTCAAATTACTTTAAAAACAATACTTATTTTACTAACACCTATTAAGTCACATGCGGATGCTTAGTCCTTATTTTCTCTTCCATACAAGCAGTAGCTCCAAGACTGAAAACTTGTAAGTCTTCTCTGTTCTATGACAACCAGATCTCTAATTTAACTTTGTGCATGCATGAATTTTGCAAGAATCTACTTTCCTTGCTCCCTTTCTTAGAGAACTCAGTAAGTCAGACATACCAAAGTATGTGGCCTCCTGATAACATGCTTAAGAGGAAGTAATCTCAATATTTAATTGCCCTTATAAATAGTAAAAGGACAAAAATAGCAGAAAAACTCCCAAAATTTTTTTCCTCTTTAAGTAAGGCTGAATCTGAAATAGATCTGGAAGCAAAGTCTGTTATGCCCTCAAAAGACAAAAGGTGCCAGATACAAGCCTTCTACACATTTTGCATGTTGACAAGTGTTTCAGTGAAATGATAAATTAAGCATGGCAGATAAAAATTTGAGCTAGTCTCTCAGGTCTCCTAGGAAGAGGAGTTTTGCGCTGCTTGCTTAGTCTCCTGTATATCACCATGACAACCTTTCAGTTTAGGTTTCCTTGTTTAGATCCATATTTAGCCTCTGCTGTTTATTAATTTCTGATTATTTGGCTGACTTAGACCAATTGGGACCTAACAATTAGGTAAATTTGCTTCCTGAACACCAAAGTATTTGCAGATGTAGTAGTTTTGGCTGGTTTTCTAGCTAGTGATCCTCTTTTCCAGCAGTATAAGAGTACAAAAAAATGATGAATCTGGAGTGTTCATTTCATACCTGAAATAGAAATTATAATCCTTCTTCAGCTTCCTGTGTGGAACATTATCACCAGGATCAGAAGGGATAGCAAAGCAGAAAACTCTGCTGCTGAACAAAGAGAGTTCCTGAGAAAAGAGGTATTTAGGGCTAAATGCTGCAGTGGGTATTCAGGTGCAAAGTTTAAGCCTTTCTAACACCCTTGCAACTGCTGCTTCACCCTGGTCAGTAGAGTCTCTGTACACTTAAAAGTCCAGGGGGAGATTTTAGACGTACCTACACTTACACAGGCCCTGAAAGCATAAGAAGCCAACAGTCTAAATCACCAGAAAAAGCCTGGATGCATCTTCCTTCATATTCCCACTGGTCAGCCCGACAGGGACACGCTCTCACCTGACAGAACCCCTGAGCAGGCTCCATCAGAGGCTGGTCCTGGCCCAGACCAGAGCCTGGCGCATTCACCAGGGACAAGGGGCTTCTGCTCTTCCCCTGACGTGGCACTGGAATGGGAAGCCAGAGCCTCTCCTTCCCTGGCATGAGCTCATTTCAGGAGGGGAGCAGAGCACAGTGCCCCTGCACTCCACCACCACTTGTGCAGGAAAAGTGAACCCAATTTCAGTGTCCAGCACTGGGAAAAGCTGGGGGCCCCGGTACCTCCCTCTAGTGCGAACACCAGTGCTCTGTATTCTCAGGGAGCCCAACTCTTATTTTCTCCTCAACTTCTTTTACTTTTTGAGACCAGTGGAGAAAGCCTATGTCCTATGTTTTTTCTGCTGCCAGCTAACCATTTTTAGAGTCCTAAATTTTCTCAGATGCTCTGCATAGGAAGCATTTAATTCAAAGTTAAAGGCAGTAGAGCACTTTAACCATGACAATGACAATGCTGTTTCCTTTTTCTCATTCTTTCCAACAAAATTTGTAAAAAAATAGGAAAAAGAGAGCAATCAGAACCCAAAAGATATAACTTTCACCCCTTCCTCCACCTTCTGACCAAATCCCTGTCACCCTTACAATAATCAACTTATTTTCTCTTTTATGGGGGAAAAGAAATACTTCTTATATTCTAATGCTGATTTTGTTACTTACTGGTGGTAGGTGGCATTGATCATCCAAAGCAATTACACGTTAATCTTCAGCTAAGTAGAGGAACCTTCTAGAAATTAATTTTGAGAGTGGTACTGACAGCAGCTAAGCAGAAATTTATTAATGACAGACCACAGATTGCAGATGATATAACAGGTGGATCACATTACAAATCCATTTTTTCATAAGTTTTTTAATTAAAGGAGACAAACTTATAGTCTATCAATGCAGTAGATAAAAATTCAGTGCATAAGGAAAAAGAATGCTTTTCTGCAATGTTATGTATTGACAAGTATGACTTTCATGCAGGATCAAAGTCTTCATAATCTTATTTTATCATAGACTATGTTGTAAATACAGGTTATTATCTAATTATGTGATTTTTTTTTGAAAGTCCTCTCTGTGTGTCTTCAAGTAGAACTCTACAGCAAAAATAATCTCAAATTCCATCTTGGCATTATCCTTTAAGTAGTATGGATATTATTTTAAAAGCTTTAATATTACTGGCATTTTTCCTGGGACAGACACCAAAACAGGTAACATGCTTTCATGCATTTTTTCAAAGTATCTAATTCCCTTTCTTCCCATTGTCATCAACATAGTATTATCACCTAATTTCCTACCCTTAGCCTCTTTTATGGTTTCAGTTTGTTTTTCTCTGTCATAGGTGTTCTCAGTGGGCATATATGAATCTTGTTGACTGTAAGTTAATGAGGGGTAGTTAAAACAAGTTTGGGGTTTTTATCCTGTCAAGAAAAAAAATATTTTCACTGAAATAAATTGTTTAGAGAAAGAGTATGTTTGAAATTGCCCATGAAAAATATATGTTTGAAAAATATGCAAGGTAATATTTCCTAGATGGAATGCATCTTGAGGAATACTACCTTTTTTTAAACTCATCATTTCTTAATGCATAAACATTATATTAATATTTCCTGTACAATGTAATAGAAAATTCTGAATATAAAGTAATTCCAAATTATCTTCATATGGTTATTAATGATAATAGAATGGCTGACAAGCACCTTAAATTGCATTCATTCACATAATAGAGTAAATCTGGTTTATTACTTACAGACTTGAATATGTTATATGCATTTTCAGTCAGTTAGACACAATTTCACACAGTGGTAGTGATGAGTGACAATTAAGACTTAAAAGAGAAAAGAAACTACTTCTTTTCTAACCTCTGCAAAGAAACCCCAGGTGTTATATCTCCTTTCACCAAAAGCTTCACAATGCTTCTGATGCTTCTCATCATATGAAATATGAGAACAATGAGTTATATTTCAGCTTCTGCTAGCTGGACCTGAGTACTTGTTCACTCCAGTGAATCCCTGAGTCTCAGTGGAAGCTAAACTGTGGAAGAGCTCCAACCCACTTGGTCAGTTCCGACCTTACATGAGTCTATCTTCCACTGCATAAAACATTCAGTTTTTTATTCTGCACTGCAGGAAAGGCTTTTCCAAGACCCTCATCAGGTTTTAGAACTGGAATTGAAATTGGATTGGATGGAAATTGATTTTTCATTCACCTATGGCTGTTGAAGAGGCCTTCACGTTGTCACTGTGCTCAGCAGTGCAAATGTTCATTCCCCCAAGAGGTTCAGGACACAGCATCAAAGGTCAAATATCAGCTCCCTTCTTGTCCCAAACCTAACTAAACTTGACTGTCCTTTCACACTCAACATTATCTAAAATCAGTCAAGGAATAGAATACTAAAGACCTCTGCCTGAAAGAAACTCTGCATAAGACCACTCTTTTAATCAGCCAGGTTGTTCTCATCCTTTAGAAAACTGGACTAAGATAACTCCAGTAAAAGTTTGTAAGATGACTCAGCATGAGCTTAAATCTAACGTTCATCTCACAATTCTTCATGCTAACAATGTGTCAAACAAGTTGGTTTGTTGAACAGATTACTTTTAAAAACAACTTTTGTACCACTTTTATCATAGTACTTCCTTTTATGTAATGACTTAGTGCAAGTCTAACCTTGATTGGCAAGGATGAAAATATTTTCAAATAAAATGCCACAAATCTTTCCCATAATCCATTCATAGCTAAATTATTCTTTAATGCTATCCTCAGAAAAAAAAAATGCAAACAGTATGTTTTATGATCTTACATTCTTGGAACTCAGTACTCAATTTTTCCGCCACATTTTTAGCACCCTTTGGTGCCTCTTACATTAATTTCTTTCAGAAGATCTAAATGAAGTAATAGTGTGGGCTTGTCTGATTTCTGTAGTACAATTAACAAATAAAAGTGTCTTGGTTTAGAGTAAATTTGGGAGAAAATTTTCAAAGGGGTTCTTTTAGAAAGCAAATTCAAGCAGCCCCTCCCCCAACTGATTCAGAAAAATATTTCTTTGGAGAGAAGTGGAAACAATTTTTTATTCAATATTTTATTCACTAGAACAAAAAATGAAAAATATTAAACAATAAAACTTCTTGTCACTCAGAAGAGATGACAAACTCAGAAAGTCCCTTTGTGGGCTGTAGCTTGGCTCTCTCAGTCTCTTGTCAGTCCCTCAGGTGCTGGAAATGCAGGTCCCAGGCCAGGCCCTGGTCGCCAGAGGTGTGAGCTCCTGGTGCTCTTCTGGGTTTTTAGTCTGGAGAAGGTTTGAACAATTCTAAGAAAAAGAAAAACCACAGTGAAGAGAAGTTGTCTGCCTTAGCTAGCTAAAAACTAACTAAAAGGATAGGAGAGCTCTGTCCCGCCATCTGTCCGTGTGGCAGACAGCACAGCCCAGGAGAAGGATGCAGTTTCTGATAACAAACTCTGCACTTCACTCCCTTCTTTGCTCTTGGAACTAGTGTTAAAGGTGCAAAACTTATTTTTAGGCTAAACAGATGAATGGAGATGCGATCATCATAAAGGACAAGAAGCTCTCCTAATGAGGAAGATTTCATGTCATACACAATTCATTAATTTGGGGACGATAACCAAAGATTACTGCAGTTCCACACCATGACACTTTTTCCCTTCAATCTATATCATAAACTGCCTTTAAAATGTATTGTTGTATATTTAAATGTAGTAAGCTTCAGTAACGTTGCAGCATTCATATTTTCCCAACCTTATCCTCTTTTGAGCTGACATACTGTTGGAGATAGTCAGTGTAATTACTCTGCTACTGGGAACAGGTATCCTGCACTTCTCAGCAGAAGTAATAATGCCATCAGTAAGAATATATTTCTATTATAATAATTTACTGTCTCTCTTCTAATAACACTGGAAATCCAGCAGCACCAAGGCTCAGATACGTTTTCTGCCATACTAATGAATAGATTAACAAGATCCCCGTGTTGCATTTGCACACATACATGCTTATGTATATATAATCCCAAACATGACTAGTTCTTTTTTTCATAAGGGAATCTGGAATATAAATTATTTATTGCTATTAAAAAAAGAAAGAAAACCAGGTCCCAATAGTTCTGATGAATAAAATGAAATTACTGCACTGAAAACCATATTGAAAACCATAACTAAATTCAGCCAGCTTCAGTCTGTTCTGCAGACATCCACAGGCATGGATGCTGGCAGAAAGCATATACTTTGTGCTAAGAAATTATTTCATAATTAAGCTAATGAGTAGCCCAAATCTGCTTCTACTGCAATCAGAAGTACTATTGTCCTACAGAACCAATCAGTAATTATTCATAACAGTATCCATACGGGATATCCATATAGGATACTCACACATACCCATCTAGGTACCTTTAGCACAACCAGATTTATTTTTGCATTTTAAAACAAGCAAACAAATGTCCTAAAAAGTAGAGAATATATTTTATACATACATGTATTGGATATGTGTATGCTGTATAAAGCTGTGGATCCATATATTTTGGGAAGATTATTTGTTTTACAGCTATGCCATACCAAATACTGTACTAAGCAGGAAAAAAAAAAGAAAAGAAAACAAAATAAAAAAAAAAAAGAGGAAAAAAATGCATGCTTCTTAATTTTAAAACTGTGAGTATGGGTTTCTTTGTTGCTAGCTTAAACTCTGCCTACTCTTTACAGCTGATCTCTGAAATGAGACTCAGACAAGTGTTCCTGTGTTAGGAACGCTTTCTTTGTCCTTTTGAAGAAAGACACCTGTTTGTAACCAAACCTGCATGTTATAACACTGCAGTCCCTGCTCCCCTTCCAAATTATATTTATTATCTTTATGGTTCCTTTAATAATTGAAGTCTGTGAAAGTATACCTAAACAAACTGAGAACTGCCTCTGACCAAGCCCTATCTCTTTGTGAGTTCAATTATCCAAGACAAGCAGAGAATGGAAATCAGTTTAGGCCACAAAGTTGCAAAGATTTATTTATGTGCTAACCTGAAGCTCTGTGAATAGTCCTGTTGACTTCAGAGGGATTACTTATAGTCCATGAAGTTGAGCAATCTGCGTAAGTGATTGCAAAATTGAAACCTTAGATAGACTGTAATTGGATTTTGAAAAAGCCTCAGAAACTGAATACACAGCTATAAATCACATGTGCTTAAAGTGTTATAAATCACAAGAAAAAAAAAGAATGTTTGAAATATAATTCTTTTTCTTAGCAGTTCAGCTGTATGAGGGCTAATTAGTGAATAAAATTAATTTTAAATTTTTACAGATCATTAAATGTAAAGCCCCTGAAGCATGTCATATAAGTCAAAAGATATGAATCTTTGACAGAACACTTTTACTTACTTTCTTATTACAACTTCAGTTACGATAAGTGAATTACCTGTATGCCACAGTGAAAGGAAGTTTATCAAATATTAGATCCAGGTGAAGATCATATATATAACCTACAAATGTGTCCAATAATTAAGAAGGAAAAGGTATAAAATGAGTGCATTTATTACAAGCCATATATGCTTGATATTTGGGGAGGACACGTGCTTTGTTTTAATTAGCTGTCTCTTTCACTGAGTTGCTTGGCCAAAGCCTCCTGATAAGGAAAAAAATTGTAGCCATTGGTCAAAATGCTTGTAACAAATCTTGTTTTAAATTGAAGCTATTTATTCAGAAACCAATCTACGACCGCTGCAGCAATCAATGTGTTTTCCTTGGAGTAGAACTACTCCTGAGCTACTGGAAGACTATTGTTAATTGCCTGTAACTAAATGATTGCTGTGCTTCTGGATGTAACTCTCTGGCACTTGCTCGTTTGTTGTGTTTAACAAATGCCTGTCGCCCTAAGGGTTAGCCGAGTAATTTTCCTTTACTATTTTCTACATTCAGTCTCAGCTCCTTAAGGACGGCCAGGTCTGTAATGTGAGCCACACAACCCTTGGACTAACTAGATTTTAAAAGGCTTGCACTTTCTCATATCTTGCTTCTGATGTGGAATTGTGAAGAAATGGAATCTTTTTAGCATGTAGCCTCTACAGAAAACTTGAATTTCAGCAGGAAAAACAGATCACACTTCAAAAGGAGTGTAATGCCTGCTGCAGCAGCTGTGCTCAAATCACGCTGTAAAAGGCAGAATAAAGCAGCAGAAAAAAATGCTATTGTGAAGGTAGCCATGAGCTTCAACCTTGCTGCTACTCTATACCTTGTCTTTAACAGTCACTACATCATTGTTGAAACTGCTGACAGACACATCACCAGCACCCTTGGCATCCACAGAGCATTTTTCAGGAGTAAGCTCTGCTAGGGAGCAGCCAGAGCACCTTCCCCAATTCACACTGGGAAAACCGAGGCACAGAAATGTGAAATGGCTTCAGTCACTTGAGGGGCCAGCAGCAGAGGCAGGACTGAGCCTTCTGCTTCTTTTGCCTTCAGTTCAGCTCAACACAGAGTAACACTGTTCCTACAACCCCTGAGCCATCTCAGAGGCAGCCAGTGGCCTTTTAGGGCACAGTTCAGCACCTGCAGAAAAGGAAATTGAAAAGAATCAACCTGGTGTGACTCTGTGCCCAGGCCAATCCCCCTGCCCTCCATAGTGCTGGATGGATGTGGCTATCCCATTTCCAGCACTTCCCATTTCCAGCTCTTCCCACTTCCAGCACTTTGGGGCGAACCCAGGCACCTCGTGGGCTGGGTGTAAGGATGCAGCAATCTGCAGGGCTGATCACTGCCCCTCTCTGCCTCTGAACCTGACAAACTGCACCCAAAACACAGAGTGAACATGTGCTGATAGATGCTGTCCAGCACAGAGGAAAGTACAAGCTGGCTCTGCTAGATCAATAAACCATGAAACTTCCTTTGCAAACAAATCTGTTTAAGAAAGAACCACTTTATCTGTGTACTATCATGATGGCTCAGCAGCAACACATGAAAAGGTAATTGCTTATATGTTTCAGGCTGACTAGAGAATTTTGTTGTTTGCTTTGATGGCCTAATTAAGGACACTTTCATGTGCTTTCAGATAGATTTTACTGAAACAAACATAAAGGCATAATCTTACTTTATGGAGAAACATATAACTAAGGGGGACTCTGATGGCAAAAGTGATGGAGTGTATTAGTCTGATTTCATGCACGATGACAGAAAACAGATGAATACCTGCAGTTATTTCTTTCCATTTAATATAAAAATCATTAGTTGAGTAAAAACTTCTGTTTTCCAGTTGTAAAGTTTTTCTTTGCCTTTAGTGAGTCATAACAGCAGGCACATAAATAGAGTACTTTGTGCCTAGCAACCCGAAATATTAAAGCCTTTCTTCTAGTTACCATTGAACAGCTGCATCTCCTGTATTACAAAATGATAAACAGGTAGAGTAAGCCAGTGCAGAGTAATTTCCATTTCCATTTATATTCTAAAATACTGCATTACTTGTCTATGCAAACCATATTTTATCGAATGTTTTTAATAACATTTCCCTCTCTGGACCAGAAAAGTATTGGGAATTTGAAATAACCATGCCAGTCTTAAAAATATCTAACACAAAAGAGTTTCCAGCACAGTTTTGGAACGAATGACATGGAATATAAATGCCTTTTTATTTTATTTTATTACACTTTTAGTGTCTTCTAGAGAGCAATGAAATCTTCTTACAGTTGCCTTATAATAATATAAAAAAAGGTGTGTGATTCTCAGTAGATGCTGTCAAATAAATGCAATTTTCAATTTTTCCTCTAACCTTTTATTTCTCTAATTGAATTGTATTGTGATGGATTATCAAATCTGCACAACCACACACAAAAAAGGTTACTCCAGGTCCACACTACTTCACTCAGATAGAAGCTGCCCCCCTGAAGAGGACACTGTGAAAATAACACTTGTTCCAGCACAGGTCTTTTATGAAACAAGCACTGCATCTTAGATTTCTAAGATCTGGTGTTTTATCATTCCTCAAAACTGAGTAATTTGGAGAAGCGTGGAAGCTCTTCAGACTTGCCATCTAGTGATTTCCAATTACAGAATTGTTAACAACTCTCCTCCTACCCTCCTTTTTTGACACTACCAGTTTTCAGTCAATGCGTAAATGAAAAGTAGCAAAGCTCTGTGAGCTTCCTTCAAACTGGGGGAGGCAAAAAGTGGCTCCACTGCTGGTGCTGGACACTTGTGGTGGCCACAACTGGCCACTCCCTGCCCTCAGGATCATCCATGGTGATGATCCCAATCCATCCTGTGAGCAGATGCAGCAGAGACCTGAGTGGGACCTGAATGGGAATGCCACAACAGACAAACCAGGACTGTTTGCTGTGTCTGCACATCAGCTAAGCCCACTGGGGGAAAAGTGAGAACAAAATGCAGACCTATGGGAAACTGTTAAAAATATTAGCATAAATATAACTGAGATGTGAGGTTGTAGCATTCCTTGGATAATGTGTCTTCACATCTCTCAAGTGTTTTGTGAGGTTTTAAAATTATTTTTATTTTTATTGTGGAAAAAGAAATAAAATCCTTAATCTTGTCCAGTTTGCCAATGTTCTCTTTGTGTATGGAATAAGGGAAGAGCTGATTTTGCATTGTAGTCCTCAAGAAGGAAACATTCACCTTTGCTTTCACTCTAAGTCATATGGCAACATTTATCTAGGTAAAGCGAACTGTAATCTATCTACAGAAATAAAAAAGGAAGAGAATTACAAAATATATCACATATATGCACATACTCATAGACAAACACACACTCACACACACACATCCCCAGCAGAATTTATTTTTTAAATGAGCAATTCATATGGTGTATCAGAGGGAAAAAACAGCTTATTGAAGAATGAAAAAGCCCATCAATTAGGTGTTCATTCAAGGGCTTTATAATGAAATAAATACATAAAATAACCCATCATTCATTATTTTATTTTAATGTTTTACATAAATGCAAGGTCTGCTGCTAATCTTTCTGTGGTTTGGAATGTGGTTGTTACTGCATTTTGTAATTCTTTGCAGAGCTGATGTACACAGTTGAGCTTGCTGGTGGGCTTGGTGCTATTCTGCTGCTGCTCGTTTGTTTAGTGACTATCTACAAGTGTTACAAGATAGAGATTATGCTCTTCTACAGAAATCATTTTGGAGCTGAAGAACTAGATGGAGGTAAGGCAGATTCTTAGCACATTTCCTACTTTCTAAGAATATCTGTCTTTTATTTCTCTCCACCAAGGCCCAAATTTCATTTCAGTTCAAGATGTGTTAACAACTGCAATTTTAGGTGCTGACTTCAATATACATTCCTCACACACACATAAGCACAGTCACTGCTGAGCTGATGTTTGTGCTGCTCTCTGGAGCTCCAGAAGACATCCATGTCTTTTAGATTTTTATTCCCAGCACTGAATGTAAATTGCCAACATCTGTGCATTAAAGATTTTCACTTCCTGTCAGTGCTGAAAGCCAGCTTTACTTCTCTGTGAGCAAGGGGGTATTTTCCCTAATTGTATTCAACAAATAGGTAGGGGTTGAAGTATATCTCAATTTACTGCTTGTTTAAACTGATCAGTTTCCATAAACTGTACTGAGTGTTTGGGAATGTACCCAGTAGTTCATTTGCTTGAGTTCATTTACTTAATCACTGAGCAAGCTGCAAATGGTCATTAAAATTGTTCTGTGATTCAAGGACGTCCAGCCTAAACAAAAGTAATCCACAGTGTATGCACCAGCTCTGTCAAACATATACACGAATTTTCATCTTCACCTTTTTAAGGACCAAAGGAAAAGGTCGTCTTTGCCTCTAACCTTACTAATCAAAATTGTTGTTGAGCAGCAAACTGGGTTGAGCTGCAGGCTATGATTAATTAGATTTGGTTTCTTGGGTCAGAGTTCCTGATGTTTTGGGCTACCACTATGTCTTTGGTGGACCTTTTTTCCTACAGAAATGCTAATAAAAGTGGTTTTTTTACAGGTCAAGACAATAGTCTGTAGGCAGAAGCCACTGTGATATATTAAAATAAATATGTACTGATAAACAAATGATAGCTAAATCTGTCACTGATAAGGAAAAGAGCAGTTGCAGAACTACAGGTCCTTATATAAGACTTCCATAATAAAATCACTAGGGAATGACCCATTTCTGCCTCCCATCTAAAAATGCACAAAGATTCAAAATAGAAAATGCTCAGAACAACAAGCCACAGAACATCAGAACATTTTGTAACCTTCTACGGGATTTACAAAAAGATGCATTAATGTAGCAACTCACTGAGGAAAAAAGTCAGGTTATTCTATTTATTTTTCTGAGGAGGAAACTGAGGCCCAGGGGGACTGTGAGTCATGGAGGATTTTGACAGACACCTTTTTTTACAGAAGCAGAGATCCTCTCCTATCCACAAAGCAGCTGCCAGTTTAAATGTGCATTCTTACTTCCATAAATTATGAGAATTTAATAATAGTCATATTAGAAAATAAAGTAGACACTTAAAAACTGTTTAGATAGATGTAATTTATTTTTTTCTCTCTTAGTATCAGTAATTTTTGCTTTTATAGTTGTCATTTATCATTTTTTCAAATAATTCCAATTCCTTTGAGGAATTGCTCTGCCAGGTGTTATACTCTTCCCTCTCTCTCTTGTCCCATCCCAAACATTGGTCACTTGGGAACAGCAATACTTGAATCATGGATTCTAAACATCAAAAATGTTACCTCTAAAAGATTCTATGATTCAAAAGGAAAACCAATATCCATTCAGTTTATCCTTCTGAGCAAAGGTCATTGTTAAAGAAGGTCAAGCATGGATTTTCCTTAGGAGATCAGGGTAAACACTGATGGCTTGGGTGCTTAACCACAGCAATATAAAAAGCAAAATACTACTTACAAATTCCTAACGAAAATATGTAGCTTCTACCGTGTTCAATATGCTCGCAACATGAATAAAACCCATTGTGCTAATGAAGTGACTGCAGCTGCACATTTCACTCTGTCTCTTTCACTTCCACTCATGCAAAAGAAGGAAGATGGAGAGAAAATGTTCCACAGAAGCCCAAGACATGGCTTATGCAGAAATAAATTGCAGACATAGACCGAGATCCCTTCCTTGGGCTTAGTTTGTTACTGACAGACACAAAATGCTGAACTCTAGAATCCTATTCTAACCACATCTCCTGCAGTGCAGCAGCAGAGCGCCCACGTTCTATTCATAATTTACACCATGTTCTGTCATACTTCAGGACAGCATGGAGAGAAGCAAACATCAAAATATCACAGTCTTTTTTTTGTATGCACTGTATTGTACCCAGAGAGGATTTGAAATGCTTTAAAGGTGAGGTCCAATTAAAATTTTCAGTTGAAAATCTCTTTTAAAATTCAATGCTTCATTTCTTCCCTGATCAGAGAACAAGCCCTTCAGGATGTCAAATCTCATCACAATTCCTTTTTCCTTTCCAAGCCTTAGACACATCAGTTTTTCTGAGGCTAAATAAAATACGCATTTTTGTGGGAGGCATGGGTAAATTGTGAGAAGTATTTGAAAATGAAGTATTTAACCCTTACAGCTAATGCAACTCAATTTATTACTTTCTGTAGGGATACTGCAGATTAAAGAAGTGGCTGCAGCTGTCAATTCCTCATTTCTCTAACTTACACTGTTGAATTTCTCAGTGTTTTTTCTCAGCCTAAGGACAAGACTCTCCTTCTGTTTTTCTCTCTCTTGCAGACACTCCTGCTCAGTCCTGAGAATGGGAACTGAACTCCCCTTTTATGTTTTTATGGTTGATTCCCTGCCTTTCCTACTAATTTGGAACACAGTAATATCGCTGCTTCTCCTCTCACTCCATGCCTGTGCTTTCCAACTGCATGGGAGCTGGCTCCTCACCAAGGGATGGGGTGATGGACACCACAATGTGTCCTTCAGTGCAGAGGAGCACAGGGTGCCCCTGTCCAGTCAGGGACCTCACTGTGGATGTCTGTCAGCTCCCCCAGTCACTGGAGCACAGGGGAAAGGGAAACACTCTGACCCTTGGCAAAGCAGTAGCTTTTTTTACCTGCAGGTGTTTGGCGTGACCTTGCACCTCTGAGCCATAACTCACCACTACTGGTTTGGTGGCCAGAAACTCCCAAATCTGTTTAGGAGGAAAAATCCAGTTTAAGGTCTTTCTGCATACACAGTGAAGATGATAGCTTGAAGTGCCCTGCAAGCAAAGAAATGTCCTGACTGTTCTGAAAACAGCAACATTTTCAGAAATAGATACTTCACTGGGAACTTCTAAGGGCTAATCTTTGTCAAATGTCAGGTAACCTTTATAGCTTTGCAGCTTTAAACTTAAAAGCTTGTTTTAAAATGCCTTGTCCATAAAGCACGCTCTAGGGACTAAAATGATATTAGTGAAAGCCACTCTTAGAAGTGATGATTTCTTCTGTTTTGATGCACATTGAGCTCCAACAAAAGAGATTTATGCCACATTCATTCTCTGTGTAGATTTTTAGCAGTGGCTTTTCGTGTATTTTTTACTTTCCAAGGACCTTCTCTTGCTGTTGTTCCCAGTTTTTATATGACTTTATGAAAAGAAGCATTGTACTTTAACTGACAGAAAATGTAAATAGCTAAATCTGAAATGTAAATAGCCATTTGCAAGTACCAGTGGTCAACACATGCCCTGACTTCTTCCTAGCTTGCACTCTATGACTTTAAAAGCTAATTGTATCAGAAGAGATATTACTACTATATAGAAATCTGCTTTTTATCTAAATATAAGCTGTCTTCTAGGCACCCTAAAGTCAGTGGAAATTTTCCCATTATTCCACCTGGAACAACTTTCTCCTTTTACTTTTTCTCCTCATCAATTGTGCAAGGAGCACTCCCTGGGCATGACAGCCACATCAACCACAGTGAGGGTGGAGAAGAGAGTCACTTCTCTCAGTGGCACAGTTATGGTCCTGCCTCAGAGTGGATAGGAGGCTCAAAGTGATCAAAACAGCTGGTTTTGACTTTTTTTTTTTCAAGATCTGAGAGGTTCCAGTGCATATTTGAATGACTGTATGCCAGTTTTAATTTACGTTGTGGATAAATCCAGAAGTCAAAGGGTGACAAGCTAAAAACCATTGGACATGGTCAGATAGGTAAACGTACTCAAAAAACTTCTACATGTGTTTGTGGTTTAGATTCTAGTTTTGGAGGCAAGACCATATGGTACAGCTAATAGAAACAGTTTGCAGGTATCTGCTGCTACCATTAACTGGGTAGATTTTTAACCTTTTAAACTGGTGAGAGTATTTTATCAAGGAGTTAATAAGCAAAGATGAACATGATCCAAAAAAAAAAAAAAAAAAAAAAAAGAGAAAATAAGAAATTTTACACAAGGAGGCTAGCAAAACCAAGTGGTAACTGCAGACAAAACCTGACTAAATGTGCTGTAATGAGAAGAAGTCAAGCTTTAGGCTCAAGAAAAAAAGAAGACTGTAGGCAACTAATATGTAGAAAGTGAGAGTTTTGTTTGAGAGCTGAAATTATGACCCTTGGTGCCTTTAGATTCCATCAGCTGTTTCTAAAATATTGGTCAGGAGCTCATTGTCTCAGCTCTCTGTGCCATGGAAATATTGTTGAATTGAAGGAAGCCACAGTCTCTGTGCAGCTCTTTTACAGGGAAGGCCGCTGGGCCCAGGCCTGGGGAGTTTCAGTTCTGGAAGAGGGAAAGTGGCTGCTTGTTTGTTTGTTTGTTTGTTTTCCACCACATTGCTGAAATAAAGAAATAAAGCAAAGTGCTCCTAATAAGATCAAAATGTGCCACTGCTGAGCTCTCCCAGTTCCGGAAATCTTGTTTGGATTTGGTACATGACATCTGTAACGTTTCTTGGCTGGGCTGTTTGCCCTTTCATGAGAGATGAATTTCTGCTTCTTGCTGAGGGAAAGCAAATCAATGCTCAAATTAGGAGATTGATGAAACTGGTTCTTCCTTGTAGTTCCTGTTGCACCTGGGAGTCCTTATGTAATCATGATTTTGTCCTTGCTATTATTTAGCTGCAAAAGACTAGCAGGGTTCATGGATGAACCTATGGGAAAGCCCAGATAATGTCTTATTAACCATCCAGGACAAGAGCAGATAAGAAATACTTCTTGGTGGTTTCCTGGGTTTCATCCCAGTGAAACTCTTAAGCAGCGAGGAATGGCAATGCTTTAAGATTCTTCAGGTTTCTATGTGACTAAGTTATTAACTTTCAAATATAACTTTTACCATTGATTTAAGCACCACCAAAGCACTTGTGTTAATGATTATGCTATGCAGGTATAGCTAGACTGAAATTACTGCTGAAGTTAGTGACTTTGCAATTACTGAATATTCCCTGGGGATGCACAAAATAAGTTTGCAATAGCAGTCTCACCACTCGTTTATATATTCTTATTGGCTATTGGCAAATTGTGACGATAAGAAGTCCTGCTCTATGAATATCAATTTAAAATTCTATTAAAATCACCTTAGAAAAATGTAGCTCTCTTCTTTCTAAACATTACTGGTTACAAAAAGGGATTTTTCTCTTATTTAATTACAATTTTATTGCTGGAAAACTGTTTCTTTTAACTCTTCTTGTTTATGCTATTTATTTACATCTGAAATGCAATTCAAACAATAAAAACACAATTTATGTCTCCACTGAATATGGGATTTTCTAGATTCTGTACATGAAATGTCCTAATTCAAAGGAAAATTCCCTCTTTTTTCTCTCTTCCTATTTCACAGCATCTAAAGTGCATGTGTAATTTATTTTATATATATATCTTTAAAAATAAAATATTACCAAGATCTTTTTTGGATTTTAAACTAAGAGATTATTATAGGTTAAAAAGTTCAGATGTAAAGTAGAAAAAAAGATACTCCCATACAGTTCAACGTCGCTCACTTGCACAAGAATATGAACTATCACAAGGAATGCTACATTTAAAATAGACTATGCTATGGAAAAATTGTGTGGGTAGTTTTTAATTTTTATTAACATTAAAAGGGCTTGACATTTAAAAATAATAGAAAATGTTACATCAGCAACAGTAAATAGTGTGAAGAAAAGTAGAAGTATTTTGAAAGACCTAGGATTTGAGTGGTTTATTCAACTCAGCATTAAATGACATTTTTTCATTATATTAAGGATAACCACTATCCCAATGTATATATTAAATGTAGCCCCCAAAATAGTGAAGCAAATACAGATTAAGAAATGCCATAATTTTTAAGCAACTACAGTCTCTGAGAAATTTTGAAAGGTTCTTTGTAACCTTTCCTGAACATAGCATGTTTTTTTAAGACAAAGGTTTCCTATATCAGTTTGACTCCAGATCCCTGCAACATTTGGAAATATCCAATCTCCTGTTTCCCCTTGAAATCCTGTGCATGGTCAGCTGTCTCCACTGCACTGAATGTGTCTGAAGGCACGGCAAACTGCTCTGAGGACTTCAGGATGCACAGACACATGAGCTGACTCCATCATCTGGGTCTTAGAGCTTCATTGAAATAAGGTTCACTGTGAAATACAACATTGCAGGATTTCTCCTTGTTTTGATCTCTTAATCTGTCATGTGCTAAAATCTATAATGCCAGCTAAAAGTCAGAATTTGTCACTGGCTTGAACATGGCTGATAAGAAAAAAATTACTCTAGAAAGTTTGGGGTTTTTTTTTTAATTTTTCGTTATGATTTTTCTGTCCCCCATTAGCAGAAATATCTTCAATGTTTAAGTTTAATAAACCTTCAAAGGCCCAAACTGCTGACTTCTTGCAGTGTAACATGGAAATCATTAGAAAACACATACATCTATAATGCAAATTTGATGTTAAATGTGCTTGGTGGTCCCTGTAGAAGAGGAAGTTTTATCTTTCTTTCTGTAGGCAGCAGCTTATCATTTCTTCATGTGTAGCTATTAAGAGAGCATGCATACAGATGAGTTCTTAGATGTCTGATAGCAATTTACTTACCCAAAGATCCCATTTGCATGTGAAAAAGTAGATGCATATAGAGTCTGGGTTTCATTTTATGCTTACACTGAGCCTTTAAGTGACTGCTGCTGAGCTGCTGAGTGATCCTTGGAATAACAAGAAGCATTTACAGCTTCATCCCCTAAAAATTTATATCACTTCTGTTGGATTAACATTGTAGAAAGCTACAGAGAGTGTGACAGCATACTCTGCATTTAGATGAGTACCAGAATGAATGGGCAGGATTAAAGAATGCATGCTCCAATGATACAACAGGTGCTTTGCCTGGAAACCTGGGCCACTAAGTGAAGTAATCTTTCCATGTGTTATTAATGAAAATGAGGTTTGCCCCTCAGTGTTTACCCCTAGGGTCTATCTAAACCTGTGGCTGTGTGGCTCCATGACCATTGCTCACTTACAAACTTCTCCTTTTCAGCTCCATAGAATGGTTGAGTTGACAGAACAGTTTGTAATTCACAGTCTGTTTTGCCTGGAGTCTTGCAGTACTAGTGGTTTGGTGCAGACTGAAATATTTGTGGACTGAATGCAGCACACCTTGAGCACAAGCTGCATTTGACCTCATTGTGATGAACTAATCCAGAGCTTCCCTGTGCCTGATGGCCAAACACATCTCTGCCGATATACCCTAGACCCCAACCACTCTTTGCCCTACAAATACTAGTAAAACTAGGAGGGAAAGATATCTTCCCTGCAATAAAGGGTGATGCAACTGTAGTTAGGGGAGATGCTGTGATGCTTGAGCCTCCATGATATGAAAAATGTGTACTTTGACTAAATGCATAAGTGCGATATTTGCATATGCAATAAAACAATGTCACAGCACAAATAACCCCCTGCAAGAATGTGTTTGTATCTTAGCAAACTATACTCAGCCTTTAAAACTAAAGAAATACTCAGCCTTTAAAAATAAAAAATTAAAAGTTTGAATTCTGCTTTATTTCTTACAATTTATCTATTTGAAAAATGATGCATTCTCATCTTTACTCAAAGACTTTGAATGGAGCAGCACTTGTCTCAAGCATGTACCATGGTCATGATCATTAATGGATGACAATAGAATATGTCATTGCAGCACCAGCATTTTTTCAGTTGTAATAAGTTCCCCATAGATTTGTTGACCTCACCATGTGGTAACTCTTTTGATGGGTTGACACTGTCCAACTGTAGAAACAAAAACCTGCAGTGTATGTCCTTCTATATCATACTTGATCAAATCAGCCTTATTTTAAGGCATTATCAAAGACAGGAGATGCTTTTCTGTTGTTAAAGGACATGTTTTCATAAATACTCCCAAAAAATCCTGGAAAGTGTGACCCATAAAAGGCAGTGCTTCTCTTTTTCTTAGTTTGCTTTTTTTGCTGTTGTTTTGGTTGGGCTTTTTTTCACTTGTTTTGTTTGTTGTTTTGTTTTTCTGTGGCTATAACAATGCAATAGATAATATCTCACAAAAGATGTGCAGGGCACTGAATGAATGCAGAATGGCCATTTCATGAGTTTAGAAAGTTTAAAAGTAGTAACAGTACAACCACATTTGTTCTGTCATCTGCAAATGTTAATTAGCATAGTGCACATGGTTCCTCAAAAGGGCCATGGTTCCTCAGAAGGGAGGGAGGACTGCTCAAGATTAGCACCGCTCCATTAATTTCATTTACACTCTTTCCATCCACCCTACAGCTGGCAGCTTTTTCAAAATAATGCTACCAGACTACAAAAAGGTGTAAAATGAAGAAAGGTGCTGCTCAATAAATAAATGAAGTCAGCACTGACTGAACATAACATTACTTATGACACACAGTATTTAGAATATTCAGTCAGATCTCTTTTATAAGCAATTGATATTCTGGGTAGTCTGTTCATAATGTTGTCAAGAGAGTTAGAAGGATGTTAACATTTCATTACTCTTGTCATTGATTTTCCTCTGCTTTCTTCACAACAAAAGTCAAAACGTGACCTCTTATTCCACTGAATTAGTTCCAGAACACTTGGCATTATTGACCTCTTAATGAAAATTAATGGCAGCTCTTTTGATTCAGTCTTTCAAGTAGGCACACCAAGCACACTTAAAACACAGGCATGGTTATTTCTTATATTGAAGTAACATACTTTTAAGTAATGAAATGTACATTAATGCAACATTAAATTTGAAAATTTAAGTGCACAGAATTCAAGAAAATTAAACTGCGTTACCAGGAGCTGATGCTGGAAAGATTTGAGCTTGGCAATAATTTCAGACCTGGAGAATTACAGAGTTTTACAAGGAATGCTATATGTACACTTAGAGCATTTCAGCCTCAGGTCCTAAATTTATAGTAAAATTCTGGCAAGACTGAAATACTTTTACTATGCAGCAGAGACGTTTACACATTAGCCTAGTTATTTCCATGCTCTTCATTCTCCTTTTATGCTAGAGAAGAATGCAAATTCTCAGTGACTTTTTACTTTTGTGCTCATGAGCTGTCACCCTGCAGTTGAAAGGATTTCCTTCATCCAGATTCTTACATAAACTGACTTTTGTCTATGGATATGGAGCCTTTCTTCCTTGCCTCTGTGTAACTCAGGATTATCCCTACCAGGTGAAACAGGAAAGCTGAATGGATGCATATCTGGAGACTGGGTGAAAGCTTGCCATTTTATCTAAACCATTTCCTCTTCCTGGAAAATTCTCCCAGAAATAATACCTGGGGAAATATCTGGGAAAACTGTTAGAATAAGGAATAAACTAACTTAATTTCCCTCTGTCCTTAGACAACAAAGACTATGATGCATATCTGTCTTATACCAAAGTGGATCCTGACCAGTGGAATCAAGAAACTGGAGAAGAAGAAAGATTTGCTCTTGAGATTCTACCAGATATGCTGGAAAAGCATTATGGATACAAGTTGTTCATACCAGACAGAGATTTGATTCCCACAGGAAGTAAGTAATGTCTTTATTCTTATGTGAAATTGAAGGAGAAAATGAATGATTGCAGTGATTGTTTTAGTCTTGTTTCTATACATATTCCTTCAGAATGTCATCTTTTCTCCCATGTCTTAGACAATGGTGAGGATAAGCCACCAAACATTAATGTGCATTTCCCAGATAAGAGGATTATTATTTAGTAATTGTACTGTTTTAATTGAAGGTAAAACAGTGCAGAAAGGGAATGCATAAGAAAAGGAAATGAAAGAGACTAACATTTTTCAGATTTCTTGAGAACTTGCATATCTAGGAATGAATACCAAGTTCTATGTTTTCAGTTCCTTTGATTTTGTTTGGAAAGATATCCGTGATTCTAAATATTACAGAAATTCACACAGGAAGGAAAAAGCTGTGTTTGGACTAAGGCAATGGTTGAGTAATAACTTCTACAGCAGAAAAAAGTAGTGAATTCTGTCAGTGTCCACTGTAGACAATTGTGTAGTGGATGTACTTGATCATTCTCAGAGACTGAATACTAGAATTGATTCCAGCTGGTACAAGTAGATATTTTTCATGTTCCTCTCACATATTCAAACGTAAGTGCAGTAATATTTTGTTAGTTGTAATATTCTTCATGACTTCAGTGTAACCATATAGACAGTGACTAAGTTCAATACCTTTAATGAAAGAAAAAAGAAAGTATACTTGGTACAGACAAGCAACATAGAACATCAAGCAATCTAATGGATATTTTTTTAATTCTACAGCAAACTAAATACTAATTTGCAGGAAATAACAATTTTTATGAATGTGTGTGGAAGGGGCATGAAGGAAAAACAGAATCTAAGCCTACAAAAAAGCTTAGAGTATCATTTGGAATTGAGACTGAGGTCCTGAAGCACATGGCTGCTGCTCTGTTGTCTAACTGGGTGACTTTGCCTTTTTAAAGGTTGCCTTTTTAAAATCATGATGGGCATATTTGTTGCAATAACAATATAGATGGTACAAAGCCACAGCTCATGAAGAAACACAATCCATAGCACGTGTGAGAATAGATGTTTTGCAGAATCACAGAATGGCTGAGGTTGGAAGGGGCCTATGGAGGTCATCTTTTCCAACCTCCCTGTTCTAGCAGGTCCACATAGATCAGGTTGCTCAAGATCATGTTCTGGCAGGCCAGCCTGGCACATTTATAAATGATATTTTTGCATATTTTAGTGACATCTTCTGGGAGCAGGGATTTGCCTCTGTTCTTTCTCACTAGTTTATGAGAGCAGACTGTTTTGTTAGATTGCTTTTTGAGCAATTGTTTTGTTTTGTAGCCTACATTGAAGACGTGGCAAGATGTGTAGACCAAAGCAAGCGACTGATCATCGTCATGACTCCAAGTTACGTGGTAAGAAGAGGTTGGAGCATCTTTGAACTGGAAACAAGGCTTCGAAATATGTTAGTCACGGGAGAGATCAAAGTGATACTGATTGAATGCAGTGAACTACGAGGAGTTATGAACTACCAGGAGGTTGAGGCCCTAAAACATACCATCAAGCTCCTCACTGTCATTAAATGGCACGGACCAAAGTGCAACAAGTTGAATTCCAAGTTCTGGAAACGTTTACAGTACGAAATGCCTTTTAAGAGGATTGAACCCATGACAAACGAGCAGGTTTTAGATGTCAGTGAGCAGGGGCCCTTTGGGGAACTGCAGACAGTCTCCGCAATTTCCATGGCTGCTGCCACCTCCACTGCTCTTGCCACTGCCCATCCAGACCTGCGCTCCACCTTTCATAACACATATCATTCACAGATGCGCCAGAAACACTATTACCGGAGCTATGAGTACGATGTACCTCCTGCTGGCACCCTGCCTCTTACCTCAATAGGTAACCAGCACACCTACTGCAACATCCCCATGACACTTATAAACGGGCAGCGGCCGCAGACAAAAACTAACAGGGAGCAGAACCCCGAAGAGGCTCACACAAACAGTGCCATACTGCCCCTCCTGCCACGGGAGACCAGTATATCCAGTGTCATTTGGTGACCGACATGCAAGGGGCTGTCAACCCCTTGAGTAGGAGCAGAGTCTGCAGTCTGGTGCCTGGAACTACATCCTCGACTGCTGCTGTTAAACATGCATTACAATCGATAACAAACGAGGAAAAACAGGGTCTTGTACATATGTTTTTGCAATTTCTTTGTAGCATCAGTCTTCCTGTTTTACCCATGTCTCTTCCCATTCACATTTTTGACTTTGTTTTATATGTCATTGGAATTTGTATATTTACATTTTTTTTAAATGAAGAGACTGCTGTATAGATAGGAAACTTTTTTGCTTCATTAGTATAGTTTTAGACTTTTTGTTTGTTTGTTTATAACCTCTCTTGGGAATGCTTGGACAAAGCTATGTTGATATCAGAAGCACCATCCATTTTGTTGGCCTGCCTAGCCATGCCTGCTGCAGCTCACCTCTTTTGGAGAGTTTTTGTTCTTAGAAGGACCCCACTGCTCACTGAGAGCTCCAGTTTCATTTCTACTCCCGTAATGTGCACTGCTCCTTCCCTGCCCTTACAAAGACCCCCATTTGGGGTAACACTACAGTCTGACCATCTAACATGTAACTCGGTAGATACCTGTCCAACAAGAGAAAATACCCAATCTGTATCGGTTGCTTCACAGTAGTCACTAGAGTGTGTAGAAACTATAGCTGGTTTGCTTTTTGCTTTCTTGGGTTTGGTTTCTTTCTTAATTCTTATTTTAAGAATGAGCTGGTTGTATCCCTTTTATAAATATAAAAGCAACCCTATTTTTAACATGTCCTGGAAAAGTATTAATGTGGTTGTGGATTTTATTTTTAAGCACTCTTTTTTATTTTTTTTCTTTCTCAACTTTCAAAATCTTGCAAATAACATTTGCAAATGTCAGGCGAGTAAGACAAGTGAGGCAATAGACGCTGAAGTGCAGAGTCCTGCTGATATGTACAGTGATGACTTCCAAACCAAAGGGGAATAAAAAAGACAGTATTGTAGATGGTTTGTCACTTTGTATTATAGAAAGTGTTATTTTCAAAAAAAAAAAAAAGTAAGAGCAAAACATTATTTTCCTGTGGATTTCAGAGTCCCTTGTATTTTAATGTTCCAAAAACTGTATTTGCTTTAAAATTATATATTCAAGATTAAGAAATCTTCTCTCATTTGGTTTTAGCTTGTAACGATAAATAAAACTTTATTAATTTCAACATGATTTCAGTAAGAACTCAGGCAGAAAAAAATGACGTGATTACCAGATATATAACTGTTTTCAGAATAAACTTTATTTATACAAAATTAATATTTAAATCAGACCTGGAAGTATTAAAAGCAATTTATTCACTTTAATGAATAAATAAATTAGTTTTATTTTTATGTATGATTCCATCTTTGAGGAGTTGCAAATAATGCATGTACCATGGCTGACAGGGAAGAATAAAAGCCCACCACTGTGTTTACATACAGACATCTTTGAGACAAATTAAATAAGCACCTGGCTCATACTTATGTTTTAAATAACAGAAAGTCCTTTCTGGTTTTAGGAGAGAGGAGCGGTGCAGGTCTGCAACAAATTCAGGCCAAGCTCTCTGCTAGTCCCTGCTGGCAGAAGCAGAGGAGCTGGAGTAGAGTTACTGGTTGCAGCACACTGTCATAGAGCCATGGGTTTGATTTGCCCTGGCAGAAGTGTAACTGGAGTCCTGGCAAACAGGCCTTAGAGTCTATTTATGTAATTAATTAGCTTTAGGTGTTTTTATGGCAGCTGAATGATATTGGCCAATATAATGGATGTTGGGGGGTTTGCTCATCATGATGGTCACAACAAGAAAAGTAGAGCTTATAATATTTTGTTCTTAATGAGAAGTGAGTGGAGAAGCTGCAGTTTGGGGGGTATTTGTGGGAGCAATCCAGAACTGACAGTGTGGGAGGAAATGACTGTGCTTCTGCTGTGAAAGTCAAGAAATATCAGTATCTGGATAAGAAGATAATAGACCTTTGAGGTGTACACTTTTATTTGCTTAAAATGTTTATTTCTCTGAGATTAAGCTTAAGTTCTTTTCTACAATCTGTTCTATATTATAGTGTCTCTGGGCATGTGCCAAACATCCACAAAATGGAAATTAGGCTGCCAGGTCACATAAAATTTTAAGAGAACTTTGCACATTTGCTTTAAGAAAGCTATTATTTATTTGCTCTTACAGACACCTGTCAGGCACTGATGGCATTTTCCTTCATTCGTTTGGATGCCTGTCCTGGTTTTCACTGGGCTGAGGGGGGGAGAAGGGGAGGGGTTGAGTGAGTGGCAGTGTGGTGCTTAATTTCCATCTGGGCTTAAATCACAACAGTCCCAAATACCCCAGGATCCTCTGAAAGCAATGCATTATTCTTTTCCCTTTTACTTGCCCTGGTGTAAAGACTGGGATGTGGAATAAATGTAGGATGTAATTATTTGACAATGGGTAGGTCTTTCCTTAGCCACATGGGAAGTACTTTTCTGTTCTTCTATCTTTAGTGTAGATTTAAGCACTTTGAATAGCATGATTCAGGGATTGACAAATACTATTTGATATTCACACTACTTAAAGGAAGATTTTCTTATAATGTTTTGTCATAATATTAAGTATAAGAAAAACAAACAAACAAAAAAAAGAGAAACCACAAAACCTGAAATAAGTGGAGAAGTTGTCTGTGGCTTTTGAAACATTCCTCCTTAGTATTCCTCTTCTGTGTGGGGAACAGTGAAGGAAAGTGTTGTGTGTTCACGTGCTTTATGTTTGACAAAAATCCTGTTGGAATGCAAAATAAAATGGAAACAAACAAACAAGCAAACAAACCAAAACCAACAAAAATTGTCATTGCCCTAGTCTTTAGGTTCCATCATTTTTGGTGCAGGTGTTTTGGTTTTTGATAATGCAGCCTGAAATGTGCATGCAATAGCCACATATAAGGTTTAGCCATAAGCAAGTAGCACTTTATTTAAAAAAAAGGCACAGTGTGATGATCAGAAAAACTTACTCTGCCTGGTCAATAACTTTGGGTCTGTATGTGGATTCTATGCACGTGAATTATCCAAGTGTGGTGCTCTGTCTATAAGGCTCTCTCCAATCATGGTAGTCCATGCTATAAAAGGACTCTAGTTGCACAGCTTGTGTAAATTCAGTACATAGGGTCTCCAGAGGGCATATATAGCTGGAAAGAAATGGGAGACTGTATAGAATGCAGCTAAATATTTTGAATGCAAAATGCATTGCTGGGTCTGATTCTGTTCTCAGTTACAGCACTATGATTTGAGAGTAAATCTGATAAAACTGAATGAGTGCAGGATTGATTTGTGTGGAAGAAAATTGGAAAAACAAAGAAAAAAAAAAGGAATTCATATTTGCAGTCTGTGACAAGCTGAAATCTTGGCTGCAAGGAAAGGAACATGCCTTTCCATGCAAAATGCCTTCTGGATTTTAGTAGGGACCCAGTTCTCACCTGGCAGCCAACATCAAACGCTTTTGATATGATCTGTTTCAGAGTTCAATACTGTTAGGCTAAGACACAAACTAAGATTTTTCTATTTCTGCACAGCTGTGAAAACCATGTGTATTTTACATAATGGGTGATAATCAGTTCCATAATAGTCAGAAAGTTTGTTATGCCCGCCTGATCCAAATTCACAAAGTTTTATTTGGATATTGTGCATTAATGACTCATTTAAATTATAGATAGAGCAGAGAGATTTGGGAAAAGTGGCCTAGTAAAAAGGATTCCTTCATTTTTACACTAAAAAAAAAAACAAAGAAAAAAAAAACATGCCAAGCTAGTAAGCCTAAGGAGAATTTAATTAAAATCCAAAGAAGGAAGAAAATACACAGCAGTAAAGTAAGCTCAAAAATAGAACAATGGCCAATAGAGAATAAAGGGCAAAATACCCACTTGCTTTTTGACTGTGTGGTGGTTTCTTTTGTCATGCAAAGCTCTGTACTCTGGCTGACCTACATCAAGCAACTGGCTTTTTTGGAGGCCATCCAGACAGATCAGCAACACAAATATGTCCCTGTATGTCTAATACACTTCCGAATGATTTTGTACTTGTTGATAGTCCAGCACAGAGAGATTTTTGTTTGTTTTCTATTGTTGTTATAAAGAGGAAGGCAAAAATCTGTCAGCACTAAAAAAAATCTCTGTAACAGACTTATTTTATTAACTAGAATAACTATATTCCTTCGCTCCCACCCCCTATCTGGTTTGTTGTTATTGGGACACATTTTCTAACCCAGCTGAGAAATAGGTTAAAGTGGCTGGCAACAGAACAAATGTAAGCAACCTCATAAGAAGGTTTCCTTGTATTATGAAGGTTGAAACTTCCCTGGCCTTTTTGTTTTTTTTTTTTTTTTTTGTATAGGCACATCTCTTCACCTCCTAAATAGCCCACTGAGCGGAGGTTGAAGAACACCATTGTGTCTTTAATTTCAGACTCACTGAATTTAGCATGGATATTGAGCTGTTGTTCGTGATGTAATTCTGCTGGGCCATTTTCCATTGACTCTGTCCCTATCCTCCAAGAAGACATTGGCAGCACCACACTTCACCAAAGAGCCTTGACTTGATGTTCCAAAATTCAGAGTTGTTGCCCTGGGGAGCGAAAATGATAAAAATATTTCAGCTATTAAGAGTTTTTCTATGCTTTTTTTTTTTAATTCTGATTATAACAAAGTTTGACTTTTGCTCTGGACTAATAAGCTCTGGTGTGTGTTTAGAATCCATAGGGTCATGAAGTAGTTGGAGAAGAAATCACAAAGGCAGGTCTGATACCTTATGTGGAAAACATGTCAATTCTGAAGCTGTTCAGGTTACTGAAAAACTAGTATATTTTTATTGAGGCCTTTTAAAGGGACTTATTCAACCTGTAATTACAACCAGACTCATCCCAAGAGCTTATCAGCATTCTTAACATTAAATAGCTAATACCTTAAATAACATAATTTCAGAAACTTTCGATCATCAATTCAAGTATTGTTATTTGGGGGGACTAAGAGTTTCATGATTCTCTAGGATCTAAATGTTAAATAAAATAGTTTATCTAGTATTGAGGTTATAGAGAGTACAAATATTTTTCTTGATCACTAGTATAAGGAAAATAATTTGAAGAAAAATGTGAGAGCTAAGAATTTGAGGGAGTTATTGATATCTTTTATAAAGACTTCTCTTAACTATGAGAACATGTCAAAAGGAACAGACAAATTATGAAAAAATAAAATAGATCTGTTTTTTAACCATCTCTTTCTTTTTTAATCAAATACTAGCTCTCCCTCTGCCCTCCTCAAAAATACAAAGTCACCCAGGATCAATTAATACCTACTGAGCCCATACTCTCAAACTCATTTTGTGACAGACAAAGTGCAAGCCAGAGCAGGCAGCTGCAGCACATGTCTATGACTGAGAAGCTCCACAGAAGGGAAAGTGTGTTCCTGTGCATGGAGAAGGAGAGCACAGACCCCTCTGACCTCATGTTTATTTGCTCCTGTGTCAGGTGGGTGCAGGAGGAACCTCAAGGTATCACCACTGTCCCACCTGCTGTAGGCAACACACAGGGAAGGTGGGCAGTAAGTTGCTACTGATGTTAGTGAAAATAAACATGAGAATTATCAGAAAAAAACCCATGAGAATTATCAGATGTTGAGGGACAGATACTCTGGGACAAAGCAGCTGGAAGAGCAGGAACAGCTGGCAATATTTCCCATTTGCTCCACATTCAAAATAAACAACAGCACCAAGCATAGGAAGAGCTCAGCTTGCTTGGTTAGTGTGCAATGCACTAAATGACAGCTACATTTAGTAGAATGAAATTGCCATCTCAGTCAGGTAACACCACACCTGAGCACTGTTGCAGGAATTTCCACCCCATCCTATCCCTCCCATCCTATCTTGTCCCATCCCCTCCTCTCATATCTCTTTACTTTGCAGACTGAAGTACAAACACTCAAAGCTTGCTGTAAGGCCTCAGGTTGGGGTTCCACACAAAAACTCTTTGCAGAGGTGTTTAGGGTGAGTAGATGTCTTCTTTCCTGTGACTTACAGGAATAAAGCTTTGAGTTGAAAAAAGGCTGTATTTTTTGTTCTCAGTATACCATTTTTCACATCCACATAGAATGCTCATGTGAAGCTACATTCTGATACTATTCTGATCTCCTCTGAGGTAAAAAGTCTTTAAAATTTCAGTTATGGGCTCAAGGTATTCCATTAAGCTGCAGTCTGCACACACGCATTTGAGAAACAAACATAAAGAAAGAAAAGCAAATTAGCAATGCAATTACTTAATCTTTTTTAACCTGGGTTTATACGATTCTTTTTTAAGAGAAGGTTGTTTTCTCCTGATGTTTTGTAGGAAGTTAAGTAAGAGTTTTTTCCAAATTTTCTCTCCATTCTTTGCATGACAGGTAAATCATAGAGAGAGTTGTTTAAAAAATCCTATTATTCATTTTAAATTTAAAACACAAGCGGCAATGAATTTACAGACATACAAGAAGTTGTTTGCCAGAGTTAATATTCTCTGGTGAACAGCTCATTGCAGCCCTAATTAAGTTCTTAGGAATGTTTCAGCAGAAAACTTAAACAATTAGTATTATATGTTTACCTTCAGCATCACATTAGAACGCTGTACATTTGTCATCCTAACACCTAGGCAACATCATATGGAACAATTGTGTAAATACAAAGCAGTGAGGAGAACAGTGACACAACTGTCTCTCCATGTATCTTAGCAAAATATTTCAGTGACACCAGGCTCCTTCTTTGACACCACTAACCTATGCCTACCTCAGCAAAACACATGAATCTGCAAACTGTGCAGATATCTGGGACAAAATTGTTGCAATAATCACTCTCAAATCTTACTTACATCACAAAAAGCACTTTATGCAATTTTATTCCTGTACATAGGTATCATAACTTGTAACCATTTAATCATAGAACTGTACTACGAAATAAAATAAGTAGCACTAAAAAAAGGCAAGGAAGTCCCAAAAGTCTGGGTTTTTTCATAGCAAGGCATTTCCCATGTGCTGCAAGGAGATGACAACCTTGTAACCAAGGCATTGCTAGGGATGCTGCGACACAGATACATTGCTGGGGTGACACGGGGTGGGAGAGGTACAGGGAAGATTTTTTTTGGTCATGTCATGACCAGGTAGGTTAACACAACTAGCATTCATCTAGTCCTGCTGCCACAGGAAATTACAGATATCTCTTGCCTGGAAACCCAAATTTAGAAGATACTTCCTTCACCAACTGTTTGCTATCTGAAGCCATTTATATAACCTTGTTACAGGTAGGATTTTTTTTTTCTAGTTAATAAGGCCTACCTGAATATCTGCCAAATTTTGCTATTGTAAATAATGCTGTCAGTACAGTTCATCTCTTATTTTCTCCAATTACCTCTTCACTCTTCTAAACAAAAGAGCTTGTGAATAGCTTTCAGTACTACATAGCAAATACTATTCCTAAATTTTTTAACTGTTTTTAGTTGTTTGAAGAGTGAGAAGCAGCAGCAAAGATGCTATCTGCTTGAAATGACACTTGCCAAGATTTTCTTTCGGGAATATTAAAGAAAATTTCCCTTTTAGTCATCCTGGGCACCTTACCAGATATACAACTTTTAAGATCGCCTGAGACAGCAATCTAGAGCATAAGAAGTTGGACAGAGACTGAGATGCATATGTGTATAGTTTACAAGAATGTTTTCATTCCATGTAGCTCCTTGAATTGTCTTTTTGTTTGCTTGGACTTGCTTTGTTATGTTCTGATTTGTTTTCATAAGGAGACATCAGGACTGAGATTTCATTGCACTACCTGAGTTTATTCAAAAGAATGGAGTGGAAGTCCAGAGAACTGGAGTAAAATAGTCATAAACGAGTCTGAAAGTCAGGAGACTTTCAGCACAAATGTGCACATGGCAACTGTTCAAAGAGCTATTGGATTTCCTTAGCTCCCACTTCTGTCAGTTCTCCACTTCATAGCCAATCCAAAAAATAGGTATTTTAAGGGAAAAATTGTACTTTCAGGTGCTATTATGCCTGGAGTCTCAGGCACAGTGAGTCTGATTCCCTCTGCTCACTGAGAAATGAGCTTCCTTTGAAAAGCTGAGGTTTTCCCAGCCTTCTGATTGCTACCTGTTGGCTTTCTAAGGTTCTCCAAAGTCTTGAAAAAGAAAATAAAATAAAAAATTTCAAAGTCAAGGTGAATCTATAGAAACTTACAAATTATCATTGGTTATTTCAAATACTTTACTAAAACACAGCTATCTGCCCCTTCTTCCTGTAACTCTTATGGTTCTTCTGCTCTAGGTAATTTGTTATAATTTATTTTACATGTTCTGTAAAAATATGACCTAAGATATTTTTATATTATTCAGAAAACTCATAAATAATTTATGACAGCTTCATCATAAAGGTTTGAAGATTTGTTAATGATACATGTTCAGCACGCTAATAAAGTTAAAGAAAGCAGCTGCCCAGTGCTGGGCAGTGGTGAAGCAGCAACTAGTAGTGAGTGGAGTATGCTAAAAGACAGAATACTAATCTTAGCTTTTAGAGTAAAAAGGATTATCTCCCAACAATGCATCTAAATATCCCCTGCTGTCACTCGTGGCAGTTTTGAGACACCTCTGAATTTTGCAAGAAAAGCACATTATTAAATTCTGTGCAGTTACTACTGTCATGAAACCTTTGATAATATAGAAAATTAAGATTATGCACCATTTCATAAGTAAATCTTTTTATTAGCGTATTGTGTGTTCTGCACCTTCTTCAGATGACAAGTAAACAAAATGACCAAAAAGATCTTTTACAGAAAAAACATATGTCTACTTCAAATACTAGAAGAAAAATTTCATCACCTGCTCTTTCATAGAAAAAGTTGCAAAAGTAATACAAGTAAAGCAAATTCCCTAGGGGATTTAATTTCTTTAATTTTATTTAGTTCCTTTACTCATCTCAGAAGGAGCTGACTGTCCACAAGCAGAACGCACAACACAACTCAAGCAGTGATATTCCCTTCTTGGGAGCCCACTGTTCAAAGTTATCACCTGGATAAGCGCCTCGATAAAGCACTTTGTTAATAAAGCTCTCAGCTGGACTTCCATAATCTGAGGAACCAGCAGAGTTGAATTGCTTTGTAGCTTCTATTGAATACATGCAGATACCTTGAAGAGATAAATGCCTACTTACCATCTTTAATTTTGCATTGATGGAATGGAGCAAGGAAGTGCCATGCTAGGCTTTGGTACCTTTTATCTCAATTTTCTTAACAGTTGATTAAAGTAAAAAAAAATACTTCTATTGGAGTCAGCAGAATTAACTGTAGGTCTGTATAAATGGTGCAAAAATAAAGAGCAGAATCAGGCCCAGTATTTGTGAACATGAATTTCTGTCTATTCTACAATTTAATTGAAGTTTTAGCATAATTTCCTTTTCTAAATGTCCGTAACTATTGCCATACAAACCATAAATTAACATATGCATTATTTGTAAGGTTTTCTTTAGTGTTCAGGTATGATTATAAACTGGAAAATATGTCTCTTCCTTTATACACTTTGTTCAAAATCATTAAGTTAAAAGTATAAGCACTAAAGTTAAGTAGAAATACATCAACCTATATTTATGCTTACTGTATATTAAAGATTTTACCTAAAGAGATTTACTTATATTTATTTTTTAAAAAAATTAGATGGGTCATAGCTAAAAGGAACTGCATTTTTGTAGTAATGCTATACTTATTGCTGAGAAGCAAGAGAGTCATTATCAAAATGTTACCTAGTTTCAGTGTATGTTACTTTAAGAAGAACATGGTTTATGTCATCCTAACTTTTGGAAAATTTACCAAGCCTGGTATAAAAAAAATGAAGACATTATTGTAATAGCTATAACATATTAAACATTTTGTATTTTCATCAATTTTATTCTTACAGGAGAAAAGACATCACTCACTAAATATGAATGCTGCACATGTTAGCAATAGAAACATTGATTTTTGTAACTTTGATTGCACTTGCCTTAACTTTTCCACACATATATACAAACACAAATAACACATAGAGGGGGGAAAAAGAGGATTAAGAGAAATAAAACCCACAAAAGTAGGCAAGTTTTACATTATTAAATGAATAATAACACATGAGTTTTTTCAATAGAATCCTTGTAAAGAGCACATGATGCCATAAGTTTGTTAAAGCACAAGGTCTACTCTGTCTAGATGAAAAAAAAAAACCAACAAAACAACACAAAACCAAACAAAAAAAAAAAAAACCCTTTTGGTGCGACTTTGATTTAGGTTTAAAAAAGTTGGATGTTTAAAAAAATCTTTATTACTTGCATATGAATATTTTTGTATGATAATATACAAAGAAGGTTTAAAAAAAAAAACTAAAAAAAAAACCCTACTTGCTTTATAGTGTGCAAATTTTAAAGGAAAGTAAACAGGGTATGTGTCCAATTTGTAAAACAATGTTCTCCTTTCAAGATTACTCTTTCACTGACTAAATGCAAGGTTATGGCAACTTGAAATACTTTTTTTGTGAACTGACAAAGAAAAAATAAAGCAATGTGAATAATTTGTATGCAAATTTTTTTTTTTTTAAAGAAATTTTTGCTGGTAGCAATACAAATTTAACAGCATCATAGGGACAGCTTTGAAGGTACCAGTTCAGTGATTGGGCTAGAAGGTCATACTGGGCCAGAGCATATGTATTGGATAACCTGGCAGAGCTCCCCTGGAGGCAATGGAGCTGCTCCAGCTTACACCAGCTGAGACTCTGACCTCTAATATGTTCTTTCTTGTTTCCTCTTGTTCTGCTGTTTTATTTCTTAAGGATATTTTGTTTAGGATATGTTTTGGGTTGTTCTTTTTTTTCCTGTGTACCCTTTTTTCTTAAAAACTCTAAGGGTTATGGTTCTAATCATTGTAAAGCAAGAAATGCAGTCTCACAACTCTCTGGAGCAAAGACTTTGTGTGTGGGTGGCACAAACTTGTTTGATTTGTTGCAGCACTGCTCAAGTTTTGTGACAGTTTAGCTCCACTGGAACCACAGGGTGACAGGGGAATAGAACAACATGGTGGGGAACAGAGTGACATGGTAGGGAATAATTTTTAGCACTCCATGTGTGTGTGTGGTGTGTTTGTGTGAGCATCATGGAAGACCCTGACTGATACAGAAACTGTAGTGGAGCAGAAGGAACTCAAATCACAGCAATGTTGTCATTGCACCAATGAAAGCTAATAAGAAAATGTCAAAAAGGGCATTACTGAAAACCTGGATGAATGCTCTTCTGAAGTTTGTTGAATATGACATCATGCCTGGATTAGGACAAATTCCATCCTTGGGTTTCTGAACAGACTGTAAGCTTTGTGGCTCTCTTCTTAAGTGCAGTGGCATAAATCATTATCCAAGGCAATGTGTTTATACCCATGTTACACCACAGAAATGAATTGCAATCAGCTTCTTTTTTGCCTTCCTATCAAGACCCTCACCTTCAGAAGTCCTGAAAGATGCAAGAAACACTGAACTTGTTTCCACTCTTTTATTATTTTTTAAAGCCTTGATGCTCCTCAGATACTGGGGAATTGCTCCAAATTTGAACCTCTGTAACACAAGAATTTGGAGGCTTGCAATAAGAGACAGGCACCAGTGCACAGCAGCTCTTACAAAGGTCTATGTTATGTCATAGCTAGAACTTAAATTGTCAAAAGGGCTGGTGATCTCCTGGCTCCAGAAGCCCAGGCCATAGACCTCCACTGGGCCTGTGTCTCTGTAGCTCATGAGTATCACAAGACTTTTAAGATGTGACAACTGAAATGGTTCACCTGCAGCAACTCATATTTAAATGCATTTTTAATATTACTGTATTTTGCACCTGCAGTCTGAAGTCAAGGTGAACTATATTAAAAAAATTATATTATTGTTTCTACAGGTGGTCACCCTTTTGAACTTTGTCTGCTTCATCTACTTCTCATGAGATTTTTATCTTTGCTATACAAAATATTAGTAAGATCATTTGAATAAATGATCATGGTTTCACCAGTATTAACATGATTCATTGGCCTGGTATGGTGGCAGGAAATGCATTTAGCATTTGATTAGACATCATAAGAGTTATGATTACTCAACTACCAGCATGTGACGTGCACAGAAATATGGTATCCACTGTAAATTCAAAAAATATTTATGTATATTTAGTTACATTTTTAAAATATTGCTATTTAACAGACATTAATAAAAAAATTGAAGAACGTCATTCTCTATTCTTTACTGCATTACTCTGCATTCCTTGCAATTCTTAGACACATGACTGAGACAAGTACAAGAGCAAAAACTTTATTAATTGCTGTTATTCTCTCCCAAAATCATGTATGTGTGAACAGGCTGGGAAGCCACATAGGGCTGCATGCCTGAAGAGGGACAATCACAGGAAAAAAGTAAGTAAACAAGACTGTTACTTGAAGAGTGATAGAGTCTTGGTTTCAAAAAATAAAGAAAAAGTAAGAGGCAAACAAACAGAAAGAATAAAAGCATTAATATTGATCAAAACATTTAGAATACCTGTGGACATCTTTCTTGGATTCTCCTGACATGTACCACTTACAATCAACTGCATTGAGTGATTAAATTCAATTTTCCCTCTATTTACGAGTACTTATTTCACCTTTTATTTTTTCCAATGTCCTGGGGTGACTTTATGATGTTGTACCTTGATATCCCCATCATTCCCTTCCAAGTTTGTCCCAAACCAGGACATCCAACCTGTGCTGGTTTTGGTTTTTTTTTTTAATTTGGGAGCAGGCTTTCTTCATATTTATTTTATTTTGCATAGATAATTGCGTTTTGTATTTAATGAAAAAAATAAATATCATTAAGTACTACATTTGTGTTGTTAGGAATTTAGTGTTATATCTGTAATTGAAACATGGGTTTATGAACAGACCTGTGAAATGCGACTGTTCCCACACTGGGAGCCTACATGGCAGCTACTGGATCAGGGAGATCAGAATGTCATTTGAAGAAATACATCCATAGCTGAACATTAAATGCTCAGGTATTTACAGTATCCACTGAAGTGCAAATAAAACTCTTGTTTGCAAGTAAAAAGATGTTTTCTTTCGACTGGAGAATTTTAAAAGAAGGTCTTCTGTTAAACAAGAAACATAAAAGACACCCCGATAGTCATATACTATAAAAGGTAGTGCTGAGTAAAAGAGACATTATGATGCAAGATAGATCTGTAACTGTAGTTTAAGTTTTCAAAATTGCTCCAAAAGGTCTGGGAAATACACCCTCACTTCAAATGGACTCACAGATTGTACACAGGTTAGTTTCAAAGCTCAGTGAAAACAAATGTCAAAAGTAAAATGAACAGTAAACATATTTTTCTGCAGAACAGGAACTGCAGTATTGAGAATAATGTGAACAGAGGAGATAAAACAGTAATGTAGAAGTGATGTCCAAATGCATTGTCTAGAGATTGAAAAATAGGCTCCAGAAAATTAGTCAGAGATCTTTAAAGTGTTTTACTTTCCAGTTGCATGCAGAATGGGTTCATTCTTTTAAATCAATATGCAAACCACAAAATCAAATAGCTCTTCTTCTCTGAATGCTGATGAACCTTACCCAGGTCAGCATGTTCTCCCTGCTTATACTGCAGGGAAATAAGCACTGAGCAAGGTAAAGCTAGGACAAAGCCTGGGCCCCTTATGATTACTTCATATAGCACTCTCATTTCTGTCCTGAGAAATTAGGCATTGACTGTCTTCAGATTTAGCACTGGCTGTGGTGGAGACAGCTGTCAGAAGCAACACAGCCTAAATATTTGATGTGGGAATATACTGTGGCTTTTCTGTCAGCAGCACTGGATACACTGCCAACAACAAGCACAAGATTTTTGTTCTCCAGTGAGCATCATCTTGCACCCGATGGTAGCACCACATCTACTGGAGAGAATGGAAAGAATACAAAAGAGCATTAAAGGAAGAACATACTATGAAAGAAGATGCAAGAAAAAGGGTCATTTCTCCTATGCTGGTTGACTTCTCATCCCACATGATAGATAAATTCCTTGTTGCCTCCTCCAGTCCTTTCTCAGTCCTGTTTTCTGGCCCCAAATGACTGAGATCCATAGGCAATGCTGAACCACAACGTTTGAACACCTCCAGGCAGCACCAGCTCAGTCACCTTTACACTCCCCACTGCAAGGGGTGACTTCCTCCAAGTTAACTTCCAAAAGTCCCTTAACTGTGACCAATTATTATAAGTTCTGCTTGGCCACAGAATTTTGTGTGCTATCAACACACTACATTTGTGTCTGTGGTTTTTGATTTTAACATCCTGCTTTTTTAATAAATCTAAGAGGACATTTTTGTTATGAAGAATTGGTTGTAAAGATAAAGAGTATAAATTTTTTTGACTGTACAAAAAAGAGGATCTTGTTATGTGGTGGTCTGACCTTGACTGGACAACAGATGCCCACCCCAGCCACCGTCACTGCCCTCCTCATCTGGATAGGAGAGGGAAAATATAACAAAAGGCTCATGTGTTGGAACAAGGACAGGGGGAGATCACTCATCATTCCTCCTCCCATGCAGGGGCACAGGGAATGGGGGCTGTAGTAATTTTTTCACACATTGTCTCTGCTGCTCCTTTCTTCTCAAGGGGAGGACTCTTCACACTCATCCTGTTCCAGCATGGGTTGCTCCTACAGGATATAGTCCTCCATGAACTTCTTCAACATGAATCCTTCCCTTAGGCTACTGCCCTTCACAAACTTCAGCATGGATCCCTTCTGTGGGGTGCAGCCCTTCAGGAACAGACTGCTTCAGCATGAGTCTCCCATGGGTCCACAGATCCTGCCAGGAACTTGCTCTAGCACAGGCTTCTTGTGGTGTTACAGCCTCCTTTGAACATCCACCTGCTCTGGAACAGGGTCCTCCACAGGCTTCAGGTGGATACCTGCTCCATCGTGGAGCTCCATGGGCAGCAGCAGCACAACTGCCACACCATGGTCTTCATGAGATGCTCTCATCCTTCAAGAGATGCTCTGACCCCTGGAGCATCTCTTTCCACCTCTGCTTCACTGGCCCTGGGTACCTGCAGGTGTGTTGCTCAGATATTCTCACTCCTCTCTTCTCTGGCTGCTGTTGCACATTTTGGATTTTTTCCTTCTTTGCTATCCTGGTGGCACTGCCACCATCACTGGTGGGCTCAGCCTGGGACAGTGGCAGGTCTCTCTTGTAGGCAGCTGCCTTTGGCTCTGTCAGACGTGGGAGAAGCTTCTGGCAGCTTCTCTGAGAAGTTACTCCTGTAGCTCCCAAAAGTTACCCCTATGGCTCCCCTGCTACCAACACCTTTTGATGCAAACCCAATACAAGGGGTGGGAGTTGGAAATCATAGTAACATAAGATGTCATGATTTTAAGGATGAAACCAGGATATTAATGCAACATTTATTCTAATGATTGAAATGACAGAAAATATTCTTCCAAGCATAAAGTTAATTAGCAATTAATGTAATCAATAGATGCCTTGGGAAAAAAAAAATCTCCTTAGGTTGTGTATAAGTGAAATACAAAAGTAGCAACCTAAACAATCATTTGCCAAAAAAAGATTTGAGCATCTTCTAAAGCTATTTGAGCATAGCCTCAGTTTCAAGTTATTAAGTTTTTTAAAAAGCCTCAAAAACTATGTTTTCATCCATAATAAATTTGTAGAAGCTGCCTCAGTCTCTCTGGTAAATAATTATAATTTTTTAACTGATTAAATAAATATTTATATTAGAGATTAGAAGGGGTTTCAAGGACTTATTACAGACTCTCTTTGTTGTAAATAGGATGAAATGGCTCTGATCTAATCTCCTGGGTAAATAACAGATTTTATAACTTTTAATTAAAATGGGAGAAGTGAGATAATTTTAAACAAATACTAAATACCATCAAGGATTTGATTCAAAAGTGACAAAAGACATCAGATATAAAAACTAGAAGAATATTCTATCTTAGATTTCTGTTTTCTCAATAAAATAAAATGCCAGCTGCTGACAGTTCCCTTCAGAGCTTGTATTGTGGGACTGAAAAACGAGGTCTGGTCTTCAAGCCTGTATGGACCATTTAACAGAAACTATTGTGGTTTGAAGCCAGCTTAACTTTGAGCTGACAATTTTTAAGATTGGATGTCCAATGTGTTTTGTACATCAGCAGAATCTGGAGAACAAGGGGCAGAGTTACAAATATTTTATTTCAGTGTGGAAAGAGACAGCTTTGTTCCTGAAGAGATTACTCTCGCAGGTCAGGAATTTTTGGTACTGTTCATCCCTATATTAGTCTTGATCAAGAAAAATCCACTCAGAAACAACAGGAAACAAGCTGATTTTTCTTGTAACTACTACTTGTAGGTTGCTTAATCATATGAGGGAGAGACTTTCTCCCTCTTTCCAGAAATATGAATGAATAATTGGTGGTTGTGAATAAGTGGTTATGGTGAATTAATTTCCCCACCCATTACTCAATTGTGAAATTATTTCTGGGAAAACTTTTCTCCCTTGAGAATCTTGTTGTCTTAAAATAATTTCTAGGATGCAGCCACTTTGGAAAATAAATTGTGAAGGTGTGAAGTAGAAATGTAAATCTCCTCTAAAAAAGTTATAAAAAGTTATAAAATAAACATGACACAAAAGAAGTCCAAAAAAAGTCTTGGTATCTACTCAGATAGTTCTTGAAGGTGCCGGAGAGGAGAAATAAAGGACAGTCCTACAAATATTGTGTTAGGAGAAATGCTACTGGCTGTCAAGTCCAGTCCTTCCTATAAGTACCCTAAGTACCCAATGTGGTACATTTCTTAAATTTAAATCCAAGTAGTTTTTTATTATTACTCTCTTATATTTTTTGTTCCAGGCCATCAATTTCTACCATTCTCAAGTCACTATATATTTACCCTGAATTTATTTTTTCTGTGCCAATTTTGTTTCTATGCACAATTAATCAATTCTCTCATTCTTTGCATTTACTCAGAATATATTAGGTATTATGTATCATTCATTCATCATTCATTCATCTTGGCCTTTTTTAAATTATGATAAACAAGACAAGATAGACTGATCTTCTCATAATTCTCTTCCCCCTCAGCATCTAAAAGGTTCCTCTGTGGTGGTTCTGGTGTGGTATGTGGTTGAGGATTTACAAGAAATCTTCCACCAAGGCTTTGTAAAATGTCACTGATGTGTCTATCTCTATTTTACATTAAGTTTTCCTGATTAATTTTATTTTCTTATGAATGTTTTGAACAATGATTCAGAATTGATCAACTACTAATGGCGAACTACTTGCTCTATACATAATGTTCTATATAGAAGGTTTTGGGCTTGGTCATTATTTTAAATGGTTGGGTTTTTTTGGATGCAGTTGTTACAATCCCTCATCAGCTTCCAGGCTTTAATTAATTTTTTAAGCCCTCTGCTGTTTGTGTGTGGTATTCTTACCCAATGCACTCATGACAGTGCATCCCAAAGCTGTGAATCAGAACTTTTCCAAATTTAAGCAAGGTCAGGATGCAAAGACTGTCCTCAATACTCATCTAAGAGCTTCATTACCAGCCTCTCCTGACTAAAAGGTTTGCTTTCAATATAGCCCAACATCATCCTCTTTTTCTATTATCTTATCAGCTTTTCTGTACTGTCTAATAATGTCCCACGTGTGTTTTACTGAAATCTGGATTTATAAGTGTCATGGCCCAGTGGTGGTGTTTGGTAAATTCTTATTAGGCTGAAGAAAGACACCAGACCTCATTGTCAGGGAACTCTTAGACTTTATTGTACGGCCACCATAACTTTGGCAACCAGCCCACTGTTTAGACTGGAAGGACACTGGTTAACAAGCCCTTAATTTTGTATGGTACCCTTCAGTATTCACCTGTTCTGGCTCACAAGTCACACCACACCTCCATAATCCCTCAGCTGCCACGAGAGTATGGAGTAAGGGATAAATAAGATAGACATGTTTTCCTCAGAAGATAAAGAATGTCAGCAGCCTTTATATCCCATGTTGTTCCTACCTTGTGGATGGTCCAGAGCTGGGGTTGAGAGATAAAGTGAAAGAGAGAAAAGGAGAAGAGAAAGAGAAGAGAGGAAAAGAGCAGGAAAGGGCCCAATCCACTCCCTTATTTAGTTCACCAAGTGCACACCTCTTACAAAAATTAGCCTTTTCATGCATTTGGTTCATGTGTGCCCAGCCAGTCCTTTTGCAGGAGGTGATTTTGGGGTGGCAGGAGCTGAGCATGAGACTCAAGGTGAAGCACAAAGTCAGCTGAGACCAGCATTGCCTCACCTTCACAGGACCCTCTGCTCCAATCACATTTTTCCTGTCAAAATTTAAGAAAACACGTGCTTAGCTCTGGTTCTCTAGAATTACTTATATTTTATTTTCATTTTAATTTTCATGTATTTTCTTTTTCATTTTCATCTATTTTATTTTCATATTTTATTTTCTAAGTTCTCTACAATTTTATTTTCATTTTCTAAGAGACCTTATCTGGATGGTATTGCACAATGCACAGAAGATGGACACATACTACTCACCATCATTTTTATTTGCTTCCATACCTTTCAGAAGTTTCTTTAAATAATCCAAAGCCCTGCCTACTGGTTGAGTCAGATAAGGGACTGAATTCAGCTGTTGCTCTTTTTCCATTTATTAAATGTAGATGCTACTATTCCAATTGTTGCCAAGAGGTACAGTTATCAGCCTTATAAATGTATTAACTCTTGGTATTTGACTTAGATAAAATGTGTAAATTTTTTAGACCTCTGGAATGGATATCTCCAAATTGAGTTTTACTTCAGTCTTAGATTTAGTAATTCTGCTTGCCTACTGTGTCCCCCATTATTTTGGGGGATAGTTGACTAACCTTATTCATCAATCATACTAGAAAAAGACAAAGCTTTAATTTACATTTGGGTGCATGCCAACACTGCCTTTAATTTGTGCTCTATCCTTGCCATATAGCAGGAGTCAGGGTAGAGACGGGACACCTTTATTGGTATTGATTATTTATATGACAATTTTTATGTAGAAGTTAATTTGCAAGCTGTAAATCAGCTTGACTTTTGGTGTTGTTGATATTATCTGACCATAGCCTTCTAAGTTTGCTTTACAAATATGTATATCATTTATTATATTTCTTAGTTTTTTGTTTATTCTTTATGTGGAGGAGATCCTCCCAGTGACCCCACTGTTTTTCCCTACAGATTTTCACAATGTATTTTCACAAGGGTTCCTCACTTTGGTCACCTTGAATGTAGCAAAGGAAACAGTGACTGACCTATTCTTTGGCCCTGGGGCCAGCTTGTGCATCAATACAATTAAAACTCTTCTGGCATCCAAAAGAGGTGTCTTATCCAAATTGTCTATTAGGAGCAATCATGCAGACTTGCTTAGGCACTGACTAGGGGAGCCCTTGGTGGCCCAGAGTAAAATCGTGCCAGAGACCCTTTTAACAGCATGAGAGTGAGATAATAGAGCGCCACAGGCAATGTTTAATTAACTCATGGAGATGAGTCACTGTGTGCCCCAGCTCTTCCTGCACACTTCCTGCAAACCAGGACAGAAAGTTGTTAATTCTCATGATCTTATCATGAGTTTCACATATTTTGGAGTATACCTTAAAGCACAAATATTCTAAAAGAAGTATTTTGGGATAGTTTAACTATGCATTCTAGAAAAAAAAAATCCAATTTTCTTTTTTTTTTTTTGGATGGTTGGTTGGTTGGTTGGGGTTTTGTTTGGCTTTTTGGTGGTTTTGTTTTGTTGTTTCAGTTTGTTTATTTGTTCATTTGTTTGCTTTAATTCACCAGTGGAGAAAGAAAAAATATCACTTACTACTTGAACACAAGACTTTCAATAAAAGGTATTCTGAACTTGGATTTTTATTTTCTCCTCATTTCTATACCAGAAATAAGACAGAAGTTTTGAGTAATTTCTTCTGCATTTTCAATTGAAATGCTGACCTATTTTAACTGTAATCTTGAGTGTTTTTCTGGAGAAAACAGAGCTGGAACATGAATCAGCACATATGCTTCTCAAAGGCTGCAGCAACTTCTGAGGTGAAGTATCAAACCGTGACAGGTTATGGATCAACTGAAAGCACAAAATAACAACACAAGTAATGCTTGAAACATGCCTTTCATGGGTTTGAGAGAACAGCCAACTAAAAGAAAAAAAAATAAACAAAATAAACAACAACAACAAAAAACACCAAAAAAACCACAAAATAGACTATTAGAAAGCAAAGCATAAGATTTATGGTGTGCCAGCTGAAAATGAGACTCGGCTAATTCACAAGTTGAAACAAAAATACATTATTAGTAGTGCAATATGAGGGAAAAAAAAAAGAGGGGAAAAGCTGATACATGTCACTAAACCTTTCACTTTGCATTTGAAATGCCAGTCATTAGCTTTTTTGGGGGTTTTGTTGGGGGGGTTTTGTTCTATTGAACAGGCTTTTCCAAGACATGATTTAGGCCTCGAAAATACCATATTTTTATGGTAACTCTGTTTGAATCTGTTGAAAAGAAGTTTGAGTGTCCTAGGTTCCTGATCTGGATCAACATGCTAAAAATTAAGTTAAAAAACAAAAAGTAAAGGTATCATTTTTTTTTTCTTTTCCCATGAGGCAATTCTCTGTAGTTGAACTATTGAGATGCTATCTTGTGCAACTCTTCCTAATACTAGCAGCTTTCAAGATAAGATTTAAAGACAGACCACTAAAGATATTTTGTTTGGATTTTAACTGAATTTCCTGGATTGCTGAATGATTCTCTTATTTCACATATCTCAATCCATACTGCTAAGGCGATTTTTTTTTGTTTGCTTGTTTGTTTGGTTGTTTTTTTTTTTTTTATTGTGAAACTATTCCTGTAGAATCTTGGATTTTCTTTCTATTCTCTTTTGATTAACTCACCCTGGCTGACTGCTGGCTACCCCCAAGCTGAACTTTCTCTCCCCCTCCTGAACACAAGAAGGAGAGAAAATTTAATGGAAGGCTTCTTTGTTGAGATAAGGACAGGGAGAGATCACTTCCCAGTTACTATCATGAGCAAAAGAGATTTAATTTGGGGAAATCAGTTTAATTTATTAGTTATCAAATCAGAGTAGAATAATGAGAAATACAAGCAATGTGATGGTAACCCTTGGCACTAGTAGGATGGCAGTGTTTAAGACTGGAACTTCTATAGGGTTTAGGGGTTTAATTCCGATGGGCAGTCATTGTCCTCCTAGCTCTGGTGTAGGGGCCAGGCTTGAGTGGAAGAAAGCCCAGAAGAAGCCTAGAAAGAAGAAGGCTTCTGATGTGATGAATAAGGCTATTCCCTAGCGTAGTCCTTTTTGTACAGTGGGAGTGTGGTGGCCTTGGAACATCCTTTCCCGTACGATGTCGCGTCATCATTGGAACTTGACAAGAGTAGTGGAGAGTAGGCCTAGAATGAGGAGTCGAGGGGAAACAAAATCTATAAACACATTTCTGTTCCTAACAGGCTCAGCTTCACTCCCAACTTCTGTACCTCCTCTCTCTAAGTAGCCCAGGGGGCCATTTCTTTCTCCTCATACTTTTCCTCTGCTCCAGGATGGAGTCCCTCCCATGGGAGACAGTTCTCCCAAAGCCTCTCCAGAGTGAGCCCTTCCCACAGGCTGCAGTTTCTCATGAATTGCTCCAGTGTGGCTCCCCTGTGGGGCCACAGCTCTGCCAGCAGCCCTGGTGCAGCGTGGGCTCTCTGGGGTCACATCTTCCCTGCCACCAAAGCCTGGCCAGGTACACCCACGACATTGAACCACTGTGATCTGCAAGGAGATCATCTCATCATTCTCTGGAAAGCTTTCCTGTTTCTCTTCTAAGTTGGCATTGCGTGTATTTGCCAAGAAAATAATGCCAGTTTACAGAGGTCCAGCTTATAAAAGTCATCATTATGTTGGAAGATGGTTGCTGTTCTCTAGAAAGCCCTGGTTATCTAGGTTTTATATCAACCAAATAATCACAGCCAAAGAAATAACAATTCAGGTACTTTTAATTGAATTTCAAGCCTTCAATATTTCCCTTGTAAAATCTGTGCACAGTTGATTCAATATTATTTTGGTTTGCTTCACTCAGGGCAAGCGTCTTTCATTTATCTCAGTTCCTACATAGTTTAACCCCATCCCACTGTTAGGAATTCCTTTCTTGGTTCTTTGTGCCTGTGTGTGCTGTTTTTCCACACAGACGTACCTTTCTAGTTATGGAATGTACCAATGAAATCCAAATTACCCCAATGGTCTTAGAGAATCCAGAAATCTGAAGTGAAGGCACCTGATATGTCCTTGCCACCTGCCACTGTATTGAACTAAATTGAAAGAGGGCAAGAAGATGGCACCACAGTAAGGATTATGGATGATGTGTCAGGCATTATTTTAAATCATTTTATCTTCTGTCAGCTTAAATCACATTCTTGAAAAGGTGCTGGGGAAGAGAACAGGACTGCAGTAGTACCTAAATTAAAAAAATTTCAGTTTTACCTACGAAACGGGATAATTTCTGTTACTTATTCAGAGTATTATCTGTTAAATGTGGTTAAAAATGTAAGGTTTTATTTCTCCTGCTGCTATAGGCATCTGCAGCTGTGTTCACATGAAGGTTTCTCCCCAGAAATAAACAAAATAACACCAAGCGCAATCTGAGGCAATGATCCAATTTACTGATGCCCTCGGGTTGCCTAGGTGCCACAACTGACTCTAAATGAAGGCAATGTGACTACACAGCTGTCACCGAGGGAATGGGGAAATAAGTGGGGTTCCAAAAATATACACGGGGGTAGGATTTGACCTGGAGAACAAAGAATGAAGAAGGAGGTTGGAAAGGACTGATTTTGGTACCACAAGCTGGATGGAGAAGGAAAAACAAAAGCATCATTTTGTCAGCATGCTCTGCCCATCACTGGGTATTTCGGAATCAGCGTCAATGGCACCTGTCAAAACACAGGTGTATGCTGTGTCCTTATGGAGGAACTTGGCACAGCTCAGGAGAAGTTAATCTCAAAATGCAGACTGACAGTTCAATGCCCAGGTTTACAGTGCACAGTTACCTGGCAACATTCACAGCCCTTCCTAAGGGTTTATGTTCTTTGCGCTGTACAGGAATAAAACCTCGTGTTTAAGAAGGCAAATCACAGAAAATAGCACACAGAGTAATGAGCATTTATGCCAGAGGATGCAGAACTGTGAGAACAAACATATATAATAAAGTGTGCCTTTCTCTCAGAGTTAGACACTTCCTTCAGGTCAATACAGATTGTCTGTCCCCAGCAGAAATTCAGCCCCTGAACTCAGTGTATACGAAAACTCCTTCTCAAACTCAGACTGGTGCAAGGGTTGTGATGGTTTTGCTTTTTCTTCCTCTGTTCCTGCCAAGGGCAATGGGACTGATTTAAGCATTATCAGGTAAGGATTTTTGAGGCTGGGTAGATTCCTTCCACTGAAGCCGTTCTACTTCATATACAGTAATTAAATATTCAGTAGTCCAAAGGAAAAATGACTGTAGCCTGTGGGTAAGCAGCTTGTTTATGAAGAAGATGTCCAAATTCATATACCTCCTCTCATCATTCCTTTCAAACATTGCCTAAAGTTTGCAGCTTCAACCTCTCCAGCAAACTATTAGATTTTCCCAACAAACATGAGGCAGCCAAAGGCATTGGGTTTCAGAATGTACTGGGGTTTTTTTCAGTGGATGTAGCCTTCCTTTTGTTTTGTAAATGGATATTTTTTGCAATGCTCTTTGCTTCAGTCACATATTGTTTCATACACTTTTCCAAAGCAATTAAGTAAAGTAGTAACAGCAAATTTTATTTTTCTAAGACAAGATAAAAATACTATTAGGGATTTTTTCTACAGTTTGTTTCTGCTTGGAGATTGAGAAAAAAAGCTTGGATGCAATTTCTTCAAGGATTTGACACCAGATTATTGCAGAGTTCTCAGAAGTCCCTCATGACTTCATTGTAAATCCATACAACATATGCATGGATGGGACAGAATATAGGATTAATACCTGAGAAGAGATGTTTAACCATGCAAAAATTTCAATGGGAGGTGAGTATCCAGAAAATCCCGTAGGTAGGATTTTTAGCTATTTTTAGCATATCTGAGAACATGTCTCAAGAAGAAGGGATTTCTTACAGCCTTGATTAAAGGTTAGAAAGTCCCTAGAGTCCTTCTCTTTTCCTTATACTACTTTATTGTGCTTTCTTCAATTTAATTTATCTGTTGTTGTGCAGTTTGAGGTTTTTTTATAAAAACCTGGAAAACATACTTATTCACTAATTTACTGGCTCTTAAATTGAGAAAAATTCTGTAGTTGCTTAAGCATGAAAAGAAAACTGTATTGTCCTACCTTTAAGGACAATTCACATCTATTAATAAAAACTTTTTCCAGTTCTCTCTTTGTCTACCTTTAAGTCTCAGAATCTCTTGCTAGCCCTTTTCTTTGGATGGAATTAAATGGGTTAGTTTTAATGTTGTTGGTTCTTTGCCTTTCTGAATTCTGTAAAAGATTAAAGGAGAAAAAGTATGCCCAACAGGAACAAGTAATTTATAAATATATGACAGGAGTAGTTATGCAAGCAAACAAAATATCTGATATATTAAAGTAGGTGAACTGACTTCATAAAATTTGCAATACATTGTGAGTCAGATACATATTTTAATGGGTTTTCATTGTTATTGGGTTGAGATACATGGAGAAAACACAGCAATTTAAATTTATTGAAGTCTACCATGATACATATGGCAGGTGCACTAAAGAAGACAGTGCTACAGACTGTGAAAACAGGGCAAAAATTCTTCCTTCTGATTTAACATCAGAAAAACCTTTCTTTTACTATTCTTATCTTCTTGTTTTCTTGGTCGTGCTGTACTGATGCTGATGGCATCTACTGCACTAATTCCACAGAGACCTGAAAATCGAGTAAAGACTGTGTTTAGGCTCAATTTTCTCATATTAGGCTTTGCATATTTTTTGTATACAATCTTCTAAACACACTCTGACAAGGCTCTGTGCTATCAAGCAAGCTCAGGTCTGACAGATAGCTAGCTTGAAAAAGGCATGGTGTTTTCAGCAATGTTTTCTGCACCAAGCATAGCATCTTTCAGCTGGATCTCTCTGGCAGCTATTGGGTGAGGAATACATGACATACCTCTCACATATACAGTTTATTGCAGCACTGTCATGGTTTACCCCAGCAGGCAACCAAGCCCCCTGCAGTCACTCATTTACTTGCTCCTGGTCAAAAGGGGAAGAGAAAAAAACAGGATAAAAGTAAGAAAAACTTGTGGGTTGAGATAAAGACAATTTAATGAATGAACAAAAGCTGTGCACGCAAGCAAAGCTGAGAAAAGCAAGGAATTAATTCAGCGCTTCCCATGGGCAGGCAGGTGTTCAGCCATCCCAGGAAAGCTGGGCTCCATCATGCAGTGACAAACACCATCACTGAGCATCCTCCCTTTCCTTCTCTATGCTGAGCCACACATTCCAGATGGTCTGGGATGTCCCCGTGGCCATGTGGGGTCAGCTGTCCCTGCTGTGACCACACAACATCTTGTGCACCCCAACCTCCTCACTGGTGGGGTGGGTGAGAAACAGAGGAGGCCTTGACATGTGCAAACGCTGCTCAGAAATAACCAAAACATCCCTGGGTAATCAGCACTGTATCCAGCATGAAACCAGAACACATACCAGCTACTATGGAGAAAATTAGCTCTACCAAAGCCAAAATTAGCTCTGTCCAAGCCAAAACCAGCACAAGCAGGCATATGAAAAGTTCACCAAAAACAATAACCCCCAAGGGAATAAAAGAATAACCCTGATTTGAGCAAATGAAGCACTAACCTAAACATTTTAGGCATGAAACAGTAATTTTGTAACAGTCCTAATGTTATAAAGATCTCTAAGGCAGTTCTCAGCAACGTTATGTATGGGTACATAACTTCTTGTTAGATTAAGTCATCATCAAAACTAAATTTAAAAAATCTATGCATACATTATTTTTTTTTCTAATCTTCATAGTCCACATTCAGGTTGAGTATCCAGATTTCCTTTTCTGTCTAATGGTTCTTGCTCCAGCAATAAGGAATATCATGTACCTTCTGGGGGCAGGCTTGACATTGGAGTTTGCCATCTAGGACAGAAAGAAATTTCGGAGCAAAGTACTTTGAAGGTAATTCATAGGATATTATTGTCAAGAATTGCGTTCATTCATTTTTCAGATGGATGATTTTTCAAATAACACTGATCTGTCCCTTGTTTCCCTCTCCCTATTCAGTATCTTCCAATATCATCATCTTTCTGGTAAGAAAAAATCCATTTTGGTAACAGAGGGAGAGTGGTTCTCCAGCTAGCTTAAAGCATAACCTAAATTATCACCTTCATAAGCTATACAAACAAAGTCATAAGTTCCCTCTGTGTTCAATCTTGTGATCAAATGAACGAGCAGTACATGGTGTTTCTGCAGCATCTTTAATAATGTGTCAAACTAATTTTCCAGCAATTACCAATTATAACACACATGCGACCTAAGATTTTCAGTAGTCCCACTTGTTTCAACAGCAAACTTCATGTTCTTATAGTTTAGAAGATTTGAAAAATACTTTAATTACTTTTATCAAATTAAGAAAAGTTAAGTGCTTTTAGAATTTGAAACTTAAATAGTAATAGAATTTTAAATGTATAATTATACAGTTTTAAGAAGTTGTTATACTTATTTAAAATGTGAACCTTCTAAAATTCTGAAACACGAAGTTACCCTAGACAAATAGCCTAAACACTTTCTATCAATGTTTATATCTGTTTTCAATAACAATAATGAATCCAAATTTTACTTGAGCAATGTAGAAAAGTGAAACTAGAACCAGAGTGACTTTAAATATTACTCACACAGCATATCTCTCAAAATTATTACCCTAAATACCATGGAGTACTAGATATTAACTATTTATGTGCATTTTTTCCTTTAAGAAGCTAAACCCTGCTTTGCAGTTGTCACTTAGGTTTGCATCCAGAGAGAGGCAACAGAGCAGGAATTCACTAAAATTGTCTTTTAGTCACTGTCATACTCCAGACATGAGCCTTGCTAGGAAGGTGACATAGATTCACTAGAACAGAATGGGGCTCCACTTTGATGAGAGTCTAAATTCAGAAAAGCAATGAGTATCATGGTAGACTGTTACCACAAACCATGTCACCATCTAGATTAAAACACTATGGTCCCAGTTTGGGAGAATATAATGAGGGCTCTGAGCAGCAATGACAGAAGCACTCAAAGGACCTGGAATGGAAAGTCATCTTCAGCATGAAGCTGTATCCACCCCCAAGTTATGGAAACTTCTACTTTCATTTTGCTTGATTGCTCTTTAAAAGAGCTGTACAGAAATTGCTGACAGTTTTAACAGAGTAGCTCTTTCTCTGTCAAGAATTAGATGCACCTGTTGTTCCATATATGCAACACTAAAAAATATGCTAAGTGTAAAACACACAGTGGGTCTCATTCTTAACCACGTTACTGCTTATGCAGCCTTTCAGGGTCCAACACAACAGGCAGGTAACAGGAAATGAGGTTGAGGTGAAATGTATACTTAATATCATTAACTAAACTTTTATGGTGTCTGCTTATGTTTTTCAGGAGGCATTACTGCTGGATTAGTTGAAATGGAGTATCACAGTCTCTAAAACAGAATACTTTCTAGTGTGTGTAGGGGAGAGTTGATTGTTATTATTCCTTTCGTGGTCATATTTTGGAAAAGCTGTGAATTTTCTTGCAGACAGGATACCTACCAGGTTAACTTAATTTCTATATTCTTCAAACACGCTTTGGGGCCACATTCTGGAATAATCCATACTAGTGGTTCCTTAAGAAACCTGCCAGCATATTGTGTCACTTGAGATATTTTCCGGCACATGCTTATTAAATGGATTTTCCTGGCACTCTTTAAAAACTCCAGATGCCCTTGCAGAGATGGCACCTGATGCAGAAGGCTGTCACAGCCTTTCCTAGAAAACCCCTGATATTGGCTGCAGCAACATTAGGCCTGTCAGCAGCTGGAGCTCCACTGAACTCAGGCTGCATGCCATGAATGAGTGATGGAATGTGACAGGGCTTTTTGGGAACACACCCAACAGTGGGCACACACCACTACTTTCTTTAATATTTCTGCATATCAGGCTGTATATATAGCTGGTTAATATAAGTGACACATTATATCATCAATATAATTGGATTACATATAAATAACTTTTTTTAATAAAACATAAATCAGCTTCAATGACAGTAGCCTTCCATTTATATGGTATGGGGACCTCAGAGAGAGAATTATCCCTCAAGAACACCTAATGATAATGATGAAACTGAGACAAAGGTAACATTTTTGGGTTTACTGAGAGTAACAGGAACATTTACATTAGCAACAGAAAAAGGGGCTAAAAATAAGCTGAGCCACTAATACATATTACAAAGAATGGAAAACCCAGCTCCACACCAATCTCTCTTTTTCCTCTTCAGTTTGCTTCCTCTGGATTTTTATCTCCAGGACTATCTTCTCTTTTATATATGGGGAAAAATCTTTCCAAATTTTTGTAGGAATTTAGAGACAAATAAAGGATAAATCTTTTTTATTTCAAATTGTTGGCTAAAGATTTGCTTTCACTTTAGAGAACTTACAGAAATGTTGTGTTTAGCCCATTGCCTTCATCCATACGAATTAGAGGGGAAGCATCCAAGTTTGAAAGCTCAGAAGTCTGCATAGGTTGCCTTGTGGCCCTTGAAGAAGGCCTCTCCCTGCACGCCAAGGCAGTGCAATTCTGCCTAAGGGTTTTGGGGAGGCAGAGACCTGTTTCTGCCACTCCCTGATGTGGGCAGGTGCTGGGAAGAGTGGCAGCAACAGTGCAGCTTTTCCTCTCCCTCTCTCTCCTCTTTCCCACAGTCCTCCTCAACTTAGATTTGCATTCACTGTAAGTACAGATATTCTCTAAAAATGTGAATAACCTGCTCATCATGAAAATGTGTAATCATGTAATGCTTACTCATTTTCACAACTTTATCCTTCCTCCTGAAGATAAAACTGATGGGAATAATTATACAACCTTTGCATGTAAGCACATACAGTTTACATATAGTGCTTTGAAATAATTAATTAATATGTTCTCATTTCTAGGTTTTGCACACCTAGCTCTTTGGGGCATATATGGGAAATTGGAAAGCTATCTGCTTTAGTTTCTAGGAACACATTGAATTTCAGAAGCCCTTTTTTCCTAGCCCTTGGGTATTGTGCAAAAGCTGAGGATCCTGAAGAAAGCCTTATGTGCATCTCAGCAAGGCTGGCAGTCATGGCCAGGGCCAGTGGAATTTGTTATTTATGACCATTCCCATTTTAAAGGACACCCACAGCATCCAATGAAACACATGACACTGAGAACATACCCTGGTACCATGACACTGATCAGCTTTTTCTTAGCAGGAACCTGACTTGAGATATTCCAATGGAGCCCTTGTAAAGAAAGATTAATGTTTCTGTTGAGGAGAAAGTAAATCAGGATCCTCTTAATTTCAATGTTTGATTAAAGTTACCTGAGATTTTATTCTTCTGAAGTTTAAATCTAAAATTACACAAAGGTTCACGTCTATTAGTTCCTGAAAAGCATGGGTCTAGTGTCTATTAGAAGATCCCTAAGCACAGTAGCACCTTACATTTTTCTTCTGTGTTAGAAACAAAAACCTGTTTTTCTGGACACTGTAGCATATAAAGTTTGATTTTATTGACTTACACTTTTAAAACTAAAAATAGCACTTCTAACTTATATTTACAATGGCAATCCAGTACCAATACATTATCCCATTTGATTTATTTTGATAGCTAACCAAGCTCATAGCAAATCAAAAGTGGATACAGTAGGTTGTGGAAGAAAAAATGGAAGTTTAAATGGAAGAAGCAGCAAGTATGATTCAGTAGTTGAAAAACAGTAATATTATTTGCTATTTTATTTGAGGTTATGGTCTGTTCAGCATGTTTTGCCACAGAAGGGGAGAAAGAAAAAATCACAAAAACCCACAGTGTGTTCATTATAAACCCCATGATTCTGTCTCCAGTATTAACTGGTAAATATGCTAATACTTCACATTTCATGATGGACTATGACTGGGTACATGACTTGTAGGTCATGTGAAATCCTTAAAAATTAATGCCCTTGAGAGCTGTAAATTTTATGAACCAAAACTGGGCATTTTAAACACCCTTCCAGTGGTTTTTATGAGACTTTTCTATACCTCATTAAAAATCTGGTTTGTGCTTTGACTAACACAAATTTTCTTTTATTTTTTTCCCTATTGCAGTACTTAAAAAACGCCCTCCAAGCTGAAATTATGTACTTGTAGTGATTGCAGTGATATTTTCTTGTCTTTCATTCTCTTAACAGTTTGCAATTCTATGAAACTGAAACTTGCCCTTCTCACAAATTAGAATATGGCTTTTACTCTTCATTTTATCCAAGTCATTAATTCTCAGAATTAAACAACATTAACTATCACAAACAGTAAACAATTGCTTCTGTATATTGATTAAACCATAATTTGTTACTGTGACCTAAATGAGAGCATTTAAACTCATATCCCCAGTGTAATTTTGGGCTAAACCGCTGAATACTAGCATTTCAAAATCTATTTGAGTGTTTAGGCCCAAGTGATAGATCACAGATGTCTTACCTATTAAGAAAGTGCAACGACACTATATTAAAAACAAGTCTCTTGCTAAATACACTTGCAGTTTTCATGCTCAGAAAATATTTCTTTTTTCTTTTCATACATAACTGTCTCTTGTGACAGAATGATAACTCACTTGTCATCAATCAGTTCTGGGACATCCAGGAAATTGTGAATACACAACAGAGCTTCCTCAGCGTTTGACTGAAGTGGAACATTTTGAAATTCAATTAAATTTTAAATCAGTAAAAGGCCTTTTCACATTGACATTTTCCATGGTCTGTATTTATTCTGTTTAAGTCATTTTTAATTCATCTTCTCATATTTTAATTTTTTTTCAGGCCATAATTATATATCTAACTCAAAGGACAATCTGCTTCTTATATCACACATTTCTTTAGTTGCTACCAGTTTGGTGATTTCAACAAAGGTTGTGACAACAGATAGAATAGGTAACATTAGCTTTTCAACAGTTCACAAAGGAAAAACTTTTACTTGGGTGCCTGGTAATTTTGTCCCAGAGTGCCTTGATGCCCTTAACACTTCTGCTGCGAATGAAAGAAGAGGATAACCTGATTTTCTGAATCAGCAATTTGTTCAATAAGAAAGGGATTAATTCCACAGCTGTTCACTTAATAAGGACTTTATTTCCACACCTGGATATGTTTTGGTATCATGTCTGCAATTGGCATTGTTAACATAATTCTCAAAATTTCCTGTTATAGTCCCAGCAAACAGAATTTAGGATAATTCAATTTTTGTAAGCAAACAGGAAAGGAATGTCTTTGCTTCATCTCTGTTTCCAGCTGGTGATGGTGAGAGGTAAATTGACTCTTGTGACTTCAAGGCTCAAAGCAGGCAAAAACAACATTTGTTTTATTTTCATTAATATTTTCCTGAGGCCTATTCTCACTGAGCATTGCATTACTGCTCTACTTGGATCACAAATACTATTTCAAAATGTTTCTCCAATGCTCCAATTTGGTGCACACTACGGATTTGGCTCAGCATGCTTGATCTGAACTTACTTTGGATGGAACTGAACTTCAGTGAGCTCTCCAGGTATTCACTGAGTGGGAGCTCAGGCCATGGAACCAGACAAGACTTGGCCTGAAACTTCCTTTTCCTCCCTTGCTTGAAATGTGTGTACCATGGACTCGGCGTGCTCAGTCTGGTTTGCTTGCCAGGGCTGTTCACATTGCTAAATTTGAGGGAGGAACAGAAACATAATCCCTCTTTTTCCTTCTCTCTGCTTACAAAATAAAGTTGTTATGAAATGTAAATGCCTGAGAACATGAACCCTGGAAAAACTTGATGTCAATCACTCTATGCTAATATATATGTAATGAAATGCAAATGTCTGTTTACAAAATTAGTTTCCCAAGGAATTGCTTAATGTCTGTTGGCCTGATATTTTTCAAAGATCAAGATCAAAGCAGAATATGCACATTACTTTTCACTTAAGTGGACAAGATTACACAAAGTTGGTTGTAGAACAGCCATCCTTACCATAGGCTACATTACAGCAGTTAAGATTCTTTTACAATTGACATTTTTTAGAAAATAATTTCATATTCAGAAAGATGAGTAGGTTTACCTGACAGGAACAGGAACATACTGACCTCGTCTAAATGGGTAAAGGCTCATGGGAGCACTTCTGATGAAGGTTTTATAAAAATATCAGACAGAATGATTTTACAGACAGCAGACCCCATGAACCCTCATATGGTATTTTCAAAAGTACTTGCATGCACTTGTAAGATGATGAATGCACTAATAATGTGAGAGAGGAATGAAGTAGGCTGCAGAAGATCTAGCTGGGTCTCTAAGTTAAAGATCAAAAAAATTTTTCCTGTTGCTCAGATTTCTTTTTTTTTAATTTTAAAACTATCCAAATGTCAGAGACAGGTTTATGACCTCTTTGAACTTGCTACCATTCTAATATTGGAGTGCTTGCAACTGAAATAATATGGTTCAATTTCAACAGACAAACAGGTAATTCCAGATAAAAACACATACTTTCTTCCCTACTCTCTTATTACTTTAAACAAACCTGGGAGGCTAGGGTGTCTCCAGAGGGTAATCCATCCAAAGATTATTCAAGAGCTAAAACAGGAGGAATTATTCCCATTCTGAAAATGCCTCTCTCTAGTTGAAAAGGGAGCACAATGTGTAGTATATGCTGACTATTTAGATAACCATAGTTCAGTATGAAAATTCCCATTCTCAGTCTTCATTTAAAACTTTGTGGTGGATGAGGAAATTCCCTTAAAAATCTTTCTCTCAGTGCTAGCTTCTGTTCTCAAGTCCTAATTCTTTCCTCTTTTTAACTTATTAGGATCACACGTATGATATCACTCCATTGACACAAATGGGTCTTTGATCAGATTTCTGAGCTCAGGTCAATGCTGTTCACCATTAACCATCAGCTTTTATTCCTTTCCAACATTGCCCTTGTCTAGAATGAGCCCAGACACTATTAATTAAACATAATCGTCAATGCTGTTTCATTATCTGACTGCTCAGAAATGCTCATATCAGCTGCTCTCTGATGCTCAGATGGGACCAGAGTCAAAGAAGAAACCGAGTTTTGGGCAGCAGTGGCTTGTGCAGTATTGTAACCTCAGGGCATTTCCTGACCTTCATTTCTCTACCAACCTCTTTGCAGCACTGTGGGTGCCAGTGAGAAAGTGGAAAAGTAAAATCAGTGTAACCACTGCTGGCTCGGGCACCATACTAAATCCTCCTGCCCCACCTGGAATGTCTAGCCTTGGTTACCTCGTGTTTCCATGGGCAGGAATGGAGGTTTCTGTGCTGCTTTAGTACGAGTGTACATTCTCACTCATCACAGAACCAAAGGCAAAGAAATCCTCATGGTCAGCCAGTTGAATTTTCCTGGTTTTGAAATAGGGCTTCACCTAGGCAGTGTATGTAAAAGGTGGTACATCCTTCCCAAAATTACATCACATGACTTCTAAATGGAGAGTAATTCCTTTTATTTCAAGGAGAAAATTAGAAAATTTAGAAAATTCATTTTAATTCAGTCTACCCCTCTTTAAAGCAAATGTTCAAAACCATTTTACAAAGCTTTTATATGAGTTTGCACATTAATTTAGATCCTTTTAAATGCTATATGGCTGCATATTGAATATTTATGTCATAATAAAAATTAAAATTTCTGGGATTTTAGAAAAACTTGTTTTATTTTCTTCAACTGAAAGTTCAATTTGAAACAAAGGTAGATAGTTATATTTTCTTAATATTTCCAATAGTGGAATTATTTGGTATAATTTCTTCTAGTTATTTTTTACTTTCAAAAAAAATTAGGAAAGGAAAACCCATATATGTAGAAAATTCTGAACTCCACATATCTCATTTACAATAGTCACACCATCGTTGCAAAGGAGCATATTCTTAACTTTATTTCCAGATCACAGAATATTCTAAGTTGGAAAAGAAATACAAGGATCACCAATTCCAAATTTTCTTGCAATTATGTTTCAACTTTTGTATCATCAGATTTGTGTGTTTTGGTTGGACTTTTTCAATTTTTTGAGGGGGATGTTTGATTTGTGTTTTGTTTTTTCCTGAGATCTGCTTTAAAACAGTGATGTGTTTGGGGGAAATCTCTTCTATATCTGAAATAATAAGTCCTGATGTGCCTCAGGTGCAGAATGAGTCTGTGCCCAGCCAGAGCTGTCCAATGCTCTAAATTTCAGAATGCTTATTAGCTAAAACCCACTGCTGTACCTGAGTAGGATAAATCTGCTCTTGGTACATTTATTTGAGCTACGCAACATTTCCATTTTTAAAGTGAAAGGGACTCGTGGTAGCCTGAGCTTTATAAATTGCAATAAAGGTAAGGTTATGCAATGAGTTTCGAGGCATGAGTATTATGAGAATTCTTCATCACTTGGATTATCCCACCCCCCTTTTTTTTTCTTTTAATCTACATAGTTATCCTATCAGGTATGTCACAGCCCAGAGATAATTACATCCAAAACAAACAACAAGCCTACCTTCTCAGTTTGACTCCTCTCCAGCCTGCTGGCCTCAGCTCTTTAGTTCTTGACACAGCAAATTCTAATCAAAAACTTAACTCAGAAGAGCAGCAATTCTTATTAGTCCCTGCACTTAGTATGACCTATTTAAGATATCATCCTAGCCCTGCTAATCTCGGAAATTCAATCGATAAACCTGGCTCTGCTCTTTCAGGTGCCTGCCCTAACACAACCATTAAATGCAAGTGCAGCAACCTTCCCCAGTCCTGATATCAATCAAATGCCAAATGCCACAGCTGGCATTGACCTTCATCTTATCTCTGCAGGCTTTGTAGGATCTCTCAGTGAAACACAGTGGTCAGACTTGATTCTAATTCTAAACCACATTCTGTCATTGGGATAAAAACAAGGTAATGTAATGTCCTAGATTAACTCAAGTGATAATCACAAATAAATAGCTCACTTGATTTGCTGTTTTCCAGCCACATCTTCTTTCCAGTGGCAGTATCTGAATCTAAAGAAAAAGCATGGTTTTTACCTCATGATAGTTTATTCTCATATAGTCAAGCAATTAAGCTAACCCCAGATAAATTCAGCCGGTTTTCCCAAAGACTGACACTAAGTCTGACTTAAATGTAACACTACCTTTAACACAGTCAATCAGCAACCCTCTGTTGGCATTCACTCCTACTTAGTACAATAAAATACAATAATTCTTCTTCCTAAAGCCTAATGCCAAACCTATATTTAGCATAGGAGTTTATCAGCTCCATCTAACCAGGACCAGAACAAAATGTATCTAAAAGCCCCACTCTGTGTGCCAGGCAGAATTTATACTTGAAATTCTCGTACTTCAGCTGTCCCAAACCCCACTACAGGCCTAAAAATAGCCTTATCACAACAAAGCACTCACCCTTCACAGTCTCAGATAAAATTATAGGCTGAATGTGGCAGAATTAATCCAGGAGTTAGTCCTTCAACCTCTGCTATCCTGAGATCTAACTCTGGGCTAAAATAATCCCTCCCCTGAATCTTGCAGGATCAAACCAGCCTTTCCTCCTCTCCCAGGGATGATCTGGAAGTCCTCAAACACCCCATGATTCACTTCTTCCAGGACTGCTCATCAGCTTTAGACATGCAGCATTTTCAGGCAGAAACATGGGATTGTTCCACACCTAACCACAGCCATAATGAAAACTGTTCTAATTCATTCTCCTCCTGAATTCTGTGTAAGATATTTTCCCATGTCAGCAACAACCTTTATTGATCTTAGCAGTACCAAGATATACAGCTGTCTCCACTGTTCTAAAATTTACTGCTGCTCTAGCAGTGGTAGCAGGGATCTCCTGACAGCTCCTGGTCTGACAAAGTGTCCCAGCTGGGCGTTTTCAGAGGAGTCAGTCACAGCACTAACGTGCAGCTTAATGCTAATTCTTGAGCCAGTGACAGATTCGGCTGTACACTGTCAAGAAGAGATTAAGACTAGAGTTAGAGGACTGGAGAGCAAGGAGGCACTGGGAGATTTATTACTCACTCCTGTGAGGCTGGGGTAGGAGTTTTTCACAAGTGAATGTTTTAAGACTGTTAGGAATTGATGAGTGGTGGCACTGTAATTTCATTAGGGTTAAGACTAGAAGTAATAGGATTTAAAGAACAAAATGTATCTATATCATGACAGATCCACAGAATTAGGGCCTAACTTTTATGTGCTTATGATATCAGTCCTTCCCCCTTGTTCTGATGGGCCTCAGGGGAAAACCAGCTTCCACCCTCACAGGGGCAGCAGTCATGAGTATCAGTCTTAATCAAAAATTCTAATACAAATTCTGCTGGATAAAATCCTGCTGTTAACATCAATATCTCCAGTTCTCTATCAGTTCCTGGACTTCATGTTGGTCACAGGCTGCAGATGGCCTGGAGGCAATCATACTGGCATTATAGAATCAAGCAGGTCATTAGATCAGAAACCTGTGCTTTCAGATTTTCAGTTTCAGAAGAGACCCAGGCAGCATTCATAAAGGCAGGAACCAAGTATATTTAATAGAAATAGCAGTCAGCTTTATTTAATGAATCAAAAGTAATGTTTGGATTGTCAAATTACAGTCTCACAAATAATGAATGAACCATCAAACACCTAGTTCCTCCTTGGTTCCTGCAGAGGGCAAAGAAATGTTTGACTCTGTTATTTTATGTATAGAATTCTTCTTCTTCTTCTTTAGCAAGCCACAGGTATTTCTAATTAGATAAACTTTTCTCCATTTGTTTTCCACTTCTACCATTTTGTCTGGAAATTTATATAAATAGCTATAAGAACAGCAATCTAACCCTAATATGTCCACAAAAAAAAAAAAAAAAAAAAAAAAGAAAAGAAAACTCTAATTCTCTAATTTTTTCTTTTTGACAGATAATCAAGACCAAGTATCTACACAATTTGCCAATTCACACGTAATTATATGTTTATACCTGTTCATCTTCTGAGCCATCACTAGTTAAGATAGCCTCTAATGCTGGTTAACTTGAAGGTTAGGGCCTTCATATATTAAGTTTGGGCCTTCCTCCCAACCCCTGCTGTCTAAAATGGTACAGCAAAATCTAGTTCTAACTCAAATCTTGCCAGTCCCAACTACAACACCTTGTTTGTTCTTATCCTGTGCTCACCTGCTTGCCAAAGCAGATGAGAAAGACAATTACTGATCTAACATGTGCAATTGTTTCAGAGTGAGGACTAGCCTAGGTTATATTCTAGGAGTATTTAGGTCACAGGACTGCTTTAAAATATTGCAGTAAAGTTCATGTCTTGGATTCAATTTGGACAAAAGAAGAACAATGAATAAACTGAGTCTCACAAGGCTGGTAGGCTGATGAGAATGCTCTGGTGGAGAGTATCATACTTTACTTTGGACCAGGATGGGTTCATTTGCCAGCAAAATATATTAAAGTTTAAATTTAATATCTAAATAAATAGTTTACTGCTTAAATCATCTTATATCCTTGTGGCTGAGATGATGAAAATTTACAGAAAATCTTAATATATATTTTAGTAAATTCTGGATGAAGAAGATGTGGCTTAGCTTCAATTCAGGGTCAGGGCAGGAAAGACTGAATAGCTACGATTATTGCTATGGTCAGAAAAAGTTTTACAGTTAGTAACAAGGAACATGATCATCTCTGGGCTAAGGGCAGAGTTGCTTTTTGAGGGAAGCAAGATACAAGGCTTGTAGGATTGGGCTGAGCTGCAGTGGTGTAGCTGTAACTTGAGGGGCAGTCCTGAGCAGCAAAAGGAAGGCTGTTGGAGTTCAGAAAAGCAGAGAAAGTTAATTGGTGTTCAGAGATAGATTACAGTTTAAGACTTAGGTTTGTGTTCTGTAGCCTTCCAAATACCTAGAGTCAAGATCCTGGGTGTCAGCAGGAATTGAGATTATGATTTATGGTCCTACTGTGTATTGGTGTAACTAGGCCATTATTTTGGTACAGCATGGATCAGTTCTCAAGCTGAAAGCAGCTGTTGATCAGGTACCTTAATTTCTGTATCCTCTTAAGCAGTTAATGCTGGGATCAGAGGCATCAGCAGAAACAAATAATTCAAAATCTGATTTTCAGGGATATGCTAGTTACCCATGGAATTTTGTAGACTAATTATGTTTAAAGTTGCGTTATGGGTTTGGCTGAGGTTGAAGGCAAGAGACCTCAATCATCTGTTGGGAAGCTCAAGGAAGGAGGACTCACACAAGGCCTCTTTGAAAGTGCAAAATTTTGGGGCACCTTTCTGACAGGACTTACTGCACCTCTGGAAGTTTCATGTTGATGTTGGTGTTAGATTTGGAGTTAGGACTCAGCAGAACCCAAAATGCCAAGTTTTTTTCTCAAACACCACAGGCCAAATTAAGGGTTTGTAACAATGTGTTGCCACCAGCCAAGGGGATAGTGAGGTACTCCGCTGGAGCAGTAATTTGCTCTAGTTGAGACTGAAGCTGCAAGTGCCTACATAGGAAATATCCTAAATTCGAGTACCAAACTGAGGATAAGTGACAATGGGAATGTTTAAGGGAGACACATGGGAGTCACAAGGTTATGACAGTTAATTCAGAGTCAGGAATTCATTTTAGGGGAGCAGGGACTAATGATTGCTTTGAATTCATGGCTGGGCAAAGGCAGTTGTCAGTAAGTTGAACACTTTGTTGTCATTCTGGGGTAATAGCAGTCTCTGTGGTGCATGAGTGGGCATGATCCCATGTGTGTATATGTAAAGATCTATATATGTATAGAATATATTTGTATAAAATATATGTATCTATACATGTATGTAGGTATTCACAGAGTTAAATTTTGACTTAGGACTGAATTGAAGTTAGTTTTCAGTAACATTTACAAACAAAATTACCTGAATAATTGACTATGGTGTCTTAATTCCTTACATTCTTGAACAAAGAAATAATTTTGAGGCAGTCTATGTTATTAAGTGTGGAGATAGAATCCAAGCAGCCACCAGACTTCCCAGAACACTGACTTGTATCTGAAATCAGAAAGCCCTTCTGTGTCCCCGAGACACAAACAAATTCTATACACTTCAGAAGTCAAACAGGGCTCACCTGGCTCTGGTACCAACATGTATGTGCAGCTGTGAAGGCAATAAAATTCAGTACTGCCTTCAGCCACAGCTAAAGGGAGCGGCAAGAGTGTTGCCTTTAGATCCCAGCTAAAGCTGTGTTAGTAAAGGCATTGAATTTCATTTCCTTTCAGCCTAGGATAGATCATCCAAGCAGGAAAGAGTAGAAAGGTTTCAATTTCTACAGTAGTCTGTTCATTGACCTGTTTGTTGTTTCCTCTCTTCAACACCCATTACATGAATAAATGCAGAAGAGAGGAGCATTTAGCTTAATTATTCCACTGAAAACATCAATTTGGGGCTCCAGAATATAAAAAGTAAGTAAAAGAATAATTTTTAAATAATTAGTTCGGGGTTTAACTTTGTTTCTTACAAAAATAGGGATCAGATGAAAGCAAGTAATTACTTCATTGGTTACATCATTCTCTCTTGTTAACATATAAAACCAATTATGGAAAATGTAGATTTTTTAATATAATTACTACATTGATTCATTTTTTCTTGTTCTTTTTATTTCAAAAGAACATGACAGATTAGTTGCTACTATAATCAGTTTGAAGTGAATTCTGTGCTGGTAAATGAGGTCAGACTAATGGTCTTCATAAATGAAGTTTTCAGAAGTAGTGTTAGTTAAGAAAAATTTTATTACTTCCGCTACAGAAAAATTTGATTTTTAAAAAAAAATAAATTGAAATTCTTCATTTATTGCATTTATTTAGAGATGTGACAATGATTACCTATAATATTGAGAATATAAATGTGATTTTACTACATTCTCCTATCAGATGGGACTAGCATGCAACTGTGGCTATATATTTAAATGTATATGCTGCATATTTTCTCATTAATTTCACAGTTAAAGAAAATTTTGCATCATTTTAACCATTTAAACCGAATTTTTCATCATGTGGTGCAATACATTATATTTAATAAGGCAGAGTTTGTCCAAATAGGGCACCTCACACATGTAATCTCTTAGACTCTGACTGAAATGGAAACCAAAATATTCATAGGATGGCAGAAACTGAATGGAAAAAAGCTTTCAAAGTGAATTTCTATTATTGCATTTGACACTCCCTATGGTAAACTACATTCCAATCTAATAAATGTATTTGTGAAAAAAGTTCCCTTGATCTGACTGAAAACCCATTTCCATTAAAATCAGCACATAACCTCTCGTAGGCTATGGAGGGTCTGAGACTTCAGTTATTCTTGTACATATTTTTATACCAAGTCTGGCACAGGCACACAGGCAGAGGGTCCCTGCCTGAGTAAAGTGGACCATGGTGGTGTGGGTTTCTAAAATCCTCATTCTTCTGCCCATCTCTGCTTATCTCTCTCCTTGGAAAGCTACAGGTGTTTCTGTGTAAGAGAAGATCCTCATGAGCTCATCATCTCAAATCAGGCTCAAGAGAAAGAACCACAGCCAGAATGAAGCACCTACCTTTCTCTTTTTAGCTACCTTGGACAGCTCTTCTCAGCCCTTTGCCCTTTGTGGCAAGGGACCCTCAGGATGAGACCCTTTACCCATGGCTTTAGCTCCTAAAAGATTGGAAACCTCATTTTTCATGCCTCTTATCAACTGAACTTAAGAAATTAATTTTTTAGTATTTTAGGCAAAGCATTTAATTCTTTTAGGAGAAAAAGAAAGATTTAAAGCACTGTAAATCTTATTTTCTGTCATAATTTTGGAGCTGTTAAATAAAATTCATGACTTTTGGTTCGTTTTGTGGGAAGTGTTAATCAGAAAAGCAGTGCAACTATAGAAGCCTTTTCATCACATATAAGCACTTTCATCATTAAATGTGGACTCCAATCCTATTTAAGTAAAAGACATTTTGGCAGCAGTTACCCATGTGTTGTTTAAAAAGTGTCCATCCTTCCCTATGGTTCTTTATGGCATAAGGAAGTATTTCACAGATAAAATTGATCAGCTGAAACTCACTGTTCTACAGTGGAAAAGTTCAGGGTTATAACAAAACATGGCCAGTCTCAGAGCTAGTTCCTGTTTTACATTTCTCAGTAGGAACACAGTTTTTTCTAATAAGTACAAATTCTTTTGTGGATACATGATGTCACCTATGCGCATGGATACAGCTGATTAAATGTTGTCAAGAAATGGACAGAAGTAACCTTTAGTTGGATAAAGACTGACACGGTCCCATTCCAAACCTTTGCAAGCATTTGCCATGTGGCAAACTCAAAGCTTCAGTAACTTCTAGCCAAAAAGAAATATCAATGATACTTGCTTGAATAGAATTTTTTTTCCCAAAGTTGTATATTTTTCCGGTGCTGAGGAAAAGTGACAGAAAAATCTGTCCTAAACATCAAAAAAGAGAAAAAAATCAGAGTTAACACAGCCTAACACATTAACAAATTATAGTTTGGGAAGATAAAAGCCCTGGGTTCCTCCTGCAAACATTTGTACAGCATGGAGTCTTCACAAAGCTTTTGAAGTGTTGCTCTCACAAAACTGACTCTGCTCTTGTGAGTATCAGTGGGAATTTTACGGTGAATCCTGAAGAGCTACACAATTACTCTCGAACTATAACTTGGTAGATATCTACATTTAAAAATTTCAGGGCAAAATAAAAAGGCATCACCACTATGAGGTGGTTCATGATTTCATGTAATGCATATGAATATAATTGTATACACAAATTTCAGTCAAAGCTATGTAAGATCATGGCAATGTGCAAGTGGGAAGACTGTGAAATTAAAGTTATTAATAGTGAATATGCCTGTCCCATTTGGAAAGATTTGAAAAAGGTGATAATTCAAAATCACAATATGAGAACTACTTTGTTTAATGCACACTTCTGGGTATTGAATGAATAAAAGCAAATTGAAATGCCTTCATTAAGGAGAAAAGAAAAAAAAAGAAACAAAAAGTATCACTCGTGCATATATTATTTTCAGAGGCAAACTCTATTTTCTGTGTCTCAGGTCTTGACTCTAAGGTTCTGCAAACATGAAGAAGAAATTAAGAAAAATAAAGATGATCTTACACGCAAAAGCTTAGATTATAACAGTTATTGTTGCTTTCCTACCACCAGTAGTATCTCCAGTTCTGTCATTCTGTCTAAAGAAAGTAATTAAGAGAAAAGAAATATTTTAAAAATTAATAACTTAATTATTTGTGATATATTTCAATGGACAACTTTTTAATGTGCTTACAAGACAACGGCTATATGATAGAAATATATACAAAGCAAATACACTGAAAACGATATATGAAATAACAGGTGCCATTGCAAATATGTGCTGTTTCATGAAACAAAATGTGAAGAGTTTCTTTTTTTCTGGAAGAAAATACAATCATTGGGATCCAAGACATGCAAGAAACTTTTATCTTTATGTGGATAATAATAACATCCATACTGTGTCAGTCAGGAAAAAGGATCGAGCATTACATTTCTATCCTTAATGTCTTAAACTAAAGAGGAAAATAATCCATAGTAATTTCCATTGCTAAGGGGGAATGCATCCAAGTGGTTCCCAGAACAGAAAATAGTTGAGGTTTTGCAGTGACAAATACTACCTCAGGAGAGGAGGCTCTATAGGATCAGCTGGCTGGTGCTGAGGGCACCCATCTGGGGAGCAGGAAGGGGGGCAAACCTCATCTGCTTTTTCCTGAAGTATAGGAAAATCCTTGAGAGTGGAATTTTTTTTTTTACTGTCGTTTTTTTGCTTATTTAGTCTGAACTTATGCCTGACCAGACTGCAGCACATGCCCAGGTGCAGGATGTGCATGGTGAGATTCAGAAAGGACTCAGGGCCATGACTGCCAGTAAGTGCCTGTTGCTTTACTTCATTAGGCAAGAGCAAAAAAAGCAATGCATTCTGCCATTTATAGCCCTCAAAAACATTATTATTGACCATACTGAAACATATATGAGCTGTCTTGAAAGGAAACATTTGAATTTCCCACTACAAGTAAAGCACCTGCTCTGATGATTTTAGAGGAATTAATGAAACCCCTGAATCTCAGAGCAGTTTCCTGATAGACTTAATGAATAGCTGACAGCACAGCTGGCACTAATTGGCATGCTTCTGGGTACCCTGAAGGAGAAGGAGCCAAGTGGATAATAATCTCATACTTCTTTGATTTATAAATGTTCAGAGTCAGACAGACACTTAATTTCTGGGGCAGTGCATTGATACTTTTATTTTTGTTTGTGTGCTGATCCTTGTTCTGTGCACATGTAGGGATGATAATGTTTTCAAAATGTCAGTTCGGTGTTTTTCCAGAAACACAAATTCCTCCTGTGGAAGAATTTTAACAAAAATGATTGTGTGGGCAGGAAGAAAAATGAAAAACCTTCAAGTTGTAAAGGACAAAATAACTAACTTGTGTGTGTGATGCTTATAAACTCAATTTCATCAATCATCTAGCTATTGTGCTAATTTAAGTAAATCTAGATATCATTGATTCTGTCCAGACTAACTCTTAGGAGGTCTCTGGCTTTCAAAGCTTTGCCACAGTCAGAAGTTTCTCACAAGTGAGTGAGATTTAAGCTCAGGCTGCATGCTTGACAGGTTATACCTGTCTCAAAGAGAGAAAAGGAACTTTGCACAAGAGTTATTAGGGGTCAGTGAAAGAACTTTAAATGGATTTGAAGGGGAAAAGGGACAGAACTCACTCAAGATAAGCTTGGGGACACCACACCAGTATTTGAGGGATGGTTGCTGGTGATGTCGTTTGGTCTGCTGTCTCCATGGGGCTGGAGATCTAAGAAACAGTAAAGACACAAGGGTTATTGACGTGTTAGGGATTGTGGAAGTGCCTGAGACAGATCACACAGGAATTAGGGCAATTAGGCATTCAAAAGGGTGTTGGGATCAACAGCCCAGCTGAAATCTCCCTACACTAACGCACGGGGACAACAAACAGGAGAAACTGGAAACTATTGTGCAACTGGAAAATGATCATATAGCTGTCATCACAAGATGTGGCAGGATGACTCACACAACTGTTACAGACCTCCCACCCAGGAGGAAGAGGAAGATTAAATATTCTGTAACCAGCTGTGAGAAGTCTCACTAGTTCCTTGTTCTCATGGAAGATTTCAGCTTACCAGATACACATCTGGTAAGACATCTAGAAATACACTTTCACATCGGAAAGGAAATCATGTAGAAGTTTCCTGGAGTGTGTGGAAGATAACTTCCTGATACAGCTGGTGAGGGAAGTCTCTCCTGGCTGTGTGGATGGTCCAAGCCAGTTGTATGAGGTTCAAGAAGGCCAGGTGCCAGCTCCTGCCCTTCTTGGGTTACAAACAACCCCAGGCAGAACTGCAGGCTTGGGACAGAGTGGCTGGAAAGGTGCCTGGAGGAAAAGGAGCTGGGGGTGCCAATCAACAGCAGCTGGACATGATCCAGGTGTGCCCAGGGGGCCAGGGAGGCCAATGGCACCTGGCCTGGATCAGCAATAGTGTGGCAGCAGGACCAGGGTGTGACGTGGAGTTCCTACACCTGAGACATAAGACAGATTCACACGTTTCCTCTTACAAACAGCCTGCTTTGTTGTCTCCGACACACTTTTATAGACAATTCAAAACTCTCAGTGCTTCACATGCATTGGTCTACACTCTATGCCCCACAGACTCTTAACAAGTCAAATGCTTGTATTTTAGGAGAGCTCCCATTGGCTGTGAGCTTCTGTCAGTCAGCCCAGAGGCTGGTTCATGGAAGTGAGCTGGGCTACTTATTATAACTTGATTAATGCTAATACTACACCAGGGCAGGGATTGTCCCCCTGTGCTCAGCACTGGTGAGGCCACACCTCAAATCCTGTGTCCAGTTTTGGGACTCTCACTAGAAGAAGGACTTGAGATGCTCGAGTGTCTCCGGAGAAGGGCAGCAGAGCTGGGGAAGCATCTGGAGCACAGGTCTGATGAGGAGCAGCTGAGGGAGCTGGGGGTGTTTGGCCTGAAGAAAAGGACAATCAGTGGGGATCTCACTGCTCTCTCCAACTGCCTAAAAAGGGGTTGGGGTGAGGTAGGGATTTGTCTCTTCCACATAACAAGTGACAAGAGCAGACAAAATGGCCTCAAGTTGCACCAGGGGGAGGGGTAGACTGAGAATGTCAGGAAGATTTCTTTCAGGGGAAAGGTTGTATGGCATTGGAACAGACTGCCCAGGGAACTAGTTGAACCACCACCTCCAGAGGTATTTAAAAGACATGTAGTTGTGACAATTGGGAACATGTTTTATGGTAGACTTATCAGTGCTGGGTTTGAATTCAATGATCTTAGAGTTATTTTCCAACCTAAATTATTCTGTGATTGCATGACAGGTTATTTACGTTTCAGATTTTCCCAAAATAACATGTTTGCAGATGCCTTTTGAAGCACCATTCTTGCCTGAGTGTGGTAGCCATGGTTAGAAGATAATCATTCTCAGTAACTTTTTCACTCTGCTCATTTTAAAATGCTAATGGTTTTGTTTTTATATTTAACAGAAATTGACCCAAATGATTATTTAGATCTGCTCTGTTCACAGAAGCTACAGTGAAGGTTGCTACATTCTCAGACAGGTTCTCTCAGAAAGCTCAGTATTAGTTGCCATGTAGCAGAAAGTGATTCATTTTAAAATTTATTCAGCATTTCATTTCCTCTTGTGGATTTTTGGCTGAAGTCCAGGATTAGAGAAAAAATCTGGTAGTAGTATTGGTAACAGCAGCTTCTTCTATATAGAGATATGTGTTTTCTCTTGATTGTCTAATTTCTGGGACCAATAATCATCTTTAAAAACATTCAAAATTGCAAAGCAATCAAACTTTGTTACAATAATGTAACAACTTAAAAATGGAAATTTGAAATGCAAGGGTAATATACTAATATAATTGAATCAAAAGAAAAGGAAATGCAATTATCTTCTGGGAACAAGGGCTTTTTAATTATAATGGTGGCTGCATTAATCAGATGTCATATTAATACCTGTAATAAAATTCCTTATGGAGCTTTCTCAGCCTACAGAAAATGTACAGAAGAGTGATGAAACTAAATGTTAAAAGAATAAAATTATCTTGACATCTGGATGGATTAAAAAGGATAGATAGAGTCATGTGATTTCAGGGGGATTTTTTTTAATTCCTAGAAGTTAGACAATGAAAAGAAAAAAATGTATATTTTAAAGCAATGTTAAAATCAAAGGGTGTCCTTAGATTTCTAACAGGAATTGTAAGAATTGGTCAGTCATATCCAGTGCTGTTAATCTACACAGGCATCCTGTCAATTTTACATTATCAGAGGCATGCTGAAGGAGACACCAACTACCTGCAACTAGGAATTCTGTCCAGCTGACTAGATGCAGTAACATTTTAAGGCTGTCTGGATAATGAGAGTGAAAGCCACTGAGTTTTGTTCCCTTGTGGATGTAAAAATGATTATATTCCAGGCATGGCTGTCCATGTATTGCCACAGAGTCACTGGTTGTGTGTGAATCCCCTGGATGCTGCCTCTTCAGTGCTCTCCCCAGAGGATGGGCACTGATACCCTCCTCCTCCTCCTCGGCAGGCAGGAAGCACAGCCTGCTCCTGGGTACCCCCATGCCTCTCAGACCAGCAGCACAAAATACACACTTTTTCAAATACTTCAGGGGATTTAAGTTGGTGAAATTCAGGCATGTTCTGTAGCCTAATTTTCACTGGGTCTTGTTTCATTTTCGCTCCTGCATAATGCATGAAATGGCACATAAGAAAGCAAGATATAATGAAAGCAGCAGCTATAAATAAACATGAAAACTTACCCACATGTTTTCTTAAAGGAAATCAGATAATGGAATCAGACTCTCTTACAGAAAATGGATTCTTGTCTTTTCAAGCAGTAGTCTTATGAATATTTTCATGACAATACTTTGAATGTTTCAGTACCTACAGCTACCATGTTTGGAGTACTGAAGAGGTATTCTTCAGGCAAAAAATATTTTCGGAAGAAATCTGAGCCATTAATGCTACCTCTAACTGCAGCATTACCTGCTGAAAGACAAAGACCTTAAAGATTTCAATTCACTTTCATCTTCAATTCAATCTAATTCTGTTCCACTGGATCAAGCCCTATCATTTCATAAAACTATTTCTTGCTTTCTGCTTGAGCAAAGCAATGAACTCAAAAGGGCTTTTAATCATAATGAACACTGAGTTCGGTTAGGTTCCCTATTAAATTTTTGCATATTGGCAACAGATAATTATATCTCAATGTAAAATGTTTCTGAAAATGTTCTTGACTGATCCACTAAATTTAATACATATATATAGCAAAAAGAAAATTTAGGATTCATGGTTTTAAAAAAGTTTGGTCTGACAATGTTTGCTTAATTACAGCAGCTGTAAAATTCTAAGATGCTTGGGCTTATTTTAGTTGAGCAGATCCTGTGCTATGGTGAATAATGCCTCATTAAAGAAGAGCCTCCTAGGAGAGAAGTTGTCTAAAGCATAATGACTCAGATTAGCTTTTCAAAGGAATTTGGAATAGTCAGAGCCATCTTTGATCTTGTTTAGTACACCAAAATGAGGATTTTGTATATCAAGTCTGCAAGCTAAATCCATGGCAAAGGAAATTGAATAAAATGGATTATTTCCTGTGTGAGGTCATTTGATAGATTAGTTCTAAATGCTTTCTCTCTGGAATTGCATGAGATCCTGAAAGCTGGAGAACACACATGCAGAAAGATGTGAATAAGGCTGCCTGGTTAAATCCATCAGCAGCTGAGAGACTCTGAGACAAAGTTGAGTGGATTTTTCAAAGTGGAATAAGAAGGCAAGTAGGGAAGTTGGTAATATTTCTTAAAGGGTACATTTTGATCCAGCTTCAATTAAAAAGCGTAATACAGCACCCATGCTAACCCAACCCCCTGCAGTGCTCTTCCCAGGTTGTTGGAGACTAAAACAAGGGATTTGTGTTTCTACCAAACCTTTCTTATGTTGTCAAGATAAATCGATGAAATTTTTGAACAGGTAGTGATACAGATATATGATCTCAGGTTGCTCTTATCTTCAATCTCCTTGTTTTCTTTCTCAGGTCACGTTCTCTCTCCCACTGGAAGCATTTTTACATTTTCTTCTATAGGACATATATTTCTTCTGCCAAACAGTTTTGTACTTATATTTCATTTGTCTTATTTCCTTGGCAAAATCACAGAATGATTTTTCATTCTTTCACTGTGCCTCATGTTTGGCATTTGATCAAATAATCTGGTGATTGTACATCAAATTTGATGATCGAACATGTCTGAAAATTTGAAAATTAGCTGGGGATTCACTATGCTACACAATTATTTTAAAAGTCCATGTACATAAATTCTTTAACATGCACTAACTTCTTGGGAAAAAGGGGGAATTATGTTATAGAAATATTCTTTTAACAACATATCTGCTCAAAGATATTTAGTCTGAATGTGCTGCATTGAAAATATTAGTACATTCAAGGATACAAGATTGATCTTAAACTTTATACCATAACTATGGTTTCTTGAAATCCTGATTATATAAATTCAGATTCAATATATTTGACAACCTACAAAAAGGCAATATAATTTTGGCAATTTCTGAAAAGTTAAAAGAGGCCTTTAATAAGATAATGTAAACCACTTTCATGGAAAACTAAGGGGTTTTTTTCTTTAAATCCAAAACTGTTTGGGGTAAATATACAACCGTCACTAGCAACAAAAAATAGGTACATTGGTTTTTTTTCAAAATTTAAGTAGCTTTCCCACAAACAAAGTCATATATAACTAACCACCACAAAACTGTTTCCTGACCCTCAGAACAGCCCATATCTTGTGCCTTTCTTTTGATTCGTTTTCTTTTGATTTCCACAGTTCTGTGCTTACTCACCATATTATCAACTTTACAGTTTTGTTTGCTAGTTATTTCAAGAGACCTCCACATTTTCATTCCAATATCCTTTCTCTCATCACCATGGGAACCACTGTCTTTTTTATCCTTCAAGAATATTATGTTTTAGAAAAGCTCTCATCCTTGTAATGGAAATTTGCAGGTGAGAACGGCTTCATTCTGTATTCTTAACATCCAGACAATTTTGCTGCTTGCAGTGATTTATCATCTCTGTTGGTTCTGTCTCCACTGTAGCCAAAGGTACCATTGCACCTCCTGGAAATGCAGTCACAATGTCCAGTTGAATACTCACAGCAGTTTTAGCACTGGACAAGGGTGAGCCTGCAGCAGCAGCAAAGGGCTCTGCAGCTGCTATAAAAGCTGCTCCATAAGTCTTAGCTGCATCCAAACGTGCAAATTTTACAGCTACTTTGGGTATTCCTATGTAATCTGAAGCTATTACAGGTTCTCCACTGCAGATGTTACTTTGGGAGCCAGCTCTGTATTTTTCTTATTTAGTAGTTTGCATCGATAAATACTAGGGAAGCCAGGGGAAAAATCTAGGAGGAGAATTGGAGTATTAAAAGATCTCATTACAGAATTAACACTGAAAATAAAAGAAACAGTGGAAGGGAGATGAATATAATTTTCAAGGCTTAAAAGAAATTTTAAATTGCCCTGAAGGATAAATAGAAGAAAGAAAAATGTATTCCCAGAACAAAATGTTCTGTGCTGGGTTTCCCTCTCCTTCACACACTCTGGTTGCAGGACCTTGGGGGCAGCAATGTCTCAGAGGCCATGACAGTAAGGAAGCTGCAGTAGATTTGGGAAAGAAAGATAGCTTAATATTTGCTTCCTTTAGGGTCACCTAGACTTTCACATCCATGAACTGTACTTGTCAGATGACACAATGTTATCATCTCATGGTAAACTACATGTTAATTCCTCATGGATTTGTTAAATGTTTGGGGTTTTAGCCACAGTTTTTCTGACATGTGAGAGAAGGGGATGAAGAAAGGTAACTGCTTCCTAATCACATCAATTTGTCACCCAGGTTTCTGGTGACACTCAGCTCCCACCTGAACCCAGCAAAGAAAATAGCTCCCACTTCAGTGCCAGGGAAGAAGGCAATGATGGGTTTGGTCCCAAATCTAAGGTGGCTGAAGCATTCCTCAAGACACCTCTTTTCTATGTGCAGGCACACAGTGAAATACAACTTAGCCTCCAACTGGACCCCCCCAAGCACTACCATAATGTAAATATCAGCAGTTTATCTCGTGGCAGTCAGGTACAGGTGCCCACAGCAGTAATCATATTTCTATTCTGGTTCTACAAATCTCCTGTCAAAGCCTTTCAGTCATGAGTACCTGTGGACATAAGCCTTAGACAGTAGGAGAACTGCGCTTCATCTCCATTCTTTAGCATTCATCCATGCTCCCCTTCCCACCACCATTCATCAGGCACACAGACCTAGGTCTGCTACTTTAAAAACAGAGAAGCAACATAGACGTTTAGGTGAGATATTTTTCTTTATTTTTTTTAAGAGGTATGCAATTTGGTGCATTAATGCCCATCAAAATATAATCCTCAGACTCCACGTCATGTGTCAGAGTCCTTGTCTTTCCTGCAGAAGGCAAAGTATTTAAGTAAGCAAACTAGTCAGTTTATGATTTACTGGTGTAACTCAAAGTTACTTTTATCTGCTAATTCCTTTTGGAACCCTGGATGTTGAGAATTTTAAACTTTCTGCGCTTAAAGGCGCAGACCCACAAGAGTACACTGCATTTGACCTGAAGCTGTGGAGAAGACTTCAAAAATTAATTGATAGTACTGGGGTTACAGACGTGTAGTTAGTTGAAAGTGTGTAATATCACAAGGTAGAAAATTTAGAGTTTGGGGTTTTAGAATATAGAAAAAAATATGAAACAAGATGGAGGTTTTAAGGCAGAGGCAAGTTGTTCCTCTTTACCTTCTTCTTCCTTCTTCTTCATCAGTTTGGGTGATGTTTTGTAATTGAACAGAAAAATCTGCATTGTGGGCTTCCAGGGATCAGTTATTGGGTTAAAAGAGAAAATAATTTAAGTGTCCTTTCTTAATTGGATAGTTTAGTCTTAAAAGACCTTGCCACAAGAGATTGTTAGCCATTTTGTACATTATGAATGAAAAACTACCAAACTCATAGTTGTGAGACTGTTTCACTGATAGGAAATAATAAACACTTGAGCCCAAACATAAACTACCATCTCAAGTGCCTCCAACCCCAACCTCAGAAAAAACAATAAATTCCATTTTTGTTTCCTGGACCTTACACGTTCAGAGAGCAGTTTGAATCTGTGATTCATCAGATTTTCAAATTCTTCTGAAAAAGTACATTACAAGACGCTAGTAGAGAACATAAGTTGTCATTATATGAAAGATAAAGTGCTGTTAGGGAGCAGGAAGAGCTGAAGACAGAAAACTAAGTAGGAAAAGTCATTTTTCAGCAGGGAGAAAGGGTAATGATGGGGTGTGACCACAGACTTGCAGCACTGCTCTGGTTATCCAAACTAAATATAATGTTACATAAGTTGTGACTGTTCAATGAAAAGTAATAAGAATTATTATAAAAGTTTAAAAAGTTCAAAGAGATTAATTAGAAGATTAACCTGCTTTTGTGTAAATGCACTGAAGAAGATAAAAATTTATGTAGTTGGTAAATAAAGCAAATAATTGTAAAACTCCTCTCTATTTTCACTTACACAAAGTGTCAGATTCTAAACTGATGAAACCTTATTTTAGACAATTTACAGCTAATCTGTAAAATTCATGTGGTGATTCAAAGTCTCTAAGTAGTAGAGACTTCAGTAGAATAAAAACTGTTTATAGTTTTTCCATCAATCACCACTTTGCTGAAAAGCAACACTTCAAACATATCAAAAATTTTACTTTTTTAGTGACTTTCCCTCTAAGTAGAAAGATTTTATGTGTGTTTTCTAAGAGAAATCAAGCAAACCAAAAATAATGCTTACACACAGTTTAATTCAAACTTTTCCATCTTATTATTATCTGATTTTTATTTTCTTATTTTCTTACTTATTTCTGCATAAATTTATTTCATTTGTTTTCCTTTCATTTCAAAAATTGAAGAATTGAAAGAACTGGTGTACGAAGATTTATGACAGAGAAAAAGGTAGTCATTTTTGGCTAAGTGTTTTGATCCAAAATGTATCACCATGCAAGAATCATAGAATTATAAAATCATAAAATATGCCAGGTTGGAAGGGACCCATCAGGATCATCAGGTCCAGTTCCTGGCCCTGCACAGGACATACCAAGAATCACCTCATGTGCCTGAGAGTCCAAACTATTCTTTTAAGACCTTTTTACTTTTATTTTGAAAAGTATTATTAGAAAATGCTTAACATGCTTTCAGTTATTCAGGACAATTCCAAAGTTAAAGGATCCCATTACATGAGGATACAAGTTTACAGTAGAATTATATGATAATTCCTTACAGTAGAATTTATATGATAATTTTTTTTATATTATGAATAAAAGGATTTCCTCTGAGTGGCGCACATGGGTTTTTCAAGGTTTGTCCAAAGCACTGGTGCCAGTTCATCAGGAAGCAGGCACACACTCACTGCAAGGTTTGGAGGTGCTTACAGAGCTGTAACTTTTTGTTCCCTGTCCTGTCACACATTGCACAGTACTGACTGTCTAATGCTCCACACTCCCCCTCCTCTCCCTCCATCCCTCCTCTCCATCTTGTTGCATTGGACTCTGGCACCAAAGTCTGAAAATGCAGACTAATATCCTTCATGACCAAAGGTTTTCAAAGGCATAAGAGAATATCTAAAGCTGTGGCACCAACCAGACTAAAACAGAAAAACAGATATATCTGCATCCACTCAGTATCAGCGAGAGCAGAGCACACATCCTGGGTTCCCCAGGCTTTACCTGGGTGTCTGTGTGTTTGAGTGTGTTATAAAACACCCAAAACCACCCATCCACCAGGTTTTGTGTGGCACAGAGGTCTGATGCAGGCCAGCAGGTACAGAGGGGGCTCCCCAGATGGTGACAGTGGCACAGAATGTGCAAGGGATTTGGGGAGGAGGGCAGGTTGGGGTGTGAGGGCTGATCTGGCACTGGGATGGTGTCACCCAACTCAGACCATCTGGGCAGCTTCTGGTGGGGAACAGGTGCTGGTCTGGAGAGTTTGGAGAGGATTAAGGACTTAGAAGGGAGTAGCAGGAAATAGGCTAGAGGTAGGAACAGAGTTCAAGTGGGGCAAAAATTCAATGGAAAGAAGACAAAAGTTTGATATACATATAAGTGCATATACAAATTAAAAATAAGTATACACGCACAAATGCATCCATGAGTAAGTGGGAGGGTCATGCTGGGGTGCATTTTGAACCTTCTGTTTGGGCTCCTGAGGCCTGGGGCACCCACACAATGGCACAGGCTCCTGACAGTAAGAAAACGCCTTTCCCCCATCCTGCTCACATGCCACACTGCCCTGCAGGACAGGCATCATTAAAGGACTTTCAGCCCCACAGCCATGCCAGGGACTGATCTTTTGTCCAGATTTGCTACACAGAAGTAGAGAGGCAAACATTTCTCCTGTGCCCTCTGAGCACATTTTAGGAGCATGAAAATGTCACATATCCTGCTGATCAAGGTGCCAGGGGAATTCCATACAGTGAGAACCATTTGAGGTTCATTTGATTGGGGATGGTGAGAGGAAAGAAGAGACAAAAGGCCAAACTTTTACAAGAGACAAAACTGTAAACTGTGATTCTTTGATTTCTACAGAGACTCTTTTCTATAACAAAAAAAACTAGTGTAAGTTGTTAAGAGAGTGATAAATTCTCTTTTACAATATCTTGAGTTTTACAATTCCCAATAAAAAATTGCATGATGTTTGGAGTACATTTCATCTTCAAAATTGTTGAATTAATTCTTACTATTTTTCTTTAGGAATATATTCTTGTCATTCCTTCATCTTCGAGAAAGCTTTCAATTTATCTGCTTTTCATTAAGATTTTTATCCTGAATTCATAGAAATTAAGTTATATGATATTCAAATATAAGAACAAAATATTAAAACTTTAACACAGTCTTCAGAATGCCTAAAAATAATGGGATAAAAATCTGCCTTTAGATTTCAATAGTCATTAGATGCAACAAAAGGTTCATTCCTCAAATCAAAGATAAAGTCTGACATTCTTTTTTCTTTTCTACATGACATTCTTCTCACTGATACTTCTTATCTAATGTAAGACTTTCACTTCTTACATTGAATTTTCATCTATAGACCAAAAAAAATTAGACGGTACAAAGTGAATCTATTGCAAAATTTTCCTGCACTATTTTTTTTTAATTGTATTTTTGTTCTAAATCCATCATGTGTTCTCCAGGAAGTTTTTGATAGTATCTCAACAGAATTGTCAAAGAGTATTCAGTTTACCAGTCTATTCCCATCTATGCAAACTTGTTCCCTATCCTACAACTTTTTTCAGTATTTTGCTGATAACATCTGGCATGGGAAAAACCCTGGGGATTCCACAAATTCTTCTGGGAGTAAAAGCCTTCACATTTCATGTGGTTGTTTGTAAAGTCTACTGAATTTGCAGGACAGGAGGATTTCTTTTGGATTTATCATTCAAATTCCTGTGCTACTAAAAAATATTTGCTGGCACATACCAGGGTCTTATATTTGCAGATTCTATTAACAAATCTGGCAGCTTTATGGAGCATGAGTTGAGCTGCAGTCTCTTTCATGAAACAAGACATAAATCACACCTCAGATCAAGTAGTATCATTTTCATAAATGTTTAATCTACAAGTACAACTTAAAGGATAAAAAGAAGTTTTTATTTCATAATATATGGTGATGCACATATACACAGTTGGCACTTATTCCAGATACAGTTTCCCTTAGGCAAGTAAAGGGCAGGAAAACCTCAAACATTACCAAAGAACTTTCCCAGACCAAGACATTTAACTTCTTAGATTCAATTTTAAAAACTGATTTTCTGCATGGCAGAAGCGCTTTCCCTCTGTAAAGTCTCTTTTCACAGTTATGGGAGGTGTCATTTGAACAGGAATTACAGTTCCCTGTAGAACATCCTGTTGACTGACATTCTCTCCTTCATTCTATCTTGTAAATGCTTTTAAATCCCATCTCTGTAAAGTTTTCTCTCCCTTCTATATCATTATTTAAATGAACTCTGACATTTCCAAGTACAAATCGATGGGAGACTTAGCTGCATTATAGAAGAGATGGTGGAACAAAATGCTTACCTAATATACTAAGTGCAGTAAGATGTTCTCAGATTGGCAGATTTACCTTTTTTCCCTGATCCACTTTATCAGGTTAAGCCTCTGTTCATGTTATCTATGGTTAAATTGTCTCACTGGTCATAAAGCTGGTTTACTTGTACCACCACAAGTGACAGGGAGGATGTGAGGATGCATGAGGATCCACACACGTGAATGTGTGAGCAAATACATATGTATGTACATAAAAGTGTAGACAGACATTTGCAAATTTATATTTATTTTATTTATTTAGTAAAATATATAAATATATAAATATATAAATGAAAATATATGATTTTTTATGCCATAATCAGGATTGTGACAATTTAGGGCATTTGCATACCAACAAAGATTATGCTGGAAATTCCCTGCAGGGGCAGCCTTTTTGGAACTCGAGCAGAGACAGTAGTTGGCATCAGAGGAGAAGAATAACCATGAGATAAAAATCCCTGTCCCAGCGAGCATGGCTTCCTCGCCCCACTGCAGCAACTTTTTGACACAACTATGGCATTTCCACTCCCAAAGCTAATCTTCTTTTGTTGCATACATGGTGCAAAGGACTCTGCACCAATGATGAGAGTAGACTCAGGATTTTGTCTGAGGCAGCCCCACAGCCCTGTGTGTTTTCTTTACCATCCTAAGGATTTTTGTGTCATCCAGGTACCAAATATGCTCCAGAGTGAAAGGAAATGGAGGATAGGAGAGGAGACAAAGAGACAGATCATTTGTCTTCAGGTTTATGTGAACTAATTGGCTAGAGAGAAAGAAAGAAGGCATTGAGAAGGCTTTTCTATCCACTTTTTCGTCCCAGCAGGGAGGAGTAATGAGGAATGTTTTGGAATGAGAAATCTTTTCTGATGCAGAGCAAAGGCACATCTCCATGAATTCAAACAAGCCTTTAGATTGATTATGTGCTGAGAGTAACAAATTATATTGCAAAGAGAAAAAGAACAATGTTTATTTCAATGTCCAAAGTAATTTATATCTCCTCAAACACTTTGAGGAGTATCTGATGCTGTCAGAACTATTTTTCAGTATTATTTGTCTTGAACTGAACCTTTCTGTGATTTCAGGCAGCACTTTCAACACAGCACATGCTGCACACATCTTCATGGTATGCCCTGGTCCTTTTTAATCACTTATTTAAATAGAGTAATTTGAGATTGTTTTGGGAAGATAAAAACTACTACACTTGAGCAAAATAGCATGGAATGCAATTGTAATTGTTATTACCAGTCTTCATCTGTCACTGATTACATCAGAATCAGAGTGTTCCCAGATAGACTTCCCTGGGAACAGTGCATCAAGTCCAATGATCTTGCCACCCTCCTTCCCTGCTCCTAAGATGGCTTCTATGGGTTTGGCTGAAGGGGAGCAGATGTCCTGTTTACTAAACCTTTCCTCCAGAAAACTTAGGAGTAGTGGGTCCAAGTGTCATAGGGTGGGAGAGAATGAACTTGCATTTGATTATGCCAGCAATGCAGAGCAGGGACTGATGAGAGCAGGGACTGATGAGAGAGGACTTCAGTAGTTTCCTCATCATCAATCCATCTCACAAAATATGTGCAGTGCTCTGTGACAACATATAAATGTTATCAGCATTTAGGAGAAAAAGCCAGTGGGAGGTGAAAGGCTCTCACAGTTGCTCTTTCACAGCACTGTGTGCTGAGAGAAATGCTTTCCAGTCCCCTGATGAAAACTGCTATGGACAGACAAAAGACGTGTAAGGAAAGGAAATAGGGATGTGCTCACCTGGAGATGATGAAACTGAAAAAAATAAAACTGTCTTGGATGTAGAATTGGAACAGATTCTCACAGCTGGAGTGGCAAAATGGGGACCTGACAACAGGGCTAAAGCAGAAAAAGTGCTGAGGACTGGTGACTGGGAGACAGGACAAGCTGTAGTGTCAGGTCTTGGTTTCCTGACTTCTCTGGAAGACACCTACATATCTGGGACAAAATTTGTTGAGGTGAGGTACAATCTCAGTCACAAGTATATTTTAACATTGCCTTGCTCTTTACTTTGTTACCTAAAAAAACATATCTGCTTTTCATTTGCACCTGCAGCTATTAATAACTTGGTTTCTAGTGAAAGCAAAGTCTTTCATTACAGCCCCTGTGCTCTGCAAGGAGCTGCACATACAGACACAACCATATCCCACTGGATGTACCAGCTCTGCCTCAGTGGCCAGCAGGACTTCTCCTGAAAGAACCAGCTGAAATAAATTATGATTCAGTGTATGTAAGACTCGGCTGAACCAGCTCATCAAAGGCACTGTAAGTGTTCTTGTCTGAGGTATTCACCATGGCTATTTTTCAGCTATTGCCAGCAGGGCTAAATGGAATAGGATTGCTGATCTGTGGCACTTGGAGCTTTCAGCCACAGCAGTTGCGTTGAAAAAGACTCTGCTAAGATGCAGCTCATTATGTCACCTTTGTGGCTCTCCTGTTTTGGCAGCAAGTGATTGAGATTGTTCATTCTTTATTTGATGTTTGTTTGGGTTCTTTTTTCCCAGCAAAAAATCACAAGTGATATCTGAAATCAGAAAAGGGTACTTCAAAATCATTGTAACAATTACTACCCATTGTTTAATTTTGTAATGTGTGTCTACCTCTGTCTTTAGTGATTTTGCAGTTGCCCTAAAATATGGTTTTTGTCAGAGAATGTTTTTTTTGTTCTTGATTACCACAGAACATGTTACGAGAAAGAACATATTTTCAAATATCTTCCAAAATTAACCTGTTTGGTGTCTTAAATAAATACCACGTGATGGTAGGAAATGTCCTCTTTGTCTTAGTTTTGAACTGTAATTGCACACATTTAATTTTTAGGGTAGTAATTAACACTAATTATCTTTGTAACAATCTCGTAATATTGTTGTAACAATATTGTATTGTATACAATATGTATTGTATTGTAACAATCTCACCCTAAGTGCCAAATATCTAGCAATTAGAAAATATTGCACAAATATTTAAAAAGAAAATGCTGATATGTAAAAAACAACCTAGCTGGTTTAAAAAGGTTGAAAAATATTTCTAATTTGGTGTTTGATCTCCTGTAATTCCCCTCCACCCAACCACCCACCAGTAGACACTTCCATAGCAGTTGGTAACTTAGTGATGAGAGGAAACCCACACTTTGATATTCTGAATTAATTCTGTCATTCAAACCAGGGTCTTGAATCTTGGTGTCCTGCCTCCATGCCTGCTTAATCCAGCTAAGTCCAGAAGCAGCCTTTAGTTCTTGAATTTATATGATGAAGTTTCTTGTGTCCCCAGTGCTGTTAGGGGCAAGGCACACAACAGAATCACACGATGGTTGATGGTGAAAGGAACATTTGGATACCATTTGGTCCAACCTCTCTGCTCAGGACCTTGTCTAAATGAATTTTTGACTGGATTACAAAACAGAAAGATTTGCATAACTAACATATCATTGATTTTTAGTCTGTCAAAAAAATGCCCATTTTTAATCCACTTGTACCTGTCATAAAATCCACTGTGTATTGCAAAAGAATATTTTCAATACTTTTTTTGCATATCAGAAGATCAATCCAAAGATAAATGCTATTCAAACTAATCTCTGCTATTAAGTCCCAATTTTGACTTTTAAAACTAAAGTAAACAGCTTTGGGACAAAAAAGTTATGATTGTATAGTGAGCTTACCACTCAAAGCTATGAATATTGGATGCTTTTGAGTGAGAAAATATCAAATATGAGCAGAAAGATAGTCCATGAGACTTGGCATCCAGCTTTAGGAATGGCAGAATGAGAACTTGGCATTGGCTCAGGAAAAAATGGAGCTGCAGTGGAGCACAGGATTGAAGGTGATGGCTCAAATGGGGAATTGTCAATGTCATTGGTGATGTGATCATTGCAAACATTGCAAATATTCTTAACACATACAGCCCATGTGGAGTATTGTCACATGCCAGTTAGGATTGACCAGGATTTAGGATGTGAAGACAACTGAAATTTATATATATATGTGTGTGTGTGCATGTGTGTGTATAGTTTTGGTTTGGTTGTTGGGTTTTTTTGGTGAGTTTTTTTGTTGTTTTTTTGTTTGATTGTTTTGTTATGGGGTTGTTTTTTGTTGTTTGTTTGGTGTTTTTTTTCCTTTGGTAAATTTATTTTTAAACTTTCAGAGATACAGAAGAGCAAGATTCACCTCTGCAGATGTGCTTGTTTTGGCTGGGGTAGAATTAATTTTCATTACAGTGACTAATACAGGGCTAGGCTTTGGATTTGTGCTGAACACAGTGATGATAATTTAGAGATATTTTTGTTATTGCTGAGCAGGGCTTACACAGAGCCAAGGCCTTTTCTGCTTTTCCTGCAGCCACACTGGTGAGGAGACTGGGGGTGCCTGGGAGGCTGGGAGGAGGCAGAGCTGGGACAGGTGACCCCAGCTGACCACAGGGACATCCCAGACCGTGTGACATCATGGCTCAGTGTATAAAATGGGGGGAAGAAGGAGGAAGATGGGGGTGTTCGTAGTGATGGAGTTTGTCTTCCCAAGTCACCATTACACAGGATGAATCCTGGTTTTCCTGGAGATGGCTGAACATCTGCCAGCCCACAGGAAGCAGTGAATTAATTCTTTGTTTTTCTTTGCTTACGTGCATGGCTTTTGCTTTTCCAATTAAACTGTCTTTATCTTAACCCATGGGTCTTCCAACTTTTACTGTTCCAGTTCTCTCACTGATCATGCTGGTGGGGGAGTGGGTGTCAAAAGAAGTGCAGAGAGAGCATAAAGATTTTGAGCTCTACGAAGGGAAAAGGAAGAAGTGAATTATGGCGTTGAAACAGATGAAAGTGACTGGAGCTGGAAAGTTGTGATGGTGTTCACAGGGGTTTTCAGGTGATGGAAGAGACGAGAATGTTGACTCCATGTTCAGAAGGCTTGATTTATTATTTTATTATATACATTACATTAAAACTATACTAAAAAGAATAGAAGGAAAGGCTTCATCTCAGAAGGCTAGCAAAGAATGATAACAAAAGGCAGGTGTCTCAGCCTTGATTGCCATTAATTATAAACATCCAAGATGGGCCTATCAAAAATCCACCTGATACATTCCACAGCAGCAGATAACCATTGTTTACATTTTGTTCCTGGAGCCTCTCAGCTTCTCAGGAAGAAAAACTCCCAAGAAAAGGATTTTCATAAAAAGATGTCTGTGACAGAAAGTTATTTCAATTGTCCTTGTCCCTCCACTGGACCATACCTCTGCAGTTGACCTGGAGATGAGTGGTGGGAGGGCAAACAATATTCTTCTTTGCTGAAAATGCTGTCATTTAGCACACACAGTTTACACAAAGCTGAAATAAAGCTTTTAATTAAACTAGAGAGACCAGCTTCAGGGCAGGCTGTTTCTCTTACTCTTTTAGTTTGAAAAGATGTCAAAAATGCAAGGTGAGAGAGAGCACAGACCTGAAAACCTGACAAAGTGCACTTGTTCATTCTAAAGCTTTGAACTATTCATGGTGTCTTTCTTATTCAATCCACCTGTGGGAAGATGAAGAGAATGTCTTCTGGCCTGATTGCCAAAGTACTGAGTACTTGCCACTGCCATTGACTTTTTGCTCTGTTTGCCTGGCTTCTTGTGGTGAAGCCTCTCAGACTCCTCACAGGAGCAGCCCCTTCTCAGTTTATCTGTGGCAAGCTGGAGATCAGCTCCACCTGGGGCAGGAAAGTGAGAACTCTCTAGAGTTATTCAGTGTGGCTGTAAATGCTCAAGCCTCTACACCAGGAGCAGCACTCCAAGGCACTTCACTTTACCCTTGACATATCTCTATATAATAAATATTTGCAGCTAGTATTGGCAGCAACTTCTCCTCTTCTTGGTATATAGTAGGTGCTAGAAAAATGTAAAAGCACTGGGTTTTTACATTTTGCAGCTCTTTGCATTTTTTGTGTTGCCCAAAAACATTATCATTCTCCATTTAAGAGCATTGTGTTAGACTGGCAAAACACCAGGGCTGAAATCAGGGCTATGTCTACCACTAAATTGATGGTACTTGTAGTATGTAAAGTGAAACTGTTTGTTTCCCTTTCAAATAATCTGAAAAGAACCAGTTCATTAGTCCCCCTCCAAACAATAAAGAAAATTATTTATTTTGTATTTTTTTGCTTTTCAATGAGAAAAAAATGACTGGCTTATTAGCTGTTTATTCATTTACTGTCATAGAGTATGCATCAATTTTTAGGAAATTAGTCTGTATTTAATCGACAAAAAAAAATTTGGTACGTGCAAAATACAAGCAGTCAATTCTATCAAGGTGACAGGGTGCAAATTAACTTTGATCCATTTTTATTTTAGTAATCATGGGGCCCCTCAAAAGCCAAATGGTGGTAGTTTTGCTTGAAGAGGTGATCTGTTCTGAATAGTGCTCTATCATTTTGAACAGAGGAGTGGCAGTTTTCTATTTGTGCATTAGCATATATATTAGATCCAATCTATGCACAATTTTTACATTAGCTTGCACTGATTGCCGCATGAAAGGGGCTGGTAAAATAATGCTGAATCCCAGGCAGTTATACCAGAGCTTCCTGCTGGTACAACTTGCCCACTGTAGCATACCAACTTTCCCAGTGTAATTGACTTGTGCTGCTGAGAGAGATGAAGATGTGGAGATTCATTTGTTGTCAGGCTTTGGTATATGAATTGTGGTGAACAACCCACCACAAAGCTAGAGAGTGAATTTACAGAGCCAGGTCATTTGCACAATTATTCATTGGAAAATGCAAATTCATGTTAAGTTGCTTGCCTTTGAGCAAAAACAACATTTGCTACCCCATGGTATATTGTGTGAGAGGAGTCTGCCCAGGGCAGTTACTACAGATTAATTGCTTGTCTGTGACTTCATAGACTGTAGCACGTTTGTCACACACTCATATCTATGCATTAAAATTTCTTATATTAATGTAAATAAACTTGGAGAAGGGAATCATTACCTGGCTGATATAGGTGGATTTACCAGTATCTGAACTGCCTCTTATCATATCGAGCCCATATTTTTCATTCATGGTGCACTGGAAAAATTATTAATGAGGTTTGCCATCTAAAGTCTGTCCCAAAATAAAACATAGTTCAGAAACAGGGTTAGTGGATGTTCAACTTCCCCAGAAAAATAGGCAAATGGAGTTGGCATCCTACACATGGGAGAGTCTGCTAATTTTGCTCTTTAAAAAGCTGATTGAAACACAATTTATTTGCTAAGGAAGTCAGCACTTTATATTATCAAACTTTCACCAGTTTTCCTCATATGACTTCCTATATGAAAGAATTTGTTACCCCACAACAGTCATAACTAGGGAGTAATTAACATAATTTTTTTTCTATTCCTGTGTTGAGCTGGATGGATCTGGGATAATAGATATAATGAGAGTAATCACAGGGCTGTATTTCAGTCTTGAGAGATCTGCTGACAGCAGAAACTGCCAGGATGGCAGCACTGCCAAGCTGCCATGAGCTGCCACCAAGCCCAGGGCATAAACAAGGTCTGGGCAATTCCTCCCCTGGGGACAATGCTGCTCCCAGAGATCTTCTTCAAGCCAGACACTTTCCCGAGCTGCAGGGGTGAGCTCTGGTGTGACAAAATGTAACTGCACCTTCTCTTTTCGCTGCTCTTTAACTTCCCCAAGGAACAGCAGAGAAATAATATTTCCTGGAAAACAAGACAACCAACAATATAAATGTCATATCGTGAAAACCAGATCATTCACTTAGAATTTGATATACAATAGTAGCCCCAAAATAAAGCTATGTAGAAAATAAACTAACAAACAAACAAGCAAAGAGTTGCTTGTTAAAAACATGCTTTTCCTTTATATTTCCCTAGTTTCCTTCCTGTCCGTTCGGCAGAGAAGACAGTTTTGAAAATATTTGTTTCAGGTCACAGTGAGTATCATAACAGAGCATAATAAAATTGCACCTACATTTGTACATGTAGACCTAAATCAGAATTTTGATTTAAATTGGGTATGATTGCATTTTGTGTTAGATATATCCTCTAATTATTTTCTTTCTACAACTGTACTAGTGTACAGGAAAAAAATCCAAACTCCAGTTAAGAGTTTCTGAGGTTTCAGCAGAAAATTGATGCCTTCAACGACCACCCTCAGGCATTTCCATTTTCTGGGGGTTTTTTTTCAGCATTATATAAAGTGTGACTATTTGCAGAACAGGGCTTTCCCATTTTTCTCTGAAATAACAGTGCTCAGACTTCAACTGGGATTATTGAAAACATTTCAGAACATCTCAGAAGTATGCTTGAAATACGGATCTCTTTTTTTGTATTCTTGTTCTATATAATTAGGGTGATAATGATTTCAATGAGGAAGATTTTGGTTATTTTTAGAAAAGTGACAACTCATTTTGAACTACCACAGTCTTTATTTCTACAAAAAAATCAGATTAAGATAATACATATTTTTTTTTTTGTTCTGAACTAGCAATTTCAAAGCAGTTCTGGACTGGAAATCCCTGCTCTGTATTTAATTTAATTATGTTAGTCAATTAGACAAACTGAAAGAAAAATGTGGATGTCACCAGTCAGGAAAAAGGGGATGTTAGAAAAAGAGGAGATGATAAGGTCATCAGCTCCGGAGAGACAAAAAGAGAAATTGGTAATTATCAACTATGGAACACTGAGTTATTAGGAAAGAGCTTGGGAAAAACTGCAGTATGCCATAACACTAATATCTCAATTGACTCAATGGCTTTTACTATTTTTGGAGGTCATTCAACTTTGAAAGGTATATTTTGTGAATTCCTGCTGCTACAGTGACATCAACAGTTCCACACAAAGTTCCAGTCAAGGAGGTTTTGCCTAGATGAGTTGGTCTTATATCTCACATCCATTGGAATAAATGGGAAAATTCTCAGTCACCAAAACCAGAGTTAATCATTATTATAATGACATTATTTATTGCCACTATTATTGCTGTCAGTACTACTACTATGACTCTTGCTATTCTGTAGATTGTAAGCCATCATTTAGAGAAAAAGAGTCTTTCACTTAGATGGAGTCAAATATTTGGTCTGGAAATTTCACTAAGGTGCTTGAAACCACTGAAGGTGCTACAAATGTTCTCAGTGTGAATTTATTAAACAAAAGATGCCTCACAATTATGAATTCAAGACCATGGTTACGATTGTTCACAAGTGTTCTCATTTCAGCTAAACAACTCTGTTTAAAAATTATAAAGGAGAATGATTTGTAAACCTTAAGTAGGTCACCTCCCACACTATCTCTAAAATGCAGGTAAATTAGCATTCCTTTTTTTTGAATGGAAAACTGAAGCAGAAGAAGTCATTAAAACTTCCTATTTCACAGAGCTGATGACTGTTTCCACACTTTCTGCTCTAGAGCATTCTTCTCCAGAAAAGATTGCAATATTTCACACTGCTTTTATACCTCTCCAGAACTGCAAACTATGGAAGGAACCAGAGCCCAAAGCACCAATCACATCCAAGGCCTTTTCATTACATGAGATTTAGTTACTCAAACCTTGCACAAATTCCCTCTCATGCATGCACCTTGAATAGGAGCAAATGCCATGTTGAGGCATTTCACAAAACTGCTTTCCTCTCCTGTCACAAGACAGTGGTTCATACAGGAATAATGGCAGCGGGAAGCCACCAAGGAGAACTTGAAACAGACAAACTGAGTCACTGAGGAGGGGTGACTGTTAGCCAACCTCTGCATTAGATTAAAAAGTACTGAAAACAGTGAGGGTTATTTAAAGTGATTGCTTTCATTACCAGACTAAGCTTTCTCAAGTTCAAGCTTATGTGATGTTGGTTTCCTTTCATCAATTTACTCGGTTTCTAGGAACTCACCCAGATAAAACCAAAACAACTCAAGTTACAGGGTTTTTTTGGCCACTCAGGGAATAATGCAAAACTAAAGTCTGTAGTGTCCAAAACATTTTGAAACTGAGGACTTCAAGTTAGTTACCGTGACATTTAGAAGATACCCTTGCAAGATGAATCATCCAATACAGATCTCCAGTCCCAGGTTTTGCTGATACTTCAAATTTTCCTAGAGGCTAACTAACATGTTTTTCACATAAATCCTCTGCTTTTGGCAACTCTCTCATCTCCTGTAGTCATCAGTGTCACAAAGTTGGTGCTTTTTAATTCTCCCTTCCTTTCTTTTCCCCTTGTATTGTCATTAAATCCTGCTGCTATTTCTAATATATCTGAGAAATCCAGTGATTCCTCTCTGTCCCTACCAGCAAAACATGTGTTCCCACTTCATTTTGCTTCTTTGCTGCAGCAGAAACATTTCATTTAATAGTGGTGTCATTAAACCCAGCTCATATTCATTCTTCTCAGCAAAGGATCTTGATCCAAACTCATCTTTGTTTTCTCTGCCTCGTTCTGCAGCTGAGGCTCTGCTGCCTTCTGTGCATTTGACTTTTCGGATGAAGTCCATTGCTTTCCCCCCCACAAGGGAATCCTGCAGGACTTCCTAAATTGTTGATTTCATCTTTTTCCTGGTGTGGTTAGTTCTCTATGTCTTCCATTATTTTGGTGGCCTCTCACCCCTTAGGAGAGAGATAAACTAGTTACAAGAGGAAAAAAAGGGGAAACTGTGATTATGGAGAGGCAAAGTCAATGGAAAGAGGAAGACAAAAGTTTGATATACATATAAAAGCATACAAATAATAAAGATATAAAATATATAAATTAATAAACAGACAGAAATGCATCCATGAGTAAGTGGGAGGGTCATGCTGGGGTGCATTTTGAACCTTCTGTTTGGGCTCCTGAGGCCTGGGGCACCCACACAATGGCACAGGCTCCTGACAGTAAGAAAATGCCTTTCCCCCATCCTGCTCACATGCCACACTGCCCTGCAGGACAGGCATCATTAAAGGACTTTCAGCCCCACAGCCATGCCAGGGACTGATTTTTTGTCCAGATTTGCTACACAGAAGTAGAGAGGCAAACATTTCTCCTGTGCCCTCTGAGCACATTTTAGGAGCATGAAAATGTCACATATCCTGCTGATCAAGGTGCCAGGGGAATTCCATACAGTGAGAACCATTTGAGGTTCATTTGATTGGGGATGGTGGGAGGAAAGAAGAGACAAAAGGCCAAACTTTTACAAGAGACAGAGCTGTAAACTGTGATTCTTTGATTTCAGATTTCAGCACTTCTACAGAGACTCTTTTCTATAACAAAAAAAAAAAAAACAGTGTAAGTTGTTAAGAGAGTGATAAATTCTCTTTTCTAATTTCTTGAGTTTTACAGATCCCAATAATAATTTGCACAATGTTTGGAGAACATTTCATCTTCAAAATGTTGAATTAATTCTTACTATTTTTCTCTAGGAATACATTCTTATCATTCCTTCATCTTCAAGAAAGCTTTCAATTTCTCTGCTTTTCATTAAGAGTCTTATCTGATTCTCATGCAAGTAAATGTAAAAATAGTGCTTATATAAATAAAAGAATAAGGGAATAGTGCTTGTATAAATAAAGTACAAATAAAGGAAGATGTACTTGGATTTCTCCTTCTCCTCTGGGATATTGTTTACATAATTCTTTCCTTTTTCTTTTGATTTTTTGTCATCTGTGGTCCCTTAGAAGATTTTAAAACCCTTTGTTCAGCTTGTGTCAGTACATAATTTGTTCTGCTCTCTGTACTGTTCATCTCATTCTCCTTTATTTACTTTAGGTATTTTATTAGTGTTACTTGTCTGAATATGTCCTGTTTCCCTTCTCCTTTTGATCATACATTTTCCTCTCTCTCTTTATATTTCTTCCACTAAAGCAGATATTGTGGAATGTTGGTCATGTAGGAAAAGCATGATGGTTTTGAGTTCTTTGGGTCAATAAGGTTAGAAAAAAATAAAATATGCAGGCATGTGAATAAATCTGTTATGCCTCCAAACTATTTTTATGAGTAATTTTAAAACTGTTTTTCTGAAAACATGTGCCTCTGTGAAACTCAGTGGTGCCACAAATAAACACTGAGATAAAAAAATTCTAACCAGCATCTCTGAAAAAGGATGGGGAGAAAATCAGAACAGTGCCAGCGGTTTTTAGGGGTAATGTGTTGTGTGGGCACTGTTAATTTGGATGGTTGGGTTTTTTTCTTTACAAAGCCTATTCTTATTCTTAAGCTGTGGTGTCATTGCTCTGACAGCAGTGTAAATTAAAACCCAGTGCTGGATTTCTTACATAACAGAATAAGGTAAAGCCACTTGCAGCAATTCCTGAATAAAAAAACATCACCTTTTGTGCTAATATGTACAGTCAAAGGAGTTTTTCCTGTTTTGCCTCCCACGTTATGAGGCCACATGAATCAGAAACTGACTTTAAACAGCTGGAAGTAATGCTCCACTGGTGTACCAAGGGGCAGGATCAAGCCCTTGATATTTGTCTCACATTTATCATATTGCTATTCTGAATCCCACAGGTCATTAAATAGGATAACGCTGTGCCATGGTTTCAAAAGACACTAGAAATTCTTTGCATTTCAGTTTTAGAGAGAGGACTTTTAGAAGTTGACATACTATATTACATTCTTTTCTTTTTCTTCTGAACGTCTAAAAGCATCTGGATTTTTCCTTTTTCTAGAACTGCAGTTGTGCTTCTTTCTCTCTCAGTAGGTTTGGGTTTGAAATTTGGTTTGGTTTTTTTTAAGGTAAATGAGCTATTGCCTTAGAGGCTGAGCCAGGTGAGAGGTGAAAAAGGCACTTTTCTACAGGTTCCTTCTCCACTGTGATCTGTGAGAATGTTGGACAGAAGGAAGAAAGAATAAGCCAAGAACATGGGGTAACAGCCACTGAAATATAACAAGCTTCTTCCCAAAAGAATTGTGTAGACAATTTCAAGCAGGCTCTGCATGGGCACCACATGAAGAGGATGCAAGTTAACCCCATTCAGACATGCAGGTTTGGGGCTGTGCCCCTACTCACTCAGTGGGCTCTGAAAATGGGGCTGGCTCACTGCCCGCAGTCTGGGCTGCAGCAAACCTGGGTCCTTGCTGTTGGCACTGAACTCTAAAAATAAATGTATATTTTCATTAGGTTCTATAGCTGCAGGAAGTTTGGAAATTATTTAAAATATTCTATATAAGAGAGATTTGTGATTTTGACTGTGTGTGGGAAACTGGAGGGTGGTAGGCCTGTCTGGTCATTAGATGTGACAATAACAGAAACTCTCAACTATGACTCAGCTTCTCTTAAACACTATGGAAAGCAAAAGCCATGTGCGCAAGCAAAGAAAAATAAGGAATTAATTCAGTGCTTCCCATGGCTGGGCAGGTGTTCAGCCATCCCAGAAGAGCAGGGCCCCAACACACGTAATGGTGACTTGGGAAGACAAATTCCCTCATTCCAAACATCCCCCCCTTCCTCCTTCTTCCCCCCACTTTGTATAATGATCATGATGTCACATGGTCTGGAATATCCTTTTGGTCAGTTGAGGTCACCTGTCCTGGCTGATGATTCATAAGAAACCACCTAGCTCACATGCAGCTTACTCTCAAGAAATTGTCTCTCTCCAAGATGGGAGGTACCAGAGGGACAGGGTCAAACATGCTGAAACATAAGAGATGGCCCTTACGAGTCAGTTTCTGAATTATTAACCTTTTCAGTATGTATGTATTTATTTATTTTAAAGTGCACCCCCAAAATATGACAAGTTCTATGTTTCTTTAAGAAAAATGTCAGCTTTGTAATTTAGATAGTAAAGGGTACAACAGGAATGGCTGATCATTGTATCATCCATCTTGAAGTGCTGCACCTGGGCTGTATTGCCAGGTCAGGAGAATTGTAATTTTCCCCCTGCTTTCCCTCACCTTTGACTGAGAGTTTACATTTTCTCTTCTTCCCTTTAGATAATTTTTACAGTATTAGTCATTATTTCAGCTACTCTGATTGCTAATGAAGACAGCAGAGAGTACTGTAAATACCATTTCAGGATCCAAGGCGTGCCAACTACTCTCTAGCACAGCTCCCATCAAGAGGCACAGAGAAAGTTACTATAGCACATTCCCACTCCATTAGCACTGAGGGGAGATGAGTTCAAGGGCAGCTCTTTGTGTCCTTACACTATTCTGTGAATGTTTTTGCAAAAGCTGCTGAGCTTGTTTGGTCTCTAAAGCCTATTTGCCTTTTTGCTCTGTTTTGGTAACTTGGGGGAATATAAAGAAGCTCAAAGCATACATGTGCCAAAATATCTAGCAGTCATTTCTGTGAGAAAAGAGCTCAAAGTAAAATTTACACTGATGTGAGTTGCAGCAACACCACTTACCGTACCTGAAGTGCTCATCTCATTTCTTTTGCTTCAGAATTGCAGATCAGAAAGGCTGAGGTAAATACAGTGTGAAATTAATGTCATTTATCTTTAAGTGTCAGGGTAATGTTACACTTGATGTCTGCATTTTTATATATTGTGCTATACCACCTACATTTTTAACATTTCTTTAACCTGGGGTATTAGATTTTCTGGAAAGCTGAAAATGAACATGGATATGGAAACAGAAGCTCACTTCAGGAATACAGATACACAGATAAAATGATAGAGGCAGTAGTATCATCTCCCCACTCACTCCTATGGACACTTCTATTACAACAGATTATGTCCAAACTTTTTTATTCTATTTCTTCCTTCTTTTCCCCTTTTGCTTAGAACAGCATACTAACAGCAACCCTGTACCATGAGCAACTTCTTCTTTCTCTGCTTTCTTTTTTTAATACCATTTGATTTGATAATTTCATATCGGCTTCCTTTAGCACTTTACACTCTTCTATAATGAGCTAATTAAAGATATACGAGATCTCTTTATTGAGGCATATGCAGGCTGTTCTTTTCGCAGTACTTTTTTGTTTCTGCTGTGAGTCAGACCTTTCTTTCCTCCCACAGTCTCCTCTTACTGGGTGGGAAGGTGGTTTTTTTGAGATGGAGGTCAGAGGAGGTTATTCTGAAGCTCGTTCCCCCACTTGTCTTCTGGTGCTGTACTAAAAGGTTCCCCATGTTCCCAGGGATTTTCTTTTTTTTTTTTGCCTTGTCAAATAAAGTACACCAACAGCACTTCATTGCTTAGTTCAGCTGCCTTGCTTACCAAAAAAGAGAAATCCACAGCTGAGCATGAGTCTGCTGTATTTGCTTTCTGGAGGAGTAGAAATGGGATTTCAATCTCCTTTCCCACAATTAACACCAGTACCAGTTATTTGTTCCTCCTGCAAAGATGTACCATGAGTGTTGTAGCTTTCTGCAGGTGCTATCTCCCATTCACATTAAAAAATCTCACTGGTAACCTCTATTGGTATGGAGTGGCACATGCTTGAGGCCAGACTTTTAACTTGAAAGCAGAGGTTTTGTGTTGTACTGCTACATGAACTCATTATTTTCCCCTGTGTTGACTGGTATATTCTCTTAAGGTGAACTGAAAACCTTGGGAATCCAGGTTTTTTGAAGCTTCCTGGTGAGATGCAAGGAAAGCTCAGATCTTTTCTGGGATATGAACAGTGTGCTGGTGGGTGTCCTTCTCAAGTTTCAGGCTGAAGCAAAGATCCAAACTTTGTGAAGTGCAACATTTCAATCCACAGTCAGCAGGAGACCAAGCCATGAGCTCCATTTGGGCCTTTAATTTTTCTGTGTCTTTTCTGGGTCTGGAGACATTAGAGTAGACCATGCAGCTCCGTTGTGCTAGGGTAGTTTGAAAATTATGCTGAACTCTGCCTAAGCAAAGGAAATTGCTCAGTGTGCTCTTGGGATCCAGCTGGAAGCTGTCAGTTCCTTGTGGCACAGTTTACGGTAAGTAGAAGGACAAATAAGCTGGCCAGCACATAAAAATGGAGAGCAGTGTTTTCCAGTGTTGTCTCCTTGTGGGACATACATCTTTTTTGCACACATCCTGTCACTAAGACAGAACAAGTCATGAAATTTGTAGCTATCTATTCCCTTCTTGAACAATTCATCTGTGAAGAGTAAGGCAACATTTAGATTTGTCCACTTCCCTTCCCTCCACCTTCATTTAAAGCAAGAGGTCCCTTACTCAGACTTCAGAGTTCTTTCTTTGAAGCCACTTGGCAGAGTTATTTAGAAAAGAAAAGCTGTATTTGAACAAATATTCTGGTCATCTCTTTATCTCATGCACCACAGAATATTGTCTTTATCATCAACAGGAAGGTATTGTCACCCATGCACTAGAGTGTGATGAGCAAACTAATCAGCCTATACCTATTCTCTTCCAGTAAAACAAAATAAAACCCTTCTCTGTTCCCTACTTTCAGTATTTTATTTTAGCTGGAACTGTCAATGATTGCAGCTATCCTAAAAACATCTTCCTTACTCATTCCTGAGGCAGCCATAGAGATGTGTTTTCTGAATCCCCATACACTTTATATCTTCTCTGCACACCTGCAGAAGGACCTTTTTGCCCCAGTAGCCTGAGTACTATAATGTCTTTATATATATTGGTAGAATAACAAGAGTTTTATTATGGACCATAACAGCAGTTCTGAGATAAGAGAAGAAATGGGAAAATATGAAAAATAGTAGACCTTAACATCTGTTAATATTGGTTTCCTAGGTTACCTTGATCCCCTATTACATATGGACAGCCAGCATGGTAGTCAGAGGAGAATTGCCTAAAACCAATAATTTCACTGGAGAAAGAAATTTTTGGGTTTTATCTGTCACAAATCAAAATGAGGGAATTTTTAAACCTCAGTCTCAGTAAAAATGGCATTGCAAAACACTGCACTTATTATCCTACCATGATTTCCACATTTCATTTTATTATTTCACAAGTCAAAACAATTAAACACAGTGTTTACTTCTACAAGGCAGTACAGGAAATTCTATGAAAATTTCATAAGCATGTTTGCTACATTTGAGTGGTAAATTAATTCAAGAGGACATATAAAAATAATAGAAGTTTTAAACCAGTGTAACATAATTAAATCTGACATTTTGTGCATGAGATTATGCTGAGAGGTAATATAGTAATTTGTGATCAGGTGACTTGTACATTCCTAGTGTTGATTTTTATGCTGTTACTTAATTTAATCCCCATTTAGTTCCCAGACTGCAACAAAATACAGCACTCTTCTAGTTATGTTTATACCCATTATTATGCCTCTGGCATTACACATCATTATGTCTCTGACATTATGTATAAATCATGTACAGGATTACCTACCTGTTAAAATTTTCGTGACAAAAAAAAAAAAAAAAAACGGGGCTGAATTAGTAATAAAGACAAGAAACCTCCAGTTCAGTTTTGCAGCAACTTCAAGGATTCTGTTGTAGTGCTGTGGCAATTGGGACAGGGTACCCATTAGGTTTTCTTTTCCTAGGGTTAATGCATTAAACCAAGCATATAAAAGGATATTAAAGGATGGAACTGCCTATGCTTTCCCTCACCTAGAGACAGCTGAGCTAGCTATAAACACAACAGTATGGGCTGTAAAAATAGGGTATCTTCAGCAACACACACCTTAAGGAAATCCCAAATTGTGGCAATGAGGTTGTTTCTGGTACTCGAGTTAAGCTAATATAAAGCTGATGACACTGAAGAATAGACATAGCCTTTTAGGGTTTCTTGCTGCAATCATGTTCTCAGAGCTTCACAGGTGGTTTCTGAATGTTTTTCTGTTATGCTGGAGATTATTTAATGGCTTTTTTGTTGTTGTTGTCGTTGCTAAAATTGGAATTTTGCTTTGTATAAAATATCTAACTCAAAAAAGCTGATTCTATTCTCACTTAGCATATTTTTTCCTGTTCATGTATGAGTATATATAAATATATATAAATATGTATAAAAATAAATTTTGATATATTTAATTACTGCTGGATATTGACATACCTGTTTATATATATATATATATCACCATCTGTTCAGGTCAGATCTTTTGTAGAGAATGTATCCTTTCCCTGACCCTTATTTGTAGAATAGAGTATGCCCAATGTACTTACTGAAATGTTTGCTTCTGACATCCAGTGATAACATAGCTGTTCTGAGAAATGGGGGTTTACAGGTCTGATCTGAAATGCATAAAATAATATAGCTCCAGGTATGCTGACTGTAGGAAGTTGTTTCAAGGACTGACAGCTCTTTAAATTCTGCCCCATCTCTGAAGTTCTCTAGAGAACTGGCTGTTACTAAGACCATCATATAATATCTCCCCAGTAAGCAAAAAAATTTGGGCTTTACTGACCAGAAGGCTGAGTTACAGCATACACATGACCAATATGCACACAACTGAAAAGTAACTCTCAGTTAATCCCCAGATTTACCTTTCAAAAAGAAGTAAAACAAAGATGATTTTAAATGTTTTCCTGAGGCAAAAGCATTGGTAAAGCCCATCAACTAGAAACCCTAAATTTCACCTTAAAGGTCTTTGTGAAGCTCAGCTTTTTGCCCTGAAGCTATAAGGAAAGACATCAAGTGGGATTCTTCTTTACATTAAGTTATGCTAGTATAATTGCATCCCTTCCACTGGATTTGCATAAATGCAAATAAGGCCCTCTCTATCTTACATGAAAGTACAGAGATTTTTTCAAGTTCTTTAAGGCATTATCTCTTCCCCTTTAATGAGTTAATTCTCCTCTCTTACCATTTTAGCCATAAGTTGTAGGAATAAAGCAAGGTGAAATGTGATAAGTTATCATTTAGAGTCTCATGTTTCATTTTTCCATCTATATTTATAACTCCTGAGAGTCATCTTAGGGATTAGAGAATACGAAAAGAAGCTCAGGCGAGTTTTACAGTCTTTCACATGAGAATGGCAAAGACTAGCATTTTTTTCAATGCTTTTGCTATAAATACCAATTTTTCTCTTCTTGACAAAGATCCATTTTCATTCAAAAGCTCTTTGTGAATCTCAACAAAGCTACAAAAATTCTTTCATTTGCAATGAAAAGTAAGAAACAAGCATATTTCATATCATTTATGGTACTACTAGGGACATTTTCTTCACCTCTACTGCAGCCAAGCAAGTAATTATCAACAGAAGGACTTGACTGTAGCATTCATGAGATGGTGTTGGCACCAGAATCCTTTCAGAGATTGGTTTTCCTGGACCTTTCATCTTGTTTTATTTCGCCTTTGATAGTAATGCGATGACTGAATCCATTCTTCAGTAAAACCCAATAATGTGATTTCTATAGGCACAAACTATTCTAGGAAGATTTGAGATAAGTCTGTAGAATTTAATCCTACTTATGTATCTACAAGTTCAGAAACCCAGCTATGCAGAGCTGATATTCCTCTTTTTCCCAGGAAGTTGGGTTCCTGAGCCTGGGGCTCACTTCAGCTGCTGCCATGTGCTGGCAGCAACATCCCCTTCTTTCATTCTGTGTTGTGAAATGAAAACTCAAAATCTCTTATTCAGTTTCTCTTGCAATCATGTAAGTGATATTATGTATTTAATAACAAGTGTGTGCATTTAAAGTGCACGATTTTTAGGTAGACTTTTCACAATCCACTGCTAGAGAAGCTCAAGCCTTCATGCGCTACAGCTGAGTTTAAGGAGTGGATAATCTTATGAGCAATGTTTGCAGTTACACATAATAAGCCGGATAATCAAAATTCATGTGACAGAGGATAAAGTAAATCACACTGGGTTCAAACAAGAATTTATAAACCATAGAACATATTGAAAAACATGACCAGGTGCATTATATAATTTTAAATATTGCCTTTTGCTTAAATATCAGTCAGCGATCATTGGCAAAGCATGAAAAAGCATTCATCTGACCAAGCTCAACATTCTGCTCTGAGAACTGAGCTCTCAGCCTGCTTTAATTACACCCTACTTTGGATAAAATCCAGTGACAGGGCGTAACAGCAACAATAAAAGGTATTTAGGAAAAGACACAAGCAAATTGTTGCAAGGCACATGACTCCTCTAATTCATAGGCATTGTTAGTGTGGGCAACATCATTAAATAGCTTATCACAGTCAAAAACATTCTCTGAAGGCAGATGGTCTAAAATTGCATGATTTTATTTAGGTTTTGATTTACATCCTGATCTGAAAGAACTTTATTTCATTTTGCATGAAAATGAAAAAGTTAGTTGCATTCTTGTACAGATAATTCCACATGCTTAATTATCTCAGTAGGATATGTTTTATTAATGTACATGTTTCCCTTTGAACATATTTTAATTTGCATTTGTGGCAAGAAGTTTCAGTCTTCCTTCTTCACTATTTCCTGTCTGACTAACATCACTCTTTGGTTGATTTTTTGTTTCTTGTTGACTTTAATGAGAATTTCTGAACCAGGTTTACTATCAGGGTCCTGAATGCACTAATGTTTCTTTATGGCCCTGATCAGCGTCACCAGAGAACTCATCTCACAAACCCTCATCCTCCTTGGCCAGGAGCTGCCCCAGGTCAGACCCTCCTGGTCCTGGCCTGAGCAGTGCTCCTGCCAGCCAGGCCCTGGTCAGAGCCTGACTCACCAGCCCAGCTCACCATTCCCAGCACCTCTGCTGAGATGGGGCCACTGCAGGAGGTCCCTGTCCCACTCCCATGCCACTGCCTGTCCCACCAATTCTGCATCCTGATGGTCACTAAGACATGGACATTTTTAACAGTTAAACTGCTCAATGAGGAAGTTAGAGGTGTCATGCTCATTTCCCACAAAAGTCTTCGGGCAGCTCCAGCACTCAATGACAATTGGCTGACCATGAGCTCATTTGTGTTGAAGATGGGGGCTAGGATTGTCACCTGTTGTCACCATGACATTTTCTGAAAAATCCCTTCACCAGGATTTTTCTCCTGAGAAGCTGAGAAGCCTCAGAAAAGAAATTTAAACGATAATTTACATTGATTGCTTGGAATGTGGTCTGGAAGTTGCTTACCAACAAGTGCATCTTTGATTGGTTCCATGTGAATTGTTTTTAATTAATGACTAATCCCAGTCCAGCTGTGTCAGTCATGGTTTTTTATTATCATTCTTGTCCAGCCTTCTGATATATCCTTTCTTTTTCCTTAGTATAGTTTTAGTATGTAATATAATATAATATCATATAATATAATATAATATAATATAATATAATATAATATAATATAATATAATATAATATAATATAATATAATATAATATAATATAATATAATATAATATAATATAAATATCATATCATAAAATAATAATTCAGCCTACTGAGAACTTGGAGTCAGATTCTCATCTCTCACCTCATCCTGGGGACCCTCACAACACCATAAAAATTGGTGACCCCGAGTGAGTGACACCACAACACCCTGTTTTTGTCTGTAATGCAAATTTTAACCCATCTGCATTGAGAGGTTATTTTTGTATCAGGATGCAGAGTAATTAAATGACAGCTCCTCTCAAACTCAAGAAATATTTAAGTGTTTAGGCAGAAAGGGGCCAAAAGGACACTACAGTCTCCCTGTGAAGGTGGATCTTTCATTTGTCCTTCAATGACAAGGAATCTGGATGAACACAAAACCCCACACATCCTGGTCCAACCTTAGAAAGAGAACCAGGGCAATGTCTTAGTGAGACATTTTCTGTAGTGCCAAGGAATGTCCCTCTGGCCAGGAGAATGTTAGAGATTTCATCTCAGCATGGGATGGATGGTGACTTCCAAGCTGGAGGAAATGCCCTCATTTTGAGAGCTTACACTTGGTCTTTCTTGTAGAATCACACACCCTCTGCCTCCACACAGCCACAAGTTCACTATGTCTTGAAGCAGTGCCTAAATGTGATATCAAGAAATATTTCTCCTCTAAAATTTGGACAATCCATTTCCAAAGATAAAGAAAAGGCATTCCTAGCCTCTACAGGATAATGCTGAGAATAGGAAGCACATCTGCAATTCAAATATTAGAGGAAGATGGCCAGCTGTCCTATTTGATGAGACAATCTCTTTTTTGTAGTCAGGTGTCCTGTTGTTTTGATGAGTTTTTTACAGGCTGCCATTTGTTTTGCATTGTGGCTTTAGGATAAATATTTTAAATTGTCCGTTTCATAATGCAGATGTGAGGTGTTCCTGATTACCCTGAAGAAGCTTGCTGAGCAATTTTATTTTAATGTTGGAAAAAATGAGCTGGAAATTATCTTGGCATCATACCAAAATCTATAGAATTAAAAATCAGGTTGATTGGGTTTTATGCATGTATTCAGACTGGGAGTGCTTTAATGAAGGTTTTGCTTTGTTTCATCTGCTCTTTTTTCTGCACTCCTTTGCAAGTGGTTTTGAAGAAATGAGCCTTATTTGGTCTCCTGGTCATGTGTTTGTCAGTTTATTATCACTTTTCAGTACAACACAGATAAACTCTAATGTGATAATTTAATGAAATTTTAATTGCTTAACTTTTGTTTTGGTAGCCTTAGACTTAAATAGAATATAAATATTTTTGGGAAGTCACTTGGATATCATGAAACACAAACAAACTCAGCAGCCACAATATAATTAATTTTATTTGTAAAAATGTGTTTGGGGTGAGCAGAGTCAGGATTGTTTCCTCTCTCTCCCCTTAAAGAAAAAAAATCAGCAGCTGGTATACCCTGGAGGGTAATTGCTCAGGGAACAAATGGTTCTAGATGCTGCCAAGTGTGGCAGGAGAATAAAATTCTCAGCGAGGAGTAAATCAAGCAGGTCTCAAGGTCAAATTCTTCTGGTATAAGATCAAACTTGTGTACAGAGAGCCTTTTGACAATCAGCAAGACAGAACTAGCATAGAGGTAGAATCATGTTTAGGATACTTCTCACTGCTTTTCCAGTTACCTTACCAGTTAGTATTAGTTTTCTCTGTTCAGAAACCTCATCATTCTAGTTTAAGCATAAAACAAAATATCTTGCTGGAACTTAAAGTAGCTCTCTGTATGGGAAAGATTTGCATAGAATGATCTCAAAATGCTAGGTCCTAGCACAAACCAAAGATTTCCCTGCATCAGAAGGGTGATGAAAGACCTCAGTATAAAACTGAAAGTGCAGACCTAAGCTACTAATTCTGTATGCTGTGCAAGAACTTGGGGGTGATTTGGTTTATGAAACTCACTTCACTCCTGGATGTTGCTTCAAGTGACATTTAGCTGTTTTTGCATCAACTGTACCCCTAGAAGAGCAGTATGTTCAGAGAGTTTAACTTTTCAAATTTAAACTGTGAGAATGCAGAAGATATGCCACAGAAATCTGGAAGAAAAAAAAAAACCTATTTAACATATATTTTTGCTGCCTTTTAAGATGACAATCTCAACCCACTTTTCCATAGGTCAGGAAGAGCCAACACAAAGGGCATATGGAGAAAGCTAAATAAAATTTTGAAAAGTAGCATCCTGGTATAGATAATTTTGTCAGAACTGCTGGGAGAACTAGGATAACTTCTCTGTTCAGCCCAACAGCTTTGTGCTTGGACTTTTCAGCTCTGGACTTGGTCAGTGTATTTCTGAAGATTTGCTCCTCCCTGACTGGGGGATGCTATAGGCAGCTTTTCCTGCCAGTCACCTCCAGCCTCAATTGCTGTTCATCCGGCAATGTTTGAACCAGCAACATGGATTTATGTGGCTTGTCTCACAAAAAACCTCAGACTCTCAGTCCAGACGTAGTTATAAGATTAACTCTTACAGGAAAAATTACCATAAGAGGTGCGCTGGTTTGCCTGCTCTGCCTGCTAAAAGATCATAAATCAGTGTAGTGGTTGTAATTCTGTCATTCACATCCTTTGGGAAATCCAGCCACCAACACCATGCAAAATCTGAGATCATCATGAATGTGTCAGCTGGGAGATGGTACTAGTCTTGCTGTCAATTAGAAATAACTTCTGATTCAATTTTAACGTAGCAATTATATTTCAGTTCACTCCCTGGCATTGCACCACACCTGTTCCCAAGAAACCCACAGGCAGGAGAATAATCATTTTGAAACTCATATTTTATAACAAACTGCAGGAGGAGGTATCCCTTAGGATCTCAGCATGCAAGCTGTTTTCACTGTAGTCACACCCTGCAGGGGGTCAGCCCTGGAGCACGCTTTGAGCAGGGTGCTGGGATTAGAGGATCTGCTGATCCCTTCCAACTTGGATGCACTCTGTGATTTTGTGAGGCACGGGCTGGTGTCATGGACACTCAGTCAGGGCTGAGCTGTGCTGCAGTGCCCTGGCATCACTCGTCCCTGGTGGAGCCCTGCTACTCACCAGCTGACTCCTCAGTCACCACCATGCTCGGCTCCACTCTCAATTTCTCTTCAAAAAGTGCTTCTGAGAGCCCACTGACCTTCTGAGGGACTTCACAGATTGGTTAACTTATTTTTGCTTTGACACTGGGACAAAGAAACATTCCCTGACAAGGTCAGTAAAGCTGTGTGGCAGTAGCTGCTGGTATCAAAGCTTGTTCGAACTCTTTTATGAATAGCAGCCCTCGCTGGCTTTCCTCAGCAGCTTGAGTCTGCAGGCTGGGAAATACAAACCAGAGGAATTTCTGTTGTGTTCTCTGCTTTAGGTCTATTTCAATTTTTCCCACATTTACAAACAAATAGGATATTTTGTTGGGCCTTAATTGTTTTTCTTCTGCAAGTATCCCACAGTGGGGTGTGCAGGGCACTGAGGTTTAGTCCTCTATGTTGCTCCCATCAGCTGCAAGGAAGGGCAACCAAGGCACCTCTTCCCCAAACTCCACAGCTCCAATAATCAGTACAAACCAGGTCACCCTACAGCTTGACAAATACCAGAAGTGTTGGTTAACTCTGCAACTTCATTCTAATCAAATCAATAAACATGTTGACATAAATGATATTTTCTTCCTCTCAGGGGGAAATTTGAATTGTTCAACAATCCTGCTGTGGCTATGTTTAATGTTTTTGAGGTGGCTAGGAAATGCTTCTCACAATAACCAGAAAATAGAAGATAATAATATCTTGGCTTGTGAAATGGGGGAAGAGTTTGATTTTTCTAATTATGAGATTTAAAAACAAGGACGAAGAAAAATTTTAAACAGTGATCAACTTTTTGCAAGCAAAGCTTGAATTGTCTGCAATATCGCTCAAAGAAAAGCAACTCCTCTTCCATAAAGGCTTCTGAACTAATTAAAAAAATTAACTTCTTGGCAAAAAAGCTAAAGATTTTATGACTTGCATTAATGAATTTAACAACAATAACAGTTTTTTATCAGTTTAAAACTAAAGAAATGAAGTGCCAAGTGAAGGTTGAAAATAAAGATCAAGATAATATTGATGCAGATAAAGGATGAATAGATGTATTCAAATATTTGGACACACTGCATGTACCTCATAAAAACATGAAAGCACAAACTGAATTTTCATTGGCAGGGGTAAGAACTACTGCATAATTAAAAATGTTGTTTTCACCTATGAATTCTTTATGAAGAGATGAAAAGTTCTGGTTTAGCATTGGAATTATTAATACTGTTATCATAAACCAATATTTTTCAATATTTTTCAATATTTTTCCTACTGAATATTTTATTCTGCTTTTTCAAAATCTTAGATTTTAAGAAGAGATACACTGTTCAAAGGAACACCAGAACTAAGAAGGCTCAGTCCTACAGCTGCAGAGTATTTATGTAATTGTAACATTTAGTAAGCAATTCAGTAGTTTTACCTAAAAATGTTTTTAAAGTGGAAAGTGCTTTCCAAGACATAACACTTGGCCTCATTACTCCTATTGTTTACAGAAGTTACCACTTTAGATAGCTATAAATATAGATATAAATATAGTTATGGATATAGATATAGGTAGATATAGATGTAGTTGGTTATATAGATATATATAGATGATATAGATAGATATAAATAGATAGATATAGATTATATAGATAGATACAGATATATAGATAGAAATATGTCTTGACTCTAATGAAGCAAAGGCAATTAGTTCATTTAGCCTAAACTATTTAGTATATTAAACCTATATACTTCCTACTTCATCAAGTGTGAAGATGTGGAAGGCTGAGCGTTTAGGAAGTCATGGTATGAACCAGCTGCAAGTACTAGTTATGATCTGCAGAGGACAATGTGATCTAATGCTGAATATTTAGAATTATTAGACATGTAATTTTTTTTTTGGCTCATAAAGAATTTGGAATAATCACAAGGCAAGCACAATTCATTTTTTAATTGGCATAGTTCCTTGTGTCTTTTATTTGATCCAAGAATAATTTTCACTCCAAGGCTTTTTATTTTATTCCTTTTTTCCTCAAAGCGACACAGTTCCATGTCTTCATCATCCCTAGCTATGAAAACCCTTTTCTTTAGTTGTTTTGCTGTATGTGTTAAAGTTATTTGTCTCATTAATTTATCTTTCAAAAAATTGAAAGTAAAACCTCTATAAAATATCTGTGTGTTAAACTTACCTGCTGTAAGCTAAAAATCATGCTCATGATAAAACACACAGACACATCAACAAGACACAGCTTTTACTGTATTAACATTGAATTTACCTTTATTAATGCCAAAGAAAACCGTTATTAACAACTAAAGATCAACGCTTAGCCAATCAATGAAAGCCAAGTAACCATCACTGCATAATGAAAGTGAAACACCACAAATTGATGGGAACCTAGCAGTTATTGTCAGAGAAAAATCTGTGGGAAATAGTTAAGTAATTAGAAACAACTTAAAGAAGATAAGCATTTTATGGTGCAGTTTCTCCTCAGCCAGGGAATTCAACATTAAATATTTACTGAACCCCTGACAAGTTGAGGAAATGCTGAAACTGGGCTGCATATTTGGGGCCTGGCACTGTGGGCACCTAAAGAGGAGGCGGCTCTTAGGGGCTGCTGGAGGCAAATGCTGCTCAATTTTAATCTGAAAGAGTTACTGACCATTTCCTGTGGAGAGCATTGTACACAGGGATACCATAACATTTCCAGAGCTCCCATGCAAAGTCCATTCATCACAGGATTGATTCCTGTGTCTGAGGTGTACCAGAGAAGAGAGAAACCAATAATGAGCTGTAGCCAGCAGAGAAATCCACATGAACTGCTGCAAGACCCCCTCTCTCTGGGAACGGCAGGGAAGACCCAGAATAACTGTTTTGGCAATGACTGAGGCAGGTCCTTCCTAGATTTTATCTTTCCCAAGGTCATTTATTCCTTTCTCATTTATGACTTCCTGTCTGGGCATGTTGTACAATCAAGAGCAATCACAGGGCTCCCAGGAAAAATTAAAAACAGAATGAGATGTCACTGCCAGCAGAGCAGTTTGTCAAGCCTGCAGATGGGTTTGGAGGAGCTCTTGGGAAAGATACTCAAGCAGAGAAAGAAGGTTATTAGCTGGATGAACTAAGCAGCAAAATCCACTCTAAAATGCCATTCTTTTGCCATAAATAGTCTCCAGAATCCATGCCCTCGGTGCTTTCCCCTTATTTTTGTGTGGTATTTATGATCTCCAGCCTGCATAGATCATCCTTTCACCATGAGAAGCAATTCTGAAAGTAAGGGTGAAACAAAGCCAACCCATGTGACTCTCACAGAGTATTCTTCACTGTGAGCAGAGCTTTGTGTCTGTGAGGACCACAGAGCTGCCTGTGTCCATTCTGGATTTCTGCCTGCAATCCATGAGTCTCCTGTCAGGGACAGCGTGGCCAGGGCAGGTAGCAAAGGCTCCCACGGGACAGAATGGGACCTTCCCTGGCAGCCTTGTCCCTCTGTGAGGAGCAGAGCTAAGCCAGGGGTGGTGGTGGGGCACACCAAGAACCTCCCATATATCAGTGCACACAAGAGGTCAGTCCAGGTGTCCGAGGGTGATATGATGCTTGTACCCCCATTCATGTGTTCTGTTTATGCTGGATATTATGTTCTGTGCCTTCAAGACTGGCTCTGAAGAGTGAAAGTTTTGTTTTGGTTTTTTATCAGCCGCTCCCCCACGGCTGGCAGGACACACAGACAGGGCAGTACATGGCGCTGCTTTTGCTTTTTGCTTGGCTTTTCGCTTTGCTCTTGCTTCTGCTTTGCTCCTGCTTTGTTCTTGCTTTTTGCTTCTGCTCATTAGTTAGTAGCTAAGCAGTCCAAATTTTTTTCCTGGACTGTTTCTCCTTTCCTTTTTTTTTTGGACCTACTCGAGCCTGCTCCGGCCTGGGCCCTGGGAACACCGAGAGTTTGCTCCTTGTGGCCCAGCGGGGCCTGCTCTGGGCAGCAGCTGCCCCAGCGCCAGAGGGACTGATAACAGAGCCACCACCCCCAGAGAGACTTTCTGAATTTGTCATCTTTTTCAGAGCGGTGACAGAGTGGTGTCATCCTGTACTGTTCATTTTATGTGCTGGGGGTGCTGTGCCGGTTAAATAAACAGGTTCTTTCCACCCCTCTCCAAGGAATCCTTCCCGACCCGGTTGGAGGGAGGGGCCGTGTGGGTTTGCTTTCTGGAGGGGCTCCCTTTTGGAGGTTTCCTCCCAAATTTGCCCTAAACCAGGACTCCAGGATTTCTCAAATGAGCCAACACAAATTACCATATGCTACCCAAGGAGTAGAAGTGTGTTTGGAGGGGAAAAAATGAAGCAGGAAGAAAGACACTCTCAGCATCTCCTGAGTGTCCTGCTCACTGCCCTGTCCCGGAGTTCATGTCCTTGTGGCAGCAAGGGGACAGTGGCTCAGCAGCTGCTGGGGAGGAGGCTCTCGCACCAAACTGCAGCAGATGAGCCAAGGGAGCCCTGGCAGAGCAGGACTGCCCAAAAACACTGCTGGGTGCTAGGAGCATCTGACACAGCTTGTACAGGGTGATTTATAAATGGAAGAGAGGAGGCCTGTGACAAAGAGCCTGCTGCAAAGGGAGAAACACGAGGAGATGCTGCTGTCAGTGCTATGGTAGAGCAGTGATTCACCTGGCAGTTTTTCAGATATACTGCTGCTACTTTCATTTTCAGAGGAAGTTTTCTGTATTTGCTATTAGAACTGAGAGCTTATGAATAGAAATGTGTTGTCTATGAATGTAAAGCACACTGTAAACAAAGTTTAGTGAATTCAGAAACACCACATAGAAGGATCAAGCAAGCTATACAGTTGTGTTTATATTTTTAATAAGTATCTCAGCTATTTAAGCCCACCTCATATTTCTGTCTACCACATCTCCCTGCAGGCTCCTTTAACTTGCTGAAAAAAACTGATTTTGCTGAAGTCTTCCACACAATATCTAGAGGAGCAGTGATGCTATGGCCCAGTGAGCTGTATATCCACTGTGTGTGGAAGATAGAGGACTAAAGCTGACTGGACTTTGTCAACACAGGAATCAGAAAGTGCAGTCAGAACATACACACACCGCTAGCACACAGCTCCACAGTAGAAGAAAGTTCAGTAAATGCCACTGGTCAAGTCGTGTCTCTGGGTCTCATCCCTCCTACCTAAAATACTGAGTGGATGCAGAAATTACAGCCACTGAATTAAGGGCAGAGATTCAATTTTGGCACAGAATAGGCTCATTAAGTATATTTCACCCATGTTTCTAACATTGTTAATCTTTTTAAATATGCTGTGAAATTTGAAGGCACACATAAAAAAATTCTGCTGAAAACATATCCATTAACACAGACCACAATGACATCTCTAAAGCTTTTGCATCGTTTCAGCAGTACTGTTTATCACATGTATATACTAGGCAATTTATTTTTCAACCATAGATAGTTAAGGGATAATAAAGCAGGAGTCGTCTTTATAACGTAACAATCCAGTTGCAGATCCCAAGTGCAGCACCCACAAGGACATGGCTCAATTTCTATCAATATCATTTTAGATAATGTGAAATTTCATTAATTTCACCTTTCCTTGCTTCTCCCATTGTTGATGGCACTTCCTCATGCTGAGTTCAGACAGAGAGCTGAGAAACTCAGAAAATACCCAAGGGTCAAGGAGTACTGTGTCAGCTTGAGAACAGAAGGGATAATATTGCTAATGCTTAATGTTTTCTGAATTGTCAACACTGAACAATGAAAAGGGGAATAAAATAACTGATTACATTTTGGCAGAATAGCAATAAACTTAAAGATGAAGGAAACTTAGGAAATGATTTTGAGGATCTGAACACAGCTGGTGACCAGAATGAGGTGTGTCAAAGAAAGGCTGTGAAGAAAGCCACGCTGCCAGCCTTTGTACAGAGGGGCTGGGAATACTTTCTCCTTTTCTTTTCCCATTTAGTACATTTGATAGGCTAGATTAAGTAATAGCAACCCGAGAGCTGTAATTAGCATCTGCTGATGGTGCTCCCTGGAGAAAATAACCATTTAAGTGTTTAACCAAGGAGTAGAGTCTTGTAAGGTGCTTCAGAACACCTGTTGGAAACAAGAGAAATGCTGCATCAGCAACCTCTGTGATTGCCTGATCTTCCTCATTGCTCTGCTTCCCACATGTCCTGCTGATGTTCCCAGGGCTGTTTTCCTATCCAGACCTGAGCCTTTCAAGTAGACAAGCATGCTACATCTCAGGACTACATGGATCACAGAAGCTTCTGGCAGGATGGATTAAAAAAATACCATTTTATTAATCCCATTTAGTACATTTATTACTGCCATTTAATAATGGGAGTATTTATGATGGTAAATGTTGCAGATATCCATAACCTTTAGAATGAAAACCCAGATTCAGGGATAGCTATTCCAAAGCAATTGCAGAAAATTTACAGCTTGTCTGCTGTACTCAGCTTTACCTCTGTAGGTTGCAAAAGCTGTCACCTTAAAGTACAGAAGACACCACTGTTAGGAGAGTAGGAGGGCAGAATGTTTTGTTACTGTTATGAATGAAGTCATCAATCCTTTAGTTGAACTGAAAATAAAGGGATGATTTAGAAAATTCCCTCCAGAGCGATTACTGTGTGTCATCAGTCAGAGCAACACACACTGTTCAGAGCCAAAGGCAGAGTTCAAGAATCTCACCAGCTTCAGGAGATGAGAAGAAGCCATGGACTGATGATGCAACAATTCAGCATTCAGCCAAGACAACACAACAAGGGGGCTCCAGACACCCTGAGTTTCAATATCACCAGTGCAGATTTTGAAATCTCAGAGGAAGACTCCCAGATGTGCTAGTCCCACATGACTCCCTTCTGTGTCTCAAAACCTCACATTGTCACTTCACTATCTTTATGTTATATTTATGTTATTTGTTCTTTGCACAGCTTTACTCATCGATTTTCTTTTGGAAGAGAAATTACTACAGCTTTCCATCTGATTTTCTCTTTGCTGTCTACAGTGGGTTTTTGGTTTAAAAAATCATGCATCTGTTGCCCCAGTAAGAGTTACATAATTCTCCATTTACTCATACAGTTTTGCTCACTCTTTTATGTTTTCCTGCTCATCAGTATGCACACCATCTGTGCCTCCACTACAATGTTCTGACATGGCCTCCAGACTTAATGGTTTTAAAGTTTTATTACTTTGCCCTTCAGTCTCATGTGGATAATTTTGCTCACTGTTTTAAAAATCTGCCCTTTCAAACCTTGCTCTTAGCATGTCACCCATTGAGAAATTCAGCCCCCTCACCCCTACAGGATATCAACCTCATTGTATGGTATGGCTGGCAACCAGGAGAAATACTGTAGTAACAAGAACTAAACATGAGAGTTATATTCTAGAGGACACATTTATTAATTACAGAAGGATAGCATGCAAAGAACACAGGGGAAGAGCTATTGCCAATGAGTATAAATGAATAAATGTTTTTAAAATAAACTTGGTCCCTTTTTTTAATATAATAATTGAGAGATCTCAGTCAGGACCTACAGCTAATGTATGTGATGTGAGCTGGAAGTACATTGTCACAGTTGTGCTAAATCCCCTCAGTCTCTAATAATGTGCATTGTGAATCCTGCTAACTGACCCTCAAATTTAAATTCTGCCCAGTTAACTAGGGAGATTTTGGAAACTGGGAACTCTTGCAGGCAGATTTCATGGAACACTTGGACTTAGAAGGGCTGGACAATATTATTTCCTCAGATCCAGGAATGTTTTGCAGCCAAGCTGGTCATTTTCAGCTGCAAGAGGAATAAGGGTTTTCTTATTAAGGCACTGAGCAGCAAGATGAAAGCGTAAATCCCTGCCCTGCCAGAGGTTGCATGTATATCCCTGGGCAAGTCACATCACCTTTCTGTGATTTGTGTCTGCAGCTACAAAAAGAGAATCATTATTTTTCCATCCTCAAGCATTTCTGAGTGATAGCTCCTTTGGAGTTGGACTATTTCCAACAGTATTTTTGTAAGGACCTAACACAAAAGCATTTTATCTAACTGAGACTTCTAAATGTTCTGTGGAATAGACCATTAAGGCTTCTACTTAATGCATAGTATGAAAAAGAAAAACTGCAAATGATCTTTCAATTTTTCTTTTGTAATGTGAGCTAGGAATAATGTACACTGGATATTTGGATTTATATATGTTGGTATAAAGGCACAAATGAGAGCACAATCATGACTTAATCATTCTGAAAGATTTTACTATCTAAATCTGATTTTGTTTATTGGTGTTTTCAAGTTTGTGGAACATGAAAAAGAAAACATGAGATGCTTCATTTTGAAACTGCTGAACACATTAACATTTATTGTGGAAATATCAACAAACTTTTCAAGAATACAGACTGCTTCTTTTGTACCTTATCAGTATTCTTGAAAGAGAGCACAGTGGAGGACTTCCCTTCAAAGTTATTCTCAATGACAACTGAGTTACTTTGCAGTGCTTTATTTCATATTAAATATGGTTATATTTTATTATCTTCTACAAAATCCTCTTTATTGTTTTCATTTTAACAACTAAACCCTTTCCATGTTAAAAAAAGATATAATTTTTAAAAATTATGTCATTTTTATCCAATTCCATCTGTTCAATTTTCATTATCATTGTTCCAGTGTATTAGTATTTCTTTTCTATCAGAAATAATGAAAACCTAAATAGAAGCAGTTGTTGTTTGTAAGAAAAGCATTTGCCAACCCAAGGGCTTCAGCAAAGATTATTTTAAATTCAAATTTATTTACTTATCAGAACTACAACAGTTGATACTAGGCAAATAAATATATGCATAAAAATTTGGAAGAAACCAATTCTAGTGCAGCTTTATAGCACTGAAAAGATAGCACAATCCTAAATTTTCAAATATCTAAATTAATTTGAGGTTTTATTTCCCAACAGGATGAATGTTGGAAAAAATTGTGACACAAGCAACAGTAAAGTAATTTTAAAATCATTACTAATTACAACCGTTTGGAAATATATATTCTATGTTTGAAATACACATGGGCCAGTGCCCAGAAATGAAACAATGAAATTCTGTTAAAAAAGTATCCAGATCACAATGACAGAAGAAATTAACAGTAACAACTAAAGAAGTTTTAGAACATTATCCAGAAGAACCTTTTTCCCTTCTTTCTCTTAATCCAGAAATTACTGCCTGTTCTCATGTAAAATTGTTTACCTAAATTATGAACCTATAGGAGACTTTATAAAAATTTCCTTGTTTAATTAGTTTATAAAGCAGTTTTCCAAATTAGTTATTTTTAACCTAGGGGAGGCCAAGCATTTTCATCATTTATTGGTGAAACACACAAAATGCTCTGTTCCTTTCCAGTATGGATTTTTCCTTTAGGCTCTTCCATGAGGTTTGTCACCTTAGACTTACATATAAAGGCACATGTCGAGATTTTTATTCTAAACCATGTGATGACATATTGATTTTGTTCTAGCCATACCTCCCATTTCAGCAGCTCATTAAAATTTTACTTTTGCTGCTTGCTGAACATTGGAATTATTGTTCATCTCTTTAAACTTTTCTCTTTCAAACTAATTGAGACTGCTCACTCTGACTGTCAGCAAAATGGCATGCTCTTAGGGCATTTTTGGGACCTAAATATCTGAGATAATTGGATGGTTTTCCAAAGGGCTTGATGAAAAACGTTATTTTGTTAACATAGCATGTGCAAGCAAGCACCAGCCTGATTGCTATAGACAGAATTATCTGTTCTTGAAAGTGAATCTGGACCTGGTCAGGTAAGAAACACATCAGCTATTGTGGAATAACAGCCTGTATAGCTCAGCCTTGCATTGCAGTCAGCTCTCCCCGGATCCTAAATAACAACAATCCATTTGCTGAGCTCTGTCTGAATTACAGCTGCTTTCAAATGGACAATAATATTTGTTGATTTTTCATTTCTCTCAACTGTGTTTTCCAAAATGACTGCAAGCTGCCAGCATGGTACTCTGCCACTAAAATAAATGAAATGCTCTCCCTGCTTTTTTAAGGACCTGAATCTTGGAAAATATCAGTCTGGTCTCCCACCCACATGCTCTCATCCCATTTCCCACATCCACAGAGCATATGCTTCAGATCAGGTTGGCTCTAGAGCAGCCAAACAGGAATGTGTGTCTGGAATAAATGGAATGAATGTCTCCATGGCCAGTGGAATGGTCAGTGTGTCACAATGCCATGCACAGCAGTCACAGTTATATGCTATTCCATAATATTATATTTTAGATATATAATATCTATATCATAGATATTATATATCTAAATATTTTAGTCTATATCTAAAAACTGTAGTCCAGATTTCAGTGAGGAAATCACACATTGTCACATCCGCCTGGGCCTTTCTAAGGGCTGGGCAGTGTAACCAAAGGACTATTAAGTGGTCCTGAGATAAAAGTTACAATTAATTCCCTAATAGGATATACAAATTCTTTGACCTGTCGGACTGACCATACAATTGCATCTTTTTGTAAGGGGCTTAAGTGATGTTATTTAGAGCATGACTCTGGTGAAAGACAGACAATATGGAAGTCTCCATGATCATTAGGTCTCAAAAATAATTAAAACAAACATACATACAAAAAAACAAACTCAAAAGTGAAAGTACCTAAAACATGTAAGAAGGCAAAGATATTTACAAAAACATTTTAATTTATTTTTAGGAAAATACAAATCCATAAAGCTTAGTCAGACTTCAGTATGTCTTTCTGGTTTTGTTTCCTTAAAATATAAAACATAGTCACTCTTCTGATCAGACAGTAGTGAAGCCTCCTGGAGCCTGTCACTAGAACCTACAGTTTTAGGGGTGAAGCTGTGATTCATCCTTCTTACCATCCTTGCTCTTGGAATACAAGAAGAAGCAATCCCTGAAGTCCCTTTCACAAACTCAGCTGCAAGGCCCATGTCCCCTGCCCTGGCACAGTGACACTTCTGGACCCTTTCTGGACAGGTCAGATCTCCCTCTCTGGCTGGGCTCTGTCACACTCCAGCACCAGGACACTGTAAATAAACCATGTTCCCCTCTGGAAGTACAAACCAAGATTACAAGAGAAGAGATGTGCACCAGCCTGTCTTTCTTATCCTACAGAGAGGTAAGTTTTAGCTGTAACCAGCAGTTTGTCCAAATGTCCTCCCATGTTTAGGTTACAAACTTTATGGTGAAGGGCATATCCTGATTTGGTGTCCAACACCAACACCAGGCTCCTAATTACTGCAACTTTACTCATCAAGTCTTCCCAAGTTCTTGTGGATTATAGGAAATTGCTCAAGAGGCATTACAAACAATCCCCTGGTCTTCAGAACATTTTTGCTGTGGGCTCTGTAAGTGCTGATGGTCAGACCCCTTGTTTGTTCTTGTGGTTCTAAAACACAACTACCAGTTTTGAAATATATTGCAGCTTTCTGGAAGTGCCTGCCCAAGGACAAAATAAGGTCATACAAAATCAGATTAGCAAAGCTTTACTTTTATATAGCATTTATTTTTCAATAAGAACCTCTCTGACTTGTTACTGTTTCTCAGATTGAAGCACCTTGAAAGATAATTTCAACATAAATGAGAGCTGCCTCCTTACTGCCAGGGTGCTGGCATCAACTGGATTTTGTTACCTATGAACTTGCTCTCTTCCCCTTGGATATCTTCTGCAGCCTTCTTAGTACAGAAATTTTGTTTCTTTCCAAGACTATTTGTGTAACTCAGAATAATTACAAATTCAGCAGTGTTCATGAGATTAAATTAGTTTTTGAATCATTCTGTCAGGACACCAAACAATTTTTTTTCTGAATTTTTTTTCCTGAAATTATATATTTACTTTTAAGAAATTTGATTGTTCAGACTACTTATAGACTCATTAACATAATTATGCTGACACAGAACACAGTGTTTCTGCACTTGTTCAAGTGACTAATTAGGTATGTAACACCTTGATAAACCTTCAGAACACTCTTAAAATGGCTATTAAAAAATTAGGTTCCATGATCATTTTTCCTTTATTTAATGGGATGTGTATGGTGGACTTCCTGACTAAATAAAATCCAGGAATAAATAAATTAGAGAAAATAGTCAAAAATTATAAACATTTAGCAAGCATAATCTAAAAAGTGACAGGAAAGGAGTGCAACCTGTACAGCTATGAGAAAAATGGCAAAGAGCAGGTATGGTAATTGTGTCTAACTACTTCAGGAGAGGTAACATAAAATATGGGGAGAAAGTATTTCGAGTTATAAGAGCGATATAGTAGGAAGCAGTGGCTGAAACTTGAAGAATGAAAATTAATTTGGGTTATGCACAAGGAATAAAAATGGTAGAAACAAAGACAATTAGACAATGGGAAGTTCTACCAAGAGAGGTAATTGCAGGACTACCAGTAGGAATACTCCAGAGCAGACTAGATAAAAGCATGCACAGATTTTACACTGAGAGTAAATCCTGCCCTAGTGCAGAGTGATGGTAACCCTTCCTAAGCTGTTATCTAACTGATTGTCACAAAAAAAAAAAAGTTGAGGCACAGATGAAGGCGTTTTAGCTGAGCTCTGATTTAGCAAGTTTCAGAGAGTGATTTCCCGAGCTGAATTCCTCCCAGAGAGCCTGAAGAGGGAAATGAAGATTGACAAAGCTAAGCGTGGAAACCTGACAGAGGATGTCAGACAGAAATGAGAAGAAAAATTCAGAAGAAGCAAATATATCTTCCATAGCCATATGCTGCAGGCGTAGAGGCTGCCTCACTCCTCCTGCAGACGCAGCCCCGTGCGCAGACGGACACACGGATGCGTGCCCCAGTGCACAGGCCTCCAGAGCTGCAGCCCAGCAGCCTCACAACTGCAGCGCAGCCCTCAGCAACACTCCCAAATGTGCATTAATTACTGGATGTGTACTTAGCTAAGGCAAGCTGTAATTCCATTTAATTTCTATTTTTTTAGCCAAAATTGCCCTGGCACTAAGCAGAGGGTATTAAGTGTTTCTCTCGGGTGTGGAGTATACAGTAGCTCTATTATGAGCCCATGGTAATTCACAAGCAGTTTTACTCCTCATCTTAATCTGTGATCTAATTTGGGATCTAATTTTCTTCCATCCTTATCCCATCTCCCCCTACATTATCCTCCAAATAATATACGCTCTCAGAATACCAGAATAGAAATAGAAGTCCATAAATCTTTCAGAAGCATTTATAGAGCTGCTCTGCACTGTGGCATGCATTCAACTGACAGCTGCTGCATGCCTTTGTGTTCTCATTCATTAGACATTGCTGTCTGGATTACATTGGCATAGTGGAATTCTCTATATCCTAATTATCCTTCTGCTCTTTCACTCGCTTCACAAGGTAGATGCTTTGGAGGTGTATTAGGAAGAATGTCTGAAGTATTGCTCTGGTTAACCAGTAAAACATCAAATGTTCTGCCATACCTTCTCACAATTAAAAAAATCTGAGCAGTAGGTTGGGGTGGGTCAGTTTGTTTAGGGAAAGAATTAATAATAGACATTCAGAGGCACAATTAAAGTAAGTGAAATAATGGCCTTCCTTTGACCTCATTATTTAAAGAACTTTGGGTATTTTCTAAAAAAGAAAAAAAAAAGGAGCAAGGTCAACTGGGTAGCATAAAAGGGCTGTGGCCCTAAGCTCAGAGAGAAAAGAGCTTTGTTAGTTTAACTTCGCTTATCTGTCAGCTGCACCACAAGTTTCAAAAGTATTGATGAAAATGTAGCTCTGAGAAGAACACCTCCATATAAACTTAAGTACTTTGCCTTTATCTAAATACCAAGGAGATCACTATGCCATATCTGGTAGCAAATGAGAGATATAAGTCATCCAAAAAAAGGATCAGAGATGTGTTGAACAGGAATAGCTGATGCACTACATTTTTTTTTTTAATTTCTCCAATTTACTAATTAAAAATCCTCCTTGCACAAATGCCAGTTAATGATATTAAAATAACACATCATTTCTCAAGCGATGGTTTATTAAAACATCCAGATGCTGTTTGATTTTTATACTTCCAGCTCTGCTCAGGATCTTATTAACAATATATATGTTGTGTTTATTAACAAATAATACAATAATTATGCTTTCATGCTTCAAGAGTCGTGATTTCTGCAGCAAAGTGAAAGAGCTGTTTCTCTTTGCTGTATGCTAATGGGCACCATTTCCTGCATTGCATATCTTCAGGGTCTGCTGGCCTGGAGGCTGACTGTGACTATGTCCCAGGGGATGATAAAACAAAGATAACACAGGGTGTACAACTCTGGCAGTGGGCTCTCAAATGGAAGAATGGCAGTGACCTACTCCCTCAGTACACTGAGCAAAGATTAAAGCTGATGCCTATTACAGTTTTTAAGTAAAAATGCCACCTCTTCTCTCAAAGTCTGCCTTTTGCCTCATTAAGGCTTCATTTAGGTGCTTGTATTAGCTTGTATTTTCACAAGAAAGTGGTTTCTAAGTTGTTGAAGGGAAGGATGAGGCTGAGCTGCACTTTGTAAGTCAGCCATTCCTAGGAAATGAGTTTAACTCTGTTGAAATTTGTGTATGTCACTATATATACATTTATGTTCATGATTTCCTGGACCATCTTTACATACAAGGAGGTGCTGGAGTGCTAAGAGTGGCCGCCTCTTTCTCACAGTCCAAATCTAAGCTAGATCCACTTTTCTCTCGCTCGTCACCAGCGGTGCCATTTCCCCATCTTTAAATGTTTACAGATCAGGATGTGTCTCCATTACACCACTCAGGCTAAAGGCAGAGGCCAGGAGCAACAGAAACCAAGACTTTTATTAAATACAGTGGTGAGCAATGCAGATTCACAGCAGCTCAGGACACTTCATACTCACAACTGTGATTTAACAGAGAATGGGCACAAAGGAGATGAGGCATTGGGTGGAAAAGGATTTAGTCCTGCATGTGGCTAACTGCTGAGTGACAGAGTAGAGAAGGCACTGCCACAGCAACAGCTGAGTCTGTACCAACCCTGTAGGGATACCTTCAGGGTTTTTTTCAGCCACTGAAACAGTAGGGTTCAAAGGGGGATGTGCAGACCAGGGAATGACCAAAGTCGGACCAACACAGCATTTGCATGACCAATCATGTGATGATAGTTGGATGGCGCACTCAGAAAATTACTCTGTAAAACATTTTACTAAGAAATACATGGCCAGTACAAAAAAGGCCAGGTGTTTCTTTTTTACTGTAGAAACAGAGAACATATCATTAAAAACTAAGGCACCATCAGTGCCTCTATCTTTTATTTCAGAATACTGAATCCACCAGGCTTTGTAACAACAGAAATGGCTTCTTTTAAGACCTGTGGTTTCTGCAGTGAAAACAGACCAGCTTCAGAATGTTAATTCATTAGTTGTAGATTATTTTAGCATTCCCCCTCGTGCAGTTGCCAAGCCCTCTGGCCAAAAACACTGAGACATCAAAGGTCATTTGGGCCAATGATTACTTTTGTCAGCTGGGTAGTTTCTTTCACTTGGTTAATTAATCATGCTCTGCATATTTCTCAGCCTCAGCTTGTCTCAGGGAAACAGTATGTGTCATTATTGGTACTGGGCTTATCAAAGGCACAGCAAAGAAACTAATTTGTAGATAATACAAAATTACAACTACAAAGGATACTATCATAATATTGGACATTGTATAATTGACTGAATGGAAGATGGAAATATTTTGCTGTTCTGCAAGTCAGATATTACATAGTGGGGCATACAGAAGGACAGGTAAATAAATCTTGGAGTCAAATAGTTTAAATCCTCGAACCTTGTCACATTGTAATTTGATTTATAATAATTTTGCAAAATTGTCCTCTTACTATGGTATGCAGTTGACTTCCGTACCATAACTTAAGATAGAAATGAGAGATATTTTGAAATATGAAAGAATAAAAACCCTGAGATCTTGAGGACTACAGGCAGAACTATAAAAATTATGACAGTATTTTTGAAACAAACATATCATTGTGAGAAAATGCACATTTTGGGGCAGATTTGATGTTGCATACTTCAACATTTACAATTGCAGTTAGAAGTTGTCTATTGTTTATTTCACATTAGGAGTCAAAGCTTAGCATTTCTCTACTACTATGAATGCAAGAAGCTGTGGACAATAAAACCAAATAAATAAACACAAGTAAATATAGAAAGTAACTCCTCTTAGAAGCTGACAAGTTAGATCTGCAAATTTAAAAAGGACATAAAGGAATGAGGTACCTAACATCTAACTGTGGATAGTAAGCTCAGTTTTTGTTCACTTGTCTTTCCTTCCTTTAACAAGGGCGGGGGGTCTTTATTTTGGAAGACTGACATAAGCTGTATATAGAATAATGTTTGCATTTTGGCAAAGATTGGAAAGATTAAAGGACATCCTTAATCTGATATTTGGGGGAGCTCTAAAAACTTAATTTCCTGTTTTCCTTTCTAGTTTTTTACCTACAAAGCTACATTCTTCTTTCTATGGGACAGCACCAGTAGCTTTAGTGTTGTATTTAGAAATGCATCTTCCAAAACCAAAGAAAATATTAAAAGATGTGTAGGCAAAATTAATCAATATATGAGAATTTTAATTAATAGACATAGCGGAGGTGGAAACTTCTACTGTTAAACTTGTTCTGTGTTTCCCATAAGGATGCAATTTTCAGGTACTTGCAGTATTTTTTTTTAATTTTATTTATTCCACCTAAGGTGAACACATTATTTAACAAATGTTAAAAACATGCAGATATTTTATTTGAAATGCTGTGGCTGTGCTGTGGTTTCATACTTGGCAATATCAGGAGTGGTCTTCTCATGAAAATACTGTGACATCTGGACTAAAATTAGCTTTTGAAAATAAGAATTACTTCTGTTGTTCAGCTGGAAATAACTTCTTCCCCTCTCAACCCATACAGCTGAGAAGACAGTGAGGGCATAATCTCTGCAGGAAGAGAAGTAGCTTGCAACAAAGGGCTATGAGGATTTGGGAACATCTTTCCTGCAGGGAAATCCTGCAGTTCCTCCAGCATCCTCCAAGTTCCCAGGGATGCTGGAGGTACTGCAGATAATGAAATTGAATATGGAAAGTTTATTCTCTTGTCTCTCTCTCAGTCTTTGTGAGAATGATTCTAAAGCCTGCACTTTGTTGCCCTAGAAACATTCTCTTTCCTGATGGGTACTGTGGCAAAGTCAAAGGCAGAGTGACCTCATGCAGGAAGGGGAGAGAAGCCCAGCACAGGACCAAGGAAGGATCCTGTGGGATGAGAGACTCTGGGGAGCCCTGCCTGCAGAAGGAGGCTGAGGCATCTCAGGAGACAGGACTGAGGGAGGGAAATTCAGAAGGCAGAGGAGAGGTGATGATACCAGAGAGAAACAAGCAGAAGAAGACATACCCAGCAGAACATATGCCGGGAGCCTGGAACAGAAAACATGACTCCAGTTTTAGGTTTCTCTGCTATCAGCTGATAACTGTGAAACTTGCTGTAGAGCATCTTGCCCCTAGCTGAGTGTTGCTCTGCCAAGGAGGGGAAAACTATTCTATCCAAAATTCTGTCAGCTCAGAGGGCTTCGGTCTCTGGAACAGAGGCACAGACTGCAGTAGCTGGATGATTGTTTTTCTGTTTTGCTTCTTTCTATAAATTGACAATTTCACCCAAATAAGCTTTAAAATGCAAAAGATCATTGTTAATGATTGGGTCAGAGTTAGGTATCATTTTTGTTTTATTTTTCTACTGATAGCTGTGGATGTTGCAGATATGATTATCTTTATTTACATGTTGCACACAAGTTTGCATTTAATTTTTTTCCAAAGGAACCCAACTGCACTAACACCAATAGATAATTCTTTAACTGAATCAAGGATTTTATAGATGTATTTATGTATTTATTTATGTGTAACAGTGTTCTGTGTGCATTTTTATATATTTATATTTTCTGTTTAACAGTGGCTTTGTGTCTTTTTTTACATTATTAATTCCCTGCTATGAAAATAAAGTATTATTAACTTCCTCATAGGGTTTACTATAGCCATCTGCATTAATGCATCTCAGTGCTTGACAGTTATTTTGGTCACATCATCACAGTGGTGGCTGAAATCAGAAGGAACCAAATCCCATTCCACAGAAAGCTCTGAAATGATTTATGTCCAAATTTGTCAATGATTTTCATTATGTCTTTGACTTTGACTCAAACATTTTGATAATCTATTTCTATAGAGTGTGTGATGCATTCACAGTGGTTGCAGAGATATATATCCATAGTCAAACTGAACTGGTGGTTTGCTTCTGCAAAGCAACACAGCCAAGGTGGGTCTACTTTGCCACAGGGACAGAAGAAGCCAGAGGCTGAGGCAAAACTGTGGGGGTGGCATCTGAGGAGGGCTGAGAGAAGAACATTTTCCTCCCTGAAACTGTCAGAATCAAGTGGATTCTGGAGAGCCAGGTTTGCTGCTCCTGCTGCAACCACAGGTAGAGCAAGAGATGTAGGAATAACTGGTACTTCTAAGAGGAGTTTTACTTCTTCACAGTCACCTTTACTGCCCTACATCCACAAAGTTTCTCACAGTCACAGCAAATGTCAAATGACAAATCCTTGTCTTTGCAGGACCTTGACCAGAGCAGAGCAGTCAGGGGGGCACAGCCACTTTGCAATTTTCCTTTTCCCTACTTTTACTCTGCTGATGTGCCCTGCTGCCTTTTCTTAGCATGCTTGAAGCCAACCCTAGATACAGCACTTACCAGACAACGTTCTGTGTGTGTCATAGTTTGTCAAGTTCTCTGACAACTTTATTTTGCTCAGTATTAAAACTTGTTTTTAAAGAGAATTAGCACATACCTTTGTTAGAGAATCAACAATTCAAGCTTTTCTCTTGTAATATTAGCTCATACAACAGATGTTCCAAATACCTCAGTCCAATTGTTTCTTTTAAAAGACAGCAGTAATTGGCAATCAGCTTTCATTACCTGAAGTGCTTACTTTTAAGTCCTGATAAATATTTTCCTTCTCTTTCTTGCTTAAAAAGCTCAGTTTGGAGCATCATATAAATTGTGTTGGGTTTTTTATTTCTGTTTTTAAATAGTCCAGTTAAAAGCCTTTTTACACAGTGATAAATGCTGATCAAACCCACAGGGGTGGCTACAATGAAAAAGCTGCCAGAGGTACAAAGAAAACTACTCATCTACCTTATTTAAAGGCATGAAATGGAAAAGTCAAGAAAGAGCAGTAAGGAAAGGTCAAGGGAATTTCAGAAGAGTCAGATTAGAATGAGTCAGAAGGAAATAAGGTGGGGTAGGTGAGTCTAGGACAGGTTTTCAAAGAAGAATGCATATAGAATGTCTTCATATGTCCAACAGACATATCTTTATTCAGATAAGTATCTCTTCTTTATGTGTTTAGGCCACTGGCTTTTTCCAAGAATTCTTCAAGCACAGGATATTAATTTTTTTTTTCTTCTCAAAATAACACATTTGGAATGGTGAGTCCTGTAGAGACAATAGAACAAAGAATCCTCATCTAAAACTCATTTTAGCATATTTGAGTTTAAATCAGCAAGAGTCACAGCTGGGGTAGATAGCAAAATAAGACTTCTATCATTCTGGTGAATTTACAGAGATAATTCAAATAGAAGCGTTAAAGAAAATGGTGAGCTTGTTTGTTCATGGAGAGGGGAGATGGCAGCCATCATTAAGCAAACACAAAGGAAAAAGAGAATCAAGCTGCGAGCAGAAAAAGCATAAGCAGGAGTGTGAGAAAAGGCAAAGGATGGAATTATTCAGCAGCTCCTCAGGAATATATCAGATTCAATCTGCTTTGAGCTTTAGTCTGCTCGTCGACTTCAGTGATAGGTGTATGTAGCTAAGCTCTGGGCAAATTAACCATCAGAGTTTCTGTCTTTCACAGGAGACATGCCTCACAATTAGCTAACAGATTATAATTTACTGGACTTGAAAAAAATGTGACAAGTCAAGAATTTGGGCTTCCCCTTCTTCTGTGTACCTGAAGGAGCAGAAACAACAATGGATTTGCACAGACATGGCAAACTCCTTGTGATATGCAACAAGGAAAAGTGGCTACAACCTCAATACTTAGTACTGGCATGTGGGGAGCAAAAAGAGTTATCATCTTTCCTCCCTATCGAATATGTTGTTTGTCACTGCCTTGTTAGGAGCCCTTAAATGCTGCTATTCATATCAACCCCTTGAGATCTGCTGTGGTGTAGAAATCCCTTGCTGGCATCCATCCTGTCTCATGTATGTTCATTCAGGGCAGGCTTTGCTGTTCAGTCTGTGCATGTTAGGAGCTGCACCTGCAGCAGCAAGATTCAGTCAATTTTTTAAGCTTTGCTCAAGACAGATACCTGCAGAGACTTCTGTAGAGTTGAGTTCATGCCTAGCACAAATTGAACGCTGCAAGATTTTTACAGCCAGTCTCTAAAGAGTTCTGCTAAGCATGTAAGAACATGGTTTTTGAAAGGCTTTACAGGCTGGTCAAATCAGTGTAAACAATCAAGCAGAAGCAATGGCCACCTTCATGTCCTCAAGATTAGTCCCCTGTGAAAACTGAAATCTGTTGCCTAAAAAAACAAAGAAAATAGTGCCTTTCAAAGAAACAACTGGTGATGCTGTAACTTAGGCAAACCATTTCTTTTTCTTTTTCTAACTTTAGTCTGGAAAACACTATGAAACATTAACTGCAAGCATTACTGCTCTCTCTGCAGATAGATAAAAGGAGAGCATGAAGCCACCAAATTACTACAGCATGCTGCTTCCCTTGCCACAGTCTGGTGTTAAATTCTACCCAGCATTGTTTACTGAGGTGCCACTGCAGAGAACAGAGAGGAAAACTCTTCCTTGTCCAATTTACTTGCTAGCTTTGTATCTTTAGTGAAAGCCTGATCAAACATAAGCTGCTTCCAGAAGTAGGACACATTTGTTTATTTTCTCTTTGTGTGTGTGTGTGTCTGTGTGTCTGTGTGTGTGTTTAAATGTATTGCTTTAATCAATTCACCTGTTTGCTTATCAATTGACAGATATTTTTGTTTTTCTTAAAGAGACACTCAGGTTTTCATGCCACTGCAAGGTCTGTAAATTTTTAGTGGTTTTCCTTTTTTTCTAGAAACAAAGGAATTCCATACTAAATTGGACAGAAGGCAAGGGCTTTAGTTCACTGAACCAGGAAGAACAATTTTATTTAATTGTATGAGCAGTCTGGTGCAAAAGGCAAGTGAAACATGGCCCATCCCGATCTTTAAAGGTTTAACAGGATTTTCATTGCTAATATTGCATTGAAGAAGAACTCATTTTTCTGTTTGTGGCTCAGGATGCACAAAGTAAACATGTCCCTAGGAGAAAAAATAATATCTTCAGTGCAAACTGTGAGTCACGGCTGGCTTGAGAAGAGAACTAGTGAGGGAGCAGTGCCATCTGCGGGCGGCATCCCTGCATCCCTCAGCAGGGCTGCTGATCATGGTCCTCTCCTTCAAGCACTGACATGAATAAATAAAGCAGGGTCTCTCAGTAATCTGCCATATGTATCTGGCTACCTGTTGGGAATGTACAGAATAAATTTTGTTCTCAATTTTTTCCTCTGCTTGTGATCTCCTTCTAGCATGCCCAAAATTCTGGCAGCCTTTCTGAAGAAGGGAGAGTACTTTATTCTGGAATTGAAATCTGCAGGACTTCAATGTGCTCTGAGAGCAAGAGGTTTCAGTGTTGAAAGGAAAATACTTCTTTCCATAATACAAATTTATACAGACAAATCTTCGGGGTGAGGAGATTTCAGATGAGCAATGTGTACCCATGATGTCCTACCAGAAGATTAAATGTCCCTGCTAGGTGCCAAAGCAATGGCTATGAAGAATATTAAATAAACAAAAAAGCACACTGATTTGTTGAATTTACTGCCAGATGTTACCATGGAACCAGAATTTATATATGTTTAGAAAGGAGTTAGACTCCTGCACAGATGGGAACAGCTGGTCCTTATGTGCTAGAAAAAGGAGTAGTCTGGGGGTCATTTTTTCAAGGAAGTCTCTAAATTTCTGAGCTCCTTTGAGCGAGTTCTTGTGCACTCTTTCTTGTATTTGTTCTCTATACAGCTGTATTTGCTACCAAAAGGGAGACGATAACCAAGCACAGTGGAATTTCACCTCACTCAGTGCATCCATTACAGTTCTATTTATAGAAATACCTGAGTGTTCTTGCAGGAACTAATCCTAATAAAACACTAAAATCTCAAATACAAAGGAATTTTTTAAAAGGCTAATAAAGGTCTAAACCATAATTCATGCTAAGCAACATAATGGGCCATACTTTGAACTTTCATATCAGAAACTGTAACATATCAGAAAAAAATTATGTTATCTTGCTAGATTGTTTCCAAAAACAAGCAGCCCAAAATTTAGGCAAGCAAGCTGGGAGAGAAGCCTGCTGCAACAGAAGATATGAGAAAATGAATAAATTGTCACGCTGGACTCACATAATGATAAAAGGAATTTATAAAAGTGATTACATAAATAGGCCTATTGTCCCTTTTAGGGAGAACCCAATTAAGCATTTTCCTACATTTGCCCAAGTCTTTAAACTCGTGAGGAGTCTGAAATCAGCAGAAATTTAGACCTCATCAAAAGTTGTTGGCTAAGAAATATGTGTTTTCTTTCATTTTCTTTCATCCCTAAAAGCAAATTCTAGTTGTTACTTATGGTATGGATCAGTACAACTAATCTTAAAAGTGACTATTTTTCTCTTATTCAGTTCATGATTTTCCCTATTATGAGCAGAGACAGGTGGGCTGCCCATCACCAGTGTTTTGCACTTTCTTTTGCCTCTTACTATCACATTTTCCTTTGGCCTTCAGAATGGCTGCAGTCCTGAAGTGGTTAGTGAATATCAGATAAGCTGCATGATATTCACGTGGTACCAGTTTGAAACTATTCTTTTTTCTACCTTCAAAGGAGTGAGAGACCTGATACCTTCCATTTAAATTGTGTTCATTTAAAGGCTATCACATTCCCCCTGGAGTTCTCATACGGCTTCCCATCTTCTCAGATATAATCAGAGGAGACTTGCAATGTTAATCTCAGTTCTCTAATCAAAAGAATGCAAATTTTATTGCCCTATCTCTGTTTGAGATCAGTAGGACTACTGATTGCTACTAAGGGACAAGGGTTATGCTAAGCTTGCTCTTCCAAGACAGAAATATCTTATGGCCTTATGCAGCGTGTAAGATGTCACCCTATTTCCCTTCCTCCTCACCATCATCAGTGGTAATCATAGAATAGAATTATAGAATAATTTTGATTGGAAAAGGTATTTAAGTCCATCGAGTCAAACCATTACCCCAGCATTGCCAAGTCCATCAATAGAAGAGGTCCCCAAGTGTCACATCTACAGATCTCTTGAATATCTTCTGTGGTGGTGATTCAACCACCTTCCTGGCAGCCTGTTTCAGTGTTTTACAGCCCTTTCCTTGAAGAAAATTTTCCAAATGCCTAAAATAAATCTTGCCTGGTGTAACTTGAGGCCATTTCCTCTGCTCCTGTCATTTTTACTTGGGAGAAGAGACCAACCCCCACCTCACCACAACTTCGCTTTAGCGAGTTGCAGAGAATGATAAGGTCTCCCCCGAGCTTCCTTTTCTCCAGGCTAAACATCCCCAGCTCCATCAGCTTCTTCTTATCAGACTCCAGACCCTTCCCCAGCCCTGCTGCCCTTCTTTGCACTCACTCCAGCCCCTCAATACCTTTCCTGCAGTGAGAGGCCCAAAACTGGACACAGGATTTGAGGTGTGGCCTCACCAGTGCTGAGCACAGGGGGACAATCCCTGCCCTGGTCCTGCTGCCACACTATTGCTGATCCAGGCCAGGTGCCATTGGCCTTCCTGGGTCCCTGGGCACACCTGGATCATGTCCAACTACTGTTAACCAGCATCTCCAGGTCCTTTTCCTCCAGGCCTTTCCAGCCTGCAGGACTGCCTGGGGTTGTGACCCAAGTGCAGAATGTAGCACTTGGTCTTGTTAAGCCTCATGCAATTGGCTTTGTACCACCAACCCCAGATCCCTCTTTAGAGCCTTCTTGTCCTCCAGCAGATCAACACTCCTGCCCAATATGTCATTTTCTGCTAACAGCGCAGCTGTCCAAGCCATGTACAGACAGTTTTTCCTGGAGAATTCTGTGGGAAATGGTATTAAAGGCTTTACTGAAGTTCAGGTAGACAACAGTCACAGCCTCTTTCTCACCCACTAAGTGGGGCATAGAAGCAGATCAGGTTTGTCAAGTAGAAGCTGCCACTCCTAAGCCCATGCAGGCTGGGCCTGATCCCCTGGCTGTCCCATTTGTGCCACATGATGGCACTCAGGATGATCTGTTCCGTGTCCTTGCCTGGCACTGAGGTCAGGCTGGCAGGCCTGTAGTTCCCTGGATCCTCCTTACAGTCCTTCTTGTAGATGGACGTTAGGTCCCTTCCAGTCAACTGGGATCTCCCTTGGATTTACCAGGACTGCTGGTAAATCATGGAAAGTGGCTTGGTGAGCACTTCCACCAGGTTCCTCAGTACCCTTGGGTGGTTCCCATTTGGCCTCATAGACTTTTGTGTATCTAAGGGGTATAGCAGGCTACTGAACACTCACTCTTGGATCACAGGAGCTTCATTCTGCTCCCCTTCCCTCTCTTCCAGATCAGGGACCTCAGCATACAGAGAACAACTGGTCTTACTACTACAGACCAAGGCATGAAGCACCTCAGTCATTTCCTCAGCCTTTATCACTGTGTTACCACCCCTCTGTGGATCCAATAAAAGATGGAGACCCCCTTTGGCCCTCCTTTGTTTTCTAACATATTAATAGAACAGGTTTTATTGTCTTTTTCAGCAGTATTCAGACAATTTTTGGTCAAGGTTTGGCTTTTCTCATTTTCTCCCTGCATAACCTCAAAACATCCTCGTAGTCCTTTTACATAACCTGCTCCTTCAAAAAGTCATAAAATCTCCTTTTATTCCTGAGTTTCAGCCAAATATCTCTGTTTAGCCAGGCCAATTTTGTTCCCCTGCTCATGTTTGACTCAACATTATCATTAGATCACACAGTAGGGGTACAGAATGACCATTTTTATTGCAAAGACTATATATGCCCTTTTCCCTAGCTGTTTTATCCCTGCTAGGGATTTAGAACAAACTGAAATTTAATGCAGGGTATGTTTTCTATTGTGAACTGCATATATCTGCTCTGGAAGTGGTAATCAATAAAGATGATGTGCCACATTGCTTGCTGCATATGGACTTGTTAAATTTTTGATGCACATTTCTGGTTGCTTAAAAAAGTAATTCTGCTTTTTCTGCCTATATGCTGCTTAGGATCATTTCTGCATTTTCTGCTGCTGTTTTCACTACTGTTCACATATTCCCTGGATGCTATGAATGGAAACATAGCAACCATTCTAGATGGGATTGCCAACTGAAAACCGCTAAAACACGGAGATATCCTAGAGATTTGACTATTCAGAAATCAAACTGGGGGCAGAAATAGATGAATAGTAGTCCTATTGGATTTGATACCTTGGCCCTTTCAAGATCATAGTATCATATGTACCACTATAAGTATTCAGTATTATACAAAGGTAAATCTCTAATACGAGAACTGACAGTAAATAAGTCAAGGGTAAGCTTGACTTCTCATTGATGAATTGAGGATGTGCTTCAGTGTAGTGCAGGAATAAAAATCTGACATATAAGCAGGAGCTGTAAATGGATCTTCCATTATCTTCAAGTTGATGAATATGCAGTCAATTTCAGATATGATAAAACCTGCTCTTTGGAAGAGGTTTTTACTTATCTAGTCATCTCATCCATGCTGGGACGCACTGACTCTTACCCAAAGTGTTCTTTGGATATACACAATCCACAGACTCAAGTTTTAAAGTAAGGTTATTAGCAGTGAAGTGCCCTCCCACTTAGTCCACTTCAAAATATGCATGTATTGAAAAGTCTGATTTCAGAACAGTGGATGAGTGAACAATGGAGGAAAGGAGCTGAACAAATAGTCGTCCTTTTTTTCCATTTTATTTTTGGCTTAAACCAGAACAAAAAGCAAATCCTATTTCAAAGTTCTGAGAGGTTTGTACTGGAACTGAATCTGAACCAGCTGGAGTCACAACTGAACTCAAAATGGTGCAGAGAAAATGTATTTGTTATGTTGGACCCAGAGGTAGATGCTGAAGAACAAAAATGTGGTCCCAATATGAGGTTATAAACTCAGTGATGTTCTGGTGATTTTGCTCTGGTCATTCTCATCTGTCTAATACCTTTCCTCTGGCCCACTTTTCTATCAATTTAATGTAATATCCTTTTGGTTTATGCAAAATTTTCACCTGTGAACTGTATAGTGAATATTTTTAAACAGTAAAAAAAATTTACAGGAGTTACTTTCCTCCTGCTGCACTTTCCAGGGAAGCTAACACTAGTCAAAATTACCCTACCCATAAAGACTTTATTTTATTTTATACTCTCTATCAGACTAGAGATAACATTATGGAATCTGACTCAGAAAACAAGAACATTTAGAAGTTGATTGTGCCCATTTTGAGCCTTTGCAGCACAAGGTATCAGGGAAGCTTGGATTGAAAGAAAACCAAATGTACGGAAGCCAGCCTACAGTCAGTTGAAAAAGCCCTGCACAGACTTCCCTTGAACCTCCCTGGGAAGGAGTGGAAAAGTGGGGGAAGAGTGAGAAGAATCACACTGAGTGTTCCAGGACAATTTAAGCTGGTTTTGAGGCCTGATTTCTATCCTGGAATACTTGTTTCATGCTGTAATTTAGCCAGATACTTTGTTAGAACTAGAAGTAGAACCTGAAATCCAAAAATTCTATATAATCTTTTATGCTGGCAGATCCAATATTGCATTCTCCCAACAAAATATTTAGCAAAATGCAATTTTGCATTGTCAAAAAGCTTTATTTTTAGTCTTTCTGGCACTCCTCTTAATATGGGCTTGTTTATCAGCATCATTTCTCCTGGACTGCCTCTGTAGGGATATAATGTATTCTGATTGCATAGTGTCTATTCATCTATAATGCTGTTGAGCCAGTTGCAGACATATTTGAGCATTTGGTAGTTTAACCTTGAAATAAATGGTAGAGGCATGCCTTTTCACCACACCCAAATGTGTTCCTGACTAATCATCATTTTTTTACTTCCATTCCCTTGTCATTATTACAATTCTATTTTTAAAGCAGAATATCATCTTCTTTAAAATATTTTCCATTATCCATAAATAAATGACCCCCACCATCATGCTTAATATGCACTCATTTTGTGGGGGTGTTTGCAGGGTTTGTGGGTGTGGGTGTGAATGAATGTTCTTTCTGAAATTTCATCTCAAAGTTCAGCTGAAAATCTGTGCTTTGGTTGCAGGCAGGAATGCAGCTGCCTATTTCCTCAGGAAATAGGGACCCTGACACCTGGCCCTGGAAAAGCAAAATAGATATTTGGCTTCAACAGCACCAGGATTTTGGGGGTTAAAGAATGCAGCTTCATTAAGCCATTGTGGGTGGCTATTCTGGAGCAGAAAGTGTGAACCCTTGTCAGCCATGAAGAGGTTTAAATGCCCTAAGGATATGTGCATAAGGAAATGACTGAACATGAAATTAAAAAGGTACAGGGTCAGCAAGGAAGCACTTCTCCTTATTGTAACATATTCTTATTGTTGCATATCTTTATTGTCAATTTATACATTCCTACACAGAAATCTTTCTGGACTTAGCTTAGTAGGCTATAATTTATAACTTTTTTTTATCTATAATAAATATACATTGCTGATATCTTTCCCTATCTTCTGTATTTTTTTTTATTTACTGTATGAAAAGAGTTACCAAGGAATCTGAAAGAAGTTTGCATATCAGGTCAACTGGCAAAGAGAATGATGATGATGATATATACCATGCAGACTGTTTACATTTTTCTCTGGAAGATTAGGTATTTGGCAGTAATTCCATGAAGTATAGTAGACCCATAAAACTGAAAAGTTAGAGGGTCTATGGCTGATAAAAATGGAAACTCGTTAAATGTATGTAATAATGGTAATAAAAGTTTTTATGTATTACAGTCTATAAAAATAAGACAGTCATAATTAACCAATAATTAAATATTCAGGAAAAAAGAGTTAAATCAAATGATAGAAGAAATGTTAATTTTCTTTATAATTCTGTTGTTACTGAAAAAGAATTTAGCTTGTTTTGACAAGATTGGTTTAATTGACATTCCTTGTTTATCATAATATTTCTTCAGATGTGCTCCAAAATTTTTAGACTTACTCGTGTTGATCTCCAGGATCATTACTAAAATTGATTAAATTAAGTTTTTAAGTCACCTAATTATAGTAAATTATACATATGGGGGTTTATTATAAAAAAATTAATTAATTAGAATGGAATAAATTTTTTTGTAAAGTGACATAATCATGTCAAATATTCCAATTTCTCAAACTTAGATTGTCTCTGCCCCAGTATCATCTCTTTTATTAGTGTTCCCTGCAGGTGTCACTGAATGTTTCAGTATAACTTTGTAGTCTGACACTGATTTTCCCAGAGTGCTTTTCTCACTGGTGCCTGGTAAATTTAGCAGCCAGCCAGGTGATTGCCTTGTAGGTTGGGTTGATTTCTTTCCTTCTAAATTATAAACTGTTTTTAGGTTTCTGATAGTTTTTGACACTTCACACTGTTCTGAAATGATTGCTTACTGAGTTCTCAAAAATTTCCAAATAAAAATTTTAGACTTAAAAAGTAGATATGGAACAGTATTATCTCAGGGGAAGGGGCGTTTACTAGTGTAAGCAGGATGGCTTTGAAGTAAAGTAATAAAATTATGCAGTACCCTAAATAATTTATAAAGAAGACAATAATATAAGACAATAAAATAACTTGTAATAGTTTGCAATAACTCTTCTTTAAAAAGTCTGTAAAAAATTATGAGTCTGTAGAAAATTATTAGAAAGTCTGTAAAAAATTAGGGGCAAAAAAAAAGAAACCTGAGTATTTAGGAAGCTAATACAAAACAAAAATTGTCCTGCCTACCTTACAAAATAGATCAAAGGTAGTAATGAGCATAAAATCTGGACAGTTGCCTGTGAGAAGTCAAATATTTTAATGATGCTTGACAAACAATACGACCTGAATATTATTGTATTTAATAAAAAAATTTCTTAAGATTGAGAAGACAAAGAGATGGTTTTTATCCTTCTGAGCATACAGAAATCCTATTTATTGCTGTAGTAAGCCATTTAAAATACCAAGGAAGATAAACAGGACATCAGATGAGATGATGGGTAAACAATTTTTCTAACAATACCATGTATTGCTTCTAGTTTTGTTCCCAGGTATCTGTGAAATTCTCATTAGCATATTAATTTTTTAATTAGTTAATGAGCATTTCTTGTCAGTCTTCAGTAAATATCATCATTTAGGATATATCTGTTTATTTAATAATTTAGGATATATTTGTTTATTTGTTTGTTAACCTCAAAATTGCTCTTACAGGGCTTTCGAATTCAGTCAAAAGTTGATAGTGCAAATCCTCCTGCTTCTTGCTTCCTGTTCCAATATTTTAGCCCAGTTCCAGTGACTCTTTCACCTGCTCAGTTTTCAAAGCTCTGCCTAGGGTACAAAACCTGTTCTTCACCAGTTTCACATTTCACATCTGCCACAGAAGTCTGTTTAACTGTGCTTCCCAAAAGCAGTGATCCATTCTCCCCTCTGCAACCTTCTTAATGCATTTTTATTTTCTTTATTACAAGAGCAGCAAAGATCACTGTACTTTCTCTGTAGGCTAGAGACAACTTACGAGAAAATTAATGTTTTAAAGGTGGTGTCTTAGTGTCTGAAGACTGGCAAGAGGGCAAGGCAGTGAAATAGATATCTGGGATGTGAGAGCACAAAATGTCATATGCAGAGAGGTTTTGATGTAAATAAAATATATAATAAATGGGTGCTTAACAAGAATTCTCAGAGGAATCCTCAGACAATTCAGGCAGAGATTTCAAAGGCATCTCTCAACCTCCTCCTCAAATGCTTGAACACAAATTTTCTGTTCCTCAGCAGCTCATCTGCAGACAGGTGTCATTTGACAGAACCTTACCAGAGCTATGTAGTAAAATTGTGTTATAAGGCCATGATACTCTACCCTTCAGATAAACAGCAAATACATGTGTACAGTCAGCTCATTTCTACATTTTTGAGGGACCCAGCTGGCTGTGTCATGTAGCTCCTGTATTCAGAGCAAGACATGAACCAAAATTTCAGATGTAGGTGTATAAAGTGCATGGCTTCAGGTTCCCAAATCAGGGGGTAAATTCTGTCCTAGGTTTGTTTAGAGGGTTTAGTGATCATCCTGCATCTCTCTTTCATAGAGGTAAAATATAAATGGTGCTCCAATAGGAAAGCAAAGCCAAATTTACTCTGCCATTAAAACAGAGCTCTCAGACCTTAAGAAGGTGAAGAGAACAAGACCTGGCATATCTTCAGCAATTAAAAGAGGAGCAGGGGATGTGCTGCAGCTCTGCTCCTGCAAGGGGCCAGACCTCCTCATCACAGTGCACCAGCATGTGTTCTGGGTTGCAAAGGCCAAAATAAGAAGCTCAGCTATGTAATTATTCCTACCACTTACTATTTTTACATTGTATAAATGATTATTTATATAAATGTTATACCATCCAAATTAAATTCATAATAAAATTTACTGCAAGAGCATTTTATTAATGTAAATCTATGCAAAAATATAACTTTATATAAATTCAATATAGTTATATTTACAAAAATGCAATAAATACTTGTATTTTTAAAAAGTAAATGTAACTATACAAATATATATGCTCATCTTGAAATGACTGAAATTTCAAAACTTTGTTTTCTACATAATTTAAAAACAATACTCCATAGGAAACTCACTGAATGGATAGTATTTGAGGTATTTCTCTGTATTAGAAGTAGGCATGACAGAATTATTTCATGTCAGGTTTGTTCATTGGAGGATACAGAATTAAAACTAAAACATTCCCAGTTCAGGTATGGAGTTTGATTTGCTATGTCTTTTATGCCTTTTGTGCTTACCATTGGTATTAACATTATTGGAGTTAAAAGGAATATTTCAAGAAGATTATCTTTTCACAACAGAAAATTCAGATGCTATTTCTTTACAATTTAAACATAAAATTTTATTTCAAAATTGAGAATTACTCTATTTAAAATAAATACTAAAAATAAAAATAATAGCTCTTTGGTTTATTTATTTTTCTGAAGGACTACACAGCCTGTTTCCTAATATTTCAAGTGGAAGGAAATGCAGACTTCCATGAAATTTAGTGCTCCACTGAAGTACAGGAAACAGCAGTCACAAAATACTGACTGGTAAAAAAAATTAAATTCCCTTGTGACAAATTGCACTGCTTGAGGAGAAACCCTGTATTGGTTTAAAACCTGACAGAAAAATACCACAAATTTCCTCCAAGGAGAGTGATTGTATTTAACAACTTGCCCTTCACATCTTTTGTATCTCTGATGGCATCTTCTTTCCCTTACTGGAATATGCCCAATATTACAGGAGAAGTACTTGCAATACAGGGAGCTGCTGGCTTTGTGCATAACAATCAAAACAAAACAGTTTTCAAAAGGCTTTTCATGTGGTTTTTTTTGTTGTTGTTTTTGGTTTTTTTTTGTTTTTTATTTTTTTCTTTACTTCTCCTAGGATCTTTAGCATCCATGTGTCACAGAAAAGTCACTTTCTATTTATCTGGGACCCTGTGTGACCTGCAGTGGATTTCCTAGGGAAGGAGCCCCTGTGACCTGGCCACTCTGGCCAATATGGGTGACCTGTTGGTGACCATTGATCAGGTCCACATTTACACCTGCCCTGTAACCCCCAGAACTGGTGGTGCTCAGCTACAGAAAGTTGCATTCCCTTCCCTGCTCTCCCCAAGTTATCTCAGATTTCCAGATTTCATACCTTTTTAATGTATTTTCTGTAGCTAACAGTCCTTTATTCTAATTACTTATGGAGATCATGCAAATGTGCATGTCATCTTATTATGTAGAGGCTGTAATTGTGTTTCCCTGTGGACATGTAAGTCTTTCAGTTGGGAGCATCAGCTTCCATCCATCATGCTAAGGAGATAACCAATCATACCTATAATAAAGGAGAAAATTCACAAGTGTTTTGGCCAAGCCTGAGCACTAAGCCAGATGGACCATACTGTTATGGGGATTATAGAAGATATCAACTGCAAGGAGAGTTCTGCACTCTGAGAAGGCAATAGGAAAATAGAGAGGCTGTAGTAGGTTGGCCCTGGCTGGATTTCAGCCACCCACCAAAGCCTCTCAATCATTCTGTTTCACAGATGGGCAGGGGAGAGAAAATATAAAGAAGGGTTCATGGGTTGAGATAAAGACCAAGAGAAATCACTCATCAAATGCCATCACGGGTAAACTAGGCCAGAATTAGAGATGTTAATTCAATTTGTTATAGCAAAATCAGAGCAGGATAATGAGAGGTAAAATAAGACCTTAAAAACACCTTCCTTGCGCCCCTCCCTTCTTCCCAGCTTTAACTCCTTCCCCAGCAGTGCAGGGAGATGGGAATAGGGGTGATGGTCAGTTCATCACAGGTTGCTCCTGCTGCTGCTCAAGGAGAGGAGCACTTTCCCTGATCAACCTAGGGTCCCTTCCACAGGAGACAGTACTCCATGAACTTCTCCAACATGAGTCCATCTCACAGGAACAGTTCTCCACAGACTGCTGCAATGCGGGTCACTCTTCCACAGGGTCAGTCCTCCAAGGACAGGTTGCTCCTACGTGGGTCCCCCCCAGGGTCACAAATCCTACCAGGAAACCTGCCAGGAGCCTGTTCCATCATGAGCCTCCCACAAGTTCACAGGTCCCCTCAGGCATCCACCTCCCCAGCTTGGGTCTCCTCCGTGGGCTGTGGGTGGATCTCTGCATCCCTCTGCCCTCCATGGGCTGCAGGGGCACAGCTGCCTCACCACTGGCCTGCAGAGCAATCTCAGCTCTGGCACCTGGAGCATCTCCTGCTCCTCCTTCTCCACTGACCTTGGTGCCTGCACAGTTGTTCCTCTCACATGTTCTCACTCTGCTCTTCTCTGCCTGCAATTGTATCTGCAAAATAACTGGTTTTTCTTTTTCTTAAATAAGTTATCCCAGAGGTGTTCCCACCACTCCTGATGGGCTCAGCCCTGGCCAGCAGTGGCTCCATCCTGGAGCTGGCATTGGCTCTGCTGGACATGGAGGAAGCTTCCAGCAGCTTCTCACAGAAGCCACTCCTGTAGCCCCCCCATTACCAAATCTGGCCATGTAAACACAATACTGGAGCACAGACTGCCTTCCCTTTCCCATGAAATAAGCACACCAAATACCAAAGGAACTTTAATTTTCCTTTTCCTTGGTATAGCCTCAAAATCAGAGCCAAGAGAGGGAAATAGTCTCTGTGATCAATATGCGACATGTTGACTTCTCCAAAACAGATGTAGTAAAGCATTATTCTAACCAACTAACAGCAGGTTTGGTTCTGTTTGGTTTTCCCCACCAGTGTCAGGAGAGATTCCAGGCTCCAGAGCTAGATCATGCCCAGTCACATTAATGTCCACAAGCAGCTGAGCTCACCCCTCAGCTCGGTTCCATCTGAAGGGAATCCACTCCTGCTGATCAAGGCTTTTCCATGGTCTGAGCCAAGGCATGGTGAAGGGGGGTGACTGGAAAACCCCCTTTCAAAGGTAAGCTCCCAATCCAAGTGATGCTGCTAAGGATGGTGACTCTTATACTGTGTGAAGGCACAGAATCATGCAGATAAAGCCTCTTTTTGAAAATAGGACTTCACATCCAGTACCATATTGAGAGAAATAAGAGATTTTCAGGTGCAGAGCAAAATTACTTGTTTCTTGAAATATCACTTCAAAAACTGCAGATATTTTACACTCGTCTGAGGATGGATTGGGGGTGGACTTTGTGTGGGTAGGGTATTTATATATATATATATGAATTCCACATATCTAATTTAATTCTCCTTCAGGCCTAAAAAATACGGGAGCTCTGACTGAAATAATTATGTCTATGTGTTCCCTGGCTCAAGTCAATTCTGTTGGTTCCAATTTTAACATTACCACGCATTTTTAAAAAATAATATTCAGAACAAAACCTGCATTTTTTCCATTTTTGATTTTTAAATTAAAAAACTCAGAAGAAAAGAAAACAGTATACCTACATAATGACAAAAGTTACAACACTATAGTCATTATCCTCTTGTATTTAATTTTGAAGGAAATTAATTTTACACAAGTCACGATGTTGAAGGGAAAAGAGTATGAGCTTGTAAGAACTTTTATTTCTGTTGTGAATTAATATACCTTAAATATCAGTAAACATTCACATGAAATAGGAGCTGAAGCAGTAGTGCATAAAGTTAATATGCATCAAATGACAAACAAGAGATGATCTGTTGATAGGCTGATCCATAAAGTTTGTATGCATAATTCAAATTATGCTTAGCAATTCATATATCTCGGTTATAGCCCCTTTTTATTGCCAAGTCACAGATTGTATTTGTTCAAGTATTAATATCACTTCTTTTCATGACAAAGTTTAAACAATTCAGATGTCAAGTATTTGATCTTCCCATGTCTGCTTTAGAATGGAGGACAGGGCTGGGAGTAAATAAATGTAGCAAAGATTTTACTGAATAGAAAGACAACAGAGCAACTTGTCACTGTTAGGTTTTTTTTTTCTTTTTTGGCAATATAACACCAGCATAACTTCAGCTCCTGGAGAGAGACTTGTACTAAAACTGAGGAGTATTTCAGTTTTCAAGTTGATTACTTGAACATTACTGAGACATAAATGCCTGCAATTTAAGCTGTGAATAACGAGACTACTGCCTATAGAAAAGACTTGAAAAGGGCTGAGATACAGAACGCTTGTTTGTGGCATAGAAAGAATTTATATTTAGTAATTGAGAAGGAGTCTGACATATTCTGCTGACGTATTTGCATTTGATATCCAGTAGGGGCAAATTGTTTTTCTTAATGCAAAAAAATCTTGAGGTTTAGTCCTTTCAGCCCAAGATTTATAACGTGGGCACAAAGTGACTCTGGTATTTGAGTCTTCAAGAACAGTCAGCAGCAAAAATGGCACAACAGTGTAACAGTGACAGATATCACAGAATGATATGTTCCCATTATATATCCGAGAACATGGATGGATTCATGAACGGGGGGGGAAGGTAGAAAAGGAAGAGGCATACATCAGATTATTACACAATCATGCAGTTCTCTGCTAGCTGGTGTAAGAAGTGCACTGAAGTTAGAATTCTACAGAATTTAGATTTCACTAAATTTTTTGTTTTGTTTTTAGAAATCAGCTGAGTAGTTAAATAGGAAAGAGTGCAGTCAGATGGACTTTGAAGAGAAAGTATAAAGGTGATTATTATTGTCTAAGTGTTGATGTGCCCTCTTATCACCACAGATTTTAAACTAAAGAATTTCTCTTACTCTGAGACTTTGAGGAGTCTCTTCCAAGTTGAGAATGCCTGGGAGAGGCAAAATTAAGGTAATATATTGGTTCACTGGAAAGTTATTAACCAGAAGAGAATATCCAATGGAAAATACTTTCCGAGTGTGTCCAAATATTTCACCTGCCATTAGTGAAAGAAACGTCCAATGGTAAAGCTGTACAAAATATGGAAATTCTGTTCCACAGAGAATTTCAAATTTTTCTTTGTTTTGATTTTAAATCGAACACAATTTTTTTATACAATCTACAGAGGACCTCAGTTAGGGGAGGAGAGGAAGAATGCTGTCTGTCAACCAAACCTACATCTTGCTACTTTATACTGATGCTCATCAAAGCCAAATGTAAAACTAAAAACAAAGTGAGACAAGCCATTTAAAAAAAATGCACCTCATTTCAGTGCCTTTAAGAAGGATATTTGACTATAAAAAAAAGGAATAGATTTCCTTTCAAATAAAATTGCTATCAAAAGCACACAATTCCTGAAGCTTTAATATTGATAGAATCACACATTCTCAGAGGGTTTTGCTCTTCTGACTGAGAAGCTGCATCTAAAGAAAGTTAACTGCTAGGGCCCACATATTAGGAAAAAAACCAAAAACCTCAATTGAGCCACATGCCTGTGCTGCCTATAGAAATAGAAGATTCATGCAGCTGCATTGCTGAATGGGCCCTGTGGAGACATTGGACTGTGTAGCCCTGAAAAATACAGTTGAGATACATCATATTTTTGAATATATTCTCTCTCTCTAGAGGCACGGTATGATTTACATAGTGCTCCAAATTAGTCATTAAAAAAAAAAAAAAGAAAAATGTATTAAGCTTATTTGGAGTTCTTTTTGGACACTTTTAGTCACTTGGAATGAAATCCTGTTTATGCTAATTTTGCAGGGAGGCTCGATGATGATTTTTAAGTACTCATGATTTCTTTCACCCCTTAGTGTCTATTTCAGCATTGCAAACTTGCATTTAGCCTTCTTAGTCATTTAGATTCTCCCCTACTGACAAGAAGAGAATGATTTAATATTGTGAGGATAAGAGTAGAGATCCCAGAGTGTTACATATTTTTTTCCCTTTGATTACGTGCTCTCATTTTCTTGTGATTTTATCCCTTTGTCCTCTTCTATTTGATTTTCTTGCTGAGCATCCATTGTAATAAAGTGCCATGTTCGATGAAGTTGCAGTGAGCAATTTAAATAATAGCAGGTGTAGATGTGTAGGAATTTTGATTGTAATGCACTGCTGTGAAGAGCTCATGCATTTATAGTGCAGTATATTTCTGAAACCATTATGGCAATAAGCCAATCAACTCAAATGTGCCAGGGGCAGTGCTGCAAATGTATAGAGCTGATGGAATTCATTTCAGTCACTTATTCTTGAGGTAGGATTAGAGGAAATTTTGATCAGTTCATGCATCTCCAATTTGGCCTGCAGCTTTGAGCTCTGGCTGCAGCAGAGCTCTCAAGCTGAGCACAGATGGGGCTGGATAGTATCTGGGTGAGAAGCTTTCAAAAAAATCAAAATGCTGCAGTGTGTAGGTGTTGGTAACTCACTAGGCAGCACGCTTCCCTCGGGTCTGCTCCTTAAATTCCTACCTTTCACCATGTTGGAAAATGCCAGCTTGTTAGAGGTATTTCCTTTAAAGATAAGAGTTAAGATCAAGTTCCTTATCAGTTGAAAATCCTATTGTATATTCTCCACTAGCCTTGATATTATGTCTAGCTTCCAGCTCTAGCAATTCCATTACATTCTGTCTGCTTTTTCCCATTTCATTTTCAAAAGGAGCAAGGTTAGGACTGCTGTCAATATAAAACAGCTATGACTACATTTTGCAGAGAATTAGTTCAGGCTGTTTGTGTTAGAAGAAAAGGGTTTTTTTTCTGGGTGCTAGTCAAAATCAACTGCAAAAGCTCCCTTTCATTCATACCTGTTGAGAAAATTTAGGGCAGTTACTTTGATAGTATAATCTCTTCAAGTTATCCCTTATCTTGCAGTTCAAGTCAAGACTTAGTTTTCACACTACACCTTTAGTTGTGCTAGAGGAATTTGGTTAAAAAGTTCAAGTACTGCAGCTGGGAACACTTTCAGCATCTTATGCAGGTAAACATAACATGTCCTACAACTTATGTACCCCATGAAGCATTTGCTCACCCAGTGGACACAATGTTGAACAATTTATATTGATAGGTCTGGGACAAAGTAGAAAAGGCCATTTTTTCCAGGTTCCTAATAGCATTTCTTACCCATTGGTTTTAACACTGCTTTGCAGCCCGGGGTAGGTGTCTCTCAGATCCACTTCTAACACATTTGCCACTTAGGAAACTCTGTTAAGCTCTTCAAACCTGAAGGAGGTTTTTACTTAGTTCTCTCACACCACAGCTGTGCGAGGAAGCTGGGGAGTGAGTTTGGTGCTCAGAGGCTCAGCTGAAATACGGCTGGGGACAGGGGTGGGCGAAGTGGCACCACGGCTGTGTGAAATGTCACTCATGCCATGGGCCAAGTTCTGCTCAAGTTGCTTCTCCAGCCTGTAGAAAGTCAGTGAAGTTGCATGAATGTATGAATAGCAACTGAGAGCCTCATCTTAGCCTGAATTTGCTAAGCTAATGACCTTGCTTTGTAATTACACAATGGATCGTTGGCTTTTTTCTGCTTCACATTGTTTGCAGGTTAAATGTGTTGGTCAGGGTATAGTGGAGGAAGTATAGGTGGCACTGTGAAGTTACATGCAGGAACATTACTTTTATAAAGTGCTTAGGAATCAAAATGCACCCTTTGACACGCCATCATCACATCTCAGTAACCCGCCTCCAAAACTAACAAATGTAGACAAGATGATAACTGATGTAATTTTGGTGAAAATATCTGTGATCTACCAAAATTTAATCAAGAGATGTTATCATCCTGAACTTCTTCAAAGAAATACAGAAAAAAATATTTTCTGTAGTGGTGGAAGGGCATTTTGAAAGATGGGAGATAAAGCAGCCTAACATGCAAATAATATCTGTAGTAGAATGGCCCTAGTTATCATATATTACTAAAAAAATAGCACAAGGGATATCTCAGAAGGCAGAAGCTTAAGCTCTCTTTTATTCTCTTACAGCTGAGAGATTTTCTCAGTCTCACTGCATTTCTGGTCCCTGTAGTTACAAGACAGAATGAATGTGTTCAGTTATCTGAGAAAAGCTCACCTGCACACCCATGAAAGGGCCCAGAGAGACAATGGAGCAGAGACACCCCAAATAACACCCTGTCCAGCCAGTTCCCAGCCCACCCCTGCAGCCATAAACCCGGAGGGGCACAGAGGGACAACATCAGGCACAGGGGAAATCCCAATTCAAGACTCAGAGGGAAGGGAATCCTGTCTGGGCCTTGGCCAGGGCTGCCCCAGCAGAGCCTCAGTCCCTATCCAGGTGTGAAAATTGTCACCATGAGTCACTGGAAGCAACTGCCTGAGCCATCTTTTGGACAAAGAATGGCTCCTGTCTAGGGATGGTGCACAACAGGACATGCAGGGGAAGAACGTTTTAGGATTGCACAGGATTTCTATGGGATTCTTAAGGGAGGACTCAAAGATGAGAAAAAGGAAAGGATTTAGGGAGTTTGAGGGGGAAGAAGGGAGCAAAAGGGTCCATTAACACAAAAGCAAGGCCTGGTCAGTGCAGTTGTCTGTCCCTGTGTTGATCATCACAGTCTGCCTCTCTACTTATTGAAGTCCACCTCCAAGTGCTTTCCAGCAAGGGACTTTTCATGCTGGGTATCCTCAGCTGCCTGCCTGTGAATCTGCCAGCAGCTGGAGTGGGGCTGCATCCCTGGGAGCCCCATGTGCAGGTGCCCTCAGTAAGACTGAGAAAATCTCCCAGCTGTAAGAGCAGCCCTGCTGCTGGCTGGATCCAACTCGTGCATGGATCCCTCGTGTTCCTGGGCTCCCACGTTTGGCCTGCAGTCCTGCCCAGCCAGACAGGGAGCAGGGCAGGGCTGGGGGTGCTGCCTGTGCTTTGGGAATGCCCTGGGTGTCTGTCACTGACCTGCACTGCCACACGTCTACATGTGCCCTGTGCCTGCTGGCAATAATTTTTCATCTTGTTATCAGTTGGATTTGGGGACACGGAGTGGCAGCAGCCCAGTCTTCCTCAAGCTGTCAGGTCCAGCATGATACACTTTATCATTATATATCTGGAATTTCCAATTCCAAATACCTCCAAGAGAATGACCAGCAGTTTTAACAAGTCTGAACAGGTCTGCTGCTTAGCATCCTGAAGGCAGCTCTTTCCTTTGAAAGGACAGATTTATTTCACTTGTCAGAAGAAATGTCTACCCTGAGAGCCCACAGGTCACCGTGATTGCCATGAGATTCTCACTTGGTGCTGGCAGTCACAGTGTGCAGATTTAAAAATCCCTGTTAAACTATTCAAACACATGAATACATCTCAGTGTACCCTGCCACTTAAGTGTTAGATCATGAAATGTCAGACAGCTGAGTTACAAATGGAAGAAGGTTCTTCAAGTTCTTCAAAACTCTCTGTCTAGAAGTGGTATTTCTTCAAAGTTAATAACTAGGCACTTTATTGAGGACTTGCTTAGGTACACAAAATTTATGTGAATGCATATGCCTGTGATAGTACTGGAAAGTGTTCAGCAGGAATCATACTAATATTCATACGCAAAATATTTTTAGGGAGAAAATTATTAAAGCTAAGAAAATAATAATCAATAGAGATTTTTAAAATCATATTTTAAGGAAAAACACAAGATATCACAGAATAAAATAGATTAAAATACTGACTTTCATGAAGCAGCACCATAAGTTACAGATGATTTATATTCATTGTGCAGATTACTGAAAAAAAAAAACCCCATAGATGTTTAAAAATCTTAATTGGCTATTCCAGTCAATTAAGAGAATTAGAGAGAGAGAAAATAAGTCTGTTATTGAAAAGTACATGAGCAAGAAAGAAAGCTTTTGATAATGTCAGCATGGATCCAAATCATTCTTCTACAGGTGAGTATTGATTCACCTTAAGGTGAATATTGATTAGTGTACTTTCCTTGCCTTTTGGACTGTGCTTTTTCTCACATTTCTCTAAGGAAGTTTCAAAACAATCTTCAGTTGAGGTTTTTTTCTTCTCATTTCTGAGTATGCATATGAACAGCATCTGCTTTCTTCCCCAGCAATAGCAATGATAGGTTTCTGCTGCCTCAGTTCTAACCAGTTTAATGTGCTGGAAGCACAGTGTTGCACGATAACAGCAATTCTGCAGAGCAAAATGTTGATGGAAATGGCAGGCTGCTGTTAGAGGCAATGATGGGGTTATGGGAAGCCCAGATTTCCTGTGAAAGGAGTCGGTGAGGGTCTCTGGGAAAATATGGAGCAGCAACATCTGTGTTTCACTAAGCTTTCATGAAGGAAAATGTTCTGGATGTATTTTATTACAGGTTTTTGATGAAACTGAGATGGCACCATTGAATACATCCAAGATTAGAAACGTTAACATTTCCTTCACCACACTTGGGAGCTGCTTTTGTCAGAGTATGGCACAGCAGACACAGGGAGACCTGCTGTGTAGCAGATTTTGCCAGGCTTTATAGCAGCCATCATATGCTCCTTTAATCTTTCTGCCTTCTTTTTATTTTATTTCATTTTTCCTCCTCTCCAGCAAAATTCCTGATGCAGAAAAACCTGTGTTGTTTGTGAAGTTAAAGGACTGCAGAAATGATAGTGTTTCACTTTTGATGTAAAGCATTCTTCTTATTGCAAAAAAATTAGCTGTTTTTCTTTCATATTCTCCGCATACTAATTCCAGATGAACTGCTATGTTACACATGGACTTGGTTACTTTTCCTTTCTTTGTTTAAGACAATTTAAATAAGTAAATTTAAACCCATCATAAAGTGCTACCTATTTGTCTCAAGAAAACAAAAAAATGGTCATTGAGACAATGGCATATGCTGATGGTGCAATGAACTGCATTTCATAGATTCAGGGCAATTAGGCACTGAAAACTATCCATCCACCAAGCTCATCCACCCACACTGACAGTTTAAGAACAGTCCCACTAGGGAATTTCTAAGTGTTTTGAACAGTCTTATTTTTAAATTTCACAAGTGTCAAGACCACCTTGAAAAAAGAAAGTCCAAGAGATATTTCAAATATAACTGCATATAACATCAAATACGACAGCCATGAGGTTAGAAAAGTATAAATGCAATCTGTGCAGAATGTTTAGAACTGAAGCTGGAAAATATGTTTTAAGTGTGGTTATTGACGATCAGAAAGTGCTAGAGTGATATAAAAGAAATACTTATAAAAATGTTTAGGAAGAGTTCATTGTGATGTTTAAAAATTGATGACAAGACAGTGTAAATGGATCATAGAAGACTATAATTCTTAATTTGTCTTTTTTTCTATTCCAGTAGAAAATCTGTGAGTTGGAGTTCAGGAAAGATGCTGACCAAATGGGTGTGTGGAGGAGGTTCTAGGGAACATGAGTGACTGAAAGAGTCCTGGTAAGAAGCTTTCCACAAAATATAAGTTTAACAGCCTTCAAATATGCAAGGGTCTTCTGCCACAAAATTTGTCCATGTAGCTGGTGAATAAATTAAGAAAAAGGGAGATTATGCTACAATATAGAAGGGCCAGCTCAGATGCCTGGAAAACTTTAGAATTTTAAGGGTAGTGACACAAAAATATACTGAATGGAGGTGTCATAGAGTCCCCATCACTAAAATGTTTAAAGACAGATTAGACAAGCTCTTGCCATGTATGACATGGTGTACAATTCATCCTGTCAGGACAGGAGGATGGATTAGATGACACCATGAAATCCCTTCCAGCCATATGACTATGTAGAAGAACAGAATATACACCCACTGTAATTTATAGCCTGTTTCAGCTTTACTGCTTCTCTTCATATGTTTTTCTTGTCACCTTTACTGTTCTGTGATAAAATAACTGATGGAAAAAGGGGTTATTTGCTGAATTATTTCTATGGTTTGCATTAAGGAAACATTGAGGCCATAGCAACTCCAAGAATACTGGACTTTTCAGGAGCCACACAAAACTAAATAGCTGTGCCTCCTTCATGATATCAGTAATTGCTTTACACTTACAAGGGCTCTATGTTTGTCCCATAAACAAGGTAGAAAATATTTTCAAATATCTGTCCCAACATGCAAGACAGTGACAAGGAGGGAAAGACATGGATAACAGAAATAAGAATTGCTCAGTACAGAGAAAAGGAGTGGTCTACAGCTCCCCCAATGCATCTGGAGACAGCAGATATGTGGGGTTGTCCAAAGCAACAACCTAACTGGAAAGAGCCACAACTTCCTTTCAGCCCATATATCTGATGTGCTTCCCATAAAAAACAAAGCACTGTGAGGGAGGGATGGAGAGAAGAGAGCTGAGAGAGAAAACTGCAGGCATCACACTCTGGTTTCACCCCAGAGCAGAGCTGGGCTGGGCTGTAGCTTGGGTGTGCCTCTGGTTACAGGAGGGCACACTTCTAAATGAGCTGGAATCTTTCTGAGTAGGATTTCTAGACACAATAACTAGTTCCAGCTGATGGCCATTAAGTGTCTTAGAGTTCAGCTGTATGATGCACCCACCTGAATTCAAAGTGTTAACTTGGCTGTGATAATTTGACCACAGCAAATGTCAGTGGAAGTTTTCTGTTCACAACTCAAAATCTCAGAAATTATAGGAAGGACATGTTGAAAATCAGTTTCAAAGGTGGTAACTTCTTAAGTTTTGGGACTTCTTTATCAGAACCCATTCAAGCATCATTTTTACCTCCCTCAATATCTGCACAGATTAGTGTGGCTGGAAATCAGCTAGGAATAGCTTATAAATTACAGGTCAGAAATTATCTCAGCCATTTGATCTTGTTTGGGAACAGCTGAAGCTCCCAGCTCAGATGAGCTCAGATCCCACCTGCAATAGGATTTTGTTCTCTTTACCTTTTTTGAGAGTCAGTGGATGGAGAAGCAGGACTTCCACCTAATTATTCTAGAGTTTGAAATGCAGCACTGCTCCTCAACTTTCTGGAAGATCTTCTTAAACATCTCCTCCAGCTCTGGTTCTTCAGGACACCAAAGTGTACTCAACAAGAAGCAGTATACTGAATGGCTGATGTTGGCTAAGTTGCAACATTTTGAAGACAAAGTCACATCTATTCCTATATCCCCCTGATCTGGTAAAGATAGCATGGGAAAAGGAAAAAAAATAAAAATTAAAGCCCCTATAATAATAACGATAAAACCACTTCGTCCCAGTACTGATTTTTTTGGTCATTTGATCAGTCAACCCTATCTATTCATTCCAGTTTCAAAGAGACAAAATAAACTGGATTGTCTCTTTCTTTGAAAAACAGATTCATTTTCTTCAGCTAGTTCTTACTTAGAGATGGCAGATATTAGTTGAGTACATAAAACTTGGAACTGCAGGCCTGCTCCTAGGGTAAATGTAGTTCCGTGTACAAAAGTGTTTTTTCTAAACACTTTTACTCTATGTTTGGAGGTTTTACTGACTTTTTGTTATTTCCATTAACTCAGCCCCACCAGAAGGACAGAATATGAATTGTCCTGCTACATTTTGCTATGTGTGTGTGTATGGGTATGTGCATATGTGAGAAGCTTCATTATGGTCTCAGCTGGGAGAAGAGGGCTGATGGTTTCCCAGAAGTTTCATTTTACCAAACTATAAAGACTCTAAAGTTTCACTTTACCAAACTGTAGTGATTGACAGTTCAGTGTATAACTTGAATCAAGCCTTATTCTGCAAAGTACAAGTCCATGATGCCACCCTACTGTAAGGATGCTGGGATCAAAAGGAACCTGGAGATCTTTGTCTCTCCATCCTCTCCAGATGCCCCAACAAGACTGGATGGCAAATTTTCAGACAGCTCAGTTTCAGGAAGGTGAAATTCATCCCATGTGACTAAACAGTGAGTGCTTCTATACAATTAAAGAACAGGTTCTCTTTTTCTGAACCTGAAATGAGTATAATTTCCCTTATAGAAAAAAAGTAAATAACAATTACACACAGAAGAAAAAGGGTCTGTGTGTATCACATATGTTTTCATAACACTTGTGTGGTTATTCACTGCATCTAGGCATGTTGTGAATATGTAAATTAAGCTGGACCCATTTCATACTGACACAAGCAGTGAAATGACTACCCATTCTTATCAACAATGTGACTTATATCAACAATATTAATGATTTGTGGATTTGCATAGAGCTAATAAGTTATAGCCCTGTGACCTCACAGAGCTTGTAGATTTAGGAATATTTTTGCCAAAGTTCCTCTGAAAGTCTCTGTCTCAGCTATTGAATTTCAGATTTAAAATAATACACTTCCATAATCTAAAATAAATATTAGGAGTCCTAAGACAATATATGTGATCAAATCTCAAGCTGCATCTCAAAATTTCAATTTTTTTTTTTAATATAATATTTTCTTGCACTGTTCAGGACTTTTTTACAGTGAATTAAAAACTGATAAATTGCAATGCCCAAAAGGTCCACTAGAGGAATAAATTCTGTCTGAAAAGAGGTGAAAGTGACTGACTACCATAATTTCAAGCCAGTATATGAGGCCAATTCAAACCAAGAAAATTTAAGTTGCAGAATCCCACCTTTGGTAGGAAAGTTACTACTCATTAGGCATTAACAATGTTCACACTCTACCCACAACAGCAAAATCCTGCAAGTTTAAAGCAAACTATTAGAAAGGTTACCAAAACAAAGGTTACATATTAAACTTGGAAAAGTAAGATTATAAATAAATGCTATGCTTTTCCTTATCTAAAAGGAGCACTCATACAACTGAAAATGCAACTTGGTTTTTAAATTATCCTTTCTCAGATCTCTTCAGAGAGAAGGACATGGCAAGGCTGCTCTGGCACATGGTGCTTTGTGATTAGAAGCCGTTGTCTGGGCTGCTGGAGTGGCAGGCCTGGCCACGAGCAATGGGAATCTCTGCTGAGCTGGGTGGGAATGGCTCTTTGCACAGCACTGCCTCTGCCTGAGACACACTGCGGGGCTTGCAGGGTTAAATTGCTTGGGACACTGCTCTTAATTAAAATGTCTCTAACACCCTGGAGGGCTGAAAAAAAATGGTGCCTGAAATGACAGGGATAGAGAGCAAGCAGAGAAAATGCTAAAATATCCTCAGGAGCCATGTCAGTATCTGATCTGAAAAGCTGTCAGGATCTCTCGCTGGTCAGAGTGACCCCAAGAAAAGTTTGAAAGTCTCTTTTCCCAGCCTGGCGATCAAAGAAGGAGTCAGAGCTCTTCATTTCTTGGTCTCAAGGTTGTGTATTGTTCCTTATCTATAAAATTCTTTCTCCTGTCCTGCTGAGATCCGCTCAGCAAGACAGTCCAGGCACTCTGCCTGCCCCCGGGGCAGTGTTATGTCTTTATACTAAAAACTACGTATACAATGTTTACAATTACTTTCCAATACTTATCACCTATGTTAGACAGCGAGCTTCTACTCTAAACCAATCTGTAAGTGCCAACACCACCCAGAAGATGGAGGCCAAGAAGAAGAAGGAGAAAGGCTGGACACGCCCAGTTCGCTCCATCTTCCTCCTGAACCCCCCATTCTAAAAAATCCCAAAATCTACTTTTTCACCTTGTGATAAATTCACTGTCATTCTACTTAATTTGTCATGGCTTGCAGATCTTCATTGAAGGTTGGTAATTTGCTCCACGGGTCATAATCAAAACCACAGGCATTTTGGGCTCTGTGCCAGGGTCTCTGAGACCCCTGACAGGGGTCCTGGCCATCCTGGACAGCCAGAGGGATGCTCTGGGTTCCCCAAAAAAGCAATCTTTACTGCTTCATTTAGGAACATGACATGAAATTCTGTGCTGCACGTGACAGTGCAGAGCTCCCAGCACAGGACAGAGCTCTCAGCACAGCGCTGCTCAGCAGCAGGCAGAGCTGGAGGCTTTTATCTCCTCAGGAGTCCCAGGCAGCTGACAAACAGAGCTCTCACACACCACCTGAAGCTGTGGGAGGGTCTTGACCTGCCCCTCTTCTTCTAGTAAAGGCTACATTACCAAGAAGCATCCTTGAATGGCCACTTTGCTTTCCACCCTGCCTCCCTGAGGCCTCCAGTGCTTTTTCCTATTCCTGCTGCCCAGGATAACCAGATAGATCACCCTTGTGTCACAGCAGTGGTCATGGCCATCTGAGACTATCTGAGCCAGAGTTCACCCACCCTGCACAGGACAGAAAAGGATCTAGCTCAGTACTTCTCCTACCCAGCAGAAAACCTGCTGTAGAGCACCCATGGCCAAAGATCTGAGGAGTTTTGCTTAATTCTGTGAGCACTGCATTCTGTCAGAGGCTGAGGAGCTCACTCTTCACCCCTGCACAGCTGCCATCAGAGGCCCTTCTGCAGCAGCAGCAGTGGAGAGAGCAGGGGGAGAACAGGGGGAAAACAGGGAGAGAGCAGAGAGAGAACAGGGAGAACAGAGAGAGAACAGGGAGAGAACAGGGAGAGAACAGGGAGAGAACAGAGAGAACAGGGAGAGAACAGAGAGAGAGCAGGGAGAGAACAGAGAGAGAACAGGGAGAGAACAGGGAGAGAGCAGGGAGAGAACAGGGAGAGAACAGGGAGAGAACAGAGAGAGAGCAGAGAGAGAACAGGGAGAACAGAGAGAGAACAGGGAGAGAACAGGGAGAGAACAGGGAGAGAACAGGGAGAGAGCAGGGAGAGAACAGGGAGAGAGCAGGGAGAGAAAAGGGAGAGAACAGGGACAGAACAAGCCACCTGTCCCAGCAGGTCATGGGGGATGCCTGTGTCCTCTTCAGTGTCAGCTTCTGGGGTGGGCTCTTGCCTGCCCTGCAAATCTTCTGGACTTGACAGAAGAATCCTCCCCCAGTGACCTTTTTGCCCAGCCTCTGGCTTGTTTTGTGAGTCACAATCTCTCTTCAACTCCTTCTATCAGCTCCTAGCACATTGTCCCCACACTGAAATCAGATCCTTCCCCACTGCACTCCAGAACCACACCAACTCTTCATTCTTGCACAGTTCTCCCAAGTCTTCAGCTTGGTTCCTCCTACAAATCTCTTTTTAATGTCTTGCTTTGTCATTCCTCTTACTCCGGCCTACAAAGACAGTTTTTTTGCCAGTTCTCTGCAAAAGCCTTGATAAATTTGTTTTCCCATTCAGTTTTCCTACTTGCCATTCCCAGGTGCTTCCATTAGAACAGACAACAGCTGAATGACTAACAGGATTGCTGGTCCAAGAGAAATATGATAGAGTACAGTTCAGGGTGGATTTGCAGTGCACATTTTTCATGACAACTTCAGAAAATTGAACAGAATATAGAATTTGTTGAGACATCAAACCTGGGGATATAGGCAGGTACCCCTGAGTCATGAAAACTACAGTATTTAGTGGCACAATAGACCCAAGATATCTCAAGGTGACTGTTCAGCTGAAAATACTGGCCTGTAACCAAGGCTCAGCTATTAAAATTCATTGTTAGGAGTACTGCAAACAAGTCTCTTCTGCCACTTAGCAGAGAAGTCTGAACACTAGAGTGAGTGTTAATGAAGTCCATGTGGCAATGAAGTTGTTCCAATCTGAGCTGTTGGAGGTCTCTTTAGTCCTTACCCAAGATGCACCATCTGCCACTAACCACTACTTAAATGTTTTAGCATCATGCTTTCTGCTTCTGTGGAAAGGGGTTTCTTTGTCAGACATCCTTGAAAACTAACTATTGTGAGCTCATATACTGCCTACAAAGAGGGAAACATATATACATATTTATGTTACAGAGATACCAGGTGAGTTCAAAAGCTATTGTAAACGCACAGAACATTTACACATGCACAATAAATATTATCCACATGTAGATGTTTGTTATAGGTGTGCATGTACATGTGTGTACATATAAATATAATATAAAATAATATAATATAAAAACTAAGCCTGCTCTATTATGGTCTGAACTGATCTGAAGTCTGGACTGGTAGTAAAGATCACTTAAATTACATATTTTTTCTTCTTTTGAATTTTTGGGAAGTTCCTCATGGTACACAAGCCTACACAGAGTTAAGTGAGCAGCAGAACACTGCTCATTTATGGACCACCATTGTTTTTTGGGATGGGGGTTGTGTTTCCTGCTCAGTTATTTTCCCTCAGTGACAGTGTCAAAGCCCATGAGGAGATCCTTAGTGCCATGGCAATACAAATCTCAGTGATATTCATGAATGAACTTGTACACCTAGGAATGTCTGGCTATTTCTCAAACAATTTCTGCTTCCCATAAGTTTTATCTGGGTAGGTACAAGCCCCTGCTCCTTACCTCAGCAGGAGATGTGATTGTCCTTTGCGCAAGGTGGCAGCAAAAGAAAGCTCTTCCAGCTCCTTCCTCTCTCCCCTGCACTTCTCCTGCTAAGGAGAGCAACTCCTTCAACTTTATTAATTGTGTTTTTAAAAAAAAAACTGTTGCTGGTGGTTAATATATGTCTGAACAATACATGGAGTTACTGATACCTTTTACATTAGGAGCACTGTCACACTTCACTCTCGATTTCTTTACAAATATTCCCCTGGGGAAAAGCTAGAGAACTGAATGCAAAGAAAGGAAAACTATGGGACAAATGCTCCTTAAATCACTGATTTTTCCCTTTCTAAGTTTATTTTTACAACAGGGTATTTTTCCAATGAAAACACAATGACTTTGGCAGAAAAGATCGAGTCCAAGAAAAATAAAATAAAATAAATTAAAATAAAATAAATTAAAATAAAATAAAAAATAATGTTAATCTCTATGCTTAATTAAGGCATCGTCACATGTCAAATTGTGACAAATTGTGATGGAAGTACCTGTGGTACATCATGTTTCAGCATAATAATTTGGTTTGCCAGTAGGAATAAGCAGTCTGGAGAATCTGACTACTGAAGTCCCAGCTAGCAGTTATCTAGATGAAATAAAAGTGTGGAGTCTACCCTGCTAGTTCTCCTGACTCTAATCAGCATTTGCTGTTTGTATATTTTTGGAGGGGGTTTTTATTTCCTTGTTGTTTTGAGGAAAATATTTATTTCATTCAATTGAGTGTTTTACTGTAAATATTAGAGTTGATGAAGCTACTTTAAGGTTCATTAAGCCTCAAAATTCTCCTAGCACATATTCCCCATATAGAAGAAAACCTTGGGTGAATATTTAATCACCTTCACAGATTTGACCCTGTTAAAGTCAATAGAAGTAATAAGAATAGCAGCAAGACTGTGCTTATTTTGAAAAACCAGGGATTACTCACCTTGAAAGTACAATATAGTAAATATGTCCTTTATTCTAGAGGCATGGTAAAAGAAATAGCCAGTCAACTTTGGATATGAACATTCTCTACAACCTTAAAACTTGTTCTGATGACCATAACCTTATTCCAAAACCACCATGTTTAATAAAAATTACTTCCAGAACTTGAAGAATATTTTATTATGGAATACAAAAATACTATCTATGTAAAAACAATAAGTTAGTTTATTTACAATACTTTACACTATCCTGCTCTGGGGCTTCCTTTGCACTGGACTTCTTGTGATTATTTTACACACCTTTATCATTTTAATTATAATTTTGCACAAAGCATTTCCAAAAGCATGTCATCCATGTTCACTGCTCCAATGATGGGCCTGAAGAATAATTCAGCAACCACATTAGCATTAATTGATCTTAACAAGGAGAGAACAACATTCAGCTTGGCAAATCTGGCTTCATCACCTCTGTGAATGAGTCTGACGTGTTCATTTAGAGCTTGTTGTGCTTCCCTCTGCAATCCTTCAATGTACTGTGTGCACTGCAGTCCAGGTAGATCTGAAAAAAAAATATTATGTTTACATATTTTTGTTTATAAGACAACATTATTCTTACAGAACAACTCCTAACAGCTCACAGACTGTAATTATCACTCAAGGGAAGAAGCAAATTAAACTGTTAGAGGACTTCTTGTTTGCAAAGTCAACATGCCAAATTTTATTGGGCAGGTCAAATTCTTATCATAGTGGTGTTCTGGATATTTAATACTCTTCTTCACAAACCTAAAACATGATGTTTGTCAACAATGACTTAGGTGTTAAACAAATTAGTTGATAAAAACTTTGATAGAAGAATGCTTTCCAAAACACCATTACAGTGGGGAAGACAACAAAAATAACTTTTTCAGTTTTTCACTTCTACAAAAATGCATTGTTTACACTTAAGGCTTCTTTTGACTGCTGCTTTTGACTTTACTCCACTTTATCAGTGGCAAGAAGTACTGACTCAACACGAGACAGGAAGTTTCCCAATGAACCACAGTAAGGATACTGAAAGATGGAAGGTGCAGAATTAAGGCTATATGTGACCATAGAATCATTCTGGGTGGAAAAACCTCCAAGATCATTGAGTCCAACCATTAACCTAACACTGCCAGGTCCACCACTAAACCATGCTCCTGAGCAACATATCTACACATTTTTCAACACTTTCAGGGATGGTGATTCAACCACTTCCCTGGACAGCCTGTTCCAATCAATGCTTGACCACACTTTCAGAGAAGAAATTTTTCCTTCCAGAACAATTCCTCTATCTTTTTGCATTAGACCAGCTTCCAAATTTGACTTGTGTAACATGAGCTTCACCTTAACTATTGTAACTTTTCCTCTCTTATCTGTATAGAAAGCAAAGCTACAAAAGCAGGATGATGAATGCAAAGTAGCACTACAGGAACCTAACCATCAATAGCTACCAGTTTGGCAGCGGGAGCGCCAGCAGAGCCCTGTCCCACTTTCACAGGGTACTGCCACACTTGGGAAGTGCCACATCCACCCTGCCCTATCCTGACTACCTTTCAGGTCAGTCACCGACGCGATGATAAGCGACTTGGCAGAGCTGCATCTATGGGATTCTCCACAAATAGAGATGGGAAAAAAAAAAAAAAAAAAAAAAAAAAAGCAAAAAAAAAAACACCCACGATCATAAGTGCTATACCAAAAGCCTCAGCAGCACTTTGTTGCAGGAAGCCCTGAGCCTTCCTTGCTCTGCGGGGCGCGCAGATCTCCGGGCACGGCACGGGCAGAGCCGCTCCCCTCGGGCCGGGCAGGAGAGATCCCGCAGCGCCAGGGAAACGAGCAAGGAGCGGCTGCTGCCTCCCAGCCTTCTCTAACCGAGTACCAGGCGCATGGACTCGCTTTGTTCGCAGAAAGCATCTCTGCAAAGCGCCAGCCCTCCGGACCCCAGACCGAGCTGCAGCCGGCCCCCCTCTCTGCCTGCGGCCGGGGTCTTGAGGAAGGGGCAGAAGGTGAAACTCGCTCCGCGTCCCTCTCCTCCAGCACCTTGCTCAGCCCGCGGAAAGCCCCGGGTCCGCCCCGCTTCCCGGGGGATGCAGGCGAAAGACCCCGCTGCCCCGCCCGGCCACTCACCCGGGTTGAAGAGCACCGTCCCCTTGAGGTAAGCGTACTCTTTGGTGCTGATGTCCAGGCTCCAGCACTTGGCCAGGAAGCCCTTGATAGCCTGGATCTCGCCGGCCGAGGGCAGGTGCGGGCCGTGGTGCGGCCGGCCCGCTGCCGGTGCCGGTGGCCGCTCGCCGTGCTGCCGGGCGGTGAGGATGCGCTGCAGCATGCTGGGCTCCGCGCTCTCCACCGTCTCCAGGTGCACCCGCTCCTGCGCCAGCCCCAGCAGCAGCAGGGGCGCCCAGCAGCTGCGGACCAGCAGCAGCTGCTCCTCCAGCGGCAGCTCCTGGAAGCAGGGCACGTTCTGCACGAAGCGCAGCGTCTTCACCAGCACGGCCGAGGCCGCCTTGCAAGCCACCTGCGGGCTCCGCAGGGCCACCCTCCGCCGCGACCCGCACGGGCAGCCCCGGGGCGCCGGCCCGGCCGCCGGCACCGCCCGCTCCTCCTGGCTGCGCAGGATGCTGTAGAGGATGCTGCTGTGCCGCCGGCCCTCCGCGCAGCAGCGGCACGCCATGGCCCCCGCGGGGCTGGGTCCGGCCGGGGCCGGGCTGAGCCGGGGAGGCTCGGCGGGGCGCTCCCGGCCTCCTGGTGCCGCCGGCGGACGCGCTCCGCTCGCCCTCTGCCCGGCTCCGTAACTTATGTATAGCCGGCGGCGGTGCGTGCGTGTCTGTGTGTGTGTGTGTGTGTGTGCAGCCGCAGGCGCTGTGCCGGCCGTTCCAAGGGGCAGACACTCTTTACTGGCTGGAAAAGAGGCGGGGGGGGAGGAGGGGGGATGAAAAAAAAAAATAACCAAACCCTCCTCCTCTTTCCCTGAGACAGCGATAGCCGGGGGGAGCCGGCGAGCCGGCCGCCTCCGCCCGCGGCGCGATCAGCGGCACATCGCAGCCTCCTCCATCACCGCAGCCTCCTCCATCACCGCAGCCTCCTCGGGCAGCGCCGGGCCGCGGGGGTGTCCCTTCCCGGCCCCTCTCTCCGAGTCCCATCCCGGCTGATGTTGTGCCGGGACGCTTCGAACAGGGCAGGGCAGGGCAGGGCAGCTCCCGCCGCTCTCTCGTTTTGCCGCTGTAGGGAGCAGCTCCCGCCCCCCGGCAGCCCTCGGAGAAATGACAGCCGGCCCCGCTGCCTTCACAAGCACCCGAGAGGTCTGGGGAGGAGAGGGAAAGGGTGTGTTGGTGAAGAAAGGAGCGCTGAATTGGTCCCAGTAATTAAATTCCCGCCGGAAGGGAAAAAGGTGGCACCACTAATGACAGCGAGGACTTTTGTCAATGCCTGCCCTAAGGAGTGATGCCTTGTGTGCCAAATGAACTGCACAGTGCTGCCTTGCGGGAGGGAGAGTGGGACACGTCCCTGCCCAAACGGGTGCTCTGTGTGGGGCGCAAACAAGGCTCTGTCAGGGTGCCCTGAGGCTGGCGCGGCTGCAGCACCCACTGGGATCCCCCATGGAACCACTCCCATTTATAATTCCCTTGCTCTGCCTGCCAACACCTGGCCCCTCTTTCTGATGTCGTGTTACTCCATCCGTTTCCATTATCCCTTCAGGCTCTGCTTCTCCATGAATCTCTCCTCTTAGATATTTACTTTCCTGTGACCTGTGTCCTCCAAGTGGCAGATGAACTCCAGGGCAAGGAAGCCTCCCTTCCCTTCAGGCCTTGATGTTTTACACAGCAGAGCCAGGGGAATAGTGATTGGCAAATATGGATTCCTGAATGAAAAATAAACACCTTCTCAGCTGGGCTAAATAAAAGTGGGTGCAGCAGAGCAGAGTAAATAAACACTACAGAAAATAAAGTTACTTCTATCTGCTGCATATGGGCTAAAACAGAAACATTTTCTGGTTCATGTGATCTGGAAGAACCTTGACCAAGAGTTAGAGAAAGTAGCCAGTTTTAAGAAGAATTCTGTACCTTCTCTACCAGTATCTGCTACCAAGAGAAAGCCTAAATCACCCCTGGAAATCTGCATTTTCTTTCTGTAAAAGTGTCTTTTTATTTGTTGTTGTTTTTTGGGTTTGGGGGTTTTCTGTTTTGTTTTTTTGGGGGGTTTTTTGTTGGTTTAGTTTTTTGGTGTTTTTTTTGATTGGCTGGTTGTTTTTTGGTTGTTTTGTTTTGTTTTTTTTAAGCAAATGCCATTGAGTGCTTTGGATTTTGTAGAAACAAAACAATTTTGGGCTGGATCTTGGCAATTTCTTTTCCCTGTGAAGTCAGTCCTACCCTATCAGCTTACACAGGTATAGAGTCACGCAGTCTTTTCCCTCTAAGTCTTTCTTCACAACTGGACTCAGAGGGGATATTCTTTACAAATGACTTGTGCTTTTTGTAAGGCACTTTTTTATAAAGTTATATAAAACCTTATGGTCTACCTCTCTCAGGCAAACCTTCTTTTACAAATGCAAGCTGCCCAAAACCTAGATTATCATACTTTCGGTTTTACCTATGAAATGCATTTTCCACAGACCCAAACATGATAAATCCCTTTATTGGCTTTGCAGTAGAAGAGAACTGCAACAGTGCACCAATTAAGTGATGTCTAAAGTTTGCTGACAGGTCAGTGGTTTCACCAAACATTCTTGAAGAAAGAAAAGATGGTAGATTTGCAAAACAAATGTACTAATACTAAATATTACCAGATTTTTCATTTGGATAGTATCACTGGTAATGACAAAACAGTCATTTATTTGTCTAGAATATTTCTTTGCCATTCTAGGTTGTTTCCTGTTATAGTCATCAGTGTTTCCTCAGCATTAGGATTTTAGGTGGTTTCTTTGACCCTTTTTAGTCTTTTTCCTTTTTAGTTTTTTTGGGAAGGGGTTGTTCACTAACTTTCAGAGGTAAGTCTTGCCAATTTTTAGAAAAAAAGCACCACTAAGCTTTTTGTTGTCTTTAGTAGCATTTCTCCTATGAGGTACAGATGAGTAGTCTGACCATGGAACCTAGATGTGTTTTTTATGAGTTTGTAACTTGGAAAATATCTATGGGAAAGCACGGTGCAGCTGAGACCGGAATCCTTGCCTTTGCAGCTTTGACCTTGGGCTCCAACTGTGGGAATGTTCTGCTTATTATGGGAGGATGCTGCTTACACAGGGCTATAGACAAAGGAAATATTTGTAAATATAACTTTTATACCAAGTCTATGATGGATTTTTTTCTGTATGTAGCAATATTGGTTGCAGGTGTTTAATTTTTTAAGGTATTTCTTTTTCAAACAAGTCTCAAATGCAGATGCAATACATCTGTTATATAATGATTTTGCTGACTCTTCATTTTCTAAACAAACTTATACAAAAAGGATTTGTCTTTGATAATTATAACAAAATGTGTACCCCCCACTGTAACTGAAACTTGGCTTACTATGCAGTGCCAGAAATCACATTGCTGCAGTTACAAGTGTGCTTCCTTCTCTGACAAGTGCATGTAAACACTCATTTCTCTCATTCTAATTCTTAATGTACTCTGATGCACGTGGAAGTTTATTTTATTCAGGGTAGATCACCCATTTCCCAGCTAAAACATTAAGGATATCCTATAAATATTTATTTGTGTTTTTCATGTTGGTATTTAGCAATTTGTGCAGTCTTTATTTAAAAATCTGGATTCTGCCTGTCCATAGCATTAAAGCTAAATTAACAACAAAGCATTCTATTCATAACCAAAACCAAAATCTGTCACAGAAACCAAACTGTTTGATGGAAAATGCATGAAAACCCAGGGGAAATGCCTGGTTTCTGCTGGAAAATCTGATGTTACATGGGTATTACCAAGCTCCAAGTGGTACAGTCATGATTAGGTTTACAAGCTTCCAGACAAAGGATTACTTGTTTGTATTGTTTGGGGCTTTTTTGGGTTGTTTTTGTTTTGGGCTGGTTGTGTGTGTGTGTGTGTGGTTATGGGTTTTTTTAACTCAGACAAAGCCTTGGATATGGAGGTGATACAGTGCAGTCTTGGCAGCCTCACTCTCTCATGTTGCTGCTCAGTGTCTCCCTATCACTCATCTGGTAGCACATTTGGTTCTTGGCCAGAGGGCAAGACTTCAGTTTCAGAACAAGACCAAACAAGCATTTGTTTTTATGCCATCAGTGCTTCAGTGCATCATCAGCTTGAGAAAAGCTTTTTTTCCAGCGTAGAATTTGATCCTGATGTCCTATAAATGCACACTATTCCTTTTAGTGTAAGTGCTGAAAAATAAAATTTGATTTTTAAGATCAGATGTAAAGCAGACTCGATTTGGTGATTAGCATAAGAGAAGTTAACTTTTTTCTACAGAAAAACAAAGTTTAATGTGGAATATTGTTATAAGGATATGACAAGCAATGTGTCTTTCGTAAAAATAAATGCTTTATTAAAACAAGGTTTTGGAATTTAAGTATATTGCTGCCTTTCATTCTTTTCTCATTGTGACTATCCATTAGTTAGACTGACCACCATTCAAATTACCCCTATTTATTCTGGGCTGTTTTTTGAAATAAGTGGGGATTAAGGGAAAAGTAGTTCTACCTATGTGCTGTACCACACACTCCTGATGGCACCATTGTCCCCTTCCTGGAGGGACAATGGATTCCTGAGGAGGAGCACACTGGGAGCCTGGGCAAAGATGGTTGAGGTGGACCCAGGTAGAGATGATGACCAGAATTTCCAGAGATTTTTCAGCTTCCCTAAATGTTTCTGTATCCCACCACCAGCTGACATAACAGTATGTGCTCATTCTGGAGCAGGATGAGCATGTGGTGACATTTTTATGGAATTAGCCAGAGAATATAAAAAGGAATTTATTTCAGGTTTAGACCTTCCTGCCAGATGCTTGAAAGCAGATGATGTCTAATCTGGTATAAATTGTAATGGTGCAAAATCATCCTTTTAACACATCTTAAAGAAACCAGAACATGCAAAAGGGAATAATAATATGTTGTTGTTGTTGTTGTTGTTGTCAGATCAGTTCTTTTTAAAATGTGGCCATGGCAGTTTGGATGCAGAAATAGCAATTCTGAATTTCAGTTTACTCTTATTGGACCATGCACTCTGCTGTCATATTTCCACTGGCAGATGGCAAATTTAAGGAGGCCTCACATACCCCAGGCCTGGCCTTTTTTCCTTGTACCCATACGTTAATTTACCTTAGCTAATGCTAGGTTATTCTGTTGGAGTTAACTAGGTTTTGGGGTAGGCAGAATTATGGAAAGAAGCAAACTTGTAAACTTTTTACAGCAAAAGGCACTCAGTTGTTTCCCATTAAAAAAAAAAAAAGATTAATTTAACTTTGGGGGTCTGTAAAGTGCTGTGGGCCCCAGCAATCCAAAACTGCATAAGCACGTTTAGATATGCTATTGGGGTTTCAGTGTTTAGATATAAGTAATAACTTATATTTTGCCCAAGGTGGGTTCATGGGGCTCCCAAACATCTGTCAGTGTGCAATGCTTCAGGGTACAGTCCCCTAATCCCTCCTGAGCCAATCTCACTGGAGCTGAGAGGTGACTCCCACAGAAGTGTTGCTGTCGCTTTCCTTGTCCCAGCTCTGGCACACACCTGATCCTTTGGTAAACCAAATCTTCTTTCTAACCTGGTAGCATTTTTGTGACAGCCATTACAAGAAAAGTAGCAGAGAAATGAGGTACCTTGAAATGTGCTTTCCATGCTTTATTTTACCCAGTGACACTTCTGAAATTTCTGCCCCACCTGAGAAGTTGGAACACTCATGATACAGCAGAATTGTCCCTGGTGAGTCAACAAAAATCTGACACATCAAGGAAAAAAACATGTAGTAGTCTGCTAACTGAACTGAACTGAATTCAGCTAGGGCTAAAAAGGGCTCCAGAGCAGGTGGAAAGGTGTGGTCTTACCACCCTTCCAGGAGAATGGGGAAAGAGCAGGAAACACTGCTGCAAACCAGTATCCCACTCAGCCACCAAGTGGAACTGCTCCCTCAGGAAGGTAAAGCCCTAAATCTTGAGAGCAGAAAATAATAGGTGTTGTAGGAGAGGGCTTGTAACAAGCTTTGGTTTTAAATCACTCTTTTAAATATCATGCAAAATTGATCTGTGCTCTTGCTAATGGCACTTGAATAAGGGAATTGTGTTATAAAATACTAGTGTAGAAAATAGCTTTCAGTTACTTACCTTGAAGAACACATTGCTGATACAGAACAACAGAAGGGGAGCAGGCAAAAATCTCAATTAAGTTAGATACTGTTCAAGGTTGTGGCTTAAAGAATAAAACACATTCTAGCTCTACAGTGGCAGGAGGATACTGTGTATCCATTGCACCAATTTTTATGTTCAAAGTTCTGTATGTTACTGCAGCTAATTGTCTGAGGCTGGTGAGTTCACAGATACACTTTTATTTGTGACTAATACCATAGGATACTCTGCCAATAAAATTTCTATTCAAATAGGCCTATAATTTGGCATGCATTTTATCTGAATATCAATGTGCAGGTTTTTAAAATCCATACATCTTCCTATAGGTTTTAATTCAGACACATTTTATCCAAGTTGACTATTTAAAAATACTGTCCCCTGGTGAATCAGTGATAGAATTTCTCATTAGAAATTCTCATTAGATCAAATTTGTGTTATGGTATTAAAGCTGTATTTCTTTCTTTTTTACTATTCTTCAAACATGAGTTTGAAAGGTACATATTTAATTTAAAGATTCACCTATAATCTGTATCACAAATGCTTCTGATCTTCAAATATCTTCAGCAGTTCCTTGTGCTCTTTGCTTCAATCACCATTCACGAGGTTCCTAAATTTTCTGCCCATTCTGTAGCTAACAGGGAAATCATTTGGCATTCTGTTCTGCTGGCAGACAAGGCAGACTGTATCTTCAGTTTTGTCAAAATAATCACGTTGGCTTACCCTCTTTAAAGGAAGGATTTTTCTAACTCAGATCTTTCCAACGCAAGCGGATTAGGGAGTGACCCAGCAGTCCTGTTGGTACATTCAGTGTACTTGAAGCCATTGATAGCCCAAAGTACAGAGGAAGTGCTGACATCCTAATCTACCTGAGCTGCAGCCAGACAGCATCCTTGGCTGGGCTACAGCTCAGACTTTGAGGCTGAGAGGGACCATCAACTCCCCCTTCTGCCTCCCTGAGGGTCCTGCTAAACCCAGAGCTGTTGCTGACTGAGTGCAGCTTGTGCTCAGCTCTGTGCCTCACCTCAGTCTGCAAACTCAGCCCAGGACATTAAAGCCCACCAGTCCACTGGTTGTTTATCTGGGTTTTTGTGACTCTTACTGTATAAAATTAGCACTGTGTTGCTACTTTCCAGATTCCGCTTATAACTGCTAGGCTCCTGATACACATTTCCCTATTAATTCAAGCTCACATGAATGATCCCTGTCAATACTCACCCCTTTTTAATGAGTGAAACATATTTTGTCTTATAAACAACTTTCAAGCTAAAACTTTGAAGGTCCTTTTTCTCTTTAGACCTGTTTCTTAGATATCCTTTGTGCCCCATTGCAACGCTTTTGCCACTTTCTAAAAGCCTTTGAAGTGTGGACATCAGAACTTTACAGAGGGTACCACTTGGGCTGTTCTCACCAGTGCCAGAGAGACACAGTAACTCACATTCATTATTCTACTCTCCTACATTAAAGAATCATTAGTCTTTGGGGTCATGTCAGATTGCTCCTCTTCTGTGGCATCCTACATAGCTTTCTGATCTTCTTTCAAGAACAGAGCTGTTTATTGGCAGAGGTAGGATGTCTTTCATGTTTAAATTCTTCATTTGGCTGCATTACAATGTGTTTCAAGAGAACAGGTCCAGCAATCCAAGGGGAGAGCTTTTCTGGCCTTCAATTACTTCTCCCTGTCACCATTGATCCCCATTTTCATCCATGAATACCTACACATCTCTTGAGTTGGAGATGGAAATTTTTTCCTCAGTAAGTGTGTTTTGTTCATTGTAATTTTGTGAATTTCTTAAGTCACTTTTTGCTATTGCATAGTGCTGTTTTAAGTGGTATGGTATGCCACTCAGAAAAATGACTTACCAGAATTCTAGAGAATATTGTAACTGAGTTTCTTTTGGCTTGACCTAGGCAGAGTTGAATATTATAGTGCACTACTATAAAAATTTATTTAGGCTTCTCATACTGAAAATTTTCATGTAATGTGTTATGTTAGAAAGATGCACACAGTATTTTATGATAAAAAGAAAAAAAAAAAAAAGAAGAGAAAAGATTGTGATCCTGAATCTTCTGGTGCTTCTCATATCTAAAGATTTGAGTGGTAAGAGTTGCATTTTTTTAGGTCCACTTCTTGAAACATTCTGAAACCTCTGTATACTGGTATACTGGTGTATACCTCTATATACCTCTATATACTACTATTTCAGTAGTAACACTGAAATCAATAGCATAAACGTCACAGAAAACCTCAGACAAATCAAGGATCATATGGTATTTTAGAGTTAATTGTTCAATAAGGATGTAACAGACAATTGATTTAATAATGTTTAGCTTGTTCTGCCTTGAATACTAATTAAGTAATAAAGGAAGTATATTGGATGGTCATAGAGTAGCCATAACATGTAACATGGAAAAAAAGCATGGAGATAAAAACTTTAGCTTAGAAAACTGGAAGAAGAAATTTTGAAGTGATGACAAATAAAGAAAGGAAAACTAAAAAGAACTGAAAATACAGAAGGGCCTGCAGGGGATAGAGACCTTTTAAGAATAGACAGAATTAAGATAGTTGGTCCCATAGAAAAAGAAATTATTGATAGATACTTTTCCCTTAATTCTCACGCAAGTCATACTTCACATAGAGCTCTCTTTTTAGTGAAATTTCACCAGACTGTGATTATTTTGCTATTTCTTTACTACCTCTATCATATAAAGCATGTCTTTCTAGGTTTTGTTTCTGAAAATTTGGCTTCCTTAGAAGAGGCAGATTGTGAATTCCTTCTATCACAATTTTGTCATTTGTTTTGCTTTTATGCGCTATTCAGAGGGTCCACCTCAGAAAAAAAACCCCACAATGTCATCATTGGCACTTCTTTATCTCTTTCTTACATCCAGGAACATAATCAGTTTAAACCTTCCACTTTTTTTGCAGTCAAGTTTTCTCTGTACACCTGTAGCACAGTAAATCACATCCTTACCTTGTCCTTTAATGTGTCAGAACTTCAGTAGCTCTGAGAATAGAAGCTGTTGTTGATTGTAGATATTAATATTTTAAACTTTCACCAATTACATGAGGGTTAGTTTGAGTAAAACTTTCATCTTTGCTTTTGATTTGAAATATGACTTTTTAGGTTTTATTAACTATGTTCTACCCTTGCAATAAAAGTTTCCACAGAAAGCATAGAAAACTTAATCTGATATTTTGTAGCTTTTTTTTTACTTCTCCTGCAGCAAAACTGTGTGTTTTTTCCTTTACCAAACTTGGCAAGGGTAAGTGCTTTATACACACCAATCCCAGAAGTTCCCTGGAGATGTTTTTCTCCCATCAGCCTCCTTCCCCTCCACCTCCAAAACCTTTGTCAGTTCAGGTCTTTTAAAAGTTTCAGTCATGGCCAGCCTGAATCTTTGACACACTTTCCTGGTAAGGAAAGAGTGCTTGACTTGGAAGCAGGTCAGGCTACAATTAAAAATGTGCAAAGCAGAGGGAGAAAAATTACCTTCCTGTAAGAGGAACTGGCTGAGTTTTTTCCAAGGCCCTGCTCACCAAAGGATATAAAGGGTCTGAGCCACTGCCACAGTAGATGTTGAACTCCAGCATGACTCCTGGCATTCTTCTCTGATCACTGGAATTACAACAGTGTTAGGGCCTATGTAAAATTGTGGTGTCTTGGACTGTGCAAAGAAACTTCTCTAAGGTTTTTTCCATCCCACAAAATTAAACAAGAGTAGTTTTATTAAGTCTAGGAAGAGTAGCAATGACAAGGTGGAAATGACAGTCGCTGTCCAAGTCCTCTAGGCTCTCAGCTGTATCACCTTCATCCTAATGGTTAAATTAAACCTGCAGTGGCTTCACATCTTCATTTGGATGAGTAGAGATACTCTTAATAACTTTGTTTTGTTCCCAGTGATAACTATGACTCCTGAAGTTATGAAGTAACAGAAAAAAGGAAATCTAATGTGTTCCCAGGATATGGAGACTGTGCTGTTCTCTGAGACTGGAATTTGGGAAGGATGATACACTACTAAAAGAAAATTAACAGTGTTTTCCCAAAACATTTAAAGTGAGGTGATGTTGCTGAAGCACCGTCATTTCATGTCTCTGTTGCTGACACAGCTTGTGTAGGAACAGTTTTAATAAAGTCATTACAGGGTCAATGGAAAATCTCTGTACATATCAGAAGTCTTTTGAGTGATTTATGTAAGTCCATGGATATTCATTATGATGATGTTCTTTCATGTTTCCATTGACAGGCAGAGCAATGTCACCGGTAATGTCCAAAATAAATTATTTCATCATAAAGCTGGACCTTAAATGCAGCAGAATTAAATTTAGGGTAACTGTTAAAGTCTGACAATTAAGGAATGTTAAAGGACATATTTCAAACAGTAAATTGCCCTGCTCTGGGTAAATGTTGTCATTCAGTGGGCTTTGTGACACAGAAACAGACACATTATCTGTAATCCGTGCTACAAGCGCAAGGAAGGGAATGCAGTGAGAGAGCCTATTCTAAATTCTCTCACCTTGCCTGGTTTATGGGCACTTTGTATCAATACACTGTTTTCAATGCCCTGTGTCTCTGAGCACTTCAGTTTTCTGTATTAGGTGTTCACCATTGTCTGTAACCATCAAAAGATTCTTCAGTGAGGGTTCGTGTGTAAGTACTCATGATTATCCCCAGAGATTGTGCAACTGGCCCCAGAGAAAATAAGGAGTGCTCCTGGATTTCCTGATCCAGCCTGCTTTTATATTGCCATTTATGTGGAATGATGATAACTAAAGACTGAGATGTGAGTCATTATGCTTAGGGTCTCTGACCAGTAATGAGAGACTGTGAACAGTTTGGCACAGGGATTATCACAACTGGCTGAAGAAGATCAAAACCTCAAGGACAAGCAACAAAGATATGAATTATTTTTTTCCTGAGATTATTTATAATCAAAAACAGAATTCTGAAGCAAATTAGCAGGCTTGTTTAAGCCAGCAATAAATTTTTTCCTGGGTTCAGTGAGGCCAAGGTTCATCCCACATATTATGGATTTCCCAGTTTATCCTCCCTTCCACACCAGGCCTAGCACACACCTTAATTTTAAAATACTGCAGGCCATGTTCAATACAGTGTGTTCATTGTGCTGAAGATACAAAACCAGACTGGAAACTTGATTCTCTGATCAGCTGAAACAGAGGCCAGCCAATTTCCTCACCATGAAGCACTGAGAAATGTGAGCAGTATTCACAAGGGCCTGAATCATGCTGGCTATTAAATGTTCTGGGTCAAACTGCCACTTTCAGAGAAATAGTGGAAACTAACATAAAAGGGAATACTCAGCATTTCTGGCTACTGTACCAAGACTGGGAACATTTACCTTTATATCCATCACTGGTGATGTGCCAGAGCCCCTTCCATCCAGTAAATACTCCAGAGCAGAATCAATTCTGCAAAATTTTACATTTCACTTTCATTAATCCCAAGTTTTTCTCTGAAAATTCTTCTGTAGGCATTACAGGGCCCCTAACTTCAGGATCCAGTCATATCTGTAGTAGTTTTTTCCAAAATATAGAAGATACCAATACACATCTGTGCCACGTTTCTTAAAAGCATTCACTGCTCCTGGGGAATGGGGAGGAAGAAAAAATGCTTAGGAAAGCTGGATAGGAGGGCTTCTTCTTTCATAATCATCTAAAGCCACCAGAGTGGTGTTTTAGTTCTTTGTGATAAATGAGAACAAGCAGGAAGATCAAGTGAAAGAGAAGACAATTTTGCTATGTTGAAACCTATCATGATGAAATTAATATGATTAATATCCTCAAGGACACAATCTGGAAAAAAAAAAAGCCAACATTTTGAGACTCCAACTTAATACACATAATTTGCATGCTGCTTTTTAGATTTGACTGCTAAAAAGGAGTGAAAGCTTCAGTGTTTGTATCCAGTGATAAATAGTGGGTCAATGAAAAATGGAGAGGCTTCATTTTCCCCACTTAAAGTTGTACCTGCATTAAAACCGTGCTGTATATCCCATATCTACTATCAGGGCATGTAACTGCTCAGCCCAGGGATTTTGATCAGTGAAACACTGTAACTTAAGAGTCCTATGGTAAACTGATGGAAAAAAGGTATAAAAATAATGAAACTTGGAGTTATGGATAGAGAAAACATTGCTTTTTGCTTCAGCAGCCTTACAGTTGTTCAGCTGCTCCAGTGCAGACCAAGAGCCACACAGAGAGGAATGGAAACAAGATGGGTAGAAAAGGCAGAGTAAAATTAGCAGAGCCAAACATGTCTGCAGTTTTCCACTAGGTAAGGCTGTTTGCAAATATCAAAAGCTTTATTTGATACTAAATTGTATGCAAGAGTAATGTGATTTTTTTATTAAAATGTAAATAATAAGAAAGAAGTCTGTGATTTTTTATTTCCATTAAATTCACCCTTGAATGAGTGATTCAGACTGAATACTTTTGTTGACTTTTTTCAGTAAAATGGTTCAGTTGTCTCTAATTTAAATAGTTTTATGGTCATATGATCTTACACACCTAGCCCTTTATTCTGGTGCTGAGAATTCAGTGTTTAACTCAGGGCAATGAAGAACATCCAGTTCAAGGAACAAACCAGCTTTTCTACTTATCTTTGTTTGTGCCAGGAGAAAATAAGCTATTTCCATAAATTTATATACCAATAAATTTATAGCAATTTTTATACCAGGGATTATATTAAATTTGTTTCAGAAATATTTATTCATACATATTCCTATATGGATGTGCTTTACTCATTCTGAAGCAATGCAGCTGCTTCTGAAGAAGACCATGGCTAGATTAATGAACTGAAAGTTTCAAGATTTTATGACTGCTAAAATGTCAATTGCTTCCTTAAAACATTCTAATCAGCTAGAGAGACCATCACAGAGCAACACAGATTCATTTGATTCACAATCAGATACACATATTTTAATGTAGCCTTCTCTGCCAGCTTTAGTTTTTACTTTCATTTATATCATACAAGTGTGTAATAGGGATAAAATCAATTTTCCAGTATTTTTGAAAATGAACAAGTAAAATGCTTGAACCTTGTAGCTCAATGTTCAATTTACCAGTCTGAGGATGCTCTAAATCTCTTGGTTAAAAATTTGTGATCACTTAAGTAAACCCACTGTTTTGAAAATTAATTAGATAAGGGAAAAGAAAAATACAACAAGAAATGTCCAAGAAAATGCATTCTTTTGAGAGATGGGAAAAAGCATCAAGATACCATGAGTGACTGAAAAACAATTCATGACCCACAGTGTGATTCAGACAAATAATTTATCAGAAAGTTGTTCCAGAGCTTGTGAACCCTTTGATTTGCCCTCTAGCTCATTTTATTTTGACTCTGATAGCCATTCATCATCCATCCATCCATCCATGCATCCATCCATTCTTTTCCCTCTATAGCTACTAGTTTCTTCTATGACTAATATATTTTATGGTTTTGAGTTAGTTTCTACTAAATCCTCTAGTTATGGGGATTTTTTAATTCTCTAATTCAGATTCTGTACAGTATGAAGAGGTCACAGGTGAGGCAAGTCTTTGTAGTGCTCAGCCAGAAGCTTGACCAATGTTCATATAAATTGCATCCTACCTTTCCAGGGTCGAGTCAGTCCCTAGTTTTCCATTTTACATCCTGAGTTTTGCCATGGTTTTTAACAGCCTCACTAAAAGACCTAAACCTATTGAAAGTTCTCTCAGTGCTTAACTTTCAAGTCAGTGTTTTAACTTTTAAAAATCTGATTATTTACATGAATTCGAGAAATCTGTCCTGAGCCTAATATTTGAAATCTCGGAATGTTGGAGAATGTGACTTTATGACTCCTAATAAATTAAATTAAACCTCTCCCTGTCAGTTCATCTCTTTATCATAACCTTACAATTTATTCCTATAATACCTAAATTCAAACCAAATTACTCAAAGAGATTTGGACACTTGGCTTAGTTTATTCCTGCCTTCTTGGCTGCACTTCTGTTGTCAGTGCTTTTTACTGAAATAAAATGAAATAAAGAAAATCTGCCTTATTTGTGTCTTTCTGTCCTAGTCTCACATAGTGAGAAATGGATGGGAATGGCATAAAGAGATTCAGAGCAAAATGAGCTCTAGCAGAAGAATGCAGCAGAAGCATTCTGCAATAATTTACGTAATCATTACATTACTGGACCACTCAGTGACTTATAATTCAGACCATAGAAACACTACTTTGTGTTCTGTATGAAAAAATCCAAGAGCACTGATCAACTAGAGAACAAATCAATTTTGGTTTCTTTCTCCCTCCCTGTACTTGTGTGACACTAGACTGTGTCCAGCCAGGCCTAACACAAACTATCTCAAAGCAATTTGTCTTACCACAATATCAGGAAGTTTGGGGGGTTTTTTTATTCCTTAAATAAAATTTCATCAGCAAACAAAAATGGTCTGGGCCATTTTTCAGGTAAGAGGCAGTAATATGTTCCTGTCACTACTGGATAAACAGAAATACAGACTTTATCATGCATCACTGGTGAAGCAGGACTACAGTGTTTGTTTCACCTGCTGTCTCAAACACTTCAAGTGCTGTCATGTGTAGAAAAACTGTGAATAACCAGAGGTTATTTCAGCAAAGCTTTTACTGCCCTTTTTCCACTGACTATTTTTATTTTTATTATTATCCCCATACTAAAAAACAAGCAGAAGCCTTTTGTCCAGAAAATGTGTGATAAGGCAGTGCAGATGTGGTTCAACTGTGTCATTTTAAAATAAACAGGAGGCAATTTTTCCTGATATACAACAGCTGTCTGATATCAGCTCTATTTGTTATCATTGCTATTAGAAGAATGATCTATTAGGACTTCTCTTTCCCCTAGAGAAGCTTAAGTTAAAACTCCAAGGACATTCCCAAATAGACTGTAACAGTTCAGACATTCTTATCAGCAGCACATGATGAAACTGTGCTGGCTTTCTCTTGCTTTTCCTACAAGCCTATGAGACTTTTCTCAAAACACAGCAGAGGAAGGGCAAATTCTATGCTCAGAAGTGCAAAAACAACACTACCAACCTGCATGGTGATAGCACACACCCAGCTGTAGGTGACTTTGCACCTTTTCTGAGCACCCAGTCTTCCACAGCTATTGTCTGTAAGTTATCTGTTGAAATTCCGTTTGTAAAGGACTTGTCCATACCCCAAAGAAAGCTGCAGCAGATTCACAGGAGGATGATATGTTTTGTGAAATGCAATGAGCAGCTTGTGGTCTTAGGGATGAGGCTAGCATTATTTATAAAAAATATTCAGCATGGCCCTCCACATACTCACAAATGCTATTTCAGACTAGATCATTAAAGTCCTAAGCATGCCAAATCCTGCATTGCTAGGACTATGGACTCTTTTGACTTTGGAAAATAATATTTGATACTTAAAACTGTATCTGCTTTATAATGACATTAAAACCAAATTTATCCACCAGATTAGGATCAGAATTTAAGCAACAGGGTGAGCTAGTAAATTCTTATTACATGTTAGAGCCACTTCTATTTTTTTTTGTCTGTTGATACTGCATGAACTGTGCATAAAATCACCATTTTTTTCTGATTGCCTTTCACAGCATCCTTGTTGACTCATGTCCACTACACCACATGCATTGTTTTTATGACACAGTTTTCTGAGAGAATTTTTCAATTCTGCTTTCTTGAAATTCACCTTTCTCTACGCTCTCTTTTGTGATGGCCATTGGGCAATGAAGGGCAGTGCTTGAGAAGTGCATCACAGAGCACAGACACAGGTAAGGTGAAGAGAACTGTGATACAGCTCTAAATTACCTCAACAAGACAGCATTTCAGCACATTATCAATGCTGTTTTCAGGCTGCTGTTTATGGCATGTTGCTGTCAGTGTAATGGTTTCAGGCACACCCCACAGGCACAGTCTGTCACATGCACCCACACTGTGTTTGTGCTGTGAAGAGAAAATAGCAAAGGCCCAGGGATTTGGGAGAGAAAAGAGCAAAGGCCCAGATTAGGGATTTAGAATTTAGGATTTAGAAAAGAGCAAGGGCCCAGTCACAATAGTCTGATACATTCTCTTTAATGAGAAGCAATCATTCAGAGCAGATACATTTTGTATTTGACATATGATACTGATAGGTATCATAGGTTATAAATTTATATGGTAATTCACAGAACTGTAGAAGTGCAGGCTGCTGTCCAGAGGAGTTTATTGCATCTGTTAAAGGTGTCCTGGGTTACCCTGAGCTCCATTAGCAGGAATGGATCTTTGCTTGGATATTGTGCACAGCAGTTCCTGTGACTGTCTTTAGTTATATCACCACGACATGTGTTGACAGCAGAGACTAGAACTTGGTTTGTAATATTGTGATTTGCCTTTTCCCCCATAACTCAGTAATGAAAAGAAGTATCCTGTATTTGCTTATTTATTGTTAAATTTCCTTGCTTTCCTTGACTTGGGGATTGTATAGAAATTTCTTTATTCTTCTGAGCTTTAAAGGGGTTATGGGCAGTGCAAAAACATAAACAGAATAGTCCTGCTTCTGTCTCAGTGTTTGTGTTTTGATTGTCAGGTAAACAAAAATGGAAACCAAAAATGTTTATGACTTGGTACACCTAAGTAAGGGGAAAAAGAAAAGCTTGTTTACTAAAAGTTCCATCAATGACCTTTAAAAACATGATTACATTATTCAGAAAGTAAAGAACAGTGACAAGCCAAGTGTTCTTTTCACTAGAAACACTCTTCTGAAATTATTTCATACTTACAAAATTTGATGAGATACCAAGGGCAATAGAAATATAATGTTCCTCAGAGACGAGAAAAAAGGCATTGTTTAACAAAAGTGCTGGCAGTGCAGTGAAGCAATTCAAGAAACTCACAATAATATGTTAATTTAATTTGTCTCTTGTGCTCTCTTAACAGAACCCTTTATGTGTTTCTGTTTGCCACCTGTTTCATCCTTCTGCTTACCATTAGATACTAAATTATTTCTTCCACATGTTAATGGTTCTCCAGCTAATCACTGTGCAATCACTATGCTAAAGCAGGGTGTTAGAGGTTTTGGCTATTTTTGTTCCTGATGTTTTTTTCAGACAAAGAAAATGAAAATTATGGATATACAAACTGAAAGTGTTGTAACTGTTACCTTGATTTTACATAGTTGGCTTAATTATAGAAATATGACACTATTAATTTCAGGTGTTAGATCTAACATATTTTACTATGCTATAAGAAAAAAGGACCCTGTGATATTATGGGCTTTAACTGCAATGGAAGCAGTTAGAGAGCTCATGTTAGAATTGTGAAGAGTTGAAAAGAAATTCTATTTCCATATTAGCACTATATTTAAAAATATAGCCTGGAACATAACAAAATAGGATTACTCTCCTGGTGAATTAAATATTAACTTTGATTAACTTCGTGTTGCTGTACCATTCAATCCTTGGTATTGACCCACTTTTCTCATTAATCATTTGAAAAAGTTATTGCATTGAGACTTATGTCCTTGTTGTTTGGAGGAAAAAAAATGTCATGCTGTAGTGGGCTGTAATTAAAATAAATCGTATTTACTGAAAGCTTTAGCCTGGCTGTGTTAACTCCTTACAAGCTTGCAAGGAGGCTTGCAGGCAGCAGCTTATTTTAAGGTGATAGCAAGTCTAAATTGAGGTCATATTCAATGCAAACACAGTGATAGAATTGGATGGAATGCTGGCAGGGTGCGGGTGCAGGGCGGTGCAGGTCTCTGCTCATCCCCTGCTCAGACAGCAGATACTGAGCCTGACCTTGGATAAAACAGTCTGTCTCAGACTCCAATTTCCCTCCTGTGAAAGGGGACTAAATATCTTCCTGCTGCAGAGGTCTGTTTGGAAAGGGCTGTTTATTCATAACAGAGAAGCAGTTACTCAGGGAGGTGTACAGAGATCCTTGATAGTTGCACCAGCCCCAGTGCAAGGAGGTGGGGCAGGTTATGAATAGAGTGCCTGGGAAGGGGGTTCTACCTGCCAGAATTGGTTACTCCTGTACAGCATCTCAGAAATCCATCATCTTTATGGTCATACTATTCTCTTATTTTCTTTCTTTTCTGTTTCACATTTTTCAGCTGTATTTGAGTGTACTTTCCCTCATGATTTTCTAAGTGTCTGTAAATTAAGATTAAATGAGACTTGCCAATAAAGCCCCAAAGGGAAGAAAGTGCAGAGGAGATGGGCAAGGATATATTCTCATGAAGCTTGGGAAAAATGCAGGGTTTGACTGACCAAAGCTGTTCTACAGAAGCTGTCAGCCCCAAGGGGACCAGAGGGTGGCCTTTGTTTCAGGTAAGCAGCTATCAACAGCTGGGTGGATCAACAGGCATTGTAAAAGTTTCTCCTGAGTTCATTGGAAGAGTGGGAATGCCTCCCTGAGTTAGCCAGACCAGGAGAATACCTGACTTACCCCGGCAAAGAGTACAAAAACTAAAAAAATAACAACAGAATTTCAAAGAGAACAAAAGGCTTGTGGTGGCTCTAAAATTTCCTGGTGACTGGGAAATTTCCTGATTTTCATGTTGGTGAGCATTTCCTAAAGGCCAGTAATGGGAACCACATTGATATTGTGATTGAACTCCATATTGCAGTTCCTATACATGCTCTTGGCCAAGTGTAATTTACATTTGAATTGTGCTGTGCAATATATTTTTATCACTCTGACAAATCAGAAATCCCATGTTGCATAACCTTTAAATAAATATATTTGAGAAGACATTACACCTCCCATGGAATATCTAAAAGAACCTGATCAGAGAGTATTGGACTTTGGGGCTGCTTCACACCCAGCTTCTGAAATATGTAAAAGAGAGTGGTGGCCAATGAAAGTGTCTAAAAATAAACTTAGAAGTAAGAATTCCTCTGCCCTTTAATAGGTGTTAGTCAACAATTTTGATGTCTGAACACAATGGCTTTTTTTTAACACATATGTTTTCCCTTTTGTTTTCAGGGCAGTTCCCTAAGCATGCCAAAGCTTTTAGCTGCTGTGCGGAGTCCATCTTCTAGCAGCTCTGTTTGGCTTTCCTCATGTTTTGCAAAGACAGCATCTTTAAAAAAAACAGCTGCAGGAAGATCAGAGATGCTGTTGTTGGCAATAAGAAAGTTGTGGTGGTCTATAAAATGTAAGGGATTTTAATAATATAAAAATTATAATAATAATAATAGAAAGGGTCATGCTGCTACCACACTATGTTTAACAGGTGTTCCAATTATAAAAAATGTATTTAAACCTAAATAATGCCACACTGCAGAGATAGAAAGTATTTCAAAATTTATTTCAGGCTGTGTTACTATCTCCTGGTCATCAAAATAATCCCAAATAGGATAAGGATTTGCATTGCATTTAAAAAGAGCATAGAAGGGTTACTATTTACAGCTTCTTGTGATAACAGTTTATGAATGGACTTCAAAATATAGGAGTATGTCTTTGTAGAGGACGCTCCAAACAGGAGCTACAGGGTTTATACATTGTTCTTGATTAAGAATTCTCAAACAGTGTTGAAGAATCATCTCTTAATACTAACACAAAGCACATGCTGGTCTGTCAGGATGGGTCAGAAATTACCCCCAACAGAAGGAAGGCAGGAGGGAAAGGAGGAAATGCAACTTCTGCAAGATGTTTCCACTTCACTGACATTAGAGATGAATGTCTTTTTTGTCAGATGTTTCAGACTAATATAGTTTGTTTGCAGCTGGGACTTTGTCTGAAGGCTGAAATTCATGAGCTTCATAGCGGGCTTCTAAATGGAGCTCTGATCCCAAACTATGCACTAATGGCTAAAGAAGATCCATTAATTACAGAAATTACAGAAAATTCAGTTACTGACCTTTACAAACTTTTGGTTTTCATTGACCTTTCTTTTTAAGCATTACAAGAAAATCTAGGCGGAGTTTATATTTTTAAATAGATACACATAAAAGACAATGTGCCCACATGCTTAAGATAGCCCTAAAGGTAGCTGGCAATGGAGAGCCTCACCAGATCCCTTTTTTCATTGCATTTTTAGTAGTGTAAATCTAAAAATGTAAATCTTTCTCCTATCTGTAGGCCAGTTCTCTTACAGCAGTAGTGAGGCAGATGATACCATGGGTCACTGTGATATCCATGCTTTGCATTGGCCATGAGACGTCAGCGGGACATAGGAGGAGGTTAGAATGAAATATTTTATTTAAGTTGTCATGTTGAGAATTTCTACTGTTTAATGTTGGCATACCACAACTGGATGGAACTTAGGAGTATTTTCCCCTTAGACTGTGCATAAAGTGTAAACTCTGCTCTTGTTCAGTAGAGTTTCTGGAGGGAGCATTGCTCAAATTCCAAGTCTGCTCTAAGGAAAGACTACATTAAAAATAAATGCTCTCACCAGCTCAGTGCTGGGTGCATTGGGCTGAGCACTAACTTAATCTCACACTGGCTTTAGCTCATAATAGTGATTTCAGATTTTTATATCTGTCCATAGCCCTTCATTCTCCTGTGCTCTAGAATTTCTGAGGAGTATGACCACGTTTTCCCCAGATAGTGACATATGGTTTAAGGTCTGTACTAATGAAAATGTGTATAAACTGCTGGGGGAAATTATTTTTATTACTATTTTATAACTTTCTAGTTGATTAAATTAGTAAATACACCATCTTTTGTAGATTAGGAGAATGTTTTCTAATTTTTTTTATGTGGTTAGTTTCATTTGCACCATTTTGAAGTGATTAGAAATTAGGAATAAGAAATCTTAATTTCTTTCAGGGTTTACAGTGCAAATTCTTATACATAAAAAGAACTTGGTATTATTGGGGCTAAATGGAGTTGTAATTTTTTTTTTGCTTTAACTGTAAAATTGTATGGAGACAAAAAAATAATTCTGGGAAGGCGTAAGTCTTGAAATTACACAGGCAATTTCCTAGCATTCAGTATTTTTTTCTTCAGGGGTTAGTCTATTTTTGCTATGTTTTCTTCACAAAGATACTATAACAGCATGCCTGACCAACCTTAAGTTGGCTGCAGATGAGTGAAAACTCCAAGTTAATTGCTTCTTTCTGTCAAGGTCAGGAAAATCTTAATTTGGATCCACTGAGGGAGAAAGTTTTTCAACCAACAAGTTCAAGCTATTAGAGTGTCCTCAGCTTTGTATGACTGAGAGCTTCCAACAGCACACAAGGGCAAGCTGACCTCATCTTTCTTGTGAAAACTTATTGCCAATTTATACTTTTTATCATTTGAGAAGTGCATGTGCACTGCAGTGCTGTGAATCTGATCCTGTGTTTTTCCAGAGGCTGAGTTTTGAATCCCTTTCCCTCCTCAGCACAGCCTGTTGTGGGTGATCTCAGCCTTTTATGCACACAAGAAAGGTGCAGCAGCAAACTCATGTGTGGGGTTTTAATGAGGATTTTGAAAGTTTGAAATATGAATTGTCTTCTACATATTCAAACCATGATATTGTGTAATTTTTATATTCTAAATTTTTGCCTGGAAATCATGAAATTTAAAAAGGAAAGGTAAGGGAGAGCAGAAAAATCATAAGGGAAATACCAAATCTCCTGAACTCTTAAGAGATACTGGCTTCACACAGGTTTATCCTGCATGCATTCAATAATGGGTCTCTGCTGACAACTTCTATATCATCCAAAGGAGGCCTTGCACTGAACGTTCCTTTTTTTTTTGATACCCAGAACAAAGCATTTTACTACAGTGCAGCCTCGTGATGTGTTATTTTTCCTTACTGCTTCAACTCAGATAATTTTTTCCTACAAAGCTGTTTACAAATAAATTACATTATCAGCAAGAGAAAATTGTGACATTGTAATAAAAACCGTGGTATTTATGAGAAAATAAAGTACTCACGTTCATTTTTAATTGATTGGTGTGTTCACAATTTCTTGCAGTGATTTGAGATGAAAATGGCCACTCTATTTCTAGTGTTTTCTGGGATTTTCTTTTGTCACTCTCCCTGCTGGGTTCCTCAGTGTTTGATTGCAGGTGAAGTGAAAAGTAAAAGCAGTAGTTTCAGTGAGAAGAGCAAACCCATTCGGGGACAGCTTCAAGGCCCCTCTCTGAAGCTACAGATCAGTCTTTTTTTAAAGGAATATGTTTTCCTACATGCCTTCAGACTGTTACTTTAAAAGTCACCTTTGTCTATATATTAATTGGTGTACTCATTTTGTCACTTCCAAGTGACAATTTTGCACTCTGACTTTTCTACTTTCTTTATACCACGTTCATCAGCTAAAATGCAAATTTTGATTCATTTGCCTTGTCCAGGATGTTATGAGTAAATATTTACTATATTTGGCTTGCTTATCTTCTTTTAAAATCTTGCTTCTTTTAATAGTTGATGCTATTTCTTCCCTTCCCAACTTGTTTTGGTGACAGTTATGCATTTACTAATCTTCTTTTTTTTTTTAACTTAGACAGCTCTGCCAATTTATTGATCATTTTTAAGAAACAGCTTGTTCTCTGATATCAATGAACAATCCACCTCTCATAGCTCAGAAACACCCAAAATTGTATATAGGCATAATAAATGTCAAATTCAAAGATGGTGTTTGAAATATATTTTGCTTTCCTGCATTTTTTCACAATGATTTAGCTGCTTTCTTCTAGTCTTGTGATGTGTGTCTTTGCATGACACTTTTTTGAAAAATATTCAAGACAGTACTTGACCATCTGCTTCTGCAAATATTAAGCAGAAAATCAAGAGAAGGAAGGTGCAGCAGAGCTGAAAATATTACCTCAGCTGTGACTTCCACCATCACAGGTGCTATTGCTAGTGGGAATACTCCATTTATTTATCTCAGAGGGTTTGCTTCACACCCAATTCAGGTGAATGAAGAAATGTGGAGAAGAAGGAAACTTAATACAGCAGTCTGGTCAGTATTTTAGCTCAGCTCAACATCCCTGCAGACTGTTTGTATTGCAGAGTGGTTTTGGATTGTGCCAACCAGATTCTTCTGGGTGAAGCTAGACTGAGATACATAGGGGGATAGAATAAAGGTGGTATAGAATGTAATCTTATCCCCACAAAAGTTACAGCTGAGCCAATTATTAAGGATTAGGAGCAGGCCTGATTTTAATAGCCCACACCTGTAGCCAAAGAGAAGAGTGGATTGGTAGGTTGAGGGAACTGGAGTCAGTTGGCTGCTGTGAGAAGAAGGAAGAGTCAGTGCCTAGAGGAGCTGCCTATGAGAAACATCAAGGAGGTATGAAACTCTAGCAATATGGAACCTTTGCAATATAATGACAATAGAACCCTTGCACTATAATGACAACAGAGATGTTATCCCCAGAAATGTGCCTAATGCTGTCCAGCTGCCTGTGGGATTGGTTCAGCTGACCAGAGTGGAGCCAGCCCAAAGGAAAGCCCCTGGAATCCAGAGAGCTCCACTGCTGCATCCCCAGCACTGATTGTTCCACACTGCAGAGCTTCCTAACGTGGCTACAGCAGGATTCTGTTCCCACCTCACACAGAGCTGTCCAGCTACCCCTGACAAAATTATTGTAGCAAATACCAGTAAGGGGCAAATGAGAGAAAAAATTCTTCCGAGGGGAGGAAGGGTAAGGCTGCATTTCAACAATTAGAATTGCTCTGTGTGGAAGATGCTCTTGGAGCTCTATTACACAGAGAACCCTTAGAGAAAAGTAGAATAAACTGGATTCCTGCAAGAGATAGGTTTTCAGAAAAGGAGCATTTTAGGTGATCAGGCTAGGGTTCAGGAACAGAATGAACAGAAAAAACATAGACACAGGTAGAAACTAGGAACCTCTTTTCTTTCTCTGATATTTTGGTTTTAGAAAGAACAAAGTTTTTAGAGGAAAGAGACAGTCACAGAATGGCATTGCTTCTTCCCCTGCATGTAGTTTTTCTTCAGCAGCAGCATCAATCATCATGCAGAGCTTCTTACAAATTTCCTCAATGTGCATTTAAAATAACTTGCTGTCAAGCAAGATTTTTGAATCAAAAACTGAGACAAAAGTGTCACTTTTGCAGACACAAAGTCAGTCTGTGTGGTGACCTCCCAAGCCACAGACATCACATATTCCTGTACAAGCATCACTCCCAGAGTACCTGTACTATGCTATAAACCCTCATGACAAAACTGAATATGGAAAAGTTCTCCAGGAAAGCCAAGCTGCATCTTACCAGAGGGAAAAAGACCTCAATGTTTAATGATAGAAAATCCTGCAAGTGTGTAAAATCCTCCCTCTTTCCTGAAAGGACATGATGTGGAGTGTCTTTGGTATCCCTTTCATGAGAATGTATTTCTAAAATAAATTTACACCTATAGAATGTTCTTTATTTATACCTAATAACTGAATTCATCAGGTCATCAGCTTATGTCCCAGAGCCTTTGTCCTGTAATATTGAGGATGTCTGTTACATAAAAATTACTTTTAAATGTTCTTTTCTGCTGGCAGATTCAACTAAACACAGTAGGTAGATAAAACTTGACATTAGTAAAAAAAATAATGGCATCCTAGTTTGGATTATCATGAAGAAAACACATCTTCTGCAACTAAAATTCTTTACCCCAACATCTTTTTCAGGTGCCATTTATTTATATATCTTGTAGCCCATCTTAAAAGTTGCTTTATTTTTCCGAAATTTCATCTTCATCCTTCTTTTCTCTTATATTTTGGTGTCATTCAGTCTCAGGTTCAGCTCTGCAGAGGAAAGCAGTTGCAGCTGTAGCTGTATTCAAAATTCAAAATAGCCTTAAAAGACTGAGGCACACATTTTAATGTCAGTATTTCCTCTAAATGGATTATTGCCCTAAATAAAGTTATTCCTCCAATGATTGATCAACAGACATTAACAGCTTCTTCATAACAGCTTCTTATGTGAAATAAATCACAAAAGAATAAATTGGTATTGCAATACTTTAAATTAATTCAGTTAAACTTGAGTCATTAAAAGCTTTTCCATGATTCACTTTATCAGGGTTTAATTTTAAAAGTTAATAAGAAAGCCAACTCTCAAAGTCACCCTTACACTACCCACACTGTTACCTCTTTGAAGTTTCTGGTTTCCAATACTGTACATGTTCATGCATTCCCAGCTGTCCTATTCATCTTTTTCTATTTCTTATTGATGATGTAGAAATATCTGTGTATGTAACACCAACCTCTGATTTCTCTTTAAATACAATTTTTTCTCTTAGCTGTTATTCTTTATCACATTGTGAACAGATATATGATGTTCCAAAAGCCCTTCATGGTGTGGAAAATACAGAAGCACTTTCTTGAATTATCCAGGAACTCATCATTGAAGACGGAATGCAAGGAAATGAAGGAATACAAGTATTGGATTTGCAATAGATTCTGTAATTTGATATAACTATGCTTATAATCTACTCTTTGTAAGAATTTTGTCTTTGTGATAGCACTTAATAGTTGAGTTTTTAATTTCCATGCCATTTATCCAAAAATCTGGGCTTCTACTGACTCTTTTACTTTCTATGTAATCAAACCTAATGTTACTCCCTTTCAAAAGTCTTTAAAAAGAGAACAGTGAAATCTTATCATGAATCTTCAGCCTTTTACTGAAGGCAATAAATATTTTAATTATGGTCAAGGATTCAAACAACAATTCTATAGTGAAGACAGGTTTGAAATCCATGCACAACATTTGTATAGGTTCTGTACAGTGCAAATGTGTTCCAGGGATCTATGATGATGTTCACAAAGTGCTACTCCAATAACCTTATATTTCTGAGGATGAAGTTAGTGTCATCTCTTAGCTTTTCTAATACTGTGGATCTAGTCCTGAAACTTCTGTTATTGGGAATTGCTAAATTACTGCATTAAGAAATGTGTTCAGTATCATACTGAGTCTGTCCTGCAAAATGAAATTCTGGATGACTTCTTCCGAGGCTGCCTGAAAAGTTTCTTGGACAACATCCAGTTACTGCAAAAGCATTTCCAGGATTATCAGAGTGAGGAATTTCTCAAATGTTCAGGAAGGCAAAAGCCCCAGGAATGTTTAAATGCTCCCTGTTTGTGGCACACACACACCTCCCACACAGTGTTCTCAGTGCCACCTAAAAATAAAACAAGGTCTGCCTTTGGGTCTCAGAAGTAGGTACCAGTACAGATTTTTTGGATGTCTAAAAAGACAGAAACATGTAAATTAGCCTTCTTTTTTTTTGAAGTAGAACCATTATTAGAGTTCCTTCCCACTGCATGAAGTTGCTTCACATATTACAGAAATGTAGTGCTTTTGTGACTTAAAAGTTGCTGAGATGGAGAACAGCTACACAGATTGCTGAGCAGATTTTGGGTGATTGCCTAATTATTATTCTTTCCCTCAGAGATACAAGTTAAATGCAGGTGGTGTTACAGTTCATAAATGACTAGCAAATATTTCATATATCTCTGTCCCCATCACATCTCTGTATGGATTATAGTAAAAATTTATCTACTTTAAAGTATTTTTCTGCATAAGCTCACAGAGCTGTCTTGTAGTGTCCAAGTCCTACAAAACTTATGAAATTTATGTGCTGCAAGCAGGTTTGGATCATCGACCCCAGAAACTCTAATGTGGAAATGCTGGTAATTCCAGCATGCCTCCAGTAAAAGTGGCCTCATCTGCTGCTTTCTATACTACAGACCAGTGATACAAACAAAATATTCCTTTTAGGAGGAACCAGCGCTCAGAGTCCTTTGGTTACAGCTTGGAGTGCTCTTGAAGGGCAGCAGAGATGAATCAGAGTTCTTTTCATTCTCATGAAATAATTGAGATAAATACTTGTTAACCTGGTGGGTGTTTGGCATAAGAGTGCGACAGTGTAAATGGTAAAACCAAAATGACTAGTTTGTATTTTTCAATGACTGGATGTTTATTTATTTTAGCGCTGTAAGTGTTTATGTTGTTGATAGGCCGTGCATTCATGCAGGTTTTGTCAATAGGATTATGTTGCAGCAATTGATTTTCTTTCAATGAGTAAATAACAAAATAATCTTGCTTTGCCAAGGCCTCAATCAAATATGGGTCTTATATTTGTCTGTGGGAGGTTTCATGCTCTTATCTTTCAATAGGTTATGTGTACACTGATGAACTATTTCTGCAAGTAGCACAGTCCTTCAAAAGTCACCTGTTCCTACTCATGTTTCCCCCATATACAATATCAACAAACACTATTTTTCCAGGGAGGTACTGTCTTCATGGTGTCAGCCTGATTACCGTGTGGTATATCAGGTATTGCTCATTCTTAAAGATCTTAAAAATAGGTCTTTCTTGATGTGGTAGGTTAAAAAAAGTAGATTACTTTCCATTTTAAGGATAGGCAATGCTATTTATTTGAAAGAAATAGCACCTAATTATTTCTTTCCAATGTGTTTGCTTTACAAAAATCTTTACAAATAACAGGAAGCTAACATAATTTCATTATTTCAGTGGAAGTGGATCAGTACACAAACAAGTTAGGATCTTTTCTTTATACTGGCATAGCACAACACTACAGTGCTTATATTCTCAGCATGGTATATATTTTGTTATCAGGGCCAGACCTAGTGATAGTGGGGGGAAATAAAATGTAAGTAACAGTGTGGTAATTTCTGAAGGGGTTTTTTATTTGGATGGGGGTTTCTGGTGTTTGGGGTTTTTTTTTTGGTTTGTTTTTTTTTTTTTTTTTTAGAGATACTGAGATACTAGAAACAGGATGAAAAATCATAAAAATATTGAGAATATCCCCTTTGGTCTGTTTCAGTAATCAGTGTGAAACAAAAAATAGTGTCTGAGTTTTAGGTAAAAAAAAAGTTTTTCTTAAATTTCTTTATTTAACATCCTCTGTTACTGAGCCTCTGCTGGACCAAACTTCTGCAGAGGGTGGAAAAAAGAGGTGATAATGTATGTCATCCTATTTAAAGTAAAGGGATTGAGTGGGTGTCCTTCAATATGCTGAGGAGGATGACTGGCAAAGATATAGAGATATCAAAAGGTTCTGTGATTCTACAGCTAAATTTCCATTTCAGAACAGACTTTCTGTGAAACACAAATCTAGTTCTTAAAAAGCCTTTACTGTAAATTTTCATACAGAATTATGGCATTGGATTAAATTAGCAGAACAGCATTTTATGTACTTCACAGAGACATTGTATGAAATCCTTGTATCTCCAGATCACTGCTGCTCTTTTCTTCCAAGCTGCTCACAAAACCTTTATCCATCCTCATTGGTAGGTCTGAAGGCTTCTACCAAACATTAAAAATTTCTAAATATATATATATGAAAAACTGTACTTTAAAGCTTTCAAAATTATTCACAGAACCTTCCTGCAAAGAGCAGTAATGCATGTTTTCTTCAGACACTGGAACAGTCCCACTAAACTTTTGTGATTTCCTCTCCCATTCAGTCTTGTCTCAGATCAACATGCTCTGGGCCAGGCTCCTCAGCAGCTGATAAGAATAACTTGATCAGGATATAACAATGAGAATGCTGAGTAAGGAGAAATAAAACTCTATTAATTTACTCTTTTCTAACACGTTGTGTTAAGAAGAATGGATATGTTTTAACTTCATTTCTTCGTTTTTGCAAGACTGATTAAATTGTATGAACTATGCATTTCTGAATAATTTGCAAGTTAATAAAATGCTTTCATATAGAAACCTCTCCTATGATTATTAATACAAGCCTTGTCATAAGAAAAGATCACTGACCTACTGCTTTTTCCAAAATGAAAGTAGAATTAGAGCTTCAGCAAATCTAGGAAATCTGCATTTTGCAATTCCCTCAGAGTAGTGAAGGTCAAAATCAGCTTTGTTTGGCCTCTCCTCCTGTAGCTGAGACCCTGGGAGCAACATGGAAGTTTTTATTAGACATTTTAAAGGTGAGTGAATTCACAGTTTGAGCAAGCAGCAGGAAGAGCTGGCATCCTGTGGAGGGATGTTATTGAGCAGCCCTCTGTTCTGAAAGGTAGCAAGAGAAAATTGAGGCTAGACCAAAGAATATATGGATTTTTGGAGAGTGAAGACATTAGAGAAGTCACAGTACACAAGACAGACAAATCGTCAGTTGCAAAAAAAGTTTATATTTGCAACCTACACCTTTTGTCCATTATTTGTTCTCCTATGAATTATAGATTATATTCGAAGTGTAGCTGACAGCTGTTGTGAGATGTTATTATCTGAAGTACATAAGCTGACAAAATGAAACATTCATTTGCCCTTAATAATCACACAGTAAATGCATGGAAAGTTCATTAAATTAATCTGTCAAACCTACAGTGAAAAATCCCTGAGTGAGGGGAACTAAATAAATAAGTGTGTAAGTCAAACCAAGGTTTTCTGTGATTTCCCTGTGATGTTTATTCAGCAAACAAGCCCAGTATCTTTTCTGCATTATCAGTGGCTGAGATGCATCCAGTCAGTGAAGTTCACTTTTAAATTTTTCTGCAGTGTGCAGTGTTCCAGGTTTCTTTGACAAATGAAAAGTGACTTTGGACATATTTTTATGCCTACTTTTTATTCCTTTGTTTGTGTGACAGATTATTTTGATATTGATGGCTGCTGATTTATTTTTTTGGATTTTCAGCATTTTTTTCTTTATTTAGTCCGTGAGGTCATTGGATTCCAAGTTTGTGTGGGAAATGAAAATCTTCACATAGACCCAGTGGTAATGGATTTGAATTAAAGGAATTGTATTATAGGTTGCCTAATTGGGTGGGAGTAAAAATGAATATTAACAGAATTACAATAGTCAGGAAACTGGAATAACTGCTCATCTGGGGGCCTCCTCAGAACTCTCCTTAGGTGTTTCCCTCTTTAGGTGAGGGATATCCAGCACACCTGTGAAAGTCTAGAACAAAGTCAGTACCTAAGTGGGAGAAAAAAAATACTTAATATTTTATTTCTTAATGTATTATTTTAATTTCATTATTTTTCCATTGAAAACATTCATATTTTGAATTTTGTGATTAAAACCAGAGAACATAAGTGACAAAGAATGATCTCCTTTTTTTTATAAAAAAATTCTGGGGTATGAAGATATGTATATTTTAATGATCCATGGTAACAATAGCATGATTTATTGTATAGATAGTGTCCTCTCCTTTCTATCTGTGATAAAAATCAAACAACTGAGCCCCAAACAACATTTGGCTCTGGTCCACATCAACTCTTCATTTTTTTAATAAAACTTGAATGCACTATCAGTCTAAGAAATATGAAAATTAAAACTAGAAGCTTCATTTTGACAAATAATCATGTCTATTTTCTTTCAATGAAATATCAAATGGCTTTGTGCAGGGTGTAACAAACTTGGAAGACATCATATTTGCATTACCCTGTTTACATATTAACCCATTTTCAGAAGTTTGTGTTATCACTTAGAAAACAGGCATGAAAAGTTTCTACTGCTTGTAAAAATTAATGTAAAGACAATATAAATCAATTTTATTTGCTAATGACACAGTTAATTATGATTTTGGAAAAAGTCACAGAGTTTTGACCAGAAAAGACGTTTTGTGGTAGAATGAAATACAACAGAAAACTTCTGAACTCTTCAAGTGATCTGCTGCATAGCTCACAATTAAATGTCATTGCTCACAAATATTTCAAATAAATTGTGTTCACTTTCTGGCACCTCCTTCTGCACTTCCACATAGGATTTCTTGTAACTTCAGAGAGAATAAGAGGAGAGCAGTCTGTCAAAGGAACACTAGAAATAAGAAGTATTATTCAAGTTCAAGCCTGGCAGAGCTCAAGGAGTGCTTGGACAACACCCTCAGGCTCATGGTGGGACTCTTGGTGTGTCTGTGCATGCCCAGGAGTTGGACTTGATGATTTTTGTGGTTTCCTTCCAACACAGGATATTTCATGATTCTATTTCTATATTTATGGGAGATACAAAGAGAAGAAAATACAAGAGGTAGAGTCTAAAGGAATGAACAAAAAGATAGTTGAAGCCTGTTTCTGTTTTCAGTTAACTTGCCAAAAACCCTAAGCAAAACTGTCAAAAGATGCTGGAGGTATTTGATTAAAAACCATAAAGGTACTGAAATGGAAGATGATGCCATTCCTTTTTTATGTATACAACTTATTGTTCTTTCCCAGTCAAGGAAAAGAATGGGAAAAAGACAAGAAAAACATGGGGAAAGAAGAATTACTGTGATTAAAGCAAACTTTCTAATGAGATTTTAGTCTCCTCTGAAATTCCCTGAGTGATTTAACTGTGGGATCCAAGCTGGCTCAAATCCTTTCCATAGCTGTGGGATTTTCTGGAGCTTTCCAAATATATTTCATACCTCTGCCAAGAAAAGGATAAAAGATGTTGTTATTAAAAACATCTTTCTTGGTTTTTATCACAAATATATTTTGGAAGGCCTTCATTAGCTATTTTGCTGCTACAGTGTTTGAATGAATTATGGCTGAAAGTGTTATCTATAAAGAATTTCTGCTCTCAAAGCAAAGATGACATAACAGAAAAAGATCCAATTTATTCTCAAAGGGTTGTAAGAGCTCAGAACTCCATTTTGTAAAGATCTGACAATCAGATTGTGGCTTCCTATTATATTACTGCTCATCACCTGTGTCAGTGTTGCTGAGTGATGCCCTTCCTTTATTCAGGGCAGACCTTTGATATTTGGGCTGAGCAGTACAACGGGGATGAGCTCACACCTCATGAGGTGAAATTCATCTCAAACCAAAGGCAGAATAATCAAAGTAATTTAGGCTCCCTTCAGAGGGTCAGTGCAGGGACAGAAATGCCTTTTGCAATCATTCATCTCATCCTAGACTGCTGTCCTGAGGTAAGAATGATGAACTCAGTCTGGAAAGTTTCCTGATGGGCTGCTGTAAGTCATTCATGGGCCTGAGCCCTGAAGCAGCTCTTCAAACTGCTCTGCAGCCTGCAGGATGGATAAATTCCCCCAGAGGAACTGTCAAACAACTGCTCTAATGCTCTGTTCACCACCTGTCCCTTCAGTATTAGATGGAAGTGGACAGAGGTAGCTTAATGCATTAGTTCTGGCACATGAAGTTATTTCCTTATGTCTCTACCCTGTTCTGTGTCCAAAATCCCTTCATTTCTGTCATGTGGCAGATGCAGCCAAACTTTTGAGAGGGGGTCTGCCCAATGGACGTGTGCTGCCTCATCACGTATTGAAATTCTCTCTCTGGACTCATCTGTTCTCCTTTGTCCAGTTACAATAAGGAAAATAATGTTTTGCCTCTCCACCTTATGTAAGTATTTAATCTTTGCCTGTGGTCATTCTTTTTTCCTAATATATTAGCAGGACCATTCTGTAAATGTCACAGGACAAGTTTTGATGTTTATATAATTCCCTCTTAAAGATAAGGTTCACAAAAGAGGAAGAGTTGACATATTAGAAAAGCTAACTAGAGAAAAAACTCTTCACTCTATATCACATCACTACAGTGAGAGATTTAAAGCTTGATGAAGATGCTGCAATCAGTAGAAAATATTTTACATTGTGCAGCAGGTCAAACCATGTGGTCATGTTCCCCTCAGGTCTTAAAAGCCATGTCTTTAGTCTGCTTATTCTTCCCTACTGGAATTGTATCTCTCTAGAAGTGATTAAGATGGAAAACTAATTGAAGTTTAGGGTAATGAAGGAGTTTTAGTTCTTATGGAAATAGGAGTAGTCCATATTAGACAGCTGGGAGGAATTTACTCTCAGAAGGAAAGACAAGTGAAAAACAGCAACCCACCAGGAATATCAGAGAGCAGATACTTAACTGTGCCAGAGACCTTTCTGTGTCAATCACACAGTCATGGCTGCACAAGCCTAGAGGAAATTAATGTTGCAAATCCTGGATTATTATTTTGTTTGTAATTGCTACTTATTATTTCTATAATTATTACAGTCCTAATCTTTATGGAAGGAAGGCAGACTTTCTAAAACATGGAAATATTAGAGACTTTTAGCTTCATATATTTTAAGTTTCTGAAGATCCACAGGACGACTGGTAAGAAAAGCAATTAATCTAATCTCTGAATTCAGCTCAGATTCCCTGTGAAGAAGGTCAGAAATATCTGATAATCTTTGCTAAGACTCTAGTGTGTGTTTAATTTCTTTCTGCCAAGAGATAACTTAGCCTCAAGAAGCAGATTTGTGTGTTTAAGTCAGTAATTGCCTACTGATTGTCTAAACACTGATACTGAGGTGCACAGGGGTGCCAAGGACTGTTCTCATATTGTCCATTTTCAAAGGGATCACATCCCTACACTTCTGCAAAGACAGGGCAGTCATCTGCTCATGGGCTATCTGGTGAGCTTTTAAACATTTTCCAGCCTCAGCTTCAGAAAAAGGGCACCTAGAAACCTCAAGCCTTTTATGCCCTTGCTCATGCCCTTCCTCAAGCCTTTTATGCCCTTGCCCATGTCTCTGAAGTATATTCTCCCTGTCTTTCCTCCCTTTATTTCATCCCAATAAACTTGTAGAAAATAAGTTTCTACTGTGCACTGAACCAACAAAAATAAAAGACCAATCCAGCCTCTTATCATTTTTTCATAGCTGGGATCTCAGAGCAGCCCAGAATTTATGCATATGTCTGAAAGATGGACTTCAGCTTCTACCATCTTTTCTAACCAAAGAACTGGAATACTGATGAAGAGTATAAACCATTTAAGGTTAAAATATGTACTGTAAATCAGACACCAACAGATGACCCCAAACTGGATCTATAGCTGAATTAATTTTGGTTTCATGTGACGTCAGTGGCCCATAGAGTGAGTTACAGCCTTGCATTCAGTCTGGGACTATCCATTATCTAACATGTCTTGCTTGATTTTCAGTTTCAGGCAGGCAAATTGACCATGTATACTTGCTTGTGTCAGTAGCTAATTTTAGGTAGCTAGTCTAATTGAAGATGTTATGCTCCTTTAGCTTGTCAAATAGAAATTCACATTTTCTGATTAATGTGATTCACTTATATCAGATTTGACTTGACAGGACTGACAATGTGTAATATAGCACACAAGGATGGCAGGGTTCTCCATCTCCTCCTCTGTCACATTTCATTATGAATTTTCTACTCAAGGCTGTGGCTTCAGTTTCTTACCTGAGATATGATAAGATTTGAGCAGTGCTGCAGCCACATATGGCCAACACAATCTGTTCCCACAGCTGGGGATGTGCTTGCAGGAGGGTGACAAGCTAAACTGCTTTCTTGCATTTGTAACAATTATGCACAACTGGCTTTGTGACACTTGGTATGACTGAAAAATTACTGAGAAAAACTTGAAGAAAAAGACAAAATCCTTAAAATAAACCTTAAAATATTTAAATTTTACAAAATAACAAAAATATTTTGAAGGGGGGAAGTATATAAGGAAAGTTATTGTTAACTAACGCTTCAGCTGGTGGAAGGGAGAATGTGTTACATGGAACAGTATCTAGAACTTGAAAAACATGTCAAGAAATAAAAGCATGGCCACAAATAAAAGAATACCAGTAGTTCAGGCACAGGGGAAAAGGAGGGAAAAGCAGTAGAAAACAGAAAAGTGGTCCACAGCTGTGTCCATGGAGAAGGAATACACAAAAACCCATGTGCAGCAAGGGGCTGGGAGTCAGAGATGCAGAGGGGGGTCTGTCAGCCCAGAGCCTCTCACACTCAGGGACTAAAGGACAAAATCTCACCAAGACTACAGATGATATAAAATATGTGGGATTAAGTGGAAAATTGTGTATCCTATTGCCTCTATAGGTTAAATGCCTTGCATACATATAGAGTGCATCTTGAATACTCAATTTCCTGTGCCACAACAGTGTCCTTTCTAACTGTGTTGGTAATCTCACAGCCTTCCTGATAATTATGGCAAGGGCAGGACTTCATCTGCTGGAATGGATCAATCTGCAGAGCCAATCCTGCCTCTCCTGGCCCATTGGTGCTACCAAACTCTCACCAGAGCTGCACACATACTGACAGCTGTCACTGACTCCTAGAGCCTCTCAGTTTGGATGAACCCTTGAAACACGGCTGGTCAAATTAGATTCAACACTGAATTTTGCGTTTCAGGGGCTTTGCCCAACTGGATCTTTGAAGGAAGAACTGTCCCCAAAGACAGAGATCCACAATCTCTGAAATGTCCAGGTGATCTCCCTTCTGTTGTAAGAATTCACTCCAAGCCCTTCCCTACTCCCTGCACAAGTGGATGTGCTTCCCCATGCTTTCTCAACCCTCCTCATACTACAGCACAATAAGAGAGTGAGAACAGAGAAATCAGGAATTAAATGGAGCCCAGTCAAGGTGAAGGCTATATTCAAAAGTAGTAGCACTGCTACAGCCACAATGGATAAAAGCAAGGCACAGTGCTAAAGAAAATTCTTTTACTACAACCATCTGGGATGTCAGGGAAAATAAATAAACATTGGTATTTTCTGCCAATCAGTATATCATAAATATAAAATATGTCCTTCAAAAATCAGATACTTGTTTGAGATCATTTGTTCTTTATGCATATTCTTGTACTTCCATCTTTGCAATTTTGCAGTTGCAATGTTGTTGTAGCTTAATGATATAAGGAAAATTTCTGCAGGTATATTACATTAAATAACTCTATTTTTGAAACACAGGAGAGTATCTTGATGTTTTTGGCCAGGGAAAATATAAATAATAAGTGAAAAAAAAATTTTGAAGTACACTTAAAACAGATAAATTCTCGAAAGTGAGGGACACCTACACCTCATGCTCTGTGTAATGTGGAGATTGCAGAAGATTTAAGAAACAGCTGGTGGGGATCTATTCTTTTAAAATAAATAATTTTTTTTTGTCTTATCTTGTTTTCCAAATAGTAACATTTACCCCCCATTCTCCCCATCCTTAGTCATTAAAGAGAAGCTAAAAAAAGATGAAAAATATCTAGACATGTTTAAAAATAATTATTTTATATTGTATGAATGTCATTTTCAATGAAAAAATGTTCATATTCCACACAGATATCTCAGTCAGCATATTAGTGCTAATATTGGTGAATGGTAATAAAGATCTACAGGTAGCTTCAATGAAATTTGCAAGAAACTTGAGCTGTGCTTCTATTTCTTCATAAATGCAGCAAAAGGTTGCCTCTGCTTTTTGTGAGTAATATATGTGACAGTACACATAGAACTATAAATGTGAACACAAGAATAATGCAAGTTGTGTGGAAAAACTCAGCTGTGTTTGGATGGGTCAAGTATAAGTGGAATCCACTGTTCAGGAATCCATAGAGGACGACCAGGGTAGGTTTGACATTGTGTTCCACTGTTGCCAAACAAAAGATGCTCCCCTTTTATAAATCCTTGTTAAAAGGGCTTTTTCCAAAGAGCTGTGATTCAGCCTGATCTTAAGAGCACTTCTCCTGTTACCTGCTCTCAGCTCATCTAATCAGGGTCCTTGCAGCTTGAGTGACAAGGCCAGTCCAATTTTATTCCTCCATAAAAATATAGCACAGGTAGAATTATCCCAATGTCGTCATTGATGCTATCCTTTCATCAATTTCTGCTTCTTGTTTCTTTTTTTTATCATTAAATAAAGTCTGGTGTCTCAGTACATATTGTAACTTTTGCACAGATTGTATTTATTTCAGAATTCCTGAGATAACCAGGTGTGCAATGATCACATTCCTTCCACAGGTACCTCTGTGGTACTGGATACAGGTTTGAAGTGCAGATAATGGAAGCAGAAAGTTTATAGTAATAATAGATCTCTTTCTCTTCATTACCTGAGGCATTCTAATCCATGTAATATTCCTTCTCCAGCGGAGGACTGCAGCAGATTGCCCATTTTTGAGCTCAGTATTAATTATGCTTACTAGTGATTCTGTAGTTGAAGGTCCCGTGATAAACTCCTATTTTATTTTTAGGGGTTCATAATTCATCTTTAAAAGCCCACTTTGGACTGAAATATGTCACCACCATCCAACACCAACTTATCTGACCCAGCAGTAATATATGACAGATATGGAAGGAGGAAGCTGCACTTTGAATAATTCAAGGTGATTATCTCATGTGCAAAATCATTCTTTTCATGTGCATGTCATCAGAATGGCCATATAACTTTGCACCTAGCATTGACAGGCTGTATCTCATCACAGCACTCTGTCAATAACACAGCCTGGGTCCTCTAACTGACTTTTTCTTCCCCATACAATTTGCATAACAAGAACTGAATTAGGTACTTTTTAAAAGTCAACAGAAAACTTTGAAAAAGCTATATTTGTCAGCCTTTGGACATTCCCAGTGCTAGGATACATGGTAAAAAGATTTTTAATAGGAACCTTAAATTGTGTGTCACCAAAGGAAAAATCATCTCCTTCAATTCTCATACAGTGGTTTTTTTGTGAATTATTTTTGTGAGTTATTTTTTTGTGAGTTATTTGATTTCAGAGAAGAGTCACAGCTTTAGAGGACAGGTGTGTGCATCACAAGGCCTGACACTAATGAATCTTGATCTCAACAAAATTATCATCTTAGTACTCTTTTTCCAATCTATAGACTCAGCTCAAAATTGAGTATCAACTTCTTTCTGCCAAAGAATACAGTAAATTATAAATTAATGGAGCCTGTAGCTGTCAGAGTAATCAGAATAGTGATTAAACTGCCCTTTGTGAAAAGGAAATTAAGCGGCTATTTAATCAATCTCCATCCCAAGGGATTATGAAATAATGCCCTCTGGTTTTTTCCCCAATCCTGTTAGTGATGGGGAACAGACCAGGAGCTCACTGGGAGCTGGGAGCCATTAACCCCACATAAATCTACCAGACTATAAGATACAGCAGACTCTCCTCATTTTGTTTGTATACTCCTCTATGTTTATCTGCTAGCCTTCCCAAAAGTTTATATTGTACACCAGGAAAAGCCCTCCAAAAATGCAAGGATGGAAACATGGGTGTAGTTATAACACTGGAAATAAACATGCTACAGAGAAGTAGAGATCTTTTCTCCTCTAGAAACTATTGCAACATAGTTTTGGTTCTTCATTTACCAGCTTTTACTTCACTGAAAATAAGGTAATGTTTTAGAATAATTTAAATTCAGAACTAAAGTAGTTGCAACACTGCTGCTGTACCCATCTCTTTCTCATCTTTTCCTATTATAATCTTCACTTCCATAATTTTGTTAATATTAGTGGATAGAAATGCATCACTGAAAAATGGGAGTTTATATATTTGCTGACCATTTGACATTGATCCCCCCTGTTTTAAAGTTCACCATGTACTTTCCTCATTCCAGAGCTGTTTGCACCGTCCCTTAATCTGTAGATAATGCATACCCTTCCTGGGTAATTTGTTTTTCAGACATTCTTTGCTCTGATGAACTAGACTATCAATAATTCTGGATTTTTCATTTAGGTGTAGACTTATCAGACAGCTCCATAACTGAGATATGGCACAGCACACTTCACTTCCAAAGCTCTCTGTACCACAACTACTGGGATTGGAGCACTAACATTTTAAATGTATTCCTGTAGTATCAGCATTCAAATACATGTATCATGAGGAGGACCTCCCAAAGAAAAAATAATGGTAGAAATTTTGCTAACTATTAAGAAACACCAGGGAAGGCAGTAAACATCTCAGCCAGACACTGTATTTTTAAAATATATGAACAAAAACTATCTTAAAAGAAGATTCTTCAGGATTCTGCAGTCCATTTCAGTCATATGCAGTGCTTATCATTACAAGGCTTCTACTTGAGCCAGTATGGTTCCTCATAACATTTTGTTTAGAATTTAACTTGAAATGGTTCAAGAGTGTTAAGGAACATTTAAAGAAAGGAATTTTAATATGTGTGGAGCCAAGGATGAAATATTCTTCTTTATGGTGAGATAATTATGTATTGTCAGTAAAATGTGTTTGATTTTTCAAATATGTTTTCACTTAATAAATAATTCCTAACTGGTGTTCAAAATGTAAGTTTAAAAGCATACAAATTAGTACATTCTAATAGCATCTTTCTGAAATTATACCATTGTCTCTTTTTGTAAAGTCCAGGTTTAAATACCTTGCTTATTCTCTACTGTTATTGGATGATGTATAGAATACAGTTTCAAAAACTGACAACATGATGTACTTAATAGTTTGAAATGGTACATTTTTCTCATCAATAAAAATACTAGATATTCCTCATTAATAAAAATAGTAGAAATATTTACTGTCCTAGTCAAAATTATCAGTGTAAATTAAAGTCAAAACATATTTTTAAATATTTTAAATTAGGCCAGAATCCTGAGTAAACTTAAGAATCACAAATTCTAGGCTTCCCTTCACCCCCCAAATCTGAAAACTGTGCATCATTTACTCATTCTCAAAAGGGTGAAGTTAAACTTCTGAAAAAAAATTTATCCAAAACACTGATAAGGACTGCAAAATTCCCTTTAAGAGAGTTCACCATCTCTCTCAGAGACAGCACTGCAAACCTGTGTGTATTTTGAAATTGATTTGTGCTTTTCAGTGATGGACTAAAGATATGAAAAGTCACTGCTAAAATACAGCTAGATGTAAAATGAACAACGAGTGTATTGTGACTTTTGTGAGTCACAGCTGACAGTGTCACCATGGCTATTACACACCTCTGGTGCTTTCCCTTTTCTGTTAGGTGAATATAATGTGGAAAAGCAGCAACAGCAAGGAAACCCACCACTGCTGCCATAAAACAGCTCTTGTTTCCTCAGCAGTTCTGTGCACAGAATGAAGAATCATGCTTGGGTGCAGTGGATATTCTGGCTTAATGAAGCTGATAAGGGGAAAGGAAGAAGCTTCCTCTAGCAGGGCACGTGTTCTGGCTGTCTGTGTCTCTCACATTTTGCTTCTAGGGAAATTGTCCTCCTCTGATGTTGTTCAATGTCATTTTATCAAAGCTCTTATTTGAGGAACTTGTTGAGAAAATTAGAAGTGATGAAGTAGCCCAAGGAGGTAATGCCAGAGTGCACAGGAGATTCTGATGTGAAGCCCTGGATTCCTAATTGTTATTATGTTTACAAGGACGCCCTTAAAAGAAAAATGAATGCCTTGTTGCACACCTGCTGTAAAAGGTGCTGCAAGTCTGGAGCTTGCTTAAATCATTCTTCCTGCAGCAAACTACAGAATGAAACTCAGGCCATTTAATTTCCAAATACCAGTAATTAAAATGAGTCACATCATCAGAGTTTGGCAGGGCTACAGCTTTCTTTTATTTTTTCATTTTCACATAAATTTCAGCGAAGGTCAGATTTGTTGGGGGAGGAAAAGAACCTGCCTGCTTTTGTGCTCAGAGGAGGTTAAAATATGACTTGTTCACCGTGTCCCTCATAGTTCAGGACTTAATGGTCCTTGACGGGGATAACCTAGAAGTTAATTTTACTTTGTGTCCCAAAAGCACTCATTGTCACTGTAATCCTTCTTGCAGGCTGAAGGGTATTTTCACCACCTGATCAGACTTTCAATAGCAATTGATGAGCAATATCATCAGCCAGGAAGAACTTTTCTGGTGTTTTCTGGCAAAAGACAAAAAGAAATTGTGCTAGTATGCCTTTTCATAAATGTAATCCTTTGCATTGCTCCTTACTTTAACTGTGAGATTTTACTGTTTGTAAAAATCGAAGTCAAGTACTGCAAAATGAGAAACTGCTTCCTCTTTGTTTCTTTTATATTGTTTGAGGCCTGCCAGGGAGAAGGATGAGTGCATAATGGAGGTATACACCCTCTTTCCAGATTTTTTATGCAGAGAAAAGGAATACTTGAAGCCAAAGACCAGCACCATCAGGAAGACCTCTTCTCTAACCTCCTGACAGCAAAGTGTCTCAATGTACAAAGAAACCTCAAAATAAATTGATTTCCTGACTGATAATCTCTAACTAAGCCAGTTTGGATAACACACCTTTGAAACACATGCACATGTGATTTCTTCTTTGCTTAAACTTCTCCAGATTCAGGAATGCCTACATGGTAGGCAGAGCTCTGGCAGAAGAGCTGCCCTCCAGCCCTGACTAAAGTCACTCTTCTAAGACCCAAGCAATAAATCTTCCCAAGTCAAAAGCTGTAAAAGAATTTTAACATAGGCATAACAGAATGCTTTTTTTTCTTCCCAGACTTCTGCACTAAAACTGAAAAATCTAATATTTAATTCAGAATTCTATGCTATAAAAGATTTCCTCAACTGGATTCATCTACAAGAGCACTGGCTTTAGGACAGCTCTGGCCTTGCAGCAGCAGGGCATTTGTCTCTACAAAACTGCACTAAATGGTATCAAATTATGGAAACAGACAACTTTGCTGTGTGATGGATTTTGTGATTCTATTAAATTCTGTGGAGATTAGACAGAATCACTTAAATTGTTTGAGTTGTAGAAAAGAGCCCCCACACTCAAATTTCTCTAATTGAGAAAGTATTGCTTCAATAGCAACTATGATCCTAATCTCATTTTTCAAAGAAAATGCCTTTGATTTTTTTTTACCCCAATAAAGATGTTAGCATGATGATTATATTTATTCCTTTAAATGCTACCTTCTGTTGGGAAGATTTACAGGGTACTTTGATGGGTTTAGTCAATGGTTCTTCAAGGGCATGTGGCTCCAGAAGAATCGCTGTAAAAATAAAAAATCACGATGAAAATTGCTTCAATTCTATTGCTAGAGAAGTCAATCTGACTTCTTTTTCCTAGAAGGGCCAGTCTTGCCTAGTTACACAGTCTGGTAAGATTCACTTTGGGATTTCAGCAGAGCCCCTGAAAACAGCAAATCACCTGCACAAAGGATCAGTGGGTGTTGTGGCTGACAGCTCCACCCTACTCATGTGTAGGGGCTGCCAGACCAATCCTAAACATCCTTTGGCATTTGAGGAGGGGCTCATCGGCAAATTTTGCACTAACAGGAATTGAATGAACATGAGAATTATGTGTTTTTAAAATACGTTTAGTGTTAAATAAAAATCAATTATTAATATATCTACAAATGGATGGAATAGTTTTAAATACACTGCATTGCTAGAAGTTTTTCTCACAGCTGATGTCATTAGAACTAAAGCTGTATTGTTTTGTACAACTAATAGTAAACATTCCAAACACAGTTCAAATTGTTTTCTGTTACAGCAGAAAGTTTAGGTTCATGTAACATTGTCTCCTAACTATGATAAAACCTTCTGGCCTTGAAAGATAAGAAAATACATTTTCTTGGTCCCTGTTACCCTTAGTAACTGATAGTATCACTTTATGAGTATTAGTGACTGGAAAGGTGAAAGCAGTTTGTGTGTTCAAGGGGAAATAGGAAACTTTTTTTCTCAGTTATATGAAAATGGAATCTTCTTTACTCTGATCAGCTGGTATGGTGGGGAACAGCCTCTCTCAATAAGCATCAAGTTATTTATCAACCAGCATGTGCAGTTAGAACTGGTTTTAAGTATGAAGAACAGAAAGCAAACAAAATATATTTTTTTTTATACAAAGCAAATAATACTTGAATAGTCAGCTGTGAGGAAAATTTGCTTCCCTGACACTGCTCACATGAGTGAGGATTATTCAGTTTCACAGGCCCTGTCCTTGAATTATTTTTCACTGGAGTCATCTCTTGTAGGAGATTAACACAAAGAAGCATTTAGCAGTACTAGGAATGATCAAGCATATTCCCTAAGCTGAAATTTCATAGTAGTGATAATAACAGACTAAAGTGGAAAAGAAAAAAAAATAAGGGAAAAAAAAAAGGAAAAAAAGCCAAATATTCCCTAAGAATATTTGCACAAAGTTTCAAAAGCTGTTTGAAGTGAAGAGGGAAAATGCAAGTATTTTTCCAGTACATGCTGGAAGCTCCTCAATTTCTCCTCTTTTCTCCATTAGTCCCCTGATTAAAAAAGGTTTTTCTGTGATGTCCTGGCAGCTGCCAGTGGGCATCAGAGCTCCTCTGAAGGAGGCTTTGCCCAGGAGCACCCTCAGGCCCTGTCAGGGGTGAATTCTCTGCTGTCTGCTAAAGTGAGGTCACATTGCTCTCTTCTCTTAGCACTTCTTCAGAAGTTATTTATAGGAAATTAATTGTCTTTGAGATGTCTGTCCCCTGACAAATTTAGATAAAATTGGTCAATGAATTGAACATCATTATAAATTGACATATGAGGGTATAGAGGCATCTACAAAGAAGGTGAGTTCACGTGCAAGCCTTAAGAAACCAAGCTAAAAAAAAATAAATTAAAAAGTGAGACTGGGGAATGATGAACAGAAATGAAGGGGGCATGATTTTCCTTAAAAAAAAAAGACTTATAAGATTGGGGTTTTTTTTAAAAAAAGGTAAGGGCCAGTTATACAACAGAATGAGGTAAACAGAGGGGGCCAACTAAGCCTTCCTGTTTTAAAGGACAAGAGGGCCCTTCATGAAAGCACAAGGTAATAAACCCAAAATAGAACGTACTTGAAGTAAATTACTTACATTTTTAAAGAGCTCCAACATACAAAGGACAGCATTTGCAATTGCCATAGCTGAGATGACAATTACAGTAATTATTCATCTTAATAATTTGGAGAATAAAATAAGCGCCATGATCCAAAAAGTCAATCTTTTCACCAGGATATATTATGAGCTCATATTAGTTGTGCTACAGAACAAAGCACTGGAGTTTCACCTGAAGCTCACTGTGGGCTGAGCGCCCTGGGGAGGATGGGGAGAGCTGTGCCCTGCCTTCCTCCTCTCCCTCAGCTGCCACCCTGAGAGACTCAACAGTGAATTTTAGCAATACTCAGCAGTAAATTTTAGGGAACAACATCTCCTTTCTTATTTCCCTTGTTTGTAACAGTAGGCTCATCCTGCTACTCTACCAACAGCTGCATTGCTTGGTAAAGAATTCAAAGGGTTTGAAATAAACATCACTTCTCCTTTGCAAGAGAGAACAGCTAGGTTTGACTGTTGAAACCATAAATATCGATTATTCTTGGAACTACAACTTCTTCATTTTATTATGGATCATTTTGGGGATTTATGATGGATAACACATACTCCTGAACACAGCAGAGAAACACCATTCAGTCCTCCTCTAGGAGAGCTCCATTTTGGAAAAGTCATCATAGTATTTTAACTGGCCTCTACAATGTTCTCATATTTACACTAGGATTGGTATTATCTTATTTCATGCTTCATTTTGACCTTGTTCACCTAGATACCATGAAAACAAGCTTATTATTTTTCCCCCTGACAAATACGCTGAGGCCCTTACTGAATCAATCACGAGTACTAACAGGACTCCTTCAAATGAAATTGTCTCTAAAACAAATTGTGATTCTTCAGTATACTGGGACATTTGTTTTATGCTTCTGCACTGAGCTCCCAGTTTTATGCAATCTGCTGTTTGTTAGTCTCCTGTGATCTTCCAAACTTTGCTGTTTAGTGCTTGAGGGAACAAATAAAGTGACCTTTGTACTCCAATCTTCAAATTCATCCAACCTAGGGTGTACCTAGGCACAAGGCTAAATATATTTTAAATTACTTGTGGTGTTACAGAAAAACTGGCTTGAGAAATCTGAAATTGTATTAAGCACCTCAACAATCTCGATAATTATTTTTACATTGCAATACAGCCCTCTTTCATATTTTATATAAAAAGCGAGGGGAAAGAAGTTATTTTTCCACAAGTTTGAAAACTTATAATTGTGTTTTTATGTAGTTTTTGCTCCCGATTTCTTTACAAGAACTTAAAACTGTAAAACTGAGGGTTCCTGAAATAATGCCCTTGATGCTTTTAAAAGAGTTCATTTACTCCTTAGAAAAAAATACAGATTCACCTGCTGGTTTACCTTTATTACCCATCTAATCCCTATCCATTCAAAACATCTCAAAATATTTATGTATTCATTCTCACAACATTCTGTGAGCTACAGAGTGCAATTATTTCCATTTTACAAGAGCCTCAGGTCATAGAAGTGTGTTTCAAAGCAAGCAACTGAAAGAGCCTCCAAATCACAGACTAGCTCAGTGCCTTAAGTATTTCTATCTCTGTGAATTTTTGTCCTCTCTTAAGATGAATAAAAATTGTGAAGCAGAGCAAACAAAAAATCAGTGGATTAACACTGTTATCTATTCAGCTTTGGTATTTCTATCAATTCTTTTCTGATCAATCTTGTAAGAAGCAGGAGATAGTAAAAACTGAAAATCTTAGCATAGGTGGTAGAATGGGCTAACAGTGCATTAAACTTCATATTTTGTTCACAGTTTAAACAAATGCAAATGTTATTCTGAAAGAATTTAGAGGTAAATAAATAAATAAAGACAATCTAACTTCAATGTCATTTCTCTTCCAGTACTAAGACACTCAGGAGCTGCCATTAACCAACCATAAGATGTGTAAATATTGACATGAAGAGCACCAACAGTCTCTGTGTGCTTCTGTTCAGCTTCTTTCAGGGTGGAATTGTAAGACTAGGATTTCTTTGCAGCTCACAAAATCAGCATTGGAGTTCAGTTTGATAACAGGCAAGAAACTAAAGAAACTTGTGGTGTAGATAGTCAACTAATATCTTACTGTTTAAAACCTCTGGTCATGGAAAATGGAAGATAAATGCAAGCAACCAAACTGAATCTGGATTTCAAATTGCAATCTGATGCATTTCAGCATGGGATCAAGGTCCTCAGATACCACAAGGCAGCTTTTCTCACCCCAGCTCCAACATTTCAATAGTGTGCACAGTTCCAGCTTAAGGAATTTTTTTTTTCCATGAAACTTTATTTATTTTATTATTTGGACAATTTGAATTGTTTTCATTCTTAGGTACAGCTTTGATTTTAAGCATGCACAGTATTCAGGAGCATTGGGCCTTGGTAAAAAAGGAAGCCATTTCAGTTCTGCCTTTGACCATACCCTCTCTAAAAGATATAGCTAGACGAGCAAAAGAAAACCGAAAAAAACCCCACAAAACAAACAAAGAAACAAACAAAACCAAAACCAAACCAAACCAAACCAAAACAACAAAAAAAACCCACAATAACAATAAACCAAACACAACCAAACAAAAAACCTTTAATTCATCACCATATTTTCATCACCAGAGAAAGACTGGGCACACTGAAAAGTTAGCAACTACACTTTGTGCTATCTGACACTCACCCTCCCACCTGCCTGTGCTGCCAGCGTGGCAATCAGGTTCAGAAAGGACAAGAGGACACACAGAGTGCATCACAGAGGGGACAGCACACATCTGGGAGGGGAAAACACAGCGTGTTATCTCAGAAAAATGCACCCCACTGGCTCAGTGACATCATGGGCACGTCCAGCACCTTTTGGAATGTGCAAGGATCCTCCACCCTTTGCCTTGGGGTGCTGCCAGGAAGGAGCCAGATATAAAAATGTGCCTCTTGCTGGGCACTGGGCTCTTTCTGTCTTGCTTGTTTCTGTTGTGTGTACCTTGAAATCAGGGAGCCACTGCACAGACTTTTCCAGAAGGAAAGACCTTCAAATCCAGGACTACACTGAGCATGTGACAGGTTTCCATGGGAGGCAAAAGGGATGAAGTTAAACAACTTTAAGCTGGTTCACCTTGTGAAATTCCAAAGAAAAAGGGCCAATGTCAGAAGGTGCACATGGGGACCACATCTAACTCATCATAACTGCCAAAGATTTCTTAATGCCTTACACAAAGTTAGAGAACATATATAATACACTTGAGAGAATAAAAGAACACAGGTTTTTCATTACATAACTTCTGTGTGTAATGTTATGGAAGCTCACCTGCATATTGCACTTCCAAGCTCTAATCCCAGAAAACTGAGATGACATGAAATCATATTGCCGTGTTCCTTTATATCCCTAATGGGAAAAAGAAGTCATTCCCAAAGCCCAGCAGCCAAGCCTGCTGCCAAATCTCCCTAAGAAATCTTTCCCAGGCAAATGACTCACAAGAAAACCAGAAAAAAAGTAATAATGAAATGCCAAGAATGCTTCAAATCAGCACTGGTACGGAATATGTTTCTGGGGCAGGATGACCCAACGACCACCCTAATTTACAACTGCATAAATTAGGCTAAATTATGATTATTTATACTGCCTATTGCTAGGCTCTGCAAACACTGTCCTCCAAGAGAGTTCTCATCCAAAGAGTTTGCTGACTAAGACCAATTTATTTCTAAAAAACAACAGCAACAAAAATAAAATACCACAAGATAATTGGGTCAAACCTATGACGCTGCTATAATTAAATTCATAATTCCACAAAAAGGCACACCTCTTTTATAGGTAATTACCAAGGAGTTTAAAAATGTTAATTGAAACCCTTTGATTTCTAAGGAATAATACTCATTAAATTATTTTCTCCTTAATTTTCTTCTTTTCTACATTTTCTATATTTTGTTATAGCATGAACCAAAACAATCTGGACTACCTACATTTATTTTTCTTTCCTAAGGACTTGAGTTGCAATAAGATTGGAGAGCAATGGGTGGAATATGAACTTATTTTTTACCCTGAAGTTTAAATTAAGATTTCTGTTTTGTTCATTTTACAGAAGTCTGTTTATGTTCAGTAGAGCAAACACATTAGTCAAGAGAGTTGGGTACACATGAGATAGAGCTGTGAGTCTACCACCCTAACAGAACATTAATCCTACGCATATAAGGGATTTGTGGTTTTTCCCATATAATAGTCTGAAAAAATATCATTACTGGAGGTTTTTCATTATTATTTTCATGCCCAAAGGACCAAGCTGGCAAGGGTTTTGCAAAAATGTATTTTGAGAAAGATCCTTTCTTGTAAAAATTTCAATTTAAGTAGAAAAGAGAGAAATTGGAAGGGGAGGTCTGACAATAGAGACATTGCTCAGAGTTTTGCAGAATTTTTATAGTGTTTAATTATTATATTTATTGGTATCTAATCCCAACAGCAGCTCTGTTCTAAAACCAGGAACAGTAATGACTAAATCTTGTATTTGAGATTTCACTGAACACTGAGAAACAACTAAAATTTTTGTTTGCGTGTGTGTGCGTGAAATATATTAAAACAGGCTGAGTCTTACAGAATAGCATGTGGGACTTGCTGGGGGTGTTTTTCAAATGTCATTTCTCACAGAATTGCTGCTCTTGCATTTCTTGGCCTGGGGAGCACATCCTGCGTGAGCACAATCAGAAATAATAGCTTGGAATTATAACACACGTGGGCCAGGGACATAAACACAACGTCTCTGAGGCCATGACATGTCTATCACTGTTACTGGAATTTTTAAAATGTTTAAGGAGGAATAACAGACAGATGGCAAACTCACAAAAGCTATGTTTGGCTAGGAATTTATGCAGAAAATTTTAAAAAATGTACCAAAATCTAGTATCTTGAAGGATGGTTAGTTTTCCCTTTGGTTTGAGTTTTGAATTAAGACACGACAGGAGCTGAGATCTCACCTGAATCTGTTAGATTAGTCCTAATCAGTCTGTAAGTCCTGCATGTGTTGAGTCCTAAAGGTTTGGATATCCCAGCTGAGATGCTGGGCTCCAAAGTGTGTACGTGATCAGGTTGTGGCATGATAGCTATGACCAGACACAAAGGACTTAGCTGTAATCCTTCAAAAACTTGTTTTAAAAAGATTATTTTAAAATCCTTTTTACACCCAGAGCCTTCTGGCTGATAGGCATGAACTTCAAATAAAGCACCAGCTCATCTTAACAATATGGCATCATATGGAATTGTCCACTGAATTTCTAGCAGTAGACTTGAAATGCCTAAAGGGTATTCTATAGATAATTTCAATAGGCCAGTAATACTGTAGAGCTTGGATTGGCAAGTGATTCACTCTCAGGTACCTGTACCATACTACACTCTGCTGATAAATCAGGCACAAAAGAATTTGTGATTCAAATTAAAACTTCTTTCAAGCACAAGATAGACTTTATCATAGCTGAATCCTGAAGAAAGGTAGTTTAACTGTGACAAGTCTGCCAGACTTTTTTATGAAACATATGTAATAGTATTAAATAAATTAGGAACTCATACATTCCTGGTTCCATAATGGAAAGAAAGCAGGGAGAGGTTCACATTCAGCAGGCTTGTACTGCCTCCTGCAAAACAGGATGCACACCAACACTCTCCCAGGACAGAAAAGACCAAGAAATTCAGGCAGACCTGATCAAACATCAAAGGAAAACACCTACTGTGAGAGATCTCTTCTCACACCTCCCAGGCAAACAGCTAGGGAGCAGATCGGAGGGTGAGCTGCCAGTGAGATTGATATGCCACCAGGATTTACTGCCACCCTCCTCACTGACACTACAAGACCACAGTCTTGACACTGGAAAACATCTCAATCCCCAATAGCCTGACCATTTAAATTCATTTAAATTAAGTTTTCATTCAAATAGAAGGATTACATTGCTATAGCTGACCTTTACTCATCCTGACATACAAAACAACTTTCTGTGTTCAGCACTGTCTGAGGAAACTCCAGCCCAGGGTTCTGCACAGGGCCCTGTGGCTTGGAAGGGACCACAAGAGGCCCAACCTGCTGCTTGAAGGAGGCCTGGTTACAACAGGTAGCTCTGGGCTGTCTCCTGTTGCACTTCTAAATGTCTCCAAGGATGGAGATTATGAACCTCAAGGGTCACAGATGCTGCCCTGCTGCTGGATGGACTCTGCCCTGCTGATCATCCCAGTTTTAGCCCAACAGCCAATTTGCAACTCACCATCCAACATATGACTCACCAGTTTAAGGATAACATTGGAAATCCTGACAAAGGTCTTGCTAAAGGCAAGGTGAACATCCACTGCTCATCCACACTGTCAGCCCCTCAGAGAAATCAGGTTGGTCAGGTATAATCTGCCCTTAGCAAATCCACCTTCACGTTTCATGTGGCTGGAAGTGACTTCCAAAAATATTGGTACCCCAGAGACTGAGAACAGGCTGAGCAGCCTGTGGTTCCCTGGCTCTTCCTTCTTTCCCATCATCTTTCCAGGAAAGTCTTTCCTCTAAAGGATGCAGGGAAACCAAAATTCTGCTAAGTAACAGCATCCAAGGTTCATACCTCCAAAATTCCTGCTTGCCTTCAACTCACCTCTGAGAGCACGTGAACCTAGGAGCTTTCATGGATACTTATGCACAGGAAAAAGAACCTGCTTGAGGGCATGCTCAAAAACCCCCTTTGTTGGACAGTGTCTAGCTGAAAACTGAAAACTCACTCCAGTGAAGTCCCAGCCACTTCCCTTTCCAGACTCAGCTGAACATGAGAAGCAGACTTCACAAATCATTACTTGTTCCCTTTCACCTGGAAGTTTGTTGAGTCAAACTTATGCAAAATGGGAATTACACAGATTTCCTCTTCTGCCTGAGGAAACCAAAGCTGTATATATAATTTCTACCACAGCTATCTTGCTCTTAAAACACTACATGGATGGAACACCCTCGACTTGCCAACAGAATTTGATTTAGTGGTACACAGTTCTCCATCCTCTATTTTTATCATTTTTTATGGAAATTTAAGACAGTGCTTGTTGTTTCCAGAATGGAGAATACTACTCACACTTGCTGTGGATTTCCACACCAGGAATGTAAGAATCACTTTGATCATCCTGTTACCCTTATGTGTACACTCTCTGTACTTTGAGCACAGTGCCCAGAATCGGACACTGCCAAGCCTCCACTATACTGAGCAAAGGAGGAACAGCCTTTGAAAAGCCTTAAAAACAAAAGCCTTGTTTATGCATCCTAATTTGTTGTATGCCTTTTCACAGCATGGCATTCCTGACTCACACTGAATTTGTCCCCCACTGTTGTCCCCAGAACACTTTTGACAGTCTGGTTCTAGCCAGGAGTTCCCCATGTGAAACATTAATTCTCCTTCTCTTTCTCTTTTGTAGAGTTTTGGGGTTTTCTGTCCTTTGGGGTTTTGAGTTGGATTTTTGGTTGGTTTTTTTTGGGGGGGAGGTGGGGAGGGATGGTGTGGGGACACATCTCAGGGGTTGTAGGGGATGCCACAGTGTTTGATTTGAAAGGTTATAAGTGCAGCTATTCAAGAGGGATTTCAGCCTGTGGAACCCAGAAGACTGAGATGTCTCTGTACAGCACAGTGGTGAATTAGTCACCTGTGTCTGTTACTGAAATGTTTCTCTCATAGCAGTGTTTTGAAAATAAAATCCTCAAAGGATCTGGAGACTCAAAGGCTCTGCTAAGGCATCTGGTGCCCTTTGTGTAGATCACTGCTTCCTGAACCACAAAGACTGGACTTGGTTACCTGCTCCTGTAGGGATTAGACATTTGAGTGAAGTCCCCATGTGAGTTGTTTTCAGCTCTATTCACTGAAACTTTACTGGCACAAAGAAAACTGCCAAGAGTGAAGTTCTGTTGAAAACCAGCATTTAGAAGAAAAATAGACAAAAACCCTTCTGGATCCTCTGACATTTCTCTTTGAAAGAGTCACATTTGACTCTCTATGAATTCTAGTAACATATGCTTGTTGTAATGAACAATGCATGCCCTGTTTGTATTTAACCTGAAAGTTAAAGTGATTTTGAAGTACTAGGAAGCAAGCAACATCAAATATCCTCAGTTAAATACCTTACTGCAGTGGCCTGAAATGAATGTGACCCAGCATGGCTTTGTCTGGAGCCAAGGATTTTTTTTTGAAATTATGAATCTGTTCTTGTCCATGGCACACACACTCTATTTTTTGCTACCCAAAAAGCAGTCTGGAAGTGCCCTCATTAGCATTTTACAGCAGGCTTTTTTTAAATACTAACTGGACAAGCTTTTGTCCTAGCAAAGGGCACACCTGAAGAGAACATGAATTGTTTCAGAGCTGCTGCCTCTTCCTCAGGTGTGGGGAGAGAAGGGGATAGGCAGGAATCCACCGTCCTTCCTCTTGGCTTCTCTCCTCCTTTGGCCTCCAGCACTGGCTCCCCACAACAGAGGAGCAGAAAGAGTGTTGAGTACCCCAGTCTGCCCCTGGAGGCAATTTGAAGGCAATTGAGCGTTTTATTTTGGTAAATCACTGGTAGTTGTGAGTTTGGATGCTGTGACAGCAGCTCTGATGTGCATTGGCACACACAAAGAGCTGCAGCAAGCAATGCTGTTCCACACTCCCTGTTCCTCCCAGGTTACATCCTTCTGAAGGCACCCCACTGAAATAAAACATCGGGGTGTTTGTTGAGTTGGTTTGGAATTTTCTCCTGAGTGAAGCCAGGAGTTACAGTGACATGAAAGGCTGCTTGTGATCTGATCAAGTTACAAGGAGCCATGGTGCATGCAAAGAATTCAGCAGCCACAAGTCGAAACTGAGGCAGTATCAGTTTCTCTGGGTCTGGATTGAGGGCAGTAAGATGGTGTTTCATGTTTGGACTCGGGTGTTTATTATTTCTTATCAGTAAAACAGTCTCACTACTGTGAGTTCTGAAGCTTTTCATTAGAAGGCACAAAATGGCCAACAATCTCTTGTTACAAGGGCTTTTAAGAATAAACTATCAAACTAAGAAAGGACACCTAGATTATTTTCTCTTTTAATCCAATAACCGACCCCAAAGAGCTGAAATGGGGACTTTTCTGTCCAATTACAGAGTGCAAACCCATGAAGAAAAAGGAAGAAGCATGAAGAAGAAACCCAGGGCAACACCCTGTGCCCTCCATCTTGCTTCCATCCACAACATACTAAAAATCCCAAAACATAAATTTCTCACCCCAATCATACACCTACACTCTCTCTATATTCTATTTCACACTTTTGTGGATTCCAGTCTATCTTGAAGTCTGGGAAACTTTCTCTATGAATGTGGGTCAGGGCACCCCAGAGCAGACACAGAAATATTCCCAGTGCCCTGGGTTTACACAAGGCACCATCCCTTGGAAAAAGCATTTACAAAAAAGCATAGAGATCATTTAGAAAATGAGGACAGTGAAGAAACATGCTGATAAACTTGTGGGCAATCAGCACATGGATGAGAAATTGTAAGAGGAGCTGAGGAGCACACGGGGATGGGCAGACACTGCAAGGGCAAGTGGCAGCCACAGGAGGAGAAGAAATAGGGGATGTAAGTGGAGGGTGCAGTGCTGGAGACATGGCTGGAGGCAGACACCTTTATGGGAGAAGATTCTGGGGCCTGGCACTGTGCTCACACCTGCTAAAACACTGCTGGAAGTGATGGCTTCACACACAGTTTGAGTTATGCTGCTGCTGGCCCTGGCCAGCAGGATGTTTTCACACAGACAGCAGTAATTTGGGCATGTTACAGCTAAGATCAGGTTTGAGTACAATTTTTGAACCATGCTGTCCAGAAGCAGGATGCTGGCCACAACTTAATTGTCAGTAGAGAACTGAGCAGAGTGATTTTTTTTTATCATTCAGTTATTAAAAGTTCAAATAAACACCTCAGATTTTATTCTTTACTGGTGTTTAATAAAACCTCTAAAATTTTCTCAAGGCATCCACTGATGTCTGCAACCAATCACTAGTTATTGGCAAGAGTGTAAACAGTAACACTGAAAGCTGCTGGGAGCAGGAAGGAGAAAGGAAGAGTGTCAAAGCTTCCCATTATGTCTTATGTACTTTCCATACACCATTCCAGAAAAAAACTGAATCCTGAACTGTGCTGTAAATCCTGCAGTACCCACATGAGGTGCTCCTGTTACTTCCATTTGACCAACTGATTCTATAGAATGAGCTAATATTTTTTCTGCTCCTCAAAGCATCACGACAGTACAAAAGTGATTAGAATTACCAGCCAACTGGCATGATGCTAATGTGAGCTCTCCAACTGTGCAGCTGCTGCCCTGGCACCCTCTGCTCTTTAGATAGCAACAGTTGCATATATTAATTATGCCAGCAGGGAGACAGCAAATTTATGACAGTGCTTAGGGGAAAGCTGAATGCACCTGGCATTTACACAGAAGAGCAGAAAAGGGAGCAAGCAATGATCTTGCCTTTTCACTGGTAATTTAAACAGTTATTCTTATGACTTAGGCACTCTGCCATAGGTTGAGGTGAGTGGAAATGTATTTTTAAGGTAAATGCATAGATTTAATCCCTTAAAAATGCTTTTAATTACCTCTCTTCCAAGGTCTTTAGCAGGTGTCAGCCTGGATAGCTCATGCCCGCAGTGTCCTGCTTGCTTGTGTGAGGATGCTTTGCAGATTCCCAGAGGTGAACCCCGGGCTGCCACAGCCCCTGGGGGCTGCCCAGAGCCCCCGGGATTATCAGAATTATCAGAGGCTGACTAATCCTGGCCACAGGAGGAGCTCCTGCCTTGGCAGCCCCTGCCCCTCCCCGCTGCCTCCATCCTGCTGCTCAAACAAAGCATCACTCCTGCACTGCTTGCTGTAGCAGCTCAGCCAAGGAAGCCAGGACAAGACAATAGACACATAACTGATAACCTTGTTAACTTGGTCGAATCAGAGCTCCTAACAAGTAGAAGAGTTTTGTAAAGTGGAATAAAAATATTACAAATATTTGTTGTCAATGGCTTTTCAGCTGTGCCTTTGAAAACATAGTGTTTCTTGTGCTTTTATTTAAGATTAAAGCTAAGCTCAAGGACACTAAACAACAGGAACAAGGACAGAAACTACATTTAAAAACCCTCACTACAAATGCTAACTGCAGCAGGCAGGCAGACTTCATTGTGTTGAAACATCAGCAACTAAAATGACATAAAAAGATATGGATGTGCCATTCCAAAAATCCCTGTGAAGTAACAATCTACAATGAGCTGTTTCATATTTTATTAGGACTAGGCTGTGGCAGTGCCAGAAATCCTAAATGAAGGGCACTGTGTATTAACAGTGTCACACTAGCAAATAAAGAGCAAATTGGTGATCCCAACCACATCCATCACCCATTGCTCCTCTCAGAAAAGAGTCTGAGCTTCCCTTCCCACAGCAGCTGCCCTGATCTGACTGATGTCCCACAGCAGGGAGAGAAGGCAGAAGGCAGCACACCCCACAGTGCTCCTCCTGGGCTGTGCTTCCTGAGACAGAGTGTGCACACATGTGAGTTCTGCTTAATTAACAACCAGCAATCCACAAATCCCACTTTTCTGTGACTGTTAGTTTTTTCTCCATTACCTAACCATAGTAATCATATTTTTCATTTCAATGCATTCTGCCTTAAAAATTGTTGAAGACATTTATAAATGCTCAAACAAAAAGTTGTATGCAGTGCTAAATAATGTCTACAAAAACTAGAAAGAGAGAATGTGTTATCTGTGGTCTTGACTTTCTTCCCTTGGAGGAATCATGGATCACATGGGATAGGAATGTGATTTTGCTTGTACCATTTCCCAGAGGCAAGTGAAGAGTCATAATGTGAGATGCTGTTTAGGCAAGGGATTTTTTTTAATTCAGGGAATTAAAATTAATCAAATTGGTAGCATTTGTTCTATTTTTAGGCAAGATGAGCAGAAAAAAAACCTACAATATATAAATAGTTGGAGGAAACACTTCAACCCAGATTTCTCTGCCTTTCAGTGTTTCTAAAAGTGGCATTAGTTACTGAAAAGTAAACTGTTTTCTGAGAATCTGCCTAGTGCTGAGCACTCATGAAAATCAGATCACTTGTCTACATGCCAGAAAATAGATTGAGAGATCTAACTTCAGGCAGCCAGACTTGAAAGGGAAGAATCAATCTTGAGGAATCTTACTGCTCCATCTGTACAGTTGCATCAGTGTAATTTTTGGTGTAGGCATTATTTTTGTAGAAGAAATTGTCTTGTTTATCTTAGAGAGTCTATTTTGGGTTCTGCTTTCTGGCAGAAGGCAGTTGCAGTTATATTGGTAGGTCTGTGGCTTAGAAAAGCAGCACAGTAAAACCATGAATTTTGAGGAAAAGTAGCTATATTTTTAAAACGCTTTTTTTGTAGCAGAAGTGTAACTCCCTGGGATGTCCTACTGATACAACTGCCTTAAGAATTGCAATTTTTACCTCTTCAAACTGCGCTACCTGAGCTTGCAAGAATGTGTCTGTGTGATGGCGGGACAGGGTCTCCTGCATTGGATGGGAAGAGGAGGGGGAGCTCCAAATCTCTGTTTCACATGACCAGAGAGGCAGGGGAAATACCCCACATGGAGCTATTGGAGAGCGTCACGATCCGTCCTTACGAACGGGGTTTGTGATGGTTCATGAATTGATCTCAGGGTGCAAAAAACCGACACGGCACAAGGGGGTTTGCAATGATAATCAAAACAAATGCACCTGTATTGAATGACTACAGCAAAATGTGATACAGAGATTAAGGGAGAGAAAAATATAGAGAAAGAGAGAGAAAAGAGAGAGAGAGAGAGAGGGAAAGAGGGGGATATAGCTACCAAACGTAGAGACAAAGTCCATTGGTTCAATTCAGTCGAGGATGTGCCTGTTACGTCGGGAGATCTCAAAATCTCTAGCTAACTCAGAGGTTTTTATTATGATAATTCTACTGAAAATTGGGGGGGAACAGATACAATAAGGAATAGGTGTAACAGGTAGTCCATGTTCTCAGCAGTCCAGTGGTCACAAACTGCAGGCAAACATCTCGCTTTGGTCAGCTTGCCTCCCCCTCACACCTCCCCCGGGCTGGGGGTTTCAGTCCCAGCCCTTGGAAAGAGGAGAGGGGGCCTTTTCACATTGTGGTTTTTAATGGAGAGGTTTTTTACATCTCAGTCTGTCTGTCATGGTGGTTGCAAACGGGTGAGAGGGGTCTGCTGCTGCCAAGAGCTCAGAAGTCCAGCCAGGCCAAGAGGTGGGACAGCTCCCAAGGCTGTTGTTGCAAAAAGGGCACAGTGCCCCCTTCTTCTTCTCACTGGGCTCAGGGTAGCATACAGCAAACAACACCTGTGAAAACAGTAGCTTAGCAATGTTTTCAGCTCTCGAGGCCTTTGGGGTGCGTAACTTTCTCCTACAGAGAAGACGGGGTTGGGGTCTTCTCTTCAGTGGTCCTCAAATGACAGTCATGAGGCAGATGAGGGAAAATTCCAACAGACTCTCACAGGGAGAGAGAAGTGGGCTCAGATTTCCCTGATCCTTTGGGGCAAGGGGATAAAAATTTTGTGAGTTTTCTTCAGCCACAGCCTGGGGCTGTTGTTAGGAGGGGCAGGGGTCAGCCCCTTCTCTGGCGCTGCTGTAGGACAGGGTGGGTGGCCAAGCCTGGGCAGCCTGGTCTGACACCAAAATCAGCCTGCTCCAGCCAGCAGCCTGGGACAGGAGGTCTGCAGAGGTCCCTTGCATCTTAGTTGATTTTAGGATTGTGCAGTGAGACAGTTCCAGGGAAAGGAAGGAATCAGCTAGCTCCCTCTCCTTCCTCTCTCCTCTGTCATGAGCAGGGTGATGCGCAAGAAATTAAGAGTCAGGAGATTATTCCAACTATAAAAAGACAGTCACATAGTAAGAATTTTCCTTCACAAGTTTCTCCTCAGCCTCATAAACTGGGCTCGAATGCTCTTTGCATCTTTAAAAATCTCACTGTTAAACAGGAATCTTTAAATTAGTTTATCAATTTCCAGTGGAAAACTCAGAATTTTCTGTGCTGAGTACATCATTAAAGTCCTACTTCAAATCACAGAACTTAGGGCTACTGAGAAAAAGGCTTTTGGGGGAAGTGTCTTGATTTTATTTTTCATAGATGAAAAAATAATTTAGCAGCTTTTTTTAAAAATAAATCCAGCTGCTACAAGGTCAATACCATTTCACTGAATCCCCATGTGCCTCTGAAAAATAATCTTCTGCTGAAAATCAAGAACCCCAGTGACAGTCTTGATCCAGCAAACAATGTAAGTATGGGTTTAAAGTGAGTGTTATCCACTTCACCAGAAAGGATAACATTTCTGTTACAGTAGGCAACCTTATGAATAATAGAGATGGGAAATGTATGGTTTCTGTCTGAAACCATACAACTGGCTGCTTCATTTCTGCTACTGTGCTCCAAAACCTTGTAGAATATGAGAAATTTTAGTTCTGCTAATGATGCATCATATGAAAGATCAATGTTTGGATAGCTTTAAATCCCCAGGAACATCTATTAAAAAAGACTAACTCTTCACTGAACTGTATTAAATAGTATCAAAATACTTCCACTTTTTAGGAACATCCCATAGAATGAAAAGAAAAGAAGTTTATATTTCCAAATAATTCTTTATTAGAGCTACAGTATCTAATGGCATTGTAGTGGATATTTTTAAGATTACAGAGAGTATTATTTCTTATCCAATTCAATATTATTTGTCATCTGTCTTTGTTTAACACTAGAAGAGGAAAAAAGACATAATTTCTACCTCCCTTTTTTAATTAGGGGTATATATGGTGAAACATTATATCTGCATGATTTTTACAAGTTCTCTCTCATTATATTTTCCAATATTTGCAAGTTCTGTATGATTTGAGAAGACTGTTGCTTTTCTCCAAGGTGAATAAAATAACATTTACTATATCCTTGTTTAATGTTTACTGTTTGTTTTACTATTTTTCACCTTAATGAATGCCAGGTTTAAAAAAAACAAAGTTCTTTTCAGGCTTGAATATTAAGCCTCCAAAAGCAGATTTTGGAAAGAATTTTAGAGTCACTTTACATATGTAAAAGTAGGCAGAAGTCTGGTGCACATTGATATATCCCCCCTGGATTTCAGAGGGTGCTGAGCACTCACATCTTGTGGGTCTAAAGAGGACCTGGACCTACTTTGTGCAATCTCCTCCTTGATGGCTCAAGACAACCAGGCTGACTTTGTTACCACCTTCTCAGGATGCATCTAAATAAAATTCTTTCATAGAGTAGTCATTTGCCTCATTAAACATGCTCAGAGAAGCTGATATTTTGTAATTTCTGCTGTAAATTTGTTTACATTATTTTGATTGAAGATAAAAATAAAAATTAAAAAAGGCAGTCTGGAATTAGCTCAGATTTCACAAAGTCTTCCAAGGTTAGTAAGGAAATAGAAACTACTCTTAGCACTACCAGTGAACTTTTGTTGGTTGGTTTTGGTTGGGGTTGGACACAACTAGAAAATAGCAGAGGTCCTTCAAAGCAGATTTGCTTTCCCCATGCAGGAATCTTGACTTATCTCTGTGGTTTGGAATTTTCTTTGTCTTACTAAAGTCTGCCTTTGCTAGGAACAGCTCCAGCCCGAGGATATATAATCTATACACAATCATGTCCTAGGTTACAATATAAAGATGTAGTCCATTCCCATCCTCAAAGCTGCTGAAACCAGGAGGGGCATTGTTTTTCCTTATCTCCTGTTAATGGGCCCATCAATGCCTTGCCAGTGACTCAGGGATAACTCCCTCCAGGAGCCATTTCTGTCTAAAGGGTAATCAAGGACCCACCCCACGACTCAGAACGATATCAGCCCATTGTGAGATGCTCTGCCCAGGGGGGAGGAGCTCAGCATCCCCACCTGGATATAATCTGGGCTTTGGGACAGAACAGGCAGCCCTTACCCACTGGTTTCCAGAGGACAAGAGCTACTGGATCGTTTCTACAGGATCACCACTTCAACAAGACCATTTCATCTGGACTGCTACCACCACCCTAACTAGCAGGGTGTCAGGTTGCATTCTGACTCTGTCAGTGTGTTTTCTTTTGTATTATTGCATGCATTTTGTTTCTTTTCCCTTTTCCTAATAAATTGTAATTCTGACTTGGAGTCTCTCACTGGTTTTGCTCTCAAACCAGAACAATACATGAACAGAGCTAAGCAGCTGTCTTGCAGCATCAGCAAGAACTGCTTGCTCTGTCTGAGCTTTGAGATTCTCAGTTGTGCCTGTTTACAGCCACACTGCAGGTCAGACAGGGCAACAGAAACCAATCCCTAGAGTGAAGCCACTCCAGCTGGAGACTTGGCACTCACCCTCTGTGTGCAGAGTTTCAAGACTTTACTCCAGATCCAAATTAAAATGCTAATTTAAATACATCTGCTTGACTGGATGAAATGTGATATCTTTTTACTCTTTCCCAGAAATAAGAGTTGCTAAATTAAAATTTAGACTCCATCACTGGAGGACATGCATTTTCTGCACTGTGAACCTGATACTTTCCCACCTCTGAAAGTATTTGTCTTGCCACTTGCTTATCCTGTCTGGCTATTTGTCAAAGTGGCAGGAAAAGGATGAAAGCAAGCAGATTAAGCTTAGAAAGCTATTTGCAAATTTTCTAGTTAATTGAAGGGCTGCTAAGGAGGTTATAAGGAACTCAGTTTGGGCAGATGCAGTGGTGCTGTAGCCCGTGTTAAGAGGGAAGGAGCAGTGGCTGTCAGCCACTGCAGTTTCACTCTTATGGCTGAGGATTGCTTTAAGCTACCATCCAACTGGAATGACTTGGCAGGAAATAAATTCTTCATGTCCACCACTCCTTTCCTCCAAATCCCCTCATTTGGAGCTGCAGGAAACAGCAGTGCACACAAATGCAGGTAAGGGAGCTGCCTCTGCCTGCTGACCCAAGGGGAATCCATGTGGTCCATGCCCCCCACACCACAGCCCACTTCTCCAGAGGTTTGGCCAAGCTCCCATTCCTGCTTATTGTGGTGTGAAAATAAGGCCATAGCAAGTAGTAACTATTAGTGAAGCAAAAGCTAGAGAATTTAATGATGCTTTTCATTGGCCACAGTTGCAGAGATCAGTCTGTTTGCTAGTATCCCACTTAGTCTCTCACTGTCCCTCACTAGGATGTGAGTAAAGCTTATCACCTTTTCACTTCCATAAACTTCCATACACTTCTCCATAAAGGAGGTTTTCCAATTAGTTTCCCTAAATCCTTACAGGCAGGTTCTGAAATCTGGGTGGAATCGTGGTTGAGGTGAACACTGAGCAAAAGGTGAAAACAACTGAAAAAAAAATTGTCTCTAATGACTATATCAGGTAAAATCCCATTGTCTTTCTATTAATGTGATGTTTGACTGGTAAAGATTATCAACTCCATATCATATTGCTCAATAGCTTCTCTTTTTTGGAAAAGCCCAAGACCTTTTTTTTGCCATAGAATGTAGGTTTGTAAATACATATGGTTTGTAAAGCCATAGAATAAATTATTGCCACATCTGAAATACCAACTGCATTTTGGGGTGTCTTTACCTCTCCCCAGCTACTGTTATTTCATTAAATTCCAAATAAAATAAAAAAAGGTAGGGAAGGTGTCATTGAATATAAAGAGATTCAAGTCATTCCTGACATATCCCCAAATCTATCGTGTTTTATAGCTCAATTGACCCAAATAAATAATAAAAAAAAAAAAAAGGTATTAAGTCTAATGAGATGAAACCCAGTGAACCAACATGGTTTTATAATATGGCAAAAAATATCCTGTTTTAACCTTTTGTATACAGACAGTATTGTTGCTATTATTATTGAGCAAGTATGTCAAGGGCATGAATGCAGCATTTATATCAAAGGGGAACATTCATATTAAGCATTCAAATTAAAAGGAACTCCTATTAAAAAGCCGAGTGAAGTTGTTTTTCATGGAGAAGTCGCTGGGGTTTATCTGGTGCTGTGATGTTGCTGTGCTCAACAGCATGTATTAAGCAATAAAATGTGACAGAGAATGCAATGCTGAAGGTTAAAATATGACTAAAGGTGCATTATGAGTCACAAGGCTGAGAGAATAGAGATTTCAGTCTGGAGAGCAAGGCAGTCACCTTCTGAAAATGGACTGCCCAAAGTGACTTATGATTATTGTATAAATGTAGAACACCTGTAATGCTATGGTTAACTATGGATTCCCAGATCCAGGTCATTCTATTACCTGGTTGGAGGTGAGCACTGACAAGGGAGGCAGCTGCCTGCACTGTCAGTAAAGTATGGCCAAGTCCAGACATACATATTGGCCAGGAAGTGTAGATTTGAGTTGTTAATTTCTTAAAAATTTCTAAATGCTTGAAGTCTAACTTGCTGAACTACTTAACTCAGCTGATAAGCAGGAATTTCATGCTTTGCTCCATATTTTCAGATATTACATAAATCACATTATTTTGGAAGGAAAGATGGTTTTAATGTTTAAACAGTAGCTTGGATATATTAATTTCAAGATAAATCATTTTAAAAATTCAATTTCTGACCTAAGATCTTGAACAAACCCAAAGTTAAACCTTATTTATTTCAGTGCAATGTAGGACTTATTACAGAACCTCATTTAAAATATAAAAAAAACTTTTGCCAAATTACAATGTAGAAGATGGCAATAAAATTAAACTGTCAGATGTTACTTAGCAAATCAAGGTATTGGTTTTTTTTTCCTTTTGAATCAAGCCTTTTGATGTTCTTCTAAGCTCAAAATTGATATAGAAACCAAATTAAGACAGTGTCTCCTATGTATCCATTTCTTATTTCTCAGTGATCAGTATACATTTCAGAATATATGAATAATTGTCCTCTCTTTACTTATAGAGTTCTCTTTATTCATAGAACTGTCAGTGCTTTGCAGTTGCCTGCAAGAACTTTAGGTTAATTTAAACCTGAACCAGACTCCTTGAGCTACACCACTTCAAAAGGTCAGAAAATGACACCTGGCCCATTCATGGACAGTTCTTCAAAAAGAACAGAAGCTTCCAATGGGAAATTTCTACTTGTGAGCAAGCAGCTTAAAGAATCATTCTAAAACTAAAATACAAAGCAAAGGTTTTGCCAAGCTCATAAGCCTGTGAAGGTCAGTTCATGTAAAAAACCCCAAAATATCATCTCTAACTGGTTTCATTGTTTTGAAGAGTGAAATACATCCCTTGCTACCCAATTAATGGTGGTTTAGTGCAGTAGGAAGCAGTGACACATCCTACTCAGCATGACAGCTGAGGACACTGGTCCCCAGCTTTTGTCCCAGCAACTGAAGGGTGGAAAACTGGTCAGAGGATCAGCAATGCATTCCCCTAGAGATACTTGTTCTTGCATTACAAAGTCTCTTCCTTTAAACTTTCCTTAAAACTGTGAATCCCACACAATAATTTAGAAGTCTAATTGACAAAAAAACTGTTGATATTTGTCCTTGTCTTCTTGTGATCAATTGACTTTCCCTTTAATTGCACTACCTCAGCTGAGGTCTGCAATGCACCATTTCTTAGGCTGCTTTGATAAAAATACCTCAGGCTCGTCTTACTCATCCCCCAGGTTAGGAGATTATTTTGCCTTCCAAAACATGCTATAGGGAATTTATGATTTTATAGATTAAATGGTCTTAACTAAACATTAATTTAAATTGTTTAACAATAAAAAGAAATAAGAAGAGAGAAATGCAGGCATGAAAATTCAGTGAAGTATTTTCTGTCTCTGCCAGCATTCACTCTTGTAATTATGTATAATTGATAAAATTACATAAATAAACTTTATGATTCAGATTCAATAATATGCTCCCAGGCCTGTGTGGAGGTTTCCAGGATTTTTTTCTGCCTTTCTTTCAGTGTCTTCATTCTTCTATCCATCTTGCTTCTCTTCTCATTGCTCTTGTAATTATCAGACATTTTGTGCTCATTATTACCAGCACATTTTCCTACAGAAATATTCAGTTTTATAAAGAAGAAAATAGAAAAGGAAAAAAAAAAAGCTGCATAGTTATACAGCAGAGTCTCCTATTCAACTATTCATAATTGTATTCCCAGAATAAATAAAGCACTTTCTTTCCTATATTTTACTTATCTTTACAATCAAACATTTTGGGTCTTCTGATGTATCCAAGTATGGGTATGAATGTATTGAGTAAGTGTGCACACAGAAATGGTAGCAAAGATAAAAAAGAGCTTACTAAATCAGCATGACAAAGGCTGTCTAGCTGTACCTGAGGGCAGTGATCCCTAAAGAAATGAAGAATGAATCTATTAAAAGTGAAAAAGAGAAGTTTGTTCTGTGCTGATCTGTGAGGCCAGCCATGACATGGTGATTCCTGGAAACAGCAGAAGGAAGCTTGAAACATCAGGCAATTCCTGCCTTTGCAGGGCCTAGTTACAGGACTTGAGAGCATCAAGAGTAGAACTAAATTGGATAAATAGAAACATTGGGAAAGGCCTTGGGAAGAGATACATTGATGATTTGCAGTCCATAAAAATGCCCATTACAGAAAAGAGGATGGTGTGATACTTAATGTGTGATGAAGAAACCTCTGGATGTCTGCTTGCTGCTTTTATGTAATTTACAGAATGGAACAATTTCAGAAATTCTCTAACAATCTTTAATCTTCTATGTGAAATTATTTAAAGTCTGTGCATGTGCACTGGAAAACAGTTCTATTTTCACAATTTGAGGAAGTCTGAGTCGTGTTACTAGATTTTATAATGCTCATGAAAAAGAAAGGAATAGTCTTTTCTGTTGCAGGAATGTCTTGTGGCATGACAGAAAGATTCAATTGTCACAATAATTCATCCCTCCCACTTTTCCAATTTGTTAGCCATCTTTTGCTTTGTCAAAGTTGGCTCAAGAGTTGTTGTTATATTGTGTCTTCAAGCATTTGTAATTGTAATTAATTTATGTGCTCAATTGTAAGACTTTTGTAAGACAAAGAAAATTCCAAACCAAAGGAATAGGGCAATTAATTTTCATGTGACTCCAAAATTCAAACATTCACTCTGTGATTCTTTAAATTACGCACATCACTAGAAAGGTCTTCAAGACCTTCCTGTCTTTACAAACCATACCCACATACTCTGATGAAGAATGGACTATGGACATGTAAACTGTCTGCCAGTAGTTCCCACAATTATAAGTATCTTTTTCTATCTTTTTAGAATGCCCCCCTTTTCCACTCGAATACAATGCCAGTCCTTTTTAGCACTATTCTAAGTTAATTCTTTTCAGTATTGCTGCTTTCCTTATGAACACTGCTCTATATTCTTTTTCCTTATGCTTTAGCAGTATTAAAATATTCCTTCTTTAGTCACCAACAGCTTGAGCAATCCAGAATACACAATCTGCCTCTCTTCATTATTTAAGCACCCCTTCATTATTTTTTTTTTTTGGCCAAAAACAGCAGCAAAGGTTTATCTTTTCTTCCTAATAAAAGCACCAAATTAACAACCAATATCAAAGCAAAGCAAAGATTTATATTTTCTTGTCTATAAAGCACCAAGCAATGCAGTGGCAAGCAGTCATTCTGGTGGGAAGACTTCAGCAGGCTTCTCTCTCTTCAGCCATCATTTCCCATGGACCAGTGCAGCTGGAGAGCCAGGCAGGGCTTTGTCCATTTCATGGACCCACACCAGTGACACGTGGCGTGATCTCAAACACTGTTCCCCACTTTGTAAAGATAATTGTTTTCATTCCCCTTCAGAAAACAAGAAGCCCATTAAGCCCTACATAAGATTAGGTGGCTTGAGACAGAACATAAAATTGAAAAGTAATGTAAGACAAAAGCAGATCCTTAAGGTCACATCGCTGTATGTCATCTATCTATATTGCAGTCTTGTAACCTTCCTGTCCAAATATTATGAAATAAAATGCTTCTCATTGTACTTCTATGAAGTCAGGAATCTTCCATTAAGAAGGGTCATTTTAAGGCCACAGCCCTTTGTTATGTTACTTCCACATTGTTCTCCTGCTAGGGTGCCCAAAGGGAGGAATAATGTAGACATTGCTAGTGACTGTAGTCACAATGTTATCCAATCAAAACTTGATTGGAGTATTAAATGTATGATACTTGTGTGAAGGACAGTCTGTACCTTAGGATTTTTTTTTAAGAACTGATAATAGTCAGGCTGTTAAAAAAAAATAAGAAGAAGGATTAAAATTAAATGTGTATTTTTCTCCATTGTGCTGCATCTGTTTTCTGTCAGAATGAATCCTGCTGATCTTGGTTTCAAGGTTTCCATTCTGTGTGCTTTTAAACCAAGGTCAAGCAGTAGGCAGCAGAGGAACCTTGAAGGTGTCATTGGCTAGAAATACATAAGCTTTATAGCTACACCACTAATTATTTATCATTCATAGAAAGAAATATAGATGGGCAGAATGATATAGATACTGATACTTCTATAGCTGTACACAAATCAGAATAGGAAAAGACAGAAGTTTATTTGGCTGTGCATGTGAGTATACATGTACTTTTATTAGTGAGTGCAAATGTCTATATGGTGATATGTGTTCCAACCTCTGTGTCCAGAATGAAAATGTTTCCTGTAATGTGCTATATTGCTCACACATATGGTCTAAGAAGCCTGAGAAATCTATGAAGGGAAAAATCATTTAACAAAGCTGTCTGCCTAGTGTGGTTATATACTACTGTGCATTTTTTCAAGGTGGTTTCTTCTCATTAAAAGTAAAGCCCTTGGAATGAGGCCTTACACCTGAGAAAGCAGACATTTTTTAGGGGGAAAAAAAGAAAATGTTACTTTAATAAATTGGGCCCTTCTCTCCATTCCTTGCTCTGTTTTTCCTTAATTTTGTGTTTGCCTTGAAGAAGGTACAACATCCTTGTACACATTACCAGTAACTTATGACTTCTCATGCATTATCTGTTTAACCTGAATTTAAAGCAGAGTTTATAGGAATGGTTAATGTATATTCAGGGAAGACATCCTATTTTTCTGAGGCAGATGTGACTTCTGAAAAGCAGCAGAAGCCGGGCTTTCTATTTGTCAGACAGGCACCATGCAGACTGACACACTGGGCTCTCAGGAGACATAAAAAACAAACCCCAAATAACTCATCCTCTGAGTGTCCAAGCATAGGGGCAGTTTTTCCTCTCCAGCTGTGCCTACACTCCTGCACAAGCAGTCCCTCTCAGGATAACAGAGAAAGGAGATAAGAGACCCAACCACCCTGACCCCAAGATGCGCAGGCCAGGGAGCTCTGGCGCTGCACCTTGGCTCAGCCCCTGGCTGTGGCTCCAGATGTCAAATGGGACAGGCCAGGACATCCCCAGCCAGGACTGGGAAATCCCCGTGGGCTGGTGCTGCCTGGAGCACTGACTGCTGGCACTTTTGAGCTGCTTCCATCACCAAGACTGCTGATGCAGGTCTGCTGATTGCAGCAGTCCAGGTCAAACACAGCACAGGAATCTGGGGGGGGGGGCTCTGCCAGAGCAGCTTTGCTCTGGCTTTGTGCATTAATTGCTCATTAGCAGCTGAAGTGCCTTACACAGCCACCAGGGCAGTGTCTGCCAGTTCACTTTCATCAAGGAATCTGTTTGCATCCTCCAGGACAAATCTCTGATGTGAGATGCAGTAAGCAAGACAGAAGTGTAATCCTGGTTCAACATGGTCATTTCATGGATGTGGCATATTGATTTACTGCTCCTGTGTGACTTTCTTCATTTTCTGTAGGCAAAGTATGCAAAAATACTCTGGCTTCACAAATACAGATATTTTTCATAAGAAAAACCCCAGTGTTTGAAAGAGGACTGAGTTTGATTCACACAGTGTATGGGTTTTTTATTCAAACTGCCAAAAATTGCTGAATTTATGCTGACCTAATAAAAAAATGGAAGAAAAATTCCTTTCATAAACTTCCTTCTCTTTAATGTATGACTGAAAATGTTTCAGTCTATCTATCAAAATTATCACTGATGCTAACAAACTCATATTTCACATATATGAAATATATGTGAACTTACAGAGGAACCATGGACAGAGGAACTCATATTTGCCAGGGAACCATGACATTCCTTTATTAGGGAATAAAAATTCAAAAATACCCCATCTTAATTTAAGGGAAAAAAATGTATACTCAATTTAGGCCACAGCACAGCACACTGCTTTTTCTTCCTTTATTGTCTTGTCCTCTCTAAGCAATTCTGTGAGATCAAGATCAGCTCTCAAAACTTCTCCTTTTATAGAAGAAGCACCAACACCTACATTTGGTGACCATTAGTACATGCTTTCTCAGTTTCTTCAAGTCCTTCCTCTCAAATGAGGATGATATTTTCTCCCTCCCTTCCACCCCCTCAATCCCCTATATTTTCATGATTACTTCCAATTTTGTCTGCCTTGTCTGCTGCTTGCTTTCTTCCCACTCATCCAGAGTGCTGAGACACTGGGGTAGCATTTCTGTCACTGATAAGAACAAAGAAAGTTATTTTTAAGACTGAAAATTACTGCCTGCATGAAGGTGACAAAGGTTCACAAGAAGCTCAACATGACCCAGCAATGTGCACTCACAGCCCAGAAAGGCAAATGCATCCTGGACTGTGTCACATCAGCAGTGGGTAAAGGGAGGGGATTCAGCCCCTCTGCCCTGGTGAGACCCTCCTGGGGTCATCAATGAAGATCTGGGATCCCAGCACAGGAAGAACATGGACCTCTTGGAGACCTTTCTCATGGCCTGAGAAAGGCCATGAGATGATCAGAGGAGCAGAACACCTCTCCTATGAAGATGGGCTGAGAGAGTTGAGGTTTTCATCTTGGAGAAGACCCCAGGGAGACCTTCGAGCTCCTTCCAGTACCTAAAGGGAGCCCACAAGAGAGACAGAGACAGGGATTTTTTACAAGGGCATGGAGGAATGATCTTAAGCAGAAGGAAAGTAGATTTAGATTAGATAGTAGGAAGAAATTCTTTACTGTGAGGATGGTGGGGCACTGGCAGAGTTGTGGATGCCCCATCCCTAGAGGTGTTCCAGGCCAGGTTAATGGAGCCTTAGGCCTGGTCTAGTGGAAGGATTCCCTGCCCTTGGCAGCAGGGTTGGAAGCAGATGGTCTTCAAGGTCCCCTCCAACCCAAAACATTCTGTGATTCTAGAATCACTTGACATAGAAGTCAGGAAGTTTTGTTTAGATTCTACTGTCATGAGAATAATGGATTGTGGCTTCCACAGGATTAATTGCTTATAAGTTTTGTTGAGTTTCTGATGACCAAGGTGATGAGGCATTAACTGTCCATGAAGTGTTCCCTCTGGGACAGGCATCCACTTTTCTCCGTGTATGGAGCCTCAGATACTTCAAATGAATGGGATATTTACTTCAGCCTTTTTTCAAAGTGGGCCTGAAAAGCATTTTCCCCATCTACCCAGCTCCCTCATATGTGAAAATATAACAGCTGAGATTTCCACAGGTTGGTCAATCCGAAATCTGCAAACAGATACAGGTTTGTAGCGGAAAAACTAGGTAGGACTAGGTCTAAAAATATTTTCATTTTTACTTGGGAAGAAGGGAAGGAGTGGAAGGCTGAAACTCAGCATATATTGACAAATTATTTTGATTTCTCTACAGATACATTTCAAGAGAGTAATGTATTAAATTTGAAAAATTACACGTAGCTGTATTTGTGATTTGCAGTGTCCTGACTGGACCCCATACCTTCACCCAGCACTGCTGCAGCTTCAATTCATACACCAAGGCTTGGGCACTCCAGAATTTACACACTATGGCCCAACTGCAGCAGTTTTACATGAGATTCTTTACAACTGAAAAATAGCTCAAATAGCATGTTTTATCAGAAATGGGTTTTGAGAAAAAATGCACTCCACAGGGAGCACATCTAAAACGGAGCTTTCTCCACAGGCACTCTCCTTTTATGCACATACAGCATCTGTAATGGAAATGAGCCTCCCCAAACTGCTGCTTTTAGGTGGAGAAAATGGGAGGGCAAAATGAACCCACAAGGCAGTTTCGTTATTTAGAAGGCAAATGGATCTATACAGGATTTATAAAACTTTTTTAAATTGATCACTGAGCTTGCTAATGTCTTGTACGGCTAACTGGGAGTAGACATATGACATCTGTGTTGCTTTAAATGTGTTTGAAGTTTCTTAGTATCAGTTCTTCTATTGTCAATGCTACCAGCAAATTGTTGCTCATGTGAGGTCATCAAAATCCTGGATATAAACATCAAGACTTGAGATGAATTTGATTTGTTGGGAATAGCACCACTTGGACAACTCTTAAAGTGAGCCTGCACCCTGACAAGATTTTCACAACAATATCTTTGCTTCATTTTTTTTTTTCCTCTGCCAATTAAAGTGAAAATATTCCTTTCTTTTACTGTCTGTCACATCACACCACAGAGTGGCAGTGTGTCAGGGTTGCTGGATCCTGCAGAGAGAGTGAGAAGTTGATCTATTTCTGCTCAGGAGAGGTGTGGCAGATGGGAGGGATCCCAGCAGGTGCCAGCACTGGCATGCTCTTCCAGCCAGACTTCCCTCCTTCCTTTTCCATTCTGGTGACTCCTCTCCTCCTGAGTGTAGCCATGATATTTTATGAAAAATCCTTTCCTTAGGATTTTTTCTCCTGAGAAGCTGAGGGGCCTCAGGAACAAAATGTAAACAATGATTATCTGCTGCTGTGGAATGCAACAGGTGCATCTGTGATTGGCTCATGTGGTTGTTTCTGATTAATGGCCAATGACAACCCAGCTGGCTCGGACTCTCTGTCCCAGACAGAAGCTTTTGTTATCATTCCTTCTTTTTCTATTCTTAGCTAGCCTTCTGATGAAATCCTTTCTTCTATTCTTTTAGTATAGTTTTAATATAATATATATCATAAAATAATAAATCAAGCCTTCTGAAACATGGAGTCAGATCCTCATCTCTTCCCACATCCTCAGACCCCTGTGAACACCGTCACACATGAGGTACCTCCCTCCCCACGTGGTAAGCACCTCCTTGTTCACTCTCTTCCTCTACCATCAAATTAAATTATGCTTGTTGATCAAGTGTAAAATTAAATACAATCTGTACTAAATAATTCCTGTGTCATAAACCCATTTGTGTGAGTTTTTTTTCCCAGACATATTAAAATAAGCAGCAGTCTGGTCACTGAAACTGGTGAGGGCCCCTAACATCTAGTTTGTGTTTTCATTTATATTGTGGGAATTGTAATTCCTGAAAAATTTCACTTTATAGAACTAATTTCTGGATTTTTCCCATACAGGAACACCAAAGAATGATTGAACTATTAAGCACAAACTCATCCAGGCTGATATCTGACTGCTACAGATGTGCGCTGGAAAATTATTGCATCTGAGTTGAACCAGGCAAAGATTCATATATTTTAATCCATGTTGATTAAATGAATATTTTTCCAGTGACATTTTACATTGCACAGGCAATCTGGCCTCTTCGAGGTTCCAAGAAACATTGATTGTAAAGGGGATCTAAGAGTCCTTATTAACAATTTTATTTCTCTAGGGTATTTAATTCAGAGCCCTTTAATACTGTGTTTGACCTTTCCTTTCCTACAAACTTATTTAATACTGCTCCTAAAAGTGATTTTTGGCATACTGTATTTTTATCCTTTTTTTTTGACTGAAAACTGAGCTTATTCTCATTATTTGTTTCTGAAAACCACCTTGGAATCCACAGACAAGGGCTTAGAATCTACAGAAGCAATTCTCTTCAGTTTCCTAATGTACATTCTTAAGCTTGTCTCCCTAGAGAAATACAGTCCTAATGAACCAAAACACACAAATGAAATTACCTACCGTTTGGTGTTACCTGTGTTTAAATGAGGTCATGTGAATTTTAGCAGTATTAAAATGCCCATTTATATATCAAATAGACAAAAAATTACACTTCCTTTAATTTGTTTCAAATTAATGTTTTTTTGACATGTTGCAAAAATTGTAGTTAAGCAAAGAAACCGTATCATAGCACCCTGTGCTGGTCTTAGCAAAAAAGAATTGTGCTTAGCAAATGAGCCTCTGTTTCCTCTCGTATTCTAATATAGTGTGGAGATTGAAAAAATAGATAGTGAAATGTTAAAAAGATCTTTCAGTTTTCCTGTATTAATTTGTGCTGTGAGTATTTTATCCCACCTGGATTTTAGCACAAGTTCTGCTCCCTGGCTCACTCTCCAGGCAAGTAACAAGCTGGACAGGACCCCAAGCCCAGGACCAGGTCCCAAACCAAGAGCCAGGTCAGGACCTAAATCCATCAACACATCCAAGTGTTGAGGCATCCCCTCCTTCCTCCTGCTCCTTCCTATCCTTCCCCACCTCCAATTAAAGTGAGATCCCCTTGTTTTCAGCTGAAGGGAAACCCAGGGAGCCCCAGCCTGTTCCCTAGGGCAATTCCCAGCTCCCAGTTTCTATTTGCTCTCTGCTGTATCACACTCTGCAGGGCCTGGGTCCTTGGGATACAATTATTACTTCTTAACCCTTCAAGCAGAAAATTTCTGGAATTATCATTTATTCCAATTTGAGACAAGCATCTCTACTTATCTCCTTCCTTTCACATGGCGAAATGTATCCCTTTTATTACAAATAAATGCAAATATTTATTAGCAATGTGTGCAGCCATTATTATTGTTGTCCTGGTTAATGCTGTCTCTGAGGCAACGGCATATGAAATACTGCTTGTGGCATCCCCAAGTGGAAGCAAAACTGCTCTTAAAATGTTCTTTGCAGAGTTTAATACAAAGAGTGAAAATAAATAATGTCAGGTCCTTGCCATGATCTGCCCATTTTAAACTTTTCAAAGGCACAAATCATCATTAATGAAGCACTTAACATTACACTCCCGACAGCACAGCATAAAAATTACTGCAGTCATCCAAAGGATAAGAAGGAGCATGGCAGATAACTTCTGGAGGGGAAAGATTTACACTCTTTTGATGAAACTTTATGGGTTCAAGTTTACATTAGAATAAAGCACGGGAAAAATGCTTATCTCTTGAAAGCTTTTAGGGAAGATATTTGGAAGGAAATTGTGGGCTTTTTCCCCAAATGAATGAAGAAATGTCAGAGAGCAAGGTCTCAGCAGTAGTGAAACCTGGTTTGCATCATCAGCTATTTTGGTATAAAATACTGTAGCTGGAGTAATAGGACACAGAGATTTGCATTATAATGAAGAAAAAAGTAAATTCTTTTATGCAAGTCCCCTTTGTTATATAGATTTAGTCACAGCTTGCTCCAAAATAGCTGACAGTAAGCTCAACAGCTGTTATCTAATGCCTAATTTCCTTCCTGTTTATTTGTAAAAGCAGAATATCATGCTCTTTGTATAAAATTATGCATAGAGGACAATCTCAAATTCGTATGCCTGAAAGGCACGGATCAGCACAAAGACTACTGTTTGTGATAAAGGACATGACAGGTGAGAGTCTGTGAGAAGCAAGAGTTTCACTCAGCTGCACTCAGAGGTGTGGCAGGGTTTCTGTGGAGCTGGGATGGACCCTGAGCAGGTCCCATGATGGAGGGGGACGTGTCTGGTGGCACAAGCTGATCAGTGCCATAAGGGAAAACCACTCAGCCCAGACTGCTCCCTGGTGGGACATTGATTTTAAGCCAGGACCTGGTGAAAGGGGAAGAGGAATAACTCTGCAGAGAGTAATTAGCATTTGTGACCAGAGCACAGAAAAATATAAGGATGGAGATATCATTTAGCAAAACCAAAATGAACAAATTAAAAATTTCAATGCCACATTTCATTGTGCAGCGATTTTGAACAGAACCAGCAGAAGGAAGAGGTAACCTTTAGCTTGGTTCCACAATGCACGTAACTAGAAATAGAAGAGTTGGGTGCTATGTTGCCTTCCAAGTGGAAAAACAAAAAAAAGCAAAAAACCCCAACCAACCACCCAAAACCCCTACCATTCATCAACATCTCACACTATTCAGTCCAGCAAGCACAGAATCCTGTTCTCCCATAGAAAGTGTTTTGAGGAAAACTAAGCAATATATTATATTCAGAGAAATGGTTTGCTCTCCTGAGCTTATAAAGATGGCATCTAGGTTCTGAAATTCAATTTGTCTGCTTATCAAGAGGAACATTTACTTTCCTCATTGCAATCAATTCCTACTCAAAATAAGGTGATGATGTTAAACACATATTTTCTCAAACTTGATCCACTTGATTGAAAATTTGGGATTTTCTCTCTAGTTATTAACTAACGTGTTTATTAATTCAATCCTACTTTACTTTCTATGCAAATATGTGATCTATTTAAACCCTGTTTGTATTGCTTCACACTTTCTCAGAGATTCACCTCATTTGCTAACATATCTTGTTTATCCTTTGTGAAGAACAGATTGTCTTTGTGGAAGGATCATAACCATCTTAAAGTCTTCTCTGCTCTCTGTGCTCTTCACAGTAATTCCCCAGAGTATCACAGACTCTCCCAAATGCTTCTGGAAATAACAAATAGCAGCAAAAAAAGCAGCACCAAATTGTGATGTATTCACATGTTACTAACCAAGGAAACTGTAAAAGAAAGGTAGCCAAAATTAAATTCCTGTTGATCCAAGATCAATATTTTGTTGTTATCTGCACTATAGATTGTTGTAGCTGTCAAATTTATAATCATTATAACAATATCCCAAACAGGAAACACAGAATTAACTCTATCCATAGGTTTCTAGAAAATGTATCACTAAAGTGCCACACAAAGGTGAAAGTGTTGCTTTTCTTTGACCAATTTTGGTCTCTATCAAAATAGGTCAAACATTCCTAAAGGATAATCTTTTCTTTTTTTTAAATTAGAATAATTTAAAGGAATTGGTGTGTAATGCACATCATTTTAAAAACAGTGCAACGAGCTTTCAGAAATAACACTATGATAACTCTGCCTCTGATTTTGTCATGGAATAATGTTTTCATTTGACCTATTTTCTTCCAGTATTCCTGATGGTTGCTGTGGGAAACCAAGACAATCCTGAGCTTCTGCTAAGTTGAAATGTGTCCCAGTGGTTATTAATTTTTTTGAAATATAGGGCTAATGTTTTTCAGCACAGAAGCTGGAGAAATAGGGATTACTGGGTATGTGATAAATGCTGAATATGACAGACTGCTGGAAATGTGTTCAGTACCATGAGGGGAGAATTTCAAAGGCAAAAGTAGGAATGAAGTGCCTTTGAACATTAATTGGTAGATGAGCACCCGTATCCTTGATTAACATAATGAGAGTGGGAAAGAATAGAAAATAACTTGGTCACTAGAAACCTGTTTCTTAACAGTCTTCAGTACCTCTTGATACTGAGACTAGAGGTTCTAAGGGATCACATCATTTTTCTCTTAATTTTTCTACAGAGGAAAATCATGCACTTGACTCACCTGTCCAGTTAATCACTACAGTCTGGTTTGGAGCTGAAAATGCAGGTTAAACCTGGTGAGTGCAAAACTTGGCTAAGAAAAGTCCCCTCTAATCTCACTGATTTTCTCTTCCCCATGTTGAAGATAATTTTGATCTTACCTGCTTTTGCATTCAGCATCCACACAGCTCTATTCTAATGTTTGGCACAATGTGACAAAGGGAGCGCCAGAATTGGGCAGTCTGACTGACACTTCTGTCATCGTGTCACCGTCACTCCTTCACTATGGCCAGTGGTTATTCTACATGAATACACATTTCAGAAACAATATCTGACCAAGCATTGAGTGTTTTTGCTAAGGGGTTGCAAGGGAGTAGCCTGTTTAGCCTGGAAGGACTCTGAAAAGACAAAAACTTTGATTTTTGTCTTTTTCTTTGATTCGTGACAGCTTGAGTGTTCTCAGTGAATCTACACATACCCCACTGTGCACCAAGCAGGACAAACAAACAGGGTACATGGTCAGCCCCTGCCTGGAAGGTGCTCAAGGACCAACCTGTGCCTTCATAGGCGGCTCCTGATCAGCTGCTAAAAATCTGGCAAATGCAGAAAGCTTTTATGAAATTAGTCTTGTCAAGCCCCAAAAAGAGCCAGGGCATTTCTTTGCCTTGCTGCTCTGGAGGCCAGAGAAATGTTTTCAGTGAGGCTGAGGCAGCACTGGGGCCCTTGAGCTGTTCCTCCCAGGGCAGCAGTGGAAGAAAGGCCATGCTGAGGCCTTTGGCCAGCAACAGATCGAGGTTCAGCTCCAGAAATCCCAAATGCCATCACAGCCACGGCTGTGAGCAGTGACCAGAGCCTCCACTGCTGCCTCTGCACTGGCACACAGGGTGGGAAAAGAGAATGCTGAAGCCTCACCTCTTCCTAGGACCAACAAATAAAGTGCACAGTAAAAGCTCCTGGTTTGATGGGAGCTTTTTATGATGGATGAAACATTATCTTTGTAACTGTTACGTGACATTTTGAGCCCTTCTGTGGAAAGCCTTTTCCATCAGAAATATTATTACTATTTATTATTTTCCATTTGGTTTGAGGTGCAGTTTATACACCAGTTATCTCTCTCAAGAGAAATAGACATCCGTGGCTTACAATTTGAGCTGAAAAGAGATCATTAACATGGTGACATTTGTGGAATCATTAGCAAAGGTGACAGATACCCTTGGCAGTCTGGGGAAAGATTTTATACAGTGCATAAAGATCCTAAAGGCATTCCTCATGAAGATCATAAAGACCTTCTGTCCCAGTGACACAAGTCACGCTCTGACCAACAGCACAAGATTTAACACTGATTCTGTGAAGACTGATTTTCAGTTTAGATACTTAAAATCATGCAGATGTTGGCTATGGAAGCCTAATGAAAGCAGAAATAAAAGCAAGGTGAAATAGCTAAACACAGAGAAACCTATCAGAGGAGATGTGCAGCAGTGTGAGCTGGAAGCAGGGTGAGGTGAGACACCAGCACACAGTGCAGAGGATGCCACACTGCTCAACACCTGCAGGAACTTCTGTGAGAGACATTGCACAAAAAGTGGGATTCGTATTTGTGTATTAAATCAAAGACAAAAAGATATGTTTGGTACATTCATTGGTAAGAAAAGAAAAGCAGAAAGCCCAGAGAGAATAATGTGTGTGCTTTTTTACTGCTCTTGTAGTATCAATACTGAATGACAGCTCTCCGGCTGCTCAAAAAATGTATCTCTAACCAACCAGTGATAAAATTCAGAAGAAAAGTTGAAGCAACAGAGCCATAATTTCCTCTTCCTACAGCAAACTGACTGAGGCAATTACACAGCCTAATGTCTTTCTGACATCCAGCAAACTCCTGTGGATAAATCCTCTCTTTTCCACACTTCAACACTCTTCAGTGTCACTCTTTGTGCACAGAAAAGGTAATGATTTAGACAGCAATTTCCAGAAAACTTTTCACATGCCATTCTGTCAGTAATCTTCATTCCGGGATGAAGAAACATTTCCAATGGTTTTGAAGTTTTGGAAGGTCCACTGAGATTTCCAAGACCAATTACAAAATGAAATACCTACTCACTACTTTAAACCTCCATTTTCAGCTCAGAGTGATATGATTTAATGCCTAGGATATCTGGGTATATTTTTTTTTTTTATTTTATTTAAGCAGTATGTTGCTAGATTTATAACCTATGGATACACATAAGATTGCTGTATCTGGACTTCTTAACTCACAGTCTTTGTCTCAACACTGAATGCCTGTGTTGAACAGGTTCCTATTGACACATCAACATTTCCTATTAATCCATCCCATGGTGAGAACCTCAAATGTCCTCCCCAAGGTCAGAAGTACCTGGGCAAAAAATTCCATGTAATAGCTCCTCATTCACTGCACAACATTCCTTTACAACTCTCTTGTTACATCCTCTTTCCCAGCACTTCCAGTCTTGCAATTGGATGTTGGATCTCTCCTGCTGTATTTGTGAGCCAGCTCTCTCCTTTTGCCTCTCTCTCACCACCAATCTTTTCTCGAGGTTTTTCATCATGACCTTTTTGGAGATAGTGTTTCTGGCTGCCCTGAGCACAGAGCAAACAGCTCAGGGGCTGAGCAGCTCCCTGCTGGTTCCCATTCAGAACAGAGAGATCCTGGCTGAGCAGCCAACCCCAGGCAAGCCCTCTAAAAGTGATGGATACCTGCCTTCCCCAGGCTTTCCCTGAGAAATTTAGCCATGTTTTAGCAACTAGGCATCTATCTGGAAAATCTCCTGCATGCATAAATATTCCTGGGGCTTACTAGTGCCAATGCTCGAGTCCATTCTCTTCCCGTATGTGCTTGACAGTGGAATTTCTTCTTGGCAGTCCTGGCTGCTGTCTGTGCAACAGGCTCAGCTCACACAGAGCTCTGCTTTGGTAGCACCAACACAGGCTGGGAGCTGGGGCTGTGCAGCCTGGAGAGGACAAGGCTCCTCCTGAGAGACCTCAGAGCCCCTTTCAGTACCTTAAAGGGGCTGCAAGGCAGACAAAGAAGGGATTTTCACAAGGACTGCAGTGACAGGACAAGGAGGGATGGCTTTAAATGGAAAGAGGTTTAGATTAGATGTTAGGAAGAAATTTTTTACAGTGAGGTTAATGAGGCACTGGAACAGGTTGCCCCAAAAATAATGGAAGCTCCATCCCTGGAAACATTCAGAGCCTGTTTGGGTGAGGCTCAGAGCAGCCTGGCCTGGGGGAAGATGTCCCAGCCCATGGCAGAGGGGTTGGACCAGATGCCCCTTAAAGGTCCCTTCTGACCCAAATCAGTCCAGGATCAAGCAGCAGCGGGGCAGGGGCTGCAGCAGGAGGGAACCTGCCCTTCTCTGCCTGGGGGCACAGAAACCTGGCCTGCCCAAAGGGCTCATGCCATCCTCTGAGCCTCCCAAACACTGCTGGAGTTCCTTACCTCCTGCCCAGGTAAGGGGATCAAATGGCTACACAAAATCCTTCTATGTTAGGAAGCAAAAAACCAACAAGCCTGAAGACCTTGAAGACCTGCTGGTTACATTAGCAGGTGTCAAAGAGATCTTTCTGATCTAGTCTTTGACAGGTTGCTATTTTCTACATTTCTCGAGCAACTAAAACCTAGATAATTATCTGTGTCTCTTTCCAAGTTCTTAAAATGCCAGATGAAGGAAATTTTTTGCAGATTTTCCTACAGTGTGGATTTTTAAAGCTGATAGTGGTAAAACAATGACACCTTGTGGCACAGAAGAGCAATCAAACCCACACAGCCACAGGTTAAGATAAAGCATTGCCAAGAAATAGATTACATTTCCCAGAACCACTTTGAATTATTGATGAGCTAAGTTTTCAGCTACAAGTTTTTGCTTAGATCTTTAATCTAAAATTTGTCTTGATATTTACAATGTTTGAAAGCATCCTTCTAATGATGGGAATAATTTAGACACTTGTTATTCAGGCATATAGCAAATTCCAAGAAATTTCTGTAACTATTCTTGCAGTGAATAATAATTTTTTTCACTTATCTAATATATTCATGTTGTTAAAAAACAGAGTAATTGTTCATCTTCTAAATGCCCCTGACTTTACTTCAGGCAATCAGGTGATTTAAATTGCACTGGCTGGCAGGAGAAATGTTGTGCAGAATTGCTAACAAGAAAGATGTGATGCCTGTTAGTTTCATGTAGGTTAAAGGAAAGATTCCAGCAGTCCAGAGTTTTCTCAGTAATGAGGATTTTCTGTTGTAATTATTTTAAATGGGAGTAACTGAAGGGAACAGATGTGGTGCATTGTCATTTTAGAGTTCTTATCAGATTTTAGAAGGTTTGATAATGGTGATTTTATATCAACCCTATTAACTCCAAAAGACAGGAAAGTTAATGATTTGAAGGCAGCTTTTCCTTTAATTTGTGGATCTGTTCAAATCAGAAAGCATAAATGACTGTAAGTGGATGAGAATTCCTACAAACTGAAAAAGAGCCCAAGATTGTTGCAGTGAAATGGTTTTTTGAAAAAAAATCTTGAACTTCATACAGTTCACAATTACTTTCCTATCTACCAAGTACCAGCTTTCAGTACCAGCACTGATTACTGACCTTACCAGTATCTTCTCTGACCTCCATTTAGACAAGGTGTACTGCAAATTATCCAGATTTTGAGTGAATTATGACCTGATTAGGATGACTGGTGAGCTATTCCTGGTGTTACATTATGCAACTAAAACATTATGCCTGCATTCATATATTTTATAACTGTCTAAAAATTAAAATCTTTTTGTCAGCATAATAACATTGCTGGGACAGCACTACTCAGTTCCAAGGGTATTCTGGGGACAGGAAAGGAACCCACATTGTTATATAAAAAGCACATCATCATCAAAGAAGTGATATACAGGAACAAGGTATATTTGGTGCCTCTGTCATTTGTCACTGAGGAGTTTCAAATCTTGACACCCTTTTTGCATCAAGAGGCAGTTGTTTTTTTTCAACCTGATGGCAACAAACTATATGTTTTACATTGGCATAGTGGAAATTACACAATAAATCTTAAATAGTATTCACCTCAAACATTAGACAACAAGTCAAATATATCAGCAGTGGCAGATGACTAATAGTGCACTTAGATAAAACGTGGAAATCATTTCTCTCTTGTAAAAGAGCCTGTACTCACCAATTATTGCAAGATCTAAAGGTGCACTGATTGCTGCTGTGGGCAGTGCACACCCAAAAAATCGTCTCTATTGCACATTAAACCAAAATTAAACCAAAACTCCCAGCCTGGTGCTGTCCTCAGGATTGCAGTGCAGGCCTTGGCATGTGCTCAGCTGCATCTGCCACCTTTCAAAGGCCACAGCCTGACAGGGGCATCCTGCACCTCCTCACCCAGGTGGGGCTGGCAGGCAAGGTGCTGCCAGGAGAGCTCTTGTCTGATGGGAGTGGAACTGCTGGTCAGTGGGGCAAAGAGGTGATCATCCACACTTCCCATTTTCAGGCCCTGTGAACTTGTTCTGCAGGCAGAGACTAAACCAGCCCTCAGTTACAGCTGGGCTTTGCCAGCTCTGCTGCAGCTGCAGAAGAGCCAAGGACAAGTTCATGACAGCCAATTCTCTTCTCACTCATTTATTCATGCCTCTCACCCCACCTGAATCCCAGCTCACCCAGATGCTGAAATATTTCTTGCAACCAGCAGTGCTACAAAGCTCACAGGTGAGAGAGTTTTTCCATGGCCATTGTATACATGTTTTATTGCCCTCATGTAGCATTCTCTTACATGTTCTGTATTCACTCAGTTTCCATCAGTCACTGACTCCAGGGACCAAGTCTGGGCTTGCACTTTCAGTAGAGATGAGGGAACTCAACTGCCTGTTTTTAAGAACATGAAAATGCTGGAAAATGACAGAAAATAACAGTTATTATGCTTATGTACAGTAAAATATCCAGACAACTCAAAAAAAAGGGATGTGATTTTTATTCCTTGTTATGGTGTGAATGGAGATAGAATATCTGTGTCCTGATATGCAAATGAGATGCTTTTACTGGCTTGCTGTCTCAGTGACTCATTAAAGTGAGTTGATGAACATTAATTTTTACATCAGAAAAAAAACAACAAATAAGTCTTCCTTTCTTCCTTTGTTCTCACCTTCTGTTTGTAAAGTTCAAGGAGTTAATAAGGACTGTCACTTTTGCAGCTCACAAATGAGAATTAACCATCCTTATTGTGAGTTTGAAGATTGATTTAACCTCCTTTGGCCCTGTTGGGAATGACACCTGTGGCATTTTTAATGTTTCATCACCTTAAACAGAAAAGCAGATAATGAAATCCTAAATCTTCTAAAATCCCTTAAATACATTTTTATTTCCTGCTTCTGAAAAGTACCCAAATGCCTCTGTTTCTTCTGACCTTTTGCTTCCTTGGGTTACCAATCTTCTAATTTGCAGCCACTTCAATTCTCAGGGTAGCATTTCTGTATACCACATAAACCAGGGGTTCAGGGAGGAGTGATTTTGTGAATACCTGGAGGCTGAAAGCTTCATGCATCAGCAACACTGCGTGTCATCCCCTCAAAAAACCTCCACAATCTGTCTGCCAGCTAAAATACCTTTGAGAAGCAATGGCATTTTAACATAAGGCATATTTATTGCTATTGTTACATATTTATTGCTATTGTTACATCATTATACAAGGTCATAAAAAAAAGGGTTGCGTCAAATTTGGTCATTTTTGTTATGCTCCAATATCTACTAGTTTTATACTATCTTTTTGAAAATCTTCACCAAATATAAATGCATGTCAGGATGATGATGCACCTTCCACCAGCCTCTTACAGTTCATTGGCTACAGCCCCTGCCACATGTGGAACTCTGCCAAAAAAACAGTGAGATCTTTCCTCACCACGGGCTGCCTGGCACTAATATTTGAACTGGAATTAAGAGCTGCTAGAGCTCAGAATTCCTCCCCTCAAAATACAGCCACAGGAAAAGCTCCAGAAAATTATCCAGGCTTGAGCTAGCATCTGGCAGGTAATCAGATGGCACAGGCTCCATTTTCCCGTCTTGAAGGGGAGCAGAGATACTGTCCAAAATGTAATGAGCACCTTTTTTTTGCCCCCATTTCCCCAGTCTTGCATTCGGCCATTCCTGTTCACACCTCTCCTGGCGCTGCAGCCCAGCCCTGAGCTCCTGCTGCTCCAGCACCCCTCTGCTGGTGGGGACACACAAACCACAGGGACCCACTCTGCCCGCGCTGGGGGAAAATGAAAGCGGGCATGAGGATAAGGACATTTAAATGGGGACTAGGGCAGCTGAGGGAGGTGCCATCTGAGCCCCCACAGAGCATCTGCAGCCCCAAAACAGGGCTGGATTCCCTGGGTTTGGAACAGCAGCAGAGGAATTTTGCTGGACATTTTCTTCCTCCCCTTTTCTGTTCTTCACGTCAAAAACTTTTGAAAATGGCTTGGCTTCTTTGCTCAGAGCAGTTCTTTCTCAGCAGACTCAGAGAGATAAGAAAATTCTTAGTATGGTCACATCCAGTTTCAAACTCTCCTTCATAATTTTTTCCTACCAAAAAAAAAATACTTTTTTCAATTAGCTGGCTGCAATTCTTGAATGACCACACCAGAGGTTAAGACATGGTCCCATGGCTCCAGCCCTGTGTTCATTTCAACCATTCACTGCTCATTTTCAAACTTTTTTTTAGCCTTAGTCAAACTTGGACTTTAGTTGATAAATAAATCATAGCAGCATGCCCCCTACTCTACTTTATGATCTTGTACATAAGAAAAGGGGATGTTAAATTCACACAGCTTTTGGGGAGGACAACAAACTTGTTTTAAGACTGTGATCTGAGATTAAAGCTCCAGAAGGAAATTGCTCTGAGTTGGATCTTACAATCAGGACATGTCTAAGCAAAAAAAATATTCCTCCTTTAAAGCCCTGTTGTGCAATGTTTCAATTACAGGAGCTCTGGACTAACATTACCACTGCACAGGTCAACTTAGCTAACATGCTCCTAAATGTATTATGGCCTAAACCTTATAAAAAGGATTTAAAACCAAATTGTTTGAATCATGCACTCATACATTTTTAGCTATGCATTGAGATATAATTTCACTACCCTAAATATAACCACAATATTAAATCAGACTGTTTATGTGAGGAAGATTATTTACATATTTCCTCAGAATTAGTCATTCAGTTCTTAAACTCAATTGTGGTTGTTGCATGTATTAATGCTAAAATCCTTTAAATACATTTTCCCGCTTCTGAGAAGCAGACAAAAACCTCTGCTTCTTCTTAATATTAACACCCTTTGTCCAATGTGTTCCCCAGGCCCAAAAGTGAAAAGATTAAGAAATCCCCCAAAACTGAATAAAATCAAACTGTTATAAATACCCTGATGAAAACTCTTCTCATTTTTTTTTGCTCAACCTTAAATCCTCCACAGACTAAATGTGTTCTAGCTCTTCAGTCATTCATAAAAAGGAAAAGATAAATAACTTTGTCTGGTTAGCTTTTGCATGTTTTTTAGTGATTGTTGCTTAGATTTAGCTCTGTCAGAACTCAACCACTTTGTCTTGTGTGCAATGATACATCTACCATTGCAACAGTGTGCATCTTGAATTAATACTTGACTCAAAGCTAGCTTTTTGATGCAAATTTAGGAATTTTTTTACTCACAAGTGGAGTAGGTGAAGATTTACTCTGTGGTGATACCAAATGCAATGAAAATGAAACAGAAGAGGTTAAAATCCTGAAACTGGTCAGAGAGAAGAGGTCAGTGCTTAGGACAGTTTTGTGGCCCCCAGACAGCAGATAATTTAATCACTTTCATTTATCCCAGCCTTGCATGCCTGTATCACTGAAATTGATGAGTGGGCTCACTTAGTTTAAGGTGCCGGTGAAGCTGGAGAGCCCAAGGGGAAGCATCTGCTCCTGGAACAGCCCAGACACAGCTAGAGGAATTCCTTTGCTTTGCATGGAAGAATCAGGGGGAAATTTAAACCCAAACTCTGCATCCAGACTAAAAATTTTGATTCTAATTTGTTTCTTTCTAGGAAAGATGCTGCACAAAAGGCTGGTGTGGCCAGGAGAGGTTTCAAATCTTCTAAACTTGCCTAATCCAACCCAGCATCTTTCTGAGTGATCTGATGTCCTTCTAACTTATGGAAAGCCTCCAAACAGAAGGAGAAATCAATGTTCCCTGACTCCATTGATATGGTAAATCAGTGGGCACAGCTTGAATTTCAGCTGACAACTCACACTGAGCTGATCAGAGTCCATTCTTCTAAGTGCAGCTAACAAGCAATTTGCAGGTTCCCATGTGAAGCTACTTTGAGGGGTGGTTAGATCCACCCCTTGGTCTCATGCCCACTTAGAGGTGGCATCTCTACCCTGATGACCTGAGGCACCATGGGCCCATCAAACTAGGAAAAACTCTCCCTTGTGTTGCCAATCCAAATCTATCTTTGACACCCCTATCTTTGCAGCTCAGTCTACCTGTTCATTGTTTCAGTGCTCTTCATTAGCCCAACTCTTAGGGACATGGACATCTACATGATGGACTTTCACAGGTAGCTTCTCTACCTGAGTGGCAATGCCTTTCCATTCGGCAGCAGCCCAAACTGGCTTTCCTCTAACCCTGGTTGTTTGACAAGGTCTCTGGTGTCGAGATGACCCCGAGGTGTTAGAAAGTCTCTTTTTCCCAGCCCCGTGACTGAAGAAGAAGAGGGGATTCCTTGGCTCTCATTCTCAAGGTTGTTTATTATTTCTTATCTATAACATTGTTTCTCCTACCCACAGAGGTCTGTTCAGTAGGTTGGGTTGAGGCACACTGACCACCGTGGGGCAGTGTTATCTTTTAATACTAAAAACCACGTGTACTTTATTTACAGTAATTTTCCAACATCTGTCACCTACGTTGGACAGTCTGACTCTACTCTAAACCAATCCAAAAGTGTCCCCATCCCAGCAGAAGATGGAGGCTAAGAAGAAGAACGACAGAACACACCCAGATTCCTCCATCATGCCTCTTGAACCCCCATTCTAAAAACCCCAAAATTCTACATTTTCACTCAGTGATAAATTCACTATCATTTTATTCAAACTCTTGTGGCTTGTAACTCCTCACACAAAGTTGGTAATCGTTTCCATGGGTTAAAATTGAAGGCACAGGTGTCTTTGACTCCGTGCCAAGGTCTCTGAGCCCCCTGTCAGGGTCTCAAGTCCTCCAGGGCAGCCAGAGCAATGTCCTGGGTTCCAACAGTTATTATTTCTTTCCTGGGCATACACACTACAGGTTCCTTCAAGGGGATCTGGCAGATCATACTTGGCAGCTCGGTCATGGGAGGCTGAGGCTACCTTCACTTTAGGGGAACTCCCTCAGCTAGTGTTTCCCTCCTTGAGCTGATACCATGCTGTACCCAGATGTTTAACAGTACCCATGCTGTTAGGACAGAAGTGGGTTTCCCATAGCACCTTCCCATGTCTTCCCCATGGTCACACAGAAAAAACCACAGGTCAGCCCGTGGGGTGTACCCTCTCTCTCTAGCTGGGGGATGTTGGGCTCTGACTTTGGGGCCTGTGATTCACACTGGTGCCGCATTGATCTTCCTCACCTCCTCCCTCATCTCCTCTTTGAGTTCTTTAATCACAGCAGAGACATGAGCCTGCATCAAGACACTGATCATACTTTCATAATTTCTGAGCTTATTGGCAACAGAGCCCACTGTCTCTCGGTTGGTATCAGCATTAATCATTGCAACGAGAGCAGTGTATTGGGATGGCCCCAGACTTGCCAGGATCCACACATCCCCGTGCACCTGACCTGGTCAGGGTCATTATCATGCTGTCCATCCCTCCCAAAGAGTACCTCCAATACTGCCACTGCTCTCAGCTGTTGGATCCCTTCCTCAAGGGTCTTCAGCGCATTCTATGGTGGTGCTCCTGCATTCTCTCTCTGTACTAACTTCTCTTCCAGAGGGAAAGGGACCCTGGCTGGCTCCCTTACGAATGAATACTTGATTCATACCTGAGTCCTGGCTCAAGGATCCCAAATTCCTTGCCTCACCACCAGCCAGTTGGACATCTGTACCCATAAGGTCGCAGACCCAGAGTAGCCAGGTTGTATAAGCCTCACGTCCCCATTGTACAATGTCTGTGCAAACTACAGAGACTCTTGTACATCAGGAACTCAGTGATGACTGCAGCCTCTGGCTCCTCTGTGGGTTGGAGGGCCCTACCCTATCTGGTGCTCTGCTTTCATCTTAGATCTCCTTGTTTCTACAGGGGTGACTGCTGCTGGCTGTGACTGCCTTTGCAGTTCAGCTGGAACCTGGACAGCTGTAACATCCATGGATTCCGCTGCTAAACTGTTAGACTCTCTCTCTTCAAGGCAGGAGGAGGGTTTCCCACCAGCTGGGGAGATGTAGTCCTTCAGCATCTAGCTCATTTCACACATCTCCTTCACCAGAACCCCCAGCCAATCTGGGTGGTTAATTTCTGAGGTGGGCTGTGGAGCAGGGTCAGGCTCTGTGGCAGCATCCCTAGTTTCTGTGACCGGGTCAGCAGGGGATGGGGCAGCATCCCTACTCTCTAGGGTAGGTACCAGGGTGGTTGCCCAGGTCAATCTCCCCTACTCTCTGAATGCTAAATAGAATAGGCCTATCAGCAGCACCAACCCTATATAATATTATTAGCAGTTAGAGAAGGTTTGAACCCTTCAAAAACTGGCAGGGCAGACCCAAAGAGCTGGGTGAAGGTTTAGCAGAAAATTTCCCCTGGTGTCATTTCCTCACAGTGGGTGCCATTATTAAAGTAACTCCAAAAACAGAGTTAGTGTGTGACAGCTCTGAATCCATGTGCCTGCCTTCCAGAGAAAATATTAAAAATCCATTAATTTACCTTATTAACCCATAAATCAAACTGGATAACAGCCACAGTAGCCTTAGTTATAGGACCCATGTTTAGAAATACGCCTGCAAATGGGGGAAATGTAGCCACAACCACCTGCCACCCAAACCAGGCTAAGCTAGACCACATGGTGACACCTAAAGAGATTTCTATCTGCAGCACAAAAAAAATTAGATTACTCAAGAGCTGTTACTCCTTTTTCACCCATTTTCTCTCAGTGCCCTCAGGCCCCACCGTTGGGTGCCAAAATCTGTCCTGGTTTGAAAGACAGGTGTCTGCTAGGGAAGGCAGGAGCCTCCCTTTGAATGCAGAATTCCCCCTCCGCCCAAATTATTAGGATTTTGAAATTAAGGGGCTCTCAGACAAAGATGTGGGAGTAGGAATAACAGTTCTTTACTGGTATATGTAATAAATCAATCAAACAAACAAAAGCTACAGCATTGACAACAAACAGAACCCAAACCCGGCCCCGGCCTCTCTCGGCCGCGGCGCCTTCCCCTCGGGTGCAGTTCCGGGCACGGCCGGCAGGGGCGCTGCTGCTCCCGGGGGCTGCAGGGGGCGCTGTGGGGCGGGCTCGGGCAGCACACGGCAATGGCGGCTCGGCCCACACGGGGAGGGAGGAGAGGCTCTGATCCACAAATGCTGGGGCAGCTGATCCCAGTGCCCCTGCAGGACTCTCAGAAGCAGCAGGCTGGAACAGCAGGGATGAGCAGAAATCCCAGGGCAGTGGGCGAGAATGTATCAGAACTCCGAAGCAATAGCTGGAACCTGTGGGATGTCCTGGCAGGGCAGGGGGATGCGGGGCCCGGCAGCAGGAGAAAGGTTATGGTGGTGGCAGCAAACTCCTTTCCACAGGCTGCAGGTCTGACCATCCTCCTCTGATGCCCTACAGCAAGAGAGAGAGGCTGCCCACAAACCTATCTCTTCTACCTGCCCCCCATTCTCACAGTACCTCTGCCCCCCACCCCTACCTTCCCCACCCTGCCCTAGAGAAAACTCCCAAAAACCAGAATGCCCCCTCCCCGCTGTCTCAAGCACCCAGCCATCAGTGCTTCTTAGCAACTCAGCGGGGAAAACTTCACACTAATAAGGAAAAACAGAAAAAACTCAACCGCCAACATTACTGTTACAATCCTAAAAGTGTCTTTGCCTCCTCGCTCTGTGCCAGAAGGGTTTCACTGGCATACTTCTGGAGCAGCTCCATCTTCTTTCTTTGTACAAGAGCTTTCTCAATCTCCTGTTGAGTTGGCACTGGAACATGTGCAACAAATTTCTGTTGGCCATGATGTCCTTTTCTCACTTTGCCACCTTCCTCATCAGACTCTTCCTCATGGACAGCATATATGTTTTCTTTCTCCTCCTCCGCCTCACCTCTTGCAAGTAGTGCTTCTCTCTCCTTCCATTTTTTCACTGCTTCTGCTATAATTTTCTTCTCATGTTCCTGCTCCAGGGGCTCCAGAATCCTATCATCTTCATCCCTGTAGCCATAGTACTCAGCATCGATGTCCTTCATAAGCTCAGCCCGAGTCTTTTGTGGGGGTGGCATGGGTTCCTTTTCAAAAAGCTCTCTAACTCCTGGCAAGTCCTTTGCAGCCCCAAAGTATTTGTAGCCTCTGTTTCCTGGAACTTCTTTCCCTTCATGATCTAACATTTTCAGGGCAATCCTAGCATAATCAGGACCTCCTAACTCCTTTATTCTGTATTCCCAGTGCCCTTTCTCCCTCAGAAGTTAGTTGATTTCATCATTCAGGTCCCAAATTCTGAATTCACCCAATCCAGCATTTTGGATCTGTGCCACTTTCTTAGAAATCTCCCCAATGATCTGTCTTCTCCATTTCTCAGCTTTGGGCAGCTCATTACACTCTGATGCAAGGAAAGGCCTTCGCTCCTTGACTTTTCCTTCCTCAAGCTGGGCTCGCCGAAATCTTGCCAAGGCTGTCCTGGCCTTCTCTGCATCGCGAGCCATGGTCCTGTTGTGTCTCTCAGTCCCACCAAACACAGCATGTACACATGTGAAATGAACACAGCCCCACTCCCCTATGGCTCTCTCTTCTCCCTCTTTACTCTTCCCCCAAGATTATTTGCAGCAATTAGTTTTAAGTTCTTAAGTCCTATAACCTTGAATCTTATCTGCAGCAGTTTAGAAATAATTAGCTCACAAAAAAAATTTTTACTGCCGAAACAGACAAAGTCAGAATACAACCTGACACCCTGTGGGTCAGGGTGGTGGTGGCAGTCCGAGTAAATGGTGGCTGCCGCCCTCCTGGAATGACAGATGTGGTTCTGTTGGAGCAGGGATCCTGGAGAAAGGTGTAGTTTTCCTCTGAAGGTCCAGTGGTGCTGTAAATAGTCCTGGTCTTCCTCTGGGAATCCAGTGGAAAAGGCTGCCTGTGATGTTCCGAATCTCCGATTATGTCCGGGTAGGAATGCTTGGCTCCTCCCCTTGGGTGGAGCATCTCACAATGGGATGAGGTAATTTTTATCAGTCATGCAGTGAGACTCAATGGGCCATTAACAGAAGAGATCTCCTGGAGGGAGAGATCATGGGAGGGTCATGGAAGAGATAAAGAACACTGCCCCACCTGGTTTTTGCAGATGGTGATAGAATACATCTGGTTACATCTTGCATTGCAATCTAAGACAGCTAAATATTGCTTTTTTACATTGTAAGATACATAGTTGTTTTCTTTTAAAGGATAAGGTGACTCTGACTGAAACAGCTGTGATGAAACACTGACAAACACCTGTTTGTGGATAAAGAAGATTCAGTGTGTTCACCCTTGATTTTGTCAAAGATTCTATTGCTCATTACAATCTCTGCTGTTTTATCTTCCATAGATAACACAGAAGAGTCAGTTATGATTCTACATTTTGCCTGTTACTGATTGTAAGCTGTTTTAGTCTTTTCCTTTGTTTCATTTTACTGTCAGAGCTACAGGACTGTTTAGAAAGGTGTAATCTCAAGTTCCTAAGACTGTCACCGCTGATATATCGATTACATTATGTGAATTTACTGATTTTATTATAGGCACTATTCATAAGATGTTACTACTGTATTTATAGCCATCTTCTTATATGCTTTAACATCTCTTTGTGTAGTTATCCAAGAGACATGTTGTTTCAGGATCCTTCTTTTTTGTTCTCTAGCTGCTTAGGCATCTCTTGGACCAGGTTAACTCTCTGGCTAGTCCCTGCACTGGCTCTATGGTTTGACCCAATGCTGTCATAATTTTCTTTCAGAGTTCCAAGAAAAGATACCTGAGCTTCATTGAAAGCCTCCTCTGAACTGCTGGTCTTGTGGTTTTCCCAGTTATTATTACAGAAGCACTCCAGCAGTTTGCTGTGTTTGAAGCACTTCTATCCTGAAGGAAACTTTGGAGGGATCCAGGTACTAGCTGGTTTCTAGAGATAGAAAATTTGGTAGAGATATACAATAGCCCTTTCTGACCAATGAACTGAGTTTCACTGTATTGCTGACCAATTAGGTTTAACGCAGTGCCTTCTGATATTTCCTACAAATATGAGCTTTGTGAATAAAGAATTGGCTTTCTGCGTGAAGAAAATGGAGTTTTGGCTGATTTATTCCAACACTCAAGTAAATGTCTTTCCTTGCAAATTGTCATTGTGCATCCTGGATCAAAGCACTTCCTGGGAGTCTCAGGTTTCTCTTTTATTCATCACTTCTGTTCTCTTTTTCTTCTCATCTAAATGCAATTTTTAAGGTTTTCTCTCCTCATGCCTCCTAATTCCTGTGATCTGATCCCATAAGTCTTTTTCCCCAATTTCATTCTACTTTCAGGTTTTTTCTCTCTGGTCTCTGCCTCCAGTTTCTGTGGCAGGTGTTGACACAAGCCCTGTGCTGTACATTTCACCACACACTGGGCAGCCCCACTCAGCTCTCCAGGGCTGTTTTCACCAAACACTGGCCTCTTCTGATCTGTGTGTGTCTTACCATTTCCTCTTCCTCTTTCCCACTTGTCCCTAGCCAACAGTACTGCAAACTTTTATATGGCCACTCAGTCCTTCCAGTTCAATGGCATTTTTTCCATCTTAAAATAGCTCCTTTCTATTCCCTTTCCTTTCTTCTATGAGCATAATTGTTGGTTTTCCCTGTTTCAGCCATGACTTCCAAGTCTTCCTAGATTAATGACTTTTGCAACTCTGTTGACCACAGCTCTAGATCCTTTCACATCTTTTACCTGACATCATACTTTTCCCTATTTCCCTCTTCATTATTTTCTTGATAAAATAACTGTTGAGCATGCCAAATTAAAATTACATTTTAACCTTTTGATTCCATTACACTTTACCTTTTCATGCCCTCATTCTTCTTGTACAATTTTGCCCCTCCCTTTAAATTTAATCTCTTCTGTTTGTCTCCATGTCTTCATGTCCCCAGTATAATCTCTTGTGCATTTCTCCTGAATTCTTTTTTATCTTTACCTTCAGAGTACAAAGATGTTTTATTCTATTCTGCCTAATTAAAAAAAAAAAACCCTTTAATTCAATTTGATTCACAATAGCCACATCTTCAGTTGTCCTTTTACCTTAAGTTTATTCCGCATGCCAAATACAAATCTGTTGCTCTGTCTATCAACAGACACAGATGGCTCTTGTCCAAGTTCTCAGCTTCTGCATTCTCAAGCACTACAACATGCTTGACTAATTCAGTCCTGCCTTCCCCACCCTTCTACAGAAATAGTTTTACTATTTCCTTGTTTTGAGCACTTCATTCTTCCCTCTTAATTCCTTCACTGCTATCCTGCCTTCATATCAACAAACATGAATAAAATGAAGTGTTATATCTCCTTACAGCCTTACCTTATTCTATCTATCAAAAGCAAGAGAAATAAATAAATAATAATAGCAATAACAAATCACGCATGGAAACGTGCTACCTCCAAGCTTATGAGATTGGAACATCTCATTGTGAAAACATCAATCTAACTAGGCACATCTAACAGAAAGCTTCTCTCCCAGTCACACTCAGAAGTTACTGTTCATACATTTTGGATAAATTTTCCTTCTTTGCATAAAAGGCTTCCATCTGGTACCTTCTTTAAAGTGACTAATACTTTGTTTAATGACTTAGTCCACTGAGGTCATGACTTGCAAAGAAAAGTGCTGTTTAATTGGAGCCAAGATGATACAACTTGCCCATAACAAAACTTAGCTTTTAAATATTATTTTTAAATTTGTATTTGAAAGATCATACTTTTTTCCTCTTCTTTTGCTTTACTGTTTTTTAAAATATGTTAATCACATCTAACAGTCAAGGATCAGAGGCTGTGTGACTCCATTAGATAAAAATACAATTAATGGAATTTTTTCCATATGCTGCTGTTCATGCGAGCAGAATAAGGAAACAGGGCACTGATGAGCTTCATTTCACAGTACATGACAACTAGCATGCAAACAAAATGCAATCTCAAACTGGTTTATCTTCTTACTACTGCCTTTGATCTTCAGTTGCATATTTCTATACATCAATGGTTCAATAACCTTTATAGTGCATGCAATGACAGCTGACATCAGATTAATTGATCATTACACAAGTACCTTAGAAACATGATGAAATAATTAGTAAATAATCATGTTCCTGACTGAAAGGCAATATATTCTTTTACAAAGGGATGAATCTAGAATTTTAATAATTTCAAAATGATTTCATGAATGTGATTCTATCAGAAACCATTCTGCTTTGCTCCAGTACTTAATAAGTGCACTTTCAAAAGTACACTTATTAATAGACCTTCTGTTTTCCACAGGAGTGCTCTGGATTCTGTGTTCAGTCTGGATTTATTTTTTTTTTCAATAGGTCATAGGCTAACAGAAGAAACTTTACTATATTTGTTTTTAAAAGCCTATGTTGTTGTAATAGATTCCTTTTAATAGTTTTTCCAATGACTAAACCTCTGGCTTCTTATCTAAATTTAGCTGGTCAAGGCCTGAACTAAAAAGTAGGATGAAGGGGGAAGAAAGCTACCTTGGATCTACTTTGTACATCACCATTGATTCAGTTGTGTAACATCCCTGTGACATCCTTATGCCAAAGGAGAGCACATTGCAAGTCACCTGGACAGACAAGATGCATCCAAAGGACAAAGTAACAGAAGAAGAAAATAGCAAGACCAGAGGAAAGGAAATTAAATTAAGTGCTCACAGATCAGAGTTGTTAAGATAAGATGATAAATCAAATTGCATACAAAGAGCTGGTAGCCTGACTGGAGATAAAACTGTAAATTTGATGCTAAGGGTTTGAAGAACATAATTTGAAGCAAAAATTAGTTCTGTGAATTAAAAATAATTAACTAGTTCTCTTTTCTACTAATAGACTTCTTTCTACCATTGCACCCAATCCAAGTGTCGCATGTGTCCATAATGAACTGTGAAGATTTATATAAAATTGAATGTTTTAATAGCAACTTGAGTTGCATACTTTTATAGCTTTGAATGTACTTTAGTCAAGCACTGGGCTTCTGAAGTGACACTTTGGCCAGTTTTGCTAAATAGGTCACCTAAACCTTGAGATTAATTGGTTTAAAAGTACTGTAACTGAAAACCTCTCTTTCTTAAAATTGGTGAGCCTACCTCTGTTAAGATCTTTCTTTTTTTTTCCTTTTGATATGGTTTCTATATAGAAATGCATAGAATATGTCTGTTGCCATTATAGTGCAATGAGTTCTATTGTCATTATATTGCAAGGGTTCTATATTGCTAGGGTTTCGTGCCTCCTTGATGTTTCTTTCAGCTCCTCTAGGCACCGACTCTTCCTTGTCCTCGCAGTAGCCAACTAACTCCAGTTCCCACCAATCCACTCTTTTATACCACTCTTCTTATTGGATTCAGCTGTGGCCTGTTAACATCAGGCCTGCTCCTAATCCTTAATAATTGGCTCAGCTGCAACTCTTTAGGGGGTAAGATTACTTTCTATACAACCTTTATTTACTTGTGTTCTATCCCCCTACATATGTCACCTGTGTTAAAATGGTAGTGATCAAATTATTACTGGTTGGTTTCTATCCTGTTCCATGTCTACCCTCCAAAGAGGATCCATTTTCAGGCAAGAGAGCTTGTGTGTAAAGATGAACATTAGACAACTGCATCAATGAAAATACCAAAGTCAGCTCTGCCAACTATGATTTTATTCTTATAGTCTAGCTCTGGTTACAGAAAAATTAATTTGTAAAAAAAAAAAACACTGCATGGCCTGACTGTAATTCCTGTCTTTCCCATTCCCATTGCTTGTTCTTAAGAAAGGTCTCCTATCCCACTTTGTGTTTAGCAAGCAAAGTTCAGTAAAGGAGGAAAATAGAGCTGAGACAGCCAGTGTGGGTTCTGGAGGAAGGTTGTGGAGCTGCTGATGCTCCAGCACCAGCAGCTGCTGCAGCCCCCAGGCCCCACTGTCACCCCCAGGACAGGAGTGGAGGCTGGAGCACATCTGTCCAGCAGAGCTGGTGGGTACTGCTGTGGCCAGAGGCCCCTGGTGTGTCCTGCCCAGGTCTGGCTGCAGAGGGAAGGAACAAAACCCCAGGTGGGATCCTACAACTCTTTATGCTTGAAAAATGCCTTGGGTGGAGCTGGGGAAGATTGCTGTCTTTAAAGTACAGAGACACTCCTTCCATCCAGGGAGTGGCTGGAAATGCTGCCATCCCTCAGGCTTGTCTTCCCTGGGGAGATTGTGAAACCTCTTTCCTCAGCTGCCCACCATCTCCCAGTATGTTTCACAAATTCAGCTCTACAAGGGCTTCCTCCACCTTCACAGAAGTCCCTTGCTTCTCCCACAGGAACTCAGGCTATCACCAGACTTTGTCTCCCCATCTCCCTTTGCCAGTGGCTCCCTCCAGATGTTCAGGATCTGACTCTGCCATTGGACTGGTTGTTCTGGTTGTTAGAGGAGCCAGGATCATCTTCTGTGAGGGGGGTTTATAGGGGCAAGGGGAGGTTAGAGAGCACGGCTTGCAAAGCCACCAAATGTAGGGTTGCATGGCAGGAGGATGGAGGGAAATGCTGGGGTAGTCCTGGAGGATTTGACATGGCAGAAATGCAGGAGCCCTCAGTGACCAGCTGTGTGGAAAGCCTAAAGCTGGAGTGTCACATTGTGAAGGACAGCAGTACAGAGTTCAGTAATAACCAGATGTTAACAAAATGAGGCACTGTTAATACTCCTAGAGGGGATTTCCACTTCAAGCAAAGTAGTTCATTCAACATTTGCCCTGAAAGAGATGTAAGAAGGTCTGAGAATGAGCCTCGGGAGTATCGCTCCCTTCAGCCCTTAGAAAACCTGCCTAATGTTCCGAAAAAGCCATCCTAATCCTGTCAGCAGAAATGCCTGAGAGGCAGCAAACCAGCTCTTCCCAGTGCAGCAGAAGCAGAAATAACGCTGCAGTGCACAGAATTATTCTGGTTTGACCTAAACTTCTGTTCCTTTACATGTTAGTCATATTCTGCTACGTATTTCTAAACTGCAAATGCCCTTCAAAGACAGTGATGGATTTATCCCGCACAACACAGATTGGTGAACAAGTATCAGTCCATGTTAGCTGGCATGGCTCCACCAGCTAGAGACCAGCCCTGTCAATTTGGTTACCAATACATTGATTTTGGCTGCTGTCCTGCTCACACTCTGTTGTCATTACATTGCAAAGGTTCCATATTGCTAGAGTTTCATACACCTCCTTGATGTTTCTCATAGGCAACTCCTCTAAGCATTGACTCTTCCTTCTTCTCACAGTAGCCAGCTGACTCCAATTCCCTCTCAACCAACCAATCCACTCTTTTATAACACTCTTCTTATTGGCTACAGCTGCAGCCTGTAAAGTCAGGCCTGCTCCTAATCTTTAATAATTAACCCAACTGCAACTCTTTAGGGGGTAAGATTACTTCCTATACTATCTTTATTTACTTATATTCTATCCCTCTACAACACTCTATGTGATTAATGCAGATGGAGAAATTCATGTCCCTTCTGAGCACTGTCCATAGCCACTGTGTGAGTCTGTCAGAGAGGGGATTGCTGTGAGCAGAGAGGTGCCAAGCAGACACACACTAGCTGTCCTGGACACACAGGTTGCATTTAATGAGGTGTGTGGCAAGTTAGTAACTTCACCAGTTACCAAAAGGGTAGCAATCCTTAAAGCAGTCCTTCTTTAAACCAATACTATGTCAGTATTGGTTTAAAGAATGCAGTGAGATGTTACTGCAACATGCTGATTGATCTCCCTAAATTGATAAATACCCCTCCTGAATCTGGGAGAACAAGGGATGTCTCCCAGCCCATACTGTCCATAGCAGCAAGATAAGTTACAGCAATTCTGATAATCAAGGTAACAAAACCTGCAGTCCTTTTTACCCCCTTCTGCCCAAACCACTTATACTGGCAGCTGGTTACATCCCAGCAGGTCCTATCTCAGAGAGAAACCTGTGGTAGGAAAAAGCTCAGGGAAGGGATAGTCCTAAATAAATCCCCACTGCTTCAATCTTTGAAAGGACAAGAGAAGGGGAATGAGATGAACCTTGGGGTGCTGGGAGGTCCCAGCTTCCCTAAGGTGAAATACCAGCAGTTTGCCTGGCTGGAGTCAGCACTGTAGAACTTCATTTATTTCAGTTTTAGATGCTTGGCTTTTTGCCTTCATCTGAACCTAACAACCAGAGCATGAAATGCTCCCTTTCACATTCAGCATAAAGCCCAGTCTTCACTTTATTATCCATTTTTCTTCCCTCCAGTGTTTCTTGGTACAGACAAGAAATCAAGGCCAGCAAAGGGGTTAAAATCAAAGGCAGGACCTACAGGTTCCAGCAAATTTGACAAAGTCCTTTTCCCTCTTTTCTCCCTCTGCCAAGGGCTTTTCTTGTCACACTACACATCCAGCCTTCGTGGAGTCCACGAGTAATGTTCATCTGCCACAGTTATGGGTTTAGACTTTTGGAGGCACAGTCACAACATCTATAAACAATAAAATTCCAAGCTGCTATAATCATGTTGTCAGCAATGAGTAATATGTTCTGCAAAAAATGCCTAAGGAAGCTGCTGGAGTGTGCTGAAGGTGGCTATAAACTCTCCTTCTGAGAACAGCTTCTTGACAGCTGGTCAAAATTTCAACAAAAGAGTTACTGAAATGTTCATCACAATTTTCTTTGCCTTCTTAAATTATATTAGCCATACTGTTAGGATGTATTGTGAGGAAAGAATTCCTCTCTCCTCTCCTCTCACTACCCAGACACAGAGGTTCCTATCAGCATTTTGACAAGCTCATGTCAAGAAATTATGTGTCCCTGACTAAAAATTACTTATTTAAGAGAGCTACTAAAAAATTGGGATCTCTCTCTTTAAATGCTTGACCCTGAGGCAGAAGAGGAGGTGGGAGAGAGAGAGAGAAGGAGAGAAAACGATAATCGCTTCAGATAACAACCTGAGTCATGCTAATAGCAGCCTAATTGCTATCCAAGTGCTTTCAGCAGGAAACAGGCGCACCTAGAGAGGCACCTGTGCAGAGCAAGATTAGGTGTAAATGGAAGAAGGACAGAGATATAAATGCACTTTCAACTGAGTATAGTGGAAAGGAAGAAATGGTTGTTTATGTACAAACTGCCTGAAATTCAAGAGCTGCTTCAGACAATGGCACGTGGCTGGTATGGAATTCATGTGAGAAACAGGCATACGACAGGGCTCAAAGTGAAAGGGGCATTTATATTTAGGCAGAGAAAAGAAAATAACTGTATGTGGGGAAGAAGTGGCTGATGCTGTCTTTCCGGAATAAATCAGCTTCTGCAATGATTATGACTTTTTTATAAAATAAAATAAAGTTAGTGGTGTCAGTCCGACAATACAAAGTAAGATCTTTTTTTGAAAGTCAGCATGAGTGTAGTAAGTGATTTGCTTGGAAGAAAGCTGCCTGAGAATGGAATGGTTTGTAGTTGATTGATAAACATCAAACATGCCCTTTGTATGCATGAGCCTGCTTTTGTAGATTTAAGAGTTGTTGTAGTTCTGCACTGCTGTTCTCTGAGCACTGCCCCTGGCTCTGGCTGCAGCCCCTGGCGCAGCAGCTGCGGGAGGTGGGAGGTTTCCACCCGGGTTTGGGCAGAGCCCTTGGCCCCTGCTCTCCAGCTGCCCTCCCTCTTTGCTGCTTCGCTTCTGAGAAAGAGGACATGGTGACCAGGTGCTGCCCACGTGTCTGGGGGGAAATGAAGCCTGGGATTTCTGAGTAAGAGGTGATAGAATGCTGCTCTGTTTGTGCAGCACGAGCTCTGTGGAGCGCGGAGAGCCGAGTGCAAGAATCGATTGTGGCCTCTGATGGAGAGTCAGATCTTTCAGCAAGGTTATTGATTTATGCATTCAACTCTGCAAGTTGCTTTCCACTACATCTTTGCAACTGAAACTCAGCGATGTGAATGTCAATAGGCATGAACAAGAGCCTCGTGTTTTGAAAAGGCTGAATCTGTATCTGTAGGATATAAAAGCTGTTACATTTCCGTGCTTTTGCTCTCCTCTGAGTCATTTTTCCAGGTTGTTGGTAATGGATGTTGCATGCAGAATGTATGTGTGTGCCTGTGCATTACCATGATTGTAATTTTCCCCTAAAAATAGACTTTTTTATTATTTATAAATAGCATTTGATCACAGTCTAGAAAGATTGCATGACAGAAATTATCTGTCTTGAATTGCTGAATAATAGTATTTGGGTAGGCAACAGAAGTACACCCTCTGGATTTATGCATCACAGGTTCTCATGGCAACTTTTTTTTAATATGTGCACATGCAGGAAAATATGCTGGGCTATCCCAGTAATCTCTGGAAAAACAGCAGCAACAGAATAAACTGACATGTTTATCACCTTACATTTGTTTTTGAAATATACATAAAAACCTGCCTTAAATAAAATACATAAATAAATAAATCGGGGGGGAAAGCACACAAAGGCCAAAACAACACTGTGGAAACAATACCATGAAATAATTTTATGAATATTTAGTATAAATTAGTATTTATGTTATACTGATACTCAGAACTTCAACCAATTGGCATGGTCAATATACATTATGAACACTCAGAGTAGGTACCAGCCCTTGCCATGAGGCAGCTCTGGTTATTGTTTTTTTGTTTTTGTTAAGACTTGCTGGAATTTTACAAAATAGGACCTTCTATTAGAAATACATAAGGTTCAAATGACTTGACCTATGATACAACAATCCTATCAAAAGGACTGTTTAGCCATGGTGTCAAATGCTCCATTTCAGCTTTTCTTCTGCATTCCAGAGCACTGCACAATAATCCAACTGGCTTTGGAGTAGCCCTTTGCCTTCAACATGCAATTCTCATAACAAAGGTCAATTTTTCTTCCTCTTCTGCCTTTATTACTGCTGCTGTCCCCACATGACCCCTACACAGTGTCAGGTGTGTAAGCACCTGGCCAAGGTGGCATCTGTCTGTGATCACAGGTCCCCAGAGCTCATTGTGAGGGCTCAAGCCAGTGCAAAGCACTCAGGTTTACACACACACTCCAGAGCATGCTGTCTGTTTGGAAACAGAGCTTGTGTTCACAAAAAGGGATGGTAGCTCTTGAACAGGAAGACACCAATTAAATAATTAGGGTTAGCATAGAAAGATCTGTAAACTGTCTATTCCTTAATATCTTTAAGAACAAATTATAAAACCTTCTGTGAGGCATGTCCTCAAGTAAAGCCCTTAAGGGCAGGGAGGTGAACTGGATGGCATCCTAAATTCTTTATTTCTGTGGCTGTCTTGTCCTCACATGAGTGTAAGCCTGTATAAGCACAGACCCAGAGGTAGGATGGCAGATGCCAGAGAGAGGAAATTTGAAATGATTCTTCAAGTATGTGGGGCAGAAAGAGAACACCTGAGCACCTAGAAGAGTTTCATATGCTCTTAGCAATTTTTTCTGTGAAACTTTTTTAATGTCCGAGGCTCATTAAAAAAACTTTAAAAAATAACCTAGTCGGTCCACAGTAGGAGCTGCACAGCACAGGAGTACAGATAGTTTTACTTATTTAATATGTACTGAAAGGTTTTATTTAAGTGGTGGATGGTAAATGCATTTTTATTAAGCAGAAAGTATCTTAAACCAAAAACCAGCTTTGAAGAACATAAAAACTTTCTAACATTGAAACACTAAGCGTTAATGTGACTGTATTGGGAAATATGCAGAGTAGGTGTGCTCATTTCTGAGGAAACCTTCCCACTGGCTATTTGTAAGAAGCGGCTAATGACAATGTCCTTGGCCTTGACAGTCTCCATGTTCCTCTCCCGAGATATCTGCATGCTGATTTGATCCACGTTGGTCATGATCAGCTCCGAGGCCAGGATCTGGGTGGGGGATGCCCTGTTGGCTGTGCTGTCCATGATGTACTGCTTGTACAGTTCCAGCAGCTTCTGCTCCAGGTAGTCATTGAGGGCAGAGTCGGAGAGGGGCTGCAGGTGGGGCCCCAGGCTGGCCAGGCGCCAGCATGAGGAGTGGCCCTGGCCTGGCCTGCGGGTGGTGTCACTCGTGGGGGGAGCCTTCACGGACTCCATGGCCGGAGGAATCTCTGAGGACTCCAAGAAGGGGCCTATGCCACTGTCACAAGCAAAATCTGTGGTGACCGAGCTGATTGGCACCACGTAGTCCCCAGCTATATGCAAATCGTTGTAGTTCTTGCAAATGCTCTTGCAGGAAGGTGGAACCAGGTAGGTGACTTTTTTGGTCAGCTCCTCACAGGCGTGCGTAGCTGGAGGTGGCTGCCCTGTGGGTGTTGGGTGCTGGACAGGTTGTGGGAGATTGTCCTTCTTCCTTCTGCTGTGCTTGCTGCCTCTAGAGCAGACTGAGGAAATGCACTTGCCAGCAGATCTGCATCTCTGAAGGAGGCTTTTTTCTTGTGCTTCACCTGTGGAAGAATAACTAATGGAGCTCATTTCATACACCCCTTCATCAGGCAAACTCTCGTAGAGCGCAGGGTTCAGGTCTTCCCAAAGGTAGGTGATTCTGTGAAGGTACCCTTCTGACAGCATTCTTCTCCAAGGGAACGGAACCACCAGCAGACACAAAAATTATAAGAAGAAATTAATTACAAAAAGTTCATTTTAAACTCCCTGAGCTGTGATTGCACTCGCCAATCTGTTACTAGCTGCAAAGAGATGTCTCCAATTTGGACATGAACAGGAGTGTCTCTGCCTTACTGGGCACTTGAGTCAGTGAGTGAAGCGACCAGCCAGTGTCCCTGTTGTGCTGAATCTCACCAAAGCATATCTTGTATAACACAATGTATTGCACATCCAATGCATCCAATGGCAAGTGAGTTGTGGAGAGAGAGACAAGAAGTCTTTTGTTGTGAAATAGCTGATGTAATAGCTTACACTAAAATGCATCTAAATTTGCCCTGGAATTCATTAAGAAGCCAGGGGGTTCCCCCTTTTTTTTATATACTTTTAAGAAGTCAGGGGTTTCCCCTTTGTCTCATTTGATTTGAAGCAACTTTTGTTCTGTGTGGTTTGTCAGCTGCCTCTGAACTATGATGATTTGAGATTCATATTGAGAGTATTACCCCTTCTGTTCCAGACTAATCAACAACTGTCGATGTGGTTCCTTTTTCATTAAAAAATCTCAGACCATTAAATTTGCACTTTGCACTTCTGCATTGCAATCAGGATGGAATTAATAGTCTCTACCTTTTATACGTGAAAATGTCAGTGGAAAAAGCAAAACGTTTAGGAGGCACGATTCATCTGGCCTGGTTTAGACACCTAAATCAAAATGAAATGAATTGTGTCCTAGATTTGCTTATCACTCTGCAGTTGCTATAAAAGGATCTTAAACTAGATCCTAGACATAGATATCTGCGGGGTACAGATATCTGTGTCTAGGATTTTGAAGAGACAGATTTCAGTGCAATGCACAGGAAAGTGCACATTTCAGAAGTACTCCAGCTCGCTCTTTCACTGTGGGATTAGCCATACCAGAGCTCTGGAGTCAGTTTTCATTGCATGCAAAGGCACAGTTGGGTTCCAGCAGTCACTAACTCTCTCCACTCTCTGAGCAGGCAGCTCAGACCCAAAAGCTGCATAGAAATGTTAGTAATTAAAGACAGGATTTGCCAGCAAGGACACACATGCTGCACATCAGTAAATGTTCTGCCCAAGCTTTGGCAGCTGCACTACCAAAAAAATTGTTTTAAATCCACCTCTGTATTTTTTTTTAACAGATGTCAAGGATGCAATCAATGGGAAAGATATTCTAAAGAAATTGTGCAGCAAAGAGAAAGTAGATTTAAATTAAAAATAAATTAAAATTAAAATTATTAAAATATTTTTTCTTTATATACTACAAATAGTCTTTTCCAAGAATGAAGGTAGTCTCATTTCTTAGTAAAGTTTTCATGTGTCACAGTTGCTAATGTAAAATGCTGCACTAATAATTGCTGGCTAAATCCTGAATAAGCATGGAGATAGACTTTGCATAAATGTTAGGGAGGACACAGTGTGAGACAAGACTTTCCTTGAGGGGAGGGAATCACTTCCACACCATGAAGAAGGTAGAAGAGAGAGATGAAGAGAAAATAATCTTCCTTCAGGCAGAAATATTAATGGGAATTAGATGTGTCCAAACACTTCCTTTGGTGACCCTGGATTCTTTGTTGCTGCCAGTTGTTTGAGATTTCCCGCAGGCAGTAACATTTAATTAAAAGTGACCTATTTACACAGAAGGGAGGAAAATCATGTTTGGGGCTTGGCAGTTCTTGTAGTATGCTGCTGTTGTCTTGCTTTGGCTTTTAGCTGTAATTAAGATGCCCCCATAGAAATCTTGGCCAAATGTTAGAGCTGCTCAGGTTATCAACTCTCTCTTCTGCTTCTGTTCCCCTTTTGCAAAGGCTTCCTTCCTTTCCCTCCCTTCCCTCCTCCATCCATGGCCCAGATGTCCTTATTGCAAAGTCACCACTAACTGTGGCTAGCTTGAATCTGGAACTTATACACTCATTTGCATGTTATTTTTAAGGTGGATTTGGAGAAATGAGTGGAGATGTAGCATACAGCCTGTCCACTGCTCAACCACCATAGGCAAGGGCAGTTGTGCTCAGGCAGCATGTGACACTTTGGTCTTTCCTGCTCCCCAGATGTGAGCTGTTTCTGCCATAAGGTGCTACAGGAGGGAAATGAAACCCTTGGTTTCGTTTCTTTGCACTGCATTCTGCTATGCTTATTTTAAGAGTGTTGGAGCACACTGAGGCACGAGTGGAAACAAAAGAATTGGCAAATTCAAAAATATTAGGGTCTCATTGTGCTCAGAGTTGTGTGCTCTGCTGAAAGAGTTACAAGATTGGCCTCTGAAGCTGGCAAAGGCTGCCACACTGATCTGGCTCTTCTCAGCTCTGCAAGGAAATCTGACAGAAGTTTTGATAGGAGTGCTGAGAGCATGAATGCAGAAGGGAGGTGCATGTATCTCTGGTGTTTCTTGTCCTAGTACTTAATATAATATATACCTGACAAGTTATTATCCCATCACTCCAACTGTCATGCTACTGTGCCGCCTTTAATTTTTGCATTTTAAATCTGATAAGGATTGCAGTTTTCATTAATTCTGCTTTCTCATGCCTTTTCTCTTAATCCCCTCTCCATGCACACCAGGATTCCAAGGGCACAGAGATTATATCTGATGTCTTTCAATATTTGGGTTTCATGCTCCTTAAATCCAGATTTCACTTACAATCTGCCTGAAAATAATTGCATAACTTTTTGTTGCACAAGGAAAACCAGTCCCTTTTACAATTCTGATCTGACACATTTTGCATGTAAAGCGAATAAAAAGAATTTTCCTTGTGTAGCTACTGCCCTGGCAATGGGCGCTGTCTAAGCCTAGTGGAGATAGAGGGAGAAGACTGCCTGGTTTACACTGTCTTTTCTATCTGACATAGTCTTTATTACAGTCAGATGATCTTAAAAACTCCTATGTCTTGCTCGAGGTTTTTGTTCAGTTCTTCAGCAGAAGAAAAGCCTGAAGGCAGGATGAATGTTTAAAGTCACATGGAGAATCTAGGGGCATTACCAGTGTGTGGCAGCAAATTTGCTAGGTTGTAGTGCTTGTAGGCAGTGCCAATGTTTGCATAAAGAACTCAAATTACAGTCTGAGAGCAGGAAAACAGAATGGGAGTTCTTGGCTCAGGATAAGCAAAACACTTACGGAAAGCCTGAGAAGTGTGCACAGAGATATCATAAATTGCGTCCTGTTCAAAAACTGAAGCAAGATGAAAAGTTGCTAGAGAGAATGGAAAGAACATCATGCCCACTGGTATCAAAGCTCAGTGGGGAAAGGGACATTCTTCTGCATTGCAAAAGGAGGGGATGGAAACTCATAGGAGACAATCTTGTGTTGCATATGTCTGGCTTTCAGATCCCTGACAAGGGCTCTAAATGGCATTAAAGTTGTGCTGCTGGGGACTGGAGCTTGGCTCTTATCACGGGGTATACCTTGAGTTCTAGCTGATTTACTAGATGGGATCCCCAATGTCAGTCTCCCTGTCTTGAGGGAACTCAAATCCTATGGATCTGTCTGTTTCCCTATTTTAAGAGACATTTTTCCAGTTTGTGGAGATATAGACAGATCCCCTCAGTGAGGTATGGGATCCACCTCAGATTGCCAGACACACATGCAAGAGTCCTGGCAAGCAGCATAGTCTGTAGAGCAAGCTTACAAGTATTGCAGGACCCATATCTCAGCTTCCCCTGGGGCTGGTGTGGAACAGCTCCCAGGAAGCCTCAGTGCAGCCAGCATGGAGAAACCAGGACAGTGAAGAAGGCTATAATGAGCTGTGCACATGGGTAAGCAGAGCCTCTCCTTAATGCCTGAAACCTACAGATCTTTGGTGTCTGAATCTCGTTTGGCTTGGGTAAAGGTAATGCTATTGACACCAAATTGTGTGGTGAGATGGACACATTTTACAGAGGGACCTGCAAAGGCTGGAAGGTGGGCCAGCAATAACAGCATCAGGATAACAAAGGCAAGTGGCAGCTCCGGCACTGGATGACACAACCAAAGAGCCCAGCACAGGCCCTGTGTGCCTGGGGAGCCTTGCTGAGAGGGACCTGGAGCACAACAAGGGGACCCTGAGCCAGCAGAGCAGGGCTGCAGCAATGAGGAAAACCAGATCCTGAGCTGCACCCATGGGGGCACAGCTGGCTGAGATAGAGACAGGAGCATCCCACTCAGCATTTGTCAGGCTGGCCCTGGAGCACCCAGATCTGGTTCCAAAAAAATCAGACAAGATGTTGGCAGACTGGAGGCAGTTCAATGGAGGGCAAAGAAGATGATCAAAGGGCTGGAAAAGCTGCCTTGTGAGGAAAGTTTGAAGGAGTTAGGACTCTTCTCCCTGGAGAAAAGAAGACATGGGGAAGGGGACAGCTCATCATAGTATTCCAGTGTCTGCAGCTGCAAAGAAGACAGAGGCTCTCTCTTCACAAGCAGCCAATGGAAAAGACAAGTGGCAAGGAGCACAAGTTGCATTGGAATAGAATCACAGAATCACATAGGTTGGAAATGGCCTGTAATATCATTAAGTCCAACCATTAACCCAGTGCCACCATGTTCACTGCTAAACCATGTCCCCAGTGCTCCCAGGGATAAGAGGGAAGAGAAGGAAATTTTTTACAGTGAGAACAATCAATGACTGGAACAACCTCACCAGAGATGTGGGGGAGTCTCCTTTGCTGGATGTTTTCAAGGTGGGATTGGACAAAGTTCTACATTGTGGATGCCATGGGATAGAGAGAGAGAAATGGCAAGCATTTCTCACAGCAGCTTGTGAGAATTTTTAAGGAGTTGTAAGGATGTGATAACTTGTTAAGTATAAACAAACTGCAGGAGGTGTTTTTCTACTTCATCTGTCTGTTCTTCTCAAGGACAGTGTGTGAGGAAGATGTTTTTGTTAGTTAGACAATCAAATAGAATCTCTCATATCACTCTATATAAACCGCGCGGTTCTCTTGAATAAAGCCTTCTTTTGCTCTTTCTACAAAAGAGAAAGAGCAAAAGAAGGCTTTATTCAAGGCTTTTTTTCTCTTTCGTCTGTTCCTGTGTCCTTCTCGGCACAGGAGTGACACTACATAATCTCATCTAGGCTTTGTCTCCCATGAAATGTTGGACCAGATGATATTTTGAGGTCCTTTCCAACTTATGCTTCTCTCTGACTATAATTCTACAAAAGCAGTGGCTGCTCTTCGATGTGGGAGTGGCTCACTTTGCCCACAGCAGAGGAGAAGATGAATAGCCAGAGGGTGGTTTTGCACAAGCATCCGAATGCTGCCCACTACATTTGTCATTTCCTCTCCCTGCTGCTGCTGCTCTTGAAGATCTAGGGCCCAGGAGGGCCCAAAAGGCTCTTTAAGCAGTCACTGTGAGCCAAACCATTCTTGTCCCCTCCCCACATCTCTCTTGACTCTGATCTTTTGTTCTTCCCACAGGAGAAAACATAAGCCCTGTGCATCTTCTTTATTCACACGTCAACAGTTGAAGAGATGCAGAAAAGCTGGAGTACCTCACCCATGGGGGAGTGTGGGCTGGTTTGAGGGGAACAAGTAGGTTTGAAAGAATAATAATCCTGTATATCAAGAGTATGAGGCAATCTGCTGGAAGGACAGGCTAAATGAAGCAAGAGGGGAGACATCTTCCCCAAGAAGTCTATTATACTGTTGAATGCTCTTGTTACACAAACACCTACCAATTTTTGATCATGCTAAATGGATGGCAATGGGTTTCAGGAGCATTCAACTCCTTTAATTTAGAAACAAATACATTCTCAGTGTATTTTTGAGTGCTGTTGTATCTTTAAGTTGAGTTGGGGTGGGACATACTTCCATAAAAATATAATGAAAACTGTATTTACTGCTGGTAAACATATCTTCTTGAGCTCTCAAAGTTTTCCACCCAAGTTTGTTTTCCACCCAGTTCAAGTTCCTTGGAACATCATACAGACCAAGCCTTGTTCATAATTTTCCATACTTTTCTTCATCATCTATGCCTGTACAAAGTTGGTTTAGGACCCCATCAATCTGGTTGGATAGCATTTTACATCTCATACCCACAGCTGTAAACAACAGCGTGAAATCTGAGGCAGGAAAGAATCAGGCTCCACATTCATAAGGAAGACTTGACTACATAAGATTTCTACCCTGTGCTTTTATCATTTTCTTCCTGGTGTGGAAATAATTTCATGTCTCTGGATGTCTGTGTTAATTTTAATGAGTTGTTAGCTGTTATGACTGAATTATGTGTACTGCAACATTTTGAATCTAAGCATTTGAAGTAAAGAGGCAATAAATTGACGTGAACTCTTACAGAAGAGAATACACTTTCTAGAAATTAAAATAATAAATGGTAAAGCAAGAAAGACAGAGAAGGATGAAAGTGTTTCCCAGAAGGAGTGGAGGAGGCATGTTGTGCATGTATACCCTTGTCGAGCTGTGAATTTGCAGCAAACCAGGAAATTCACTGAGAATTGGAAAAAATGCACTTCTTTGTTTATAATTTTTAACATCATCGTGTTCTCAGAGAAGTCTCATCTTTCTTCTTTTGAACTTTTTTTTTAAATATGATGCCCATATTAATCTATTTTGGTGCCTATTTTTATTTATAATCTACAAATAGAGTACTCCAGTTGGAGGGCATTACTTAGTACAGTAACATGCACAGAAATTTCAATAACAATATCCCAATTATGATAAAAGCAACACAGCTTTAAAAATTTTAAAAAAATTCTGAAAAACCTGTTTAGTCTGATTTTATGAAAGTCTTTAGAAGTATCAGAGGAAAAAGTTTTTTTTCATTTTGAAGTCTTATTGCTACCACAGTTGGTCATGGTCGTGAAGATGACACCTTAGAAATGGCACCTTAGAAATGGCACCTTAGAAATGTTCTCCTCACTTTTAAGGCAGCACTAAGTGTCTGTGGGCAGAAGCTGAGACTCTGCAAACACATGTGCATTCAAAACAGAAAAAAGTGCATTCTCATTCTACCAGCTATCAGCTGTGGTGCCACACAAACAGAACCAAGCCACTTTGATAAGCAAGGGCAACATTTTCATACATTTACAGAATGTGCAGTATATTTTAGTTCTTACCTCCAAAGATACAGCAGCTGGCCACGTACAGAAAAATTGATGTCTTCTAAATAGTTTTAAGCTTCCTCTGAGTCTGTCCTACCCCAAAATGCAACGTTCTGTTTTTATTTCCTTTTTAATTACACTTCGAAGATAACATCTGTTTTACTTCTAATCCTCTATAGCAAAGAAGTAGAGAAAGAAAGTCCCTTAGGAGATGAGGGGGTTTTATAACTGACTGAACTGCAACACGCTGAACTTGCTTCCTCTTTTATGTCCAAATAAAACTTCATTGTGAAACTGTGTACTGTTAAAATACCTGATTGCAAAACTCTCAGTCCAGGCAGATGGACTGTTGTAAGAAGAAAAAGCCCTGGTGATTCAAACACTCAGAACAGTCTTAGAGAAACTGTTCATCTGTTGGCAGCTTACAGTGCACCCTATTTTCAGCCATCACTCTCCTTCTAGCTGACATGGTGAGACATATTGACAGATCAAGATTGTCAGGCCAAATAGGTTGGAAAAGTGAGGTGCCAAAGCAGAAATGCATTGCACAGCAGGCCTATTTTGTTGTCTCCAGACCCTTGTACATATAATTTTCCACCAAGCAGCACAGCACAGCTGCTTTCTCAGGTTTTGCTTTGGCAAACTTGACAACACTTGTTAGGACAAAAGTTACATCTGAAAGTTAGGCCTCATCTGTTTTAGCACTCAATACCATACCCAGGAAGTTTGTCTTGGGAGGGGCAGTGGATGAAAATACCTGGAGTAAGCAGGAATTCATCCAGCAAGTGTGAGGTGTGAGAAGAGTGAATATGGCTTTGAGATTTGTGTTGGAATATTCCTTATGGGCAGAAGACAAATACTGTTTGAAACACATAACTGGACTGTTTGAATTGATCCTAATAGGATAGACAGAATTTGCTTTAAAAGGCATCATTATACATCCATACATTGCAATAATAAGAGAAATATATTAGAGATATATTTTGATTCTCAGTGAATTTTAACTTCCTCATTCAGTACCATGTGTTTTTCTCAGAAGCTTCCAACTCTGCCAGCCAGAAACAATACTTCTGTTAATGTCATTTTCCTAAATATTCACTATGATGCAACATATGATTGGGGCTAATAGCAAAGATTTCTTCCAAGGTCTTCTTAGACATAGGCATGAAAAAAGTACAAGTGTCATTCAGTCCCTAACTACACATTTGTAGCTAGTTAATACAGCAGTTTAACAAGTGATACTGTACCCAATCATATGCCATGCTAGGGTCAACAGCATATAAACAGCACAAAAACTGGGCAACACTGGCAGTTTAATGCAAGTCTCATCAGATATCTTTGCTGTAAAAATTCTCCCTGTGTGGCCTAGATTGCAAGGCAATATGTATTCTATTTGCCATCTGTTAGAGGTGTGGCAGTTATCTTCTGTTAATTGGGGAGTTTTCTTTATCTCTTCCACAAACCAATCCTCCCTCTGGGGAGATCTCTTCTGTTAATGGGCCACTGAATGTCACTGCATGACTGATAAAATTACATCATCCCATTGTGAGATGCTCTGCCCAGAGGGAGGAACCAAGCATTCCTAACTGGATATGATCTGAGATTTGGGGAACAGCCTTTCCACTGGATTCCCAGAGGAGCAGTTGCCTTTTCCACTGGATCTTCACAGGAAGACTACACCTTTCTGCAGGATCACTGCTCCAACAGAACCACACCTGCCACTCCAGGAGGGCTGCAGCCACCATTTCAATCAGACTGCTACCAACACCCAGACCCGCAGGGTGTCAGGTTGTATTCTGACTCTGTCAGTGTTGTTTTGCATTACTGCATTGTTTATTTATTTTTGAAAATTTATTTTCTTCCCTAATAAAGAACTGCTATTCCTGCTCCCATACCTTTGCCTGAGACCCCCCCCTTAATTTCAAATTTATAACAATTTGGAGGGAGGGGGTTTACAGGTTCCAGTTCAGGGGAGGCTCCTGCCTTCCTTAGCAGACACCTGTCTTTTCAAACCAAGACACTGTGGAAACAAAGCTACTGTCATAACAGACCAACTCTTTTATGCTTAACATTAACATTAATACATTATTGTAAATTTTTCTCTGATCTCTCATTTGTACTATGGACCAATCTCAGGTCTTGTCACAGTTATCCTGGCCCAACACTTTTTCCCCATGTTTCCTTACCTGGATGAAATGCATCCAGGAAAGCAAGAAATAAATCTCTGTGAGGTTTTACCTCTTCTGTAGATCCAGGGAGCTCTATATTCACCAAAGCTCAATATTTCTAGTTAGACTGTTGGGAGAAAGCTTTGGTAGTATAAAAAAGCATTTCTGTAATGGTCCTCAGAGAGTTTTCAAAATATTTTTTTAATAATCTAAATCCATACAAACCCAAAAATATACAAAAGGACAGATATTTTAAAGTGCTTCTACTGCCATTATAGCACAGCTATCCAGAAGCACTGTAAAATCAATCTACTATCATAGATTTATCTAAGTATGGATTTAAGACTTATCTTCAGACACCTAGATTTGCATAAAATAAGTGACCTTTTTTTGTCATGCATGTGGAATGTTTTCAGTTCTCTAGAAGAACTCAAACATTGCATTTCTGCACAGTAGCTTTGTGTACCTATAGAAGGGAGATATAAAACTGTAATTTCTTGTCACTGAAATTGCACATTAACATCCTGACAATCTAGGCTCTCAGGACACCCACTTATTCTAAAGACCTTTTCCACATTCACTCCTGACCTTGGAAGAGCTGACCTCAGCTAACAAGCACTGTCCTGTATGAATTTTTGCCACGTGGCTTATAAACTGCTCTGAGTGCAGCACTCTGAGGGGCAGATCCAGATCTGAATGGGCTGGGTACAACACACCAGCACCTGACCCTTTCTGCAAAGAGCCCCACGTGGGCTGTGCCTTCCATGACCAGTGAAACAGATGTGAGAGAGAAGGAAGCTTCAGCGCCTCAGGGAATCTTTCAGTCAGTCTCTTCATCTGTAAATGTAGCTCAGATTGTGAGGCCATGCCAAATTATTTTTGTCAGTGCAATTCACTACAGCAAACCCAATATATCAAGACTGTGTAACCCTATCCACTCCCCCCCCCCCCCCAAAAAAAAAAAAAAAAGAAAAAGAAAAACATTTCAAGCAAATTACCATATTTCCTTCTCTACCACATAATTCTATTCATAAGGAATTTCCGTAAGGAAATTGCTTTAAATTTGATCCTAAGTAGTTCTGATTCTTAGTTTTTTTTATTTCAGGTCAAGAGTTTATCTTCAAGAAAAATGTGCCAGTTGTTTGCCCTCACTCTGCTTTGGTTGGCCTCTGCTTAGGCTGGGCCTGTTTGGTCAGAGAGTGCAAAGACAGCTGCTTGTCTTTTGCAGGTGAAATGTTTATATTCTAGAAATGATAAATTGGGATCTTTTCATAAGACAATATTGCATAGCTTTTTGTTAAATTTAATAGTAGGAATAAGTGCATAAAATATATCAATTTGCCTGTACGTATACTCAAGCAGGTATGTACACAGTGAGCTCTCTCTCTAGTTATCAAACTATTTTAGCTCTATTCTTAATTGGTATGTTTGTACCTTTACCCACAAATTTTGAAATTTAAAAGGTTAAAGATACCACCTTAAAATTATGACCTAGTTTATAAGTAGGTCCTATTTGTGCAATAGGACAAAGGGGATATTTTCAAACCTTTTGATCTTTGGAAGGAAAGATTTTATGGGAAGGAGATAAGCATGTTCTCCAGTACTCCATCAGAAAAACAATAATGAATGATTTATATTCCTTTCAGCAGCAAAATCAGGCAAATTTCAAGCTGTCCAGGAAGTTTAACCTGATTTGAATTGAAAACCCAGTTTTCAATGCATTCATTGCATCAGTATAATCAATTATTTGAGTAAATCAGCAGTCTTTAAACATGGAAGAACTTTCATCATACACAGTTATTTTTCATCTTCCTTTATTGCTGTTGTAGAAAATAGATCACTAGAATTTTCTGGGTAAAATGTGAGGATTCCTATCTAACAAATTAGTTTCAGGCAAGTCTGGTTTTGAGATATCTCAGGCCAAGGGAGTCTTCTGGTTTAATTACTCCAGCCCTTTACTTGCTGTGTGGAAAAAAAGTGGTTGTGACATCATTCTCTTGGCCATGCATTTCCAAGGAGGAAAAAAAGACCATGGATACACAGAGAGCCCTCCCACTCTGGAAAAGGTAAAGGAGTTTTGGTGCCCACCCATATTTGGTGTTTCTAGCTGTCCATGGCCAGTGATGGCCCACGCAGCAATGAGAAGTCTGGCTGTCCTTGGGGCTCAGAGCCTTAACTCAGGAACTCAAGGAGCACAGCACCTTCCATGTAGTTATATCCATCAAGCTCTGCACCCAGAGTAGGATACTTCAAAATGAAGCAATTGTTTCATCACACAAAAGTGACCACTAAATATTTTCATTAACTACAGAGGCATTTGTAATTCAAGTACAAATAGGGTAATAATGGGGAACATCTGCTGCTTTTCATGCTCCTTCTAGTTCATTAAATATAAAATTTATTCCTGCGTTAAATTCCTTTTCTCTTCTGTGGATCACATACATATTTAGTTATATGCAGACATTGCTACAGGTTCAATCTATGTACAAATCAAGGAAACAAAAGCAAGGCCTTTGATATGAGAAAATTATAAGCTAGAACATTGCACCCTCTGATAAAATCTCCAAGGCCAAGGGGAGTTTGCTCTGGGAGGAGATAACAGTATTGGATATAGCATATTGAAGCTGATCTACATTATGTTCCCAGCACTGGTGTTTTGTAGTAACAAGTAGTTAATTAGTGAAGTCTTTTCAGTTCATGTTATTTTCTTCTCTCACTAACTTACACTAACTAGGAGATTGATCTTGCCACAGGTCAGAAATCTTTCCCTTCAGTCTCAACCTTTCTTCATTCATAATACCTTATTTACCTTTAGTAATCAAACTGTTCTGCACATATCCTTTTGTTTTAATGGTCACAAATGGTCACTGATGTATCCTGAACAAAGTACATTGTTGTACAAGTGATCCCACTGATGGCAGAGACTATCCTGAGGTTTCCATGCATAACCACACATGGGCACATAAGCCTTTAAGCCCTGCAGAGCGTGAATCATCCTGTAAAGCATCAGAAGGCAGCAATCTGGGTGAGCTGCTCTCTTTCCATTGTCTGTGTCTGTCCAGAGGCCAAAAACTTCTTTTTTTTATTCTCTTATGTTTTTTTTTGTCTCCTAACTAGTACCATGATAACTTAGAAATGGATGGTTTTAAACCAACCAAGAATAGTTACATCTAAATGTCACCTACTTTTTAGCACCCTCAAATAACAGCATGCATAAAAGGTGGTCTACAGTGTGCAGATACACAGAGCTGTATTTACTGAAATCCTGATGCACACCACAGATACTGTGCATGGCTTGCTCTGTGCTGCTGGCTGAAATACCCCAGGGTCTGATGCACTTCAGTCAGCAGCAGAGAGGAGCCTGGCTCTCAGCACACTGTGCAGAGTGCAAACCACAACTACTCCTGAAGCAATGAAGCATATTATTCCCCAGCTCACCACCCAGCTCAGCAAAAGGCTTTATCAGCACCTATAATGGTCATGTTTGCACCTTCCAGGTCTTGTTAGACAGTCCTCTGGGATCACTTTTTTAGCTTCCCAGGATGCACACATTAGTTCTGATCCTTTCACAGAATTTATGGTGGGCCTCATCATTCCTTCAAAAGTCAATTTTTAGAGAGCAAGATTAGCAGCTAAGAGGTATCATTTCTCTGTAAGTATTTAAATTTTCGAATTATGTCCTTATACACTGAAGGCTTGGTGGCTTATCTCAGTTTTAGATTTATTTAATGGTTTTCATACATTGAAAATTTCTTTAAATGCTTGAAATTAACATAAATCATTTCAGCAATGTAAAATAAACATTTTATAAACGTGAGTGTGCATGCCAAATAGAAATGATGAAAATTAGTGTTTCAGGTATCACACAAATAAAATAGCTAACCCAAATCCCTGAACCCAAGGCATCTCCTGCAGAACAAAAAAGGGCTTGAGTTCCTGACTATGTCAGCTCACTTCCTACCATAGGAAACCGGCAGGGATGTTACACTGCAGTCTTGGCTTCACAAGTCTGAAATGATCACTCACACATGCTCACTTAATTAAATAGAAGCTAATTGCATCCTACTTATCAGATAGAAAGGTGTTAAACCTTTGGAAGCCGTTGGACTACTGATAAAACTAACCTGTAGGTTGGGAAGGAAATATTTTTGCTGCCTCCACCTTTTATTGAAGGAGTGCTTTTACAGATGCAGTGTCTAAAGCAGATTCCAGCAGCCCACATCATTCTAGGGAGAGGGCAGCAGAGCTGAAGTGTTTTTACCGATTTTGACAGAACTTGACTTTCTTTTCGCAAGAATCTTTTTCTGCTTTCTTGCCTCTGGGTGAGCTCATAATTCCCTTCTCAGCAGGTCTCTAGAGCTAATAAACTCTAAGCCTCAGCAAATCCCAGCTGATGAGAGGAGGAGCTTGTTCTTTCACCTGGCTGCACCTTGAGGACAAGGAAGACTATTCATTTCTGCAGGACATGGGCAGTACAGTACTTGCAGTGTTCTTCCTGGCTTTCTGCCAGGTTCCCACTGAGGCTACACACACCCTCTAGGATAAAACAGGATATTCCTAAGGAAGAACTGGTTAATTATATTGTAAAAGTTTCAAATGTCATTTCCAAGAACAATAAAGATTGTCTGAAAGACTGCCTGCCTGTACAGAATGCTGACATATGATACAACGCTTGCATTGGGTCTTTGTTAAAAATAAATCATGCATCCAGCTGATAATGTACTTCTTGGTTCAGTGACAACTAGCCACTAGTGGTCAGGCTTTACAATCAGGCAAAGAGCTGTTATCTGTAAAACAGGACTGGGCAATAGATAAGGGCTTTATTTTTTAGGGTTTTTTTTTACTTCACATCTGTGTAACAATAAAATTGAAGGCAGTCAGGCTACTAAGAAGGGATTTTTTTTTTGTTGTTAGTTATCAAAATACCATAAAAAATTGCAGAAATCCAAGAAGTGTTACAGTAGTCTGGTTTCTTTAGTTGCATTGGCACATGTCTGTAATTTCCAGGTAGAGCCATCCCATGATAATTGGGTGATTTTCATGGGGGTTTTTTCCCTCAACTACTGGCTCTTAATTTGACTCTGTTTTTTACATTCCTCACTTTCGTACTCTTCCATCTTCCCAGCAGTCAACTTTTACAGCTATTCTGTGTCAGTAACATTCATTAGAAAATTTTGTCAGAGAGTAGCAACAGAATAAGCAATTTATCTGCTGAGTACTTTTAACAATATAATGATAGAAAACCCTCCTGCACTTTGGTCCATACAAACCAGAAACCTTCACTGCCCACGGGGTTTTTTTTTGAGTTAGGTAATCCTGGGCAACCATGCCATGAGTGAAGAAAACCAGGAAAAGCAGAAAATGTGAGGGTCTGGATCACTAGTGGACAAAGCACTAGTTCCATTTGCTAATAAATTACATTCAGCACAGTTTGCTGCTGCTGAGCATTATCCAGGGGCATAAGACCTGCCAAAGGAAGTGAGAGGGAGGGATGTTTTAATGGAAAACTTTCTGAAAAGCAGATTGAAAGCAAAGGGTCACTGAGTTGATTTTTTTTGAAAGAGATAGTTACAGGAAAAGGGCAGAAAAACAATAAATTGAGCAATTAGACAAGCATGGAGAACCAGGGAAGCTTTTTCAGATGGAGGCTGCAACTGAGATTTTGCAAGGAAGACTGGTAGGGAAAGGTTATTTAGTTACATGAATAAGAGGAAAACAATTTCAGAAAAATGTATCCAGTGTGGTTTCTGAAGAAAATAAATATATTTACTTTAAGATGGAACACAGGGAGTTAATGAAAAGTGTATATTTGGTGTGGTATTTAGGGGATTTATGGAAGATATATATACATATTCAGGAGGACTGGGACAGAAACAATACAAAGATTTGGAAATAAGAGCATTTAGAAATTTAAATTACAAGCCAGCAATGTGTCGTTGTAGAAAGAAGGTCAATATTATCTTGTGTTGTATTAGGCAGAGCATTTTCTACAGTTTGAGAGAGCTGATCCTTCCACTCTGCTCCAGCCTTGAAGATACTCAGAACCAAATGGACACCATCCTGAGCAACCTGCTCTCACAGACTTGTCTTTGAGCAGAAATTTGGACCAGATGATCTTCACAGGTGCCTTCCTGCCTCAGCTGGTCTGTGATCCTAAATAGGAAGGAAGCAGAAAATACAGCATTTGGAACAACAGTCAACAAATATTTCTCTGCAAATGTTTGCTGCTACTGCAGCATAAAAGAGCATTGGGGTGTGAATACAATACAATGAAATACACAAATATGTGTGACAGTAAGCACAATGACACAATAGACAAAAGCTGGATATAAAACTAGACAAAGAGGTGGCAGAATAACCACAAGGAAAGAAAATGGAAACTAAAGGTAAAGAGAGTTTTTTTTCCTCAAAGCAACATTTGATATTTGAGAATTGGGGCTGTATTGGCAACACTGCCAAAATCCTCTGTTTCTGAATGAGATCTGTAAATATTAAATGACTAATTTTCTCAACTGGTAAAATCACTTAATAGCAAGCATGGGTTTACATAACACTTCCAGGGAAACAAGACAATCTCTTGGATTTGATTATACAAAAGGTGAAATTCAAGTGATTTCAGTAACCACTAAGCAAAACACCAAAGACTGTGGCCATAGGCCATATAATTACATTTCCATAGTGAAAGGTATGAATGCTGGCATCAAGAATCCCAAAAGAGCAGAGAAATTTCTGAAAACTAGTAAGAGGCAGGAAACATCGATCAGAACAACATGGATTACTCCTAAATCAGTATTAAGGAATGTTTGTATCTTTCTGGGCATTACAGAAATGTTGAAAAAATGTAAGGCTGTAATGTCAAGTAAAATTGGTTATTTCCTTTTTTTTTTCTTCCATTAAGTTGTTTATATTTATTTTCATCTTAGGTAGTTGGCATCTTTAATGACTTGGTAAAGCTACTAGTAAAGGGAAGAATGAGATAAATCATCAGAAATTAGAGAGGTTTAGTATTTGTGCTATTCCTTCCTTTTTTTTAACCTCACTTTACATCAAGCTGCACAGACATAATTATTTACAACACAGAAATTGTCACCTAAAATCATAGTGATCTATCAGATATCTGTATCATCATCAAACTCAAGAGCCATTCGTGCTAAGTCAGACAGGGCAAAGTAAAATAATACAAGAGGTCAATAAAATAATTATACATACCAGATGCCATGATAAGGAGCACTTACAGAACATAATTTACATTTTGCTATGGATTTACTATTACCAGTAAATGGGAAATATTTCACAATATCATTGACTCACCCATGTGTGATACATGATGCAATCAATTCCCATGGAAATTTGTATCTAGCCTTTTACTAGAACAGTACTTTGTACCCCGTATTATTATGCTTTGGCAAAATGCAGGATAAGGCCTGCTTGCCGTCAAAGCAGGCTATTTAGCACCCACAGACTGGAGAGAAAAAAGGGCACTTTACTGACAATGTTCTCTGGTAGCCCTGAGGAACTCTAAAATACAGCTGCTAAGGTCAGTGGTCCTGATCTCTGATGAGTGCCCTGATGTGGTAGTGTTTGAGGGTCCCCAGGATGAGGGAAGAGATGAGAATCTTGACTCCATGTTTCAGAAGGCTGATTTATAATTTTATGATATATATTATATTAAAAGAAAATTATATGCTAAAACTATACTAAAGAAAGAGAAAGGAGACATCAGAAGACAAAGGAATAATAAAAAACCCGTGACTGACCAGAGTCCCAACACAGCTGGACCTGTGATTGGTCATCAAGTAAAAACAGTACACATGAGACCAATCAAAGATGCACCTGCTGGTAAGCCATCTCCAGACCACATTCCACAGCCATCAGATAGTTATTGTTTACATTTCTTTTCTGAGGCTTCTCAGCTTCTCAGGAGAAAAATCCTATAGCAAAAGGATTTTCATAAAATATGTCAGTGACACCCTGAAGGGTTGGGCTTTTTTTTTTTTTTTACTGAAATGTTTAAATCACTTAAGTAATTCTAAAGAGAATGACTGGGCTCTGGATACCATATCTGCACATCTCCCCAGTTACATCCCACAGCTTCTCTGCAGACCCAGCTGCACCCTCAGTGTGAAGCACAAGCTCCTTAAGAGCAGAGGCTGCTTGGTCACTGCCTTGCTGCCTGTCAGTTGTGGTTAAGGAGAGGACAGAGAGGAGACAATTTTGGCCATTCAGTTGTTGTCCAAGCAGTGTTACCTCTGGGATGAACTGAACAGGTCTGAGCAGCCCTGCACAGCAATGGATGGGCACTTCCCATTAACTCTGCAGGTTCTTAGAGCAGCCCAGGGAAAAGGACAAACTACCAGCATCTTGACTCACAGCCCAAGCAGCTGTGGAGGGCAGGGGAGGGGAGGAGATGAGAAACAAACCCCTTTTGCTGTTTTAAGTGTTTAATTTAATTACTTATGATTAGGACATACTTGTTACACTGTGGAATGTTTCTCAATGAAATAAACATCAACCTGACATGAGGAACAGTTGGTATCTCATTGTAGAGCAGGAGGGAAGGAGCTTTGTCCTGGCCTCTAAAAATATATTTTCTTATGAAACCACTTGAGAATTGAGAACTTTTTTTATTTGGAGATTGGAAAGAATCATCCTTTTACTTTTTTTTTTTTTTTATTTTTTAATTCTCCAGCCCTCAGGCCCAAAACCACAGAATATTATTGGACTGACCCGCTTCAGGTGACACTGTGCATGTTTAAAGGCACAAAGGTCAGAAGGAGCATTTGAACCTGTTAACATTTGAATTAAGAGATAAGATTTGGTAAGAAATGGACACTCCACCTTTGAACTGTTTATATTGCAGAACACAGCCCAGTTCTTCATTCTTTGTCTTCTGAGGTGAATGAACTGAGCATTGCTCATGAAAGTGCAGAATGAACTTTTCACAACTGGTGAAATTCCCTATAATCAAGACAGCCTGGGAACTTGAACCAACAAATGAGGGGCAGAGCAACTGTGGGAAAAGTACAGCATCCACTCACCTGCTGCTCTGTGTGTAGAAGGCCACAGCACATTCAAGGAAAGCATCTTCTCACCTTTCTTCCACAACAGCCTCTTCCTTAGTGAGTGATTACGTATCAGATTTCCTTGGGAGGTTGATTGTGTAAAGTTTACCTGATGAGGGCTTTTCACACAGCAAAAAGATAGCGTGCTATTCTTAAATCCTCCCTCTCCTGCCCACAAAGCTCCCAGGAGAAATGTGCTTTGTTAGCTGGGACCACTTGTTTTACATACACTGTCTCAGTTGTCAAAATTACAAAAAAGTTAAACCTTCTGCTGATGTGTATAAGGAAAACAGCATTTCAGCCACAGAAGAGCTCTGTGGTTTATATCAGGCTTCTAATTTTTAAAAGAGGAAGAGGCAAAAAGAAAATAGGAATCAGTCTTTTTGGAGAAGATATGGAAAAAACCCATTTATTTGGATGTTGTGTCATCTGGTAACTTAAGGCATAGCATAACTGAATGTCTAGGCCAGATGGTGCTTTCAACCTTAGATGAGGGTGATGGGGGGACTTTGTAAGTTCACTCCCAACCTAAATTATTTTATGAAAATATTGGAATTGAACTGTTAGAAAGCCACTTACTACTTTATGCTATTTGATGTATATTGTGATGTTATTTTAATGTAATATCTGGAATTTTTGTATTATACAAACCTTTATCTCAGTTTTTATTTTATATATATATATATATATATATATATGAATGAAGACATTTACTCAATCATATCTATTATATCTATACCTATGTATATATCTATATCTATGTATTAATTATGTATCTATATCTATATATTAACTATAATTATTTAGTGTACATACATTTATTTATTTTCAAAGTTCACATCATGCATTTATTGTGAATAAATAGAACTGTATTTGCCTATGTTTCATATGCCTCCAAGATTTCTAATGCCCTCAGTTCTCTTTTGTTTTGGCAGTCTTGGGTGCTCCATCATCTGAGAAGTCTGTAGAAATTACACCATGGATGTAGGTCTTTTCTGTTCACACACTGTTTTCATGTTGCTTACAAAAGTACAGCAAACAAAACCATAAGCAAAGATAGCAGAAAGAAACTCATTTTTATGTTAAAACTTTAGTCTTGTTTCTTTCTTAAGTAAGCAGTGCTAAAGCAAAGCAAACACACATCAAGCCCATTTTAGGGCATCCACAGGAGACAGGCACATCTTACCTTCTTAAATTCACTGCAAAAGCTTCCTTTGACTGCAGGGGGAGCAAGAATTTTCCTAAAGTATTTTTGAAGCATTTAGCTGTGGTGCACTCACTGTGCCGTGTCTTGCTCGTTAGCTAGATAATTATTTCTCCATAGAACAGAAAGAATGAACTACATACACAGCGTATGAAACACTGAGCAGTGTGTTGCCTCAGGCTGAGTCTCTGTAGAAACAAATGTATAAAAGAGGCTAAAGTTAGTAGTTTAATTTCTTTGTATTATTATACCAAAAATATAATTTCATACAGAATGAAGAGCCAGATATAAATTTATCTTGGAATAGCAGGAAACTTATGTTGTTACAAAGTTAATTTTTCTACTTCTGTAATAAATAGATGAATTTTACCAGTGTTACACTGACATTCTTCACCTGAACTGAACAATTTTATCTATGCCCCTATTATACTTTGTCCTAATATCCTCAATAAGGAGTATATATGGACAAATCATTCTTTTGTATTCATTAGAATCCTATTAAACTACACAGAAGAATCAATGCAGCTTCTAGAAGTCAATGTACTCACAGGGATGACTCAGAAATAAAGCAGCTGGAACAGTTTCCACCCCAGCTCTCCCTCTGCCCCTAAGAAGCTTCTGTTCCTGCAGATGAGCACTGTAACCTGGAAAGAACCAAATGCTATGAGTAAGCTCTTTGATAATGGACCAGGAGCATTACTGCAATTAGAAGTTGATAAGGAGTTGTAATATGAAGATTGACACACATTCTGTTAACAAACCACTGATAGCTAGATTGAAATGGCAAAGGCCCTGAGCCACAGTTATCAGGAGCTCACCTCAGGAAACCCGGGCAGGAAACTATGTTTGAGGTACATGAAAGACAAACAGGAACATGCTGTTGGGAAACCATTCAGACAATGTACCAAATTCAACATAATTTGACCACGCATAGAGCTCCACAATAACCTATTGAAATAGCCATAAGTGATAGCGGAGATGGAGCCATCTGCAAATATAAGTCAGTAAGAAATACCTCCTGCTGCACAAGTGTCTGTGCTTTAGAATCCAGAATGCAAACCTGAGCACTCAGCCTGCCTGCAATGCTCCCACTGAAGGGTTACCTTACAGTCATCCCCAGGAAAGACACCTTATCTTCACCTCTGCTCCAGCATCCTGCCCAGCAGGTCTGGCTGTAAACCAGCTGGGTCTGACAGAGGCAGGTGTTAAACCCAGCATTACCCTGGGTTTCCAGGACTGACACAGGCCTGGTGTCTGTGCTGGATCAGGACAGTAAGGTCAGCAGTTCATGCTCACCTTCCAGGACTGGAGCAAGAAGAGCTGAACTGCTCACTGTTTCAGAAAAGCGTCTTCTTTTTGTGTGTCATGCTCCTCCACCAGTGCACCAGGAAAGTGCATGCTCAGATCAGCTTTCCTAAGTATTGCTTAAAATATGTGGTATCAGCAGATGCTCAGAAAGCAAACAATAAATCAAATTCAGTCTATGAAGATCAGTCCACATACCCACTTTCTCTTTGGGCAACAGGGCTTTCTGCCTTAACGATATCTACTAGACATGTCACAGCTTTCTCATACCTTCCCCAGGATACTTTTGAGTTTGCCTCACAAACTCAGTTATCCTCCACTAATAAAGAACCTTTTTCTCTTGGGCAGTTTCTTTGACAGTTTAGTTATCAAAGTATCAGAATTATCACTCTCTGTGTTTTCCTGGGAGTGTATTTTAGTGGATTACATCTGAGAGTTTCTTCTTTCTAGAGCAGGGTTGTTACTTTCTTTCTCCATGACCACAGCTTTGAGAACCTCAAAGCAGTGCTCATGGAGAAAGAAAGTAACATATATTTGCTTTGGCAGCCACGGAAAGAATATATATGTGATATCTCTCAGATTCATTTCAAATGCAATTCAATTCTCAATAAAACACAGCAAGGCATCTTTTATGAAGCTCGGCAAGGCTGGTGTTCATTTCAGTGTTCTTGGTGAGGTGTATTTTCCAGCTGTTATGGGTTAGGAATGCTATTCCTCAATTTAGCATTCCCACTGTAAAGACAACCACAAGACACTCCCCTCCCCCACTCCAGCAAGAAAGACAAAAGGCAGAGATTACAGGTTAAGATTTACTGGGAACAGCAATGAGATAAGAAAATGAGCGTTAAAACAGCATTAATAACAAAAGCATACAAAACCTGGGTGATTTACATACAACAAAATGCTCACTGATATTCCAGGAGATCCATCTCCTCTATACTTTCCACTAGGTAAAGCTATAGGCAGCAGTGAGATGTCCCCTAGGTTTTCTCTTCCCAGGGCCAAGCAAGCACATCTCTCTCAGCAGCTGTCCCCCAGAACTCCACCTGCAGGTAACTAACACCATTTTGCCTTCTGGTATAAGTGTAGCATAAAGAATCTCCAGAAGACCTCAGTGTAGCTGAGCTCTCCCATCAGTTTTATGAGAGATACACTTGTTTTGTGATGGAAAATTGAAAACATCAATGTATTAAAGTTGTTCTCAAAAGCAGACAGTACAGTCTAGCCTTCATGATAATAATGAAGCCATTAACATCTCCAGAATTTCCTAATAGATGGCTAACATTTGATTTGATGATATGGAGGCTGAAGGTCTGTCAGCAGCTGAGGCAATCTAAGAGGTTGCAGCTGCTGAATATTTCATGCTGTCCCCAGTCTCCTCCACATCATCTCCTACTTATTCTTAACCTTTCCCATGCTCCTTGCTGTGGTAAGCTCTGCTTTTCCACCAGCTCTGGCACTCATTACAGCAAGTGAGTCAATTCAGCTTCTTGGCAGAGAACAATCCACTTTTATTTTGTCTGGGTATGTTTTCTGCCATATTAATGAGCTCAGAGGACTCAAGAAAGGATCCAATAAAAACCAGACCCCTTGCACAACAAGCAGAAACTGCATGGCCAGGATCAGGATGGTAGTGGTAAAAACATCATCCTTTAGAATCTGTGTGAGGCTAGCTATACTTACCCTGTGGAATCCTGCCTCTGCCAGTTATTACCAGCTTATTCTGTCCTGTCCTCTCTGAGGGCAACAGGAACAGTTACTGATTCCTGAGAAAGGCAGTGGCCAAGGAAAGCAATGCCTTTGGACCTCAGAGAAAGCTGTGCTTTACCTCTGCTCTGCTAAGCACTTCCTAAGTGACCATTGGCCTCTAATTTAGCTGCTCCAGGCCCACCTCTGTATCTGTAATAAAAATGCCATAGGCATTACATTTTCACAAGAGGTTTCATAGACATGATACATAAAAACCCTTTGATGTTCATAGACAAATGTACAGTTCCTGAGGGCATCTAATTAGCTGGAGTAAATGACTAGGTCACGTCACAATAATCAGTGCTGAATTCTCAATTCCTATCTGAGGGTGTTGCACAGTAATTCAGTACGCCATCATCAAACTGAAACAGAAAACAAAAAAGACAGGATATATTTTCATTACTAAGCATGAGTATGCTTTAATAAAAACTGCCCTTCTGTACTCCCTATAGACATATGGCATCTCCCACTTGAAACTTTATAATCTATTCCTTTGCTTTAGTTCTTCTGCATGATGCAAGAGTTCAGGTTTGTGCAGGATTAACAGAATTTAAACCCATTGTAGCAACAATCTCAGGGTCTTCATGCAGTTCCACTGCTGCTTCTTGGTTTTACTATCTTCACCACATATGAAATCCAGAGCCTGGAGTGTACACCACTAAATTTTCAACTTCCAACTAGGATGCAGAAGCAATACTATCAAATATCAGTAATTGGAGCAATATACAATCCTATTATTGCATGCAGCAATTTCACAAAAGCCTATTTTTGTAAATATCCACTGTGCAGTGCAAAAAATAAAAAAGTGAAAAGATGTCCTTTACGACCAGCAGTTGCCTTGCCTCTGCCAACTTAAGGCTAAAGTACAGAATGAGCCTATGAGAATTGGCCTTATCATCACCTTGTGGAGCACTAATTAGATCAGCTCATGTGATTTAAAAAAAAAGCTAGCAAAGTACAGTTGTTATGAAAACAGTAGAAAGCTAACTCATTTTTAATGTGTGTCTTCAATGCAGTATATAGTTTCAGGAGTAAATTTTGCAGTAAGCTGCCATCATTTTTTATGGAAGCTAGAAGATCAAGTATCTCAGTTAAGGATTTTGAAGCATGGAGTAGCTACTATACCACTAATGAATATTTATAGTCTCTGTATTATTCATTTTAATTCTCAAGAACATTTACTTTTATCTATACAAAATTCTTGTAGGGTGTTTTTTCCGATTTCCCCATTTTGATTTGAACAATAGGGTTTTGAGCAACCTGGTCTAGTGAAAGGTGTCCCTGGTCATTGGCAGGGGAATTATCACTGATGATCTTTGACATCCCTTCCAACCTAAGCCATCATGTGATTCTATGACTCTTGTAAAGACTTACTGGCTTAATAACTGCTTTTCAAAGGACTTAGTATTAGCTGTCTTCAAAATGTGAATTTATTTTTATTATTTATTTATTTTATTGTCCACCAGAAGGGCAGCAACTGCAACAATGATTACTCAGGGTTTGAACACTGTGAGAGTGATTCTAAATATAAAATGTCATTCAGGGAAAACTATTGTCTAATACCAGGTCAGAAGTAAAACATACCCTGTGAAACGTTCATTGCATCACTGCAGTCATGGCTTCACAATGAAATGGTTCTTGCCAAATGGTGACAGGGTATTGTCATGTACTCTTTGGCGTGTGCCAAAACAAATGTAGGAGACAGAACACAGAATGGGTCACTGCAATCCCGCCCTCCTCAGGATCTACAGAAAGGTTTCCAGCACACAAAGGGTGCTGCAGATGACCTATAGAAATGTGAGGGCACTGGCAGCCAAGGTCACAATCTGTTTGTGCTGGCTCCCTGCTCCAGAGCAACGGACTTTATCCACTTGTGCAGGCACAGGCACCCTCGCACATACCACTCATCTTCCCAGTAGGCAAAAGGGTGCAAGGGACAGCGTGACTCGCTACCCCGGTGCCCTGGACACGTCACAACTCCACCTGTTCCAGCCTAGCTCCAAATACGTGCCCTCTGTCCCTGCTGGGGGAGCCCAAGGGTCCCACATCTGTAAGGAAGTGCAGGATTTGACAGCCGAGCCCTCTCTGGCACTAAGAGGCAGAAGGGAAAGACACGGACCTCTGGCATCCACTCTTTAATTCACACTGTATCACATGCTTGGAGTAGCCTGACACAGTCACATTTTGTCCTTAGCTTGAGGTCAGTAAAGAAGAATCAGCCAAGAAGAGCAGAACATAATTGCCAGCTTAAGTCTGCTGAGATTAAAGACAAAAATCAAACTGAAACTAAAAAAACCTGAACCAAAAGAAAACAATTTGGTTTATGTGCTATTAAAACTAGTTCTTTAGGAACTAAATTATGTTGGCTTTGAAAAATGCACTGCAAATATTTATGTGCTTAATTAATGTCTTCCAATGTGTCTACTACCTTAAAAATAAATTTAAAAAAGAAGCAGTGGGGCTGTATTCAAAGATGGGAAAACCTTCCATTTGAGTTCAGTTTACAGAACAAGAGGTCAAAAAGCTGTGTGTGGAACAAAAGCAGCATTTACAGGAATCTGCATTGTGTGGGCAGTTGACAATAACCAGCAACTTTATAAATGTTACATTTTGACGAACTGAATTCAACTTTCTTATAATTAAGTCCTCCAAAATTAATGAGAGCCTCCCTTATTTCTACCAGGCTAGAAATTGTTATAGCAAGTCTATCTAAATTCCAAAATCTCTCCTTCTGTCAAGAATAATATAGACAAGGCTCTCAACTAGCACTTGAGCTTTATTTTGGGGTTTTTTTCCATTTTGCAAGTTCTTCAGCAGGAGAACAGAACAGCAAACAACTTGATCTGCACTGTGTAGACTTGCCTCAGTGAGATCTGAGCCAGAAGCAGAAGAAATTAGTCCACACGGATATCCACACTCCCTCCTTTAAAGGAAGCTAATTCCTTGAGAAGTGTCTCAGCCGAGCGTGGCCTCACACCATCTTACTGTAAAGGTACAGCCAGAGCTCCACCCTTCCTTCCCCTGCAGGCTTCCCTGGGATAACACCCTCTATCCCTACTCTGCAAACAGTATTGCATAATAAATACTACAAAAAAAAAAAATGTTCTATTCAAACAGTGAAGAGGAATGTGAAGGAAGCGAGAGCACACTGTTGGATGAGCTAGGAAGAATAAACTATTCTCCCTGAGTCAAGATTTTCTGGTTTTGGACTAAATGATTTCCCCTTTCTGCCTGCCTTGCATGCCTAGTGAGGGTTAAGGAAATGTCACAGGTTATTGCTGTCACCCCTCCTGTTCCTGGTCTATAAACATTCAAAGGCATTGCTAAAGAACACCTGAGGAGATGGCACCTTCTAGAGAATTTCTGTAACTCAGTAATCCTTAGCAGTACAGTGGCATTTCATGTTTTGCATAAATGTCTGTCATGATATTGCTTCCTCCCTTCTTGGATCTCTAGAGACCTCAACCTTTGCTGAAAATTGTCACATCCTATCTTGAGCTAAAATATACTCAGAACACAATGCTGCAGCTTTGAAAAGAGAAAAGAGAAATAACTCAAACCCCACACTTTTCCTAGGAATTATACTAATTAATTCAGATTTAACTAAGATCCCATGGGATTAATTCCTTGAATTCCTAATCTACATGGAGAAGCTGTAGCCTTGGATAAGTTTTCCTGACGAACTGCAGTTCTTGGCCACGGCTTTAGAGTAGAAGCTCCCTGTAACAAGTGAGGAAGTAGAGGAGGGATCTCTGACAAAGCCAGGAGGGATCATTATGACCTTCTAGGATAAACTCTGTGGATCTTTCTCTAAGGGTTGCAGCAAGCTCTTGAGCAAGATGATCTCTAAACTATAGCTAGGTTCCAAGAAAAAAAAAGAAATACCAGTCTTGGCGATGAGATTCGAGAATAATAGAAAATCTTTGATAATATTTGGCAAGTGGTCCACATGCTTCTTCACTGTCAGTCTTGAAAATGTGGATGTGGGATGTGGGTCTTACCACAAGACTCTATTTGTCTCATTTCAGATGCTGTAGTCAAGGGCTGCAATGAAATCCCCTGCTATTACACATGAGCAGTAAGTGCTGTTCACGCCCCATCCAAGGCTCCTCCATGCCAGCTGAAGCACTAACAAACAAAAAAATGAAAGAGCTGGGTAAGTATCTCATAAAGCTTTCCCAAGTGGCAGCAATCAGATTTTGCTTATCATGGAACAATTGCCGCAAAACACCCCAAGTTCAGACAACCACTAGTAACGCGAATTAATGGCAAAGGCAAATCTTTTTAATGGTGTCTGTGGGGGCTGGTTTACTGGCACCGTGTGTCACTTGTAACTTTTCTGGCCCTTCAGTCAGCATTGTTGGCTTTTGCAATTCCAGCCCGGCTCTTACAACACCAGCGGTTTTTCTGGAACCACAAGTTACCAACAAAGAGTAAGGAAGGAAGACCGAGATTCCATTTTTTTAAAGACAATGAGTATCTCTGCATGACGCAGGGTAAATATTTAAAAGATAAAAGAAGCCGCTTTGGGGATGTATCATAAATACGTAGAAAATATCTTGGTCATCCATGATTACTCAGCCTTGCACGGTTCCTCGGCAGCATTCACTCTGAACGAGACTTCCAGGGATACCCCAGCTTGGCACCTCCCCAGCGGGGTCCCGCCTCAGAGAGCGGGGGGTTTCTTTTCCCCCTCCCCGACAACGAGCGGGACACGTTTCGCTCCCTGGAACGCCGCCTCAAGGCACAGGTGACCCGAAAAGGGTTCCCGCTGCTCTCCTGCAGCGACCCGGGCTGCCCTCAGAGCCAGCGGCGCTGCCCTCAGCACCGGCGGGGCTCTCCCGCCTCCCCTCCCGCCGCCCGCGCGCCGCCGCCTCAGGGGCTCCGGGGCGGGGCGAGGAAGGGGGCGCGCCGCCCGCCGCTCGTCACGTGACACGCCCCTCTCGCGCCCCGCCGCGAGCCGGGGCCCGCCCCCGGCGCTCCGCCCCCGGCGCGCCCCGGGCGCTGATTGGCTGCGGGCTGACAATGCGCGAGGCAGCGCCCCCCGCCCCGCCCCCCCCGCCGGCTTCACCCCGGCAGCCACGCGCCGCCGGCCGCGAGCTGCCCGCGCGGCGCCGGCGCGGCCGTTACGGGAGCGCAGCGGGCGCTGAGGGGGCTCCATGGCCGCGTCGCTGGGGCCGCTGGTGGGAGCCATCGATCAGGGCACCAGCTCCACCCGCTTCCTGGTGAGCACAGCGCGGCGATCGGGGCGGCACCGGCGGCGGGCGGCGCCCCCGCGGCCTGAGGAGAGCCGCGGCTTCCGCGCCTTCGCTCCCCTCCATCCCGGCGGGGGCCTCTGCCGTGCCCTTGGGGAAGGGCAGGGGAGCGGGCCCGCAGGGCCGGGCTGCGCTGCGCTGTCCCGGCTGCAGCCTCCCGTCTCCCGGAGAAGCGGCGCTGCTCGGCCCGGCGCTGCCGGATCCGCCGCTGTCCCTCAGTCGCGTTCCCGCCGCGGCGCGGGGGGCAGCGCCCGTCCCGAGGGGAGCGGTCCCGGGGCGAGCCCGACACCAGCGGCTCTGCCGCCGATCCAGGGCGCTGCGGGATCCCGCTGCTCCGAGCAGGCAGCGTTTGCAATCTGTCAGGCTTGCAATCTGTCAGGCTTGCAGTCTGTCGGGTGCCTCGCTCCGAATGGAATCAAATGGACGAGGTCCTGAGGCACCGGGGAAATAGATCCGTGCGAGTTCGGTGATGTGATTAGCTGGTGTTCAAACAATGCGAGGACTCCGCTGTGTTCCCCGCTAAAACCTGCCCGGGGCCTGCTGGAGTGACTGCTGCAGGTCCAGCCCTCGTGTCAGGGCGTCTTGTGCGCTGTAGGTATTCAGGTGGCTGAACCTGCACACGTTGTGAAACACTGATTTGTTTAAACACTAGAGGAAGATAAGTTTAAGGATAGGAGAATTAATATATTAATCATATGTTTGACCCTTTAGTTGAAGGATCTAGTTATTTCTGTATTATGCAATAGGCTGTAACTAATGTTGTTATATATGAAAATTACTATAGGTACTTCTGGCTTGCAAATCTCTACAAATGTACTGTCCCCTAGTCGGTTAAGTCGTATTAGTTTGACTTAATTAAAGCCCTATGACAATTTCCTCCATGGAATAGAGATATTTACTAGATATAAAATGTTGTCAAATGCAAAGTATGAATTGGGAAGATGAATGTTTGGTTTGCCCTTGCTGTTTTTTTGTTTGTTTGGTTTTGTTTTTTTTTAATGCTTCCCCCATGTGAAATGTTCCTTCATGAAGCAGGAGACTAGAATATCTTCTTGACCTATGTTACCATTATTACTCAATATCACGACCTTCATGCGATTGTCAAATGAGAAAACACAGCTCTGGGGGTGGAGAGAAACCCCAGACTGACAAATGACACCAGTGGGCTGTCTTGGATGCCTGTCAGGAGTCCTTTTTGGGAACAAACTTGAAGAAGGTCCCTGTAATACATTAAGATAAATTCTATCTGCATTTATGTATATAAAAAGTTAACTTTTTTTTTATCCTCAAAGTATAAAACTAGTAGAAGTAAAACTTAAGCTCTTTTTACAAGTGTTTTTACAAGTTCCTCTTAGGAGGAATTTCTTACACTACACACATTCATCAATGGCTTTTATGCAGTTGGGGAGATTTTGCCTGCCTACAAGAGGATTCAATTGCTTCCTAATTTTTTCAAGAAGTATATTGTGTCTGCCACTTTTAAATTCTTGTATCCATCTCAATGTCATGTCAAAATACAGCATTGTCTTAAACTTGGCAGTGTGATCATGTCATTATGATAATAAAGTTACATGTGTTTGAGCAAATAAGATGCATGATCACTGAGTTAAATCACAACACAGGGGAGAGGGAGAGAAGTGGGCAAAATGTGCAGAGATCTGCTACAACTTATCTCAGTCATTCAGATAACAACACCTGTAAATGGAGAATTCTGTGCTGGAAAGGGATTGCTGCAGTTGGAAGAGAGATTTTGCCTTGAAATATTTTAAGCCAGAATGTAATGTATTGTTGTCTGCGTCTAAATTATTTCCTTGGCTCTGTTGGTCTTTTGCTTTTAGTTGTTTTTTTTTTACATTTCCCAGTGATCTCTCTACATTTTTTTTAATGTAGTGTTTCCAACAGTTTTTTTCTTCACCAAGTCACAAGTGAAAATCAACCTGCTGCTTACTTTTTGCATTTGTGTACTCAGTAGTTCAGTGCAACTGTTATCTAACTTTTTAAGTGGAAAACATGATTTTGAGCAAGTTAAAGAGTTCTCCTGGGTGAAAGCTGTCTGGTCCAATGGGGCCAAAGAGTAGAGTCAGCAGTCCAGAGTGTAAATTTACAGGTGCAGGTGACAGATTTACCAGTGGTGTCCATAGCAGTCAGTAGTGAGGGCTGATACCCCACAGAATTTTCCTGGACAGCCGTGGGGACGGGTTGGGATGTTCTCTCAGATGGGGGTGACCAGCTGACTGAAATTCCAGTTGGAGAAGAGGCCTGCCAGAATATTGATACAGTTAAACAAAGTTTAGCGCTTGGGACAGAATGCTAAGAAGCTGCTTAGTGAAAAAGTTCACACTCCTGCTGGACATCAAGTTGGATATATGTGAGCAATGCGTCCTTGTGGTGGTGCACATTAAGAAAAGTTCATTGTTGCCATCTGTGCAGCACTTAGGGAACAGCATCTGGAACACTGGGTCTGATGTTGGACCCTGCAGAGGATGAGAGTTGGAAGAACTGGATTTCATCCAGCCAGAGGAATCCCTGTGCTGGAGCACAATGGAAGGAGGGTTGGGAGATCAGGGGTTTTTTCCTCACAAGAGAGGCTTAAGGGGTGTCCTCAGTCCACAGTTTGTGGAGAACACAGAACCAGCCTTTTCTCAGGCATGCACAGGAAAAGACAGTGGGCAGTGAGCATAAGCTGCAGCAAGTGGAATATCCAGTAAATGTAAAGAAACAATGTTTCACTATAAGGGCTCCAGATCAGGGGCTGAGAAGGCGTGTGGAGTTTCCATCTTTGCAGATACTCAGTGCCTAATTAAAAAAGGCCCTGAACAGCCTGGTTTTAAATTCAGGCTTACCTGAGCAGTGAGTTAGGCTAGGCGACCTCCTGAGATTCACAGTAAATTATTCTGTATGCAGACACAAGTTTTGTTTCTCCTGCTTGTGAATGAGGAGGCTGTATGAGCACAGGGGCTAAAGAAGCATCAAAACTCAGCTGCATTTCTGTTACTGTCACTCCTTTAGCCTTGCCTCTCACACAGCACACATACAGTGGTAGTTCTGTGCTGTTTATCCTCCACAAACCCTATTTTGGATCTTTGCCTTTATTAGCTAATTTTGCAAAATGAACTGCAATTATTTTTGAGAATGTAACTTTTCTGTCAAGTTGGGTTGAACATGGGTAACAGATTTAGAGTTACCAGGGAGAGCACAGTGCTCACAAGACAATTGTTTAAGGTTCATTTTCTTAAAAATATCAAGCAGGAACTTAAATTGGATAGGCTAAATAAGTGTACCCAGATGACTGAATTCTGGCCAAGATGTTTCATTGAATATTTTCATCAAATACTTTTCATCTCTTGTGTTCCACCTTGTATTATTCAAGAATCATAAAAATACACTATAACTTCTTTTGTGAAAAGTCTTGGGATCAAGAGCTAATGGCCAGCTGAACCGTTGTTTGATCTCTTGCAAGGTATTTGCTGGATAGTGTTTCTGCCATTTTATCCAGGAACAACAAGAATTGAAAGACACAGTGAAGTACCTGTGCAGTACTTTAAGTTATAATTTTGTCAGTCAGACAAAGGACAGGTTTTTTTCTATCTTTGGAAAACATTTATTTTTTCCTTTACTTTGTCTCCAGAAGAAATAATCAAATAAAGCTATATCACACTGTAAGCATTCCTTTCAATTAACAAAACCTGATTCTAGGTAAGGAAGACGTTCATGCCCATTGAGCTTTCTCTTCAGAGGGGCATTCATTTTACCCCTCTCCTGAAGTAACATGACCTTTTGGGAAAAGCTTGATTATATAACTAGCAAGAAGGGTTACAAATACTGTAAATACAGTTTTCCCCCTAGCTCTTATCACTTAAAATACAGTGTAGTTTTACTTTTAAATCCCATAATTGTAAGCACCTCCTAGATGGCGAGGGAAATCTGTTCATCATGAGCCTTCCAAGCAAGGTAATTTCTAGGAGGCTTGTTAAACTTGGAATAATTCATAAATTCTGACTGTGCTACTCCTAGTTAAATAGTGGAGAGGGAAATGATTGTTTGTCTGTTATCCTTGCCCAGCTGGGTTGATTTCGATGCAATTTCAGATCTCCAGGTCTGAAGTTGTTTGCCCGCAAAGCCATGACTGTTCCTGCTTGCCAGAAACTCATGAAGATGCAGCACAGAATAACAGAAATAGCTTTTCTGCAGGCAGAGTTACATGACAAAGCTTGAGAGATATGAAGAGTCACTTCTAAAATCTGTTTTCATTATTGTCTTTTCAGCTGTGCAGCTTCTTTCATCACTTCCATGAGCCTCATATTTCTGTTCATTCCTTGAAAATTGTTACCACTCACTGATATTAATTCTTTTCCACTAAGACAACAAAACATAAATGCAATACACAATAATATGTAATAATGTGTAACTATACCCCTTTATGTGATGTGATGTATTATATTAAAGACCCTATAAAAAGCTTCAATTAAGTGAACAGCCCCTGTGCCTCTCTTCTTGTTCACATACAGGGCACCTATGTAGGCCTTTCTTCTCTGCAGTCCTGAGACTCAAGGCTCAAGCTCTGATTCTCTGTTGGGAGTAGAGGGAGGATGTTATTTATTCCTTTTCTTTAATCTCTCACTAGAGAATTCGGTACACATCTGGTGGCTTTCACTTTCATCTCTGTTCAAGACAGCTGTACAAGTCCAAATAGCCTAGACAATTCTTCTTTAGTACTGCTAATAAAATTAGGGCAAAACTGGCTTTGGCTTTCCCCCACACACAACTGAGAGGTCAGTAGCATAAACTTGAATCAGTTCTAAATGAATATGAAAGGATTGAAAGCCTCTACTCCCAACAAATTACAGAAATACACTTCAAGCCTGTTTTGACAGGGATGAATTTGCCTTATCTGACTTATTTGTACTTACTCTCACTTATTTTTCTATCTCTCCACTGTCAAACAGGGACTGCATAGGGGTTTCTTTTTTGACAACAGTAGTGGTTTTTTGGAGGGAGTGGGAAAGAAAGGCTTTGAGGTCCCATATGTTCTATTTTTTCCCTATGTTATATATAATTTTGTAGGTTTAAATTTAGTGACTCATTCATCTTTCCACATATCAGAATTCTGTCTATCAGTGTAGAAGTCATAAAATCATGGAATGATTTGGGTCAAAAGGAACCTTAAATATTACCTGGTTCCACCTCCCCAGCATGGGCAGGAACAGCTTCCATTGGATCAGGGTGCACAGGGCCCTGTCCAACGTGGCCTCAAACAGGGATTGCTCCCACTGAAACGTTTTAATCCCTTGCCCTGAATAATAGGGAGTGTCTGTTGCTTTTGTTGAGAATGTCAGAAGCTTGCAGGTTTGTTTGTGATGGATTAGCAGTGTTTGCCTAGTTCTTCTCTATGGATATGAAAAAATCTGTGCATTTGTAGTGTTATGGCTTCCATTGAAAATGTATTCCTGTCACAGCTTATTGCTGTGTCTGCAAGCCACACACTCCACATTCACTTGATGACTTTGTCTAATTGAATATGTGCTTCCTGCTACCAGTAGGAATCCTTTGCATTATCTTCTGTTTCAAGAAATACTGAATGATTAGTGGTGAATGCTTACCACATGATATTTAACATTGCTAGTACGTCAGATACATAACTTATTAACGTACAGGTTAAATAAAAAGTCTTCTATGTCTCTGTCTTTATTCTAAAAACCTAGTAAATTTGAATATGCTTTTGGCAGAAATGCAATTTCAAGTAAAGAAATCTTACTGCCTACATGCAAAACAACCTCTCCATTAAGTATGTTGTGTGGCATTTTGAGATCCATATCCCATTATGCACGTTGCTTCCAAATGTGTAGTACTGACAAAGCTTTCTCTTTAATAGGATAAATTCCTATAAAGCCTGAGCTGGTAGATGAAACACAGATAAGTAAATAAAGTACAAATAATTCAGTGGTGCTCTTTCTATGTAATCTTTTGAGCTGATAGCAGAAAAGAATGATCATGTACCTTTTAAAGACTTCTTTTCTGGGCAGTGGAGCTTTCAATGTTTTCCAGAGTTTGTGCTGTTTTCATCCTCAGAGGTTTTCAAGACTTGCTTAGAAAAGTTCTTGAGCAACCTGATCTAATCTCATTGCTGATCCTGCTTTGAGCAGGAGGTAGTACTAGAGATCTCTCAAGGTCCCTTTCAGCCTGAATTATTCTGCAGTTCTAATATATAAGTCAAATGTTTCTAAACTTCGAAGTTTCACTCCAAAGATGCTCCTTAAGGTTCCGAAGAAACTGGAGAATCAGAAATTCATCTCCTTTTTGTCAGAGTTGTTCTAATAGTTTCAGGGTAAAGTGTGCTGTGTAAATGATACCAAGAGTTTATGGAGAAGCTCCTAAAATTTGTGGTATGAGAAGAGAGCATTAGTAAGTATAGAATAGATTCAGTTGTATCCTAGAGGGTGGACAGATATAACTGAATTTTGTTTCTTCAGCATGTGAGTGGTTTCTAAATCTGGCTCAGCTCTGCTTGCCATGAAAAGGTAGGATGGTGTCCTACTGACAAGTTCTCAGTTCACCTGAGCCTGCTGCTAGATTTTACTTTCTAGGTCTCAGAAGGTTCTTCACACGAAAGATTCTGCATGGTGCTGTGGAGAAAGAGCCCTTCCCCCAGGATTGCCCCCACTGCCCAGCCAGGCCCTCTGGCTCACTCACTGTTCACTTCAGTTGAATGTTTCACCGGTGAATGTTTTCCTAAGCTTGGCCTCGGCAGAGGTTCCTTTTGGGCACAGGCCACTGCTGGTTAATGAGGCTTGTTGTGCATTCTCCATGAGCTTCTACAGAGGCACAACCTCTAACTTGGGATTCCTTGAGAACACCCATTGATAGAGTCCTCGTGATTCTCTACTCTGCTGGTTTTTATTGTAGAGTATCCAAATTTAAGTTACTTTTCTGCATGTTCTCTTTTTTGATGGGTTGTGTTGTGCAGTGGTTTTCTTGTCAGTTTGTTTGAGCTCTGTACTTGTAGTTTGTTTTGAAACAAAATGGGTTTTGCCTAGGTACTTTCTTGTTCTTTAGTTTGATCCCTTCTATGCTTTGTCATAGATTTTCACTCTTCCTAAAATGTGCTAGCCCAAGAAAACAGATTACTGGCAGTAGAGTGGCACAGCAAGAGCTAAAGAAATGCTATTATCAACAACAGTGGGTATTTTACTGAGTAATATTCTAATATGCATCGGGAGTTTAACTTCTATAACCACCACAAGAAAAAATTTGGTTCTTTTCCAACCCATTAAGGAAAAAAAAGCAGTTAAAATTGAGAGAGTGACAGCAAAGTTTGCCAAAATAATCTTTGCCTACGTTAATTTTAAAAGTGTATATCTGAAGCCTTGTTATATAGATATTGGGGTTGACAGTAGAAAATTAGTATCTGTTGTCACAGCACTGCATTTGTTCAAAATAATAGATGTTAATTATTGTTGTTTAAACTTCTGTGTTCGTAGAAAATTCAATTGTGTCATTTATTTGCAGGTTTTTAATGCAGCAACGGCAGAGCTCTTGAGCCACCATCAAGTGGAACTAAAGCAAGAATTCCCTAGAGAAGGGTATGATTTTTTTTTTTAATTTTTCATTTGTGTAGAGTTTGGTAGAGCTTAGGAATTTTTATCTATGAGTCATCAAAACTGAAGCTGATTAATAATTCTTAGTAGCACAGCAACTGCTATAGAAAACAGGGCAGAAAAAATCACATGAAATAGCTCCCACCGGGTGTCCAGAACGTGCCTGCGTTACGGAACTAAAAGTACTTGGTGTTTGGCTCTGGTCACTCATTTACATATTTAACATCTAAACTTTAACGTCTAAACGTTGAAGTTTAAAACTAAAGTTTAAATGAGACTTAATGTCTCATTTAAGGTAATAAAACTGGTAATTTTTACATTTGAATCACAGTCGTCAGCTTGGTCGTAGAAATATCTTCCTCTGTTTTCTGAGGTTTGTTTGTTTGTTTGTTCCTAAATGACCTGCCATTTGCTGCCAATGCCCTCTGTATTGAACAAAACAAAACAAAACTCTTTGTAGATACGTAAAACATGTTTTGTAGCTATATTTGTATTAAAATGCTCGGCTTGTTTTTCAGACTAGTATTATTTTTTCTTTTTATGTACGTTTTTATTAACTGTTGTTTACTGTTTGTTAAAGATGGGTGGAACAAGATCCAAAGGAAATATTAAACTCTGTCTATGAATGTGTGGAAAGGACCTGTGAGAAAATGAGAGAACTGAACATAGACATCGCTAACATAAGAGGTACTTATGGCTAGAGGGCTTTAACATGCTATGGTTGAGCAATTCGGATACCACAGTTTTTACGTGAATAAATAGAAAGGTGGCAGCATGTGCCAGACTCAAACAAAATGTTAAATTGTATTTGAAAGTAGTTTTCTGGGGAAGAATAATGAGAAAATAAGTGTGTGTATTAGCAATGCAGAATCTACAAAGTAGACTTAACCTAATCTTGTAAAATCACAGAGACAAGTGATGAAGAAATTCTGAAATTAAGTTTAGGAGTTTAATTTAGGAAAGCGGTTTTCCCCTGTCAGTGTTGTCGCTGTCTCAGTTTGTGGCTGAAAAAGAGAGAGGTTTAGAGCATATAGGTTAATCAGCAAAGATGAGTTCTTAGAAGTAATATTTCTAGATTATGCCTTGAAAAAATTGGAAGCTTTTTATTTCCCATTTACTTTCCTCTTCTGCTTACCTGTTCCTCCCTCCTCTCCACCTTTCCATTCCCTCCCTCACCCCCCCCAAAAGGGGAAAACAAACCTTCTGAAAAGGATACTTTCTGTTTTGTCCTGAAGCCATTGGAGTCACCAATCAGAGAGAAACAACAGTGGTTTGGGACAAGACAACTGGAGAACCTCTTTATAATGCTATTGGTAACTATGCTTTCTGAATATGTAATATCATAATATGATCATGTTGTGGAAAAAATGCTTTTGTAGTTTCCTGTGCAAATCTGACTGTGGCCTAGCCTAGTAATTTCTTGGATTTTTTTGATATCTGTGTTGTAAGATGTGTGTTTGCATACATACCAGTACAGTTTAAAAAAAACCCATTCCATAAAAATTGTTACTTAATAAATAATTTTATTGGTTTTCAAAAAACCCCACTATGTTCCTGAGGGTTCCCTGGCACAAATGCTCTGACTTGTACCCAATCACTTTCTTTGAAATTTTCAGGATGCTGGTGATTTAACTTTAAAGGAAAATCATATTAAGTAGGTTTAATTATTGATGACTTAATGAATACTTAGTAATACTCAGAGTTTTATTTTTAACTTACCTTAGCTTTTCAGATATTGTCAGCTGAAAAATGGTAATTGTCTAGAATTGGTTTTTTAGGTCAAGTGCCAGATATAGCTTGACACAGTGTGACTGTAAAACCAGGACTCTTCTCTAATCAAATAAAAGTAGTCAACAGCTTTATCTTAAACCCAGCTATACTTTGATAACTACAACACAGTCTGTTAGTAGAAAGTTTACATAGAAATAGTAAATAATCAACCTGCTATTTGTTTTAATCTCTTAGTTTAATCACAGTCATTGCTGCAAAGTAGCATTAGTCACTTGCTTATATTCTGATAAAGTAAATACCCTACTTCTGGAAAATCCTTCTTCTTTCTCAAATCATTTGTTCTTTTAAATCAAATTAATTTACCTAACCATTTTAATTTTTACAACAGTGTCTTTAAAATACAATGGCAATACAATATTCTTTCAACTACGTGAAAAGATAAAAATAGACAGGAATTCATTGGCAAGAGCTGTAATTTCATAGAAGCAGGCTGAACATGTCACTTTTTGTGTATTAAATGACATGATCAATTAATTTTATTCATGGTTTTAGTGTGGCTTGACCTGAGAACCCAGTCAACAGTTGAACGTCTTCTTAAAAGAATTCCTGGAAAAAACAAAACTTTTTCAAAGGTAGGAGACATTCCAGAACATTTAAATGGTACCTGCTGCAATGTATAATGTTTTGGATATATGTGTTTAAAATTCTCCTAAGCAAAGTCACTTGTAGTTTCTAGTCCCATCTTAGCTTGTCAAATAATAAAAATGAGCACAAGACGCCAGTCTGAGACTAGAAAATTTTTTATTTCCTTAAAATAAATGTTTAGCACTTCTTAAATATCTCACTACGGAAGTGAGACCTAATCCTGTGCTATCTAGCCAATATAAAATAAACATTACAAATAGAAGTTAAGATCAAGTAGAAAAAAAAGGGAAATAATTTACTGCTATGAAATGTATTATCTATTCTCGTGCCTTAATATTGAAATGAATTGCGTCCAATCTGAAAACAAGGAAGATCATTCTTAAAGGGCAAGTTCATTCTTTTTTTGTGAGCATATACATAAGAAATTAAAAAGTAAATGCTTGTAAAAAAGTGTCACAATTGTTTGATTAATGTTGTCCTTTACTAATAGAATAATTATTATGTATTTTTTATATGATATGTTTTCCTACAGGCAGGAAACAGATGTCAAAAAGTGTATAAACTTACTTGATTTTCAAGTTCTAGTAGAATGCAATTTTCATCTTTCCTGTTTTGTCCTGCCCATTTTTGTTGTTGTTACTTATTGTCTAGTCATATGGAGATATCCTAGATAAGACAGGTCTTCTGCAAACAACTTTTTCCACGTAGATGATCTTTGAACTGCATTTAGATCTGCTTTGATCTTTATCTATTATTGCACTGGTCATGATTTTGATGTTTTCAGACTTGTGTGTTGTATGCTTACTACTTATTTAAATAATTACAGAAGTTCGTGGAATTTTTCTGAGTTTTGTGTATTTTTTTTCCCTTACTATCACCATATTTATATATAACTACAGAATTTATGGAAAAGATACTTGCATGGTGTTTAAATTATTTTTTTGAATTTTACAGTTTAAGACCGGTCTTCCACTTAGCACTTACTTTAGTGCAGTGAAACTTCGGTGGCTTTTGGATAATGTGGAAGAGATTAAGAAAGCAGTTGAGGATGGAAGAGCTATGTTTGGGACTATTGATTCATGGCTTATATGGGTATGTATTTGTGAGTTTATTATCACTCTTTTTACAATGAATTTCCAAATCATGTAAATCTCCATGCATGTGATCCTTGATGCCCACTGATGACACAGTGATGTCAATAAAAGCTACTAAAGAAATTCCAATGAGGTTCCTTGCAAGATGAACTTTTACTGTCCCTTTACCATTATATTTTTTTCTTGATTCTTATGTGTAATTTACCAATATAGTTTGCTGTAAAACTTTGCTTACACTTTCAGAAAAATCTTGAACTTTAGAAAGGTGTATTAGGTCTACCTGTTTAGTTGTTGCAGAAATAACAGAGTTCCTAATCCCAAGGTGAAAACTTTTTCATTTTGAATTTTTTTTGTAATTTGTTGGAGTAAGCCTATATTTCTGCTTGACAAATGCTGTGATTTTTTTGTTCAGAGTTTGACAGGTGGAACGAATGGAGGCATTCACTGTACAGATGTCACCAATGCCAGTAGAACAATGTTGTTCAACATTCATTCCTTGGAATGGGATCCTGACCTCTGCAAGTAAGCTCAGTTTTTCAGTAATACTATCATTTAAATAGTTTCTAACTCGTTTAAAGGTAAGAATCTCTTACCTAAACTAAGATCAGCGGGTACTCTTCTATTTGCTGTTGACATTAATAACTAAGATTCATTGTTCTCCAGATGTCCAGTTCATAATGGTCTGGATTAAATGAAAGTAGCAGAACCTTTCTGTACGTGGGGGCCTGGTTCATGGAAACAATTTAGCTCAGCTGATTAAAGCATGATGCTAATAATGCCCAGGTTGGGGGTTCAATCCCTGTATGGGTCAATCACTTCAGATCCTTGTGGGTCCCCTCCAACTCAGAATATTGTGATTTAATAGTGTCTTTATTACTTAATCAAATTTGTACAGCAGCTGGAATGACAATGTCTCTATTTGAGATTTGAATTTACTAACAAGTATATTATTAAGATATTGTTGGAAGACGCATGAATTTCTACGTAAAAAAGTTGGATAGGTCCTCAAAGATTGAAATACATGGTGTTTTCCTCCAAAATTCAATGTCCACTGTAACAAGTGGAAAAACATATAGATTAATACCTAGAAACAAAAGTTCCTTTTATAGGTTTTTTTTCTTTATGCTTAAACTTATTTAAGAAAATAAATGCAAAATGCTCTCTGATTTAGCACTGACTATATAATATACATTATTTTTTGATGTATTCAGGTTCTTTGAAATTCCTATGGAAATACTTCCAAATGTGCGAAGCTCCTCTGAGATTTATGGTGTGATGGTATGTTTTCCAATATTTGTTTGAAATTCATCTTGTAAAAATATAGCTGTATCCATTTGGATTTGACAGATTCCATAGATTAGGATTAATGGCTTTTTCTTGACCAGTATTGTTTGGTTTATGATTAGTAAGCTGTTACCTATTGTTATATAACATTATAGGAAGTTGAGTATTTGATTACTTTAATGCAGCACCAATTCTTCTGACACAGTGGCATCTAATTAATGAACTTCAAGATTGGATAAACTGGATTTTGGGATTTTGCATTCTTTTTTTTCTGGTAATTTGAGCTATTGTTCATAAAAATACATGTATTTTGTAGTGAAGACAAGTTACAAGATGGATTTTTTTAAAGTAGAACTCTATCTTCTCTGAAATATTTTTGCTAATGTGTTAATGGAAATGCCGCTGAAAGTCATTACTGACGTTTATTTATGTGAAGGTTGGATAACAGTGAGTTGTATTAAGATGAATGAGCAAGGTGAATGGAAAAAGATACTGCCTGACCACCAGAACAGAATTGCTCATCACTTTAAATGTGAACTTCTGTTTCTCTTCCCCTTTCCATTTTTTTTTCTTTTTCTTCCTTTTGCTGGCTGTAGAAAATCTGTCCTAGCCGGGTGAGTAGAGGCTTCCATTAGGCTGACCACCTTACTCATTCTGCTCAGATGCTGTGCATTTTCATTGGTTTAAGGATTAGAAAAAGTGCACTCCTAGGCCAATAAATTTGCTGTGTGTTTCCAAATCTGAGATAAAAAAAATCAGAGTTCATGCCAAAATTATTTCTAAAACGTGATCTCAATGTATGTGTTTGTCCTAATTTCCACACTGTTGAATATTTATTTTATAGTGAGCTAAAAAATACAGCTACTGGCTAATAAATGTTAGCTATAGCATTTTATAAATGAGAAAAACTGTCCATTCTCTCTAAAAATATTAATTCTATGGTAGCTAAACATCAGATTCATGTAGAGCTTTTTAGTTCATTTATAAACACAGTTACCTTAAATACAATTAATTAAAATGTGAATTAATTCAGATTGGAAATACACCTGCATGGCTTTACTGAAAATTCATTTTCACAATTGCACAAAAAAACAATTTAAGGAAACAAGTAGAAATTGTCAGGAAATAGTTAAATAATTAAATAAAATTTTCAGGATACCCTCACTAAGTTTGCACATGACACTGAGTTGGGCAGAAATGTTGATCTACTGGGAGGGCAGGAAGGGTCTGTGGAGGGATCTGGACAGGCTGGAGCAATGGGCTGAGACCAATTCTGTGAGGCTCAACAAGTGCCAGGTTCTGCCCTTGGGTCACAACAACCCCAGGCAGAGCTACAGGCTGGAGGAAGAGTGGCTGGAAAGGTGCCTGAAGGAAAAGGAGCTGGGGGTGCTGGTCAGCAGCAGCTGGACATGATCCAGGTGTGCCCAGGGGCCCAGGAAGGCCAATGGCACCTGGCCTGGATCAGCAATAGTGTGGCAGCAGGACCAGGGCAGGGATTGTCCCCCTGTGCTCGGCACTGGTGAGGCCACACCTCAAATCCTGTGTCCAGTTTTGGGCCTCTCACTGCAGGAAAGGCACTGAGGGGCTGGAGTGAGTGCAGAGAAGGGCAGCAGAGCTGGGGAAGGGTCTGGAGCACAGGTCTGATGAGGAGCAGCTGAGGGAGCTGGGGTTGTTTAGCCTGGAGAAAAGGAGGCTCAGAAGGGGACCTTACCACTCTGTAACTGCCTGACAGGAGACTGTAGCCAGGTGGGGGTCAGTCTCTTCTCCTAGGTAACAAGTGATAAAACAAGAGCTTTCACAGCTTGTCAAATATTGGAACAGGCCGCCAAGAGAAGTGTTAGAATCACCATCTCTGGAGGTACTTAAAAGATGTGTAGATGTGGCACTTACGGACATGGATTAGTGATGGACTTGGCAATGCTGGGTTAACAGTTGGACATGAGAGGTCTTTTCCAATTTAAATTATTTTATGATTCTGTAACAGGAATGTAAATGAAAAACTCTGGTAGTGTTTGGAAAAAAGCCTACTTGAGACTTAAAATGCTGTATCTTAACATCAGGCATCAGCCTTTGCTTAGGATGTCACCACAGCCATGTTTTTTTCCTGATCACTTTACCCTTTTGCACTTTGGCATTTTACACTTGGCATTTACTGCACAAATTACACTGAACTGGATTTTCTGTATAGTGTTATTTCAAGAAAATTTATGCTAGGAACTTTTGAGGTCACATAAACTATATTTTTTAATCTTCCTGCCCTTCATTTCTTAGTGGTTTAGACATGAGCTGCATTAAGCTGAAACAAAGTGTACGCCTGAACTAAGCCGTGTTGCTTTCATGACCCTTCTTTGTTTTCCTTTGAGCATTAGAAGTTTAGCTTATTTTTCATTGCCTTCAATTCTAGTCATGGAAAACTAACTCTGAGTTTTTCTTTCTCTTTTTGCAAAACAGGAATCTGGAGCTTTGACAGGTGTACCAATTTCTGGGGTAGGTCCTACTTCAATGTAGGTTCTAGCATGACAACCTGGAACTGCACGAACATAGCTTCACAGGAAAAAGCTTTAAGGATGAGTGAATCCTGCTGTGAATTAAGTTTTTCATTTTTTTCTTCAGGTTAAACAGGAAGTAGACTTTTGTAGATGAATCACTGTTTGGCTTGATCCATTATTATTAAGGTCTGGCTGTGGAAATACAAATGAGAGCTTTAGTTGGAAATTTGGTATCTCTAAGTAAATGAGTAACATTACAAAAGGGAAGCGAGCTTCATATATATATGAAAGTATATACATAATTGAGAAATGCTGGGCAAATTCTCAGTTTTTTCCAATAACGTGTAAAGATAGTAGATTTTAGTTTTTGTTTATATAAATTGCTCACCATAAGTAGCACCACACATTTCATTTGCAGTTCTTACAGAGGAAAGAGTAATAAAAAGCATAGCTTTTCTCTGTAGGTTTTTCCTTGCTTTCAATTATCCATGTGCTACTAATAGATTAGAGTTATAGACAAATATGTAATTCATGTGAGGACATTTGCTAAACGAAAAAATCTCTCACTTTCAGTGCTTGGGTGACCAGCATGCTGCTCTTGTTGGGCAAATGTGCTTTCAAGATGGACAAGCAAAAAACACGTAAGTTATTAGGAAAGTAATAAGATAAACACCCTGCTCTGTTTTGAATTTAGCATTATGTTCTCTTTCAAGCAACTGCCAAACTCTTTTGTAATTAACGTGTAATTACAGATCTACCTTTTTAGTGTGTTGCCCCACAAAGTAAACCATGTCTTGACTCTTATATAAAGTAATAAAGATATTAAAGTTACATGGCTTGTGAGGTATATTTTGGAACACAGTCACTGTGAGGAAAATCTCTATGTGACAGTGTGGTTTTCATTTTAACATTCTTCAAAACACAGATTAAAACATTTGCAGTGTCGTTTCAATGGTGACCTAAGGTTAAGCAAATAGAGTACGGTGAGTTAGATTGCATTGACTTGAATGACTCAGCTTTGCTAGATGGGAAAAGTTCGTTTCAGTTGCAGTGCTTAGTTTTGCTTTTATGTCTAGCTCAGAGTGGAGAATTTTATGTTTGCTTTTTCCTGTTTCTCAGCCTCTTAGTGTCCTTTGTTTAAAATAGCTGATCAGTTAAATCAGGCAACTGGTATAATCAAAAAATCACTGGAGGAGAAGCTGTCTGCTGAAATGACTTATGTTCCATTTACAACCAGGTGCTTAACTAAGCTTGTAGGGACATAGACACTCAAGTATGGGAGTTTCACAGGTATGGTTACGTATTAGTCTATCTTGTTTTAATTAATTTCTGTTATTGCTTTACTATTTCTGTTTCCAAATATAACTGAAGGCTATCTCAGGACTGGTTTAAGGTATTAGTTTTGAGGGGTTTAAAAAGGTGAGGAATATTTTTCTCGAGGATAACTTCTTAGAGTAAGTTGGAGTGGTTTATAGTATTTTGTACTCCTTATATTAAACTGTGTTCTTGCACACGCATATATGATTTGGTCTCCAAATAGGAAACATGCCATTTTTAGAAATTTTTGAATGGGATATGGCTAAAGAAAACCCTCTTTGTGACAGGAACAAAGTTTCTTAAAATTTCCCATTTAATATTGTGAAATATTTATTTTATAAAGTTGATCTCATAATCAGCTTAAATTGAAGAAGGTAAACACTGCCACCAAAGAGGAATTTACACTTAGTTTCCAGCCATGTCTCTCCTTGATCAAGTGTTAGACAAAAAATAGAGAGAGAGAAAGACATGTGACTAGATTTTTCAGCTTCAGTTGCATTCAAATCAGCTTTTTGAGGATAGTTGTATCATCAGTTAATGGTAGCAAAACCTTCAAGGGTCAAAAAGTGGTGTCCTGACTCTTCACAGGGGACTCATGGATTGCAGTAACAGGTTATTCTTTAAACATTCTGGATTTAACTTTGCTTTGTTTTCATGCTAGGTACGGAACAGGTTGTTTCTTGCTGTGCAACACAGGTCAGAAGGTCAGTTGCATTTTTGAGTTGTTTGCTTTTTTGTTTTTCACAATCTATTTAAGTTCTGAAACACCAACTCTATGTTAGCCATTCTTAGACTTATTAACAACAATTATATTGCCAGACAAAGGGAAAAGCACGTACTGAAATCTGAAAGAATGAAAATAGTATTTTTTTCAGGGTGTTTCTGTAAGACTCCATTTCCTACCTCCTTAAGTTTCCAAACAGAACTTTTCTTAACAACTTTCTTGCTTGTATATGTTTCTTGTCACCCAGACAGGATTAAGTGTTATGTTTTTAACTATGTGCCTTTTTTCTTGTCTTGGCTGTTTTATTTCTTCTCTTCATTTTCTGTCATCATTTCTTTGTAGTTGGAGTTGAATAAATGGCACAAAACTGTGGCTTCCTTCTCTTTTACATGTCCCCCTAAAGATCCCCAATTCTTTTCTATAAGAAGATGGATAGATCTGCAGCAGCTTGTGGAACCAAGAATTAGCACCAGCAATCTGAGTATTCTATCTTAGGTGTTTATTTAGTGTTACTGATAATTTACTTTGTTTAAACTTTGCCTATTTCGTTTGAAGGTTTGGTCCCTTGTTTATTATAATTTGAATGTTTTTATTTAAATATTTTCTGCCTCTGTTCATGCTTTACCTTTTCTTTTCCCTTTCCCCATTTAGTCTGTGTTTTCGGAGCATGGTCTTCTAACCACAATAGCTTACAAAATGGGCAAAGACAAACCTGCTTTTTATGCACTAGAGGTAAGTTCAGTACTTTCTTCATTTTTGTAATGATATATGTCCTTATTTACTTCTGTTATCTGTTTTTTTTTATGCTGTCTTCAGCTGTGCAGAAATGAAACTAGCTCTGTGTTATGCTTGTGTGCCTGAAGGCTTCTGTGTGGTTTTGGTTATTCCTGTCTTAAATCTATATCATGAAATCTAATAAAAATATTTCTTCATTGCATCATTTATACTTTCAGAGCTAGGTGGCTTCAACATTTTTTGTAAGTCAGTCTCTCAAATCTTTAATAAGTACTATAAATAAAAAGCCATAAATTTTGTAATACTAAGTAGGGTTTAAAAAAAGAAGGAGAAAGTACTAATGTTTCAGTTATTACCTTGTAGTAAAGTCATAGCTATTTTTTTATTTTGTTCTAATGGATTTTACTTCTAAAAATGTGGATCAAATTTATGGGAAAAAAATCCTCTAATAATTTAGCTTTTTTACCTTTTTCATTTAGGTGCTTACTTACAGAATTTAGTTTCTCAGTTCTCCAAACAAGCCTAAGGGCATCCAAATTATATAGAAAATATAATAGTTATGCTTAAACTTTGGAGTTCATTGTTCTAAAGCTCTGCTTCTGAAGCACAGAACTTAGCACCTATTTGGCACCAAAGTTTTGTTTAGAACAAGAAAATTATTATTCCTCCATCTGTGCTGCTTAATGTACTAAGTATTGTAATATAATAATTATTCTCAAATCACATGCCCTGAATGCTGATATTGAGCTTTTGTAGATAGACTGTGTTTTCCATGTGAAAGACAACACAGGATTTTCTTCACTCTGAGAATAGTTTGTGGCTTATGGTACTTTATTAGGATGTGGGAGGCTGCATTTATTTCCTTTTCCTTCCCTCCTTCCCTGAGGAAAGTGAATCTTGCATTTGCCATGACCTGGCAAACTCTGGGATTTTTATTTTGTGTGGGTGTGGGAGAGGTTTGTTTTATTTTTAACCCTTTTTCTTAAAGCAAGAACTGAAACTGTCTTGAGAGTGATTTGAATTTCCGCATGCTGAAACACCTACACTTTGCTTCTTCACCTCCAAGTCTTTAATGATATTGTCTGAAAACAGGCCTTCAACAGAAGCTATTAAGTGTGCTTTGTCCATTCTAGAATCATCTACAGTCTGCTGGTTGAGACACTGCAGAGAGACAGAAAATGTGGATTCAGCTTTTTCCTTTAATCAGACTGGTATCTTGTAATAGCCAGCTGCTTAGAAAACACCCCCGCCCCTTCTAGCAGTGGCTTGGAATGAAAATATAATGCTGCTACTGTTTTACTTGAAACTTAGTCTACTGGACTTGGCTTTGGGATTGGATGGGATCCATGCCTTCTATCTGTGATGTGATGAAGCCTTTCAGGGCCATTTGCTGAGGCAACAGAAGAATTTTGCTGGCAAATGCACAAGTGCCTAAATTTTCTGTCTTTCTGGATGTTTATATTTAGACTAGACATAATTAGTCTTGTTTTTTTAAATCAAAACATAAAAATATTAATGTGTCAGGAAAAGAAGTCTGAGGCTACTGAACCTCATAACTATATATTCAGAAGACATAAATTAGAAAGACAAGAAGACTACTTAGGAAATGTCACTGTAACTTCCCCTTATGGAAAAAAGCATACAATATACACCTTTTCTAAATGAGTCTGTGTAAAAGGCTGCCCTTTTTACATGGCAATTTCCAGATGCCAAGAAACTCTGTGGTGCAGTCATGAGCTGTGACTGTGAGCCTTCAGGTGGAGGCCACAGCAACCTCTCCTCCCCAGGCTTTTTAAAAGCAGCCCAGAGCTACCAGTCGCTGTCTCCTTTATAAAGGAGTGACTTTGTTTCCTTCAGGGATCTGTTGCAATAGCTGGGGCTGTTGTTCGCTGGCTGAGGGACAATCTCGGTATTGCTAAGTCTTCCCTGGAAGTTGGTGAGTATGGAGCTGTACAGTTTTTTAAGTTTTCCATGATGTCTCTATCAGTGATTGAAAGCTCAAAATATTTAAGTAAAAAGCTGGAAGATGCATATATTTTGCTGTGTTTAAACACAACAAAAATTTACTTTGCATCCATGAGCTCACTGTTGTTGATACATGTATTTCATAGAGCCTATCAACACAGTCTTGGAAAGGCTTTGTCAGTTTTGTTCTGTTGCAATCTGTACTTTTTAGTAGTTTCCTGGTAAGTAGATATTCAGGAAGATACTGTACTTACAGAGTATCTTCTGGTTTTGTGCAGTGTTGAAGTTTCCAGAGCCAAGAGTATTTAAGTCTGTATTACAGAAACCAGCATATATTTGATGCTAAACTTAGATATTCTTGTCATAAACATGAGAACCTGAGGCCCTGCAAGTGTATGTAATATTTATGTAGTAGGTTTCATATCCATTGAGTTGGGGATCTCGGTTTGCAAAGTTGCCTCTTAAAGAGATGTGGAGGAGGGTAATCTGTTTCAGCTGAGAATGCAGTAATCCTTCAGCATTTGTGTAGCTGATGTTTTCTAATTCAGATGAACTGAAACAAACTGGATTGTAACATAAAAAGTAGAAACATATCAAAATTTGGAAGATAAAAAATGTCAGAGGCATGCAAAGGCAAAAATTTGAAAGGGACTGATTTCATGAGATTTGGGATTGAAAATAAATTAACTACATATTTTTAATAAATTGATATCTTTATCAAAGGTGGGGAAATTTAGAATTAAAATTTTATATAAAACGTCAAATATTCAGCAAAAACTTAGAGCATCAGTCTGTTTTTCTGAAAGAAGGCTGTGAAGATCCTACAGAAGAATATAAACTAAATTAGCCATAAACTAAATCACATAAATTAGCCATTTGTTGAGACTACAGTACCTTTTCACAAGTTTGTCAAGACCTTTGGGAGGTTTGAATTTCAGGACCTTTAACTTTGTCAGTGTTTTAAAGTCACGTAGGGATTCCATCATCTCTTCCTGTTTCACTGAACTTGTCTTTCCTTCTGCCTTCACTCCTTTTTTTAAGTGGAGTCTGTATGAAAGAATCAATTTAGAAGGACTTCTTGAAGATGTTTTACTACTTCTTTCCTATCCTGCTATGTTTCTCTGATCAATGCAAACAAAAGAAATTTGCAAAAGCAGAAGGAAAATGCACCTTTCTTGTTATAGGAAAGCACTGTTCATTAGCAATTATCTTCTTTGTCATTATAAATGTCTTTATTTTTTTTAGTTACAAATATTTTGGTATTGAGGAGTTCATATATCCACAGTTAGTATTCTCATATCAAGAAACATCAGATTTCCTTCTAGCTGGCTTTGTGATTAAATACATAAGCTGACAATTTGGAGCTCTAAATCCATTTGAAATTAATGGGAATTTAGTTCTTAACTCCCTTTGGTCTTGATCCAGTTTTAGTTGCTTGCCTTGACTCAAATGCAAGTCAAGTGTGACCTTTTGGACTGCTTTGAAGGTTGCATTCTTTATCCACATGATAGATAACATTTTAAAACCTCACAAAATCTAGGTCAGAATATTGAGTACAGAGTTTTGGATTTCAGTTTTGATTTTTCACATTTTTTGCATTTCCCACAACTCCTTATACTCCATCTTCTGTTCATATTGTTGCAAAAGGAAAACTGGTTAACTGGTTAACACTGCAGAGTGCCAGCATTAGTTGTATTTTCTAGTTATATGCATGGCTGGATTAAATTTGTAGCTACCCAAGATATCCTGAATATTTTTCTTAATTAAATAACATTTTTAAGTGCTGTATTTAAGTGTTGGTATAGTTGTGAAAAGCTAAATAAGTGTTTTGTGTGTGCATTAGAAAAACTGGCTGCAGAGGTGGGAACTTCCTATGGCTGCTACTTTGTGCCAGCATTTTCAGGACTGTATGCACCATACTGGGAACCCAGTGCAAGGGGGTAAGGATCTGACTGAACACTGCACTTGCAGGGGGATTTAATAATTTTACAAATATTCCTTCCAGGTATGTGAAATTTTCCTTTTTGTTGCCTTGATGTGTCGGGACACATCATTCTCTGGTATTTTCATGAGCTACTGTGTTTCTGTTCTATATTAACCTGCTCAAAACACCAAGTGCTACTGAGAGGAAAGGAAGGATTAGCTAGCCCAGCTATTGATCCTCCTCTCCTCTCCTTGCCCGCCTCCTCAAAAAAAAACCAAACCAAAACAAAACAAAACAACAAAAAAAAAGAAAAACCAACAGTGTGGGGCAGCAGGGCAGGGAAAATTTTTTCTGGTTTTGAAAGGGTTTTTATCTCACTATAGTAAAAGAAGAGGTCTGCATTCCTGTGAACTGTCAGGCAACAAAAGTAGTAAAGGAAGAATTTTGTGCTGATTAGTATTTTTGAGTTCAGTTTCAGGCCATGTAATTCCTTCCCACTTGGCCTCCTTCCCCTTGTATACTGCTTTCTTTCCAGTCTATTGAAAATTTTCTACTCCTTTCTTTACAGCCCCTTTCCTGGTAGTTCAGCCTCAACCACCTGGTAATAGTTCAAACAATAGGTTTTCATTTGTCTTTTCTGTTGTTGTGAGCTTGCCTACTGTTGTTGGAATCACAGCATGCCATAGCAGTCATGCAAGCATAACAAATACAATTAAAAAATAACTTTCCTAGAGTGAGAAAAGAAGTCTTAAAGGCTAGCTTGTTCCCAAGGTTTCAAGTAGCTGCATCTTTAGAATTCAGATGCTTCTTGTATGTATCTTTTTCTTTAAGGAAAAAGAAAAATCTCTGAATTAGATGTTTTTTACAGTTTTTCATATCAGAATACTAAACTTTTAATGGTTAAAAACTGATCTTTGGAATGGTAACAATAAAAAATGTCCTTTAATATCTTTGAACTTGCATGTATCCAGCAGTATTTCTGTGTAGTACTGTGCTGTTCCTCAGCTGTTGAAATAGAATAAAAGATGGTTATTTGCTCTGCTCCTCAGAGTATATTGCCAGAATTCAGCTTACTCATGGTTAGATGTAGCATAATTCCCATACCCAAAAATCTCTTTGAAGGTTCAGAAGCAACTAATTATCAGACTAGATATGAAAACAATTTCAAACATTTAGAGAACAGCAATGACTCATGTAGTCTTTTCTTTAAGAAATTAAAACATTAGAGAATTCATTAAGATTTTAGTGATAATTTTTATTATTTTTAAAGATAAATCAACCTCAATCAAACCTCTTTTTTATTTTTCTTTCCTGTGGGGGGTGTTTGTGTGTGTGTACAGATGATTTAATGCAGCTGTATTGATTGGACTCTTGAAAGCACCTTGTCAGGAAAATGAGAGAGTTTAGATTTTGAAAAACCAAGCTTTTTAATATTAAAAAAGTAGTCTTACAATAGAACTGAATGAGATTTGAAGAGGACCTAGGTGTGAAGTATGGGTTTATGTCTGATAAAGAAGAGCGTCCTAATTGGGTTTTTTCTTTCTTCAACAGTATCATCTGTGGCCTTACTCAGTTTACAAATAAAAACCACATTGCCTTCGCTGCACTAGAAGCAGTCTGCTTTCAAACACGAGAGGTAAAGACAAATTGGGTCCTAAATTCATTGTAAATTAGTGTGATAACAGGAACTAGGAGATTTAACAGGAAAAGAGGAGATTTAAAAGATTTAATTAAGATTAGTCATATGCTTTGGATGTATTAGATTGGATGCTGTTGTTGTCTTTACTTGTTGCTAATGTTGAAAAATTGCTCCTGTAGACTTAGCTAAAATTGTGTGGTGCATTTTTTTGGAGTGGTAATGCTGCTTTTTACCAGCATGTAAAATTAGGTGAACATATTTTGTGAATATTTTGGGGGACAGAGCACAGAATGTTTAGAATGGCAGGGCCAGTGGCATAACTACAAAGTTTCATTGGTGTAGGAAACTACTCTTTATGGTCTGCTGTGACAGAGATGGTTTATGTCACTTTTGGTACACAAGAACAAAAAGGAGTTAAGGCAAGACAGCAGCAAACATACCAAGGGAAAGCTGGCTTCACTTCCTGCCTGTTCCATCCTTCACTGCCTCAGCTGGCATTCAGTAACAACCAACCAAAATTCTCACGGAGGAAATTAATCCCCCAGCCAAATTAAAGAGGTTGATATCAGTATGGGCATTGAATCCTTATATCACCATCTACTCGTCCTGGTGTTTGCAGTCCCTGGGTTCTGTGCAAATACAGGAGGAAATGAAATCCCTAGACCTTGCAGGATAACAGTCAAGCCTTAATTTGATTACCTGAATTAAACTGGTGATATTTAAACATACTGATTTTTAAAATAGCATCCCGCTCAGACCATGTAAGATGAGGGAAGCAGTGTGCTGTTTCTGTAGTGATAGAGAATAAATTGCTTATTGAAAAAGACTGACAGAGATTTCACCCAGGCTTCTGCTTTTGAAGCTGTGCTGACAGCCTCTGAGTCCTCAGAAGGTTGTGAAGGAAATTGGAAGTAGCATTCTAATTTCCTAATTCTTGTACTAGAAGTCAGGGTAAAGTTACAGGCAACTGAACTGATTTGTTGTCTGCTCCTCTTTCCTTGTCCATCCTCCCATCCATTCCCTCTCATGTGACAGCTCAGTGAACTTTCCAGCAGAAAATTATCCCTTTTTTTGCTGGGCTATTTTTCTGCTGGATTAATGACCTCAGCTGCCTCACAGAGGCATTCAGCAAATGTCAGAATGCAAGGCAGGGCATGTGGCTGAAGTAGGAGAGAGGGGAATAAAGCTGTCAGACTGAGTGAGGGTGAAGTTCACTGTTTGAACAGACCTAACACTTCCCCATACTTTAGTCACTCTGATTTTATCACAATGACAGGAGTGCCTGATCAGGCACTAGACACTCTCAAATGAACAGATTAAGTCCTAGCCACACAGGTAAAATATATTTATGTTTTTCTAAAGATACATCATTAGTTCTGCCTTGTCAAAAACAAAGTTCTTTCAATTCCAGTGAAAATTGAAGTCTTCAGGAAAATCCTCATTGGAGGTCGCCTTCAATGGAGTTCTTCCCTGTTTGGGACAATCACTCCTTCTGAGTACCTTGTTATCCAAAAAGCTTCTTCCTTATGCAGATAGATGGCACTTGTTACATTTTTTTCTTCCAGAAGGAATTTTGGGAAAATAAGCAATTTTTCAGTTCTAAGAGCTGTACAATGCTGTCATGAGGCAAAATCTGCATACTTGGACCTTTGCTCTTCATCCCACCTCTGTACAATAGGGATAGCAGCAGCATAACCATGATTTGTTTTGTTCCTTCATCCCTTCCTGGCTTCTAGCATTCTTTTTATTATTTTAATCTCTGCTGAGTGCATGCTGATCCAACATGCTCTTACACAGTGGTAAACAAACCCAGAGCCTCCAATGGTGCTGAAGTTCTGAATGGTAAAAAAGGCAGATAATATCACCTTAGACAAATGTGATGTATGTGAAGGAAATCAGTACTAGTATAGTACTGCCAGCAAACTTTGTGCAAGAATCCTGTTCTCCAATTTATTTCTAGTCTATTGAATAGTGTGGGCCCATAGGCAAATGCTGCCACCATGAACACTGTCCTTACTCTTCCTACCTTGTAGTTTTTAACCTTTATTTATCCTGGGCAGTTCCTTTGGTTTCTTTAAAGATTTTTCTGGTAAGGGACCTTGCTGGCTTACTTTCTGGAAACTGGGAGAATCTCCTGGATAGTTCATCTCCATGTAGTTTTCACTATCTTGCAAGCCTACAAGTTTTTGTTGACTATTCCTGTAAATATTGTATTGCTGGGTACTTTGTGAGCTACAGAACAGGGCAGAATGCACTGTAGTTTTGGTCTTTTTTTGTGGTCTGTGTTGCTTTGTCATTTAAAGCTGAGAAAAACACACCTCTTTTTATTTAACTACACTGAAAAGTTACAGAGAGGAAATCATGCTGTACTTGTTAGTGCCTAACTTGTGCCCTAGCCTTATGAAATGTAAATGAGTCATTTAAATGACTTCTTTTACAAAACCTTACAAAAACCACTATTCTGTATTTATTGGTGATTATAGGGCAATGCCATGGTGTTACCAGTAACTAAGGTTTGAAGCAAGTCTACGTTTTTGGAAACCCTCTAAAAAGCATATGGAGAGGTATCAGTGAATTAAATACTCCATCTTAGGCAATTATCCCTTGCAAAAACTTCAACACTTTTCAGCTAGAGACTGTGCCCAAATGAAGAAAACATAATTTTATTAAAAATAACACTAACAGTTTATTTTTGCTCTCTGTTTTGTTTGATATAAAGTCCTCAGTTTTCAACAACCAATTGAAAATATTTGAAGAGGCTACTCTTTCAAAACATTTTAATATTCCTCAGTTGTTATTGAAGAGTCTTCTAGATTGCTAGTTCAAATGTTTTGATTCTTCAGTTCTTTAATCCATCAAATTAGAGAAATTATCTAGACAAAGGATGATCAACTGAAGGACTCCATTTATTATTGCTGCTTCCTTTGTTAGCTTTGATAAATGTTCTCATCAGCTTTTCTTAAAATTCCTCTCAGGCCACATAAGCAGCACATAGGATACATCCAGAGCACCTGAGGATAAAGGTGTCCTATTCTAGGATTTCTGTAATGAAGAGAATGCACTCTCTGTGTGTTAAACAAAACTGTGTTGTCATTATGTCTGTTTTGCCTTTTAGTATATAGGAGAGAGGATTGATCTACTTAACCCTCTTCAGCAAATGCTGTAGTATCAGTGTTACACCCTCAGAGGGTATCAGAGCATTTCTGTACAATTAAATTGTAACATATATTATTCTTATTTAAGATTCTAGATGCTATGAACAAGGACTGTGGGATTCCACTAAGTCAGTTACAAGTAGATGGAGGAATGACCAGTAACAAAATCCTCATGCAACTCCAATCAGACATTCTCTGTATTCCAGTAGGTAAGATGAATTTACAGCTCCTGCTTTCTTTTTAATGCTGAAAACATTAGGTTGTAATGGCTGTTGAGAGCAAATTGAGTAGCTTGCTTTGTTGTTGTATCTTGATAGATATGTCAGTCTTTAGTTCTGATGTCATCAAGGGGACTTCCATTAAAAATCATCATGGTCTTCTCTGTGTTTTGCTTCAGTAAAGCCATCAATGGCTGAAACAACAGCTTTAGGAGCTGCTATGGCAGCAGGAGCTGCAGAAGGTGTTGAAGTTTGGAGTCTGAATCCTGGAGATTTGACAGCAGTGACATGTGAACGATTTGAACCACAGATAAACCCAGAGGGTAAAACCTTTTTGTGTTATCTGAGTCTCAAACTTATTTTTTTTACAGATGTTGATAGGACTGGTTTTGGGTGCTCTTCTTTTGGCTTTAAAAAGCCTATATTAATTATTGCTTTTTACCTAGCTATCTTTCTCATCAGTTCTTAAATGCTTGTAGAAATGGAAAGTGTGCACTTGACATAATTAATCCCTGTGCAAGATAAATGCTTTTTTGTCTTTTCAATTATTTCTTTATTTTTGGTACGTAATTTTGTCTTACCATTTTGATTGCAATTATTTCTAAAATCCCTACTTCAACACAGCATTTGAAGGGTTTCTACATAAATATCCACTGCTTAATTTTGTCCTGCTTGTAAATCTTCTTGTTGGTGAACATGAAGAAAATTTATTTCTTCCTACTGTGCATAACTGTGGGGTATGGGGTGGACTTTTTTTGTATTCAAAAAAGGATTTTATTTTACTTTCTCTGTGCAAACAAATGATACTGTGCAAAAGAGTGAAAAACTCATATTACCGTATCTTGTTCTTAAATATTTGTGGTTGAATTCCTATGCATTGAGAGGCTTTTCTGTTTTCTGATTTCTTAATTTCAGAAAGTGAATATCGCTATGCCAGGTGGAAGAAAGCTGTGATGAAGTCTATGGGATGGGAGTCATCTACCAGTTCAAATGGTAAACCAAAAATTAATGCAGGTCAAGTGTTATTAATTAGCCAGTTAACATAGGGAGCTCATCTTGCTTTTGTTGACCTTTTCTGTTCTTGCCATCTCTGGACTATTATAGTGATTTAAGGTCATTACTTAAATCCACTGTGGAAACAAAGCAGGAAAATCTGGGTCTTCCTCCTGAATAGCTGCAGGTTTTTCAGGATGGCACTGGTTTACAAAAGAAAAAAAAATCCCACCTGCAAGATGAGATACAGCACAATGCTTAGAGCACAGGGGCTTTGTAAACCTCATGCTGCAAAGGAGAAAAGTTCCATCCTGTGGTTTTGCTTGCTGTATCTGCCTTCGTTATTTGCTGTGTAGGAAGGAGGGATTCATATCCATATTAAAATCTATTTGACCCGTAGGGGCTAAGAGCAAGGAGTTATCATAAAATAAAGAACTACACAGACCTATTGTTTATATACAGAAAATATGAAAACACTTCTGAGGGACTGAACGAGAATTTTCTTCTGTATTAGAGGTCTTTCTCATCTGTCACGTTTGAATTAATTAAACCTGCAGTCTTCCTGTGAGCTATAATTTGAATGTTTATTTTAGTACTATTTTGGGATAAGTTTTTAGTCCTGAGTAGTAGTATAACACATCATTTATGGGCTTTATCAATTGTATTTAATTTCCTTTTTAATGGAAAAACAATTAAAATTAAAAGTATTAAGTAAAGAATCCTCAAAATTTAAACGCCCCCCACAATACAAAATCCACAGTTGGAGCCCTCAAGCTGCATGTGGCCACTTTCTTCTTGAAAGCTAAAATTTTCCTTTTGCCATCCTATATTTTGGTTTAAATGTTTTATTTAACACTACGGTTTACAAACAATTCTGCCAAGGCTGTTGGGAAGGGAAACAGGTGAATTAACATGAGCAATGTGATTCCCTTCAGTACTGGCCTTTATGATTTAGTACCCTTACATCTAACCTGATGCTTATCTTACTAGGATAAAAAATTCTGCCTTGCAGTAAATAAATCTAGATGTTTTTCCTTCAATTTATGTGAAGAGATATGTTTATCAAAACTTAATTTAGTGATTTTCTGGTCTAACACCTGGGGAGCAAATGTTATTTTCCTTAGTTCTTTGATACTTTAGGGGTAGGTTGGGATAGGAGAATACTAGAAATGGGCTCAACCTAGATTATGCTGATAGTGAAATTTGGACTTGAACTCCAAGTTCACTAAGAATACAGAGAGAACCTGTTTTGAATCATGGGGTTTATGCGTAATATTTTTTTACTTCTTCTGCAAATGTCACTACATTTGTTACTTTTTGCTTTTCATATATATTTAACACATATACTGCAATTTATATATATATATTTCTCTTTTGATTTGCTTGACTGGAAACTCCATCCCCTGGATGCCATCAGGTGACAGTAGTATCTTCTCTAGTCTGCCTTTCAGTGTTTTTATTATGAGTAGCATGCTAATGTTAATCGGAGCAAAGTACCTCTCAGGTTAGTTATTATTTGAATTAGATCACTTTAAAAACTATCTGCACTATTTTAAGTTTTGGGTTTTTTGTATTCCATCTGTCTGTTTCTAGCAAAAATGACTGATGCTTTTTGTTGTTCATGCACACAAACATTTGAGGGTGTGAATCAGGCATAATGTGCCTAAGGGAACCAAGGGAATGCCATCTCAAATCCATCCTCATGTGCCATTTAATTTGTAGTTGTTGGATGCACATGAAACTTGGACTCTCCTTGGTCTGTCTGTGCAGATTGCACAGTTTATAAAAGGGATGCAGCTTGGAGCAGCCTAGCAGAGTTATGCATTGCCTGCTTTACAGTGTGCATGGCAGGTAGAATAAGGTTCCCTCCTTTATCCTGTATTTCTTCTTGCGCTGTTTTTAATTATTTTGAGGACCTTGTTTAAATTAAGTGAAAACTATTTCTTCTGTCTCTGAAAGGCTTCATGCACCCATTTGATTTTTCTGGTCCCCTCGAAACTATTGCATTGTTAGAAATCTTCATCTACTAAATCTATAAAACATTCTTCTTGTACTTTGCTCTTGATGGATAAGTGAATTAATTTAGTCTAAAAAGAAGAGACCCTAAAAGGCTAAACTGCAAAACCAGGAAGGGACTGTGTGCATATGCAATGAAGATGCATCTTAAACCTGTTAATGTACAAGTTATTTTAAAAGAAATCTCTTAATGTAGATGACAGTAACTTATGCCAGAATTAAGAAATTTCATTAAGATATTCTTAGAGTAAGAAAAGGAAGTTTATTTGATGATGTCATTTATTCCTTATCTCAGAATTTCATTGCAGAGATACTATTTTACAGTATAGGCATTGTTGCTGCTTAGTAAACTTGGGGGTTTAGTTGTTTTTTTTTTTTTTTTTTGTTGTGGTTTGGTTTTGGAGGAATAAGCAAGGAGGTGATAATTAAACAGACAATTGAGGACTCTAGCATGCTCCTGTGGTGATATGTTTGTATTTTGTTTCTACTCATTCAGCCTGAATTAACTATTCAATTTTCCTTGCATGGGAGAGATGGTTGCAGCCTGTAGGAGAACTAAAATCAAGCTAAACAAGTGCTAGGCAAAAATCAAAATGAACAAATGGATTTTCAGTTATTTACTAACTCTGTGAATGTATCTGTGAGTGAGAAATGTCTATATTATGAAGAATAAAATAAAGCCAGCTGTGAATAAGTGGGTAAATTTTTAACAAGCTGAACAAAGTAATATGAGTATAAATGAATATAAATTCCAGGTCAGGTGCTTCACCACATAGAGGGCACTTAAAATAATATGGAAAATCAATGATAAATGAACAAATAAGCAACTTAAATTCTGGGATTGCTTTTTAAAAACAACTAATCAGTAACCTCCATATTAAACAGGCACTGCTGGAACTCATAAGAAAAGATTTATTTTCCTCCCTTCTTTAAGCTTGTCAGTGCCTTTCTGACCCACAACTGGGAAACATACTCATCTCAACTCACTGCCACCATTAGAACTCATTTTTGAGCTTGTTTTCAGATAACAGTAATTATCTATATGGTTACTGTTACTATGTGTATATAGTTGTTATACATACCAGTATAATTACTTTATATATGAATATATTGCTTTACTATTTACAAGCTTGGAAAGATGAGAAGTTCCCTGTTCTTTGTTTTAAAAATAGTGAGGTTTCAAAAGGAATAGCAACAGTGATGTTACATACAGGTTGTCGTTTTGCCCAGCTGTCATTATGTAGAACATGAGATACAGAATTTGCATTGTCAGTTGGAGCATGGCTGCTTCCCCCTTAGACTGCTCTGGTAAATATCCTTTTGCTTTAAAAGGCTTTTTGAGCAGGCTTTCCTTCTAATTCAGTGCAGAAACTTCATTTAATTAATTTGTTACATTTTATATTTTAGTGAAGCACTGTAACTCCAATGCAGTCATCAGAGTAGTAGGTTTGAGGATTGAATTTAGGGAGGATTGAATTCATCCTTCATGTGCTGAAACAGCAGTAAGTCTCACATGGCAACAGTGCTGATGTTGAACATGTCTCTCTAGGGCCAGGCCATGATTTTACAGCTACTGAAATGTGAAGGAAAAATCTGCTGTGCCAGAATAGAGAACACTAGCATAGCAAAACCCCATTTACAGAACTGCTAAGCTGCCTTTTTATGTGGCACCTGATGACTGAACAATACTCTATTAATTATATAATTTCATAATTTCATCAAAATCATAATCTTGTACCTTATTTTATGATCTTCATTCTTTTCTCCTGGAGAGAAATGGATGGTATTTTTCACTATTGAGGCAAGGTGCATATAACAATTGGAGTCCTTATGCTAAGATTTTTTAGTTTTTCACACTCATTTTGGAAGTGGAGATCAGAGAGAGTTCAATGTATTCCATACCTGTAACTTTTTTGTTTTGTGGTTTTGGGGGTTTTTTGGTTTTTTTTTGTTTTGTTTTGCAGGGGGTGGGTAGGAGTTAACTGAAAATCTATTTTATTAGATTCAAATTTAAATAAATGCCTTTGAATTTTTTGAATCTATTTTATTAGATTCAAATTTAAATAAATGCCTTTGTGGCAATTATTGCTTAAATTGGCATCTCTCAAATCTGGTATAGTTTGGATTGGCTGTATATGGAGTCTTAGGTGGCATCTGGGGTATAAAGTTGACTTTATTGTCACAGAATGAGACATCAGTGCTGATCAGCAAAACTATATTGTCCCTGCTTGAATACCCTGTACGTTTTTGGGGGTTTTTGTGAGATTCTGGTTTTCCTTTTTAGTTTCTTTTGTTGTGATTGTTACTGCCAAATTGCATACTAATTTATATATAGGGATCACTGTGCAGTTCTGCAGGACAGTTGCAATATTTTCCAAATTTCTGAAAGTTGAACTCATATTTAGAAGAAAATAAGCTTAAATTACCTTCTTTCATGCCTTCTACTTGTTAAAAATTTACCCATCTTAGTAGTGTGGTCTCTGCTCCCCCTACTGTGCACATCCCACACACTTAAGAGTTGGCTTATCTGGTGTCACAAGACATATGTAATTTATAATTGCAGTAGTTGAAAACAGAAGTTGGTTTTATTGAATTCCTCTTATAGCTCAGTTGTGTTATAGAGTGTTACTAATGTTTCAGAATAAGTTCTGTATTCCTAATGCACACATTTTTTATTTAAGGTAAATGAGGCTACTTAGTGGACTCACTGGATGCAGCTGATTTTTTTGTTTCCGTTTGTTTTGTTGTCTGAGGAGATTCCACCACCAACGTGATTATGCTACTTTTGTGGTTCAATATATTCACAAATCCATCTGTCACCAGTCCCTGCATAACTTCCCAGTGGTGCACTGAAAATTCAGTCTTCAGCCCTTCATTACTCTGTTCCCTTACCCAAATCAGCTCCAACTGCACTGGAAGCCTTTGTGTGGACGATCTCACATCATCTCTAAAATCTCACAAGCCCTAGCTTTGTCTGAGAAAGTGGTATGAAAAAAACCTGCAGTCTCTGAGGTAATGATGGCAGATGTTTAGCTGTCCTTTTCAGGAGTTTGGTACTTCATGCAACATACTTCAGAAAGTTAATGATGCACTATGGAACTTTATAAACATCTTACAATTCTTCCAGCTGCTGTGAATTACTTTTCATATGCCAGTGGTTGCCAAAGATGTTTTATTGTAGTTGCCACTGGTGTGAAACACCTTCCATGGTACAAACCGTTTGAACACTAGCCCAAGATGGATTTCCATAGCACACATTGCCTCTGGTTTGGCAATGAGGAGTTTGCTGCTATGGTCTACAGAGTATTGCTGAAACATTCAGTTGCAAAGTTAAGAAGTTGTGTTTGGTTCTGGCACATGTAGTCATTTGGCCCATCATAAGTATTTATGACACTAAATCCTATAGTTGTACCTTTAAAGAGATGAGAGAAAATAGTGTTTTGGTTAAGGCCATGTTTCATCCTGTGGTTTTGTGCTAGCTTGGAAAGACAAGTTTGGTGCAGCATGCTATTGACAGGACAGCTGCTTGATAACTCAGCAACTGATGACTTTTCAAACTACTCTGTACAGTGCACTTTCCTTGACCAAAACTGTATATATCCTGTCATCCTGCTTAAGTGACTATTTGTTAAACATTAGAAAGTTGAAGCTAACTTAGTTTTCATTAAAGAGGGTCCACTGCAAACTAAATATCAGTGCTTTAGTTCTTGATTTCATTTAGTATATCTCAGGGACCAAAATCTCCCTTTCAGTTTCCTTGTCCGTAGTTTTAACTGCAAGATGTTGCAAAATATGCTGGGACAATCCAAAACCCTGGCTCAGTAGAGTAAGTACTGGCACCTGAAATGGGCCACTGGAATTTACAGACAATGGTGACAGCTGAATCCCATCCACTTTGAAATCCTTTGCTTTCCACATGAAAGGACTGAGGTAATAATCTTATCTTCAGCTTTTCTGTTTGTACCAACAGCATCCTAAATGCCAGCCTTATTGGTTAGGTCAAGGAGAAGGTGTTCTTGTGAGTGATGTTAGACCAGTATGGAATGGCAGCAAGGTTAAATGTGGGAACAACACAGAGAATTTCAAAGATGTGTTTAAATGCACTAGGAGTTAAAGGGAGAGGTTTTTTGTGTGCATTTGTTCTTAAAGATTTTTGTCTTTAACAAAGTTTTTCTTTGATTAGAGGCTTAGTTTTTGAAAGGATGTTATATGTCTGAAGCAATGAATTGCACAGGAGTTCAGGTCTGTACAATATATTTAATATCAAATGCATATTAATTGCCTTTTTATTGTCAAGTGCAATGACTTTTGAAAATGTGACTTTTAACTTAGAAAATAGAGAAGGAACATTTTTTTGTCCTGTGGTTGCATGTATAACTTCAGCAGAGAGAAGGGATTTTGTATACAAGTGAAAATATAACAGCATCATTCAAATCCTATCTCTCCTGTAAATACTCACATGTGAAGTGTGACAGCCAAAATTTCTGGTGTTTCCAGTTTGTATTGGAGAGGTGAAGAGTGAAAAAAAGAATGTGATCCCATAGAAAAAATCTCATACTCCTTACCTTTACTCTGAGCTGTTTCTGATCCCACTGTACCCCAAGGAAGAGGAATGGAGCAGCTGTGGAGCACAGGGAGCAGGGGCAGCACACACCTCAAACTCTGGACTTCGGAATATGACCTCTGAGTCTTGCCAAAACCACTGAAGTGCTGGACCTGGGAATGAATAATGCTGAAGTGTGGCCTTTGCCCATGATAAATGTGGCGGGGGAAAGCTTGTACCTAACAAGTAGGAGAGGAAATTTTTGCTGCTTTTCTGACTTATCTTTTACTGGGAAACACAATTCCTATTAATTTTTCACTGAGTAAAAATCATTATTTTATTTTCAATTGCTGTTGCAAATGTTTTTTAAGAGTTTCACATCACTGTTAACTTTCTACCAACATAGTTGAATTATATTGTAAACTGCTTGTTGGCGGGGAGGGGACAAACTGTTAAAGTTAGCTTTTTCTGAAGCTGTGATTTATTTTTTTTTTTTTATGAATTACCAGTTTATAAATTCTTAATTGAGAAATGCATTAACTTGGTATTAAAGTACCATAAATGAGTTGATGGAAAGTGTCGGTTTATTCTTGCACATCATCTTTCAGACACATTGTCACTAGCATTTTACATGAGGCACGAGTATACACTGCTTTATATAAAGCAGTAAAGCAGCCACTCTGAGACATGCTTTAAGTTGCTCAGATGTACAGGTGAAATACATGCAGCTCTGCATTCTGCTTCGGTGATGCAAGGACTCAAGGACTGGATTAGAAATTGCATTTCCTCAAGTCCCTCCATGTTCAGGAAAAAGCAGGAAAACACAAGTAAAACAACAGGAAGGAACATGGTCGTAGTACAGGTTTGTTGCAGAGTTGGGGTGGGGCCAATACACCAAACAGGTTTTGGTCTTATGCCATAGTCTGGCAATTGCTACAGATTCAAAAGCTTTTGTGAGCTGTGGGGAGAAACATTCATGAAACAGCAAACATTGCTGGGATGGTAGCTGGGAGCAGAAGGTGCTTCTGTTATTTCACAAAAGGAGCATGGGGATATCTGATGGGTTTTTAAAGTGTTTTTTAAGTGTATTTAAGGAGTGCACCTGCTGGATTATTACTCAGTCTCTTTGTGGCTTCCAGCTGCCTTCTACACATCCAGTGCTCCATGATTATCCAAGGATATGACCTTCATCCGTTGCCTTTACAAATCCTTAGTCTTTACAAATCCTTAGTCTCCTCTATGGAAATCAGTTGTGTGTGTCAGAAACAAAACACACACACAGACACACACCCTGGAAACAAAAATGCATTTAAGTTTCACATCAGCACACAAACACCACTCAATATCAGACTTCTCCCTCTGCCCGTGACACTCCAGTGTCTTCCTTTCACATGGCAGAATTGCAGCCTTGCCCTTAGCTGCCCTGTGCAGGAGTGTACTCATATTTCATGACTCATCAAGCTGGAATACTATGAGATTGGAATTTTATTAATTTAATTTAATTAATAAAATTTAAAAGTTTCAGAAGCTTATAAATATTTTTTTCAACAAAAGCTAATACAATGTCTGTTACTGGGACTCCGTGCAGTATAAGCAAGCTTCTTAATATCCACGTCAGCATCCAAGCTCTAATCTTTCCATCTAAAGAGCCCTAAATCTGTATCAGCTCTTGGAATGCTGTGCCATTATCAGCTGTAGCTGGGCCCAGTATGATTGCTGCATGTACATGTATGGTTTTTTTAATTGCTATATAATATATAAATTACTGGCATTTGTGGAAGCAGTATTCATCAGTCATGGAGATAAAGATGGGCAAATGAGTGGCAGCCCTTTAAAGCTGGGAAGTGGCACAGGAGCATTGCTGGAATGATTTGTCCTAAGGCATCTCTACAGGCTGTAGAAGTGCGCTGGCAGGGACCTGGGGGAGCTCTGCAAGGGCAAGTACCAAGTCCCACCCCAGGAGGGACAAACCCTGCACTGGGACAGGCCAGGGACCAACCTGCTGGGAAGCAGCTCTGCAGGACAGGTCCTGGGGGCTCCTGGTGGACACCAAGTTGAACCCTTGTTTCCAGCAACTGGACAAAGTAGGCAAAGAGCACCTCGGGCTGGGTCAGGCAGAGCATCAGCAGCAGGCAGGGCAGGGGATCCTTCACTCAGCCCTGCTCAGACACAGCTGCTGCCCACAGAAGCCATGGGTGCCCCACCCCAGAAATGTTCAGTGCCTGGTTGGATGGGGCTTTGAGCAACCTGGTCTAGTGGAGAATGTCCCTGGCCATGGCAGAGCAGCTGGAACTGCATCATCTTTAGGATCCCTTCCAGCCCAAAGCTTCCCATGATTCTGTGGCACCTGGAGTGCTGCATCCTGCTCTGGGAGTGCCAGGATGAGAGAGACACAGATATAACAGAGGGAGACCTGTGCCAGGCCACAAAGATGGATGAGGTGTTAGAGCATTTGTCATGGGTGAGAAGTTGAGATGCCTGGGCATATTCAACTTGGAGAGAGATCAGATATAAATTCCTGGCACAAGGACTAAAAGCCAGACCCTTCTCAGTGGTGCCCAGTGACAGAACAAGAGACAAAGGACACAAGTGAGCACAGGAAATGTCATTCAAACAAAAGAAAACAATGTTTTACTCTGAGGGTGGTCACACAAGGGAGCAGGTTGCTCAGGAAGGTGGGATCTCATCCAAGATATTCAAAACCTGATGGGACACAGCCTTGATCTCTCTGACCCTGTTCAGAGCAGAGGGTTGGCCCAGACAGAGGTGCCCTCCTGCCTCGGTCCCTCTGTGGGGCTGGTTAGATCAGCCACAGCTGAGCCCCAGCACAGGCTGAAGCCTTGAGCCAGCTCAGAACAAAGGCTAGGGGAAAGTCCTTGCTGGTTTATTTGGACAAAACCAGTTCAGTTTGTATGAACCAGCTGTCACCCACTGTTGTATTTCAACATTCTTCAGCTGGCAGTCTCACTGTGTTACCCTGTCTATGTATTTGCTTTGGAAGAGTCAGCCTGACTGTGTGGGCTGGTTATCTTGCTTGGTTTACTCCTGAGAGACATTCTCTTCAGCAGTTGCAGTGGGAGTTTAAGTAAAATTACTCTTTTTCAGATTTCTGCTTGCTTTAATCTAACACCCTATTTTTCATAGGGAATTACACCACCAGGTGGTTCAAAGGAGCCTAGAACCTCTAGGGATGGGATAATGTGTTTCCAAAGACATCACAGTTAAATTGCAGTTAGCAAAACCTAAAAGTATGGGTTCCTTAATTTTTTGTTATAGGAAGACATCAATATGGGAGTAATTAATTTTTTTTCTGTAGTGTTTTTTTTCTGCTGCTGGTCTAGGAGTTCCTTCTCTGACTATCCTTCAAAGTACATCCACTTCAGCTAGAGGGTTCTCCCACACTCTTCCTTTTTCAGTTCTTCAGGAGCATGCTGAGAACTGAGGCTCCAGCAGCTCTAGCTTCCTGATCTCCTGACACATTCCCTAAGTCTTGTGCAACTAGAAAACAGACAGGATGGCTCTGGCCATCAGTTGTCACTATCTAGAACAAGCATTTTCCCTCCCACCACTACAGCCAGTTGCAGTTGCATTGTGTTTGTTTTGGCAAGAGGATGAGTTAGCGTGCTCAACAGCCCCCACAGTTCTTTTGATACTCATAAACACCTTCAGGAGTGGGGGCTATGTCACTTCAGCTACTTATTTTTGCTAAGCTTTCAGTCCTGTCCCTCCTTCTTGCATAGGTTGTCTTGCAGGTGGAGCCACTGCTACAAAAATTGCCACAGAGCTTTTTGTTTGGTACAGATTCATGAATTCATTAGCTTTTATGAGCACAGAAATCCCTTTGATATTACTTCTCACTCTGGAACACCAGGAGTCAGTTGAGAGGATACATAACACAAATATTAATATCCTTCCTTACATGATGTTTCAGTATTAAAACCTCTTTCTTCCACAAACACTAAAGTTGGTTGCTGCTTCAATATGAAGGAAGGTTACTTGAAAAACTACAAACTGCTTCAAACTCCATCAGCTTATAACTAGACTCCAAGTCTTCTGTGGACAGCATTTTTGGGAAATGAATGTACCATTGCAGCTTTTCAACCTTGATTTCTCAAGGACAATTGATTCTTCTGTTGTACAATTCTGAAGAACTGACTCTTCAGCAGGAGAAAGTGCTTTAACAAAATAAAATGCTTTTAGAGATCTCACAGTAGAGATACTGGAGACATCAGATATTTTCCATTTTGGGTTTTTTTTTAAGGAAAAAGAAGAAAAGGGGGGAATCTGGAACATGCAAGAATCACGTCACTGTGAAGCAAAATACAAGATGATAACTATAATATTGTTCTCAGCTAAACTTCAAGACGTATTTTTGAGTCTCTCCACCAGGAAATAGGTATGTATCACCAACACAAGCTATTTTTACTTGGACTCTAGTCCTCTAAAAGGTTCAAACAGTTCAAGTGCAGCACGGTGCCTCTGTCCTGTGACTCTAATACATAAACCTTAAAGAAAACAAATTGCACCTTGTCTTGCTTTGGATTTCAGCTCACTGATTGGTTTCCAGCTCAAGTCAGGAGCTGCCATACCCAGTGACGCATTTTGGACCATGCCATCATTACTTTGACTCTTACCAGACTTTTTTGTTTGACTTCTGATATCACATCAACAAAGAACTGCATACAAGGCAGGGTTTGTCAGACTTGGAGATGTTAAGCAATGTTCAGCTATGCTAAGCACAATTCATGTTAATATAATTAATGATTAAATTAAATGAAACATAATCGTGCTGAAAGATTTTATTTGCTAATCTTGAAATAGGTTATTTGCTTATTCATGAGGATGCGAAATACTGAGTCACAGCTGATGTGCAGATCAGCTACTCTGTGTATTGAAATATGCAGGTAGGGTTTTATTATTCAGTGTGTGAGGTAAGCACTTGGGAAAGGTAGAAAAAAACATACCTGAATTTTAGCAGTTCAGAACACAATGTAACACAATAGTAGATCAATATAACAAGCAACGGGATGGTTAAAGGTCATTGCAGTAGGATGACACTGGTTTACAGAATATCCTCGATATATCTGAAATTGTTGGAAGAGTTCATTATGGCATCGTTAAAGAAAGCCAATCAATTATTCCCACTTGCTTTTCAAAATCTGTTGAAACTATCACAGTAGCATTTGGCACATTATTGTCAAAATGAGAATGTTGAAATCACGATTTAAATATTTATGCAGAAACATGAGTCACAGCTGCACTACCTTACAATAGAAACAAAGATAACATCAGCATGCAAGCAGCTCACTTACACACTGTAGATCAGCACTGCCAAACTAGTTTGCCCTAAACATGTGGTACTAAACACTTATGGGGAAAGACAGTGAGGTCTTTCATAATAAAATTTAAAAAAATAAGTGGTGTGGTAATTCTTGTTTACAGGTATTCCCTTAAGATTGTTCATGTTACAAATTTCCACATAAAGGTCAGGAAGTTCCAGCACCAAGGTTACACACAGTCCTAGTTGTCTGTATCCATTGAAGTATAATTAGTAATTTCTTTCTCTCAATGGATATTTCATTTTGGACACTGCCTAGACTTTGAAATCACTCATGTTCCATAATGAAGAAAATGGATGTCAGTGAGATCCGTGGATCTTACTTCTCTTTTGTTTTGAAGTTAGAGGTTTTGTAGAGTATAAGAGAGGTTTTGTAGAGTATAAGACATGGGACTGAAATGACGCTGAGCCACGACCTTTGCAGACACACCTCCAAGGGACCTCTCTGTCACTCTGTTCTGGCACTGTAAACAGCACAGACATGTTCAGAAGGCTGCTGACAGTTGTGGTTTGTTATTTTGGGTTTGCTCATCTACTCCATCACTCTGTCTGGACTTGGTGTCGGTAAAAGCATTCCTGTTTCAGAGCAGAAACAGGGAGCTGGGGTTTCTCCATCTGTCCCCTCACCCTGCTGCTGTATTGATATAATGTGTGGCAGTCTTAGGGCACATGGAATCACACACAGATGCCAGGTAACATCCTACTTTCCAAGCACATTTTCAAACCATGTACTCCTTTTTCCACCTTTATCATGTACCCCTTCTCTTGCTGGACATCCATGTAGCTCCAGCCCAATAGAAAGAGGGATGAGCTAAACAAGAATTCTGCCAAAGTCCACACACTGAGCGTTTGCTGGGGTTCCAGGTGGTATCTTAAGGATTTTTGGACAGGTCTGGCTTACATCATGTCAAGAACAGAGCACTGCTTCTGGAAAACAGCATTGGGGAATGAAAAATTAAGTGTTTGCTGCACTGCATTTGTATAAATTCAAGCACTCCCTCTCTTTGCCAGGCTCATGCTGAAGCCAGGCCCACACAGTGGCCCCTGGCCAGCAGAGCTGTGCTGCCCATGGCCAGGAGGATGCTCTGCTGGGTTGCTGTCCTGGTGCCTGCACACCCCACACAGGATGGCCCTGCTGTGCTCTCACTGGCTTTGGGGTGGGCACTGATAAACCTCTATATCAGCACCACAAAATCGCTCTGCTGCTGTTTCTCTGCACTTAGAAAGGCTTTTGCAGGGCTGCCCTTGGCATTTTGGGCCTGACCTAAACCAGGCTTTTATCAGAGCAATTTCAACAGCTGATTTTTCAGGGCAAGTCACCTAATGCTTCTAATTTAAACAAATAAGAAGAAATAGAGTCTATTTAAAACCAATCTTTCTTCAGTGAAGACAAACTTACAAATCGTGCAAGAAAATAATTCACGGTGAGAGTTTACAAAAGCCCCCAGTGACAGAATCCCTTCATTTTGGGTGTGTGCACAGGTAAGATCAATCAACTCCTCATTCCCCTTTGTTCTTACATTCAGCTTGAGTAGCATCCCACATGGTGGAAATTTTCCAAAGAACAAAAAATAGATTTGTCACCACTGTCATTTTCTTACCAGAGCAGATGTTAAGGAAATGTGGTCCTGACTTAAATATGAAAATACGGTTTGATCACTCAGATAACTAAATTCCTGGCCCCACGTGTGGGGCTTATCATTTAGCAATGCATATTTCCTACACAGAAGTCATTAGCATAGATATTTATTATGTTATTATATGTTATTATATTCATTTTCAACAAGCCTATATTCATGTTGCTTCTTTGACATTTTCATCATTTGCTAGTGCCACCTGGGTTAACATTCAGTTAATGACACAAGTGACTTGAAACAGTAAATAGTTGTGCAATTTACAGACTACAATATAAACAAAACAAAACAAAATATGTTGACATGGTTATGGTAAGTTCTGCTTTGAATCTGAAACTTTTGATTGATTAAGAGTTTAAAGCACAAATTGTATTTTCTGAACAGAGGAGCTTTCTTAATCACATTTTGCCTTTGCTGAAAAGTACCATCTGTTTATAATTTAAGAAAAGACACTTGTTGATTGTGTTAATTTCTCAAGAAAGCTCAATTCAGTTATAATTAAGGGTGCTCACTTGGCAGTTTGGTGAACAGAAGTCCTTTGTTTATTCACAAAGCCAGCCATGTGCAGGCAGCACACTAAGTCTTGCTCTCTTACCCTCATGCATCACATACCCAAGCAGATTCTTGCTGCCAATTAAATCTGGGCCATCTTTTTGGGCAGAGGATGTGTGGTGAGATGACAGTTTGTCCTTGTGTAAGTCCTTTTGGATGAATATGGAGGACACCATCATCAGTGGGTGGGCAAACACCTCTGGCTTTCTGTCAGTACCCTGTGGCTGGATCCGTCAGGCAGCAGCCTGGCATCATCCTGGATTCCATCCACTCACCTTCCTCTCCTCTCCTCTCCTCTCCTCTCCTCTCCTCTCCTCTCCTCTCCTCTCCTCTCCTCTCCTCTCCTCTCCTCTCCTCTCCTCTCCTCTCCTCTCCTCTCCTCTCCTCTCCTCTCCTCTCCTCTCCTCTCCTCTCCCCATTCACTGACTGTTCTGCTATGGGCACACCCTGTTTGAATGACTCAAAATGAGACTGGCAGCAGTGACCAGCAGCTGGCCCTAAACTCGTGCCCAATGTGCACCACAGGCTGGTGCTTTGGGAGGACTTCAGGATCTTTGAGGAATGATTTTGGACCTTCAAAGGCAGCAAGGCTCTGGGCTTGCAGTAGGACTGAATAATTCACCTGGGGTCACACGGGGATTTTTTGGCTCAGGGCTGTCACTCTCAAACAGAAGGACCTAAACAGATGGGTGTAGTCTGACCAAAGACCAAGTCCTCAGCCAGGAGGGCAGCCACAGGCAGCTTCCACTCAGCCATTCAAACCATGTCAGCTTTGCCCAGGTGGCATTTAGAAACCTGCCAGGGTCTTTGGCAAAAATAAAGCCCATTTAATAGTCCAGAGTGCTGCAATTGCTCAGGTTTATCAAATTTATCAAATAAATTGTGTGGAGGAAGTGGACTGAAAGCACTACAACATTTTAATTAAAATTTATTTCAGTGCATAAAAGGAAAACACCAACTTTTATAATTAAATCTTGGCAAAAGGATTTTAATGAAAATGCCAGTGCACAAATTGCATTAATTGTGTAAAGCTGCTCAATATGGCTTTCTCTGCTGCTTTGATGATGGAGTAGGAAGAAGGATGAAAACACCATGCCAAAACCTCTCTGCACAGGAGTGGATATTAGTCACTTCAAATTCTTTCCTGTTTAATAGAAGGCATTAGCTTAACTTTCAGAGGGAGGAAAGTAATGTTCTCAGTGGTGAAAAACAGCTGGGTATCATTAATGGCTTGAATGTGGAGGTGGTGCTTTCAGCACTTCCATTTCGCTTCCTCCTCCCTTCTGCCTCCTTTTCAGAGCCACAGCTTTATTTTCCCTGCTCTCACTTAACTGACTCCCAGTTACAGCTTTCTGGCAAAATGAAGCTGGATTTTTGAAGGTTTCCTTCAATATCTTGTCAAGCTGGATTTTTGGAGGTTTCCCTCTGTATCTTGTCAAGCGAGGCACTGGTGCATAATGTTCAACAGATTTGTTTTTCCTCTGGGTTATTCAGACAACTTTTCTTGTCTGAACCACCTCACAAAAAATGTGAGAGAAGCTCTTCCACACCACCTGTGCTCAAACCCCCTCACTCCTGACTCCTCCACAAGTGGAGCTGTAACTTTGACCTCAAAAGGACAGACTTTTATTATGTTGCCTCTTTTTCCATCAATGACTCTTGCCTCCACAGCAGTGGCTGCAGCCCCTGTGCATTCTGCTCTGCAGAGCCCTTGCTCTCCCCTGCCCTGCCCCACAGCCACAGCTGGAGCTGTGTGCTGCACATCCAAGGGAACATTTCCTCCTCTTATCCCAAATCTGTTCATCTTTTTGTGATCCACTGGCAGGAGGAAAGGCAAATAGAAACATTTTTATGTGGCCTAGTCTTTCTCTTTACTACTTTTTTGTTCTTGTCTTTGCAGATAAAGAAATTTTGATGGTTTCTGAGAAATAAGAAAGGGAAAGGCTCTGCCTTTTGCAGCAGAAGCTGCTGCTTGTTGCTCTCCCCAGGAAGGAGTTGTCAAGCAAAGAGGAATTTCTTTGCGGCAGTCCAATAGCTGAAGACCAGATTTTGCAGGGTTAGCTCCAGTCAGAGACAAAATGCCATCATTAAAGATATGCCTGGAAAAGGTCACAAAACAGAAGAATTGTCAGCCTGTGTGTATTTGTTCCCTCCTATGGGCAGGATCCAGTGTTATCTGGATATTACTCAGTCTTATATTAAAGATGAGCTTCCCTGTTCCCTTTTATACTCCTCTACCTGATATGTGCTTTTCTCCCGATTACTGCTCTTTCCTTTGGCAGCAGGAGACCCTGCTGCCCTTTGTTTTATGCGTTAGGAAAAGCCCTGGTGGCACTCCTGGATGATCAATAAATGAGTCACAGCCTGTGGCACTTAATTATTTCCAGCTGTGCCCCAAACAGGTTTCAGCGATCCAGCTGCGGTGGAAGGTAAAGCTCTCACTCAATAAATGGCTCATCCCAGAGGGATGGGGCTGGGAGTTCTTCACTGCCACCAGCTCCTCTGTTACTGCCAGCCTTTAACTGGTGAGGAAAGCCAGGAGGGCTCAGCACTGCCCCGGGGATGGAGCATTTACCAAATGAGGCAGGTGCACATCCCAAGGAGCACAGGCAGGATAAAGGGGTTATTGCCTTCCTCCAGGGGACTACAACTGGTTTCTCACCCACTGGGGTTTGGCTGTTCTACTTTCTCCTTCCCTAGGGATCTAAGGGGATTACCCTTGTTAAATTTAATCATTTTAATACTAGTTTCTCAGTGCTTAGAGTTCTGGATTAAAGGTATCAGTTGCAGGTATAGTTATGTGTATATGTGTGTATTTTATAGTTTCTCCTTTTCACCTCTTTTCATACTTCAAGGAGAAGATAAATATATTTTTCAGATTGTGTAGTGTTTGTGTTGTTGGACTTGGCAGCATGTTTATGCCCTCTAATTGGACTTTGGGAGACAACTCTCAGATAGAAGGTCTGTTGGGTATCAAGGGATTATCTTCTCTTTACATAACTTTTCTTTTTCTCTGTGATGTAGTGTGAGTGTGTCAGGATTATTCTACTTGAAGTTTATTTTCTTTTTCCATTGCCTCCCTTCGTGAAGTGTTGAAAGAAAATCTTACAGTTATAGTTACAGTTGTACTATGTCAAATGGGTGATTTTTATTTTTGACTCCCTTTTAAAATTAAATGGTATTTTCTGCTTTTTAGGATTTGAGCCGTAACAGGATGAATCATTGGAAAATTGTATTTTGATTTTTTTTTTTTTATTCTGGTGGGGGCACAAGAAAGTGAATACAGCAGTTCCTTGTTAGAATGCAAGTTCGCAAATTATTCTAAAATCAAAATGTGAGTAGGTGCATGAATACACAAACTCCTGGCAATTATTGTGCTTTCCAGACTGCATGGTGGGACTTTGTATTATTTCTATTCTGTCACAGATCTATTACCTACTAACTGTGATGAGCCATCAGCTCCAGATTAACTTTTGAGCCAGTGTGCTTTTCCTTGCATGATCATTTTGGTTTCAAAATAACCCTCATTCTCTTCCTGCTGCTCCTGATGAGGTTAATGAGCAAAGCAGCTCTAAAATACCCCAAAGGCAGGTAAAACCCCAGAATTTAATTGCTGGTTAGAAAAAACTTCTGCTGAGAGCATTTCTATTCCAAGCCCTGAATAGTCATTTAAAAATCACCCAAGTGATGTTTGTGTAACTCCTTTGGGATAAATTTTTTATAGTGGGCAAAATAAAAAATATTTTATAGATTGGGTCCCTAAATGTCTTTGGGGTTTGCTCAGATCTTCTTTGCTCATGAGTAACCGAATTTACATCTGAATAACTTCTTTGCTCATTTTTCAAACACTGAAGCTTCATTAGAGAAAGTGGGGATAAGTGGGAATGAGGGATCAGTGGGAGTAAGTTTTGGGGGAATGAGGGATCAGTGGGAGTAAGTTTTGGGGGAATGAGGGATCAGTGGGAGTAAGTTTTGGGGGAATGAGGGATCAGTGGGAGTAAGTTTTGGGGGAATGAGGGATCAGTGGGCATAAGTTTTGGGGATGTGGGCCCATGTAGGTTCTGACTGGGCCGTGAGCAGATCTAATGAAATGTTTGCCCCAGCAGTTATCAACGCTATGAATTGGGATCAAGACTGGATATTTTCTCCTTATTTTCCTCAGTAGTAAGAGCAGTTTGGCAGTTCCCAAGAACTAACTAAATGTGCTGGTTTGAAAGTAAAGCAGTGGGAGAAATGGACCCCACACAAAAACCTTGTCAAAAGCAGGGGTGCTCTTGTGGAAGGTCTGGTCCTCCTCTGGATCTGCCCAGTGGTGGCTGTCCCAAGTCCCCAAAGTGCCCAGATTATAGATGGTGAAATTCAGGCAGGAAGGTTCAGTATCTCTCCCAGGACAGGGAATTTCACAGTGGAATGATGTGACCCTATGAGTCACAGGATATTTTGGGGACTCCCTGATGGCCTCGGTGGTTACAGCCACCCAGTGGGGCCATTGGCAGAGATAAACCCCTCAGGCTGGGAGCTGTCACAGCTGAATCCATTTGTGCAGACAAAGAAACGCTGCCCTGCCAAAGGGTTTGCCCCTTTCCCCCATCTGACACCCTGCTTGCAGGGTTTGCCCCTTTCCCCTGTCTGACACCCTGCTTGCAGGGTTTGCCCCTTTCCCCTGTGTGACACCCTGCTTGCAGGGTTTGCCCCTTTCCCCTGTCTGACACCCTGATTGCAGGGTTTGCCCCTTTCCCCCATCTGACACCCTGCTTGCAGGGTTTGCCCCTTTCCCCCATCTGACACCCTGCTTGCAGGGTTTGCCCCTTTCCCCTGTCTGACACCCTGCTTGCAGCCCGGGGGTGCCCTGGGCAGCTCCTGGAAACACCACTGGGAGTCATCAGGGATAATGCAGTGGGGGTGGGAGCCATGGTCTGGTTGCCCCCCAGCTGTAACCCAGCACATGAAATAATAGATGGAGTGCAGAGAGTGGAAGTAGAAGCGATAGGATGAATCCACTGGAGGCTTCAGTAGCTCTGTTCCCAGAGAATCCTGTGCAGTCACCAGAGGCACAAGCCTGGCTCTGTGGCTTTTGTGCAGCCCTGGGGTCACTTCTGGCTGGTGGGACAGGGGAGCTGCTGGCAGGGCTGGCCCTGGTGGCATTTCCCACTGCCTGGCACCACCAATCATCCTGCAGGCTTCAGCAGGCTGGGGTGTTCCTGGTGAGGCTGTGTGTGCACCCCATTGCCCCTTTGCTTCAGGTGAGGATGATGATGGTCTGGTGCCTGAAATGAAGAAGCTGTCAATCCCTCACCCCAGTCACCCTTTCTGCCTGACCTGGACCTCCCATAACAGTGGTGCACACAGTATTCACCCTGCTCCTGCCCAAGCTCGAGCCTCAAACAATGCTACAAATTCTGCATTTACTGGACAATAGTTCTATTCTTTTATTAACTTGCTCAGGGAAAATGTTTTCTTGTTGTTTCTTAGTAAAAGCAGCTCAGAAAGTTTTACTTTGATTTTAAGAGGAAGAAAGTTATTGGCTTTTCAGCCTGGAGAAGACAAGGATCAGGGAGATTTCAAAGTGGCATTCCAGTATCCTAAGTGGGTTTATCAAAAGGAGGAGGAACTTTTTACATAGGGACAGAGCAACAGGACAAAGGGCAGTGGTTTTAAAGTGAAAAAGGCAGGTTTGGAGCAGGGGTTAGGAAGAAATTCTCCACTGTGAGGGTGGTGAGGCCCTGGCACAGCTGCCCAGAGAAGCTGTGGGTGCAGATCCCTGGAGCTGCCCAGGCCAGGCTGGATGGGGCCCTGAGCAATCCAGGATGGTGATTGGCATCTCTGCCCAGGGCAGGGGAGCTGGAAATGAATGACCTTTAAGGCCCCTTCCAACCTAAACCACTCCATGATTCCATGACTTTAAATTCTACAAGATACATCAAAGGTTTCCTGACAATTTATGAACTCCTTTCCGCCAGCACTGAAACGTTGATGCATCTTTTCTATGGAATGAAGCTGGAGTTTAAAGCAAAGGCATCTGTTTGTTGCTATCTGCTACTGCATTTCTATCTGAAATTTGATTTTGCAACTAAACAAAACTATTGATGCCGTTTGACAGCTTAAGAACCTCATAAAAAAGCCTATAAAGGAATAGTTTATTTTATTTATAATTTAATCATTATTCAAGATAAATATCTGTAAGATATTTATCAAAATATGTCTAGTCATTACTTTTGTTGCATTTCATCTTGTGCTTTCCCCATCTTTTAGCTGAAGGACATGAAAGGATTTCAGTTTTCCCTGACAGTGCATTTTTTTCTTTAAGGACAGGCAAATGAAAAAAAATAATACCCAGGACAAAATGCTGGATATAATAGCTCTGATCCAGGGAAATGTCTTCATTCAGAAAAGGATTTTAACTGCATTTTAACATTATCATCAGCTTCAGTGAGAAAGAAGTAGGTGTGTGTTTCCAGAATAAAAAATCAGCTTGGAACAATTTGCATGCTCAGTCCTTCTCCCCAGGAGGGACAGGAGCTCTGAGCTCCTTGATGAATGAGAACAATGAATATGCAGATCCAGTGCAGCACCTCTTCAGTCCTTTCAGGAGACCTGGTAAAAATAGACAGATCAAATAGCAGCAGGGGAAATCTCTGTGTGTACCTCCCATCACTGGCTCTTTGAAATACAGAGGGGCCTGAAGCAAAGTGAAACCAGTAAATGTAAGGACAGGATGGCAACACTGGAGTAAAAATTTCTCAGAGGGAAAAAAAAAGAAAAAGAAGTTTGAAAAAGTAATAAATGTTTCATTCCCTTAAATTCTGAAAAGAGTTTAATCAATAATGGGAAGGGTACCAAAAATTTCTGTATCTCAGTATTGATTTTTATTCTATATTTATCCTTTGAAAGGCACAAGCAGGTCATTACTGAATCAAAGAGAAGAGCCCTGAAAAGCTGAGGACTTTTATCACCCCCAAAAGCTACGTATTTGTCACTCAAGATCACAGTGAACATTTATTTTTGGAAAACCATTAGTTCCTCGTAGTGTGCATGGGAGAACAGTCCTGGCTGTCAGACAACAAGCCTGATGTTTCTGTTGCTGTCAGTGAGGGTTCATACATCATCTTTTCTGTTTGAAAAGATTATTTTTTTTTAGCCTAACAAATAATTTATTAACTTACTTTGGCTTTTCAATTAATCATTTACCCAGCATTGCACCACAGCAGGTTTGTGACCCTCTCTATTACAATTTTATGTACAACCCATGGCATTTACATGTTGGACTTTGTATAAATAAACTCTGGACTAACCAGAGACTCTGTAAAAGAAAACAAATACTGTCCTGATGGTTAAAAATTTCCCCCTCTCCTGAGGAGACTTGCCAAGCTCTGCATTTGTGTGAGGTTTTCAGGGCTTGGACTGCTCACTCCTGGGTTTCCCACATGGATCCTCCTGCCAAAGGACAATGTGCAGCCCTGTTGTAGCAGCAGTAGCCAAAATGCCCGTTGTGCAATGTTTATTTTACAACTTCTCTTTATTAGCTTGCCAGCCAGCCTTCTGTTTAATTACAGCTTAAACTTAAGTGCTTGGAAAAAAACAAACTCTATCCCTTTTTCAGTATCTCATTTCAGTGCCCTCTCTGCTTTATGAGTACTTTTTCTTAGCCTTTTTTTTCTTCTATTGCTTCATGGGGAAGACATTTTCTTTGAATATTAAACATACAGCAGGACATAAAGAACAAGGAAATCTCCAAGTTAAGCCCTCTATCTCGTTATGCTTTACAACTTCATTTCAGTTTTTCCTCTAACAGCGTACCAAGATCATGACAAACTGCTCCAGATAACCCTTTTCTCTCAACAGAGATCAAATGATTGTGTTGGGGTAAAAACCAGGAATTGTTTAGGGAATGATAAATGAACACCATGACAGTTCATAATAAATTTCCTGGAAAAGCTGACTCTGCGGATGAGATTAAGGGGAATGTGCTGTGAAGGGCTGAGCAGCACCACTGTGGGTCAGAGCCCCAACTCTGCTTGGCTGCACCTGGATCCTGTGAGTAAAGCAAGACTAAACTGGTTAAATTCATTCTCTGTTATTCTGGGGAGTTGTGAAGATCAGAAAAAAAGAAAAGAAATAAAACCCCAATGCCCCAAACCCCCTGCCAATTTGGTTCTTCTTTTTTGCAGGTAAAAGATGATGGGCGTGTTAAAAATAGCATGGTGTCTATAATTTATTCAGTTGTTTTTATTTCAGGTTTTGGTGCCCCAGTTAATAGAGTTTGTATTCAGGCTTTCTTTGAAAAAATTATTTCAAACTTTCCCTGCAGATAAGGATTATTTGACAAGGGCTTTGTGATGAGAGTCTGCTTTAATAATTCTGTGAGCTGCAGTAAAAGAGTTACAGTGAACCTGAAACTCAACCCCAGCATCTTTTATATTCTTCCAGTGTCTAATGTCTGTAATTTACATAGAATCTGCTCTGAAGATTTTTTTCTCTTTGTGAAAAAATGCTTCTTTTGCTCTTTTAATCAGACAACTGCTTCCTCTTGTATTATTGACAGGTTTTGCCAGACAAAGTGGGGAAAATTTAGGTTGTACAGTTCCATTTCTTCTCAGTTTTGAAAGATGTGATTATTTCTGTTGATTTTTTTTTTTTTTTTTTTTTTTTTTTTTTTTTTTTTTTTTTGTTCTAAAGATTATAGGTCTTCAGGTAGAGAGCTTTAAACAGTAATTATTCCTGTCAGGATGAAAAGGGGAATAAATGGACTTGTAGGTATTTGCTGTTTACATTGATGACATTCAGCCTTGCTCTAAATGTCTTGTCATTGTATTTACAAGATAAAGTAACCTCTGTGTTTTGGCACCAAATTTTGCTGCCTTTCTTAATGTACACAGTGCAAGCTGTCAAAACAAGCAACAAATAGAATGAAAAGGAAGCACTGAAATGTGTAAAGACATGGACAAAAACTCTTTCTTATTGAAAAGAGAACTGAGCACATGAGCCAAAGAGACTTTTCCCATTAATACTCTTCCCTGAATTTCCATTATTGAAAAGATGCTTTAGTGCTGAAAATCAGAACTTGCATTAATATTAACGCTGATTTATTCCATATTTTCCTGCTAAATAAAATTGGCTTCTATAAATAAATAGACCTGCCTGTTCCAGGCTAATACCCTTTTACTCTGTGTTGTAATCTCTGTAAATGCTGCAGTTCAGATATTCCAGGAATGCACATGGAACACTGACTGCTGGCCACTCTGCTCCTTGCACTCTCATAAATATTCCTGTAAAGCATCTTAGGAGTTGTCACACATCCAAATCAGCACTAGGCAGCTCTCAGTAAATGTTTTGCTTGTGTTCTAAGTTTTTTCAGGCAGAATTACGTGAATATCCTAAATTCGGATATCTTCAGATAACAAGAGACAAAACACTATTAAAACCTGTGAGGTTGTATTACTGCCCCAAATTAGAGCCTTGGGGTAAATAAAAAGCAGAGGGCATATGTCTGAAAAACTTCATTCGTGCAGAAGTTTTGGAGGGAGGCAGGTTTTTTATTTTCCTTTGTAGCTTGGTTTTGAAACCTTCTCCTTGCACCTTATCCCAAGAATTTTAATGAAATCAATTTTGTGCTGGAGGCTCTGTTTCAGTGTGAAAAATGCCATTGCAGGCTTGACACTGAAGACATGAGTTCTTGTGAGCATAAACTCGTGCACTAATAAAGTAATAGTTCAATTGGGGCTGCTCTACACAGGCTTAGCCCTGCAATTTCACAGTTGGTTTTGGCTGAGTTGATGCATATCCATTGCAGGTGAAATTCAATTTGAAAGGACTGAAGGCAAACATCTTTTACCTTGCTCTTCTGTATTTATTAAGACTTTCCATTTGCCCATTTTAATTTAATGAAAAATGGTAATGACCAGCTAGGCATATTTCATCTGTCCACAGAGGGGGTCATGGTTTCTTCTACCTCAGTACATTAATAATGGTAATTTTTTTGTTTCTAGTTTTGATGTAGGAAAGGATGTTTTTGTTTATTTTCAAGGCTTGTATTATGTATACTGAACCTTTTCTTTAACCAGTTAACATATGTAAATCATAAGGAACTGGACTTGTGTGACCCTTGTGGGTCCCTTCCAACTCAGGATATTCTATGATTGTGTAATTCTATAAAGCAGTTAATTCACATTATTTTGGCATTCATTAAAGCAGATTTTTCTAATAGCCCCTAGAAGTTGATGTAGGTGTTTTTAACCATGAACCATGACTTGTTCCCAATGATTTCCTCCAGCAGCTGCCCAGTGGCTTCCCAGTGGCTTGTACTGAGCTGAAGACTGTGCAGAATTAATTTTGGTGCCTAGGACTGATCAGGAAAGCAGTGCTGGTGTTTGCTGGCAGGGTGGCTGGGGTCACACTGAGGTGTGACAGGTTTGGGCTCAGCTCCTGGTGAGTGACACTGGGCCAGGGCAGTGTTTGTTGCCGTGGCTCACCCCTTCAGGGGGGCAGCAGCAGCCATGCTCTGCTGCTGGCAGAGGATATTGTGGGAATGTGCTGGCTCCAGCGCTGTCCCCTTGAAGGTCAGCTGCTGAACTGCTCAAAAATAGCTTCCTTCCCTTGTTTTGTCAGGAAAGTACTTCATTATCCCAGCTGAGGATTAATGGAACTGTTTGATGAGTCTGCTTGGGAGAGAGGGAAAGAAAAGCTTTCCAGGCATTCCTCTGGCTTATGGCTTATCTCAGCTTTAACAAGTGACACAGCAGCAGGGCTGACCTCCAGAGAAGGGTGCTCAGCAGGTTTGTACTTGGTAATTTTACTGCCTCTAGCAAAGGACTGATGATATCAGCAGGTTTGCTCTGCGCAGGGCAGTGCATGTGGATCTTCATGAAAGTCCATAAAACTGACCACTGAGCCCCTAGAAAGACAAGACATCACCCTGAGAGCCCCATACCTACAGATACAATGCCTATCTCTGAATTTAAATTTATTCCATGACATGATCAAGGTGCACTTTGTCATATTCCAGAAATTTACCCTTGTATTGTGTGGTTTTGCCAGGGTTTGGAAGGGAAAGCTTTGGCTGAGTGGCAGCCTTGGTGTGACAAGCAAAAATTGGTGACTGCTTTAGCAGTGGCCTGGCATGGCTCACAGATTAATGCCCACTGCAGTCTCAGATGCTGAGAACACACACAATATACACATTATAAGCACCAGAAGTCAATTCTCAGAAGGCAGGAAGTTGGTGTCTCTGCAGTTAGAACTGAAGAAGAAGTTAAGAAGCGCAGTTGCTGTATCCTCCTTTCCCTGACTTTCAGGCTCTTACACAAACATTGCAAAGATCAGGTTTCTCTAGGCATTCACACCGCCCTTTATCAATTTTTCCAGGCCCTTCAGGTTTATTTGGATGTAGGATCAAGTGTTTGGGCACAAGTAGAAATGCTGGTTAGTTTTAGACACCTTCAGAAGCTGGGGATGCTGCAGAGCAGATTGTATGAGTTCATCTCTAGGGCTTCAATTCCTTTAAATTTGTACAGGTAAATATCTGGACTCTTGCAATTCAAGAAATCTTTTACTGATAGTCCTTAGGTCCTGCAGCTCACTGTGGACGCTGACATGTCAGTGGAAGGAGTTCAAAACTCCACTAGGAGAGATTTAGACTGGGTATTAGGAAGCATTTATTTACTGAAAGGGTGGCCAAACCTGGACCAGGCTTCCTGGAGAGGCGGTGGATGCCCCGGGGCTGTCAGTGTTTCACAGGCTTTGGACAATGCCCAGAACAATGTGCTTTAACCTGCTCAGCTCTGAGGTGGTCACTTCAGTGTATGCAAGTGATCAGCCCCTCTGGGACCAGCTCCAAGCTACCACTAAAGTGGATTATTTTATATTTGTGTGCACACACATCTACCTTCCCAAACATCCTGCTAGCAGGGCAGGTAAAGAGCAGGTGAAACTATTAATATATTTTTATCAGATGAAAAGAAAACCAAAACACATATGAATACCCATCTTGTGGTTCATGTCATGGATACTCCCTTTGTGAGGAACTTTTCTTTGTTAAATTCAGTAATTCAACAGCAGTGGAACAATGCCACAGCAATTGCAAAACTCCGTATGTTGGAAAGAGAGAAACAAAAGAACAAATTACCTTGGAGAGGCCCAAGCATGGAACCAATGTAAATTGAGACTAATTCATATTGGTTTTGCTTTCAAAATCTGTCAGGGATGATAAAACTGATGGATGCAGAGCAGGTTTTAACTGCTCCCATGGCCACAGAGCTGGAGATTTTGCCTCCTACTCCTCCTATTTCTCCTCCTGGGAGGAACAGGGCACTGTTTCAGTGCTCAGGTAATACTGTTCTTTGTAGGGAATGTCTGAAATCTTAGAAAAGGGCTTTGGGATTAACCTGTCAGAAATCCTGAACTGCTGCAGTGTGGGAATAAATGTGACCTGAAGACTAAGAAGTTTGTCTTGAAGGAGTTTTAGATTTCACCAACATCGTCTCCTGTCAAAGCCGATGAGCAAAACCAAATCATTAGATTCAATCTACTAGTGCACCTTTCAGAATTAGTGCAGCACATCTGGCAGCCTTACCTTAAAAAAATAAATCAAAAAATAAGGAAAAAAGCAATAGGGCTTTCAGTGAAGGTGTGACATTTAGGGCCTTAATCTAGATTATATCTGTCCATACAGCACATGAAGGGGTGTCATCTGCTGCAGACTTTTCATTCTTGGTATTTGAAATGGTGGCAAACTGAATATACTACTTGGTAGAATGTTTATGTTGGTGCATTCCTGAGAATCATCTCTGAGCTAATGAGCTGCATTGTGGTGTGCACCCCCTTGAGTAGAAAAGAGGAAATCAGAGAGATAATTAGGCTGTTTAATCGCTATTTACTTACTACAAAATAATATTGAAAGTATAATTTATATTTTATCTGACCCTTTTTCATGGCTTTTGAGAAGAGGGCAACAAGGGCACAGTGACAATAATGGCAAACTTGGTGATCAAGTGCCCCTCCCAGCATGTTTGCAGATGACACCAAGCTGAGTGATGCAGGTGACAAACCTGAAGGACAGGAGAGCATCCAGAGGGACCTGGACGAGCCTGGGAAGTGGGACCACGAGAATCTCATGCAGTTTAACAGGACCAAGGGCTGGTGCTGCACCTGGCCTGGGCAGGCCCAGGCAGCAGCACAGGCTGGGGGAAGAGCTGCAGAAAAGGACTTTGAAGAGCTGCTGTATCAGAGGCTGGCCTTCAGCCACCCATGGGCACTTGTAGCCCCAAAAACAAATGGTGTCCTGGGCTGCATCAAAGAGGAGTGGCCAGCAGGTCCAGGGAACTGATTGTCTCCCACCTGGAAAGATAACCACTACCAGCAGAAGTTAATCCCAATGTCCTGAACACAGCATTTAATGTAAATAACTACACCAAGGTACCAACACATCTTTCTCTTGATGTTCCTCACTATCATCTTACTGTTCTCACACCTGAATACTGAATGTTATAAATAAAAATAGCAACTGGCTGTAGTTCTTCACAAATTCTGTCATTAAACTCTTAAATCTACGCAGTTTTCAAAAGGAGTAGTTCAGATTGGCTGCCCCCAAATCAGAGAGAGAGAAGCAAATGCTGAGAAGTGACCAGGACCATGAGAGGAGCCCATGTTTGAGGGTCCTGGGATTTCTTAATCCAAATGGCACAGCACAGGTGTTGACCTCTTCCCATAAGAAAGTGGCATGACAGGTGTATCACACACATCTAGGTCACACACACGTGTGTGTGTGTTTGTCTGTCTGTCTGTCCCAGGGCAGTGACCCACAGGAGCCTGGAGAGGCCTTTGCCTGCAGCTGGCAAAGGTGGGTGGAAAAATGTGATAGTTGAAAAAGAACATGACCTTATAATGATCTGAACTTCTGCAGAAGCTAGAAAAGCCCAGACAAGACAAAATTAGTACCTGGGAGACAGTAAGTAATTCCTCTGGATATGCAAGAGGTCCCTCATATGTCAGGGCAGACCATTTCTTTCAAAACAGTTTCCTTTTTAGAACAAATTTGATGCCAGTAGAATTTGTGAGCTGGAAAAAGAGCAAAGTGGTTATCTTTCACTTCCAGTTTTAAGGAACAGCTTTGAAAACTACTGGGGAACATTTACACACTCTGCATTCATTGCTGCAATAAACTCGCTTTCATTTTTAAAGCCAAGCACCACCACGTGGGAATTCCACACACTTGGTGGTTTTTATAGCTCATGAAAACATCTGCACTTCTCTCCTTGGGCATAGATGATTTGAGTCTCACCCAGAATACCAAAATAGTGTAGCCATGTTGTGGCATTCATATTTTCTGGAAAAATCCCTTCGCTCAGGATTTTTCTCCTGGGAAGCCGAGAAGCCTCATAGGAAAAGGAAAACAATAATTATCTGATTTGCTCCTCCTGTGTTTTGCTCCTTTGGAATGTGTTTGGGGATTGTTTACCAACAGGTGGTTGTTTCATTGGATTCTGCTGTGAATTGTTTTGACTTATTGGCCAGTCAGGGTCAAGCTGTGTCAGAGCTCTGGAAAAAGTCACGAGTTTTCATTATTTTCTTTTTAGCCTTCTATAAGTATCCTTTCTGAATAATTTAGTATAGTTTAGTATAGCATTCTTTAATATAATATAGTATCATAAAATAATAAATTAGCCTTCTGAGAACATGGAGTCAGATGCATCATTCCTGCCTGCCATGGGGCACCCTGCAAATACAATCCCATATTTAGTGTAACTCCCAGCTGTTGCTGTGCTGTCATGGGTGATCCTCACAGTGGATCCTGCCCAGGTGGGAGCACACAAACATAGACAGTGAGGATGCCCCAGCATCAAAAAAGATAAAAGGATGTCAGGTTTATGAACAATCAGTTTTGAGACAAATGGAGGTTGGGGGAAATGTAAAATCAGTTACCTGGAACAGCAACCAAGCCATGAGGCTTCAGGATCTGTGGTGATGAAAGTCACGCAAAGCTCTCCAGCACCACAGATCTCACCATGAATCAAAGCAAGGCACATACAGAAACTTAATTAGAGGGAGGGATTCACCAGCTCACATAAAGCACAAGTTCTTCTCTACAAAGTTTTCTCAGACCCTGCTCACTCCCATCACCCACCTGCAAACACAAAGTGTGTTTGTGTCACTGTCCCCATCCCTGGGGAGTCAGATCCTCCATGTGGATCTGACTGGGAGCAGTCACACCAGGCACTCCCCAGCACACAGCTGCTGCCATAAGCAACTTCTGTCTTGTAAAATCATTGGATTTAACTGAATGGCTCAAAAGTAGAGAGTGATAATTTCAGGTGAAATAAAACATTACCCCCCCAAGCCTGAAATGTGCAAGACTGGTTTGGGATACTTTAGAACAATCCAGCAGAGAGCCAGTGAGAGTTTGGGATGAATATTTGAGCTATGACTATTCCATCACTGCAAGCAACACCAGAACTTGGCACCAACTGCAGAACACGTTGTTGGGCTGCAGCAGTCTGGAATCAGAACATCACATTCAAACCCATGAAAACTTTCCCCACCTAACAGCTTTTTTCCTGAAGTATTCCATGTTTTCCCTAAACTTCTTTTCCTAAAACTCTTCCAAAAAAATAAGAAGCCTTTAGTCAAAAGCAAAGCAGCACCTGTATTGCACATCTTTAATTCCCAGGCTTTGTGGCTTAGTTTCTAAAGTAGTAATGGAACCATTTTGACTTCATTTTTAAGTAAACCTGGGAAGAGAGATTTTGTTAACTTCAAGAAGGAAGAAGGGACAATGAATCTGTATTTTCAAAATGAAGCTTGCAAAAGCAGCAAGTACGTGCAAGGTTGAAAGTCTTGCCTATCTGGAAAATTACCTGCAGAGCTTTTTTGTTGTTTTGTTTTTGTTTAACTCAGTACATTACTGTTTTCTAGAGAAACAGAGTATTTTCAGAAGCAGAGTAGTGCCCCTGAAAAAGGCTTTTACAGGTCTGGCCTGGCTTTACTGTCAAACTAGAACAAGTCATAATCACAGATTGTCTCCCTCCAGCTAAAAATTAACAATGCCCCTTCTTTAACAATTTCACAAGGTTTCCATAAAAATTCAGGCAGCCCACTGAGTACACTTTGAGTCCAGCCATTTAGACAAAACCAGCTATCAACCACCTCCTTCAAAAAGTGCATTTACAACCAGAGATGGTGCAATACACAGCACCTGCCCATCACAGCATGGGCTGTCCTCAGTAGAAGCAGCAGCACTGCATTCCAGGAATAGTTACCAGACCACAGGACAAACTATCTCTCAAAGAGCCACACGTTTAAGACACAGTTCACTGCTGCCAAAACCAAGTTATCCTGAGGAATTAATCAACCAGTTTTATGCAATTGAGGCAGATCTGCCTCCTCAAGAAACAACCAAAAATGGTGACCACTTGTTAGGCTGGTGTCTTTTGGCTCTGCATGGTCTCCATTAGCACAATACACTTTACAGGCATCTCAACTTTTGTATGTTTTTTGGTGTGTTTTTTTTTTTTTTAATCTGTTTCAACTGCAATGATTTCTAAAGTGAAAAAAAATCAAATGCTTAATTAAAATACAAATGTCTCCTGAGACTGTGATAAAGTCAACTTAGCAAAAGGAATGCAGAATGAAGTTCTTACCTGTGTTTCCTGAGTGAAGCGCAGCAGGTTTGTGAGCAGGAAGGCGCTGAAGGACCTTCAGTGTGTGTGAGCAGAACCCAGCAGGGCACAGCTCCAGAGCTCCTGAGCTGTGGGGAGCTGATGCCATGGAGAACACAGCCCTAGCAAGTGCCTGCACTCACATCTGTGCACTTCAACCTCTCCCCCCTCTCCCAGAGCAGTGCCAGAGGGACTGGTGTGCTGCAGGCACTGGGTACTGCAGCCACCATCCAGGCCACAGCCCCGAGAGGCTGCTCTGGGAACAACCTTCTGTCCAAGGCAAGGGAGAAGTGCTGAGGCCAGCCTCACACTCTGAACATGCTGTGTCCTGCTTCCACAGCAGAAGCTCCACACAATATTCACCATCTAAATGGGATTCCTGCTCATTCACATGCATGGGAACAGGATTGGACCCCAGTTCAATATTCAGCAAATACCTTATTATACCTTATGATCACCAAAACAAAACCCCAAAAGCCCTGAAACAAACTTGCTACAGCTACAGGTCCAAGTGGGAGACCAGAAACAATCAGGCTATGAAGGCCAAAAAAGGTTGAACTTTAAAAATGTTTCCTACTACATACGAGAACAAATGCAGGATGTGATGTTTGCTTAGTTTTATTAATTTATTTTTGCAGGAATCTGCAACTTGGAGTATGCACTTTCTGGAGGTACCATGCATGCATAGCCTCTGAATGCTTTTATACAATTTCATCTCTTAGTAATAAGTTCATTCACAGCATACACAAATCTAGAATGTAGACACCATATATACAGGATTAAACAAGATCGTGTCTTCTTTTTTTTAATGAAAAAATTTAACAGGGTTTCACACAGCAGGAAGTATGGATTAGATACACTGGTGCCACCATAAATAAATAAGTTTCAAGAACACAGTTTTTTAAAATTGGTTTCAAAGATACTGGAAATCCAGGATTATAATATTGCATTAACTCCATTGATTTCTGATTATTCCAAGAAAAATATTTGCATTTATGGACATATACAGCAATGAAAGCCCCAACTGAAGAAATGTGGCAAAACTCAGTCATGTCTGGGTTCATGTAAGATTGACTTTTTGAAACAAAAACAAATGCAGCTGCACACAGAGACAGTACTGACTGTGAGATGCGATATCTGTGCATGTCTTCCTTCCTTGTGGGATTTGGAGTCACTGCAGTACAGAGCACATCAATTCTGTGGTACCAAATTGGCTGTTGAATTCTTTATGTTTAACCATCCACTTCTCATCAGGATAGTCATGTTCACATTCTAGGGTACACCACTGGATTTTAAAAGAACTATCATCCTGATGACAAGCTTGTTTTTAACATATTTAATATTCTCACATTCTTTTTTAAAACATTCTTTATTGTTTTTATTTTGTCCCCATTTCAACTCAAGTATTTCTATTTCAGTTTTAAGGGATTTTACAATCAATATTAAATGCAGAAGTATTTAGAAATTGAAAAAGTATTTAGAAATTGAAGTGAGAAATGTATAGCTGGGAGAGATAAAAGTAATTGAGAGAAAAGCTGGGTTTAAAAATAAAAACAAACGTGATTCAGTAGCATATCATAATCAGAAAGTACTGAGACCAGCTCTTTTAAGAATTATTACACCTTTTCACCACACCTCCCATTTTTCAAGGGAAACACACACATACAACAGACACACAGATACACAATTCAATCTGATCTAAGACTACATTTTACAAAGTACTTCCTTTCCTTTTCCTTTCCCACCCCCTTCCTCTTCACCCAAACAAGACTAATAATTACACCAAATTAAAAGCAGATCTGAAGTTCAGGATTTCTTTTGGTTTACTATGTTCTGAATAATTTTCCACAAGCCCCACTCTAAATAAACTTTTCAAGAACTACAGTAGTATCCTATACTTAAAGGGAATTCATCTTAATAGCACAGTAAATATAAAATAAGCTTTATAAAATTTCAATGAACAATGAGATCATTTTGAATAACTGAATGTCCAAGTCAGTTACAAATTCTACCAATCTAGTAGCACGGCTGAGGGAAAGCTCAGCCATTAAGGAAAAAAGAAAATACAAGTAGTGCATTAAATCAACAGCATCAGCATCCCAGCATTCTCTCTCTCACTCACACACACACAAGTTTTATACAATACAGTGCATTTTGTTGCCAGCTGACATTAGGGTTTTATGTGCATTCAATAAATGTTCCATAAACCAATCTTTTTGGTATAATCTACAATTCAGTTGGGGTTTGAATGGCATCACCTCCTTTCAGAAGGAAAATGGATCTTCCAATATTCAAAATACAATTACATTCTAACAAACTAGAAATATTCAAGCACCATGTCAAGTCTTTACTATTAACGTTTGAGTATGGGCATTTACAAGTAAAAGAATACAACAGAAGGGTGTGGTGGTTTTCTTTGTTTGTACAAGCAACAAATGAGAGTAATTGAAAAAACCGAGTAAAGTCATTGGTACAAAGGATTCATTTTTCAATTTAATGGCGCTCACTCACTCTTCCAATGAGTATCTTGCTGTGGTGGCAGCCCTCCTTCTCTTCCTCTGGTGAAGCTGGGACTAAGATTTGCAAGTCTCCATGTAAGGTTATTGCAGTTCAGGGCATTTTTGGACTGAATGCATATTTGCACCTCCTCCTTTGAAAGTAGCATCTGTTCTGTCTGAAAATGGCACAAATGTGTTTTTGCATGACACCCCTACTCTCATTTGCTGACTGTCACTTCAGTTGCTATCTTTTTTTTGTAATTCCAGCAAAAACAAATGCTTCTAGAACTTCACCAGAAGTACAAAGGAACAGAAAATTGAAATAATACAATGGCAAAGGCATCAGGATAGAAAAGCCATGAAGTTACTGGTATTGTTTGGAGTCATTCGTTATACAGCTGATAACAGCAATGCTTCTGCTCATCTGTTTTTTAGTTCTCAGTTTTGTCAAACTGTCCACTGACATGCACAAAATTAATACCTGGCTTTTAATTTCAGCTGACAGTAACTGACAGTAACTTTCTTACCCCCTTCCACATGTGATGTGCTCCCCTCACAGCAGTGTAAATCACTGGGAAGGAAGGAAACTATCTCTGATGCCTTTGACTTAGTTTTGCTCATTAGAAGTGCACACTGATTGCTGGAGATCTCTTAGCTTATTTTAAATGATCCTGAAGATTTAGTGCAAGAACATATTGAAAAATGCCAGATAAAATATTGGTTCCTCATCTAAGATCAACAGCTTGGTTCTTACTGTTGTCTTTATAAACTGTGGGGAAAGAAGACACCAGATTGAGCAATGCAGTCAAGATGAGTTTTTCTCCACCCACCCCTTGCAAATGCTGCTTTATTTTAAATAAGGATTCAGACATATGATTGTTCTACCACAGCTTAGCATGTTATCACACATCGAGTGAACTGTGGTAATTGACAATATGGATGTGCTGCCATGAGCTAAGAACAGCTTAAAATGAAGTAGTTTCAAACTTTCATGGCAAAGTTAATAGCAAATTTTGCTTTACCAAGTCAATTACCATAATTCAGCTGAAGTGCTTGGCTGCATCTCTGAACTGTGATGAAGTTATACCATAAAAACTCAAATGCACTGTACCAGCCTCTGACCAGTACACAGAACACCCTACTCAGGCACACAGTTGTGTCACAGAATCATTCAGCTGCCCAAACCCAAGTTCAACGTCAAAGTATCGAGTGCTTTATTCCAGCAGCCTGAAGCATCCAGACAGACTGAACATCACCTTTAGAATACAGTGTATCATAGGCAGATAAGTACCAGTAGGATTTTCAATTGCAAATCTTGTGTTCTTTAACCTATGACAAATATTTCCTGACCAAAATAGAAAGAATGCAGTGTGTAATTCTTCAGGATCTGGCATCTGCTATTTTGTACAGGCTGGTTTATTAATAATGTGCAAATAAACCTTTACTGAAGAGCTGATTAATCATTTTTCAGCTAACTTTGATCTGGGGTACAAAGTACCTTCTGTGCGGTAAACACCATGAATTCTTCACAAATTGGAAGCTGAAAAGGCCTAAGGAACTGGGTACAAACTCTTCTCAAACACAACCATGGCTGAGCCCAAGTCTTCCAAATGGAATTTGGAGTAGCCTGTGTTTGGCATATCTCACTATGCTGCTGCACAGCACAGGCTCAGAAGGTTGTGTAGAAAAGCATCCTTTGAGCTTGGAAACACGACGGCCCAATGAAAGCATGCAGCAGGATTTTCATCTGCAACGTGGTAGAATTCATTCTCGGTTTATTACCAGTGTTGACACAGCCAGGTGGGCACTGTACAAGCAAACGGGATTGTAAAAAAATTACCTCTGAATAAACTCTCTGTAACACTCACACGGTTCCTCACTTAGTCACCTCAGGTCACTATTTCAAACAGCAATTTTTGTAGACATAAGTTACCCTGAAAAAAAGCAGCAATTACAAATACCCTTCTCCTTGTTTTTTTACACATCGCAAAATTTACCATTGCATTTACCTGTCTTCTTTTTCAGTAGCTTACAATCTAGAAGCACAGGGAGCCTTTGTTTTCCAGCTAGCTGTGGCCAGGTTAAGTCAGCTCTGGCTCTTCAGTTTTTCTGGTTAAGTGTAACACTTCACACCATTACTAAGAGTCCTATAATTTTCTTTAAAAAACCAGTAGTTTTGGGTTGGTTGTTTTTAGAGCCACTAAGCAGTAACTATAACCACAGGAATAAACACCAGTAGTTATTTGCTTTCCTGCATACATTCTTCTCAAAATTAATCCTTTTACATTTTCAGGTTTCGTTTTCTGCTTTGCTCACTACAATGGGAAGGAATTTAACCCTTAATTTATTTATTTTCTAGTGCAGCAGAAGCAGAAACATCCTAGCACATTACCCCCACCCCTTGCAGTATGAAGATTGTTGACTGGCAAAGGCCGGGCAGGTGGACTGAAAGGTTCCCCATGTTTCCTTCTCTTACAGCTGTTGGCTTGAGAGCCTGTGTTCAACCCAGTGCAGCCCTCTCCTGAATTTCAGGTGTATCGTGGCATTTCACACTGTTCACAGCGATTTAGTGCTGGGTGATTTAGAAAGGTGCAGCTACCACAATTCCATGGGGCCCCTTCAAAGTCTTCATCTCTTGGCTGAGTCCGTGGAGTCTGTTTGGAGCTGTTTTGATGCTCTAGAGAAAAGGCAAAAGAAAACATTTTATTTCAGAAGAGAAAGATCAATAGTTAAGATCTACACTACTGAAAGGTCACCCAATTAAACAGTCTATCTTAAAATGAACATGGAAACCTCTTCCTAAAGCAATTCTAATTCAGTTTGTGAAATCTGAATATTTGAAGTATTTCACTTCTGTGAAGAGCCACTTAACTGTAACACCTTATAACCCGCAAGAGAACTCATCCCTGTTAGGTCACTGATGCTGCTAAAGGTTTAACAGCTTAAAGCATACAAGTTTGTTACTGGCACTGCAGCACCATCCTGTTAAGGTTCACACACAGCAGTCTATTTCCAAATATTTAACTACAATAACCCTGCTTCACCTGAAAGGGAAAACTACTTCTAACTTCGTTGCTTCAAGCAGTCTGACAAACCACATAATATTTCTAGCATTAATTCAGGCTGAAAAAGAATTCAATCGAAAAATAAAATGACAGGCCTATTTCAAAATGAGACAAGTCTTCCTCATGCCTTTGAAGTAGGGATATATGTACATGAATCAGCATTTAAGTCTGTTTTTACTCAAAATCAGTATGTATGCAAATCACACAATAGGCCTTAACCCACAGAAACACTCAGTTTTCCATGTCTCCTGACACCACCTCAACACCTCAGGTTATCTACTGTAAGTAAGGAATACTCCCAGGATGGGGAAACACATTAGAAAATGTTAATATTTATTAACACATACCTACAAGGTATGGCTAGGATACCCAGCTGCTAAACATCAGAGAACTCATGTCTAACAAAGGTCTGCAATTTTTAAGTGCACACAAAGTAATTTCCATTTGCTGCCTCACCTGCTAAGAAATGCAGACCCTGAATACAACCTTAGTGCAGATAGTACTGAAGTCTTCAGAGACTAACAAAGGAAACAAAAATAACCTCTTTGCTTAGATGCAGTCTCCTGGCCAGAAGCTGCACAGTCACAGTCACATCAGCAGTGCTTGACCTCAACAAATTCCTGGTAAACCAGGCAGTGTGGGCACTCTCTGCGTTCCACTGACTGGCCAGATGGCAGCACAGAGCACAGCCTTGTCTGCCCACACCCGTCTGGCTGCCCACGCTTTCAACAGCTCAATCTTAAACAGTATTTATTATTTAACAAAAAACAAACTGATGCCTCCATGTAACAATCCAAGCTCTGAATACAGTACAGCAGCCCTACAACTGAACTCTGAGAAGCTGGCAGACAAAACCTGGAAGCTCACTGTACAAATCCTTACAGGGCACTATCCTCCTAATTGCCAAATAAAATAGCTAATTTCACATAAGTTTTGCACATTATTCTGCTTTGAAATAACACATTAAATATGGTAGTGTAATTAAGAGAATGTCTTCAAGCACCACAAAGTTAGCAACTCCTTAATCAACAGCATGATCACTGCAATTTAAGGTGACTCCAGCCAGGCACACCATGGCTCACCTGGTGCTACTGCTTTCCTGGACACTACCACCTAATGCAGGGAACTCCTCCCAGTATTATCTTTCATTTGAGCCTCAAGCAGCAGTTCTAGGCTTTCTCTTTCTTTTAAGTTTTCACTCAGTAATAATTTTATGACATTGAGGAGTAAAACACTTCAAGAGAGGGGGAAAATTTCCTAATATGAATTCAAAATTCACCTACAGAAACCTTTGTGGGGTGTTATCAGCAACCAGAACTCATTTACAAACTCTGGAGTGTCAGGGAGACTGCAGGATTACTGATTCAGAAGAGCTGCTTCCTTTCCACTAGCAAGTGCAGTGCATGCCAGTTACAGCAAGAGGAGACAATATTGTAAATCTTATCACACATAACATTTTCAGGGAAAAGATTGCTGTTTTTTCTGTATCAGAGCATAGGATCCCACACTGGCTATTTCAGCTGTTTTTTCTAAAAGGGAATAACTATTTATAACCAAGGTGGTATTAACAGAACATTCAAACACAACAATCTGCCTGAGGAAAACAAGTTGTAACCAGCATTACTGCACTTATAGAAAAATGTTCTGGTTTGAATTACAGACAGAAAAGTTAAATAACTAGAGCTGCTTCCTGTCACCACAGGGATTGTTCAAAAAGAAAAAAACCTCACTCAATGCAGATTTGGTGATAATGCCTGCTTGTTGACTTACCTTTTTTATATGGCTTTGGTGGCACAACAGGACCGGGCTCTATGTTATCATAGAAGTTACATGTGGCTTTCGGATCAAAGTTTCCTGTCAGAAAAGAAAAAGTGTAAGGTGAAGGTTATTTAAATGTCTATGCCAGTGACATGAACATCCAAAGGCTTCTTATTTTATACATCATCTTATTATGACATATCTGAGCTTTTTCACAAGTTCTGCCACATATTTTTAGTTTTCTGTCAATCATAGTAATTTTTAGCAGGGCAATCCCATATTGAAAAATCAACTCCAGATCAACATTTTGCATTGCTGTGAAAACATGTGAACTGTACATCTTCCTACAGGATACTTCCTTGATAAAAAAGACTCTGTGTATCCTGATCTTTTTGATTGTATTTAAGACAAGTTTCTGTTACAAAAAAGACTTAAAAACCCTAGTAAATTTCTGTTTGTCAGCCTCTTGGTTGCAACTCATTGTTCAGTTCTGTGTTACTTGGCCACAGCCTTTGTCAGCAAGAAGTTAAAATTTTCAGTGAAGAATCTTCACAAAGGAGTAATTTTTTTTAATATGATCTTGGCAAAGTCATTTTATGTCACCACTTTGTTGCTAATGGAATTTAACTTGGCCAACAGAAGTATTAGCAAGCCAAGTTTATTAGGTTGCAACTGAAAAAACACTCACCTTTTAGAGGTAAGCTGTCACTGCTAATAAAAATTGAACTCTAAAACCTCCAAATATTCACATTTAAGCACATGCCATATTAGAACCATAGGATCACTTAAGTTGGAGAAGACCTCAAAGATCATTAAATCTAACTGCTACTCCAGCACTGCCAAGTCAATCACTAACCCATGTCCCCAGGAGCTGCATCTACAGGTTTTTTAAATACCTCCAGGGATGGCAATTCCACCACTTCCCTAAGCAGCCTGTTCCACTGCTTGGCAACTCTTGCCCTGGAGACATTTTCCCTAATATCCAATCTAAACCTGCTCTGGTGCAACTTGAGGCGGTTTCCTCTCATCTGTCACTTGTTACCTGGGAGAAGAGACTCCACCTCACCACAGCCTCCTTTCACATTATTGTAAGGAGCAATGAGGTCCCCCTGAGCCTCCTTTTCTCCAGGCTAAGCACTCACTGCTGCCTCAGCCATTTCTCATGGAACTGACTCTCCAGACCCTTCCCCAGCTCTGCTGCCCTTCTCTGCACTCACTCCAGCCCCTCAGTGCCTTTCCTGCAGTGAGAGGCCCAAAACTGGACACAGGATTTGAGGTGTGGCCTCACCAGTGCCGAGCACAGGGGGACAATCCCTGCCCTGGTCCTGCTGCCACACTATTGCTGATCCAGGCCAGGTGCCACTGGCCTCCCTGGCCCCCTGGGCACACCTGGATCATGTCCAGCTGCTGCTGACCAGCACCCCCAGCTCCCTTTCCTCCAGGCACCTTTCCAGCCACTCTTCCCCTAGCCTATAGCTCTAACTGGGGTTGTTATGACATTTTTTGAACCTCATAAAATTGACCTCACCCCATTGGTCCAACCTGTCCAGAGCCCCTGCAGAGCTTTCCTAACCTCCAGCAGACTCACGTTTGTGACCATATCCAAATGATGTTTCTAAAAAAGTATCAATTCAATACCTCTAGATTGAAGGAGATCAACTTCTTTCAGCGTGCAGTCAACATTTATCTGGAGTTGTCTGTTGAGGCTTCTCAATCTGGTCATTTCCTCAGGCTAGAAAGAAACATCCCAAAATAGTAATTGTGGGAAAGTCAGCATCCTATTTGAAATAGAAATAACATTGCTATATCTTTGTTAACAGCTTCACTAAAAACTGAGCATACATAAAGCACTGAAAGAAGTCCAAGTGTCTGGCCTACTATTCCTAACTCACTTGCCCTCAAAAAACATTCTTCTGTTGGTATGTGAGGAGGAAAACAGACAAGTTATTTAATATTAAAATTCATTAGTAAAATGACATAGCTGAGCTCAAGTTTATAAAACCACACACATTACTAAACTCCATATAAATGGATGACTTGCTACCCAAGTCTCCATCATGATAATCAAAAACAGAATACAAACTGCAGCCCACATTAACTATTACTTGCTTATAACTGAATGAGGTCAAAAGTTTATTCATTTGCATCAACCCAAGGAGCTCCAAGAAGCCAAACCTTTTAGCTCAGTACATTTAAATCATTCAATGATGAAGGACTGCAATTATTTTTAACAGCATAATCAGTTATTTAAGTGCATATATTTGCATATCATTAAGAAACCTTAAGTTACTGGAATGGAGAGCTTTCTTAATACTAGCAGCATCAATCACTAACACATTTTATCCTAGGATACATTCCAGCATCACAGTCACAAAATCACAGAATATTCAAGGTTGCAAGGAATCTCTGGAGATAATCTAGGACTCTGCATCCTAGAAGTCTACCACACTGGCGAAGCTTGGCTTCACCTTGGTGAATCTATGTGACTGCTGCTGACCACTTTCTTGTCCTTCATGTTCCTGGAAATTGAGCATTAGCTGCTCAATCACCTTCCCAAGGACCAAAGTGAGGCTGACCAACCTGTAGATCCCTGTGTCCTCCCCTTCTGGCAGACATCAGTGATATTTGCACTCCTCTAGCCTTTGGGAACTTTCCCAAACACCATTAATGAACCAAAGACTACCTGGAGTGGCCTTGCCATGACACCTGCCAGCTCCCTCAGCACTCACAGGTATCTCATCCAAGATTATGAACTCGTGTATGACTGCTTTGCCTAAGCATTCCCTGACCTGATTCCCTTCCATTAAGGGTGTACCTTCTTTGCTTCACACTTTTCCCAGGGTCTCTGGGACTTCGGATTCCCGATGGACTGTAAGGACTGAACCAAGAAGTTCATTCAGTATCTCAAGCCTCTTCCATGTCCTACATAACCATGCCCACCAACTTGCTGAGCCCAGATTTTCACTGGTCTTCCTGCTGTCACCTAGGTAGTAACAGAAGCCTTTCTTTTGGTCTTTGAAATCCTGTGCCAGATTCATCTCCAGTTGGTCTCTGGCTTTCCTAACCTCATCCTGGCACACTCAGTGCCTCTGAACTTCTCCCAGGTTCATCTGTGGCAAATGCTGCCCTGAAACAGGTGAGACATAAAACAGCCACAGTAAAGCAGCCAACAGCCCTTCTGTGCCTTCCAGCCCACACCTGTGTGCATTGTTTGTGTTAATACAGCCAGTAAGCCTGAGCTGATTTGCTTAACAACTACACACAGTGGAAGCTATTTTTCAGCCAGATGAATTCCCTTATCAGAGCCACACACATGTCTGGGGTAGAGTCATTTGCAGGTGGAAGTCCCAGAGATAAGAAGAATCAACAAGGAAAAAAGGAGAGTTCCAACTATTTCAGGCAACACTGCCACTGAAAAGTTATTTGGCACATCCTGCACATACCAAAAGAAATACTGTCTATGAGAAGCAACTACTCAAACAATAAAACAGCTTTTTAAAAACAACAGGTAAACCTTCCTGTATGGACATCAAGCTCTTTATGGCTAAGGCTTACTGAACAGACTTGGACATACTTCTATTGATTGGTAAGGAACCAAGTATATGCAGTTCTGTGGTCCACAAACATACATGCATACAACCTTCAGAAGTTTTGTTGGGAACACTAAGAAAACTGCACACATATCCATTTCATCAACTACAAGAATTAGCTTATGACAAGTCAAGCACTTAAAGTGTCCCCAAAGACTGAAGATTTTATACTCAGAAGTATTTTTGAACAGTACCTTAGTTTCATCAAAACACAAAAAATAAATGTGTATGTTGAATTAAAATACTAACAACTTGCTTACTGTGGGAATTGCAGTTGTACAGCTGACTCTCCGAAGCCGCCTCTGCATCAGATCATGCTCCATGCCATTGACTTCAGTCTTCAGGCGTTCCAGCTCTTCTTTCTCAAGCTTCAGCTCCTTTGCTAATCTCTCCATCCTTGCCCGTTGATGTAACAGCAAGGCTAATGTTTTACACAGAAGAAATAGTTACTAGCACATAAAAACCTGAACACTGAATTCTTAACTTATGCGTAAGATTCATGAGTGACCCTTCTGGAAAAAAAACAGGTGATCACAGACATGCAGCTGAATATCAGTGTGAAGATGCTTTCATGCCAAATGAACTACAATTTAGAACAAAGTTCTTCCAGAATAAATCCACATTTTATACAGTAACTTGAAGTTGTTATTACCATTTTGGTCAAAGCTCCTTTTTTTGCATTTGATCTTTCTCGTCTCAAAAATACAAAGGCACCTGTACAAGGAGACAGCTTCTTAGGGTGAAACAGCAACCTAGTTATACTAATACTCTACTGACAAAAAAAAAAATATACCAGAGGTAAGATCAGGGGGTAACACACACTTCATACCTGCAGCTCAACAGCAGCTGACACACCAACCCTGAGATTAGCCAAATGTCAGTCTCAAATTTGCTTTTTTCATTGCTATTATAAACTGTGGTATAACTTCTAAGTAGTTTTAGCTTTTCAGGAAATATTGTAATCCTCAATACTGTAAGTTCCTAAGGCTTCAGAGGCAAAACTATGGATCTTCAACAAAATAAACCACAGAATCCAGAAAATAAAAAAGTTGAGTCAGCTCAGGTGCTTCAGATCTTAATTTTATACAGATTGATTTCTCCAACCTCTCTCTGCTGTTGAGTCACTCCCTCATTTTCATCATGGTACTGAAATTTATGACTCTCAGTCACAAATTGCTGCTGGGCTCCCAGAGAATCAAAGAAAAGAATTTTTACTAGCTAGAAGATAATATTCAGCTTCATAAAGAAGAGTATTTCTCAGTATTTCATCATGCTGCAAAGCTGGCCAAGTCAGTGTGATGCTTAATCCTTTCTGATCAGGCTGGTTTTACCTGATTGAAGTCTGCTAGGACAGAGAAAAATAAGACATTTGATGTGTATTCAGACAAACATGCTGCTCATATAACAATGCTCAAAGCAAGGATGCTGTAGAACCTGCAAAATGATACTTCATGAGAAGTCACAGCCAGAACTTGCCCTCTTCTTCATCCCATCCAACAAAGGCAAAGCACATACTATCCAAGAATATTAACATATGAGCTAAAAAGAATTAGAAAAATAAGTAACAACATGACAACTTACTGCAAAAGAAGAACACCCCAACCTGTCAGAAGCAGATATCAGCATTCCACACAAAAATGTAGCACTGTAATTTGGATTTTGTATGGATTCACCAATTCATGGCCAATGAATGAAAACCAAAGAGCCTAGCCAAGTATAACACCAGGTGTTTTTACATTACAGGCACCAGAATTATTGAACAGAAATGTTCTCTACTTTTTCAAGTAGCAAGCATAAGTCATTCAAGCAGAATAAAGAAAAAAGTACAGATATCAGACTGAATGATTTTCCACTATTGTTACCAAACCCTGTCTCTGGGTGATTCCTTCAACTTAACATGGTGTGACTACATTTCAGAGTTTCACATTGTACTCTAGTACAACTCATCAAATATGACTCATATTACAAAGAAGCAAAGTACAGAAACTAGAATGAAATTCTCGTTACACTTTTTACAACGGCTCACATTCCAGCAAAAATTAAACAAACTTGTTCCCTAAATTAAGCTGTTAAACATACTCTTTTCTAGGACTCCTTTGTAGTAGTAAAGATAAAATGTTTATTCTTCTATAATTTATTTCTATCAAGAGTTCAGAGTGCAGCAATAAAAAAAAAAGCTCTGGTTGGTACTGCCACAAATGCAAACACCCCAAAAAGCATACACTAATTGGTCTTATTTGGTTTGCTTTTCAGAGACACAAATCTAGTGGAAAGCACAAAGGCAAAACCAGGTCTTACACTTCAGAACATGTTTTTCACAGCTCTGTGAAGCCACTTGCATTTTTCTCACATAAATGACAACCTCTACTGAAGCTGCAATAGCAACACTACCAAAGCACAAGCCTCAGTTACATACCTACAGGCATTCATTTTTACTGAAGAATTGAGTCTACAGAATATCTAATTGGGTCTACGAGGTACAAAACAGCTTTGTTGATGAGTTAGAAGAGCTCAAAAGGCAGTAGGTGAAAAAAGAAATCAAGAACTACAGAGCAGCACTATAAGCTTCACTTCAGCTCTCTGACATAAAAGAAAGGCTAGAAGGAACAACAGAGGAATAGACTCTTCTTTCCAATCACAAATCCAGAAAATACCTCTTGCAGGTTATCATTCTGTCATTATCCAAATCACTGGTTTGAATGCTTGCAGATTGATTCACTTTCTCAATTTTAAATGTTTCAAATCTACACAGCAGATGACTCCAAGAAAAGTAGTTTTCACTTACAGTAAATTTCAAAGTTTTCTTTACTAAATTACCAAATTATTCATTTATATATTAAAACTATGTTTTACCCCTGTGCAGAACATACATCCTAAAATTCATCTGCCAATCTCTTCTTCCTCTTTGAAAACTCTAAGCAGAAGAAGTGAACTTTTTAAGTTCTTCAAAATAATTATTTTATTACCTTTAAAAATATTTGTATTGACAAAGATTTTTTAGCTGTATTCTTATCTCTCTCTTCTCTTTCACTTAATATTCTTCAATCTAAACCAAATGCAGAAGCCAGGTGTTCTAAAATACTTGAATATGGAACAAATACAAAACATTATAAAAATCCACATGTAAATTTATGACCCAGCTCTTCAAAGGAAAATTGACAAAACTGACACACAGTACATGAACAAACTACTTATCATTGTTAACTGCAGTGTTTTAAGAAAGTCCCCTAACATGAAAGAACACCAACATTAGGACCCTTAGAAATTCTTTATGTATTAGAGTGAAATTTGACAGTACTTAAAAAAAATCAGAAAAAACTGATTTTTGACACAGTTTCTATTTTTTTTCTATACAGGTTCAAAAATTCTCACTAAGCAGCAAAATCAAACTGAAAATGCATTTCACAACAACCACAATTTGCAGGGTGAAACATTTACCTTGAGTGTAAGCATAGTCGTCTGATCCAGAACTAGAACTTCTCTGATACTTATGGCTTCCTTTTTCTCCTCCAGATCCTGGGATTACAGAAATAGGCTGAATAGGTTCTGGTGCTGCAGAACGCTCTTCTTGGTCCACTAAATTTAAAAGATTCTCAGTCGGTGCTCGACCTACTGTGATTTTAAAAATGGTTGGGTTTGGCTGAGATACCATTACCCGAGGAGACTGTGTTGGTGCACCTGCAGGTCCAGCTGGTTGAGTGTAGGTAATATATACTGGATTAACACTAAATGGAGGTTTGGGTTGTCCTGACATACCTCTGGATGGAGAGCTTGAAGGAGGAGTAGTGGCTGCATACAGCGGGTGCTGGTTTCGTTGAGATGGTTGATTACTTATAGGTGAAGGGCTTCTGTTCATTGCAGTCCCGGGTCTTTGTGGTGGCTCAACTGTAATTTCTATTTTATTCATGGAACCTTTGGATAAACTAGGTCCAGCAAAAGGAGGAAGGTACGATACAGAGTGACCACCTTGCTTTTGAAAAGTCTGGGATGCTTGCTGATATGGATGGGGTGGGACGGTGGAAGGACTAGGAGGCATGAAAACATGTGAACTCTGGTGACTCAACTGAGGAGGCTGAACTTGGTGTTGAGGAGAGCCGAAGGGAGAGGGACACTGGGATGCGGGTGGAGATCGAAAAGCCGACTGAGGGATCTGGGGTTGTTTTGGAGAATACTGAGAAGGTTGGTAGTTCTGTTGATGTGGATATACAGGTAGAGGACGAGGAGTATAATGTGGAACTGGGCCCTGTGGCGATGAATGCCACTGTGTATTCTGAGGAGTCTGTCGTCCTGAAGAACTTTGAGATGTTTGTCTAATATAAATAGAGCCAGGAGTCCCATAAAGATTGCTTGGAATCTGTGGAAGAATTTGTAGAGCTCTGGGTACACTCTGTCCAGAGGGGAGGTTTTGTGATACTGTAACAGTAATGGGATTTGTACTGTACCGAGGTATGTGCATATACGTGGGAGGGCCTTGCATAGCAGACGTGTTCATTCCTGGTTGTATGGAAGATGGCTGTGGAGGTGGCTGTGGAGGAGGAGTAGCTGCATTTCTATTCTGGTCATTCACGAAAAATGGATTGTAACTAGGAGAAGCTGCCACGACGGCGGGAGCAGAATGTGGTTCCTGGACTAAGCAAATGAGCTGTTTACCTGCCGTGCGCTGCGGGTCAATGTGTCCATCGCTTGAGCTGTGTACCAGTGTACGACCACCATTAAGTTGAGCTCCATCCCCCGCGTGATAGCTGGTATGAGGATGAATACCCAGATTAATGTGCAAAAGGCTATTTCTATTCATTCTGGTGTCATCAGGGCTGTGGTACTCCATATACAAATACTTGCTGCTCTCCTGCGCGAGGGCTCGACAACAGGCATCGAGGTTGTTGTTGTTCTAGGAGCAAGAACAGACACCTATTACTGTCACAGACACCTATTACTGTCACAGACACCTATTACTGTCACAGACACCTATTACTATCACAGAGCACAGAAAGAACCAGCACTCTGTGTTCAACACTCAGCTGAGGCCACAACCAGGCCTAGCCTGGACACAGCTAGGGGTAACGTTTCATACACAGGTATTGTGAAATAAAGATGATACTTGCTACATGGTATGTGAGTAAAACATAGCTCACATTGCAGCTGGCAAAATGCTCCAGGTAACACTAGTTACACTATGACATATCAAAAAAAAAAGAGTCCAGTTTTGGGAAAGCAAGAGTTACATGTACATACATACATCTCTGCATGTTCTTCAAGGAACAAATCCATACAATTAACTACTTCTAGTAACAACACAAATCAAAATAAACAAGATCAAAACTGCAAACTCTGAAAAAGCAAAACAAAAATGCAGATAACATTTTAATGTTTATCTGAGTGTTTACTGCTTTCACTTTCAGTTTACTGTTTACCTGACTATTTCTCTTCACCCAGAAGTTTAAAAACCCAACATTTTAAACCAGCTGTTATTGGTAGGACAGTATTTAATACCTCAACAATGAAGTCAAAGTATTGCTTGAAGTCCCAGGGATTCCATAAAGAACATCACAATTCCAACCAAATTTAAACTGCCTTTAAGAACTTCAAGTTTAAGGCTAAAAAAGGTTTGATTTGTTCTGTAGTGCTGGCAGTTGAAACTACACAGACAATAAATTATGAATCAAATCAGAAATATAATGAGGAATTCCGTTTCCCATCTTGCTCTCTCCACTAACTTTAGCTTAATGTAGTCTGTAAAAAGAACAACATAAATGATAGCTTTTCCAAATGAGTAAAATCACTAGAAAGTGTTCCAGATGGTGGATTTAATTTTCTCCTCACTTTATCATGTAACAGCCCCCATCAGCTGTGGTTCAGATTTTAATTTAAATAGTAGCTAAAGAAAACAGATTTCACTTTAAGTTCAAATAAATTTGGCCCTTAGCACCCTAACTTTGTTAAACATGACCCAAGACTGGTACCCTAACTTTGTTAAACATGACCCAAGACTGGCACCCTAACTTTGTTAAACATGACCCAAAACTGATACCTTCTGTGACAGAAAGCACCTCCTTCCACAGCAAATGTGTACATATTTACATATGCACATACACCCCTGCCTTCCTCAGTGGGCTAAAATCACCATTCTAAGGAATGGACATTAATAATAACTGCATTTCTATTTTAATCACTATCACAATATAAATTTATATGCATATATTACATATATACACATATTGCCATGCAATACAATTTTCAATAGCCACTGGCTGAGAAGTCATTACATTTCTTTTCTCATGGACTATACCTAGTCAGTCTTAATACCAGAGTGAAGATGATTTTCCCAAAATTTTATCTGATTTCACTATCAGATGAGCTCGCATATTCTTCATCTTCTCACATGAAGAGTTACGACTAAAGATGACAGAAGAGTGCAGCACTTAAATAGGAACAGCTCTCACCCTACAGACACTTGTCCCTGACAACCTCCCTTCATGCTGAGCTCTCCTTCTAGATATCATTGATCACTGGGAATATCCAGACACAGCACTAAAAATTTAAGACCAGACTATGTGGGAACCAGACCTTGTAGGAGCAACCAGCACCACAATGCCAAGGCAGCAGTCTCAAAAATGTGAACCCCTACCATCAGCCACTTGCCATCTAAACAGAACTTCATGAACAGTTTCCTTAGGTCACTTGGTCAGGGTGCAGGTAAAGAGAACATATACAGGACAGGCTCTGATCTGATTTTATCAGGGTATGGGGAATCTGTTTGTCATTTCAAAGGACCCTCAATTTTTGACAGGTCTAAAACTCCAAACTGATTCAAATCTAGAGCATTAATTGCAAATAATTATTGGAAATCAGCTCACACATCTTTAAAATATAAAGTGGGTTTGGAAACAAAATCTATACTTTAAAACATAACAAGTATTTGCTGTGCAAAGTTAACTAGCTATCCAGAATGCCATATAATGGAGACAGAGCACCATATGCTTCTGCAGCATTATGGGTTCTTTAATTTTATCAGTTTAAAAATGTCTATGACAAACACAGTTCATCAAAAGGCTTGTGTACTTAGCAGTACAGAAGATATGCCTGTCAGGATAAGTAAAGCTTAAAACTGAAGGACTTCCCCTGCTTTAGATTTGTCTGAAAGCAAATAATTTTTATTTGTATGGTTTAGAAGACAAAATGCAAAAATTACAATCCCTTTTCTGAGTAAACCTACTCATCTACCAGGGACAGGCAGGATGCAAGTACAGCTTTCCAACCTCAGCCACGGCCACACAAAGCCAAACCAGATCTTGCATGTTTCTATTCCATTTCTGTTTCTTCCCATTAACTGAAGGTATTCCCAGATGTCCACTACTTATTACATGTGGTAACTTATTATCACCTCCAATTTCTGATCTGAGATGAAGGTGGAATGATGAAATGGAAAAGGAGTAGAGAGAGAAGAACCACCACCTGACCTAGAAAGAGAGAGTACAACTAAACCTCTGGAGAGCCATGAGAAAAAGATACCATAAAGAGGGAAAACTGTCAGATTGCTAGCTAAGTCCAGCTCCTTATTTTGGAAGGATGCGTGACTGTTTACTAAAACCTCCCCCAGTATATGTATGTTATTTATGTAGCCATCATCAATTAACATCCCATTAGTCACTTTCTTTATTATCCATATGCATACAGTCACAGGTCACACACACTATGAAAAAATATCAGGCAAAATAACCTCCACAAACCTAAGTGAAGAAGGACAGAATTTTTGTACCTAAAAGACACGAGAGAAATCCAAGTAGCGGAGTCTTCCAACCTTTTAAAATAAAACCAGGAGAATGAAAACCTATGCTCCACATGTACTACTAAAAAGGGTTTCCATACTGAACTCATAGTTTGTGCCAAAATAAAACACACAGACTGTTCACCATACCTGGAGCATGCACTGAGACACCACCCCTTCAGGTATCTCAGGGAAACGCTGCCGGAGATCGTGGAGTACCTGCACGTCGAGCTGCTGGCTGCCCTGCGCCATGCCAGATGGAGGATGTTCAGATCACCAGAGAACGGAAGTCAACAGGCCTTCCAGTGATTGTGGTCTTCTGAGGCTTCTGGCATTTTCTGTAAGAAAGAAAACACCATCTTTGAAGCCATCACAACTCTTTGTCCTTACCAAACTGCTTGTGTAGAAAAAACTACCGTAATGCCTTTTAACTACCAAGAGAGACAACAGCTTAAACATAAGGGTGGGAATAATCATGTCTCAAATAGTAACATAAAAACACTTAAGATACCACAGGTATGTCTGTATGGCATTGCACTGGAATGTGCTAGTTCAGGTCTTTACTCAGTCCCACTGTAGCACCGTGTGTGACTTTAATTATTGTGATCTGCATAAAATAGAACTGTTATATATTTACTCCCAGCGAAATTCTGAACAATCTGCAGAAAAGAATGAAGTTATTACCAATAACAGATGTCTTATTTATAATATGCTAGAAATAATAGGCTGGAAAACAAAGTAGCTACTCTATTAACAGGGTTCAAACTTTTTTGTCTTTACATCACTGCAAATCCAAGAAAACAGAAGTAATTTTTGGGAAACCGAACAAGAATTAAACTGAATTTAAAGAGCTCTTTGCAGGATTAGAGAAGCATCTACCTAAGACTTTTGGGAAGTACCTGTTACATTCATACAAACATAATGAGTGACAAAAACCAAACCAAACAAAATCCCCTAAACCTCCTTCTATTTCAAAATTCTTGTATTCAACAACAAAAATATTTTACCTGAATTTCAATAACCAAGGACTACAGGAAGGCAAATACAGTCTGAGTCAACAAACACTTTTTGCGCTTGTGGCTCATGATCACAGCAATAACCAAAAAGCAACTGATGTCTAAGCAAAGATTCACAAAAACTTTGTGTAAAGTGCTGCATGACACAGCCCCTGTTACACATCTATCACTGCTAAGCTTCAAAAGCCTTTCCAACACTACTGCTCAGTGGAATTCTTAACTGCAGGGAATGCACTGCTGCGTTCAAAAGGAAAATGAAAATCAGATACCAGCAGAGCTGGTGTTTAATAATATATTATCTACCCAAAGTCCCAAGTTTAAATCATGCTTATCTTGACCTCAGTGCAACTGTGGGTGGCAAATGGCACAGGTACTCAGCTTTTCATTTGTTAGTTCAATTTCCAGCAGCAGCCTCCAGCAGCACAACAGACCACCAAATGCACACATACCTCTAGGCACTAAAATTCCAACAGTTTCCTCCGAAAGTTTCTTTATTTTCATAGGCAAGAAAGCAGAGTATGAATCTTCAAAGAAAAGTACAGTGTCAGGTTTAGGGTAAAAAAAAAACAAAAAACAAAACAACAAAAAACCCAACTTTGTTAAAGTTTTAGGGGTAAAAAAAGCCCAGTCAAGTCCAGTCCACAATGTGTGGCTCTGCATGTGGACAGCTCCCAGCTGCCATCAACATTCACTGAACACCACCTGTGCTCACAGAAAGGGTCCTTCTCTGTCCCATCTCATTATTCCAGCACCCACTATCACATCTGCCACATCACACACTTTTTCAAGATAAATGAGACAAGTCTAAAGAACAGTGAGATATGTGAATTATCTTCCTGTGACTTGGGAAATATAGCAATAAACTTACATGTACATCACAACTCATTTCTGTTCATGGCAGGAATGCTTTTTTTAAAAGGAAATGCAGCTTCCAGTAGAAAATTCCTGTCTACACTCACAATAGGGGATCTTTTATAAACCTATTTTTTTTTGTAAATGACGAACAAACATTATACTCTGAAAGGCAGAGCATCACAAGAATACTCAAAGAAAACCTGACAGCAATCAAACTCTATGTGTTTCTAGACAACTCTCAACTTTGCCAGGAGGCAGAGTCTGAAATGCAGTAATGAAGGAATACCCTACCAGAATAAATTGCAGTTAAAACTTCTGTGGAATAACAATGATGGCATCCGAAACAGAAGTTAATAATTATAAAAAATTCATTTGCATGGGCAGGAGCCTTTGCATCATTTCTCTCTTAAAATAAAAGTTTAAATGTAACATGGGTGACTGTAAATGTAACATGTGGACTGAAGATCCATCATCAATATATTAAATGTTTTTCTACTACATTTTTGAAATAACAGAAGTTAACTTTTTGTTTTCTAACATTTCCCAAATATGCATGGTGAGTAGAGGTAAAACAAAGTAACTGGCAGTTACTGGCCAACTACGAATTTTATCAAACTTCTAAACACAACAGGTAACAAAGTTCCATTTTTATTTTGAGGAGTTGTAGCTTCCAGCCTTTACACTTACACAGATAGCCTTAAAAAGCCTACAAGACACTCAAAATAACTGCTGGGGAGCATGAACAAGCACAATAATTCTGAAGTCCTTGGATTACAGTGCTAAACTACTGTGAAGATTTGTTGGTTTTTTCTTCCCCAGCCAATACTACAATTGTCATTATGTACAGGCCCAGCCTTTTGTCCTACCTATTGTCCAGCATTTTGTTCAGCTTATTTACTTGACCTGACTACAACTGGCTGCACGTTTTCCACTCTAAGCAGGCACAAACTGGCTGGAATACAATACCCACTTCCCATGTTGCTCCACCGCACATGGCAGGCAGAGAACCAAGTTATTCAGAGAGCCAAGGGCTTACAGCAAAGGCTGCACAGCTGAGATGCTTAGACAAGAACTCCCGCTGAGCCACAACACACTAGGAAAGCAATCCTTCAAAGACTTTCTTCCACAGCATTCACAGGCTAAGGGACACACTGAGGTGCCTTACATGACCAGCCTTGTAATTACTGAAAGTTCAGTGCATCAAAAACTAACATAAAGTCAAAATGAAAACAAGATGTTTCATCTGTAGCTTTCAGGAAGGAGGTGAGAGTACCCAAACTCTAGATGGAATAAATTAAAAGTGCTAAATACATGGCAGTGCTGATAGCAAAACCACAGCATCTTGTCACAGAATTGGTCCTGCTGTGTTAATAAAGCACAGTTGATCTCAGAAGCCACTCAATGAATCTCAGGGATTAAGCAAACCATGACTCAAGTCCTAAAGAAATACAATAATTTGCCTTTTCACACCTTTTACATGCCCAAATGATATGTACATGAAAATAGTGTCTTTACATTTAATCTTTTCCTTAAGCCATTTGTGTATATGATGAGTTAAGAAAACAACCAACAGTTCCATCGATCAACTGATGCCTCTTTTCTGAAAGAGTAAATAAAAAAGCAGAACTACTACAGTCTTGATCCTCCCCAAGATCTGTCCAAATATGCAGAGAAGGAAACCTATTCTGCTACCGTCATTTTTGAAGCACTAAATCAATTTAAATAAAGACACCTAAATCACCAGAAATAAGATCCAATTGAAACTAAATTATGTCAATAAATACTAATTATGTCAATCAATACTATCTGAAAATGTATAACTTATGTACTGATGTGCACTTATGCAATTACTATGTATGGAAGAACTAAGTAATTACTGAGTGAATTTCCAGAAAACAGGCTACCTGGAAGACAGTTTCTTATGCCTTAATAATTTAAATTTAATTGTTCAGAGTTTTATAACAATAGTAGGGCATAGAAGTGTAAGAAATAAAAAAAATCAAGAGGCAGAGCACAAAATAAAAAATCAGCTTACAGAATCATAAATACACTGGGGTCAGAAGCTACCCACAAGGAATATCTAAGTCCAGTTCCTTGCTCGGCACAGGACAGCCCCAAGAATCATATTGTGCTGAGAGCCCTGTCCAAACACTTCTTGAACTCTGTCAGGCTTGGTGCTGTGACCACGTCCTTGTTCCAGTGGCCAACCACCTGCTGGGTGAAGAACCTTTTCCTGATACCCAACCTAAACCTGCCTGACTCAGCCTCAGGCCATTCCCTCGGGTCCTGTCACTGTCAGCACAGAGCAGAGATCAGTGCCTGCCCCTCCTCTGCCCCTCGTGAGGAAGCTGTGACTGCAGTGAGGTCTCCCCTCAGTCTCCTCCAGGCTAAGCAAGCCCAGTGCCCTCAGCTGCTCCTCCAGACCCTTCACCACCCTCACAGCTTCCTTGGTTAAAACTCACATAAAACTGAACAGCTTTCTCCACCTTTCTTCTCACCCTCAGTCAACTCAACCGTACTAACTCGACCTGTTAAAACAGTTTAAAAACCCAAACCAAGCACTTTTTATTAGTTTAACAAGCTTTCTCTGCACAATACATACCCACTGAATATCACACTATTGCATAAAGGAAGATGAAAAGGTAAAAAGGGGAAAAGGATACAGGACCAAGAACACCACACCACCTCCCTCTTTTCAGCACACGTCAGCCATCGGATCTGTTAAAGCCACGACAAGAGGACACCTTCACCTGAAGTAGATTTGTAACAAAAGCATAAGCTGTTCTTGTATAAACAGCAGTAAATCAGGATGGGGATTTTACCAAGTGCCATCAATACTGGAGTTAGCACAGACCATGCTGTGGCACTGCAAGAAAGCTGCCTGCCAGCTGAGCCCCAACACTACCACCAGATACCAGGTCAGAACTGAAACCACACTTCCAACTCCCCATCACTTGCTCACCATCCAAGCAATACTAACACCATCCTCTCAAAAACTCTTTGTGAGCACTGTGGCAGACCAACTGATCACGGGCAGCAGCTCTTTATCACTAGTGAGTGATATGATTCCAGCCCCTACATCTCTGCTGACACACTGGTTAAATGTTTCCAGAGGCCAGGATACTGTCCATATACTGCTTGCCAACAGTAACACATGAGAAGACAAGAGACTAATTAGCTCAGACAACATATTTAGAAAGCACTTTATTAGACTGAGTATCAGTATCTTTGGGGCTTTAGCTACTACTGTCATTTTAACAAATAAATATGATTTCAGCCATTACTGCATCATCACATCCCAATTCCACTTCTGTATTTCAGTAATCAAGTAGATGTTAAGGTGTATAATTATTGTGGTACTACCTACAGTGACTGCAAACAGAAAAGCTGTTAAAGAGCAACATTTTTGTACATCAGCTTGTATAGAACCATGACACTTAAGATAAAAATTCAAACTGAGTTGCTTCACACAAAGGATTAACTGTACAAAAATGTAGTTTTTAACATCCCATCCCACACATACCTATTATTTAATAGGCATCAATTATAGCCTTGTAAACATGCCCAGCATCTGACCTGGCTGCAGATACAATCATGTAATCCCACCTCTAATCCCTGAGCAGCCTCTAGAACCACTGTTACCTTAAATTCAAAGGTGCCTGCCTGCAGTAGAAAATTACACTGGCTGTAATTGTTAAAAATCATCACAACCTATTAATTCCAAGACTGAAAAGGAAGACAACAGATTTATACACTAAGTTTGCATTTATTTAACCATTCAAATAAGCAAAAACAATTAACTCATCCCACAAATATCACAACACTTTACATCAATCCAGCTAAAATGCTAGATTGCCCTTGCAGCAAAGGCAGGCAAATGACTTTATGGTAATGTGACACCTTCACAAAAACTTGCTAGCTAGAAGACCTTAGAATCTCAGAAATACAAGCAACTAAAGTGTTTTAACAGTACCAAGAGCAATTTTTTCTCACAACCATCTTCATCCACACACTCATTGTATAAACATGATATAAGAGAAACCCCAAAGATTATTTTTCCCTGCAACTGTCCAGCTAAAATAATTTTTAGGATTATATATAGCTAAGCACAACTTTTCCATCTCAGAAATTAGAATGCCTATTTGTTAAGAGAAGTTTTCTTTATTTACAGGGTTATACATCCCACATCTTTGGGACTGTATTGCTTCACACAGTAGGAAGGACACAACAGAACTTAAAGACATATCTGTAAGTTCACAGAGACTTATAAAGTTCAACAAAGCAAAATACAAGCAGTCAATGTTTAAAGCTGAGCTCAGCATGCTGCTGACACTGTTCTGAATGACTGGCTGTGTCAGTAAAACCACAGCTTCATGGTTTGGCAAGCTGTCTTCTGATGAACAGTCATTCACTTGTGTAAAAGACCATAAAACCCCTGGATGGGAGGAAGGCAATGTGAAGCACAAAAAATAGGTATACAGCAGAATGAAACTAAAAATAAAGCTGACAAGCTATCACTGTTGACCAATTGATCTCTTACGGTAAAGTTACACAAGCTCTCCTGACAATGCCATGTCCCTGCCCATTTATCCATACAAAGTTACCCAGATGTGTCATGTGATGGCCTAGAACATGACTGAGTACTGAAATGGAACGTTAATCATTAAAGTCAGCATGATTAGAATGCTATCATCTCGGATGAAAAAGGAGTGTAGAGCAACAAAATCATTCCTTCACTTGTTTGGGGGTTTTTTCCCCCATAGCTTAAACTTCAGCAGTGGTCAGTGTTATGCATGTTTGAAACTCTTCCCACAGACTCTATAAATGAGTAATATTGTGATACAGTGTGGTGTGTCTGTATCACACAAAAACAATATAGAACTCTGAGGTAACAGAAACCTGGACAGAGGAAACCCATTTCTGGCCAAACAGTGACACTGCCTAGAAACATGACTGAAGCATAAAAAGGTTTAATCTGTAATGTGCGCACAAGCATGTTAATTACACAGGTTGTTACAAAAATTCAAAAAATTATTATCAATCACTGTTCCCTCTTAAGCATGTGTTTTGTGGGCCTTAGTATTTGCTTTGCTTTCCCCCCTTTAATTACACTCTGCCATCCTTATGGGCCGTCAACATTGAAATGAACTAGGGTATGGTCAGTATCCTGGCCTTTGGAAACATTTAACCACTGCATCAGCGGAGATGTAGGGGGTGGAATCAGATAACAGTTACTGTTTTCTCTCTTCCATCTACAACATCACAGAGTCACTAAGGTTGGAAAAGACTTCCAAGATCATCAAGTGTAACCTCTGACTGAATACCACACTGCTCACTAAACCACATCACCTAGTGCCACGTCTACTCATTTTCTGAACACTTCCAGGGATGGTGACTCCACCCTTCCCTGGGCAGCCTGTTCCCATGTTTAACCACTCTTTCAAAGGAAGAAATTTTTCCTGATATCCAACCTGAACCTCCCCTGGCACAACTTGAGGCCAGTTCCCTTTGTTCTACCTCTACTTATCTGGGAGAAGAGACAGACCCCCACCTGCTTACAACCTCCCTGCAGGCAGGTGAAGGAAGCAATAAGGTCACCCCTGAGGCCTCCTTCTCTCCAGGCTAAACCTGGCTGCAACAGCTGCTCCTGAGGAAAATTGTGTTTCAGACCCTTCATCATCTCCATTGCCCTTCTCTGGACATGCTCCAGCACTTCAAAGTCCCTGCAATGAGGGATCCAAAACTTCAATTTTCCAATGAAACATTTATATAGAGACATTATTTATTTAATTGCATTGGAAGCAAAAGGGGTGAAACTCATCCCTAACCCATATACAAGTCAAACCTCCACAAAATAGAATTTTAATAACTACATTACACCGGGAAATAGTAAAAGCTGAAGTACAATGAGAAGACTACTTAACTGGAACAATGATACTCCTTTTAGCAAGCAGGTAAGAGGTTCTTGGCCAGTAATTCCTCTGCTAAGTACGTCACAGTTCAGTCTGGTTGGGATGAGACCCTCAAGGGTCACCCCAGTTCCAAAGCCCTGCTGAGGGGGCACTAGACCAGGCTGCTCAAAGCCCTGTCCAGCATGACCCAGAACACTGCTAACAACAGAGCATCACCTGTCTGAGCAGACTGTTCCAGTGCCTCACCGCCCTCATCAGAAATGTCTCCCTTATCATGTCCAATCTAAACCTACTGTATTCCTGTTTCAAACCATTGCCTCTCATCCTGTCATGACAGACCTTGGCAAAAAGTCTCCCCTAATCTTTCCTCTAAGCCTCTCATACACTGAGAAGCTGCATCACAGTCGTAAATACTTTGAAGGAACTGTTGGTTCTCTCACTCCAGTGAGCAAGTAGAAGCAGCTCTCACTGCAGAGCAAAGTTACAGAAGAGAAAGTTTCCAAGGCAGGGGGATAGCTCAGAAATGAAGGGCTCTGCAGAACACTAGGCACAACTACATGTTGCAAATGCAAATGAGTCTGTACAGCTCAGAGATAATCCTGAAGTAGAATCCTGTGAGAACAATGAACTGCCTCTCCTACAAGGACATATGATCTATGATTTCTGACTGAACACCTGTGAAATGAGGCTGTGGCAGGGAAAAATCCTGCAGGGAACAATACCCTGTCAGATTTCCTAATTCATCAACTTCTGTGTTGGCCCTTATAAAAGCAGTTTTATGATGATGCAAAAAGTTTTTGGTAGTGATATCCTGTTCTGGGAATCAAAATGATCCAGAAAGAATAAAAGAAAATGTGAAACTGATTGTATACTATAAAGCATTGGTGAAAATCTACTGTAAATCCATGGGTCACAAACTTCAGCTTTTTCTTCATTTTAAAGTACAGTCTGCTATTCATATTTCCAAGTTTAGCAACTTCTAGAAGCTGAGGTTTATACAGGAGAGAAGTGAGCTAACAAAATGCAAAAGTACTGGAATATCGTTTCATACACACTCTGAGAAACTGAGCTTCATTCTCAGAAGTTTGAGATAACACTTCTCAAAGAAGCAATGTCTCCAAATATTGCTATGGACATTGAGATATCTCCAGAGCACCAGTCTGAATCTTGATCAGCACAACAGGAATTCAATATTGTTCCAGGCTGAGGTGCTTACTAGCTCCTACACAAGATGATTCTCAGCATTAACTCCTACTCCTACACGACAAATTCATTGCTACGTACTGAATTCACCTGTAAAACATTCAGAACAGGCTTTGTTCCTAAGATACATTTCCAAGTCAAAACACAAGTCTCCCCACAAGACACTTCTACAAAATGAATCACTGCAAGTACTTTTGCAGAACTTCAGATCAGTAAGAATTCACTAAAGCCAGAAGTTGCAAAAAGTCTCAAGAGAGAAACCATTTTAAAAAAACTCAAACAACAAACCCACCAAATCTGGAATACTCACGCTGAGCTTGTAAAATTTTGGTTTTACCCACACTCAAAAATCAGCTGTTACATGTTTCAATGGCTAGCCACAAATTAGCCTAAATGTGCCCTCACTTTTCTTTTTCACTTTGACTTGGGCTTCCCCCTATTAAAAATGACCACTCTAAACAAACAAATTGTTATCAATAAATCTGAAAGAGGCTCCGTTTGCAGAGTAAAAGCAACAAAATCATGCTAATTGTCTAAGCCTGCAGATACTTCTATAAAAGGCACACCAATGCACTTCACACATTCAGGGCTATACTATTTGAATTTTTAACCAGTTTTTTTTACTTGGGTGGCTCAGAAAATTGTTTTAGAAAAAAAAGCTTGGTCATCCTCTCAGAGTGAGCTGAAGCTATGCAGTAACTACAAAATTTAAATTCACTTAGTCAATCATGCTGTGATCCAGCAATAGGAGGAGTTAAAATAACAAAATTTGAAAAATAAAATCTAATTGCTTATGCTACCACAGAAAATTTCATCTATTTGAATTAAAACTTGAAGTATTAGAATTAAGCAACTGTCAAGGCAGAAAGAAGAGGACAAGAGTTCTAAATCAACTGTTTAAATATCAGGTTTCCTGCTTCTGAAATACCCATAAGACTTTCGTGATGGCTTGCCATAGTAGTGTTGCAAACAACAGTTTAAAATAAACAGACCAGTCAAGTTTCTCTGTTAAGTCTGTGATTAATTCTTCTATGACAAATCTTGAAAATAGTCTATATTCAATACAATAAGTCAAAGCTTTCTACTTTGTTGATAACTACATATATGGAAAAGCTTTACAGGATGCAGACAATTTCTGTAACACACCTTGTCTTAAACATGTACATTTTTCTGCATCATTGAGAAAATGATCACAAAGTGTATTTACACCATAAAGCAGAAGTATTCCTTTTCCTGCAGAAACAGGAGAGACTGTAATTACCACTAATTTCAAGTTAAGTGACCTGTGTAAGTTTATTAGCAGCCCATATAAGTGACAACTCTGCAAAAACCAACACCAATTGCAAACTGCCTGCACACTTGATTCCCTACATTTCTGCACCCAGCACGGCCAGTTCAGAAAGGAGAAAATGGTACTGGGAAGCAAAACATTCAACACTCTCTGGCCTGACGACCACCAGCCTCTCCTCACTTTGGCCATTGAAACTAGAAAACCCTACACTGGAAAGAAGTGGAGTGAGGGCATGACAGAACCATCTGTCAGGATCCCCAGCAAACACAAACTGATGGAGGACATGACCCTTCACACATGAAACTGAGGAGGGAAGCAGACAAGCACATATAAACAGGAACAGAAAGGGAGAAAGCCTACAGAGAAAAAAAAAAAAACAATGAACAGACAGGAGTTAATACAGAACAACACTACAGAAAAATATGAACCATACAACAGCAGAAAACATCAACTTCCATTTCTAAAATTTAGAATTAAACTTTGGTGGCCCGACTGTGTAAATTTCTTTGACATGAATATTTGCTGTAAAATATGATGAACAAGTTACACAGCATGCCTGTCTTTTCTATCATTCCAGAGCTTGTTAACGTAAGGAAATCTAACATGGACCTTGCTGATTCTGTGGTATCTTCTGACAAGTCTTTGCATGAACACCTGCTCATGGGAGTGTTGCAAGGCCGTCACATGAAGAGGTTACACACCACGTTATATTAATGTTACTTATGTTTACTGCAATGTAACACATTGACACATTCAGGTTATCCATGATCACACCTGTACATGCAGAGGTGCTTGACCATTGCCATAGTCAGGAACTGCTGTGCAAAATATCCTTGGGCTGTAAAATAAAAAATTATCAGCCAACAACATAAATACATACAGACATGTATGAGTTTTATACGTATACATACAGATGTCATACACACCCTATATTATGCTTTTTGCATCTTTTCTTCTTCTTCTTTTTGCTTTTTGGGGCAGAGGGAAGAATGCCTTAAAATTAGATTGTTGTCTCTACAACAGACAGTTTCTGAAACATCAGACCACAATAATCTATTAAGTTTATTTTATCTCATCTTAGCCCCAGATGGACTTTCTGGGGAGATGTGCCTTAGATTTTACACGATGCAGACATTTTGAAATGCTTTCTTTCTACACTAACTTCAGCATTATCTAATAAAAAATACTAACGGGATACAAAAAATAAAAAAAAAAGAGAAGTCTGGTGAAAGGAAAGCTGTTTCCCCTCTTTCCATAAGCTTCCCATATGTTACATCTGTTGCAAGAAGAAGCATTGGTACGTAAGGTAGTGTTTAATCAGCACTCAGACAAACCTGTAGCTGTCCTCTCTATGGAATTGCTTGAATAGCAAATCTCTGTAAGGAAGCCTCGATATTATTTCAGATTCACTTGTTCTATCACCTTGGCCAGAAATGGAATAAGCCAAAAGAGAGAATGGAAAGACTAGAATATGAATACAGTTGTTCATCCTAAAATGCATTCCTGCCAAAATTCTTGTAGAGCTTCAGACCTTGAAGAGTATCCAGTATCTTTACTTAATGGAAGCTTTAGAGTATCCTCTTCCTACAGAGAGCTCCAAACCAGGTGAGTTTAACACCTGAGAAACTGCAGATAACAGCTGAAAAATTGCAGCCACCTACATTAAACCTTTTCATGAACAAAATTAATTTCTGGTAGAGTCACAGAATGGGTTAGGTCAGAAAGGATTTTAAAGATTACCTAATCCAAGTCCACTGCCATGGGCAGTGGAACCTTTTCACTATATTCATACGTGTGTGTGTGTGTATGTATATATGTTTGTTAATATATTTTTATTACTTATTTTTCATGTATTTATTGCTTCTGCCAAATTAAAAACCTAATATCTACTTGGTAAATTCTTCTGTTTCCAACCCAGTGTAGTATCCAAAGCCTGTATATTTGAAAAGACAATCAATACTTATGGCTAGAATATTCTATTCTAATAACGGAGCAGTCTTCATACTGTCAAATAACTTTCATGCTCTTCTGTGCACTCTGGGTACAATATTAAACTGACTTTTTTCCAACATTTATTCTAATTTCCTTATTTTTCTAAAATTAAATTGGAAGATGAATGAATTATAATCACTCATAGGTCAGCTGTAGTTACATAGAAGCACAAACTCCTCCTAAAGCCCACACATTTGCTCTCTCTTCAAGGCTAAGCCATGACTTTGGTAGGTTAACCAAAGCTGTGTTTGCAGTCTGGACACCTTAGTTACTCAACTCAATGACACTGCCTGCAAAGTCAGGTTGGCAGTATTCAGGTCATCTGTCATAACATTTGTTTATTTTTGTTGGTCTGACATCAGGCCAAAAAATTTCAAATCCAAGTGATGAGATTAACACAATTCCTGGCTGGAGCATGTGTAACTTTTTATGTGCAGCTGAGCATAAAAGACCAATTTCGTGATGATGGAGGTGGATGCTCTTTCACAGAGCCTGTGACTGCAACCTATAGCAAGAACATGTTGAACAACCCTTTGGCTTTATAGACTCATCCTCGTTGTATACAAAGTAGAGGGAAAGAGGTCCTTGACTACTAGGCAATCTTTCCACAGCTGACACTTCACAGTTGGCTGATGGTGAAGTTACAAGTAAATGTCACTTTCATCAGGTAGAGATACTGAAAAAAAAGAAAAGGTATATATCTGAATATGAGACAAAATGAATGAGGCCCATGTTCTGGAACTTTCAGGAATAAGTAGTACTTGACTCTTCAAAGCATTTCACCCAAAAGTCCCTATTCACAATTTCAAGGGTATCATTTCAAGGTATTTTTACAATACCTTATTTTTATTCTACATGACAAATATCCTTCCAAATATAAGTTACACATGCAAGTTAAACACTTTAAGCAATCAGCATCTCTCTAAAGCCAAATCATTTCCACACTGATCTGCCTTATGGTACTCCATTAAGGTTGGTAGGATAAACTGCACTGATTTCATTTCCCTTTTAGGAAGCTATCCTCATAATCCTGCTTTAGAAAAAGAAAAAACCACTGGGGCTCAAAGGCAGCTTCAGCCTAAAATAGTTACTAACTCATTCTTTTGAAGAGGTTTGGATTATTTCACTCAAAATCAAAAAGATGCTGTCCAAGAGCTCAAGGTAAGTACAGCCTCCAAAATCCATGTCATTCTTTGTTCCAATAGACCTTGGTCTTTTTTCAGGATTTATGGAGTTTTGTGGGTAACTCAATAAAGCAATAGCTAAGGAACTGCTGAAACATTCTCTACACTACACTGAGCTTGCTCTGGTATTTGTGCTGCACTCAGGGCTCTTCACCTCCATCAGAACAGAAGATGGGAACTGACACCCACCCAACAATTTGAGTGTCTTAGATGCACTACAAGAAAACAAAAACCTTTCTTTCACCCGATATGTCACAGTGGCTTCCTTTGCTTGGATATTGCATCAAAGGAAGAGATGTGGTATTAACCAATCTCCCAGCTTCTTTGCTGTTAAGAAGTGGGAGTGTCCATATGGTTTGTAGAAAGCAACAATGTGGAGCATGCCCAGCTCTTCAATTAGTAACTAAGAATTTCAACCTTTTCAAACCAGTCTTCTCATTGAACTCTCTTCAGTCTTAGAGAAGAATCATGTATAGAAAACACAAAGGGGAAAAATAAGGAAAAAATCAAGGTCATATCTTCCCACAAATACAATGCAGTCTTATATACAACAGGAGGTTAGACAGCAGAAAAACCTAAAGTTGAAAATAACTTGCTGTCCCCCCCTGGCCAGCCAAGCACAACTGCCACCAGAGCATTCCCCATAGCCAGTGACACAAAATGCCAGCCCTGGACAAAGGAACACAAAGTGAGAAATTTGTACATTTCTGAATAAAAAAAAAAACAAACAAACAAACAAAAAAACCCCTAACCAGCTTATATTAACATTGTAATCTGATGGCTTGATTCCAAAATCACAGCACAAGTAGTCACACCCTCTGCTTCACCAAACAGCCCAATGACTCCTTCAGAATCCTCACAACATTACTGCCAACAAACTCAGCTCTAAGCATTTACACAACCCAGACTCAAGTGTGAGCTTTGGGTTCTCTCTGCTTTGAAAGGAGAGAGAAGTAAGGAGATGAAAACCTTTGACATTTTTAGTGCTGTTTAAGCACAAGCCTTATTTGATTTTGTTCTGAGTCATTCCTCCCCCACAGGATGGAAAGCAATGCTACATGTTCAGTATGTGAATGGCCAGATGAGCTGAGCAATACCACAACAGACCTGTTAAGTCTGACTATAAATCATATGCAGATTTTCTGTTCCTTCCAACTGCTGGAGAAATATGCAAATGAAGTAATTAGGTACCTCAGAGAAGCATGTTCTTTGATTCAGCATCAGCTTTAAAAAAACAAAGGTAATTCATACTTTAAAAAATCCCAGACAATACAATAATAATTGGTGCTCATTTTCACAACTATTGCATACCACCAGTTTTCCATTATGGTGAACCAAACACAGTACTATTTAAAGTCTGGGGGTTTTATTGGCTGAAAAATGATGAAATCTTTTTTTAAAAAACAATATTACCTGAGAACCACAATCAAAAGAACCTCCAGTTACCAGATTTACATTATAATACTATCTTATCCAACCTTACCGATTCTCTGTTTTAGGCACCTTCCAAGGAGGGCTACTGGGCTCCAGTCAGGGAATACACAAGACTTTGGATACTCAACACCCACTAATTCTCCATTACTGTCTGCACAGTTTAGCCTATGGAGTTACTTAATTCAAATATCTTATTATTTTGTCTAATTTTCAAATGGATTAAAAGTAAATTTCACATAAATTTAAACATTTGCAGAGGACAATGCACATTCAGCTCTGTACATACTTCCTCAAGTACACAATCTCTATTACTTTGATTATTTGTCAGATTTCCACATCCAACCATTCAGTTTGATAAGAGCAACTTTCTATGTATTTGAGACGTTAATGAACTGCACACAGTCCACAGACAAAACAGCCTAATGAGAAACTGCCTTTATAAAAACACATTTCCAAGTACATGTAAGAGTACAGACATTCCTTCTGTAGTTATACATGCTCAATTCAAGTGAATCAAGTCAGAATATATTGAAACACATAAACACCAAACAGGTGCATAATTAAGCCACAGGTTCAAACAGTGTAGTATTGACTTTCTACTTATTATTCATTTTATAAACTTTGAATGATATAATGAAAAAAATCATATAAGCATGATAAAATTCTATTAAAAATTCTCAATCTGCATTATTTATTACAAAAACCAAATTCTAAAATTCAAATTATTATTTTCAAATAAGAACCAAATATTTGAAGGAAACCTCTTTACTAGAACTCAAAAGTATGTGTTCCTAATTTACATTTTTTTCATACAACTCCTTTTACCTAAATAAAACAGAACTGCCAAATGTATTTTACATTTTAAAAGCAGTTTTAAAGTTAATAGCATAAAACAAATGTATCTCTAATGAAGACTATGAACAAACATATCCTAGACTGGTCTGGAAGTCAGCAGAAAGACAACTCAGCACTGAATTCTGGAATATTAGAACTACTAAGATATTATTGAATGTTACTTCCCGGAAAAAAAAATTCTAAAACATCAAAAGTGCAAAATAATTAACAGAAGGAAAAAAAACCACACCAAAAATTACAAACATATCACGCTCAAATACCAAGTTTCTTACAAACTGGAACATGGGGGCTGCAATCTAATTCCCTTCTAAGCAGAGGCACAGAAATACACAGTTACAATGGAAAAGCAATACTCAACATCCAAATTCATCAATTTTTTTGTCCAGCATAGAGAGTCACAACTCAAAACACCAAGGAAACAGCAATCCCAGCAAAAGAGAGGAGGTTTTGATACTGCTGTTGAACTCTGAAAAAACATTAAAAAATTAACCAAGTGAGTATTAGGCACAGAAACCCTTTGACTTCAGGAAATCAGCTGGGGTGGTGGTGGTGGTAATCTTTGTCTAGGCAAATATTTATCATCATAAAATGCTCTCCAATGGCACACACTGGGTGCGTCCTCAAGAGAAATTGTCACAAAGGAAGTCTCATCTGGCTGTTTCATAATCACTTTAAACCAGTAAAAACACAATAATTCTGAAGAAAGAATTTGCTTCTCCTTTCCTTTCAATGCTTGCTCCTCCCAACACACCACTACAAATTTAGAGACCAAATGGTGACATGGAGCTAAACTTCAAATTACAAAAATTTGATACTTTGATTTATAAACTTTGATTTCACCCAAATTGACTCCCCCCAAAACCCCCCAATATCTTGCGTCATAGACAGACACAAAACTCTGAGACAGAAACAGGCAGACAGGGTGAGAGAGAAAGAAGTGTTAGACCAAAGTGTCAGGATGAGAGATCTGACCACAAAAACCTCAGAGCAGACTCTTCCTTCAGGTAAGGCACAAAAACTTATTGGAAATTAGACTTGCTCATTAAGAAATCAGTCCAAGTCACAGTCTGAGGCTGAACTCTTTGATTCCATTTAGCAGTTTTCCTGTTACTCACAGGAACCTCATAGTTGCAAGGAACTATGCAACCAACAGTTCTGGTTGGTCACACTTTACCCAGTGATTTAGACACTGAAAACATGTAAGATTTGTAGAAGCTTTATTTTCCATGTTAAATGATAGAAAAACCAGCATCTCCTTGAAATCCAGATGATCTATAATCAAGCAAGCCAGAAATCTAAGCCTTGGAGTACTGTTGATTGTTCTCAACTTCCCAAAAACCTGCCTTCCTGAATCTTCATTTTCTTTTTTATTTGGAAGAACTGGGAAAAGTTCTTAGCCTTGACCACAGGAAAAACAAAGCCATCAAACCAGATTAGTTATGAATCTCAGGGATTAGCAAATACAAAGCACAGAACGGAGAAAATAATCCAAAAGCCAGGGCAAACTATACAAAATACAAATACCGTGATTGAAAGATGTTACAATTTTGAGATACATAGAACTGAGTTTAATCCATTTCATATAAGAATTAAAACACATCTAAAGACAAGTTTGCAATCCTCACAGAAAAGTTACTCTACAGAAAGACTTACAATCACAGTAATACACTTAGAAGTTACTCATCTTTGAGTATTTAATAAAACTAACACAAATTTGACATACTTGAATATACATGTAATAAAAATTTATTCTAACTCAACCTTGAGGTTTGCATCTTAACAAACTCATTTCATGTTTAAGTGGTCTTTTTTCATAGCTAGCAAAATCATTAACCATTAAAGGAATTAAATACTGCTTACTACAAATGCAATACAGCTGTTAATGCTTTTTAAGAGTGCATTATTCAAATAATCACCAAAATACTTTCTGAAAAAGAAAATCCAGTTTTTTGGTAGAGTATTTGTCTACTGGATAGTTTTCTAGTGGCATTCTGCCCCAATGTACAGGCTATCAGGAAACCAAACAACTAAGATGCTCATAGTACAGAATATGGGATCATTAGTAGTACTGAACAAATAACCCCAAGCATTAAGTTTTTCTCCTTGCTTGACTTTATTATAGTTAAATAAAAATTAAGATTATTTATGATTACGTAACATGCTTACATAATTCACAAATTCTACAGAAATAACTTGCCCTACAAGTCTAAGTACACCATACACTTGCTGGGAAAACAAACACCACCCTCAAACCCCATAAAACCAACCACAGTGGAAAAAAAAAAAAAAACAACAACAAAACAAAACCAAACTCAGAAAAGCAGACAAAAGAAAGCCCTAAGCAAGTCTAAATGCATTCCCCTTAAGTACATAGAGTGTTCATCTTCTGAACAGACTAACAAGCTTGTGCCATAAATAGTTTAACTTTAAAAATGAGTGCAGCTTACATAAGCCTGTGGCAGTCAACCATTTTTACTGATGGCACTACAACCAACATTGGCAAAAAAGTTCAGAAAGTAAAACTTAGGAACTAATTCAAAATACCTATAATCCTTACTCCAAGGCTGACTAAGTAAGGCTACTGGCAAAGCTTAAACTCAAATATTCCATGAATTGTTAAGTGGATAGAGTAATCCAAGGATTGTGCTCAAGAGAAGTTATTCAGAGTAACCCCAAAGCAGAAATTTGCTACTGTCACAAGGACACAACTCCTCACATAAGACACATCTGTTCTTTCTGGAATCTGTGTTCTAGCACATAATCAAAACATAAGAAGAAGCATATCAAAATGTCAATGTCATAACTACTTTCCTCTCACCTGAATCATAAAAATTCTAACACTTAAATTTATCTCTTTCTTTTCCTCTTCTTCTAGAGCTCACAAAAGCCTTACCTTTCAAAAACTTTCAAAAAATGAGACATTTAGAGACTTTAGAATCTCATTCTTTAAGCTTCTTTACAGGAAGCAGGACAAAACAATGATCTATGGTATAGATTTTAACAGGATTCAGTGGTGGGGGGAAAGCACTTATGGACTGCTTGTTTTGGGGTGGGTGTCTTTCTAGAACTCAATTCACAGAAGGGAGTCAGATTTCTTTTGATCCTTTCCTGTCAGCTTCCCAACACCAATCCCCCTTCAGCAAGTTCTGTGAGCCATCAAGTCCATGAACTCACACCCACAGGGACCATGGCTTCACTGAGCCCAGGATGGCAACAAGTTTTCTTCACCTCATCCAACCACCAGGAGAGTGAGCAGAATCCCTCTTTCAGAACATATGGATTTCTTAAAAGGTAAGAGAAGAAGAAGCTCTTCTTCCATCTCCTCTGTGTTTCCAGGACAGGAATCCTCCATCAGACTGGAGACACCAGTCCACCACTGCTGTGTTTCAACCTCTCCATAACAGACAGACATAAGAACAAACTGCACTGGGATTTGTGAAACCAAAACCCAAGAACTGAACGGTACAGACAAGAACCAAGCAGCACAAGCCTGCATGCCTTGATCACATCTTGGGTAACATATGCTCTTAAGAGAAGTGTCATAAATTTTTGCTACAACTTTTACAGAAACGTCTCAGTTAAGGCAAAGCAGCTTTCAAGTGACTGAGTGTTCCTACAGAAATAGAAGTACTGTTTATCACAGTACCAGAAACGTCTGTGTTGTTGGTACTAGTGCCTCCATGAGTAACAACAACAGAGATCACTGAGGATGCTTCAGTGTCCACACTGCTACAGAAAGGTGTCACTCACCTGATGGAACTAAGACCATCAAGACCTGCTGCACAGAGTTGCTGAGAGGATTCTTTCTTCTCTTTGGAAAACTTCAAGTTGTCCCCTACAGAAGCCACTTCCCTCTTACAGACCTCTTACTCCTAGATCAAGGAACTTTGTTTCAACACTTAAGTGATTTTGACTCTTTCTCTCCTTTTTTTTTTATACAGTAGATCATGATTTCTAAAGACAGACCAAAATAGCTGATCTTACTCAGGTCCCTCTTAGGCCTAAGGCTACCTTCAGCCTCACTTACCTCAACTCCCACATCTTGAAAGGGATTGGCAGGTAGAACATTTACTTGACTTGGAACTTTCTTTAAAGCAAAAGAAGCATTTACAGCATCTAGAGGCTGGGCTTCAGAAGCAAAGAGGCAGATTTCATTTAAGAGAACCTACATTCTGCCATTTATGAACTTAATTCAACTGCAGTAGATGTGGTACAAACTCTCTCTTCCCTGTCTGACCTCTCTTCCTTTAAACTGGATATTCCAAGAAAACAGTAATTTAAAAATGTTTGTTCCAGAAAGTGCCAATGAACTCAAACCAACACAGAAAGAAGCTGGATGTAAACAGGGATAATTCTCACTGTCACTGCTTGCTACTGAAACCAGTACACATTGAAGAGTAACAGCTTCAGTGTAAGAGCAGGAGAAAGTACAAAACTGCAAACATATTCCTGAGCAATTATTAAAAAGTTTTTACTCACAATGCATGAAGCATTCAGGCCAACAATGAAATGTATTGTGAAACACCTGTATTAAACATTGATACTCATGAAGTTGGAGCATGCAAATTTTTACAACCACACTTTCATGATGCTGCCTAAACAGCAGGAAACAAAGCATAGATAAAAGACTAAAATACCTGTTCCCCTGTGCTGTCCATTTGAAACTTACTAATGAGTTGAAAAAAAATCCATGATAATGTACAAAAGCACTGACAAAAGTTTTAAAATATAATTTCGTGTAAGTGTTCTGAATTCAGCTACAACACTTACTTAGCAATTACTGAAGTCCCATTTGCAAACGTCCAGATTGCCCAGCAGCTAAAACTTGATTGTTACCAAGAAAGAACATAAAGTGACTTTTCAGCAGAATATCCAGCAAATAACTTAAAAGTTTTTAACACATTCAAATCAGCAGTGAGAAGATGATATTTGATGTAATGCTTGCTAGTAGAAATTTCACCTAATCCTATTTTTTGAGCAAATATGAAGCAACAGAGAAATTGTACCAAATTAACACTTTGTCTTATCTAGACATGTAATTTCTGCTCCAGCATTAGCAGGATTACAGCGAGAATTACTATTCCTTCAAGATAAACATAAGAATTAAACATAAGAAAAAAAAGCAGGTACACTAATGCAATGCTCTGCAACAGCCTAGTACCTGGCTTAACATTTCTGCAAGCTGATCTTAAGAACATCCACATGAAAGCCAAGGTCTGTATTTCTTTCATAACTAGCACAACATCTAGGTAAAAAAAAAAGGCAGCAAAACCCAACCATCTCCTATTCATCAACTATTATTGATCCAACGCCCAACACGGAAGAACAAAACAAATCTGTAACTCTTTCTAGTGCTAAGAAAAAATGCCCACATCTTGAGTCAAGCCAAAGTATACAACCTCCCCACTGAAGACACAGAATTATACTTGAGCATTTATACCAATGTGACAAATAACATACCTAGAAAAAGCAAAGCCTTTTGCCAGCCAATTTCTAATGCAGCTGTGGCACTGTAAACCAGGAAGAGTTGTTCAAACAGATGAGACCTGGAGGCAAATCACCTCAGAATATAACCAAGGAATAGAAAAATGCTTAAGCATAAAGCTGGGAAAAGATTAAAATACCAGCACTGCTGTGGTTCTTTTTACCAAATCTGGTAAGAAACAGTCAATACTGAATACAGTTTATTAAATTGTTCACGTTTTTTCCTGCTACAACATCCAAGACAAATACTGATAGTAACAGGACTTCTTTTTCTACATACTCTCCATCTGCCCCTAGATCAACCATGATTCCACATAAATTGATCCACTTTTCAAATTAATGTACACTTTAGCAGACATGCAATTTCATTTGAAAGAAAGTATTTCATTTTGAGTGTGGAACAAGACTGACTGAACAGAATCTGCTGAAGGGTGTTTTCCAGAAAACACTCTTAATGATCCACCAGCAGCAAGCCCACATCCAGGTAGGAAAACATCTGTACTTGAGCTGTGACAGGGAGGCTGCTCAGCACTACCACAGCAGAACGACCTCCCTCCTTTCTCTCCCTCTGCTATTTGCTTACAAAGCCCCCTGCTTTAAACAGCTCTCTGAAAAGAGCAGTAATTTTCCTTACAAAAGAGACAGATTAGGACAAAACCTGGTAATTCAATGCTTTTACAATACCACTACTTTGAATTCAGGCCCTTAATAAAATGAAGCCCACCAGAAACTGAAGATTTTTTGTGTTTCTTAAAACACAAAACTGTATATAACCTCAACAGAGATGGCATTTTTCATCTTTACTCTCTAGTGCTATGCTGACTATTTTAAAACAATACCTGAAAAGGGAGAAACATTCAACATAGTAATCAATGGGGTGTAAGAATATTGAAATGCTATTTCCACAGTGACATTAAGCTGAGACAGACATTGTGATCTATCTGGTATAATTAATCTTTGAAAAGAAGAAAAGAACAAAAAAAAGCCAAACAATAACTCACTGCACAACTCGAACTATATCAGCAATACTGTGGCATTGTCTCACCATACTACATACTGAATTTTGTGACATGCATTTCAGCTTCTCAGGTCAATGAAAATGCCCCAGTGATGTTTTTTTCTGGAAGTTGTGCATGTGAGTCTCCTGGATAGCAATACCACAGTGCCACTTCTTAAACCCTGACTGATACAGCACAGAAGTTGCTGACCAACCACCCTCCTCACAGAGAACAGGAGACACCCAGCATGGATATTCAGTGGCACAGAACCACCTACACTAGCACCCCTTGCCTGGAGCTGGAGAGAGCACATTGTTTAAGTATTACAAGCACATTCCCAGTTTGAAAGCCTTTCAAAGGACAACTTTGACACTTGAATGTTTGGCAGACTAGAAGAACCTATTCTAGCAGTGCTTTCAACCAACACCTTCAACATTTGCACACACGAGTCTAAACAAGTATTTCAAAACTCATCTTTCCATTGGCAGAGAGAGTTTCACACGTGAGAACTGGCACCACGACATCACCACACATGCAACTTCTCCAAAGCAGTTCTCAATCTCTCACAAAAACAAGACAGTCAATATTCTCTTTTGGACAGTATTTTAGTCCACTATGACCATACAGAAATAAGCCTAGAGAAAATTTGTACTATAGAGAAAACCAAGAGTTCCAATCTGGAAAAAAAAGTGACAATAAGAGGAAACTTTGCCAGAGATTTGAAAGTAAATCCTGAATATCAGTTTACTGCACTAGGGAGCACCAACATTTTTCAGTTTGGCTTTATTTTTCTGTTAGAGTAAAGACAGGGACAGGAAAAGATACTGCAAAACCACAAGACACAGATATTTCTACCACATATCTGGCAGTCCAGAGTAGCCCAAAAGGCGATTATGGTAATGCTTCAGCTCTGTATGAAGCCTCTCAGTTTCACACTGTTTTTCACCTGCCTTTTAACCATACCACAGAACAAAAATAACTCCCACTGCAAACACCTTCAGTTACACTTTCCTTGTGCATATGTGTGAGCACACAGGCACTGCACCTACCTCAGCTCACAGCAGAGGCAACAGCAGCATCATAGATCTCCCTGAGCACAATGTGTCATAGCACAGTTGAGTTGGATGACTAAGCACACACTCAGGCTTGATGTTACCCAAAATTTACTAAGATTTGATCGTTTACTCAATGACTCTGTCATCACTAAAATACCTTTGGTGTCAAAAAAGTAAATCAAAGGCTTTTGCTTGTGTTGGTGATTTTGTTGAAACACTGAAGCTATGAAAGTAGGGATTTGAAAGTCATCCCAGCTGAAGACAAAGTGTTTTGAAAAAGAATTCAATAAAATATCTTAGGTTTTCTATTTATTATGAACTGCAGTACATACCCACGTAACTCTTGCCCTAACCAAGAATACTTCTGCAGGTCATACTTTGAGGATACTTCTGCTGCTTACAAATAAAAACAAAATGAATCATCACAGGTTTGAAATCAGGAGAAAGCCTCTAGACCAGCACAACCAAAAACTTCATTTGAGCCCTACATAATTCTTGAGAGGGGACAGAGGACAGTTTGCCAGATAACCCAAAGAATCACATCAATGTACTCTCCTGGATGACTCCAAAGGAGTCTTTTTCCATTAGGATTTCCTTTTACTCTGCAACTCAACAGAGACACCAGCACAGACATCACCAAAACTGCCTGAAAGTCAGATGTGTTTTCACAATACCTATTCAACTCATCTACTCTTCCTCAAGATGAAAAGTCGTGGAAAGGAAAAGGAGCTTCAGTGAGATTCAGGAAACAAGAATGGACACAGATCTCAAAATACCCTCATTACATTTACCTGACATCATTATATGTAAAGGTTATGACACAAGATGAAAAAAGACATAATAAAAGTATAATTTCATAATAAGAGTATAATTTCATAATAAGAATACATCATACTCATCTGACTACCTGTGTTTAAAGCAAAAGATTCAAGATTAAAGGCAGGCTTAAATGCTGATTTTATTATTCTTTACTAATGTGTGCAAAATTTGGTACGTTGGTAATTTTATGGACAGACAGAGACAGTCTATATATACATTAATACAGGTTGTTAAGGCACTCTTCAGATTGCTGCTGTCAACAGACATCATTCATAAGGCAGGACAAAGTGCAAGCTTTAACTAATGTTGTGAAATACTTTATTTTTAAGAATCCTGTTCCTCTCTCTCTACAAAGAGGAAATGAATTTAACATTTCTTCTTTTTACATGAAATATGTTAACTGCAAATATACTTAAGGAGGGGCAGAAGAAAGAATTGCTTTTCTCGCAGAGCTAGAAAACAAAATTAAAGTTATCAGAACAGTGACTGGCCTTTGACCGTGCAAGCTTTACCTGTAAGTTTCTGTTATACTAAGTCCTCTGGAAATCTTAGTGATCATGTGGACCTGCTAGAGAACATAAGCCCATAAAGAAATACTACTCAATTTTGTCACAGTAAACACCAGAACTAAAAATAACAAACACATACTGACACATCAGCTGGATAGGCTGACCTGACCACTCTCAAGATTTATTTAGAATTGAAGAATAGTGTCTTCAAACCTGTTAGCACTGAGACCTTCCATAACAGTTTTATGCATGTTTACGTGAACACAGTGTCTTGAAGTTTTTCCATTACTTTCCAAGTGTGGCATATCTAAGCCATTCCATTTTTTTGGACACACAGAATGTCTACTAAAACCTGAAGCACAGATACTCCCAAACCACCTAAGCAATTGTCTTTCCTCTCCTTGTTTTCTCCTTGCCAAAGCCAGGGAAACAAGGGCCAATATCATGTTACAAGTTATGTTTGAACAAGGGGAAAAGCACAGCGACTGCACAGCCCTACACTAACACTGAACAGTATAAATAAGAGCTGCATCCATCCACCTTATCCACTTACATTTAAAAAACCAACTAAAATGAAACTCGAGTTAATTTTCCTCAGAGCCAATACAAGCAGCCGATAAGATCTCAAACCCGACCCGAAGCCAAGACTCTGGACAGAGCACAGCCAAGGAAGGCCTTGCTACCTTTGGGGGCCTTCTATTTCTAGAGCCAAGGCACAGCAGCAGCAGCAGCATCGCGCTGCAGTCACGTCCAAGGGGCACTGGCAGCATTTACCTGTGAATCCATTTGCTTTTTATTAATTAATTCATTTTTTACGCAGCGAGAGCAGCATCAGTGGCCCAGCAGGCAGCACAGCCCCCGCTCAGGGGACACCCGCACGGGATCCCCGGGCACTCCGCCCGCCTCGCTCCGCAAAGGGCTCCAAAAACAAAGACCAAAGTTTTCCCTGCTCGCTGCGTGGGAGTGCGGCAGCAAAACAGGAGCCAGGATCAACACGAGCCGCCTCCCGTCACCACACCCGGGCCCACGCAGGGCAGGAGAGCCCCTGCTCCCCGGGGCAGCCCGTCTGTTCCCCCGGCACAGCGGCAGCCGCTCCCGCCCGGGGACGGGGGACACCCGCAGCCCGCCGGGATGGGGGAGCGGGGGTGCCACCGAGCCTCCCTCCCTGACCCCCGGCAGCGGGGCGGCCCTGCCCGCCCCCCAATTCACCCCGCACGGCTCTCCCTCACCACCGCCCCCCCCTCACCGTGCTGCGCTGGGGGCTCGGCTCCGGCTGCGGCTGCGGCTCCGGCGGCTGCATTCCCGCCCCCCGGCTCTGCCCCGGGCCGCGCTGCGGGGGCCCCCCCGCTCCTGCTGAGGAAGGGGAGAGGCAGAGGCGCGTGGCCCGGCGGGCGGGCGGGCGCGGGGAGCGGCGGCCGGAGCGGGGAGCGGGGTCCCGGGGCAGAGCGCGGCCGGGAAGCGCTTCCGGGCTCAGTGCGGGGCGCTGGGGCCGCCGGGCGGGGCGGGGCCCCGGCTGCGCCCAACGGCGTCCGACATGGCGCGGCCCGCGCGCGCCGGACCGCACGGCTCTCGCGAGACTTGGCGGAGGCAGCGGCGGCGGGGGGGGGGGGGGAGCGGGGGCGCGAAGGCGCGCGGCAACGAGCGGGGAAGGCGGGGCAGGGGCGGGGCCGGGGCCTGGACCGAGGGGCGGGGCCGGGGCGGCGTGAGGCGCTTCGGGCCGGGGCGCCCTCCTGTCCCTTCCCTAGGCCGGCACCTGCGCGATTCTCAGCGCATTTAAAGGAAACTTCCCCGTAACCGGGGCAGGACACAGCGCTGCGTGCTGGAGGCGATTGGAGACCCTCGCCCCCGGCTTCCTCCTCTAGAGAAGCCTGAGCTGGTTGGGCAGTGACTGGAACTGAGGTGTTATTTTCTGAGTGTTGCCAGCAGCGATAAGGTGCGTGCGCACAGTTCACAGGATCGCAGGATGGGTCAGGTTGGAGCACAGTGGGTCATCGGGCCCAGCCTCTCGGCTCAGGCAGGGCCTCACAGAGCACAGGCTCGGGGCTGTGTCCAGACGGTGCTGGAATGGCTCCAGTGAGGGAGACTCCATGGACGATCTGTTCCAGTGCGTGTTCTTACATGGCACAGGATAGCTGTGAGCAGAAAACGCTGCTGTGCTGTGCTCCTACCCAAATGTCTCATGATCCTGTGCCAGTCCAAGTAATATTTTTGGTCCTTCTGCTTGCAGGATGGACTCGGGGCTGTTATGATTAATATGGATTGATCCAGTGTGAACTTTTAATTGACATCTCCGGAGGCTGAAATCTTCCTGTTGAGGCAGAGCCTTGCAGATGGTCTAGTGGGTGTAGACTGATTTTCCAATACTGGGCCTTGAGATTACATTCGGTTTGTACGCCAGCATAAACTGATTTAAAGCATCTTTTCACAAATCATAAAGACTGCTATTTGTGTTCTTAAGGGTTAGTGTGTGTATGTGTTTAGATATTTTTCTTTGTTTAAACAGCATCTGTCTTGTTTAGGTTTTTTTGTATTTTTTACTTTTTTGTCTTTTTTACAGTTTCAGAGCCACAGAAGTGCCATTGCATTGATGCCTGTGAGAGCAGATGCAGAGCCCTGTGTGAAAAATGCATGTATTTTATGATTGGCTTTTTGCAAATATTCAAACAAATGTTATATGTGTTGTGGTGTTGTGTTACAAACTAATGCTGTATTAATTCTCTTAAGTAGTGTGTTAAATATAGTTTTAGGTTATAACAAAATGTTAAAATAGAAACTATGCTATGTAAGATTCTTTTTTTTAAAAAAAGGACTCACAGCGGAATAGCAGCCACAGGAGATCTAAATCTTTTAGAGAAAAAGAATTTATTGCTCTCTTATCAGAAGAAACGAAGTTCTTCCCGCCTTGAAGGCGCTGTTAGGATTCAGAGGAAGAAGTTGATGATGACCAGACAGAATCCTGTGTTTGAATGGAATTTATGCATCATGTATGAAGTGTATGAATATGCAACAGGCTATTGCTTTTAAGGGTTAATCCTTTGTTAATGGGTGTAGTTTTTCAGGCTCGTGCTGCCCAGAAAAAGGTACCCGGACATCCGTAACTCTTTGTCTCTATTGTCTCATATTGTCCTAATTCAAATTGTCCAAATTATTATTACTCTAATTGTATTACTATTTTTATAACCATTTTATTACTATTAAACTTTTAAAATTTTAAAAACATGTGGCTGGCATCTTTCACACCTCCTGTCTCTCTCTGGCAGAGGATTGGAAGTGCAGGGGGGACGTGTGTCTTGTATTGCCATTACTGCCTCTCCACGTCATCTTCCGTGTGCAGAGGCCTCGCCTCCTGTGCCAGAGGTTGTGTGAAGTTAATTAAGGAGTTGCTGTATTCTGATCCCCACATTGGAAACATGCCAAGCCTGACTAACGTTTCTGGAGAAGCAAAAATGGAAGTAAACAGGATCTTGGTGCAACAATACTTTAAAAGAGTTTGATTCTTGTCCTCTGATTGGAACTATTATCAAGATGCTGAAGTGCATATTCCTCAGCAAAAATCCATAATTTCCAAATATGAGTGTGTGCTATTAATGCCAATGAGTAGTTCCCATAGCTATATGTAGTCTCACTTAAAATGTAAGAAACAGCCCTTGGTACAGCTGCTGATGTTGTGCACGACAGTCTCTGTGGCCTGACTTGCACGTGCTGGCCCTGTCTTCTTCAGCATTTTTTGTGTTTTCCAGCTACTGTCTTAATTCATCCTGTCATTGCTGGTTCCAGATTTTTCAAATTAACATCTCAGTCACTTTGTCACTGCTCTTCTGTAAAGTCCTTGCCCTACAGCTCCAGTGAGTCCTGGCAAACCACTGTAGCTTCATACAAATGGGCACCATGGCTCCTTTTCACTTCAGAAGCAACCAGCGCTTTGTTTTGTTTGGAAATGATGCTTTTGCTCTGCAATTCTCTGTAATGGACTGTAATCCAGCAATTGCCTGACTTTTATCCCACTTTCAAAGCAGGAGTGTTCCAACAGAAATTGCAGACAGTCAGAATTTTTCATCTACCCTTAGCTAGTTGTATGCTTGAGAGCAGGATTGTGAGACTGGGAAATTAATCGGTCTTGAAACTTCACAATTAATCATAGCACAGCCAGGGCTGTGCTCAAGAATTTAAGAAAAAAATCCTTATGGGTATTAGGTGCCTGATTACCCCAGAAATCAAAGGTTGTGTATGTTCTAACTTTCCTGAACACATCTCTGAAAGCAGTTAATTTTATTGCTGATCCAGCTTTTCTGTCTCTTAGCCATATGACAACTACAAAAATTGATTATACGGAAAAGTAATGTTGGGAAAGTGCTTAATGCATTTTTAGCTGCTTCTAATGGGATTTAGCAGCTGGAAACAAAGAGAGCTGGCACTGTGTAATCAGGGCTGTTCTTAGACAGCTGTGTGGGAACCAGAGTATCAGGACTCTGAAATAAACCATCATTTTTTTCCTGTATTTTAAAATATGCAATATATGCAAGGAAGAATTTGAAAACTAGCTCTCAATTCTTGCAGCTCAGACAGTTAACTCAACAGTCAAATGGAATTCATTGTTAAATCCAGTTCTGTAATAACTTCTAGATGAAAATGCCCCTGGGTTCTGTGTGATTTTTTTAAAATATAATGCTTATGGCAGTTAGTACTGCCCATTTTTGAAAGGCCTCAGGTTTGGATTTAAATTCCATGCTACATTAATTTTTAAGCAGAACAAAAATGTAGTTATTTCTGCTCCCCTTTTCTCTTTATGAGCAACAATCCAAGAGACCCATTTTCCTATTTTGGAAGAAAGCAATTTTATGCATGTTTGTGCCTAGGAACTGCAGTCAGAAAAACATCTTGGTAAAGTGGCCCTTCCATAGGTTTTCTGTCTGAATAGTTCCTACACCCACTTAGATCCATTTACAAATCAAAAGCATAATTTTCAATGTAAGCACTGTAAGCTGAGTCTTGAATCCCCCTGTTACACCATGGTTCGTGTTTTGTCACTGAAGTTCCCCAAATAAGTTTATTTGGTGATGCCTAAAGGGGAATACAGTCCCACTATGTGGGGATGGAGTACATCTATTTGTCAGAGTTTTAGTAAAAAAAAAAAGTTATAATTTTTGGTCCTAAACTATTTAAGTATTTATAAGTATTTATGAGAAAAAAAAGAGGAATGTGTGACTAGAGTAAGAAGGTAGCAGTGTTTTCATACTATTTTTCTTATGGAAGGAAATTACCTTGGGGTAAAATCTAAGCAGTCAAATATGGGTCTCTGGTAGTACTTTGTGTTAGTGCCAGGTCCTGCTGACCCCTGTGGTAGTTTGTATTCAAGAAATTGCAGAATTCAGGGTCTAAGCAGGATTATTTAGGTGGAGGCCTATGGAACTGGAGCTCACAGTCACAAATACCCTTTCTATGATAATTTTAATTCTGCCTGCTTATTTTTTAACAAGTCCTGTGCCATTGGTTTGTAAGTGTGCCTCAATTTTCTGTGTTTCATTACATTTAAACAATGTATCCTTGGCCTTTCCTCAACTTAAGGTGAATTCTATGCCCTTAAAACAATTTCTAGAGCACAATTCATGTACTAGATTCCAAATTTAATCAAAACTTTTTGGAATTATACATAATCCTTTGTACTTTTCTTTCTGCTAAAGCTGTTTGCAAAGCTCTTGTAAAGCTGTTTTGACTCTGCTAGATACCCTGGTTATTTTTTTCATTTCAAATTGGTGTCAGCCATGCCACTGAGATAGCAGCAGAAAATGCTTGTTTTAACAGGGTTCATGGATCAAGAAGTTGAGCTCAAAGAAGATATCTTGGAACTTACTCTGCAATAGTGAAACTGAGAAGTCAAAATAAACCTCTTAGAAAATGGAAAATATTCCCAAGAGCAGTCAAAAATGTTACTGCTTTATCTTTAGGTGGAATCTTTTGCTGCCTTATGAAGTGGAGATCTAAATAACTGCATATTGTTAGACCCTAAGAAAGGTCACCTGGCACAGTCTGGGGAACCTGTTGAGTACGTTTAAGTGTGCCTGTGTGTCCAGGAAAGGATAAGGCATTATCCCTCACTATTCCCTTTTTCCTTATTCTCCACTTCAGACATAAAACACTGTGGTCACATCTCTTTTTGTACCAGAACATTTTCAAGGGATGCCTTTTTACTCTGAAGTTCTGTGAGTGACTCCAGCAGGCATCAGGGACAAAACTCTGCTGCTCTTTGGGAATGGTCTTCTGACCTGGAGAGCCAGACAAACACTGGGAAGAGCCACAGCTGCTCCCTCAGGGTGCCAGCCCCCACCTCTTCATTGGCTTGCAGTCATCACTTTTAATTTTGCAATTTCTGTAATTCAGTTTGCTGCTTTACAGATTAATCTGTGACTTGGAAGAACTAGACTTTCTGAAGAACAGATTCTTCAAAAGCATGCTTAAAAACTTAGGAAAATTTCAAGTTTTCATTTGCAGAATCTCCTTAACAACTGCAGTCCTGGCATAGTTGCTGTCTCTAGAGCTGTTAAGTTGATGCTGAAAGACTGATGAATTAAATCAGTCATATAAGGGATAGGGGCATAAGTTTTTTTCAGTGTTTGAATGGGATATGTAGTGTGAGGAAAGTGAAAAGACATCCTTGTGTGTATGCCTTTTATGAGCATGCATTTTTGTTGTTAGGGTTCAAAGGCTTTAGTAATAATTCAAACAGAATTTGTGATTTTTCTTCCCCTGAAGTGACACGAAGACTATGTTTCTCTTTTGGATTATATATATAAATATAATTGATTCTCTTGGGGGTGTTTTTCATCGCTGTTGTGAAAAACGCCAATCACTTGTTTTGAAAATTTTAAAAGTTTAATAGTAATAAAATGGTTATAAAAATAGTAATATAATTAGAGTAATAAAAATTTGGACAATCTGGATTAGGATAATATGAGACAACAGAAACAAAGAGTTATGGACAGTCTGGGTACCTCTTTCTGGGCAACATAAGCCTGAAAAAGGACACACGTTAACAGAGGATTAACCCTTAAAAACAATAACCTGTTGCATATTCATACACCTCATACATGATGCATAAATTCCATTCAAACATAGGATTCTGTCTGGTCAGTGTCAGCTTCTTCCTCTTAATCCTAATGGCATCTTCATGGCTGAGTGAGATGGGAAGAAGTTTGTTTCTCCTGATAATGGAGCAATAAATTCTCTTTCTCTGAAAGATTTAAGTGTCCTGTGGCTGCTATCTCAGTGTGAGCCCTTCTTTAAAAAATGTATCTTACATAGCATAGTTTCCATTTTAACATTATGTTACGACCTAAAACTATATTTAACACACTACTTAGGAAAATTAATACAGCATAACTTTCTAACACAACACATATAATATTCATTTGAATATTTGTGAAAAGCCAATCATAAAATATGCATTTTCACAGCTGTTAATTTTGGTGCTCTGGTCAGATGTAGTTTCTGAATACCTAGAGTTCCCCTGTGGTAGCAGAAAGTTAAATGAATGATATCATTTACTCCTTCTGTGCCAGTGCTATTGTGTGGGACTACTGTATTCTCTAAAATGAGCTTCCGGTTTTATCTTAGGTGTGGCTGTCCTTCCGCAGTGCACACAATGCCCCTGCTCTGAGTCCATTGTGCCATTTGTGTCTTACATAGATGCACCTAGACTGGGGAGTATGAATTGTAAAATTGCTTTTAAGGATTTTTAAATTCTTGAGAATAAAAGAAACACATTTGCAAATTATAATAGAAGCACCATATAGAATATGCACCATAATAGAAGACTCTGTGTGCATTCCTTACTTAGGATGGTTTGGTTGTTTGCAGTTCCCTCAGGATGAGAGTAACATTTTTGCCTCAATTCTTGTAATCAGATCTAATAGTATCAGGGTGTTTTTTCCAGTTCCCAGATTTTTCACTGAAGTGTGACATTTGAAAAGGAGATAGTGCTTTTGAGTTGTACTGACTGCTTGTCCAAACTCATCATCACATCCTGTCAGTGGCCCAGCCATTGCTCAGTGCTGGCTGATGCTGTGAACAGGAACAGGGGCAGATAGCAGATCACCACATCACATCAGATATGGTTGCTTGTGGAAGCAGGCAGAATGACTGGGGCAGAAAAACCCAGTCTGTAGAGACAAAATACTCATCCTTATGGGAATGCAAGAGAATTCTGCTTGAAAGCATTACTGCCTAAGGATCAAGTGCTCTTTACACTCTTTTTTGCTTTTCTACTCATTTGTTGGGTAAGAGAGATACAAGGGGTGTTATAGCCCTGTGAGTTGTTCCAGAGGGAAGGAACAGTGTGTTTTGACTGTGAAGTGAATACTTCCTTTTATTCTCTGTTGTTTTCTCCTATTCCTGGAAAGATGCACAAGTGTAACAGAAAATGATTTTCAAACCACGCTCTGTAATACCACACAAAGGTGCAACCCTGCTGCAGGATATGAGTGAAAACCAACTACTTACATGAGGTTTGGGCAAGGTTCCTATTTATTATATAAAATACAGCAGATTGCATTCTGTGATTGTTTTGATTGTATTTTGTAGCCTGCTATGGGAAGTTCATTTCAGCCATGCTGAAATATTTTGGGCCAGCAGTAACACTGTAAGTTGTGTGGGAAACACTTTCAGCTTTAGTCTATTGAGTCAGCACCTGCAGTATCTTTACCCAGTAAATGATGAGGCATAACCACATCAAGTTTAATCCAGCCAGCATGCAGTTTTACAGTCATACAAATATAGCACTGTAGGTTCTAGTGAGGGCTCACAAACTTCATATATATATTTTTATATATATAAATAAAATATATATACATATATGTAGGGTTTTCTGCATGTTTGTAAGTCAGTGATGAAGTGTGTGCTGCTGAGTCTATATTACTCCTGTTTCTAGCTACATGAAAGTTAATGTGAGTGTGGCCACTACACCAGAATCAGCTGTTGTGGCAGGGGCATCTGCAGAGAGGCTGCAGTGGTGTCATAGTACAGACTGGGTTAGTAGCCAGAGATTAATGTAATTTATGACCTACATGTGTTCCTAAATACTAATGGAGAATTTTGTCTCAAATCACTGGGCAAAGCATGTATTTTCTTGGAAATGAAGCTTTAAGGTAGAGCCCTATAATTAAATATTTAAAAGAGTCTTGGCTGTTGATTTGCAGTTTATGACATCTTGCAGTAGTGCAGAACAGCCTACAACAGTTCTGTAAGTCAGCAGCACCACTTTTGGAGGAAGACTGGGGTGGTTAAAGAACACTGGTACTTCAGGGAGAGTTGAGGCCAAGAGGTTTTTTAAAACACAGCTCATGCTGCAACACTTTATTGAAACAGTTCCCCTCAATTCTTGAGAAACTAACAATTCTGAAGGCATCTGTGACTCCTGTTCCAAACTCTCATCCCAAGACAATAATCAGTAAAGTCCTGGACTCCCAGCAGCCTGGGCAATATGTGAGTACTTTACAGGTGTAAGGATATTGTGAGGCCAGGGCAGAGCACAAGACAGTGTTGGTGCTGCACAAGGGCTGTGCACAACATGACCTCAGTGATTTTGAGCTGGGACACCATGGGTTGGTGTGTGCAGCAAGGAGAGTTTGCAGAGTCACTCGCAGCCATTTCTCATGGGAGCGCTGGGGACAAACATCTTCCATTTCCAAAGTGACACCAGGTCATATGTGGGGTTTTTGCTGTTAGTTAACTTGCTTGCTGGGGGCACTAGTTTATGAGCAAGGGACTTCTCTTGTCTCCAGCCAGCTGAAAAGCACTGGCCCTTCTTTCTGTGTGGTGCTGGGGTCAATAGTAGCAGGTGCTTCCAACACTTCTGGTGTGGTGAACCATAATTGAAGTGGGAAGCCAACTGATGAAAAAAACTCTTCTTACATCTGTCTTTTTGCTGAGGTCCTTTTGCTAGCTGCCATGGATGCCTTGGTAGTACCTTTAAATCCATTAAGTATTAAGCCACACAGTATCAATACCATGATTGTCTTTTGATCCACAGACCATTGCTTTTTTCCAGTTACAGAACCTAATATAAAGCATATGAAAATAGAAAACAAATCCTGCTGTCATCAGGTGAAATTAGATTAATGTTTCCTTTTTAGGAAATTCCAGATGGTCTGCAGAAAGGTCTTCCCTGAGACACTAATAATAAAGATTCAACACCTTCTGCTCTCTTTGAAAATATACACTCCTGAAATTAATTCCACCATTTTTCTCTTTAATGAATAGAAGCAAATTTTCTGAAGACCAGGAAGAACTTCTTGCTGCTGGTTTTGTATGGAATACTTAAATTTTATAAAATTGGGCAACTATTCTAACATGCATAGTTAAGATACATTTGTTCTGTACTAATCAAGACTCTCATAGTCCAGCCTTCTGTATTTTTTTCTACAGAGGTTATCAGAGCATGAAAACGAGTTCTGATTAACCTTCTGTCAGGTACTGCAAGAATAAGAACAAGCAAAAAAAGGACAGAAAATTCCAGCAATTCTCCTGAGTTATATGACCAGACAAAATCTGGATGGATGGGTTTTCTTCAAGCCAGTAGTTTGAAAAGACAGGCAAAGTTCACAGGGGGCAGAGGAAAAAAATCAACCCAAAAAAACCAAAAAAACAAAACAATATACATGCTGACTTTCAGAGAGAAATACCTCAGGGAATTAATACCTTTTAAATAAGCCTTTAACTGGACATGTAGCTTTCCACCACAGAAACTGAACATCTTTTCCAAACAATGTCTTTTCCTTTGTGTCAAATCTGTACCAACACAATAGTAAACACAGTGAATGCAATTTAAAAAGAATGAAAATCTTCATTATTACAATGAAATTAATGGAGAAGAGAAAGTAAATACTTCATATTTCAGTCAAATAATATCAGGGAACAAAATGAAGCAGTAAATGAATCAGGGTAAGTATTTCCCTTTTCACTAATAAAAAAAATCATATTTTTCAACATCTGTGAGAATTGCTTTCTTAACAAACACTTCCAATTATATGTGAAACAAGGCAGCTGCTCATTTCCAAAGACAGATAACTATGTATTTTTAATTTATGTTGTCACACAATCCCTTATTGCAGTACAATACAAAGGATGTTCTTGAATTTTTTCACATCAGACAGCAGCTGACAGCCACTACTATTGTAGGTTTAAAAACTTACTTTTTTTTCCATCTTGTCCCCAAGGAAATGTTTTGTTTCAGAGTCCGCATATGCCTTTCAAAATGTACCTTCAGCAATATAAGAGCTGGAATGGTGTTATTCATCCTTGGGTTCAAGGATTCCAGTCCAGAACTGTTACCCAAAGTTACCAGGCTACATTGAATGTGGCTTCAAGTGAAAACCATTCAGTTTTCCACTAATTGGAAAGTACACTGAAGTTTAAAGGAACTGCTTTTAAAAATGACTTTTCAAACCTCGCTCACACGGGGTCTGCTACTTGTTAGCATTCAAGTCAAGGCGAAATTATCTGTGCTTCCTTTGGCACAGAAGCTAATCCTCATGCATGGTTTGCATGGGAAGGCAGCCAGGCCCCGGCGCAGACAAAACTCCGCACGTATCCCCGGAGCGAGCGCTTGCAGGACGCCGGGCCCCGCGCCCTTCTCAGCAACGCCATAAATCTTCTGGAAGCCAGCAGCATAGGGCAGGCTGAGGCTGGGCTTTGCTGCTTCTATTTCCTATCTCATTGCAGTCTTTCAGCCAGAAGATGTGTTTGCCAAGGTGTACATAGAGGGAGCTGGTGGAGTTCCAGGAGTGAGCTTGTGCTATTGAATTCTGTCAGCACTGCAGCTTCACTCAGATAAAAAATGTTACCAAAGACAATAAACTTGCAAAGAATTGCAAAAGCTGTGTGATTTGCTGTTTTGTCAGGACCCAGGACATCCCTCTGGCTGTCCTGAGCAGCCAAGACCCCTGCCAGGGGGCTCAGAGACCCTGGCACAGAGCCCAGAATGCTTGTGGTTTTGATTATGACCCGTGGAGCAAGTTACCAACCTTAGATGAAGATCTGCAAGCCATGAAAAATTAAGTAGAATGATAGTGAATTTATCATGAGGTGAAAAAGTAGATTTTGGGGTTTCTAGAATGGAGGTTCAGGAGGCAAGATGGAGGGATCTGGGCGTGTCCTGCCTTTCTCCTTCTTGGCCTCCATCTTCTGCTGTGATGTTGGCACTTTTAGATTGGTTTAGAGTAGAAGCTCACTGTCTAACAGAGGTGATGGGTATTGGAAAGTAATTGTAAACACTATACACGTAGTTTTTAGTATAAAGACATAACACCGCCCCAGGGGCAGGCAGAGTGCCTGGACTGTCTTGCTGAGCAGACCTCGGCAGGGCAGGAGAAAGAATTTTATGGACAAGAAACAATACACAACCTTGAGACAGAGAAATGAAGAGCCCTGACTCCTTCTTCAAGTGCTGGGCTGGGAAAAGAGACTTTGTAACACATCTCGGGGTCACTGACCAGCGAGAGATCCCGACGCTGTTTGGTTTGGTTTTGTGTAAGAATGAGGCAGGTTTTAGGACAATATTCAAATGTGACCAGCATTAATTATTTTTCAAGACTGTAGAAAAATTATTGTGTACAGAAATTAACTCTTAAACCCATCAGAGCTGGTTTTATTTTTAGATTTTTTAGGGAGCACATTTAAACCTAACACAACTAGAAGATTTTCCCCTGATTTGATGTGCACAAACTCAGACCCTTTATATCTGAGAAGAGAATCAAGAGAAAGATATACTCAGTTGAAAGAGAATTAAGCGTGCAAAATCTTTCTTCCTAAAGGTAATTTTTCTCCTGGGCTTTCTTCTCTGTGAGTCATGAACATGTGCAGCTTTTCCTTGCTGTGTGAGTTTTGGTTGTTAATGACAGGAGCCACAGACATCAGAGAAACTTGTACTGTCAATCTGTATTTCCATTTCAGCCCTCTCAGTTGTCATTGTAAGTTGAGAGTCTTATCTAGATTTTACTATGGCAGGCTAATACCCCTGAAACCAAGTGAAGAGGGAAGAGCAGGGTCAAAGTGTGTATGGAGCTGGAATAGAAAAATTCCATAGCTATTTAACACTGGCAAAAAAGAATACAAGGATGGGTTTTCCTTAATTAGTGTGAAAAGTACCTGCATCAGTTCCATCATAGCATTTGAAATACATGTCACCAAATCCTGAAATTGGCTTATAAATTGTGAGGAAGTTTACTTTTTTCTTGCTTGTGATTTTGCCTGTACAGTTTAATAGTTTTATTGAGACATTTCCAAAATACAAAATATTGGGACAGCTTTCCAAAATACAAAACACCTTTTTTTTTTTACAGTTTAGCTTATGCACAACGATTGCTTCCTAAACAATAAACAGCAGAAATGTTCTTCCTAACGGATCTACTATTGATCCTTCCCAAAGTATCTTAAGTAGATAATTAACACAGGGTAATTAGAAGTATCTTCAGTCTCTGTAATTGTACAGCCTATAATTTTTCATAGTAATGTGATTAATTTTATCTGAAGTTGTTCAACACATATCTTTGGAACACTTTAATTTGCATGCCTGGTTGGTACCCGCCTTCCCTTGGTTTCCTTCATTTTGTGGGATGCTCAATTAGTCACAAATCTGAACAGACAGATTCAGGCAGACTCACGGTTTGGAGTACCCCTTGCTCACTGAAATCCTTTATAGGACTTAGAAAGCACAGTATCCTTAGAGCCAAACCTCCAGTGCAGCAACACAGCCCTCAATTTACAGACAGCACACCAAAAGGGAGCAATTCCATGGTCATTACTTTCCAGCAAAAGCATCTGTGAAGATGGAGGGATCTGTCAGCCATGTGTACGTTTTTCCACTGCTTTACAGAAGGCTCAGGATATTGACATCCCTGTTCTCCCCATCATGGGCGTCTGTGTGTTCTCTGGAAAAGCCTAACCTCTCACTACACCTGCTAATTTTAGGCCACGGTGCTGCAGGAATCTGAAATTGTGCGGGTTTGGCTCAGCAGAATTGACTTCTGAGTAACAGCTGTATTCTAATGTGTTACATGAAAAGATGCAGTTTGATAATATTCATATAATAAAATGTTTTATGAGTAAGCTGTTCAGAGATTAGCACCCTTTTTCTGATAAAATTGCTCAGTGAATGCAGATGAGAAGTATTTCATTTGCTGACCTATCTACATTGTTGCTGTCTAAATGTTTTAACAGAAATACTCTTAATAAGAACTTATTTCCTAAGTGACTGTCAGTCTGGTAACAATCCTAATTCAAATCATATAGAACACTGGGCCATGTTCTGTATTTAGCCTGGCAGGAGGCTCCAGCTGAGAATAAGGTGGACAGAAGTGTTTTGATGTTGTCACTGTACTGGCTGAATTCTGGGCTAGATTGGGTCTCCTTGCTCTAGGCCACAGAGCTCAAGGGTCTAAAGTCGTAACTGTATCAAATTCAGAATACATGGAAGAAAAATTAAACTTACCAGAGCTTGGCACTAACGTACAATGCTTTTGTCATGGGGTCAAAAGTCGCTTTTGATTATATTTTTGATAACTCTTTGTGATAAACTGTGTTGCCCAAAGAGAAGTCCATTTGTGCATGAGAAAACAAATTGTTCCAGCCATGACTCTTCAGAAACGTCTTATATTCTGTGCCAGCTCCTGCATTCCCCAGGCCTTTGATGCTCATGAATCATTTCAGTAAATCTTATTCCTTCTGGCTTTATTTGATTATTCTGTATTGAGATGTATCATAGTGGACAAATATTGTGCTATTTCTTTGTCCAGTGGTCATTTTCTCTCTGCTTTAAAAAATCAGTGAATTTGGTTTTCCTCTTCCATTAGATCATGTAGTGAAGCTTTTGGATATTTCTTAAGCATCATAATTACATTTTTTAAAGTTCCTTTGTCACATTAGTTGCTACACACATGTTTCTTTCCATGTTATTTCTAATCCACCCTATCAGAATGATCACAGGTCGAAGTATCAATGAATGAGATGCTGAGGATTATTGAGCACAACAGTAGCCAAGAAACTAGCCAGGCTTCCAGTGAAAGACTGAAATACCAGACTTCAGTATAGAGAGACACTTCTCTTGGACATTTTTAATGTTTGCAGGGCGCAAAGATTGGGGTATTTCATTTGTCATCTCCAAAAGTCTCTTGTCAACTAGATTATCTTCTTTTAATTTATATCAGTTCATGACTATTCTGATGAAGACTGAAGACATAATAAAGACAAAAATATAAGGTTCTTTTTTACAGAGTGTTTTGTTCACAAGAAAGGGTGGCATGGATTGTATACCCTAGGGCACCCTATAACAAGTTCTGTATGAAATCTGTGGCATGGACAAGAAGCCAATTGAATACATTGTTTCTGTGGCTTTCTCTTCCTTTTGGCAAGGGATGTGTGAAATTCTCACCTGGCAGAGATCCAAAAGGTGAGCATTATTAGCAAAAAGGTGGCTGTAAATAGCTGAGGCCTTCATTTCCCAACCCAGGTTGTGCAACTTTACTGTCAGAAGACTGAGCTTGTGTGAGGTTTGTGATGTAGAGAGAGTTATTGGAAAGTTTTTACTTTCAAGTGCTGATAATACTTCTGATAGTGTCCAAGACCAAATTCAGAACATGTTCTGATACAACATCACCACCACCAAAATAACCCAAACTTCCAAGAGGATGCATCTGAGTGGCACTGTGACTTGCACATGAATGGCTGTCAGCAGATTTGAGTCAAATTTCCTTCTCAGTTACCCAGCTGAACTTACATATCCATCACCACTTGGACACACACCCTTCTGGGCTGGTTCCTGGTGGCAGTCCCTCCTAGTTCCAGAAGTACACATTGGGATTGCCTCTTGCCCTAGGGAGACTCAGGCTGTGGATGTGGGGTGGTTTTCAGGGACTGGATCTGTAGTGATCAGCTGACTCCTTTCTGATCCTTTCATTGATACTGCAGTCCACTGCACATGGCATCACATCCACATGACAAATCTGGAACAGAGCTGGCTTCCCTGCTATCATTAACTGTGGTTCATCACGATGCTTCAGCGGCCTGCCAAGCTCCCCAGTAGTAATGGGATAAATATATCCTGCTGAAGCAACAACACGAGGGTAAGCAGCAACTCTATCTTGCCATTTCAACTTTACACTTTGGAAAAGGAATGACTGTTCTGAACAACTATCACAGCAATTGCTGATATTAGCCTGAGCTGTTGATGGTGACAGGGTTTTCAAAGGAGACTTACGGCATCCCAGTGGATTCACATTTTATGTATGTCAGCTCGCAAATGGTTGGAACTTCCTTTTGGCATTACAAGGGATCAGTAGTAAAGAAGCTACATAAGCAAATTTCTCTCTTGTAGTTGATGCAATTGATTTTTCAGACAACCAGGCCCGAAGTACACATCTAATGCTTTCAGTGCTAGGTTTTTTAATTCATTTTCATGGAACAGCTTCCTTGGGTTTGTCCAGGATTTATATTGATAGAAATAAAGGATACCAAATCAGGTTCCAAAAAGTGACCATCAAAGAACTCAATGCTGTGGAAGAAGAGCTAAATACTTATCTCTACTTATCTCCCAAAGTCATACCAACAAGTCAAAATAATTTAGTTTGACAGGAAACTGTTGTGGTACCTAACACAGAATATGTATAGCCTCAAGCACGCACTGTGGGAAATCTCTAGTGATTACACTTGTGGCATTGAGAGCAAAATGTGTCCCCTGCATCTTTAAGAGACCAGCAGCCTTGGAACAACAAATTAGCCTCAGTCTGCAGTCTGTATGTTAAATGAATGAAATTTTATCATACTTCCTCCAAGAGTGCAGATAGCATGGGTAGATGTAGGGTGAACCTGTGCTACTCGTTAGTCGCTCAGGGATGACACCTTCTGTGTTTTGCTTGCTGCCATTGTACATTAATCTACTTTACAGTTTTATGTCAAATACTTTTTTGAAATCCAAGTAGATTATGTCCATTAATCACTTTGCCCAGTCTGTGTTCCTTGTGATGTCATCTCTTATTAATATCTTTAGGATCTTGCCTACCACCAAGGTCAAACTGGTCTATAATTTCCTTGCTCCACCCCAGGCCTTTTTAAAGAGGGTTGTGTTTGCCTTATGGTGTCCTTCAGCAGCTGCTTTATTTTCAGAAGTCTACTAAGAATCTTTCACCTGATTTTTATGGTTTTGATTTCAAAGGTTTTCTAGAAGTACTGAAAATGTTGCTTTTAGTTGCTTTAGTTGGCCCTTTTGGTGTTAAACCTGCACTCTTCACTGCTAGAATCTTTCCACATGTGGCACCATCTCATCTTCTTTCTACACAGAAAGTAGCTCACTTCAGTTTTCATTTACCTCTTTGTAGTGTAAGGTTTCTAACTGCAAATCAAAAAGCCTTCATCCTTTTCTTTTTTTTTTTTTTTTCACTTCTGCAAACATGGTGATTCTTTTTATGCTCAAGTGTGAGAAACATACAGGATTGCTTGGGCAATACAAATATCCTTGATTAGATTCTGTTTTTCAGGAGTGGAAACAAAAAAAAGCAACCCAACTTGTATTGATAACTGTCTGGCTCTCATTGTATCCTGTCTTCTCTTTATATACCCATCAAGTTTGAACGAAGTTCATTAGAGGACAGACCATTTTACTTTGAAGCCTTCAACACATCCCAAGCATAGTCAATGGAATTTAAAAAGCAAAAAGAAAGAAAAATTGCAGCACAGTAAACAACTATATACAGATTACAGGCTAAAGCTGATTGAGATGAGGAAAAGTTATCAGACAGAAATAATATTTTAGTACATTCTGTAGGCAAAGTCTTTGTCTAGATTGGAGTAATTACAGTTGAGTCATTGAAAGTGGTGTCCAGAAAGTTAATTAAATAAACCCTTGCCAATGGCTTTAACAGAAATCCGAATGGGCTAAAACAGCTATCAGCAGCAAGTGTTGTACCTATCATAATTAGAACCAAGGCTTGGCTACTGTAATGAGTCACAGAGAGAAGTCTTGACTTCATTTCATCAAGTGTCTGTGTGACATGACAGTAAACACTTCTAATAAGGATTTCACTGGAAGTCCTTATTAGAAGTCCTTCAAGAGAACAAAAACACATTAAAAATAAACCATGGAAATTTGATTTATTTATTCTGAAGGAAAACATCTTGCTGTTCTAAGCTTTCTTACCCTGATAATTTCCATCAGTGATATGAGTTTATATATATTTGACTTGGTTTAGATTTGGATTCTCTAGTTCTGAGCGAGATTGCCCATTGATATTGTATGCAGGGCAGTGCAGATGAGGGCACAGAACATGCCATGTACATGGTGTCAGCATTCTCAGCATGCAGCATAGCTTCAAAGGCATGTCACAAATTAAGATCATGTTTAACTTACTGTTGTCTTTGCTGATGCTTATGAAATTTGCCACTAGCGTTACAGCTTTTTTTTTTTGGTTTTGACACCCAGTCTTTTCATGAAGGAGTTTATATACATGACTTGGTCAAGGATGCAGCATAATGTCTGTAGCTTTTGAAAAAAAATGTGGGTTTTTACCAGCAGTAACTACCAATATGATGCAGAAGGGGGCATGAGTGGAGTTCTCAGCCCTTTGAGGGACAGGGAAATGTTTGGGCAGGAGTGGGAGCCTTCAGTGGATCAACACTTGGTGCAAAGCTCGTGTTGCAGACAGGAGTTTGGCTCTTATCACACACACAATTAGGAGGAGCGAGGACTTAAAAGCAGGAGCAAGATCCATCTCACAAGGTGTGGCAAAAAGAGTGTCTTTGAGAGGCTTCCAACCTAATGAGGGCAGCTTGAAACTGCTAAGTTACTCTATGATGGAGAGCAAGCATACAGTGTTTAATCTCATGGTGCACCATGTTTAGACTGATTTCAGAGAGGCCACACACTTAAGCTGAAGTATAAATAAGAACCATGCCAAAACTGAAACCTAAGATCCCTTATTTTTTCTTTTTTTTTTCTCTTAAAGAAATGAGTAGCTATATTTTCTTTTCCTTTCCTTCACACAAATAAAAATGACCACCTGAGAAAGAGAGGGCATAAACAGCAACTCATGCATTTGCATAGTATTCGCTTGAGGAGCAGAAAAAGGGGCTTCAATCCCTCACGTTGAACAAGCTCAACACAGTAAAATCAGTAAGTTCCCAAAGCTGCTCTATCACTGCACCCATCAGAGGGCAGCAGAAACTGCAGAATGGGCCACAGATGCTGCTTCGTTGCTTTTAATTTCACACTCAGGAAGAAAAAAGAAACAATAAAGAGAAAAGAAAAAAGAAACAATAAAGAGAAAAAAAAGAAAAAGAGAAAAAGGAAAAGAAAAAGAAAAAGAAAAAGAAAAAGAAAAAGAAAAAGAAAAAGAAAAAGAAAAAGAAAAAGAAAAAGAAAAAGAAAAAGAAAAAGAGAAAAAGAAAAAAGAGAAAAAGAAAAACACTTCAGAAGCACTTCTGGTAAAAGCCAGATTGATGCCTCATTTTAATAGCTTTGAAGTGGTCTCGTGCAATTCTGAGCACAACAATTTCCAACAAAGCAGTGTAACTACCTGTTGGTGAGAGCAGCTGTTCTGCATGTGGTAGTTGGAGCATTAGCAGTGAGGATGAGGCCATGTTAGTATAATGGTAATTAGGGCAAGGATATGGATAGTCATTACAATGACTAAACAAAAGATTGTGGTAGAAGAAAACCAGACTGTTTTTTTAACAAATTAATGTTTGGTAGCATGGAACTTTGGATAAATGCCTTCAAATAACAAGGAGAAAAATATGTTGCAGTTTGCAACAGGGATATAGAGGTTTGTAGTGACATTCAAATGACACCTGTTGGAAAATAAAAGGATTATTTCCTAATTTACAGCAATCTAGGGATTTCCAACACTAATGCATTTTCAGAAGTTGCTTCCACAATAATAAATGAATGGCATTCAAAAACAATAAAAAGCTAGAATTAACATGGGATACAGAGACTGGCAGCCTAATGATCTCTCCAAATGTCTACTGTGTCATGCAGAAGGTATGAAATTAGTGGCAATAGTTTTTATCTGTAGATGACACCTTGTATTAAGTTGGGAGTAGCAAGTAAATATAAATAAATGATGCATTTTCTTGCTACTTAGCTGAGTTATTAACAGTATTTTGAAGTGCCGGAAGTAATTGTCCAAAAGTGGGTAAATCCAGTAAGGTTACTCTGAAATAAACATTGAAAGTATTTCTGTGAGTAAAATTTTATTACTGTGCCAAAGAAGCACCCATGAGGAGAGGGCTTTAAAAGGATGGAGACAGGAGCAGAGCCAAATGCCGGAATAATCTGTGGATTGCACACTAATCTGGACAGCTAGTTCATCTGCTTTAGGAACTCCATGCAAATTCTCACCCAAATCTGATCTGCTTTCCCATCTGAAGAATTTTTGGTGTATAGTATGTACAGGCAGAGTCCTGGAAATGGCACAGAAGCCTGTTCTGGCAGCTGTAAAGGCATGGAAAGCAGTTAGTTGAGATGATTCAAGCAGCCTCTCTTCACTTCTTCCCTCAAGCTAAACCACAAATCAGAACTCAAGGAGAAAAAAGCAAGAGATCCTTCCTTGGAGATAAGAAAGGTCTGTTTTGCAGAGGGTTTCCAATCCTTACTGCTTCAGGAGTGTACCACTGACTCGTGGTTTAGCTGACCTTGTTTCTTTTAAAAATCACATCCATCATCACAGAGCCTTCGTGCTCTTTGTGTTGGATCAGGCAGGTGAATTCACCTCTCCATCCAAGGCAGAACCTCAGTGATCTCCCAAACTAAGAAAAATGCACAATATTATTACAAGGGGCAAGGATTTGAGGAAAAAAAACACTAAGGCATGCCAAACGGTAGGGTTTCTGAACTGTGCTTTTTTGAATTTTTAAAATATATTGAGAATGTGTAGTGCATGGGGTTGAGGCAAAAGTGCATCTAAACCAAATTTAGCAGAAACTGTGTTTCCACAAGAAATGTTGTTCTTTCTTACAGAATTTGTCCAGATCCTGTGAATTTAGGAGGGAGACTCCTCTATGTGATTTTGCTTCTGGTAAAAGGCAGGAGCTGGCAGTTCACTCTTCCTTCTGATTGCTGACATGAGTGAGAACTAGGTGGCAAGTGACATTATTTCTCATAAAAGCAGGATGAAGTCCAAAGACTCTGCCAATAAACAGTTAATTCAGTTTGCTGATGTGTTTTTTTCCTCACACAGTGGTGCATCACACTGCTTTGAATATTCATTCCCTTCGCTTTCAGCTCTGCATAAATGAGTACACCAGTTTTCACTGTCTGTAATTTATGTAATTACCTTTGTCATTTGGATGAGATTTAAGAAGATGAAAGGATTGAAGAGAGGATAAGGGGTATTTTTCTTAAAGTTTTAACAATAAAAGTAAACCTGTGATTTTAGTAAAGGAAAACCACAGACATTCTTTGTCATCACACTCAAGGGCAGCCCTTGGAGGCTGCAAGCAGAACTAGCAAGGATGATGTTGTCAGTGCTATCATGAGTGGAAGAAGGAGAAGCATGTAGAATTATTATTTCCCCTGAAGACTCAGAACACAAAATAGTTTAAAGCTGATTATGCTTTAGTTTTTTTCTCAAAAGGATCTGAAAGACAAATAGAAAGCAGGCCTTGGGCAGCAGCATTTGCTCCATAAATGACACTCATAGATATTGGTAAAGCATCTTACAAATGTATTGGACTTGCACCTTGTGCAACCAGTGCTGATTTTGCATACTTCTAGGTCCATCTAAAATCAGGTTTGTATCATTTTAGTTATTATTTTAATAAAAACTGAAATAGCCATGCTAGGTAGCCCCTGGTGTAAATACTGCTGTAAATTAATAACAGTGATTAGATTAGCATAAACAATTCTCTCATGGAAGGATATTGTTAGCTCAGCACAGCTAAGCTAATAGGAATTTTCTGTATTGGAAAAACCTTTGAGAAGTGTGAGGAGGTCCTGGAGGAAAATGTATCTTCAATCCTTTCACAGTCCCTATCAGGGACTGTATTTTACAGCCAATCCTCACTCAGTGTTTCATCAGCATTTCCTCATTACTGTTAATCCTGTTGACTCCACTGTCCTAGGAACTCTTGGCAAAGAATCCAGCAAGCAATTTGCTTTATCCAGGTCTTAGACTCAATGAAGCTGTTTGTGAAATGGTCATCATTTGTGCTGCCTCTCTCTTAGCATCTTTGATTAGACTCATCTGATCAGTCTGTAACTGGACATATGCAGGCCATTGATGATGCTGACACAGGCAACATAAGGCAGAGAAGAGTGGGGAAAGGGATGAAACAGACCTACAGGGAGAAATTGAGAATGAAGAAGAGGAATGACTGCAGTTTGTGAATTTGTAAACTTTCCTGCCTCAACCTTAAAACTTAAAATTGAATGTATTTTAAATCCAATACATAATAAATATATTTCTATCACTGCCTCATGTTTCTTAATTCCTAGTTGGTCACAGAGTTTTGTTCCTGAAGAAGTTTGTCTCTCACTTTCAAATAAATTTGTATGTCACTAAGTACTTCATAGATCAGAAGTCAGTAGGGGTTAGGAAAATGTATACCAGGGCCTTTAATTTCTTCATGGTTAAATGAACAGTAATGAATTCAGAGGCTAAAAAAGCAAAATAAAAGGAATTATCACTTGAGGTGGAAGAGTTTTTACCCATGCAATAGATACACAGGTACAAAGACTATGACAATCTTTTCTCTTAGCCTCTCAGAAAAAGTGTTTTAAAAGCGAATGCTATTTGTGGCAGAAAAGTGGACAGACTTTTTTTTTCCATAGAAATTTTTTTAGTAATTTTTTTTCCATAAAAACTTTTTTTTTCCAGACAGTTCTTTTTTTTTTCCATAATATCTATTATCTTCTACCAACATGGACAGATATTACTGTTGATCCTGTACTTCTGAGTTCACTAGGCAGGGTAATTCCAGTGAATCAACCCGCGAGACCCACAGGCATGGACTTTCTGGCTTTTTAGCAATTTTCCAACTGAAAAGTTTTCTGGAGTTGTTCTATGAAACTGCACTGTCTCCCCCTAGTGACTGCTTCTGTCTGTCATCTCAGGTTTAACATGGAATTCTCAAAGGCATTTTTGACAGCTTGTCTTGCAGTCTGGTACCAGCCCATCAATGCCCCAGCACTCGGCTGCTTCTATTGTGCCTGTAAGGTTTGCAGTGTTGGTACTGCAACTGTTAGTGGGGCCAAGTCAGGTTTAGGAATTCAACTTGCAGCACAACAAAATCCAGCACTGTGATATTCCAGCAGTCCTTGAACCAGGGAGTAGAGGCACCCCATGGAGCAGGTGCAGCCTCTGGATTTGTTTCAGTGTCAGAGTTAACATCAAACCAAAGGACCACACACTGCTGGCCAGCAGATGCCAGGTTCCATAGTTCAGAACATTGAAACCCAAAGTGTTTTAATTGTGATTTTGAATTGCAAAGTGGGTGGCAGACATCTGCTCTCACCCAGGAGCCCTAAGTTTGCAGTTCAGCAGGTAACACCTGCTCCATTTACTCCACTGATTTTAACTCTTTGCCATCTGGGTCATACACCCAATTTCTCAGCATCCTGCTGCATTAGTACTGAGTGTTGTTTTCCTGTATCTGTTACTAGAAATTTTACTGTTGACAGGAACCAATTGGAATCTGAATGTATGAGCTGTTATTATGTCTGCATTGATAGGATTCCATTTGCTGGATTTCAGTCCTGCCTGACTTAGGGCTCCTGCAAATTAGCCACCTGAATTGGCTTGAATTGGGTAATTTTCTGGTGTCCCCATCCACCCCAAGGTTTTGTAGTGGATATGGCTTCATGCACATGGCAGAGGGGATTTGAAAGAGATAAAGGATCATTTTCCCCTAGCTCCTTATCACAGGCATCACTCTCTGTATTTCCATTTCTATTTCCTTCAGGAGATGTAATTAGTTTTTTAATCCAGACAGTGCTGGGAGATTAGCTGTCTGCTTCAGCATCATCTCTACCTTTTTTTCCAATTTTTGTTTTTTCTCAATTTCTTCCTGTAACTGTTTCTGCACCTGCCTCAGTATCAGTAATAATTCAGCTGCTTTCCTTCCTTTCCTGGCCTCAGAGAAAAATGCTTCCCTGTCTCTTCACACTCCTCCTCTCCAGCCACATTTTGTTCTAATTTGTCCATTTGATATTGGTCCTTGAGACTCAGTAGAGAATTAACTCCGTGTTGAGAGAACAAAAGTCAGACAAAGGTTGCCTAACCTAACACCACCTTCTTGACTAGGCCATGGCACTAAGTGCCACATCCAGGGCTGCTGACTCCACCACCTCCCTGGGCAGCCCACCCCAATACCTCTTTCTGTGAAGAACTTTTTCCTCATGTCCAGCCTAAACCTCCCCTGGTGCACCTGAGGAATATGTCCTCTTGTCCTGTCATGGGTTGCCTGGGAGAAGAGACCCACCTCCACCAGGCTACACCCTCCTTTCCAGGAAAGAAGTGTGAAGAACAGCCCTGCCAACAGCAACCTGAGAGCAGGACGAGGAGGAGCAGGAGGAAGATGAGGTAGAGTATGATAAGGTCTCCCATATATAATATATTATATTATAATATATAAAATATATAATATAATATAATATAATATAATATATTATAATATTATATTATATATTATACTAAAACTATACCAAAGAAAGAGAAGGATACAGACAGAAGGCTTAACAAGAATGATAATGAAAAACTCGTGACTGACTCCTCAGTCTGACACAGCTGATGGTGATTGGTCATTAAGTAAAAACAATTCACATGAAACCAATTAAACATGCACCTGTTGGTAAACATTCTCCAGCCACATTCCAAAGAAGCAAAACAGGGAGAAGTAAATGAGATAATATTGGTTTTTTTCTCCGAGGTTTCTCATCTTCCTAGGAGAAAAAACCCTGGTGAAGGGATTTTTCAGAAAATATGACAGTGACATGCCTGTGTCTGCCAGGCTGCTGAGAAGTCACTCTTGGCACAGGCAGAGCTGTCTTTGGCCCAGGTGTCCGAGCCTGGCAAAGGTGGGGTTGCAGGGGAGGCCTGGGAGAAGAGGGAAAAGGCTACAAGGGAGAGTGAGGAGAGAGGACAGAAGTGTAAGGAACATCCCTGCCAACAGCAACCTGAGAGCAGTATGAGGAGGAGGAGCAGGAGGAGGAAGATGAGGTGCTCCTGGCACCCGAGCAGGGATCTGTGCATCTGTCACAGAGCTCCCATGTTGGAGCACATGGACACTTCCCGAAGAACGTGTTGCCCTTGCAGTGCCCCTGCAGCAGCAGGTTCATCCTGAAGCATTACAGCCCTGGGAAGGGGTCCCATGCCAGAGCAGGAGACAAGTATGATATGATGAGGATGGAGCAGCAGAGAGGAACAGGTGGAGTGTTCCCCTGCATCCTGGCTCCCAGGGAAAAGAGATCAGCACCTTCCTCTCCACCTCCCCTCCTCAGCAAGATGTAAAGAGCAGTGAGATCACCCCTTGTTCTTCTCCAGATTAAACCCTCATGGTCCCTCAGTCACTCCTCGTAAAGCAGCCCCAAGGCTGAGCCCTGGGGAACATCCCTGGTGTCTGTCCCCAGCTGGATGTGACTCCATTCCCCACCCTCTCTGGGCCCAGCCCCACAGCCAGTGCCAAGACCTGCCATTTTTACCCAGCAAAGAGCACACCATGAGCAGTCAGTTCCTCCAGGAGGTTGTTGGTAAAAACAGTGTTAAAGCCTTGACTAAACTCCAGGGAATCGAGACTCTCAGCCTTTCTCCCATCTGCTGAGCGGGCCCTCTGGTGCTGGGAGGAGATCAGGGTGCTGTAGCAGGCCTCACATTTAGTACCTCACTGCCTTCCTCCTCCTCCTTTGTCACTGTCACTTTTCCCCCACTAAAGGCTGAAGGTTCTCCTGAGCCCTCCTTTTGTTGCTAATGTTGTTATGGAAACAGTTTATATTGTTTTTTTAGGGCACTGGCATCGGCCCTTCTCATTTCCTCTCTGCCTAACCCACAAAGGCTGTGTAGTCTTCCCAAGTGGCTGTCCCTTCTTCCAAAGGTTTTAAACTCTCTGGTTCCATGTGAGTTCCACCTGAGTTCCATCCAGAGCCCAAGCTGTCACTGGGGGGCTCTGGTGACATCAGAGGGGACAAGTGCCCAGCTGCCCCATGCAGCTGCAATGCAGCTCACATTTGCCCATTTTCAGCCTGTGCTCAGCACTCCAAACCTGCCTAGCTCTGAAGAGCAAAAGGACTGTGTGTGCAGTGTTCATGAGCTGACCTTTCTGAGTTCAGGTGTGTGCAAAAACAAATTAGAAAATGAAGAAGGCGTCAGGAAGTGCTGCGTTATCCAGTCACGTACTGTTGTGATCTCCACTGAGAGATTACTGCAGTGTATTGGAAGAGGAGAAGAGTAAATGTCAGATCTTGAAAAAGAACATCCTCACCCTATCTTCAGAAAGTTCATTTTAGTGAAAGGAGTCATGAACTGAAAAGCATTAGAATGAATGGATGGTCCAGTAGTTGGTCTCATTAATCAAATCCCCCTCTCGGTGGCAGTGGCTGTAAGTGACTTTCAGCACTAGCTGTGTGCTGCAGGCATGAAAACAGAGTTTGGATGACTGCTTTAGCTGCTTTTATAGATTTTATAATGTGTTTTAAGAAGAACATGGGTCTTGAATTACTAAATAAAAAGACATTAAGTAAAAAAAGAATTTTGCCTGTAACCAGCCTTCACTTTACCTTTTTTGATTATATTTTTTCTATTTAGCTGTCTTATACATGGTCTCACCTGAAAACCATATTAGAAGATAGTTTCAACGTCCTTTGTTAAACTGATGTTTGTGCTATGTACTTTGCAATCTGTGTCAGTACAGTACATCACATAAATCATCCATCCTCTGCTACCTGGGTGCTTCTGACAGAAATGGTGGCGTGCAATGACATTTTCAGACACTTTCAATAAGGTGCATAAAATCATTTGTTTATCTGTTCTTTCAGTACAAGATTAAGGAAAAAGCTTAACATGGGGAAGCATTTTTACTTTGAGCTTTTGATTTGTCTGTGTTAGCAGTGGAAAGTAAACACAACTTGCATTTCTAGCATGTATCCAATTCTGAGCATTTGGAGACAGATTGGTACTCTTGGAGAAGTTCCACTCATTTATAGAAATTCAGTTCTGAAAAATGTCTCAATTATTAGGGAGAAAGGCTGAGGCCAGTTGCTACACAGACTCTTCTGAAATTGGATGAGTGTGCTTGGCCATGTCTCCCAAGCCCCAAATCAGGAGCAGAGGTCCAAACAGGGTGCAGTTTAGCTTTCTCCTTGGCCACACATCCATGGGTTAATTTCTCAGGTTCCCCAATTTAGGTGTATCAACTGTGATTGAGCAATAAATAATAAGCAATAAATAATAATCACTTGCTCTTTGGCAGCAGTTTCACAAGGAAAGCACATTGCCAAAAGACAGCATTGCCTCAGTTTCACAGGTGAGAAGCCACTGAGGGCAGAGAGCAGTCAGTGAGAGTACAGTCTGCATTTCTTGATCCAGACAAGAGGATCATTCCCCAGTCCTAATGCACTGTCTGTGTTTTTCTGCAAAAAGTGCTGGCAATGCTTTTTGTGCTGTGCACCTCTGAAGAGCTTCATGTGTGCTCACCCCTAATTTAAGCAGTCTCTTGACAGAAACAAGAGAGCCAAACTCTGAAAAGCTTTGTAAGCTGCCAGTGCTGTCTGGCTGCCTCGTCCTCCTGGACCACATCAGTATGCTGGATCAGCTTCTGGAGCAAAAATTCTTCCTTTTATGAGGAATCATACATGTGGTTGCAGAGTTTGTTCCCTTTTCCCTGACACCTTGAGGCTGTAGCACAGTTTCCCATGAACTGAAGTGGAATCCAAGGCAAGACATAAAGCATTTATGCAGTCTGTGTGTTCCTCAACTCTCTTCTGTGTTTTATTTCTCTTTCAGTTTTTCTTGATGTTTCTGACTCCTTGCAAAAAATAGTTTCTCTTCAATAAAAGAAAATCTGATGGTAGACTGAGACTCAGGAGTTCCCAGCTGTATGGTGTCAAGAGAAACTGGGCATACTGGGTCATCATGGATGTGATACTTGTGAGAGACTGAAAACCTGAAAGAGTTAATGTAAACTTGAAGGAGTTAACGTCTCAAACACCTCACAGAAGAGAAAGGGAATGTTACCATACCAATGAGACAAAGTGGGGTTAGAAAAAAGATCTTGTGGATGTAGGATCTCGGGTTTCGGCTCTTCTGTCTCTGTCCCGAGATGCGTGGGATGGTTCGAAGGCAGTCCGAGCCCCAAAGAACAAGACTGGACTCTTCACTTTTCAGTCTTCAGGTTGTTTATTATTTCTTATCTGCAAAATTTTCTTTCTGCCCAGCCGAGATCTGAACAGCAAGGCAGCCAAGGGCATTCCGACCACCACCAAGGCGGTGTCGTCTTTATATACTACAAACTACGTATGTCATATTTGCCTTTACTTCCCAATACCTATCACCCATGTTGGACAGTGCACTTCTATGCTAAACCAATCCCCAAGTGCCAACATCATCACAGAAAATGGATGACATGAAGAAGAAAGAAGGACAACACACGCCCTGTTCCCTCCATCTTGTCTCCATTATCCCCTATACAAAACCCCCTAAAATCTATATTTTCACCCTGTTAATACATCATTCCTGCACCATTCAAACTCATGTGACTCTCATGTCCTCATACACAGGTGGCAAATCCCTAGAAGGATCAAAGTCAAGCCACCAGGTGCTCCTGTCAACATTCCAGGTCCTCCAAGCCCCCCAAGAGGGTTCTCGGCAACTCTGGACATCCAGAGTGATGTGCTGAGTTCCCACAGTAGGATAGCATTTTTTGGGGATCAACTTCCTTGGTAACTATCTCTAAAAATAAGTTTGAGACAGTTTTGCATTTGCCTCTCTGACCGGGAGGAGGGGAATTTAAATCACAACAGCTCCCAACCCCCTTCCAGGTTCAAGAATAACAAAATATGCATGTGCTACAAACAGCACAACTGAGGGAGCTGTGTGTGTACCCACCATCCAGGGGAACTGGACCAGAGACAGCACTTCAACGCTGGTGATGACCCAGATCTTTCTTCTCTACCTCTGTTTTTCTATCTTTCCTTCTTCCTTTCTTCCACTTCTTAAAAGTTTAATTAGTTGCTGCCATGGGCTGTTCAGAAATGTTTAAATCATGTTTGGAAAATTCACTGTCAACCCCCCTAATGAGTCTTTATCAGCTATAAACAAACTCTGCTGTTTTAATGCTCACCACTTACAACACTTGAGTGGGTAGATTTTCCTGACAGCGATCAGGACACGCTGCTGACACCAGCATGACCCTTTCTGTCATACTTCATTTTTTTTTTTACAACCAACACTCTTCCTTAATTCCCTGAAACAGCTGGATCACAGTGACTTAAGCTTAAAATCAACAATAATGACAACTCAAAGCAAGCCTCGAGTCCTGAAAATTTTGGTGCAAATGCTAAAGCTTACTAAATGCATCTGGAAAAGACATTTAAGTCTGGCAACATTAGCTAGAGGAAGGACTTCTAGGCACAATGATGACCTTGGGTTTCAATGTGACCAATTCATACTTAAAAATAGCAGTTGCAAGGAACTTATACTAAAACCAAAATCAATTGGCCTATTCATTACACCACTAGAGAAAACAGCTGGGGGAGGATGAAATGGGAAAGACCAAAGGAGGGTGTTAGCCTGACAGCTCAGTAGTATTTGTCATTGTTTTGGATCCCTGCTGGGTGATCTTTTCACAGAGACAAGTTGCCTTTGAAAAAAATGTATTAAAAATGGAGGAGAAATGGGGTTGGCCATTTTGTATCAGGGAGCATATTCCTGGGTAAGTTAAACCAAATGCAGGTAACTGATTAGAAAGAATTCTGGCCAAAACTGTTGTTATTCTGTGAGCAAAAGGAAAATAAATTAAGCTTCCTTAGACAGCTACAGTAAATATGAAGTTATTGCATAGATTAATGTGCTAATGATTTATACACCTGCCCTTTACCTGTGACTCCTTTTCTCTGGAATAAACTCTAATTTTCAAGGATTCAGCACATTGAAACATCCTCTTTTCATTACTGATTTTACATTTTTTTCTCTTTCATATCACTTTCTTCCCCCACATTCAAAAAAGCAATATTCAGTCTGTTGGTATTTTAAAAATGTTTAAAAATGCTCAAGGTTTCAAGTATAACTACCAGAGATATTTTCAGTTTCTCTATGTAATATATAGCACTTATTTCGAATTCTAAAAATGTCTATGTAGCTGTTAAAGTCAGTATGTTCTCATGCTCAAAACCTTCTGTTTCCATCCCTTTAAGGCTGGTAGAGTTGTCAGGATTATGTCTGAATACCCAGTGTCAGAGGGACACTGCTGCCTGTGTCTCCTTGCTCCTGCTCAGGCATCTCTGACCAGCAGCAGGGCAGAATTGGTGCCTTGGGTTTGCAGGTGGGCTGAGGAAAGGCTGCACCTCCATGTCAGTCTGTCCCAGTGCCACTCACAACAATGCAGTAAAGCACCACTGCATGTTTTGCAGTGCAAAATAGAGATTTCTTTTCCACCACTGGAAAATGGAGATTTCCTTTACTGGAGATCCTCTTTGGCATTTTGCGCGATTGGAACAATGTGGCCTGGGACAAATAAAAATATTTGGTTTTTACGCAGAGAGATAAAAAAAATGGCTTCAACGATAACTTCAAAATAGTCATAGCTCCGTGCATTTTGATTTAGTACATCCTTTTTGTGGCTTCCAGGGCAGTATTATCCAAAATATCTGAAAGAGAGACAGAATCATGGCAGTGTGATGGAGGCACTTGATGCTACATGGCTCTCCACTAAGACTGACATGAGAGCATCATATAAGCCTCAGAGAAAGTACATGAAAGTTTTATTGGCACTAATTTGAGATGGATGACCTGAGTGCTGTATTTCCCTTGGCATGCCATACCATGTGAGCTCAAATCAAAACTTTATATCCTATTATCCCCTCAAGCCTCAAATGCATATTTGCAGTTAGAGGTGAGGAACCAAGCATCAACAGAATAAACAGAGCAAGGGTCACATTGTCAGGTATTCTGTCTTTCTGTTCATATTCCATCTCTGCTTTTAACCCAGACAATGTTTACCCCACTGAGATTTTCTCTATAATAAGTATCAGTGAGACTGGGCTTCACATCTCTGACCTGCAATTCCTCTGCTGCACTAAGGGTTATATTATATTTGTTCTTACTGTTTTGAGCATCAATAGTGCAGTAAAAAGTTTGTGTTTGAATAAGCATAGCTTTGCACAGGATGTGCCAAAAGGCAAGATCATAAAGTTTAGCTTCTGCAAGGAAATATTTTGAGGATTGCAGGTTCAGAAGTGAGCACCATGGCCCTTGCAAGCTATTCCAGGGAATGCTCATTGTGTAATGTGAATGGGGTTTGCATTATACTGCAAACACCTCAGTGTTGCAGGGCACAGAGTATTTGCCAGTACTTCCTATACTGAAGCAAAATATAACCAAAGCAGGTGGAATGTGGCTCAGAAAAAGAGGAGGTTGTGACACTTCCAGGGCAAGGGATGTGTTAGATGACACAGAAAACCCACAGGGGTGGGCAGCTCCCCATGCAACAAAGAAAGAAAAAAGAAATCATCATATAAAAGCCTTTTCAGTTTTGTTGTTTTTGTTGTTTAATTGAAATCTCTCATGTTTTACCTACATCTAAACTGATCCATTTTCTGCATTTTGGGGCATTTGATATGATCTCTCAGGAGAGATTTGGCCATTTAGTGGCTGGTCCTGCTGCTGCTATAACACCAGGGGACAGCTCAGAGCCGGCATAAACCAGCAGGGCTGCACGGAGCAGCACTGCCTCCAGGCTTCCCTCATTCCAGCCAGCGTTTTAAGGCACTTTTTATTTATGGTAACTTTGACAAATAGGGATTCAACAGGAATTGCTTCTAATGCCCTAAACTGATTAATATGAAGTTTATGCAATGCTTAGTGCAAAGTAATTATTTGGCTCATAATTAAATGTAAGGTTATGACAAAGGGTGATCAGGTCAGTCAGGAGGCGTTATAAAACAACTGTAAGGGAGTCAAGATTTCCCCTATGCTTTTTTTACTTAGTCTGTGAGTCCAGTGCTCAAAGTTTCATTTTCATGCCTTCAGAACCATCAAATATTGGAGAAACAAAGTAGGAAAATTTTCATCTTATCACTGTGTATACATGTGTAAAGAATTTATGTACTATCCTGAGCCAAGAATACAGTTATTGGACTCATTTATCTGTAGAGAAAGTGATTTCAACGAACATTACTATATTTATATAGTATCAATAACAAATCATCACAAGTTTTATTAAAGACTGGGCTTTTCCTATGGCTTTTCAGTGAAAGCAAAAAAAAATCAAATTAGAAAGAGGACATGTTATAATTCTCAACATGTCTGTCTTTTCTACCTGAGAGTTTTGAACAAGAGTTTATCACAAACCAGTTAATCTCTCTAAGAGACTTTCAGCTCCTTCAAGCATGCAAGAAGGGTATGGGTATGGCTGGACTTCACTGTGGGAAAAGTTGTTTTTTTTTCTTACATTAAGTGTATAAATAAACATCAGTATGGCCTCATGCCATCCTATTTCCAAAACACACATGGAGGTTGTAAATGAATTTATTATTCAGATGTATTCAACTGTTGAAAGCACCTAATTGGCATGACATGTGCCTTGGGGATTTTTTCAATGTTCTTAAGTCACAATGTGTTAAATGACAAAAGTAACAGCATTTGGCATGTTTTTCCAATCTGAAACTTGATTTAAGAACAAGTTGAGTGAACAGGGCCTAATTTCACAAAATTCATAATTGTCAAGTATTTCTATTCACAGGTTCCCCCATCAATGTCAATAGTTCAGTGCTTGGACAGCTCTGTGTGTCACAGCAGAGCGACCTGTGAGTTCAGCCTGCACCTCCCTGCACGGCTGGGAGAGCTGCTGTCAGTCCTGCCCTGCCCTCCTGGGGCTGCCATCGGCCTCACCTGGTTCTGCAGCTGGTGAGACATTCACTTACAGAGAGAAAGAAATTCCAGCCTTTCAATTCAGAGTCAAGGCAACTTCTTACCTCACAGCAAAGAACCTGGCTGAATGAGAAAAAATGTGAATACAAGGCAACTTATCTGAATTTTAGAGACAAAAAAACCCCCAAGGTCTACTATCTTAACATTCTAGTGTTGCATACCAAAAATCAGATTAAAGCAATTGCACCCCCCCCCAATTCTCCTTCCACAAGTTTCTTCTTAATCTCAAAGCATCTGAGTAGCCCAAGTGCAGAGCTGCTGTGTGGAAAAGGATGGAAGCTCTGCCACACTCTTATCTCCTCCAACACTGCAGGACTTTGGTATCTCTGCTTGAAAAGGAGACCATTATTTTGATGCTTTAAGCATCAAGATTTGATGTGCAGCTCACATATTTTGATGTTATACCTCCCCCAATTGGTGTGTCATCACACAGGTGCAGAAGGGGAGCCAGCAGAGTAATGCTCAGATGGGTGTGTGAGTGTCAGGTGGATGGCAACATTTGAATGCCTGGTCCTGAGCCCCTCCTACTGCTCACATTCAGGGCCCTTTTCAGAAAACCAGTGTTAATTGAAATTGTGTTGAACCTTTTCAAAACTGCTGTCCTTTTAAACCAGCAAGATCTCTGGCTGATTCCTGCTTATGCCCTCTCATGAAGGGGATCACTTGTCTGGATGAAGAACAAATGTAATAGTACTAAAAATCCTTGAAAATTACAAATCTTGACAGAAGGGCACTTACAGTCATTTGGAAGTGGGACTTATGTGACACAGTTGCTTTTCAGATTAAAATGGTTTCTTTCTAAAGGTTTTCTTCCTGTATTAAATTCATATAACTGGATTGTGTTTGTACAAAGATGTATAATGAGTGGGTTTTTCCTAGCAAACTGCTGCAATAGCTCCTGTTGTCAGTTTGATTAGCCTGCCTGCTTGTTTGAAGTAATGTCAAGGAGTTTTAGTCTTAAACATCACTATAAATAGCTTAAGAAATGTTGCCATTGATGTGGACATAAAAATGTGGACTCATATTTTCTCTATATCTTTTCCACATTCTTTCCCTGCTTTTTAGTAAGATTTTTTAAAATTTAAATAAGTGCTGAGCATCCAATATTTCATTTCCATTCTTCTTTCAGCATACATTATTCAGCACCCCCTAATCTATCCCTGTGTTGTTCAGCTGCTGGTTCTAGCTGAAAATGCTCTGTGCTTTCCTTGTGTTCAGACTCTGGCCAATCAAACTGCCCACAAACACAGTCATCTGCAGAGCAAGGTTGGGAAAAGTTTGATTTCTATGGGGCAGAAATATTCTCTCCCTGTTTGTTTTACTGGGGTACAGAATAGGCCAAAATTAAGGGCATACATTGGCACTTTGTTGAATCTGGACCATTGAAATCAATTGAGGTTTTGTGGAAAACTGAGTATCAGTTTGTTTTCAGTGCTGGCTCTGTAGAAAAACATTTCTGAAAAACCACTGTCACAATTCCCACAATTTCCATAGCCACAGGCTGCTGAGGGAGGATGCAGACCCATTGCTTTGGGAAAGATTCTGTTTCCTTTGTGCTTTCTGTTTCAGCTGGTCAGTGCCATGAGTGCTCCTGCTGAAGTGAGAGGCAGAGATAAGGATGAAATTTAAGAAGTGTATTCCAGACCAGCCCTGCTCAGAGCCCTCCTCCTGCCCCCTCCTGTGCTGCAGCCACTGGTGGAAGGAGAATGTTGATGCTCACAAGTCTCATCCTTGACTTATTGATTTGGGCTCATCTGTGAATTAACTACCTCCATCAGGTATTCACTGCTAGCACAGGGGGTTACTGTGATACTTTAGACAAAGCCCTTTTTAGACAAACTGCTTGGCTTCTGCTCATCTGAGTTCTCTCTGAAGCAGACAGAAAAAACAGCAGCTTTTCCAATTTCTTAATGAAAACAGTGTCAGCTGGTGGCTGGTATTCTTGTGACAGGGTATGCACAGATATGCAATGTCTGCAGAGCTGGTCCAGCAGGCCAGTTTAGAAGGACTGAAACATGTCTCTAATGATTTTCAGTAAAAACACAATGCAACCATTTGAAAGTGTTGTGGGTTTTTTTCCCAAATGCTAGTTTTGAAGGTATGCACCACCTCAGAGAGCAGAGAAGCTGTCTTTTGATTAAGAATCACAGGAGGCAGTAAGATAAAATAAAATGTATTCAATTAAATTAATTAAAGCCTGAGACAACTTGTGTTGAATGAGCTGGTGATGGGCCCTCTGTGGAGAGAGCAAACCCTTAATCAAGATGAGTGCAAAGTGCTGCAGAGCACCTGAAGGCTTCCATTGCTGCAAAAAACAGCAGAGGAGAAAAAGGCTGCATGTGATGCTGTGCTTGCTGTAAGCAACTAGAAAACAAACTGAAAAACAAAAGGCTTCCTGCTACTGGAAAGTGTGATGGTACATGTACCCATTGTTGTTCATTTCCTTCAATATATTACAATTTTTCTGCCCACTGCCCCCCAGCAGCAGAGAAATGGCTGGCACAGGCTCTGGACCTGCCTCCTGCTAGCTCTGTGGTGATGCCTCTGTGCACACAAGGGTACAAGGGAACAGAAGGACAATTTGTACTGAATAGGATAAAATTATAGGAGCCATGTGAGTGTGCATATGCTAATGAACGTGCTGGAGGTGAGGCAGCCAGTGTCCACAGGCATTACCAGTCACAAGCACAGACAGGGTGTCTGCCATGGGCTCTTGCTGCTGCATTTTCAATAATTTTGCTGTGGTTTTGGTGCCCTCCTGTTATATCCTGGCTTGGTTTTAGATCTTTTGAAAAGTATCAGTACCCCTGTGTATGTAGGTGTTTAAGAAATGTTCTATTCCTTACCTGGGAATTTGTTCACCTCAGGATTTAGAGAATATTGCATCCAAACGTGGTGCATGGTGAGTTACTTCAACTGCTAAACATTATCTTCACCATATGAGAAAGAAAAGAACCCATTCAGCAAAGAGAAAATAGCTATAGAGCCCCTTTTTAAAGTCAAAACTGCTCTCTTCTGGGCAATTCCAAGTGTGATACTTTAGAGTAGTCAAATGCCACGAGTAGTATGTGCTTCAGGGTGAACACTGTAAAACCTGCTACAGCTGAATGGCATTACAGACCTGGGGACTGCCTCACCCAGCCTTGGCAATTTGTGCAAAGTGGGATAGCAAAATAATGTAAACTTGGCTTCCCTAGATGAAAGAATCTCATTTGTAAAATACACTAAAAATAAAATCAAATTAAGGAAACAGAAAACCTAAAAGATTAATTAGGTTTAGGTTTTTATCCAAATCCTCTTACTCTTTCCCAGGATGAGGTTTAAACAAAGCAAAAGCTAAATGTAATAATTCCTATCACCAGTTGATTTTGAGAAGTGATTATTTTGAGGCAGGCTGCTGCATATCTGCAGGAAAAGAGGCTCTTAAATCTTGTTATATTTTCCTGCTTAACCACAAGGTTCATTCATGCTGAATGACCCAAAGCAATGCCTTCAGAGCCTGTATTGTCAGAAATTGCAGGCATCTGTGAAGATATTGGTGATGTCTGATCTCACCATCAGCCTCTGGCATCCCTCAAGAGGCTGCCTAGACACACCAATCCAGGTGATGAGAGCTTCTGTCCTTTACTGCTGTGTTAGGGTGGTGCATGTGATGGGGAGCTGAGTCTGTCCTGGTGCATGTGATCTGGTGCTGATTCTTATTGGTGCTTCCCAGCCCTGGCTGCCAAGAGGCTCAGTACAGTTAGAATATTCTCTGCCAGAGAATATCTTTCTGCTGTCATTACATATTTGAATATAGCAAGAAGCTAGAATGGCATGTATATTTATCAGAATTTTTTTTGTTGTTCTGCAGGATTTGCTACAGATGCTATAAATATACTGGAATGCATTTTGTCCTCCCTGTAGCTGGGTCAGGACAGCAAAACAAATCAGAGCAACATGACCTCAGAAATTGGTTCCTCTGAATAAGAGGATTTTAAGGAAGTTTTGAAGGAAGTGGCCTGAAGAAAGTCCACATTCAATTACAGTAAAAGGACATTCTGGCCATTTTACCTTCTAAATGAATTTTTGCACGGGAAGAGAGCAGAAAGTCAAGAAAGGAGGATCCCTTTATAAACAGGAGGGTTATTAAAGGCCCACCCTGATCAGATGGCTGGGAAGCTTGTCTGCTGATGCACACAAAAACTAACCAGCACAGAAACCACAAATGTTAGAGTTTATTCCTGCTGCTTCTGTGTACGCTGCCTACACAAGTAGCTACACAAATAGCTTAAGACTACTTTTAAACACATTTAAATATCTAAGGTAATTTCTTATTTCTGCATTAATCAAATTCTACCACCTCACAGTCCAATATATTCTCCTGCTGTGCAGAAAAAACAGAGATTTTCTCTAGATGCCCCAATACATTTCCAGCGCTGAAGAATAAGCTGGTCAGCAAGGACTATGGTTATCATTTCAAAATGCTCAAAACAATACCCCTGTTAACTGCAGCAAAGTCTAGTAACTGATTGCAAAGCCTGAAAATAATATTTATGCCTCTTGCTACTTGGCTGTTACACTGATGTCTGTCAGGGCACTGTACCTAAAATCTGAGGTGGTAAAACCCAAGCAGCTGCTGAGGAGCACAGAGCCGCCTCACTCAGAAGCTGGGGATTGAGAAAATATTTGGGGGTTTTGAGTCAGCACTCACTAACTTTCAAAAGCAGGCTCTGAGCAGGTTACCAGACCCATTCAGGTCTTTTTCTTCAATTAAAAGAGCACTGTACTGAATGTGAAAAGGGGGCAATGGTGGGGCTGCCTTTGGTGCAGCTCCAGCACTGACCAGGTTGCTCAGAGCTCCATACAGCTTGGCCTTAAGAATTTTCAGGGATGGGGCAGCCATGGCTTTTCTGGGCAACCTTAAAAGTTCCAGTCTTTCACTACCTTATGAGTAAAGAGTTTCTTCCTAACATCTAATCTAAATCTCTCCTCCTTTAGTTTAAAACCATTCCCCCTTGTCCTATCACTATCTACCCATGTAAAAAGTCACCTCCATCTTTTTTACAAGCCCTTTCAATACTGGAAGGCTGCTGTGAGGTCTCTGGAGCCTTCTCTTGTCCAGCTCCCAGCCATCTCTGGAAGCTCTGACTGTACAGCCCGAGGTGCAGTCAGCTCCACGCTGTTCCTCTTGGTTCTTGCAGTGATTCTTTGTGATAGAATTGCCCTTTGCTTTTCTCAAGAGGATGATGAACCTGAAGCTGAAGGTCGTAAACCAATGTTGCAGTCCTTGAATGGTGAAAGTGAGAGGATATTGCATTGCAGCTTCAGGCACACTGGGTGGAAACCCCCCAAATCACATTAGATATATAAATGCACCAGAGCTCCACAATCAGGAGCATTATTAACAAATAAAAAAAAAATCTGTGATCCTTAGGAAACACAAACAAAAGCAACACAAGCAGCATTTTGTTGTTAACATTTTCCTTGGCCCATGTGCCTTAAGCCAGCCTCTTTTCACATTGTGTCTGATGTGGGGATCTTAGTCCCAAAAACTTGGAATGCAAGTGAGTGTGTGCAAGCTGCACCAAGTTTCAGGGTCTTTAGAAGGACCATGAAAGTGCCCTTTTGGGGTGCAAATAAAGGCTCATTTGCCAAATCCATTAGCAGGAATGGATTAGCTCATAGAGGAGGCAGGATGCCTCTTTGGGGAGAGACAGCTTTTAAGTATCTGTCTACCAAGATATGCTTCCCAGCTATTAATTTGGGTATTAAAGATCATCATGGACGTGACAAGGATTCCATCAGCCATTTTAATTTCTGCTCAGGGATTTGCTATGTACTATTGTTATACACAGCACTACTCAAGTGCATGGAAAAGAGTGGAAAAAGCACAGTTCTTCTGATTTCAATTCCTTCTTTCCTCAGTTCCTTTCAGCTTTCTGCAACTGCTGAATCTGTTTTGCAGTCAGAGCATGCTGCTGGGGACATTAGCAATCTGTCCTGTGTCCTGTGTTAGATCCATGGAGAGTTTGGTGTTGGGCTGCTGCTCTGGAAGCAGAGACCCCTGTGCTCCACACGTGTCTCTCCCAGCACAGCAGCTGTCCCACAGGTCCTGCAAGGGGTGTGTAATGGTTTCTCACCCTCTGTGGATAAAGGAAGGGAGCAGAGGAGGAATGAATATTGCAACAGGGGCCGGGGGTTTTATACGTGTAAATATCTTTCACACAAAAAGACTTTTATAATTACTGTAAGATATTTTAAAATATCTTTAACCCAGTGACTTTGTTACACCAATGTAGCAGGTGCTTTCTGGGGTTGCACAAAAAGTTTTTGGAAGTTAGCAGAGCACTGAAACAGAGACAACAGCCTTTGATGTCTAGAGGAGGGTGGAAATTGCACCTACCACATTTGGACTTTTTTCTTTCAGAATTGTTGTCTCCTCTGCATAAAATACTTTTTGCTAATATCAGCTGCAGAGTCTTTTCTTTTAAAAATAACATTTTAATGAAGCTGCTGCTAATGAGAGCTCTGTCAAAAACTTCCAATTATTACAATATCCCTTGATGTTTGTGTGGAAATGGAGCATTGGAGTATTAATTGACCTCCTGATAGTAAAGAAGACCCCTCTAGCAGAACAAGAATTAAAACTGAGAAGCTTTTGGAGTCCAGTGCTGCAATATAGGAAAAAAGAGCTCTGAAGGTGTTGAGAAGGTCATCATGATGATCCAAAAATAAAAAATTCTCTGCAGGGAAGTGAAAGCAGCTGGATTAGCAAAATACCTGCATACAAAATACAGAGTTTATCCAGAAGTCAAAAGGAGTTGTCCTCCACACATAAAGATTTGACACCTGGATAAAGAAGGGAAGACTGCTTCTTGCTTGCCATAAATGCATGTGGGTCACATCAATGCAGTTGTAGGCTGTAGACTACTGTACACCATATTGCCAAAAAAAGATTTTTGGGAGTTGTTTTCAATCAATTTTATTTTTGTTAAAAAAACAACCAAGCAATCAAACCAACTCAGACACCACTGGCATCAGTACTCACAGTGGCTGCTGCCCTCATACCCTTCAGCCTTCCCTGCGAGGAGTAAATCATCTGAGAAAAAGGGAAAAAAATCACATAGGAAAACAGGACAAACATTAATCTGAAAAAAAGTAAAAGCCTGAGAAAGTAATGTTTCCCTTACAGATTTAGATTAAATACCTATGACTAGAATAAGTGTGTGATAGAGAGTTCATAAAACTATGCATCCAAGTAGCTGTTAATGTGCTTTATCTACAAATGCCAAGTTTAATTAATCTATATCACACAGTTAAGGGCTTACATACTCTATGGTCATTGCATATCAAGGTTGCCATGTGGCAAGGAGCTGTGAAAATACCCTTTGTGCCTTAAGAAGTGAAGGAAAGCTCCCAGCACAGTGTGAATTAGACTTCCCTCTTGTCTGGGAAAGGGTTAAGCTTTTAGCAGAATCCCAGGAAAACATGCTGCAGTGAACCCTCACCACTGGCTTGCTTTCTCCCAAGGAGAGGGCAGTGCCAGTGCCCACCCTGCCCCACCAGTGATCACAAAACATCCCTGGGGGCAGGGGCTGCCTTTGGCTCCACTGTGACTCCAGAGGTGGGATGAGCTGCCTCACTGGTTTGCAGCACTTTGAGTGAGGGCTGGAATCCAATTCAGACAGCCCTCCCCAAACTTTCAGAAGGTTACCCTGATCTGTGTGAGTTTCATGAACAGAACTCTTGGTTTGGTAGTCTCATAGAGAAAAAAGATTGGTTTTCCTCTTTGCTTTACTTGTCCATAACTTTCTGCCTACAAGACCTGATTCATCTCTCACTGAAGCTGATGAGAATGGTCTTTCCACATTCTGGCTGGAAAATAGGCTGTCTCTGACCTTCTGCACAAAACATTACAGGAATGATGGGCAAAAATGACCATCATTTCAATGGGACCAGCTGGCTACGTCTCTGTGAGTAAATTTAGTGTGCTGAGAACCAAAGTCCTTTGACAGAAGAGTCTACACCCACACTGTTGGACTTTCTTGGCCTCCCAAATAGGGTAGTCACATGCAAGACGTGTCATGAGGAGATGGAGTATGGAGAGTATGAGTTACCCCAGGCCAAAATTGTCCCAGAGGCCATTGTCATATTTTAAAAGCCTACCTGCTCAAGTGCAATGCCCAGGAATGTCTTATGGTGTCAAACAGTAAAGGTATAATCTCTGCTTGAGACCCAAGCATAAGTATTGAATCCAGGCTTAATTGGTTACCTTTTTTAGCTTTATATCAGTGGAAATTCTTACTAGATGTTTCCCCATAGTCTTCTGAAGTAAGGTCTTATCCTGAAAGAAAGCTCAGCCCACGTGTTAATCAGAAGCTTCCCATTTACTGTGTTTCACTGTAAACCAGCTTCCTTAATTGTGGTTTTTTTTTAAAGGAAGGTGCCTGTGCTTTTTGCTATTCTTTAATTCTGTTTAACCTGTAACGTGGCACAGAAAATTTCAAATTTGTCCGTGATGAATAGAAACAGAGATGGTGTAGCTGACAAATTCAGTCTGTTAAATCATGCAGGGTGTTGCTAGAAAGGATGTGGTTATGATAAAATTGTCTGCAGTTCTGCTGAGGATGTAGGAGACACAAAGGCATCTGAAACAAATACTGGGAAAAACACAACAGACTGTAAGTAAGCCCCAAAATTTTCCAAGAGTAAATTCTAAAAGTATCCTGACAATTATTCTGTCATTATTCATGTGAATAGCAAAGCTGAAGTAATTCAGACATTTTAGGTAGGCTAAAACTTTGTTTGACACAGCCAGTGACTGTAACCAGATGTGATACATTGCTCTGTGTCACCACTGGTTCAGTGATATGTAGGGGCATTGTTGAAACAGCAGACTATTTGGGAAGTTAGAAGCACTATAAAAGACAGTAGGATAATGCCAGATTTGTGTTCCCAAGTTATGTGACAGAATGAGTGCAATTTTGAAAGCCTCAACTTCAACCAGAATAGAAACATAGCTTTTAGTATTTTAGTAATAGTGTTATTAACAAACTCTCTCTAACCCATGTCAAAGTACTTAATGTGCTATAATAACATCAATTAAAGTACAATAATGGACTTAATAATGTGGCACATAATGGGAAAAAATATTCATGTGGATTATGTCTTCATACCCAAGAGAGAAATTCTAATGAAAGACGCTATAATGAACGTAACACTAAACAGTTTTAATATGCGTTAGAAATATACATGGATAGAAAATAGTGTGGGTGAAGTCAAAACCATGTCCAGAATGTTCATTGGCTGCTTTGCTTGTTGTTTTGAATTCATAAATCTTCAAAGGACCGCTAGAAAAAGCTGGTCATTGGCCCAGGTAAGTTTGTTCTGAATTTTTGAGCCAAAATTCCATTTAAATTTCATTTTTCCAAGGGCAGGTCGTCTTGGTGTCCTCTTCCAGGACTTGCCTCTCCCAATGGCTGCACTCACATCACTGGGTGCTGGGGTAGCAGTGACAGCAGCGTCCATTCTGGGTAGCCAAGAGACCCTGGCCCAGTACTGGCACTGCAGGATGAGGTTGCTCACTGCTGGCTGTGCCCAACAGCTCTGGTTTGTCTCATCCCAGCATTTTACAGCCCAAGTCCATTTTGTTTAGTCTTGGGTACAGAGCTTGGCTTTCTGCTGGAGACACTTCTTCACAAGCAGGACACAGGAGATGGTGGCACATTTGGGATCCAGCAGCCTGGTGTCCTGCTGGACAAGCTGATGCTGTCTGTGTATGTCAGCCCTGTGCAAGGTGTGCTGTTGGCTGGGGACAGCTGCTCTGGCTAGAATTCCCCATCTGGAAAGTGCCAGGCTGTGTCTGCACCACACACCACCAGAGTGCTCCTGTTTGTCAGCCCTCTCTGGACACCTTCAGATACCCAATTCATTAGTCCCATGTATTAAAACATGTGCAAGCAGCTCATTTATTTGTTAGGCACTATTCAGTTAGTTAGGCATTTACTTTTGCTTACTGGCCTTTTTCCTCAGCATATTTGATAATCCAGCCGCAAGCAAATGGTTGTGGGATTCACATTCTCTGAACCTGAGAGGAGCAGTGAGAGAAGCAGAGAAAAGAATGATCAAAACAATTCTTACCTCATTTGCTGCTCCTGTGTTGTTCGCAAGCGGAATGCACTGTGGAAGATTGTTTACCTGAAGGGAATTGGTAACTGCATTCTGGTGTGAGTGTTTTGATTCACCGATCAATTAAATCCAGGTGCATGTGTTGGGACTGTCAGCTGACAGTCATAAGATGCTGTGCAGTTCAGCTGAGTTGAGTGTTTGGCAGATTCAGTTTAGATGTAATGTAACATAGTGTAGTATAATATAGTAATTAATATAATAAAGTAATTAATTAGCCTTCTGTTAAGATGGAGTCCTCCTCACCATTCCTCCCAGATGTCACGCAGAAATATCATGATAAATGGTGATGCAGAGGATGGCTGAATTCACTTTTACCAGGTCCATTTCAGCCAGCAGGACCATGATCCTGGCATGGGAAGCAGTGGCAGTGCCTGTCACCTGTGGCCAGGCACCTGAGTGGGGATCAGCCAGAGGCAGCAAGAGGAGATTCAGGCTTTCCTTGGGGAAGGCAGGAGAGGCTACTGCAAGTTTGAGACCTGGCAGGTCCATCCTGCACTCTCTGCCTCCAGGGCACTTAAATTAGGCCCCATGAAATGTCTTAAGACTTCCACCTGCAGCTCCTGGTCTCTACTGAGGGACTGATTACAGGGCTGAGCTGTATAAATTGCACCCACAGACTTCTGGAAACAGAGTCTGGAACAGGAGAATGCTCTTAAAACTATGCTTACAATGAACTCAGTTCTAATGAAACTTCATTCTGCAGTTTCTATGAGTTAAATTTAGTTTTATAATCAAGAACTCATTTCCACATTGTAGAATACATCAAAAGGTTACTTTTTTCCCCCTTAACCTGCTTATTCCAGCAGTGTAAATTCTTTTTATTCTTTACTGATTCTAAGACAAAGTAACATCAAAATTCATGAACAATAACAGACAGCTGAGTAATTATGACAGAAAGCAAATCTACTGAAAAAGTGTTTTGAAGAGGCACTCAAATAATTTAAAAACAGTGGTGCAGAATGAACCATGCAATGACCTAAACAAGAAAATATATACCACAGAAAGTAAAGAAAATGGAATATAATTTGAGTTCATTAATTTCCTAGCTACATGCTACCTCTCTTAAAATGTGCTGCTACACTCTTCTCACTCTTCTCTTTTCTGTAGGTCTCAGTGTACCTTTCCAGAGATGTGATTTAAGTGTTTATACCCACTTGTTATGTTTATTATCCACAATGTAATTTGTATAAACAAATAAGCAGATAGGCTTTATTGGGCTTGCAATCAAAAAGCTCTAGTGAGAGATGCATGTAAGTAATTTTCCAGTACAAAGGCACAAACTAAAAAGAACTCAGAGGAATACAATAAAAATGGCAAAAAGAATACACTGAACAGGACATTTCAGGTGTGTTTTTGTGCCATTCCATAAGCAGCACAATCCCTGATCACTCTGGTTCAGCCCAGAACCTTCTATATTTGTCTCACCTCAGGATTTGCTTGATTTAAATAGTATTAGCATAAGCATGTTTTCTAAGTGTACAGTAAAAGCAGCCCCACCTTATTGTATTTGTGTTCCCCCCAGACTAAGGAAGGAAGGAATGATGAATCTGATTCCATGTTCTCAGAAGGCTAATTTATTATTTTATGATACTATAATATTTTATTTTAAAGAATACTGAACTAAACTGTACTAAAGAATACAGAAAGGATACTTACAGAATGCTAAAAAGATAATAATGAAAATTCACAACTCTCTCCAGAGTCCCAACACAGCTTGGCACTGATTGGCCAGTGAGTGAAGACACTCACAGCAGAGTCCAATGAAACAATCACCTGTGGGTAAACAATCTCCAAACACATTCCAGGTGAGCAAAACAGAGGAGAAGCAAATGAGATATTTACTGTTTTCATTTTCCTCTGAGGCTTCTCAGCTTCCCAGGAGAAAAATCCTGGGTGAAGGGATTTTTTTGAAAATGTGAATGTGACACCACCTCCCAGTCAAGCAGCTAAGAACATCGTGGGTTAATATGAACACCTGCCTTTGGTATAATTAACATTCATTGCCAGGACCCCAGCTTTGGTGAAATAAAGTCTGCAAGATCTGTGTCTTACCAAGCAGACACTGTAACTGGTGAGTTACTGACTTTTAAAAAAATCAAGTGGCTAGACAGAAAACCTGCTGGGGAAATGACAGGAAGGAAAGTGATGGAAAGAGGAACATGGCACTGTTTACTGGGTGAAAGGAAGAGTTTGAAACTGTCACCCTTTGGATCACATCTCTGCAAGGTGTGGAGGACCCTCTACAAGGGGAACCTTGTTTCACTCTTTGCTGAGCACCGTGCTAGAGTCACTCAGCACCTTGCCAAGTACAAACCCCATCAGGGGAAGTTCTGGTGTCAAAGAGGCACCAGGATTGAAGGTTTAAGTGAAGTGATGAATGATCCAAGGAGATGAGACAGAGAAGTTTGTCTGATCAGTCGTGATCTCAAAGACAAGGTGCTGGGGAGGAGGGAATAGATCAGATGAGAGCTAACTAGTTATTGAAGTACCCATGGCCACATGTGTACTGCAAGCTGAGGCATAACTAACTCAGACAAGATAATTGCCAAAGCTCTCTGCTCCCTCCTCTCCTCTCCCCTGGCTGCTTTCCTGTTGGATGATTTGGGAAATCAAAAATCTCAGCAGCTAATCTATACTACCAGATTTCTGTCACCCCAGCAGTTCCTTTTTCTAATGAATAATGAATGTCTGCTGACCCTGAGATGATAACGGTGCAGAATATTTTCAGGTTCTTGAAGGTCACAATAAATTTTGGGAAGCATTGTCAGCATTAAAAGGCTTTGGTGCTCTTTCACCTAAAGCTAGATATAGATGTGCTGTGACCTTTATTTGCCTCATATCAAAGTTTCTGAATGATGTACACCTCAAATGATGAAAAGACCAGCACCAGCATCTTTTGCTCAGTTTGCTGCTGTGTTACAGTTGGTTGGCTGATATCTGTACAGCTGCTACTGGGCAGAAAGCCTCTATAAACAGGCTGTCAAGTTTAATTGGGCTACCTGGTAAATATATTGATAGTAAATAAGATGTGCTTTTGCTGACCTATTCTCCTTGGATTTACTGAGGGCTCCAGCAGCTCAGTACTTCCCAGGATGAGACCCAAGGTGCCTGCTGTTGCTCGCATCAAATACAACTGCAGTTTCATCACTGAGGTTATTACCAGCAGGACTAAGCCTCGAAACTTGTGAAAGGCTTTTGGACTTCTTTTGATCTGTGCATGACACAGCAGCGAGGCTCTCCAACGCTGTGAAGCGTGTCTTGTAAGAGGCTGGAACACAAGTTGTGACAATGCAGCCGAACGAGCTGCGTTCCTGAGTGTTTGTTTTGTCAGAGCCCTGGAGACGGGCAGTTACGGGAAAATCTTGAGTTCATTAAAATGAAAGGAGCTCTTGGTGAGCGTGACTGCTGAGAAAGGTGACAGGGAGTGTTCCCTGGACAGAGAACAAAGCGCGTGTGTCAGTGCGTGTGCCTGTGTGATAATATGCCCATTGTGCTTTTTGAGTCAATTTAATGAATTCTAATAGCCCGACTTAATGCTTTCTGAATGCTGCACAGCAGTGGGATGTGGTTGTTTGTTAGTAGGTAAAATATTTTGCTGATGGCTGAAGTGCGAATTTTTAGCAGACTTATTTATTTAATGATAAAAAATGTTATTGAGTCAAATGTGCTGATTCTACTTCTGTAAGCTAGCCTGCCTGCTCGGTCTGATAGCCCGACTGCACATACATGAATGATGCCAGCCTTAAGAAAAAGGAGTGTCAGCATCCCTTCCTGGTAATGACAAATGCCATTTGCTCCAGAAAGGCATTTCTTTAGTGAGCAGGAGTCATTCCAGGTTTACACAAGGCAGCAGGGGAGAGGGAGCCCCTCTCTCCTGGAATCAGTCACACAGTCCCATTCCTGCTCCCGAGCCCTCTTGGTCAAACGTGCCGGAGGCTGTTCATTTCACAGTCCTCTGGTTCAGATAAGTTAAGCAATCAGAAAAGCATCTGATTTCTACCCTTAAAATTGCATTTTGTGTTGATTTTTCTTCAAATATTAGTTTGAAAAGCTGCCTAAAAGAAATAGCTGACTTTGTGGTCTGCTTATCATTATACCTCTGTGGGACTGAAGAGAGCATGAAACGAGTCGAAATAAGCAAAGCCACTGGAGTTTGTCTCTTTCTGGGCTGGGGTGCCCAGGGCTCGCAGATGCCCCTGGGCTGTTTAGGGGAAGTGTTCACAGAATCAGGACCGGAAAATGTACAGATTTACTGCAAAAAGCTGGAGAAGGAGAAGCATGGAAAACGTTCCCTGTGGCTGATTATCACCCTCCTCCCAAGGGGTGAGTGAGGGATGGGCAGTGCTTCAGGCAAAGCCCATCTCACACTGGGGCTTTGTGGGCTTCAGTGCTGCTCTTGTACCGCAGCTTCCAGGTAATGAGGTCCTTATTTCCAGCATCTTGCCTAAAGGGAAACGCATATCTGTGGTAATAACACACACAAACAAACCCAACCCGGTTTTACCTTTCAAGCATACCTAGAAACCACTCCTTTAATCAACTTAATGTGGACGACCCATCCCTAGTTGTATAGAATTTGCAGGCAACTCCAACATCTGGGAATGATTGGCATCTGATTCCAAGGCTTTGGAATGTTGAACACTTGCTTCATTAAAACTATACTATATTACATTACAACTATATTAAAGAGATACTATACTATACTATACTATATACTATACTATACACTATATACTATATCATACTTACTTCTAAGAATGCTAAAGAATACTAAAGAAAACTTGCGACTGTCTCCCAACAGTCAGGACACAGCTTTGTGTGACTGGCCAAGGAAACAAAACAATCCTCAGCAGAATCCAATTACCAATTCCCTTCAGGTGAATAATCTTCCAACACATTCCACATGTTCACAAACACAGGAGCAGCAAATGAGATAAGAATTGTTTTGATCATTCTTTTCTCTGCTTCTCTCACAGCTTCTCTCTGTTCAGAGGCAAAGTTGGATGGGGCTTTGAGCAACCAGCTTGGAATTACATGATCTTTAGGGTCCCTTCCAACCCAAGCCATTCTATGGTTGTATGATGATACTTGAGGAGAAAAACATTTTACTGTTTTACCTAATGCAAGGCACTCCATGGCACATCTGACCATGGTCTCCCAGCTAAGGAAAGTAAATATAGCAGTGTCTTTTCAAGAAATGCATCTTTGCTAGTACAGAGGAGCTAGTTCAGCTGGAAGAGCTCAGATTCAGGCATCATCAGCTTGCAGTGCTGCATGTAATCTTTCAAACCCGCGCTGCTGGACAGGCAGCTTCTTGCTGACCGCAGCCAGAGCAGCAAGGAAGATAACTTGACAACTTTATGCCTTCTTCTGTCACTGTGAATGCTGGAGCCACTTGTCCCTGCTTTACAAAACATCAAACACCTTCTCTCCATCATCTGACAGTGAGATGAATCTTACCTGCTGACGTGACTGCTGCTTTCTGGCCAAGAATATACTCATTTGCTGAATTCATCACATTCAAAACTGACTGAGTCCTGAAATAAATCTCTCACCTCTTTATGTCTCCTGTGTTGGAATTTGAGAAGAATAGACAGGATCACATGCTGGAGGTAAAATAACACAATCAAATTACCATAAAGCAACCAAGAAAAAGCTAAAATAGCAACATGGTGCTGTTTCATTCTGGTGCTGAAGCACAGCCCATTTGCAGTCTCTTTTTCTCTGCTGCACCCTTTCTGTGATAAAAAATCTGCTATCCAAATCTGCTATCCTTGGATAAACACCTGTAAACAGCTTGGATAAACACCTGTCCTTGGAAAAACACCTGTAACGGACTCCCAGACTGTAGAAAAGAGGAATAAACTATATGGAAAGGCTGATTTTACATACATACTGCAGGCCAAACGTTTTAAAGACAGCATTGCTGCTGGAGAAAATGTATTTAACTGATCATGCTTAAAAGCCAGCCATATTTTCAAGCTGAGCTTATTTTATGATTCTTATAAATACAAGTAATAATTATTGTTACTCATGGAAAAAATAAAAGTATTTTCTTTGTTGTATAAAACATAAAAGGAGATACCATCTCCTCCACTTCAAGAGCACTCAAATCTACTGAACTTCTGAAAATTTTGGATGCAGAGATAGTGCATAGAGTGGCTGCCAAGATATCTCAGTGGGATCACTCTTCATAGAAATCCCCTTTTCCTGGACTGCAGAGCTGATTCCTGTCTCTCTCGAAGGTCTGCTTTGCTCAGGCACTAGTTAGCAAAAGCTGGACCAGTATTCAGGCAGTTCTCAACCTTAATGAACTTTATGACCTGCACTGCCAGAATGAAAAAACAGAAAAGCAAGTGAAAAGCAACCCGGCCCAGACCCCTAAATCTAGTTGAAATAAGTATTAATAGAACTAATTAGTTGGGCTTGATTTGCTGAATCCAACCCAGTAAACATGTTTCAGGATCAGACAAGCATCCATCATCCAGACCAGCTGCTCTTAGACAGGTCATTATATGTGAACAATGGCTATTGATTAGCAAACTCCTTGGCCCAAAGTTTGCAAAACTCTGAAATGTATCACCTGGCCTTCAGAGGCACCAGATATTCAGTGCTGTTTACCTCAGGACAATCTGGTAGCAACTTGGTACTTCTGAGATTAGGGGTATTTCCTTGGCTGGATAAATGTAGATTTAGAAACCTAGGCTTCTTTTTCAAATTTGCAGGGGTTTACATGCTTGCTAAATGAATGCCATTTAGTGAAAATAAGAGAATGAAATCATAAGATAGAGTGATGTACTTTAGAGAGCTGTGCTCAACACTTTTTCTCCTGGTTGTGCCAGTCCTGGTCTGCCTTTACATGGCCCATCTATCTCAATGGGGCAGAAGAGGACATCACTGACAGAGGTGTATGGACCTGCTGGAGATGGCTTCAGTCCTTGGTGGATTAATATTAGGAAGGGTTGTGGGTCTTGCTGAGGCCCTCCCCAGCAGCAGTGCTGGCTGGGTGCAGCATGTCCCTACAGCCCTCCTCCCCGTCCCTGGGTCACTCTGCACCACAGCTGGGTGCCATGGTCAAGCCATGACCTGATCCCTCCATAAATTACATAAACACTTTCTCTCCCACAAAGGGAAGGATGCAAACCATGTGCTCTCTTCACTGAAGGATAGAAAAGGAGGCTGTATCAGAATCACTAATTATTTTTGCTAATAAAATTGGACAAAGAGTGTGACTGCCTCTCTTGAGCAAATATTATCTCCCACTGACAGAGGAAGATGAATTGTGCTAACTCTGCTGGCACCAGCACTTGTTTGGAGCACCCTGTCAGGGTGGCAGCACTGCAGCAGTGTTGCTGGCCATGCCTTCTCTACTTCTGCTTGCAAATCACTGCTTTCAGAAAATGCTGCCAGCACTGGAGCTGTCAAAACCAACTCTGTGTTACAGGGTTTTTCCCCTTTTCTGTGACCTTGGTGGTAATTAAGTGTCTCCTTCTCACAGAGAAAAAATATGTGAAGCATGAATTGGACCTGTTGGCCTGGCTGCTGATTTATGGGTCAAGTCTCTAGCTGTTACAGACAAAATTTTTGAGTCTGATTAAGAAACCCTGCTGATTTAAGGATCTCACAAGAAATGTGTGCATAATGAATTATCTACAGATGATAATTCAAATTATGCCTTGATGATTCATATCACCTTCTTCTATTAAATTATCATTTTAGAAGTTTAACAAGGGCAATGCAAATGGACAGGTGGTGACATTGCAACATACATAACAGGTCAGCAGAGCAGCATTCTGCAAATTCGGGTGAGTGGCATTTGGTCCCAATCAGAGATGCCAACAGAAAGCAAAGGCTTAAGGAAAAAGCCAAACTAATATCATTACAGGGTAAATGTTTGCCTCTTGTGTGTGTGAACCTGTGATAAGTTTTTTCCTCTCTTGAGCAAAAGTTTCTAGTGAGTAGTCTGCGGTAAAGTCCTGTTCCAGTATTGCTTGCTGTATTAGCATTAGATCTTAATTGCAGTATTACTTGCCAGTAGCAAATGGCACTGTCTCTTCTTGCTTAGGAAACACTGAGAGCTACCAGGCATCACCAAAATAGATATGTACACGGCTAACAAGTTACAAAGACATGCAGAAATGTGTGGCAGAATGAACATTCTTTTCCCTTTTTGGGTTCTGCTTGTTGGATCTTAAACCTGCCTGCCTGGGAACCTGGAAACACCTGCTGTGCCCGTGCTCTCTGCAAGGGGTGCGTAGCAAATCAGACTCCTATGTTGTGATGGTGGAAGGAAACAGCGAGCTTGAGTAGTGGGAACTGGGAAGTGCAAATGCACTGATTCTGATGTTGTTTTACTGCTATGTGTTATTTTTCTCCAAGCAAATGCCTGATACCAACCTCTGTCTCTCCATCTGACATACATCAAAGAAAGTCCTAGAAAATGCAATTAGCCACTGTTTGTCTTTACCATGACATGTCCCAGTAAGAAGGCTCCACTTATTTCTGTCTGTGTTTCATGAGCTGATGTGGGCAAGGTCTGGAAAAGGAGCTCTGTACCTCCAACCTTCTCCTGCAGTGCCATTTTCCCATGTCTGGGTGTTAACCAGAGAATGCAGAGCAGATGGCAGGGGCTGGCCTGGACCACAGCACTCGTGTCATTGCAGCTCTGGCAGGGCTAAGGATCTGCTCCTGGTCACCATGTGAGCTCCATCCCAGGTGGGGATCAGCTAAGCACACCAGGGAAATCAGAAAATGGTGTCTGTGTTATTGCATAAGTGACAAAGGCAAACGGCACAGTTCCACATCTGCAGCAGTTTCACAAAGAGATTGTGCTATATCTGAGAAATATTAGCTCTGCAATTGCTTAAACCCTGGGGTTTTGTATTATCTAGCCAATACACAGCCTAAAAATGAACAAAACCATATTCTGGACTCCAATAATTTTTACATTCCATTGCCTGTAACAAGCATCTTCCTGGCAATAACTTAGTATGCCCAGCAAAACAAGGCTTCAGCAAATGCACTTAAAATGCAATTAATGTATAGAGAACCAGAGCCTGAGCAGCTTGTGCAAGAAAAATTACTTTCAGCAGGAGGATTTCCATATTTTCCACAGGGAAATTCCGTAAAACTTCTGTGTATATACTTATGCAGTGCATGCACAGTAAAATCCATTGTGTTCTGGACACCCAGGGCTTTGCTGAGCATCCTGAAATGCTGCTCAGCACACAGAGCCCAGCCTGATGCCTGTCACACAGGAGTCAGTGCACCTTCTCTGCACAGCATGCCAGCTCTGGCTCAGCATCTGTGGGGTCTCAGGCAGGGCCACTGCCCCAGATGAGTCCTCAGACTCACCCTGAAATCCTGAAATGACTGAATGACCCTGAAATCTTCAATGACTGCCTCGAGAATCCTTTTAAACGTTTTTGGATGGGAAAAAAAAGTACTGTTGGGGCAGTGGAGGTGGTGGCTGCTTGGGATGCTCAAGGTCACACAGTTCGAAACAGCCAAATCAAGCCCCAGTGTCACCTGTCCTCAGAGGATGTTGGAAAGTGTTTGTGAATTGCTTTTTCCTAATTTGTGATTTTTCTTCATTTATGAACCAATTGCTTTACAGCCCATATGAGAACACTGTTGAACCACAAAATCAAATAAGCATGTCTCTCTGCTGGGGAGGGTGGGCATAATTTGTACATGAGACTGGTTTTTCCATAGCCAAAAGCCTCCTGTAACACTGACTCCTTCAATCACAGCAATGAAACAGCACTTCTCACAATCCAATCTCATTATGTTCCCCTTCATTTGATCCTGCTAATTATTCTGCTATATGCTCACCTCAGAAATCTTCTCCAGTAAGTCCTAACCTCTCCTCAAGCACCATTTTTATTTCAAAAGCCTCAACAGTTTAATCCTGAACCTCACTTCTTCCATAAACTGCTTTATCCCTCCAGACCCCTTAACACCATTCCAGTGTCACCCCATCTGCCTCTCATTTTTACTGTTACCAAAGGCATTTCTGTATCTGCATTTGTGGAACTATGGAGGTGGTGACCATGATCCTTCTCAAAATCTTTCATTCATCTTCAAGAGCTGTGGACTTACTTCTGGGATATTATTGAGGCAAAATACATGATTTCTAGAGCTCCCAGAAGCACCCAAAGGAGTCAGCTGTGTCAGGCCATCGAGGTGGCAAATGCCAAAGACAAAAAGACAATTATTGTTTCACACTGCAGATAAACTGATGGGCTGATGCCAGGGCAAGCACTAACAACAGGTTTTAAGATAAAGCCTGTCAAAGAAAAAGACTTAAAAGCACTGGGAAATTTCCAAAGATGCCAGAAAAAGCAGGTAAATGTATGGATTAGAGAAACAGTGAGTGCAGCTCCAGCTGGGGGCAGGCTTGTGGAGGGATCATGGTGCCAAGAGCCAGGCACAGGCCGAGCTGTGCGCACACGGTGCAGAGAGAGGCTTTAAATCACACTGAGTGAGGCTGTGGCTCCAAACAGCTCACCAGGAGAAATGAAGTGTGGCAATTGAAACCATGATGGTAGCATTTCCTGAAGTGTTTTTAAGGATGAATTGCACGGTGGTTCTTTGCTTAGTTAAAAAAACAAAAAAAACACAACCTACAAAAAACCCCAATAAAGTTACCCTTCCATTAGCCTTCAGTGTAATCTTAGTGGCTTCAGACAGTTTTACCTAGTCACAGACACTTTTTGCAGCCTATAAACACTACCATCAAATTTTTACTTTTTTTCCTGCAATTCCAGTGGTGAAATTAACACAAATCAGTCTTGTAATTAGTGATATCCCTCTCTACAAATGTAAGCTCTTTTGCACTCACTTCACTAAATTTCTAACGCAGATCCTTTAGCATCTACTTCTCTTCTTAATGTCTATCCTAAAAATGTAGTATTCTTGTAACAAAACTGTTAGTATTTCTCTAATAGCTCTCTTAAATTCTCTCTCAGCAGGAGTATCATCTCCTAGTCTATCATGCTTTTCTTTTTACCTCTCAAAATCTGTTATGAAAATTACTCAGACATAAGCTGAGTTTCTCTCTTTTTTTTTTTAGTGAGCTCTGAAGGATAAGATGAGAGAGAATTATTTTCAAGAGTACAGCTGGAAGAATGAAAATAAAAGCAAAGAGCTAAAAAATTCCTGTAACTGATTGAAAAGCCTGAATGCTAGAACCCAGGCTATGAAGTGCAGAGAACAGTTAATTACCAGCTCTTCATTTTAATAGCTGCCAAAGATTAAAGTGGGTAACCAAGTGAAGTTTCAGAGCACAGAGAGCAATGCTCCATCCCTGGAGGTGTTCGAGGCCAGGTTGGATGGGGCTTTGAGCAACCTCATGTGGTTGAAGGTGTCCCTGTTCCTGGCAGAGGGGCTGGAACTAGCTGGCATTTGAAGGTCCTTTCTGACCCAAGCATCCTGTGACACCACAATTACAGGATTCTCATGCAAGTATTTTGTGCTGGCAATTAAAATTATCTCAGTGCCTCACTGATGGTGCTGTGGCAGAGGTGGGCAGGGCACAGGCTGGCCCAGCATGCCACCTGCCCCCTTCCTGCACCAGTCATTGTTCTGAAAGAGAAGCAGAGCCAGGGGAGGGCTGGAAGCAGAGCCTTGCCCTGCTCATTGGCGGCAGAGCTCCTGGCTGCACAACCTGAAGCATTTCTACAGCTATTTCTATCAAACCCGGCAGTGTGGGTATAATATTGAACCTCCTGCAGATTTTCCACCTACATGACTGTTGTGGTTTAGGAATGGCACCCCCCAGAGTTTAGTGTTTCCACTGAGACTCTCCAAGCTTCAGTTCCCCTCCTCTTTTTGTGGCAGGTTGGAGAGGCACAAATGGTGAAAATAACAGGTTGAGATAAGAGCAATTAAATGAAAATAGCAATGGGTTAAGCAATAGAACAGTAACAGGAGCTATATTAATAACAAAGTGCACAAGACAGAGAAATGATTCACATGTGATTGCTCAGAACTGGAGTTACCTGACAGCTGCCTCCACCACATTTACTCTAGCAGAAGGAACCCCTTCTTCCCAGAACATTCCCTTCCCCTGCTCCCTACAATTACATCAGGTGGTGTAGAATAACCTCTGGGTCCCAGCCATCTCCCTCCTGCCTACTACAAATATTACCCTGTCCTGGCTGGAACCAAGACAATGATTTACAGAAAAAGGTTACTTTTCACTTCACACTCAGCAAAGCAGAGTCACACTGAGGTTTTTGTAAGTTATGCCTCTTTAGGTACATTTCTAGCTGTCTCTGAAATCCTGGAAAATTTACTTTGGTGTAATCAGATTATTTGACACAGGTCCTTTCAGTTCTGCACTGGCTCATTTTCACATTTGAATGCTCCAGCTCATTTAAAATGTGTTTCTTTTTCCATTTTCTTATTTTCCACATTCTCCTTCAGTGCATGTATCCATGTATTTGCAGATGAAAAATTAGCCTTGCAGACCACGTTGTTCTCCTTGTCAGAAGATTTGTTCCACTCCTGTAGCGTTTCACCATCCTTTCTTTGCCCTGTCCTCATCCTCTGCCTCCTTTCTGTGAGCAGCAGATCGAGGCCAGCCTGCCTCCCAGCTTGTGTCTGCCTTAAATTCTCTCTCCTCACTCCCCTTTCATCCCCTCTCTTGTGCTTTAGAAATCTAAAATGGGTATCTGTGTGTGCCTGCAGGACAGGTTGGTGGCAGGTGATGGCAGCTGCTGGAGGTGATGGCACTTCACCTCAACACATCCCCCCCTTCCATTAGAGCACCATTATGTTTATTGCTGGTGACATTTCCAAAATCTGATATGAACTTCAGAGCAACTGGGCACGTTGAGTTATGCAGGATGAAGGACAGCAGCGTGGCAGTGCTGGAAGGATTGGTGTCCTCATCCATGGAGGGGGACATGGCCCTGCTCCTACCCCTCCCAGCACTGACACTGGAGGTGTCAGACCAGCCCCCCAGCCACGGGGGACTTTATTTGTAATGGGGTCAGCAAAAGGCCCTTGGATGCCTTTGACTTGCCCCCATCACATGGGGATAGGACTTTATGGGGTGCAGGTAGAGCATCTTGGGACTGTGTGTGACTTACAGGATGTTTCAGGGTGGGGAAGGAACCCAAAATGGGCAAGGGGAGGGATCAAGACATTTTTGGGAGAAACAAGCATGGAGAACATAAGGAATAAAAGTTAAAATAAGGTGGTAGTGTATGTAAGTTGCTGCTCACTGTGCTTAATCTGGCCCTGCTCTGCACCTGGCCCGTGCTGTCTGTCCTTGTTTTCTCATTAAAAACCATTTCTGCCTATTTTGTGTTTGTGGGTGGGCAGTTCTCAATGGCAGCAGCTGGAGTGGGACCCAGAGGGGATTGTGTGGATGTGTGTCAGCCTAGCCTGTGCCACCAGTGAGCATCAGGCTGCGCTGCCCAGAGAGTAAATCCAGTGCTCTGGGAGCCAGGGAGAGACCAGGGGCTCTGCCTCACGGAGGGAGCATGAAGCTCAAGCCAAGGACTGGGCAGAGTGCAGGGCCTGGAGGTCCCCAGAGGTCTTGTGGATGTCTGTGCATGTCCACATGTGCCTGCCAGCAGCCCTCAGCTGCATCCAGGGGCACTCAGCAGCCCCTCATGGGTCTGGGCTGCTCTGACCCTGAGCAGTGCCATGGCTCTGTCCCCTCTGAACATCTGCTGGTGGGATGGGAGCAGAGGGAGAGCTGGGCTGATGCTGACAGCCTTCAAAGCTCTGCTCCTGCTGTCTAAACTGGAGGAAGACTTTGATACAGATTGTCAAACCTCAAATCCCTCCTGCTTCGGCTCACCTGGAAAACAGCTTTGCACCAGAAAGGTGCAATCCCTAGGGAAGCCTCTTCAGAAAGATATAAGAAGAGAATAAGCTGTAACACAAGTCAGGCCACTGTTTCTCAGTGTTTTGTATTGACTTTGTAGATAAAAGTGTTTGCAATCAATAGCTTTGAATTCTATTTCTACCCAGGTCCTTTTTTGTGACAAATAACTAGATCACAATTTTGGACCAAAGCCTTGAGAAAGACTCATGAATAGTTCATAATACTCAATGTCTGTGCCCTTGGATTACAATTTTAATACAGCATGTGTGGTTGCTGGGTGTAGTAACTCACATGTAACCAGCCATTCCACATGTGTGGCAGAACAGGGAGATATTTCCCCTTCTCAAAGGAGCTGAAAGAAAATAGATATCCTGGAGCCCTGGAGATTGGTCACACAGAAAGGCCACCAGAGTGTGCACCTTCAATAAAGGGACGAGAAAATAAAGCCAAATGCACTTGGAATAATCCCTCTGAAGTAAAAGGCATGGTGGAAATGGTTGGGATAGCCACCTTTTATTAGACTTCCTACCTGCCTGACTCTGGGGGAGGGCAGGGAATAGGTTATCCCCAGTTTCCATAAAGAAGGATAGGAAGGCTATAGCTTAACAGTGTGCCAGAGGAAAAGCAGAAACTGTTAATTTTGCTCGGATTACAGGAGGAAAGATGAATTTGGACTGTGGCAGCTTCATTTTCAGCAGCTCCTGACCCCACACGCGCTCAGTCAGACACAGTGAGTCACTCCAGCTGCTTGCTCCTGCCTGTCACAGGTGTGCCACAAGGTGTCAGAACACCTTATCTTCCTCTCTCTCTGTTATTCTTGCTCTTTTCCTGTACCTTCTCTTTGCCTTGAAGTTTTCATCCTTTCCCCCTCCTCATTGTTTTACATCCCTCCCTTGCTTCACCACTTGCCTCTCCATTGTCTCTCTGCCCTCAGCTATGCCCTTGGTCCCTGGTACCTCTCCTGTCATTCCCTGGCTGACCTTGTCATCTCTTTATCCTCCCTATACCTCCTTTTTTGGTAACAGGCTGAGGTATAGTACAGCAGTTTTTTGGCTGGAAGTTTGGTGCCTTCCCAAGCAAGTCTCTTTCCCTGGGCCCCTCTGTGCATGGAGCTGAACGTCACATCAGAAATAGTGACTTTGCACATGCAGTCTTTCTCTCTCTCTTCCTCTCTTCTCTTCTCCTTCTTTCTCCTGTATCCTTCATATTTTGTGTGCACTTGAACAGTGTCATAGCATCAATCTGATTACAAATTAGTGCGTCTCTGTCAAAGCCAGCAGACAGGGTTGAATTAAAGGCTCGTATCACTGCAAAGTGAAAAAGGAAGCATCTTTTCAGTAGGAGACAGACCTGATACAGAATGATGAAAAAGTAGAGTGGATTAATAATGAGGACAAGGAAATGGTAACAGGAGTGCACTTCATAAGCCTACCACTCTTCTGTGGCTTTTATGAATTTCTGCATTTTTTTCCAGAATAATAGAGAGAAGCAGCTGCAGACAAAGGCACAGACAAATTACAACCCACTGGTAATATCTGCGCATTCAGGGCAGGTCTGAAATACACTCAGATGATGTCCTGTGAGATATTAAATGATAGTGTTATTGCATTAACCTATGGTTACTTACTGCTGTGTCACAAACACACTGCACTGTCTTGGGCAATTTCTTTGCACAAGACTTTCAAGGACAGCAGGGATCTGCACGGCTTCAGACTGGTCTATATGGCTGGATACAGATAGACCTGTGCTCACTCCAGCCATGCTCAAAGTTGTTTGGGCAGAGAAATCCCAGGGCCATGTATTCTCATTAGCATGACACTACAGCAGAGTGATTGCACAACTGGACAGTGTAAGGGCAGGGATGTCTGACTAGGTGTATCACAGCTGTGTGCTTAAACACCCTAAAAAACAGATCTGGGAAGAAGTGATCTCCCTAACTCCTGTATATTTATGTGTGTACGTACATGAGTGTGTGCATGTATACACGTACCATATAAATGTAAAGATAAATAAATTTTGACACACATAAAAATATTCTTCAGGACAGATCTTTTAAAGGTTCAGTGTGTTTTGTTTTTTTCTTATGAAAGAACAAACACTGAGTAAATTATCCCTTTCACACCTCAGAGCATTGCATAAGTTCTGTTTTGCAAATAGTTTTTTCCTTTTGGATTTTGACTGATGTTTGCAGTTTACCTTTTCCCTCCTCGCCTGTGTCCTGCGCACAAACCCTTTGGCTGCCAGTGGCACAAGGACAATCTTGCCTCCCTGTCCCTCTATGAGCAGCAGTTCCACCCTGGATGTGACAAAACACCAGACTCGGCTCTCACATTGAAAAAATCCCCAGAAAATCATGCTGAGAATTGGATTTTCAATCAGCTTAATGACAATTAAATGTCTACATATCTACTCTTAAAACTGTCATGGTGACTGTGACACTAAGTACTCCTGAATGTGTTACCTTCAGTTTGCTTTGTGTCCCTGGCTCTTCTCTTTCACAGACTTTGTCAGGACTGAAGATCCCATGAGGTGAGATATACCCTGCGTAGACAACAGCTGCTGACAGGCTTCACGGATCTGAATGGAAAAAAGAGACCTAGACTGGGGAAGATTAACAGGATCAAGGTTTAGTAGTCTATAAAGGCCCAGCAGCAAGGGGCACATGCCTGCCCATTCCACATAGCAATGGCAGTAGGCACTGTGGCAGCAGCTCTCTAGCCACAGAGAGCAAGGCACAACTTTCCCCTCTGAACATCTGCTTTGTCTCAGGCATTGTCCTGTGAGAAGGTCAGAAAAAAGAATGATAAACAATTCTTATCTTCACTTGCTGCACCTGTTGTTGTAAACATGTGGAATGTGTTATGGAGATTCATTTACGAAAGGGTGGGTTCATAATTGGCCACTAGTGACAGTGTTTAGATTAAAGAACCAGTGGGTGAAGCGGTCAAGCTGGACAAGGATTGTCCTTCTCAGATGTCCTGGCTAGCTATCCAGCACTGCCAGCAGTAGGGGAGCACTATCCTGATCTCTGTGGTTCGGGACAGCACCTAAGGCAAACACCCTGTGCTGTGACAGCAGTGCTACCTTGTCGTAGAATGCGGCTTGGCTTATGGCTACAGCCAGCAGAAAAAGAGAGTGGACTCCAGCTGCGGTGCGCTCAAATTTTCCAACTCCCACGGGAACCGACCGCCTAAAACGAAGTCAAGGAGGTTGCAACAGCTTATAAGGAGGAAGGGAGGGAGGGAGACGGGGGGAGGAGTCGGTCCTGTGGCGAATAGAGTTTTAGAGGGGAGTGGGATGCAAAAGATTGACTTAGGGAGAACGCCAATGGGGATAACTTGAGGGTGGGGCCCCGGTCCCAATCACTCGACGCTCCAGCTGGAAGTTTCTAGAGAGAAGGGTGGGAGCACCGGTTGACAGATAACTTGGAGGTGGGGCCCTAGCCCCGGTCCCAATCACTCGACGCTCCAGCTGGAAGTTTCTAGAGAGAAGGGTGGGAGCACCAGGTGACAGATAACTTGGAGGTGGGGCCCCAGCCCCGGTCCCAATCACTCGACGCTCCAGCTGGAAGTTTCTAGAGAGAAGGGTGGGAGCACCGGGTGACGGACAGGGCACCGGGGAGGGATTTGAGAAAGGGTACATTAGTCTCCGAGGCAACTGGGGAGGAGTTGGGATAACTGGTAGCACAAGGGAGGGAGGAGAGAACCAGGGCATCAGTATTATATAAAAAGGGGAAACGGAACAGTCCAACTTGTACAAACACAACACAACAAGTGGGGTACACCTGTATCATGACTGCCTGGGAGGGTGATGAGTTTCTGTAGTGTAGTATAATAAAGTGATTGATCAGCCTTCTGAGAATCCTGGAGTCATTGCTAATTACTACCTGGCTGGGGGCCTGCAGTGACAGGAGCAGCTCTGGTTATTGGGAGAGGGGGTGCAGGAGACACAGAGGAAGCAGGATCCCTGGGAAGTTTGTCCCTCTGCCCTGCCCAACCCCAAAACCTTGGAGATGAAGGTGTCAGCAGCCAAAGGGAATCTGACCTTGGTAGGTTTGGGTATAAACCCCATTGTCATCAATCAGAAATAGCATGTAGCATTCACAGAACTGTCCTCTTTTGGGAGCTTTGAAATAAATCAAAATGACTTTACACAGCCCAGCTTGCTGCAAGTTTACATATGCTTGAACAATCTCTTTTTTAAATTGAAAGAGTTCTGTCTTCTTTTCTTTCTTTTTCTCCTGCCATGCAGCCCTGATATTTTCTCACTCTTCTTTCTTCTTCACATCCATTTTTCCTTTCTTCTTTCCCCTGGCTCCCTTCCAAGTGTAAAAATCGAGAGGAGGGCAGCATGAAGCTCTCATCCCGGCTCACTCTGTTGCCAATGGACAGTAGGTGGAGCACATCCACTGTTTTAAGTACCCGTGGGTTTCATAATGTTTTTTTTCCTTTCTTTTCCTCCTGTAAAACAATCTATCATTTCTACTGCAGTGAATCAGTAGCTGCAAGGTAGTGCAGCACTGTACAAAGAGCCAGTCCTGGCTGGCCCTCAGCAAAGAGCATCGTGACTCACGTCCAGCAGCATGGGGCCAAGTGCTGCCTGATCTAGACTGGAGATTAAAATCTGGGAAAAAAACAGTCTCTTTACAGTTCCCAGTTCTGGGCACAGCTCTTCTTTTTGTTTTGTTTTGTGTTGCTCTGCTTTGTTTTAATTTTTTTCCCTTAAGAAAGATCTGTCCTATGAGTGAGCACAGGTTGGGGTGCATCCTCGTCCCCAGCTTTCCTGCCATTCTGTGCCAGGTCTGCATCTTCAGGATGCTTTTGCACCACTACAGCACCTGAGGCTGCTGAAGGGCCCTGGAGGGGCTGAAACAGCATCTGAGGGCTCAGCATTGAACTCCCTATAAGCACATGGGACCTGCCTTCCACACGAGCACTGGGAGATCTCTGGGCAGCCATTATTTCTGTCTGATGTTTCACTTTTTGCCTCCTGTGTATTTTTCATGGGTTTGGGGAAAACATGAACAGTGGCAACAGGCATAGACTAGCTTTTAGGCCAGCAAGTCTAAAAGTCCTGTGTGCCTGAATTCTTCTGTTTTTTGTGGGTTTTTTTGTGTTGGTTTTTTTTTTTTTTTTTGGTTTTTGTTTTTGTTTTGGTTTTTTTTTGGTTGTTGTTGTTGTGGTTTTTTTTGTTTTTTTTTTTTTTTTTTTTTCCAACTAGATCAGCTGCTGTAATGAGAGAGATTGCAAATCTTGATCCATTCACATGCTGGAATCACCCTGGCTACATCACTCCTGTCACACCACAGGTTGTTTCACCACTGCAGGATTCTGCATTTTCCTGAGAGCCCTGGGCCCTGCCTTGCTCCATGCAACCTGCTGTGACGCAGCTCTTGCAGAGAAGCAAATCCAGCCCTTCCAACAGCCCAGCTGCAGACATTCATGTTGGGAGGGTCTGAACAGCCTTCCTGGCATTGTCACTGGCCTGCCAAACCAGCACCTCCTCCCCAGCAATATCCTACCCCCTCTGCTCTCCACTGAGCCTTGGGGAGTGTTGGCATTTGAAGCAGATGTTCATCTTTCATTTTCAGTGTTTCCCTATTAATGGTGACCTTTCCAATCTGGCTACTTTAAGTTTAGCATCTTCAGTGGACCCTGCCTTGGTGGGCACCATACAAATGTCCACTGGTGGTTCAGAAAAGGAGTGAGGAAAGCACAAAGTAGGACAGGGAGCCCTGGGTTGAACTCACTGGACTGAGCTAAACCTGCCCATTCCTGCTGTGTTCAATGGAGACCAGCGGATTGATACAAGACACCATCTGCCTGATGTAGTCTTCTCCTTTGAACAGACCGATTTTGTCCCTGCCTCTCTTTGTGTCAGAGCCATTTTCTTGGCCCCCAGCATTCCAGCAAAGGCAAGGAGAGCTTCACCATCAAGGGCAAGGACAACTTCACCATCAAGGGCAGGGATACAGCTTCACCAGCAAGGGCAAAGACAGCTTCACCAGCAAGGGCAAAGGCAGCTTCACCAGCCTCCCCTCAGCTGCATCTCGGCTGCACTTGCAGCAGATTCCTTCCTCTGGGAGCTCTCTGCAAGCGGGTGTGTGCCCCCAGAGATGGGATTTAAGGGGCCTCCCTTCAACACTCCTGTGATAGTGGTGTAGACAAGGGGAATGTTTTACTCTCAGTTACACTGGCAAACCCCAAGAGGCTTTTTGCTAAAAGCACCTTCCTCGCCCTCTTCTGCCTCCTTCCCAAGATACCCTCAAGGTTTCTTGTTCTTTCCCTTCTCCTCACAGTCACTGTGGAGGGAGGCAGATGCTTCATCTCATGCCTTAGTCTGCCAGAGAATGCCTTAGCAGTGCTGGATTTGAGATGGGACATTGAAGTTCTACTGCTGCTGCTCTTGAGGCCAGAGCAGGGGAGGAGCAGGGTCTCCAGAGAGCGGCCAAGCCTTGCTGCTGGTGACCCACTGCCAGTGCCCCTCTCCAGTGTCCTGTCCCTGCCAGCTGTGCCAGAGTGGGAGACAGGAGCCAGGGCTACATCCTGTGTGTCTAAATGGGAGGGTGCTCCATGTGCAGGGTCCTGGCACCCCCAGGAGCAGCCTGCCCTCCCTGTCTCCTGGTGGGGCTGTTGGGGCTCATCCCACTCCTCACATGTGAGAACCATCGCTGGTTTTTCTGTGCCCTGCAGCACAGCAGCCAGCAGGGAAACAACAGGCACGCCTGAAGGTAATGGATTAGAGCAGCGGTCATTGCTGTGTGTGTTTTCCAGGGCTTTTTATTCCCTGCTGCAGTCCCTCAAATTAACAGTGGTCTAGTTATTTACATTTGAAAATTGGATGATATGCTGGACTGCTATTTCTCTATTGACTCTGTGCCGCTAATACATTTGGAAATTGTCTGCCTGCTGCAGATAGGCACTGCCTGCTTGGAAACATTTGGAGTCCCTCTATCAGCATCGCAGAGGGAGCCACAGAAAATAGGAAAGGACATCTGATTGTTTGTGCTTGCCTTCCCCCAGCGGTAATAGAACAACGTTTGTGTTTGATACATCCCCCTGCTGAGCACCAGCAACCTGTGCTCTGCCTGCCTGCCTGCCTGAAGAAGGCAAATGCTGGCTGGCATTTCTGCCCCGTCCTTTTTTGAGCTGCAGAGGCTGCAGCCTCTGTGTGTGTGTCCAGAGGGACCACTTGCTGGGAAATTTGGGTGGTGCACTGTTGGAACCCAGGACATTCCTGTGGCTGCCTGGAGGATTTGAGACCATGGCAGAGGGCTCAGAGACCTTGGCATGGAGTCAAAAACACCTGTGCCTTCGATTTTAGCCCATGGAAACAATTACCAACTTTGTGTGAGGAGTTACAAGCCACAAGGGCTTGAGTAGAATGTTAGTGAATTTATCACAGGATGAAAATGTAGAATTTTTAGGATTTAGAATGGAGGTTCAAGAGACAAGATGGAGGAATCTGGGCATGTCCTGTCCTCCATCTCCTTCTTCTTGTCCTCCATCTTCTGCTGTGATGGTGGCACTTCTGGATTGGATTAGAGACAAACTGTCTAACATAGGTGATAGGTATTGGAAAATTATTGTAAATAAAGTACATGTAGGTTTTAGTATAAAAAGATAACACCACCCCAAGGGGAGTCAGTGTGCCTCAACCCAACCTGCTGGACAGATCTCTGCAGGTCAGAGAAAGAATGTTATAGATAACAAAATAAACAACCTTGAAAACCAGAGCTGAGGAATCCCAACTTCTTCTTCGAGCACAGGGCTGGGAAAAAAGACTCTTTAATACCTGGGGGGCCACTCCAGCAACAACAAACCTGAGAGTGCACAAGCTGCACCAGGGCCTGTGAGCCAGTGAGGCCTTGCACTGCCCCCAAAGCCCAATGCCAGCAGCAGAGAGAGTCCCATTTCCCACTGTGCTTCCCACTGTGCTTCCCACCATCCCTTCCTGCTGTGCCAGAGGTGCCTCCTCACTGCCCACTGGGTCTTCAGGGCAGGTGTCACTGTGGTGAGTTTCTGGGGTGGAAAGCAGAGCAGGGGCTGCTGCCCCATGCGCTTGGCAGCTGTGGGTGCTGGGTACAGAGGGGCTGAGAGCTCGCAGGGCTGGCCGGGGGCATTCCTGCTCTCTAGATACAGTGTGTGCCATTGAAAGGTGTGGGTGGACAGCAGGAGGCAGCAGGGGAGGGGGCAGAGCCCCCAGGACCTTTAGGAAGACAAAGAAACAGAAGATTTGCTGACAAAATGGAGAGGGCATAGGGCAGCCAGAGAGGGAGAGCAGGGTGAGAGCCTTCTGGAAAAGGCAGGCAGCCAGGAGGAGCAGGACACAAAGGGCAGCAAGCAGCAGTGGCTGGCAATGCCGGGCTGTGGCTGAAGTGAAAACTGTAGCAGGAATGTTTCTGCTTCTCTGTGAGCCAGCACTTTTGAGGGAATAGTGTGCCACAAGCTCACCTCTATGCAGGGCTGAAGTTGAATTAAGCTCTCATTTTCTCTCTCTCCCCTTCATCCCAGTTTTGCTGCCTCACAGACAAGACTCTTGTTGCTGCTTTGAGCAGGATGGCTGGGAATGTCTCCCTGCCTCCAGATGCTTGACCCTTCCCTCCACTTCTGCCCCTCTGCAATAAACCTTCCTGTGTTCCTTTGGGCCCTCAGCCCTCCCCTGGTGTCCTGGCCATGGTGGCTCATGTCTGCCCTGTCCCTGCTGTCTCCAGGGAAGCCACCATTGCTCTGGCAGCAGAGCTGCTGTGCCATGGCCCTCAGGAGAGGCTGAGCAGGCTCCTGCCCTCCCTGTGGCATCCCAATGGCACCCTGTGGTGCTGGCAGGGGGGGAAAGAAATTCTGGAGTGAGGACACCCCCAGAGCTGCCAGGACAGAGATGGGGAGCTGGGGGATGAATAAGAAGCTGTCCCTGGAGCAGGTGGGAATGGGCTGGGATGGGGTCAATGAGGGATCATTTGCAAACCAGTTGGAGCGCTTTAGGGGATCCTGCAGGAGCTACTAAAGAATAAAGAACAGAAACTTTTTGGAAATGTGAGAGTATTGGATTTTTGCACAGCTGGCTAATATTTGGGGCACAGAGTTCCTTGTTACTTGCTTGTTTAAGAAAGAAAAGGTGTCTCTGTGTCTGTTTTCCCCACTGGGATGTTGGATCCAGCACTCCAGCCTGGCGGCAGGAGCAATAGGCCCTGGCTCCCATTCCAAGCTGGAGTGAGGGTGGAAGGGGTCAGGGCCTGCCCTCCCCATGGCTGGGCACCTCACTGAGCTGGAATGGAACAAAAAGCCACACAAGCAATCCAAACTGAGGACTTCCCAGCTGAAGCATCCTTGTGTCAGCTCTCTGTGAGAGACACTCTCCTGCCCTGCTGGGGGGCCATGTGTGGGCACTGAGGGTGCTGCACAGCCCTGGGCACCCGGTCCCAGTGCCACCCCTGGGCAACCCCTCAGGGCAGCAAACCATGAGCAGCCCTCAGAGCTGTTCCTTGTTACTTGCTTGTTTAAGAAAGAAAAGGCTTCTCTATGTCTGTTTTCCCCACTGGGATGTTAGATCCAGCACTCCAGCCTGCAGCAGGAGCAATAGGCCCTGGCTGCCATTCCAAGCTGGTGCGAGGGTGCCACAGGCTGCAAGGGGGCAGGGTCTGCCCTCCCCATGGCTGGGCACCTCACTGAGCTGAAATGGAACAAAAAGCCACACAGGCAACCCAAACTGAGAGCTTCCCATCCTCGTGTCACCTCTTTGTGAGAGACACTCTCCTGCCCTGCTGGAGGAGCCCTGTATGGGCAGTGAAGGTGCTGCACAGCCCTGGGCAACCCCTCAGGGCAGCAAACCATGAGCAGCCCTCAGAGCTGCCCAAGGGCCCCTAGCAAATGCTGGCATGTAATAAAACCCTTCACAGAAAATCAGAAGTAGTTTGCAAATGATTTTCCACTCAGTCAGGAGGCTGGAGCTGTTACAAATCATGGCTGCTTTGCCCGTGCCTTTTTTGAGCTGGAAGGCCATGGGTTAATAAAAGTTTGATTAGATATATATATTTCTATATAACCCCTGCTGCTTGCAGACACATCTGTGCCCCCAGCTGCTTTGCAGACTGCAGTGCAATCACTAAAGGGTAGCAAAAGCACTGGGGCTGCCTGCAGAAGAGAAAGATTTGTTGTTTGCTTAGCTGTGACTGAAGAGAGTATTCCCTGTGTGCAGGCAGGTCTGATTGCCACGTATGGCTGCATTTAGCCATGTACAGTTGCATTTTGTGTGCTCAGTCAGGGACTCACACTTCAGGCTGGTACAGCATCCTACCTACACATCATATTAAATATTAACCGGGGCAAACAGAAATATTTCATGGCTATTTTGTTAGCTCCTACAGTTTTAGAGCTTATCTTCTTCCCCCTCTCTCTCCCCCCTGCCCCCCTCCCCCTCCACACCCCCTTTCTCCGTTTCTCTCTTCCCTTTAGATTACAGGAGAAATGTCAAGCTCCAAGTAATTTGCTCCTTGTGTTGCTATTTGCTGCCTTTACTGGAATGCAGCATAAAACCTGGGGTCTTCTGCATGTAAGAACAACTGAAGTGAAACCCATGACACTGTCAAGTGCTTAAAATTAAAATGCTGGTTTGTGCTTACAGAAGTGATGTGCACCAGAGCTTAGCAGAGGGCTGGAGAGTTCAGGGAAGGATGGGGAAATCTCCTGTTAATGGATGACTGCCTTGGAAAACATCAGTTGCCTTGTGCTCCTGCCTCAGCCAGGAAAGCTCCACGTGAGCCTTTCGTAAATTAAACTATTTCTGCCTTAAAGAGGCCTCTGCTGCAAGTATCCTGCTGAACAATATGCCCCACAGCCTGCGCGACCTCAAAATTATCTTCTGAAATATCTGGAGCCATGTATAAACCAAAACACCTTGTTATAGATGGATAATGAGGTGATTGGCTCTCACAATTAAAGGATAACTATTGTGTGAATATTAAGAAAAGCTTTAGTGATGTATAGTTATGTTATTGTAGTTTAGATGCCTCTGTTCTCCCCACAGTTCCTTTCCCCCCTGTATTGTTGCCATCAGACAGCCTGGGCTGTCCAGGACAGGTACAAAGAAAGTGTGCACAAACACCCCTTCCCTGGGGCAGCTGGGAATGGAACAGCTTGGTGCTTAGGGGGTGAGGCACGGCAACACCTGAGCTCCAGTCAAGTGACAAGAAAGCAGTTTCCACTGATAAATGGCAAAGAAGAGCTGACTGACAGACTTTGGGAGGGGCCAGGGCGGGCTGATGCAACCCCCAGGGGTATAAAGGACTGAGCATCCAGCTTGAAGATGAACTGGCCATGTGATATCCATGAGGGCACTTCCCAGCACTTCAGCTTTTTCCTTATGTAGTCCTTTGTTGCATTTTTGTCAAGGTTTAATAAACCTTTTTAAATTTTCAAAGTGAGCAGTTGTCTCTCACAACCTCAGCCAATGAGTTGCCCTCTTGCCACTTTGCTTCCCCTGTGTGTCCTCCTTATCCCCCACTTCCACTATCAGGAAGAATGGGTTTTGATTCCCCTGTGCAAATGCCTGGTCTGGCTCCAGGGATTCCCAAATTCTCATCCCTCTCAGGAAGTGGCCCCAGCCCTTCTGTGCCATCTCCCTGAGATGTGTCTGATAATTTGGAGGCACCTCTGCAGGGGGCTTCCCAAAGTTCAATATGTGCTGGCGCACAGGGATACCCTCCCAGCATCCACTGGAACACAATGGCATTCGCGCATTTTCTCTTTCCTACCCTTATATTCACACCACGTGGGAGGACAGACACTGCAGTGAGCAAAATCCTGGTGCTGAGGGAAAAGCCCAGCCTGGGGGAAATGTGGGATGGCTTTGCTTCGAGGGTGCTGCCTCCCTTGCTCTTCTGCACGCTGTGATTTGATACAGCCCCTTCCCCAGAGCTGTCCTGAGGGCTGTAGCTGCATCAATATTTCTGATAGCATCATGCACGTGTTCCCCTAAGTAGGTTATCCTTCATGCTGAGCAGCTTCCAACCTGCTTGCTGCAATTTATCAGTGGGGAAGGATATTTTGGGAATGATCCCGTGTCTCTCCTCCATGTCACAGGATAATGTGCTGCACATAATGGATCCAACCCGCAGGACTTCTCACTCTCTTACGCAGTAATGACACAAAAAAATGCATGCAGCTCTCTGTCTCTCTAGATCTCACAGCTTTTTAAGTGACCACACAGCTCAGAGCTCTGAGCATTGCCCTGGTGTTTGTTATGCCCACACAGCCCATTAAAGAGCTCAGCAGAGCCATGTGGAGTCACAAATGGGAGCTGCAGGTCACCAGGACAGACGGACAGCCACCACTGCTGTGCTCTGCACTGGAGCTGTGTCTGCCTGTGTGCTTGGGGACACCATTTGTGACCTGGCAGAGGCACAGCTTGGTCATGGTGGCACTTTGTGCCTCACAGAAGAAATTTTAAGGAGCTGAGCTGATTTGGTGTCACACAACAGTTGTGACAGCACCAGGAAAGCCAGGGTGGTCAGGGGTGTGGGTGATGCTGCTGCTCCCAGCTCAGGACCACTGTTCCCACAGCTCCAGAGAGAAGGAGGCATCAGGGAGGGGCAGGGAAAAAGGGAAAGGAGTAAGATCAATGTTGGAACCCAGGACATCCCTCTGGCTGCCCTGAGCAGCCAAGACCCCTGCCAGGGGTCTCAGAGACCCTGGCACAGAGCCCAAAATGCCTGTGGTTTTGATTGTGACCTGTGGAGCAAATTACCAACCACAGATGAAGATTTGCAAGCCACAACAGTTAAGTAGAATGATAGTGAATTTATCATGGGGTGAAAAAATAGATTTTGGGGTTTCTAGAATGGGGGTTCAGGGGGCAAGATGGAGGGATCTGGGTGTGCCCTGCCTTTCTCCTTCTTGGCCTCCATCTTCTCCTTCTTCTTCTTGGCCTCCATCTTCTGCTGTGATGTTGGCACTTACAGATTGGTTTAGAGTAGAAGCTCACTGTCTAACATAGGTGATTGGTTTTGGAAAGTAATTGTAAACATTGTATATGTAGTTTTTAGTATAAAGACATAACACCACCCCAGGGGCAGGCAGAGTGCCTGGACTGTCTTGCTGAGCAGATCTCAGCAGGACAGGAGAAAGAATTTTATAGATAAGGAACAATACACAACCTTGAGACAGAGAAATGAAGAGCTCTGACTCCCTTTTCAAGTGCTGGGCTGGGAAAAGAGACTTTCAAACTCTTCTCGGGGTCACTCTGACCAGCGAGAGACCCTGAGAGACCAGGAGCATTAACGGTTCAATAGTTTTCCTTTTATAGGTGAAACTATGAGGTCCCCAGACTTTGGAAAAGTCAAATTTAGGTGGCGTCATTAACTTAGGTCAAAACTCCTGCCCCAGAAGGAAGGGGAGGGTTTCTCAATGCCAGAAGCCTCACAATGCACAGAGGCTACAGCCCCCCATCATTTCACACAGACTGTCCTTTGAAGTGTTATAGGGAAGGGCAGAAGAGCCCTGGGCACATAGAAAGTCTTGGCTATGGAATGTGGCATGGGAAGGATGAGGGAAATGAGGGCCTTTCCACTCAGCCTCTCCTGGACCACAGGTTCTTTTGGGATGACTCATTTCTGTTCTTAAATAACTCAAATCAGTGTGAAGAGGGCGAGGGAGAAGAAGGTGGCTCCTGACCAGCCCTGACCCCACCAAAAGGCTCCTCTGGTGTGCACATTTCCGAGGAGTGGAGCTGTGCATGGCCCCCACTGGGGAGGGCAGCTGCAGCCAGGTCACTGTGGTGACTCCCAGGCAGGAAAGAAGTTGTAGGAAAAGTCTCATGTTTTCTGTGGTTGGAATGGCTCCCAAGGTACTAAAAAGTCTTTTTTCCCAGCCCTGTGACCAAAGAAGTTGAGATTCCCCAGCTCTGATTCTCAAGGTTGTTTATTTTCTCTTATCTAATACATTCTTTCTCTGACCTGCAGAGGTCTGTCCAGCAGGTTGGGTTGAGGCACACTGACTGCCCTTGGGGTGGTGTTATCTTTTTATACTAAAACCTACATGTACTTTATTTACAATAATTTTCCAATACCTATCACCTGTGTTAGACAGTCTGTCTCTAATCCAATCCAGAAGTGTCACCATCACAGCAGAAGATGGAGGACAAGAAGAAGAAGGAGGAGGACAGGACACATTCAGATTCCTCCATCTTGACTCTTGAACCCCCATTCTAAAACCCCAAAATTCCACTTTTTCACCCTGTGACAAATTAACTATTATTCTACTCAAACTCTTGTGGCTTGAAAATCTTCACACAAAGTTGGTAATTGTTTCCATGGGCTAAAATCAAAGGCACAGGTGTTTTTGACTCCATGCCAAGGTCTCTGAGCCCCCTGCCAGGGTCTTGAGTCCTCCAGGGCAGCCAGAGGAATGTCCTGGGTCCCAACAGAAAAGGAACTAAAGGCAAGATCCCAACCAGCAATGCTGTCACCTGGCCTGGACAGCCAGGGAGCTGTGGGGCAATGAGTGTCTTTGTTAATGAAAACCCTGCCTCAACAGGCATCCCAGTGCTCTGCTCCTTCTGTGGGATGCTGGAAGGCTGTGCCACACTCAGCTGGCTCTCCTTGGCAGCTTAGTGCTTTGTGACTGAAGGCTAAAGGGAAAAAGGGCAAATCATTTGTATAAATGGCATGGAAGTCAAGGAAAGATATTCTGCAGGTGCTGGGCAAGGATCAGAGTTCTGGGATTATGCACAGAGCCTAGCTGGAGAAAAACTCTGTGCACAGGAGCTGAGAAAATGTCATGTTTTCCATGGAAATGGGATCCTTCCATTGGGGCTGGGGGGAATGGGTGGGAAGGCCACCCGAGCACAACAGTCAACAGTCTGGAAAATACAATACCCAGTAGTGCATGCAATAATAAAACAGCTGCCCTAGCAATAACTGATGTGAGCTACTTCATGGCTATGATTTCTTTTCTCATACAAAAGCAAAAAAATGCCCTTTTATGGCAGGAGAAATCAGAAATGTCTCTTGCAGCCCACTGCTAAAGGAATTTCCCCCTAAACTATGAGACCATCACTATTACTTTTTCACAGGTAATTACTCACTGCAGTTAATTTGGAGCCATATTCAAAGTGAAACGGAGATATCCTGCATTGCCCTTTCCCCCTCAGTCTGCCTTGGCATTATTATCATTCCCTGCTCTGGTGCCCGTAGCAACAGCCAGTGCCATCCCCAGTACCTGAGCACTGGGAGCTGCTGATGCCTGACATTTACCCAGCTGGGCTTGTCACCACCGGCTTTGCCTGATGGGGATCACACCTCCCTAAGCCCCCCAGCACTGAGGGGTGGGTGTAGGAAAGCAGCAAAATGAGTTTAGTGCCTGATTTCCTCAGTAACATACTTCAGGTTTGGCTGCTAGGTCTGCAGTAAGCTGTTCTGAGAGGTGCAGGTATCCACAAGCATAAGGACTTTGTGGATAAGGACTTTGTGGATAAGGACTTTGTGTGCTTATCTCTTTAAAAATAAAAATAAAAATCGAAAAAATAAAAATGGCACTTGAGTGAATTGCCTTCACAGGACACAAACTGTGCAGTTTGCAGCCCCCTTTGGAAGCAGCAGAGTCCTTTGGGCTGCCTTTGGCAGTCACGGTTCACAGGAGGGTTGTGCAGCCTCATTGGTCATCTGGGCCAACACAAATTCCAGAAGCAAGCAAGGTGACAACCCCTGTCTTAAAAAACAAAACAAAACAAAACAAAAAACCCCAAAAACCCAAACAACAACAACAACAACAAAAAAAGGCAAAAAAGAAAAAAAACCAAAAAAACTCCACCAAAAACAAAACAAAAACAAAAAAAAAAAAATCCCAACCGAATAACCAACAAAAGAACCCCCCAAACTCCTCAACGACACCAGACAAGGAAAAAATCCACCCATACAATCAAAGCAAACCAGCATACCTTCCTACAGGGACTGTAATCACCTGCATCAGTACATTAAAAAAAGAAGGAATCTCTCACTGGAAGTCTTCAGTGCTAGAGACATTGAGATAAGATGGAAAATGAAGCCCAAGGTTATGAGGGAGGAATGGGACCCCAGGCTGATGTTCCTAAGTGCACAGAGAGCAAGGGGAGAGCCCAGCAGGAATGGGAGATGGGGACTGGAGGGGCAGAGCTGCTCTGTAAGTAAAGCTATGTATTAGAAGTGGCACAAAGGAAAATGTTAATGAAGCACGAAAAAATGAGACTCAGTAGGGAAATTAGTGGAGGGGAATAAAAACCTCAGCAGGAGGAAAGGCAACACGGAGCGTTAAGCAAATGAATTGCACTGGAAGGGATCCCTGGATGAGGTTTGTGGTGAGATGTTCATGGGGTTTGTTAAAAACACGAGGGGAGAGGGGGTAATGAGGCTGTGGTGAGCACAGCCCTGCAGTGTTGGCCATGTGATGGGGAGCTCTGGGGGGCTTCAAAATGGGGAATTTTGGCAGGAGCCTATGACAGAGTGGGGTGGGAATGGGACATCCTTGTCACTGAGGGACGGAGGCTGGTGGGATGTGGGGTCAGTGCTGTGGGCCAAAGGGAGCCTGGGACACCATTCCATCCTGCTGGACAGTGTGGGATGGGGATGGAGGGGAGGTTGGGCACAGGGACAGGCAGCCTGGGTGGGAGAGGGAAGGGCCTGATGGTGATGGCACAGCCAGGGCTGCCTTCAGCTGTCCAGCACTGCAGGGGACTGTGGGCAGCCAGGCCAGGACACCAGGAGCAAAAATGGGTGACTACAAAGTAAAAGTCAACATATTTTTGTTGGGAGACACAGAGTAACCTAAGGATTAGGGAACTTTTAAAGGAATCCTTATATACTGAAAAGAGTGTTTGGGGGAGTAGAGACCACCATGTTCCATGCTCACAGCATCTGATAAAAGCCTACAGTACTGCAGCTTTGCAGCATGAAAATAGGAAGCTCTGGGCCATTATGTGAGTACCTGCAGCTAAAAGACCTAGAGATGCAAATGGTCTTTTCCCTTCATGTACTGTTTCAACTTATACTTTTTTCTTAATGTAGAAGAGGAAGCTGACTAAAACAGGTAGAAAAAAACACATGCATGGGAAGTCATTGAAAGGAGTTTGCCTGCCTGCAAGGTTATGCTGGAGAAAGGCTTTGAGCTTATCTGTGAGGTTAAAAAAAAGGGAGGGGGGAAAGAAAAGATGAAAGAAGCTAAGTTATAGGCTTGGTGCCTTTTATTATCTCCTGCCAAGGCTGGAGGACCATGCCAGCTCTGCCAGGTGTTTCAGAAGAATAACAAAAGCAGACATTAGATTGAGCCAATGTGCTTACAGCCACTTCCTTAGGAATCAAAATTCCTGAAGTAACTTCAGCAACTGCTTCAGAAAATACTGCTCTGCTGCTGCAAAACACAGGCTGTTATAATTTAACATAAAGCTGAATTAATGCACATTGTGAAGCTTTATCTATTTTGACACAAATGATTCCGGTTCATTTTTTTTTTAATTGAATGGTTGACAGGCTCAGCAGAGCACAGGGCTTGTGTGAGCATGTCTGGGGATGTGAGTGTGTTCATGAATGTACACACACACACAAGGAAGATTTGTGTTTCATGCCTCTGTCTGTCTGTGTGCATACTGCTATGAATTCATGTATCTAGCATTTACTCTAGCATACCTAATATTTTCTAATTTCTAATCACATATTTGTGGTTGGTAGGAAAAACCCCAGTAGTTTCATGTCTTACCATCTGCAGCTGGTTGCAGCCTTTATCTAAACATTCACTGTGGGATGCAGCAGGGAATTATATTGGCAACTGCCATTAATCTTCTGTGCAAAAAGAAGCATCTCCTACATCAGTGTTAGAATAAACCCATTTGTCTGGTGAATGAGGCACAACTAAAAAGTACCCTGATGCAGAAGCAAAAATCCTCTCATGATGATACTTTTGATGTTTTACTAGCCCACCCCAGGCCATCAGGAAGGGCATCTTTAGTGCAAACTGAACAGCAAGGAGTTAGAACAGCTTTAATTGAACAGTTTTAGTCTGATTTTGGGGCATGGTACCTGGTCTGAAGTAGCTCTAACCTCCCACTGTGTCACACCACCACCAGTGTATAAAAACACCCTTGTGCGAATCTCCCTATACACACAACACCTGACTTCTGTTCCTCCAAACACTTTGGGGCTCCACTCTGCCTCTTTTGTCCCCTGAATGACCATGCAAGGCCTGGCCTGGTGTGGTCCAGATGTGGTCCCTGACTGCCAGGGACCAGCTGTGCTCCCCAACTGGCCCACGCTGCCCCCCAGGTGAGCTGCTCAGCTGTTTGCTGGCTGCCTGTGACTCTGAGGAGAAGGAGCAGAGCTCTGGGGTGAGCAGGGACGTGGCTCTCTCCCTTGCACACAGCAGAGTGGAGGCAGTGAGCTGCAGCAGCTGGGACTTGAGGAGATGCTGGCAGCAGCTTCACAGCACAGGCATGAGGAAGCAAGGAGATCCCATGTGCCAGGGACCAAGCCATCTTCTACAGCCTCATGGGCCTCTAATTGATGGATTTACTAAACTTGTCCTTGACTTTATGCAATAATGTGTTCTTAAAGACTCTCATCTTATTTAGTATTGTTGATCATGGTCTGAAAGGGATTATACCTCCAAAATGGCACTCTGTGGTGTTGGTTTGGGTCATGTGCAAAGGAAACAAATGAAGGAATGCTGAATGAATTAACATAATTTCTTGGTTTCCTGTTATAGAAATATATGTATATAATTATCTCTTTTTTTCCTAATACTTGCTGCAAATTTAGACATACCAATAGGTTGGTGTGAGGCTGCTGTTATTCCTGGAGATAATTTTTTTTGAGGAAAAACCACTTCCATTCAGCAAGAAAGACAATAAAATACTGTAGTGATGTTTTTTTCTTTTCCTGTATCTGTGCATGTGTGCACAGGGGGGTGTGAGGGAGAGTGAGAGAAAGAGGAAAGCCTTACAAGCAGTGGGTTGCTTATGTCAGCAAATAGGGAGAACTTGCTTGGACTCAGCTTTTTACAAGCATGTGCCAGCTATTAAATAAATGGCATATCCATTGTAATGCTCAGATAATAACAACAAGAAAGAAGTCTTTACAACTGGTAAACAATTTCCAAGCTGACTAATATGAGCCTTGGGTTGGCAAGCAGTAGGGGTTTAGGCAATAGGCTGAGAGAGCCCCTGGTGTTTGCGAAGTCCCACAGTTCACTTCTATAGCTCCAAGATTTCCTTAACTCTCATCCCTCCCTAACCACAGGCGATTTTATACCAAGTTTTTGGCACAGGGAGCTGCTACTTATTTGCTGCAGTCATATTCCTCAGCTGCTGAGCAGCATTATCAGCTTATGGGGTTCATGTATGGAAATGTTACACCTTGGTAGGTCTCAGCAGGCCCATTTTTCTTGCACAGATTTATGGCACTTTCTAGCAAGTTGATATGCTTGCTCAGAGCCGAAACAAATTCCTGGTGAGCCTGAGTCAAGAAGAGGAAGATTTATTGTTTTTCAGCCTGAGTGCACACGTGTGCCCAGAGGGAAGTGCCCAAGGGCTGGGCTGGGGCTGGCCCAGGTGGGTCCTGCTGCTGCTCCTGCACCTTTGCAGGGGGGGAAGATCCCATCCATGCAGTGTCAGAGCTTCAGCCCCACCTGCACAAAGCTGGCAGCTGTCCTTCACTGCAGGGCACCCTGGTGCAAAAGTGACTGCATGGAGCATCACATTGGAAGCTGCCACTGGGTCAGGAGTGCAGGCAGCTATTGCTGGTTGTGTGTGGGTGGGTTTGGAAGCATTTGTGCTTCATGCAGCACCCCAGGCACTGTGTCTGCTATGTGTACCCGGCCCAGCAAGGCTGGGGATGCTCTGCTGCAAGCACCACCATGGAGTGAATCACACATCCTGGCAGCTGCAGACTTGTTATGCATCCTGAACACCTTTGCTTTCCCTCTTTTCCCCCATCCTAGCTGAAAAGACACCGGTGTTTTTTCCACTCAGCTTAGCTGTCCCCCTTCCTGGGTTCTCCTGCCCCACCACTGCAGCAGAGCAGAGCTGCCCACACAGCCCCATGGGCTGGCAGGGTGAGCTGGGCTCCCAAAGTGCAGCAGCAAGCCCAGGGCTGGGCTGGGCAGCACTCCCTGGCTGAGCAGAGGTGAGCAGGGGCTGTGCAGCAGGGGAGCAGCATGTGCTGCCCTGAGCTGTGTCTGATACCAAGCTGGGCACTGGGGAGCAGAGGAGACCTGTGGCCTCACTGAGAGGGAACCTCCAACACCCCAGTGTTCCTGATCTGGCTAGCAGGGCCTCAGGATTTGTATCTATCATTATCTATCTGTCTATCTATCTATCTATCTATCTATCTATCTATCTATCTATCTATCTATCTATCTATCCATCCATCCATCCATCCATCCATCCATCCATCCATCCATCCATCCATTGAAAAGGTAGAGCAGCAAAGAGTGAGAAGTCAAGGAGTAAATAAATGGCAGCATGCTAACAAGGCAGACAAAATGAGAGAAGTAATTTTCCCCTCTGCCCAGAGAGCAAAGGAAACACACTGACCAGTCCTTAAGGAGGGTATTTTGCTGAACATACCTAAGGAAAACATTCCTAAGAGCCACTCAGGAACCCCAGGTCTGATTGATGGGATGTCAGGAGCTGTAAATCCATGGGGTCACAGGTGTGGGGGAAATGAGTGGAGCTATCCTCCCTCTTGCTTAATTGAATTCAGCAGTCACCATGGGGCACTGCTGTGCTTTGTAGATTGTGCAGTCTTCGGGAAGACTTCAGTACAGCAAAGCACACGCTGATTGACTGATGTAGGAGTGAATCAGAGTAACTCAAGTCTGGGAGAGTGGATGTGGGATGTGTATTTATTTCCTCACATGAATGAAATGAGAAAATTCCCACGTTCTCCTTCACTGTATTATCAAAATCATAGGCAAACATATGCTGGCTTTGCCTTTGTATTTTATTATTTTTCACCACATTATTTCTACCACCAAAAGGTATCTCAAAGGCAGCATTGTGACACAGCTGAGTGGAGTCTGGTTATCAATGCCTACACGTTTCCTAAATAAGGGAGATGTGTGATCAGCCTCTCTGATGGGAACACACACTTCCCAAAGCCCCTGAGAGGGTTTTCCTAACATTATGCCTGGTGGCAAGGAGACTATCAGCTGTTGGACTGAATCAGTCTGGCCTGAAGGTCCTGTCAGGGGTGAGGTAAGAAGCGTGGGGCTGGCAAACCCCCAGAAGCTTGGGGAGCATGGGAGCTTCACAACTTCAGCAGGGCAGAAAAGCCCAAACCAGAGAGAGCTGAGGCACTGAGGTGATGCCAGCAGGAAGTTTGGCCAGTGCAGTTTGGCAAGGATTTCTGGGGAGATGTGCTGGGTGAGTGCTGAACTGGCACAAAAACTCCTGCACCTTTTATATAACATAATTGCGTGCTTTATTGATATACACAGTAAAGCAGTATATAATACAATAGTAAGGCATATATTTGGTGAAATTTGGTATGTTGTGAAAAAAATGCAGTAAAACAGAAGTTTATAAAAATAATTAGTAAATGTTACAGTGTTGGTGTTAAAACACAATATATTATGATATCCAAGTAATAAACCAGTACTGAGTAACGATGAAATAACATGCCATATGGTATTTATGTACTCAACTACACTGATTATGTTTTACAGTTTAATACTTTGTCATTATAAGGAATATGAAATAATTCCCAAATTATGCTTTAAAAAGCAGCAATAAAGCTTTCAACTTTTTAAATACTTTTTGACAGACTCACTCCAAAACTAAGATCTAGAAAGTAAAACAAACAAAACAAAACCCTGATGAAAACAATCGTGCAATCTCTTTTTTCCTCCATAATTTTTCTGAAGAGAAGGTTTAATGTATAAGGGGGGGAAAAGAAGAAACCCATCTCTTTCTCAAATCACAATTTAAACCTTCTGATAAAAAAGGACATGAGAAATAGTGAGGGTTCCTATTGTAATCAAGTGTTAAAAAGCTCTTTATTAGGAAAGCAGAGGTTTGGGGGGGGATTGTACTTTTTTCTGTAAATGATTAACGTTGTTAATAGTTAAACAATGAGACCTGGTCACACAATGGACATGTGGTGATGATGTAACATTGTCATACATAATTGTCAGGAACACCACAAAACCAAAGTGAGGTAGAAATAGCATGACTAGCCATGTTCAATGTTAACTAGCATTCAAAATAAAATCTTTCCCAAGTTTAATTACACTTCATACAAGAAGAGGTAACAGATTTTTTTTTACTCTTGCAATATAAAGTCAGATGGTTGTGTTTCTATGTATTTTATGGTAAAATTAAAAGCTGGTTAAGAAAATGAAGTGCTAAAGCTTTTGCTGACAGCACCTCATACCCAAACCTCTCTCTCACAGAGCTGCAGTCAAACTGGCTAATCTCTTTCTCAATCAGCTCCTCTCTTTCTCACGTTATTGTTAATTGTGCAGGGATTACTTGTACAGAGAATCGGGAAGGAGAAAGGACCAGGGCCTTTGTTTTGGTGATAAATATTCATGGAGCAGTGTGACTACCTTCACCTGATCACCATTTGAGGCAAGAACAGCAGTAACTCTTCCACAGCCTTTCCCAAAGGTGGCTTGCAGCACCACAGCTTCCTGGGACCGGCTGCTGCAGCAGGATGAGACAGGACAGTGGGAGGCTCTGGGCTCCTCTTCCAGAGGGATGAGGATCTCCGTGCTCATTACCAGCCCTGGGAGCTGGACAGAGCTCTCTGGGTACCCTACTTGTGCTTTGGGTTAGAAGCCAACCCCACAGGGGCTGAGGGAGCATCTCCCCCTCTTCTCTCCTCTGCAGCAAAGGTGACAGCAGGGGGAGAGCAGTCCCCAGCCCTGCTGAGCCCCAGGGTTCAAACCAGTAAGGCAATGTTAATGTTCCTTTACTAAAAGTATCCAGGAATTTAGTCAGCAGAAGAAACACTGGCACACAGGATGGTCATTAACTTATTTCCTTTCCTTCTTTCTTCTGAGTTTTTTTTTTTTTTAATTGATTTTTTTTTTTGCAGGCTCTGTCATATAATGTGCTCTTTCATTTAATTATTGCAAACTAGCTGTGTAATTGCTAGTTGCTGTCCAAAACCAGGACAGTAAGTCATGTAATTCTTAATTTTATTGGAAAGATAAAATGTAACTACCTTCATTGGAAGTTCAGGTTTTTTGGTTATTTTTTCTAAGCCAGCCCTAGTCAGACAAAACCAATGAGAAATGTAAGGTGGTCATTCTGGTATCACTGCAGGAAATACTTTCCTTTTTTTTTTCTTTTTGATAGGCAAGGAAAAGAACACAGGACATGAATCTCTCTGATACTGTTACAGAGCTGAAATGAAACTAAACAAATGCACTGCCTCAGTATATTTTTTTGTGGTTTTTTTTTTAAGGGGGTTTCTATAAACAATTATTTTTATAAAGCACACTTTAGTTTACAATCTTTCATTATAACTGTTATAAATTTTTTTTTAAACAACCCGAAATGCGTTCCATATAAAGAAATGGCAAGTTATTTAGCTATCAAGATTTTACATGTAGTTCTCTTATAATTTTTGTACAATTGCATAGACGTGTAAAACCTGCCATTGTTAACAAAACAGTAACAGACTTAGGAAACTACTGAAATCTACAGTATAGTACCACTACCCTTCACAAAAATATAGATTTGTTTTCTTGTAAACTCTTACAGTCTAATCCTCTTTGTAGTATGAATATTATAAAAACCATGCGGAACGCCTGAAGTTGTAAAACACATCTCGCTATTCTAACACCTTGTCGTCGGTCATCACGGTCACTAAGGTTTCCATCGCTCTTCCCAGGTCGTCTGCCATGTGGAAAAGGCTCCCTACATTGTGGCCTGAAAAAGAAAGTCAAAGAGGAAGTTAAACAAAGAGGATGTGGCAGCCCGTGGATAGGAAAGCTTCCCAGATCCATCATTCTCCACGTGCTGCTCGCTGCCATCCCCGGAGGAGACTTCCAGAAGTCTCCTGGAGGAGTCCAACAGGTTGTCATTAGCAAAAGCTGCCAGGTTTGTACAACACTTTAACAGCAACACAGGCTTGAACAGCTATGGCAAACCACCCTGCAAATAAGCCATCTCCCCCCTGGTGATGGAGCTTCATCATTATCAACATTCACCAAAAGCAACAATAAAGTCCATTGACATCACAGAAGAGTTTCTGACTGTTGCTGCAAGTGTTTGAGTATCCAATGTTCTATCAAGGAGAAACAGAGAAACAAACAGATCGGCAGTAATTAACTAAATCATTAAAGCCAAGGGGTCTCAGCAGGATACCTGCAAAGACAGATATAATGATGACCAAACTAAGCAACTCAGTTCATTCAATCATTTTTAAATATCCTTTCCTTTTTGGACAGCAGTCCAGCACAAACAAAGATGCCACAATTATCAGCTAACTACTATGCAGGGGTTCATTTGTGCATTTCCCTTCACCCATAACCACTTTGAAGTCCTAAGATGGTATAACCACAACCCCCTACACAGAAGTGATGATAAACACACAGTGCAATTCTGGAGATGAAACCTGCAATTTCTCACACTCATGTCACCAGTGCAGTAAATGGTGATGGGTGGTAAGAAATGGCTTCATCACAATTAGAGACCAAATAGACTCAAGGATGGGGAGACTGAATTGCCAAAAGTTGTTATTTTAGCCCCTAGCACACCTTGTCTGGTCTCCCACTGCTGTTCAGAAAAGTGTCTCTCTCCTGTAAGTCCTGTGTGAGATTTCAGACCTCTATGACTGTTTCAAATACCCTCTGGCACCTCAAATGACAGAGACATCATGGTTTAAACAGCTGAACCTTATCTGGAGTCTCCCTTCTGAAAAAATATGACTGAAGAGGGAACATGACTGATATCTAGGCACCCTACAAGATGAGGATCTAAACCAAGGACTGAGTGTTCAAGATTTCTTGCAAGGACAAGGAGGAATGAGCAGACAGAAGGTCTTAAACCAAGCAGAAGGAAATTATACTCCACAAAGCATATAATTGTGTTACTGAACACATCACCACAGGCTGATGTTGAGGCCAAACACATAAATGAGTTAAAAGAGGAGTTAGAAAATAATCACTGAAGAAAGATTTATTTCGATGCAAAAAAGTGCACGTGACCTCCAACTCAAGGAGTCTCCACACTGCAGAGTGCCAGCAACTGAACATTTATAAGTGAAGTATTACTCAATAAAACTGTACGTCACCCTGGCCTGAGGGGGTTTGATTTACTCTCTAGGAGCATTTGTGATAGAATATTTGTCTGGAAAAACACAGGAAGTGCAATGCCATGTGCCCGGAACTCTGGTTCTCAGAAATGCTTTGCATTAGTCTGGATGCTGAGTCCTCACCATGGTCCTTGAGGAAGGAGCACCCAAGGGAGGGAAGGACTTGACCAAGACATCCAGGACACACCTTTTATGCAGTCCCTACCTGTAGTGTGCTGGAGCCTGACTGACCATTGCACACCTGCACAGTGGCTTCCCGTCCTGACACAACTGCAGCAGGAATGAACCTTTCCTGTGGGGAAAATCAGACTCACCATCCTCCTCCCGATGCTTGTGGCAGTCATGCACTGCTGACATTTCTACAGTAAATCAGAGCCTGGACTGATCTCAGTTCAGCAACTTTTATGGAATAGAAAAAAAAAAACCTCAGAACTATTCAGAGAACTGCAGAATGGTTTGGGTTGGAAGGATCTTAGGAACCATCCAGTTCTAACCTCTCTGCCACGGGCAGGAATGCCACTCACTAGACCTGACCTGTGCCAGTGTCTCACCCCCCCCAGTTAAGAATTGCTTTCTAACATCTGGTCCAAACCTGCTCTGTTCCAGTTTAAAACCACTGCCTGTCATCCTATAACTATCTGCCCACATAAAACTCCCTCTCCCTCTCTTTTATAAGCCCCTTTAAGGTACTGGAAGGTCTCCCCAAAGCCTCTTCTCCATGCTGAACAACCTCAGGAGCTCTTTTCTTCTGGGGAACTACTACCACCCTCTACATTCAAATACTAGTTTCTTTTAAGGTTGTTAGAGTTATTATTTTTTTTTTAAGTTTAGCATTAATGATACAAAACTAGGCTGGATCTAAACAAGAGCTATTCAAGCAGCCCACTGGACAGTGAGCTGTGCTGTGACACAGATTGCCAGACAGAAATACAAAAAATACTTGGTTCTAGTATCTGGTATCTGGTGACAGTTTGCTAACTGCACTAATGTGCAAAGAAACAGATGCATCAACCAGCAATTTCATCCATACATCATAAATGTATAGCCATCCTATTCATCTGAAGCAAAACCTTGTCATTTCCTCATCAGCATGACAAGTAACTGCGTGTGAAAGATTCCTGCCAAGTTTTGGTCAAAACATAGTTTATTTTAAAGTAAATGTATCCTACCACATTTATTTTAGCTGTAAGGGATAATCTCTGTCACTGGCATCATGCAGACTGAGATCAATCCAGCAACTTATACCACCACAAGTGAAAATCTGACAAAGCCATATGAAACCAAGAACACATGGGAGATGCTGGTGCAAACCAGCTGAGCTGCTCTACTCACCTGAAACTGTGACTGAAAATCCATGACTTTTTGGGAACCTTCCCCTCTGGTATAAGCAGAGCAATGCTGTGACTGGGTAGCCAGCTGTGAGAGGCTGCCCACGGGGTGATGGGCTCGCATTCAGATTTGTTGTGATTTGTTATTTCTAGAAAACTCCAGGGCTCTTCGGGATTTCAACACTGCTCATTCCCAGGAAGACTGATCACCTTTTTGTAGGCTTAGAACAACCCAGAATGCTAAACTGCATCCTCAGAAATTAATAATTTTTTGTTCTGTTAAAAAAGAGCTGGGTCTAGAAAGAATAACTTCAACCAAAAACACACACAAAAAACCTTTCAGAGGTGTGCCACAGTCAGTATAAACTGTTACACTGTTCAGGCAATTAGAAGTCCTTATGGATTCACAAATCCCTAGGTACTTTCTGGTATTTAAAAATTACAGAAATGTCCAATAGTACTTTTTATTTCTTTATCTGTTAATTGATATAATATTTTTGAAATAACCATGCTTCAAATCTGACCTCCCTCCTCAAAAGCTGCTCAGATGCACACTGCAGTGATTAAGGAGATAGATCTCCCTCTCCCCCCACAACATCCATACTCCCTCTCCAGCTGAGGTCTTAATTTCCCCTCCATAAGAACTGAACACTTGTGTCTTCTCCAGAGCCATCTGAGGCTAGAGCTCAGAGCATGACCACAAAGCTGACTGCAGTTTGTGCTGACAGCAGGGCTGAAATGCAGCAGCAGCAGCAGGGGGACCACGGTCTCCAGAAGAGCCCTGGGATGGCAGGATGGGCCAGAGGAGCAGGTGGTGGCTGTGCTCCAGCCACGCACCTGGCACACCCTCAGCTGGGTGTCACTGCACTGCCAGCAGCATTTGTGCCTCTCCTGGACATGGGAGTAACAGCCAGGTTAACTGAGACTGCAGTGAGCTGAGAAAAAGGACATGATGATGTTCTGTGACTGTGTGTGCAAGGGGTGCACCCTTCTGTCATGTCAGCACCTAAATTAGTGTTTAAGTTCACTGCTTTAAGTTCACTGCTAAATTAGTGTTCAAGTTTACTGCTTCCACAGGGCTCTGCTGCTGCCACTGAATGCTGTTCATTTGCCCTCTCTGGTACTGAAATGTAGGATGTTGGCATTTTTAATTAAGAAGCAAATGAGAGAAATACTGTCCTAAAAGCACTTAGAAAAATAAAAATCAGAACTTCCCATTATTATTCATATTTCTAAAGTAATGCTATCAAAGAAGGCATTAATTCCATTCTTTTTTTTTAGCATTAAAGCCAAGAAAGTCTTATCCATGCTTGAGGCACTGAAAAGTTGAAAAATGCTGCTATGTAAAAAAAAACTAGTAGACACTTTGAAATGCAGCAATAAAGCTCAAAATGGACATGGACAGTATTAACTTCAACTTACAAAATTCACAGATGCCATTTGCTTGGGAAGCAGAAGACACCTATTTCTGCAGACACTACCTACTCACTTGTGGTCACACAGAGAATGATGTGTTTCACATCTGCTGAATTTGCTTCAGAGACTCTAATGGAATCAAGGCCCATGGGTGTGGGCACAGTAACAGAATACCAATCTTATACTACAGCTTGTCAGAAAAATAAATGTGCAACATTCAGACTTGAAAGAGTGGATTGAAAGTAAATTGAGAAATCCCAACACAATACAGGGCCTTTTCTAGCAGAAGAGATTTCTATCCCTTTCCTGACAAAAGAAAAATCCTTCCTGTTGGTGACTTGGGTTTTGATACCCTTATTAATATTGAGTACTGCCACAAAATCCATGGGATTACACACAAAGACAATACCAAATGTGAGTAATGGAATCAAAACCTGGCCAGGTGGCTTTTAAACCACAGGATCTGCCTTTGCACGTACAGACTCACACCTAAAGCAGAAGCTGTTCTGCACCTTAGCTGATATCCTTCATAAGCAGGTGGACAATTGCATTTTATATTCAGCTCTCCAAGTTACTGAAGTCCCTCTGGAGCCATTAGTGAGCACAAACTCAGCCAGAGAGTGCACAGCAGTTCACTGAAGTCAGTTTTTTAGGGTTAAACTGCTGGAATCAGATCAGGTAGAACATGCCAATTTTTTTTTTTTTTTTTTAATTACTTGTATTGAGTATGCCCTCTGCAGAAGAAGCTTTTTTTTTGAGTAATATGCATAAATATGAATGAGGCTAGTGGAAATCAATGCCCTGTTTTTGCTAAATGGGAGAACAGTTCTCAGAGAATACGAGCTGAGAACAAGCACGGCTTGTGAAGTATTTTCCATTCAATTTTGGGATTTGTACAGTCTGCTGATGCCATCTCAAGCACCCTTTTTTGATCCATATGAGAGGACTTGCCATTCAAGGACAGACTTAATCTGCACCAAAGGTCTCACACCTTGAGCAGCTGAACCTGCCCCAGCACCTACAGCCGAAGCAGAGAACCTCTGTGTTTCAAGGCACAATATCAGGACAAATCCTGGCTTTCCCAGGCATCCTGTCAGAGACTGGGGGGTCACAGCAGCTCTGTTAAGGATGTTTCCACCAGCCCCTCCCTCTGTAGCAGCAGAAGTTTTCAAACCAGGTTACCCTTCAATTCCTGCCTCATCCACACCGAGCGTCTTCTGTGCAGGAAAGGTCATTTCACAGCTACTGCAACTGCACTCAGGCAGTCTCTGAATATTTTATCTTTAATAATAATTTTCACTAGAAATTCATCTTTCAAACACTGTGTCTGGTTGGCAAGTGAAGAGCAGCTTCACAGAGGAAAAATCAAGGCTCTGGAAATGCTTTCAAAGGAGCTGTGACAACGCAGTGCAAACGCTTTCCTCCATTAATGAGCAGCGACACACAAATTCCAAAACCTATTTTGCATCAAACCAACCATGTCCAAAGTGCACAGTGAAAACCATGGCCCATTTGCATTGCTGAATGCAACACTGTGGAGCTGGTGAATGTTAGTAGCATTCTTCTTTCTGCAACAGTACATCAGGAAATTAAACCACCTGAATCTCTCATACCTCTCAACTCTCATATTTCTAAAGAAATATTAAAAAAACCTATTTAATCACTGGAGATGATGGTTGGTATACTGGCACATATATGTCTGCAAGCAGAACAGCAAGAGAGCCCAGTCTCCCTGTTGTGCTTACATACAAGAGCAACAGAACATAAATCAGTGACTGCAGCATATTTACTGACAACATTTATCATTCAGAGGCCTAATTTCAATGTATTATTTTCTCCTCCCCATTCCTGATTTTCCATCTCTGGGAGCATGTAAGAAAATGCAGACCCCTGAGCTGCCATTGTCTCCACTGAAAGTTGAGAGGTACACCACTGTCACAGCACACATGGGGAATGCACTCAGCAAAACCAAACAAAACCAAAAGCAAAATAAAACCACCCCCACCCTCCACCAAGCCCAAGCAACCCCGTGCTGTGTCACACACATGCTGGGCACAGAAAGCAAGCTGTGACAAACAGAAGCCATGGCAGTGAGCCTGCGTCTCACTAACCTCTCTCACTGGCTTTCCAGGGGCATTTCCTCCTTTAGGAACAGAGAGAGGAAGTGGAATAATTATCAGAAAGAAAGGAAAAAAAACACCACATGAACATATGTTTTATACTGTAAAAGACACTTCTATTTCCAATTTGTAATTTAACATTGAAAAATGCATTTCTGCTTAAACAAAGACCAGAAGTGCAGTGAAATCCACTGATGATTCTGAGCTGATTTATTCAACAACAATTCTATAACCTGTGACTTGGTTTAACCTTGCAAAAACACTTGAGAAAACTACTTACAGCAACTTACACACCTGTCAGTTGAGAATAAGGAATGCAGACAAGATCTGAACTCACTTTCTGAGCATCCTAATTAGCAAATTTGAGTACTTCTAGCAATCAGTGTAAATGGTAAAAACATTTTCCCCCAATGTCAAATTAATTTACCCAGACACTTTACATTGTAGTGTAGCCTACATACCCTGAGGTATGCATTGACACAGATGCCTATGTGTACACACATATTTCACACCTACAGAAGTACACTGGAATGCAACATGCTCACATTGAGGATAAATATATTGCAAAATATGTTTGCAATGTGCTGACCTGCAAGCATGGTAAAACTGAGGGGGCAGAGGGAAAAACAAGAGAAAAAAAGTTCAAGTAAAAAAAGGGAAAAAAAGAGAAAGTATCTTATCAAGTTCAAGAACTAACAAAATGGAGTCCATAATGGGTTTAGCTGCAAAGATGCTCCTAAGAAGCCTTCACAGAAGCCATACTTTGATCATGCTGATTCTTCTCAAACACTTCTCATAGCATATTTTGTTTTTAGAAAAGGGAAGCCAGGTGTTATTCAACAGCAGAAACACCCCTCTGTCCACATTTCCACCCCACAGGCAGTCTCGCTGTCTCCAGCAGCAGTGTCCCACTGTCACTGTCCCACTGTCACTGTCCCACTGCTGGCAGCTCTGCCATGCCAGGCCTGCAGTCCCAGTGAGAAAGGCACTGCAGCAGATGCTGCAGGATGATCTTTGCCCCAGAGCTGCTGTAATTGATGCAATTTTAAATGATGTGTGGGACACTGGGGAGAGAGACAGACACATAAGGGAGAACACACCAGTCAGCAACAACAGTAACATAATTACTGTTGAGTTTTGCTCTATGGCAGGCTGTAGGAGAAGGGAAGAGAGGCAATAAACAGCTTTATGGGAATTTTACAAGCTGCAGAACAAGGGCCAACAGCAGAGCAAGGCAGAGCAGAGGCAGTACAGGAGAGAAGGGGAGGGCAGAGGAAGGAATGGCATCACTGACCAGCATGGCTCTGAGCCATGGCTCCCACCAACTCCAGGCAATGGAAAGGGCTGGGGCAGCCTCTGAAGGCCTGGACAGCAGAGGTTACCATTTACAGAACAGAGGAGCTTTTAGTCCCTTCCTGCCCCTCTCCCTCTCCCCAGCAGCATACTTCCTATAAAAAAGGACAGCAGTAGGTTCAGGAACAACATGCTCTGCACACGGGTTTTTATTCTGCTCTTCAGTGAAATCCTGACTCCAGGGATGTCTGTACCACCTCACTGGTGCAGAGAGGTGTCACTTCAGCTCTAAGGACTCCACCTCACAGGCCTGTCTAACCTTCTAGGACTTACATGTGTGTCTGCACAGCCTGAGACCTCCTCTGGCACTTTTATCAGGAGGCACAAACTCCCTAAAAATGCTTTGCAAAAGGGGAAATAAGAATATCTCACCAATATCCATCATGTAACAGCAAATCCTTGGAAAGGATGATAGAAAACCTATTGCATACTTTGGTAATTCTCTCAGGAAGAGCCCCAGGGTTTAGGTCAGCTTAAGGACTCCAGGAACTGCAGCATAGTACAGCTTGGTTTGAAAGAGTCCTGGGGCAGGAATGGGACCCAGCAGGAGATTAGCTTGGATCCACAGTTTAGCTTGGGTCAAGAAGAGAAAAGGAACTGCCTACCAGCAAAATACTGGAGTTCTTAAAAATGCCTTCCTGTCTGCACAAGCACCTACAACTGCACCTACACAGTGTTTAATTTAAATCTACATGAGACAGACTGGATTCTGCTTGAAAATGAATGCATTTAAAGGTAACTGGGGTAGCTCAGCACCACACAAAACAGCTGGTGAGGACAGTCTGTGGTGAGTAATCAGCCCTAGAATTTGTTAAATGCAGCAAAGATCCACGCTACTCCAGCAACAGCTAATTTCTTCTGGAGGAAGATTAAAAAGGGTTTAATGGATTTTACGTTATTTTCTTCTTTGCATATGAATGAATGCCTGTTTCTAAGTTTTAAGGCAAGGAGTATGGTTTGGCATAAATTGCAGAGGAAGAAGATTGTCTATATTGCTGCAGTACTGAAAACTTGTGTTCTGTAAGGCATCCAAATACTGATACGCAATCCGTGGGTGCCTAATTATCTATTATTTCTGCTCAAATCAACATTTCCTGCCCTTACAAAATAGAAGAGCTTTTCTTTTTTTTTTTTTTTTATGGAAAGCTACATGGCATTGCATCACAGGCAAAGGTACACAGCAAGTGACAACATCAAGCCTGAAAGCAGAGGCACCACCAAAAACTTCATGTAGGAGTCTCTGCAGATCCAGGTCAAAACAGAGAGCACAAAGCAACTACTGCCCTGGGCTCAGGAAAGGGACAGGCTGCACAAAAGCGAGATCTGGCTCTGCAAAGAGCCTGTTTTTCTTAAAACAAAACAAAACAAAAAAATCTGTTGAAGTTTTATTAAATTCATTACCATATTCTCAGTTTACACCAGAACTGGCCATTATAAAACAAGGAAGATCTAGTCCACCCCACCACTGTCCCATCTGCAGAGAAGCTCAACCAGATCAGTTCTGCTGAGCAAAAGGGGAGCAATAAGGGATCTCAGTCACCTGGGCTCACTGTGGTGGGATCCAGGAGCTCAGCACAGAGAAGGTGACACAACCCAGGAGAGGCCAGGGTACCTCAAATGGAAGAGTATTTCCAGAATACTCCACAGGACAGTAACACCAGGGTACTCTTTCACTGACTCAGTAAAGTGTGAAAAGTCTGCATCATGAGACGTTTTGCTGTCAGGATAAGAGAAACTGCACTATTTGCAGTACTGGAAGTTGCTAGTTCCACTTAGGAAGTTGGTCCCATTCACGACAGAGCCTGGCTGATACAAAAGTGAGAGCAGAAAATGTGACTGGTGTGTTTTAATGCAACTGAGATAAAAATAAAACTCCTAAAAAAGGGAGCTATTCTTAGTGCCATTCATTTATTGCTGTGGGATCTTGTAATTCCACTGCACCACACAACAACTGTGTTAAGCAATACCATGCAAAATTGTGAGGACCAGTCTCTGTCCAAATGTTCTCACATTATGTCATGGCCTCCTAGCTCATCATCTTTTAAATGATGGTCTCATTTCTAAACAGTTTTGGCTCCCACTTCTTCACTATCTCCCAGGGCCCAGCATTGCAAATCTGTGAAGCTCTCTCAGCAGCTTCAGTTAGCTGAAGAAGTTCTGCCCCTAGATACCTCTCTGAGCTTCATTCACAGACTGCATTTGCCATGAAACCAGAACTGCAAAACTCAGCCTGGCCCACCAGGAGAGCCACCTGAAGTGGTGCAACTCCTCAGTGCTGCAGGAGAGATGAATTTGGCTTTGAAAATCCTGCCAATCTTACTTCCTAACTGTGAACCAATTCCCTGGAGATTTAGTAGTTTGGGCACAAACACGGCGTGAAAATGTTTTCCTCTGTGGCCCATTATTGAGCAGGGTCAAATAAACCACTGAGGTGGCATTTAATGGTAGATTTCCACTAAATGTCAGACCTCTGGCTTTGACATCTGTTTTGAGTTAGCACAGCAGCTGTTTGAAGCAGCTGCAGCAGTTGTGAATTTGCTGGGAGCAGCAAAGTAAAAGAGGAGTGGATGGGAAACCTTTTAGATTAAAAGGAAAGAAAAATTCCTTAAGGATAGCAATCATCAGGTATTCAGCAGAGTTTCTCTCTGCAGAAATTAAACAGCTTTTGGCACCAACAACCAGCTGTGCAAGGAGCAGGAAAGTCCTGTTCTCCTTAGGAAATGCCAAGAACTGCCAAAAGGTTAAACTGAAGAAACAAACAAATGAAAAACCCTATAAAAGGTGTAAGGTACATAAGTTGTTGCATCTGAGATCTGCTTGTACAGGTCCATGACACAATCTGTTTTGCACATGCTTCTCTAAAATACATTTAAAATGATGTCATGAAGCCTTGATGCCCTTTTAAAAACAACTTTGTGCAGCAAAAGCTTGAAAAATATAATCTTAAGGAATCTATCTCCAGGTGAGTGACAGTTCTAATGGATTTTTATTGCCTTGTTTCAGAATTCCAAAATAAGAGCCACTGTTTGCTTTAGTAAACTATTTCCCAATCTGAGTGAGTCTTACTGTCCAGGTGCTTTTGACAATATTTAGGCTAAATATGTCTGTGATGCTCAACTACACATCTGTGCACCCAAGCACAGAAATTCAGTCCTTTTCTCTCTTCACCGCTTGTTCAGCTCTGAACTTTTCTCACAAGCAAAGCCTTCAAAATCCTGTTTGGTTTTGTCAGATTGTTCTGAACTCCTCCAAGTTGTTGTTATTCTAGTGGCAACAGGACACCCAGAATTATGTCCCTGATTCAAAAGGCCTGCCACTCCCTCTGCTGTGACATGCTGATAATTAGCTTGAAATTTAACACACTTATTTTTACTGGCCACAAAGAAAACGTTTTTCATAAAACCATTAAGGTTGGAAAGGACTTTTAAGACCATTGAGTGGAACTGTTAACCCAGCAGTGCTGAGCCTCCCACCAGACCAAGTCCTCAGGTACTACATCTACAGGTCTTTTAAATACATCCGTGGCTGTTGATTCAACACTTCCCTGGGCAGCCTGTTCCAATGCTTGACAACCCCTTTCCTGAAGAAATTTTCCCTATTATCCAATTTAAACCTCACCTGGCACAATTTAAGGCCATTTCACCTTGTCCTACTGCTTTACACTTGGGAGAACAGACCTTGCCTCAGCTTGCTTCAACCCCCTTTCAGGTACTTGTAGAGTGATAAAGTCTCCCCTGAGCCTCCTTTTCTCCAGGTAAACAACCTCCTTTTCTCTGGGGTAAACAACCCCAGCTCCCTCAGCTCCTCTATCACAACCTATTTCTGAATGGCAGACTGGGACAACTGCATTTCTGGTATCTGACAATTTCTGAATTCTACTTTATAAGAATCAATATAACCAAAAGCTATACTGGTCATAGATATGTTTTATTGCTTGCTTGGGTTTATTCTTCTGTTCCTGAACATCTACTTGAGGTAGGCATTTACACCTGCAACCTGAGATTCAATGCAACTTGTACTGGAAAGAAATAAAATTTCACTTGCACCATGCCTGAGTCCCTAACATTGTGCTGTCTTCTCAGGCTGCTCTGCCAAACTGCTTTCACTCTTCGGCAACTGCACTTTGATATTCTGTTAAAGATTAGAAATCTGAGATACAGAACACACCTCTCAACAGCAAAAAGGTTCCTGATTCAGGAGCTTGCTGAGACCAATCAACTCTGCTTCCTTTTCTTCATCCTGCAGTCTTGAAAATTTTACATCAGAGATGCCTGATGCCTGTGGAATCTGACTGACCACGGCATCTTTCATGTCACATTGAAAGTCTCCATGAAGCTGCAGCACATCAGATGTCAGATATAAACTTTGTGTATGCAGGTATCAGTTGAATATAACTGAATTTTTAAACTGGGAATAGAAGAAAACTTCAATAACAGAAGTTTACATGAGCTCTCAGCAGCCTCTATCAACTAATGAATGGAAATTCATTTGCACTGGCTTTAGGACAACCTATTTCTTACAGAGAGCCTGACCATTCCTATTCCTCAGCCAAAAGGAATTACACTAACCTGGCATTCATGCCAATACATCAAAAGATATATGCAGAACACAGAAACATAATTGAAGTTCTAATCCCTTTAGCCAAAACCTGGTGCAATTCCCAAAAAACTGAACAAGTTTCTCTCCCAGCTGGACTAATCTTTTTGTGTAGCCCAAGGGAGGGAGAGGCAGATTCTGGCTCAGCCTGGCAGTGCCTGGGCCAAGACTAAAAGCCAAGTCCTGTGGGAAGCCTGGCTCTGCTGGGCTGTGCCTGTTCCTGCTGCTGCACCAGGAACTCCTCTCATAGCCTGGCTGAGGGGGTCTCACATCAAAGGCTGTGCCCCCTCCTCACTCACAGCCCTCCATCCAGCTAGACAGTATTATATTCCCTATGGCTGCTAGTCACACAGGGAAGTACATAAGTACATCCTTTTGTGGATGCTTGTGATCATCTACTGTGTTTTCAAGACAGTTACTGAATGAAGAGACAAAATAAGGGAATACATTCTTTCTCTCTAGCTAAATGATCCCATATTGCGTCCTAAGAATGAAAATCTGAAGCCACAGCTTAATTTACAAAATTGGAATATTATCTGGTCTTATCAATTTCACTTTTTTTTCCTACTAGATTTTATATTCTCTGAGTTTGTTGCATGAAGCTTTGTATTTTTCACTAATAAGATAAAGAAACATTTTCTATTCTCAGTGAGCAGGAGGTGATGTCTAACTGACTGACCTCTACCTATTTATTCTAGACAGAAATGAACCACTGTATTTCAAATATCTCATTAAATTTAGTTTCATAAATTGCTCCTATTTCACTGAAAACTAAGCTTGTTTTTAAAAAGAAACAATGCCAGTGTCGTGACCTATGAATACAGATTAGGTATGACATTTGGTGATACCTGCATGTGACTATGCAAGATCTATGTACAACATTATTTACACTAATGATGGTCACTAATGAGAAAACACTGCCTGTTGAACCTTCTGCACACAGCAACTTTAAAAATAAGTCCATTTCAATCTACATAGCAATATTAGGAAGTCTTTTCATCTCCTGTCTCTCATAGCAATTTTCTAGGCAAAACAAGGGCTGGACATAATACTTTTTTACAAAATGTTGAGGTGGAGCTCAGTGCAGTTGACAATTTATTGTATTAGACTTTATTCAATGATATCTTTCTAAATTATTCCATCTTTTGATCTCTATTATGAGATCTTACACAGTTTATATTGACTTTTATCCCACTGCTCGCAGATGGTTTCTGGTGAGAGCTGAACTTTGAAAGCAAAGGATGGAGAAAACCTGACTCCACTAAAAGTTTAATACAATGGTTAAAGCATTTATCTCCTAAAGAAGAACCCCTGGGTGATGTGTGAAACTTGTGAAAGTTTCCCTGAAGGAAGTCTCTGCCCCCTGAAATCCACTTATCCGGCTAGCAACACCAGGGCTTTCTCTGGCCAAGTGGCTGAGCCTCTTTTCACAGCAACAACCAACATCCCAAACTTCCCATCTCCTGCTAGGAATCTCAGCCATTTTTCTTGGCAGCAAAAAGAAAAATTTTCTTTTCTTCTGGGCTCAGAAAAGAGCTTAAATGAAAAAAAGGTTGGACAAATAAATTCTGGTTATACAAATGCCTATTTTTAGCAAACAACAGGAATGAGAGAAATGGAAACACTGGAAGAAAGGCTGTGGCTGTATGAACAAGTGCAGCCTATGCTGCACAAACAAGCACCCCACTTGTGTTCCCTCCTTGCCTCTAGACCTGAAGCTACATGGGTGAGAACTTTGATTTAGAACTGTATTTCAAACCACAGTCTTGGAGAAGGATAAGGACAGAAGGAAAATGTGCTAAGACACGTATTAAAAAATAAATCATCAAGGAGACCAGCCAAAAAGAAGGAAAGCTATGAAAAAATGAACATGGCAAAAGGGAAGCAAAGAAAATGCTTGGGGAAGAAAGAGTCTCACAAAGACATTGTCTCATCCACATATCTAGCAAGGGCTACCTGTGGAGGTAGCTTGAGGTAAGGAGGAACAGGCTGCTCCTCCACTCTAAACAAGATAGGTTTCCCTACAGCTATTGTTGAAATGAAAACAAAGAGCAGCAAAAAGCCTGATACCAAAACACAACCCCCTGAAAACATCAAGGAACAGAAAACACTTTTATATTCTTCCCTCTCATCTGCCACAGGCAGCAGCGCTCACCTCTGGAGCTGGGGAAGGAGTTGTTGAGCTGCTCCATCACTTCCTCCAAACCTGTGCTTGTGTCCTGGGGAGGGCTGAGCAGCTCATCCTCACCTGCAAAGCAAACCCACACCACTGCATGAGAGCCTGTGCTAACAGTTTGTATTGCCCAAGTCCTCCTCAAAGCCAAGGCTGTTCACTCAGACACATGCTCTGCTTAGTGTACTATAAAAATTTCAAAGGCGAATTCTGTTGACTGTTACTTTCTCTTTCTTTATAAGGAAATTAAATGAGGAATTTGAGACAATTAACACTATTTTAATTCATAAAAAGGGATTTGAGAAATTGACTCTGGTAGAAGAAGTAGGGTAAAATGTCTGCTAGGAACATCTAGTTCCATAAATGACACTCGTCGTTTCAGCTTCTCTTATTCTATTAATGGAAAAAGAAATTGCTGTTGTGAGTGCTGCTGTTGAGCAGCTTTCTAATAGTGCTGGGTTCATGTTGGCACTGCTTTGCCTAGCTGTGCAAATCAGCAGAAACCCAGATTCTCATCTGCTTCAGTATTCATATTTCTGACAGTTTAATTGCATCAGATTGGCGCTCCAAGAACACTCAATTGTACTGTAAAAGGGTTTAGCAGCAGTTTAATAAAGCGAAATACATTTCTCCCACTGAATAATTTCTATAACCTGATTATAGGGCAGCAGCTTAATGGGAAATTCAATACATTTTATTTTTACTGGGTTTTTTTTTGCTCATGGCTCCATATAACTGAAATCCATATGTTGTTTTTAATGCAGATCCTGGCCTCCAATACAAATAAAGCATCATGAAAAAGAAAAGCCTAAAGTATATACTTTAAGTGAGATTCCCCTATTTTACTAGATGTCTTTTATCTCTATTAAAACACAAAAGCAATTTTGCCTACTGTAATAACTGAGTTACATACTTCTTTTGAAAATGACTTAATGACCCTTTATTCTAACATGTCGTGCCCTATTTGAGTAGGAAACTGCCTAATTTTCTGTTAACATTTACATTCTTTAAACATTGAGGTGCTTCATGCTAGTGAAAAACCTAGAGAAAGGGATGAAAGGAGCATTTCAGGGCTGCCTATATTTAAGCTGGGAGTTTAACAAGACATATTTCTGACCAAGAGTGATTCCTCCCACTCCAGCACAAGAAGTGGGATAGAGTGTCTGAAAGAAGCACTTAATTCATATAAATGATGGTCTTTGTATCAGCTTCTTTTATTCCGTTAATGGTCTAAAAATAGTTGCTGAGGCTGCTTGCAGTTTGTTCAGCTTTTGAGTGGCGCTGGGCTCACACAAATCAACTCACACCATGAGTTACTTTCACATCAGGCATTGCACTGACAGAGGTGTCTTAGCAAAGGCAGTGTCCTTGCAGCTTTCGCTGAATGTCAAGGTGAAAACTCAGAGTGAGATCTCACTGCTTCTACCCAGGCTGAGGATTTTATCAGCCTGAAGAAAGCCTCCTGGCCCTAAAGATTTCAATAAAAGGGCAGTGGTTCTGCTGTCCTGACCAAGAACTGAAGACAGGTACCAATTTCCAAATGTCCTCGTAAGTGCTGATATAAGCTGCACTACCGATCCTCAAAAATGTTGCATTTTTTATTTAAAATGCATTATTTTGAATTTTTCCCTTATTTGGATGATATTTTCAGAGCATTTTCTTGTAAAGGACAAAATAAGACATGAGCCAAGCAACTTGACAGAAGATGCCTTCAGAGCTCAGTCTCCTCTCTTTACCCAGAAGAGCCTTCCCCATTTGTGTTTCTACAAAAGGTTTAGAGAGCTAAGTGAGTCTCAAATATTCTGGTGGTACCTGAACAAATTAAAGTTCAGAACAGCCTCATACACTTCAGAGAAGCTCCTCTGCTGCTACCCTGCTGGGGAGAAAGGCCAAGGATAAGGACTTTCCCACTGGGACTCCATGAGGAGAAAAGCAGAACATTCCTGCTTGCCCCGGTGTCCTTGAAGCTAACAAGGAATAAGTTCTATTTGTAAATGAAGGTTTGAGTGGGTCCCTGCTTTTACCAAAACACTGCTGGTGGAACACCTTTCACAGCAATCTCTCCTCAGCAAAGAGAAAGACAAAAGTGCAGTGGGTTTTCAAATGCAAAAACAGCTAAGGTGCAATTTTAAAGAGAAAAACACACAAAAGCTCCCACTACCTGCCTCATTGCTTGAGACACCTAGAGATCCTCAGTATTTTCTCAAATATTATGGCTCCCTCAATCCTGGGCACATGGCAGCATTATTTACACCACCACTCTGGTTCCCTTCACAATTCAAGAGTATTTTAAGCTGTGCTTCAGAAAACCCTGAGCCTAGCAAGCAAAGCTTTCTGGTGTGAAAGGACACTTCACAAACTGAATCAGCTGTGGCATGTTAGACTGGTTAGTAATTCTTTTTATAAGCTCCACTCCCTGCTGCCAGCAGCGTGGCTCTGCTGAGTCTCAGTATGATCCCACTGATAACATCTCATGGTCCTCCCACATACTGGCTCCATCAAACCAATCAAATAAAATCAAGTTATGTCTAAATATTTCCTTTAAAAAGTTTTAGTAGCTTATGTGACTCTATACTGTGTTAATCAATTAATTCCAGTCTCACAAGGTAAATGGGAATAATTTTATATTGAGTCAAATGAAAATAAGTATATTTTTGCATTTTGTCCCACTTAAGGATGAAATATAAAACTACAAGACTTCTAATAAGATGGCTGGGAAATAGTGTCTTCCTATCTTTTAATTGTATTTTAATTCACGTATTTTATGTGATTGAATTAATGACATTTCTCCAAAAAGCTGATGCAAATTACACCACTACTAATATATTTTATCTACTCTGTGTATGGCATACATAACAAAATATTTCCCCACTGGTAATATGATTAATGAAAGGTCCATTTTCACTTTTTCCATAAATTCCTGTCGCCTGTGATTGTACTCTCACCCCCAGGATTTCAACTTCAGCATTCCTAAAGGTACTATTTATTTCACATTTTTAATTGCAGATTGTACAGAACCCGTCCACTTTGATACTGTCATAGGCTGAAATTATTGCTCACACTTGGAATGGAAGAAAAAGCCTCCCCAAAAGCTACATTTCCCACCACAACAGCACTTTAGACACAGCAGAATGTGCCCTCCCATTGAGTTTCTTACTGCCATTGACACTTTCACTAATAGCAGTGAAAAGCTCTCACTAATATACATAAAATAAATTTCTCTGTATGAAGCTGAATATTATCATCAGACTTGAAACATCATCTTGTTGAAGTAATATAAGTGCATTTGCTTAAAGATGCTGAAAAGATTGATTGCTTTTTTACTAGCAGAAAATCCTTGCCACTTGGTAATAAATACTTACTAATTTTGTAGCAGACAGGAAATTAGGAAAGTGCCACATGGCAGTTACTAAAAGCACCAAAATAATAATTCCAACTTCCAGCTACAGAATATTATTATTTAACCTCACTCCACAACTCTGAAGATGTTCATTATCACATCTGATGTGATACTTAGAAAAGCCACTAGATGAGCATGCCTGTGAATGACAGCTCCATCCTACTGATTGAGCCACAACATATTAAAAATAAGATCACATCATTTAACATGGGGGTGACTAATCATACATTTAGTCTCTTAGCCATAATTAATATTATGTACATTTAAATCAGTCATGTCAGGCTTCATAACTGAAAGTCAGTTTGAATAGAATAGTCAGCTTTTCAGCAGCATTTGTTTTCAGAAGTCAAGCCCTGGGTGAGCTTAGTGTTTCAAAATATCCAAGCTACTGGGTGCATCATGATCAAAAGCAAAGCCTGAATTATAATGAAGATGCAAAGTATAAACAGCCAGATGACATTGAAGATCATTGCAAATATCTACTTCATTTCATTTGAACTAAACGGAAAAGTGTTTTCGGTCTTTAGGGATTTTTTTCTGGAAAATGGGATATAATTATTTTTTGTGACAACCTGAGCTTCTTTATCTTACCCATGGTTTCTGAAGTCTGGCTGCCAACTACACGAAGAAGCATTGGCTGACTGCTGCCTGACCTCTGCAAAGAGGTAGAAGGAGATGACAGTGTTGTACCATTCACCTTGGCATCTGCCTGTGGCTGAAATTGAAGAAAAAAAAGTAAGACATTGCTATAACAGCTCACTACTTTATATCTCTGTATTTTTTATTTATTCCATGGATACACACAATTATAGTATTCCAGGCAACTCTGAGGAGGGGAGAGAGAATGATGCATCTGACTCCCTCTTATCAGAAGGCCAATTAATTACTTTATTATACTATATTATTCTATATTATATTCCACTATATTACATTACATCTAACCTGAATCTGCCAAGCACAACTGCACAGAATCTCGTGACTGTCCCAACACACACACACACACACACACACACACATACACACACACTTGGCCCTGATAGGCCGAGGAAACAAAACACCATCATTTAGGGTAAACAAACTCCATATTGCATTCTACTTTTGCACAAACACAGGCACAGCAAATAAGATAAGAATTGTGTTTTCTTTCCTCTGAGGTTCAGAGAATGTGAAACCCAGAAATATTCTTGGGAAGAACTGTGCCTTGCTTTTTTCTGTGAAGAGAAATGTGGTTACACACAATTTTCAGCCTGTTTTTAAGTAAATTCATCCATGCAGCCAATGCATTTTAATTCTGAATAAAACAAGGAAGAAGACTAAATAAGACACCGAAACCTGATTCCATATTCTCACTTGCAGCCTGTAAAACAATTTTGTACTTTTCTCTGACTCGCCTCTACAGCTATGATTCCTTGGTATGTTCTCGTTATTGATAACGCTTCACACCCTGTTTGGAAAATCTTCAGAGACCCAGAAGAAACGCCTGAGGACTCACCTGCTCCAGCAGCTGCCTCAGCCTGTGCAGCTGCGATTCCAGCTGTTTGTTGTGATCCTCCAGGATCTGCATCCTGGCTTCCAGGCGGCCCTTGTGCTGCCGCAGCAGCTTGGCCTCCGCGATGAGCTCGGCGTCGCGCGGGCTCTGCGGAGACACCGGCAGCATCTCCGGGGGGGACGGCAGTGGGGACAGGCCCTTGTGCTCGTGCTGCTGCTTCAGGCGCTCGTACTCTGCCTGCAGGTTCCTGGGGGGAGGGACCAGGGGGAAAAAGCTTTATGGCCCTGCACGGGGCAGCGACAAGGCGCTCCCTCTCGTGTGGTGTGATGTGTCTCACTTTTCATCGCACCAGCTGCCTTTCCCTCTCCTGAATCCACACACCTGTGGGCTCACTCCTTGAGGATCTGCACAGATCTGGTATTTGATGGATCTGTGGTTCAAGCTGCTGTTGGGATCTCTCGCTGGTCAGAGTGACCCCGAGAAGAGTTTGAAAGTCTCTTTTCCCAGCCCGGCACTTGAAGAAGGAGTCAGGGCTCTTCATTTCTCAGTCTCAAGGTTGTTTATTGTATCTTATCTATAAAATTCTTTCTCCTGTCCTGCTGAGGTCTGTCCAACTGTGTCCTTTCCACACAGTTCCAGGCACTCTGCCTGCCCCTGGGGCCGTGTTATGTCTTTATACTAAAAACTACGTATACAATGTTTACAATTACTTTCCAATACCCATCACCTATGTTAGACAGTGAGCTTCTACTCTAAACCAATCTGTAAGTGCCAACATCACAGCAGAAGATGGAGGCCAAGAAGAAGAAGGAGAAAGGCAGGGCACGCCCACATCCCTCCATCTTGCCTCATGAACCTCCATTCTAGAAAACCCCAAAAATCTACTTTTTTACCTTGTGATAAATTCACTATCATTCTACTTAATTTGTCGTGGCTTGCAGATCTTCATCTGTGGTTGGTAACTTGCTCCATGGGTCATAATCAAAACCACAGCTGTTTTGGCCTTCGTGCCAGGGCTTCTGAGCCCCCTGGCAGGGGTCTTGGCTGCTCAGGACAGCCAGAGGGATGCCTGGGTTCCCCAGCTGCCTAAAGGCTCTTGGCATCACCAGAACTCACAGCTGATTCCCTCCCAGGGCACCCACCTCATGCAGGGGGCTCTAGACACCCTCCCAAAGCCAGGGTTGGTCTGTCCTGGGCTCAGCCCTCCCTCAGCTTCCTGCCCTTTATCCTTCCCAGCAGTTCCCTTCCACACATGGCTGCACCTGAGGGGTCACTGGTGCTAAAGGAGGACTCAAGTTATCACAGCACCTCACAAACACTCAACCAAAGCGGGTGCCACCTGGCTGGCTGATCTATTTTACAGATGACAAACATCAGAGAAGCAGCCACACAAAAAGGCAGAGCAAAACACAGAACTTGGCTGTCAGTCAGGTCACATCACTCTCCTTCAGATCTGCAAATGCATTTCCAGCCTAGGGCTAAAATTATCAACTGAAGATGAGAATTAGTGACCCGGTCTGTTAAACTGATCTGCACTGGCTTTTGGGGCTATAATTTTCATCTTCTTTGTCCTGCCTTGAGTGCTAATGTCTACTGTAACTTTATGGCATTGCTAAGCTTGTTCTTTTATTCCATGAAACTCCAATTTTGCTTCAGTAAAACATTCCATGGATTAGTATGATCTATAGTATTCCGCATTAAAAAAAATCTACCAAGCAGGGAAAATGCAGAAGGTAAGAAACTGACACCTTGTTAAAGGTAACAGTCCAAAACCACAAAAATAGTAACTTGTAGCAGAAACTTCATAGGCAAGGGAAGCCTAACAAACTGCACTGGGATTTTGTTGCTATGATGTTCTTTTACAGGTTCCCAGAGGGGGAAAAACGGCTCAATGCTCTGGTAACTGCTTACTCATCACAAGCAGCGACCCAGATTTTACTTTTTCAAACTTGCTCTTATTTGAGGTTGTGAGAACAGACACCTTCTTCCAGTTCTGCCTGCAAACCACAACACACTCTGACAGTTTGGTCTGGAAGTGTAACAGCACCTAGGAAACGTCCCAAAAAAGCACTTCTAAAAGAACATTATTGAGACCAGAAGGAGAACTAAAGCAGAATGCATTTCACATGGATGAGAAAGCAATGCCAAGGACAATGACAAGCCACTGACTGTTCTCCAAAGGTCCCTGAGCTCCTCAGCAGCTGCATGATGGATATGTCCTCACCTGGGACCATGGCACTGCCCACAACACAACCTCTAAGGGATGTCTGACCTACATGATCCCTCCTCTGCAGAAATTTTAAATTATTAAAAAGCAAGAGCTCATGATTTTTAACTTCAGGCTGTTCCAAAATTCAAGATTGCTTTCCTTAAAACCCACACAAAGAGGGATAGCCTCAGAGATTTTTTTTTCCCAATGATTTTTTTTTGTTTTAATGAAATATAGAGTTTCAAGTTCATGAAGATGATCTAGAAAAAAGGGCTATCTATACTGGGAATAGATATTGTCATGTAAGTTATGTCTTCTGCCTGACTTAATGTCTTCTGATACTTCCAGCTGAACAAACTGGTGAATAATTAATAAAAATACTGAAGGGGATAGGAATGAAGATGACAACGTGTTCATTACACATGGTGCTATTGCTGACTGAAGTTTATACAGGAGTGATCAATAAGCCTGCTTTTCACCACATCTGTAGATAGGGGCTATCACTACCCCATAAGGAATTTCCCAGATGCACAATGCAGGCAATACTCTATGAACAGCAGACTCAAAAGTTTGAAGTGCTGTAAAGCAAAAGATAAAACATCACCCTAAGGGAAGCTAAATAAATGCACTTGGTCATACTTACAACATAATCAGATACTTTGCTACAAAGAAATCTGCAATATCACCTGTATCAATATAGAGAAGTCCTTCCAGTAATGTTGTTATTGAAATAGAAGTAAGGACCAGGGTGTAATTCAGATAAAAATCCTTTCATGTCTGATAAAAAATAATTAAAAATCTTTCTGGAAGCCTACACAAAAAAAAAAAAAAAAAAAAAAAAATTGAGAGATACTGAACATTTTCCAACCAGAGGTATGTCTGGGTTTGGGAGTTGTGTAATTAAATACTATAATACTGTTGGCACAAAGGAATGTGATTTTGAAGGATGCATGTGGGTTTGCCCAGTGCACCTGTATTACTGAGTTCTCCAGCTACACCTTTTCAGTCCAGCCACACAATCCTCCATCCAGAGAACTGAGATTCATCACAGCTTCAGAGCCATAAGACTGATGTGCAGTGCATACAACCAATAATATCATAACTGGGATCTAAACATACAGCAATGAAGAGGTGTATTTACATAATGGAAAAAACTTGAAAATTAAAAAAAAGAAGGAAAGAATTTGAAAACTGCTGTAAGAATAACCTGAGAGAACAAATGGCCCTTATTCCTCCCTCTGGAACACTTTTAAACTGTGTGGAGAAAAGGACTGCTGCTGTGAGCCAGGCACCCAAGGCACTGCCCACAGCCCCCAGGGTCCTGAGGAGAGGCACTCTGTGACACTTTCACCATAAAATGGGACATAAGAGAAAAGGGAGATATAAACATGCTCCTTTCTAAATGAATGCAACTGAGCAAGCATGGGCAGTACATGGAATCCTCACCTCCCTCCACCACAGCTCAGGCTGGGTGACTTTGACATCTGGCTGTCACAAACAAACAATGCTGCTGTCTGTACTCATCACTGGGAAAAGGAACCCTTCTTCAGCACGAGAATATTCAAAAAACCCCATATATTCAATTTACAACGCTTGCAACACTTTGCAGCATTTGTGAAGAAAAGTAACATAGGAGCAGTCGGTGCAACCTTGATTTATGCAACTGTACAGAGCTGAGTAGTAAAGAGTATTTGAATTATGAATCACATCTATCACTGGCATCATTAATTGCTTGGTGACAAAAATCCCAGTGGACGCTGTTTGCTGAGTAGTCCTCTCAAAGGCAATTGAGAATTTGTGATTTCATGTTATTTCTCATCTCCCTACAGAAAATCAGTGGTCTGAAGAAACAGACAAAGATGGTAACTGAACCATCTACCCCCTGTCCCTCACTAGAGTGAGAGTGTTTACTCAAGATGCTTCACACTCAGAAGATCTAGTTCACCTTCTTCAATGCCAAAACAAATACCAAGAGGAGCCACAGCATGTTTAGAAATGCATCACTTTCTTGCTGTTGGCAACTATACAGAGGGAACTTATGTGAGGAGGCCATTCATCAGTTTTAGATTTGGAGGAACACTGAAACAGGGAAGCTTTGAGATTCAGGGTGTCACTGCTTTCTCTGGGGGCACACAGCCCACTGCACTCCCACTGCAAGTCAGGAAAAGCAAAGGAATGGCAAATAGCTCTGGCTGGAGATCTCATTTATTTAGTTCTTGTTCCAGGACAGCTCAGAGCTGGGAGGAAGAGAACATGAGAGAAGTCTCCCTCTTAACATACAAGACCTCAGTTCAACTAAAATATTAGGAAACGTCCAATTTCCTGACTCATTAAAATAGCAGGAAGGTATTTTAATTCTTTGCAGAAAGTTTTGACTCTGTCACTGCAGAACCATGTGCTTTCTATTTAATGCCACTACAGTACATCCTCGCCAGTATTACCTATCCTGCTGTATAACTTATGTAATGTATTGCTTTAGATGGACAACAAAAACTTGTCTTCTCTCTCTGGAATACATTCACTCGTGAGGAAATAGTTTTAGAGAGGATTTTATAATTGGATTTTTCTTTCATATTGCAACACAGTAATAATGCCTTCAATAGCAAGATTGCTTTTGTGTATTGAATTCAGAAATGGTCTTATCACATTATTCCATGTGATGCAAAACTCAGCACAAGCCTGAAGATCTAAAACTCAAATAAAACATTTTCAGTCATTGAAAATATTCTCTAAAATGCTCACATTTTAACAAATATAAATTATTTAGCAGTCAAATCTTAGCCATATATTATTTAAGAAAGTCATACTTACAAGCTACAGAAGCACCAAGGTCTTAAAATGCTAGCAGATAAATAATGAATGTCTAACAAGAGGTCCTTGGAACTGACAAAACCTGAGTCAGAACCACATCACAGCTAGGTTAGTTTGTAAGTTAGGAAATGCATTTCAGAAGAATTCAAAATAGGTAACAGAGCTTTTAAACTGCCCAAAAGCAAAACCTCAGAATTATAATTTCAATGAGTCTTTTTCATTTAAGTAACAAGTCAAGATGGAAATACTTGGGAGGCCAGAAACTGTAGCTGAAACCCAAATGGAGGTCAGAATTCAATCAATGGCTCAAAAGAGACAAAGCAAAAAGAAAAGAGCTTTTTTTTAAAAAAAGCAGGAAACTGTAGAGAGCAGAAGAAAAAGAGAAATGACACTGAGGTGCCAGTATCACAGCACTGCTTCCTCTGGGTACTTAATACTTGAGGCATCACTTGTGGCTGCTTTCCTGGGAGCTGCTGAGAAGTGACTGCACACCCTGACTCTTACAGTAAAAGTGTACAAGACACTGCAGAGAGAGCTAAACCTGAGTTAGCAGAAGTTTTCACAAGTGCAACAGGAGTTGTGTCAACACAGGCAGGAAAGGGCGACTCTGCACCACATCCAGCTCGGCAGTGGCAGGAGATGCACCCTGGAACAAAGGAATGTCTTCATCCTGAGGCAGTAACAAAAGTTTACATGGAGGGCGTTTCAGGATATGCGTGGGAAGGAAGATGTGCTCACCCACTGGAACCAGGTTCACACCAGGAATTAGGTGTCAGCTTGCTGATTACCTTTGGCAACAGCCAAGAAAGGTTTGCACAAACCCAAGGGAGGAGAACGACTAGGAAATAGGAATCTAAAGGGACAAGACTGTTTTTAAAAGTAGGTAAGTTACATGAATGCCTCCTGACTGATCCTGTCAGAAGAGCTTATTTTTCTAAAAAGGAATCCGTGTTTCATCCATAAACTCATGGTCATCTGGCTGTGACAAGCAACCAGGACAAGAACTTGTTCACTTTTCAGCAGCTACCTAACATTTTACATACAAGTTATTTATAGCAGTTTGCAGAGACAAAAGTCATGATTTTGTCATAATCAATGAAAATCAGAGCAGTGTGACCTCTACACTGTGAGACAGAGCCAGAACTCTCTGTGCCTGCTGAGTTGAGCACTCACAAAAGGCAAGGCTGCCTGTGGTGGCATCCCATCCATTACTGTGCCTCCAGTAGCACAAATAAGAAAAACAATCTTACAGACTACAGCTCTAGTTTAATCCAGGACTGGCAAACTTCAAACCAGGTATTTTTAAGGTGCAATTCCTGCCAGAGATCTTTTACCACCCCTCATGGGCTTTATTTAATTTATCAATTACCACCAGTAACTGATAAATTAAATAAAGCCCATGCAGAAATTTAAGGCATGAACTCTTAAAGGACTTTTTAGCTTATTTAGCTATCTAGCTCCATGTTATACTAGCTTCCATATACTACCTTTCTAATCAAAAACTAGTCTGCTTTAAAAAAGTCACCCTCCTTTCTGCTAGGCAGCTTATTTTGTATACAAAGAGAAAAGCATTACGGTTTTTTCCTTCTTCCATGATTCACTACATAATGCTGTTTAAAACATAACACCTATCTCCTGGAAACCAAGCTATCTTATCATCTGTATTGTACTAGCTACTAGATATTTCTTAGCTACAGAACTGAACATGCAAAGTATGATGTCTTACTTTAAAAATACTGATTTTTCTTCACTTCAGAAAGTACTTGGGCTTTATGTGCTATGTAGTTGGAAGTCTGTGGTTTGCTTCAAACAAAATCCCCCTGCTGTTCAGTGAGCAAGAGCTTTGTTTACTACAGCTTTCTGTGTGAAACATGGTCCTCATTCTTGATGCCTACAATCTTCTCCCTTCTCCCAGACCCTCCTGATAAAAAGTCTCTGATGGAGCCACTGTAATTGATTAGCACCATCCAAAGAAGACATACATGGAGAGAAGATCTATGACACTGCCAACTCTTGCATTATTTCCTTGACAAGTCTAAGGTAAATGATTAGTGCATTAAACCCTCAATGTAAGCAGAAGTACCTAGCTCTTACAGAAGCAAGAAAAAAGAGCATGAAAATGCCAACAGACTGTACTATAAAAGCTGAAGATAGTAGAAGACAAACAAACCCATGGGTTTTTTTTTGGTAGAACTAAATTATTTATATCTTACAGTCTCATTTTGGTAATTCACAGTTGTAACTACCAATCTTTCAGGGTCAGGATCTCCTGGTTTTTGTGCTGATGGCCCAAGATTCCAGAGTACTGTATAAAGAGGACTGTAGTGCTGTGATGCTTCAAGTATCCATTAGGGTTTTTTTAAGGTGATTAATGAAGATAACTTCAATTAAATTTGAAGTTAGAAGTGTTAAATGATACTTTGTATTGAAAGATTAAAGAAATGGCAACAAGCAGCACCAAACAAAGAGAAAGGAAAGAGGACCCAACTTTTACCCGCTATGAAATTACTTATTTGTCAGAAATAAATGCAGTTTTGTAACTAATTTTATCCCTAAAAATATATAATTGTTTTGCAGACTTTTCACTTCAAATTCAGCAGCTGGTGGTATAACCCACCTGTTTTCCTCCTCCAGGTCTGCGAGGATTCTCTCCAGTTCCCCTCTTTCCTCACTCTCCAGAGAAATGAGGATCTGGGCAGGGCTGCGGGGCTGGCTCAGGGGGGACTCCTGGTTCAGGCTTTGGCAGTAGTGCTGGATTAACAAGTGTTCATCATCACTGGAAAACAGAGCAGGGTAAAACAGGCTGTTCCCTTCCTGCTTTTCAGCTTCACAGTGAATATGAGGAGATGATTCACTCCCAGTCTCTCAATTCTTACAAAGAGATTTGCTGAACTCTTTGTAACCAACAGCAGAGCAATGCACCTTAAAGCAAAATCTGCTGACCTGTTTCACTGAGTCTCTGGTAATTTTCCTTCTCTGCAGAGACCACCTCCCTCCTCCTCGTCCTCTGCTTCTTAGATACCTAAAGCCAAGTTTTGCAACAGCTGACAACCTCAGCTTTCCTCTTTTGACAAACTTCAATTAGGAATTTGCTTGCAAAAAAAAGCAATCTTCTGCTGCCTGATCTGCATTGTGGAAGGGTGATTCAAGCAAGGGCAGTGCATTTATTTTTTTACCTACAAGCTCTCCTTATGTAGTAAGCGTGTGCTTTATTTATCTTTTTTTATCTATAAAATTCTAAATTAGGTAAACAAAGAGAAAACCCTGAACTAATATAATAGAAGTGTGGTATTTTCCACTCAGATGTTTGGCTTTTTTTTTTTTTATTTATTTAAAAGTGATGTACACTTTCAGAATAGAAATATATTCTGTTTAATACATAGGATCTCCTTCTGTATTTCTACTGCCCTCGAAGCTGTCTGGCATCTGCAACAGAAATATCTCTAGAAGACAAAAGGAAATACAAGACCTCAGTCGCCTCCCAGAACTACAGGGATTGTTTGAGGTGTGGTTTAGGTGCTAAGGAGATGCCTTCAAGCCCTAAGCAATGCAACTTACACCAGCACTCACTGAGAAACCATGAAAGGTTTCCCTTGACACCATAGGACAGGGTCAATAAAAATGACACTGCTGTTAGAGATCTCACAGAACAAAATAGTTCAGTCTAGTCAATCCAGGGCTTTTTCCTGTTATGTTTCTAAATCAGAATTTAACAGGCATTTCGAACAGCTGTTATTGTTCAAAAATTATAATTTTCCTTGTTTTCATTTGTTCCTCAAAATGTTAATGATGCAATTTTATGACTGCAGGAGTGCCAAACCAATGTAGAGCACATTAACATTAGTTCATAAAAGAGAAGTATTAATTTTTCACAAAAGGAGAGGCTTGCCAGTTCCTAAATTTATACTTTTTCATGAAGCACTTCAACTGTGATTTCCTTCAAACCACTGCTTTGCATTTATAAATATTCTTACAGATCTTAAGTGAATTAACTGTGAACAAATGACATAACTGTTGTAGTAAAATGGCACTTTACAAGCATACTCCATTTGTGTGATTTTCAGCCTGCACAGATATTTTACACATCATTGCAGCGACACTACATAATGAAACAATTTGTGATATATAAATATATATGCTGTCGTTTTATTTCCTGCCTTCCTTGTTTCCATCTGTCATTCTACCTGTACTGATTAGCCAAATAATCCAAACCCTGAAAGAATAACAAATAATACTTAGGCATAATCTGACAAGCAAAACCAAAGTATAACAGTTGTGAATTCGTGGTAAGCTTTGATTTTGCTGCAATTTGTACCTATCTGGATAAAATTTCTTCCAAAATTCCAAATGTACAGTTTTATTCTCATTTTAATAGTTGAAACTGAGGAACAAACTGGATATTTAACTTATTAATTGAATCATGCTAGTACAACTTCCAACTGATCAAAAAAATGAACTGAACAGTAAGACCAAAGTGCAATACAAGAAATACAGTGTATGCATGATTTCTGTGACAAGGACACTGAAATATTTCAGTGGGACAACACAAAATTCCATCTATTAGAGCATTACTACTATCCATGGTAATATAAAATTAACATAGGACATAGAAACAAAGTTTTCATTAACTGCACAAAATTTACTGACATTGCATCAATATTGGTTTTGAGGGGTCATTTTAACTTTCCCCTTTTACCAATATCTTAAAACAATGTACTTGGTTCTACAGAAGATTTTCTTTCAAAACTGGTAGGCAACAATCCTACCAAGTCAAAAGTGAAATTATTTTGAAACAAAGAAGCAGCTTTTTTGCTATCCAAGAACATTCTGAGCTCACAGGCTCAGAATCAACCTCATAAAATACTATTCATTTGGAATCTCAATTTAAGTGAATGAAATTGGCCAGAATTCTGTGTTGTAAAGGACTGCTACAAATTGAATTGTCTGAATTTTCAAAAAAAATCCACCCCTTAAACTGTGATAAGGGTGACATCATGTAGAATAAATAAAAACATTTTTAGAGAAGTTGGGGTTTTCATATTTGATTGATCTAGAATCCATGCTATGGTTTCTCCTACACAGTTCATGAACCCAGATGAAATTTTCACACACACCCAAGATGTAGCTGCTTCTGTGGTGTCTTCAGAAACACTACCCACAGTTAGTTCTATGTCTTCTTACTCAGAGAATAAGCAAGACCAAGAATATTATCAGAGGAGAACCACAAAGGGTTTCAGTGAGTGATTTACCTACTTGTCAAAAATCAAAACTCTTATTTATAACTCTGCATTTAAAGTAATGCAATGAATGCTTGTCAGTGATCTGCCCAACTTACAGTTTACTACTGATACTTCATGGTGATGATCAGTCCTTCCTGGCTTACCCTTTCAATGTATTTCAGGTATTTGTACAACGAAGATTTCTGTTTAGCCGCACTCATGTTTTGTATGACACTTTTCCCACACCAACACTTTCTATCTTACAGCAATTTGACCATGCTTAAGCTTGAACTAAGATAGAAAGGGTTTTTTGTATCTTTGCCCTTAGAACTCATCAGACAAAGATCATATTTTGAGTATGGAAATTATTTACTGAATACATTTTTTGAATAAATTTTTGGAAATAAATTAGTAGTTTTAATTTTTGAAGGTATCAGTAATTTGTTGTATAAATTTGGTATCAAGCTATAAGCCATTAATCCAGACACTGTGATACAAATTGAAAGGACATGGGCACACCATTAAATTGAACTAGATGTGATAGATGGCCATGCAAATTCAGCACTACAAAATTTCATTACAAGTTATTAACCTCCCCAAGAAAATGCATGTCAAAACCACAGAAACAGCCTACTTACATGCTCTCATTAGGTGAAATACTGTCATTTAGGTAAGAACCATTGGTGTTCTCCATTTCTGCTAGCCTGTGGAAAAATAAACAAGACTCATTAAAACCAATTATGTTTTTCAAAAACTTTGTTTGTTCTAACATTCTGGAAAGAATTAAAGAGCGTGATGTTTTTGATGCATTTGAAACTCATATTAATTTACATTCGCTGTTGATAACCAAAAGGTTTTGCAACAAGCTATCACAAAAGATTCTTTATTACAATGTCCTGGCTAAACTCACTTCTAAGTTTTCAGCCCTTTCTCTGAGGTTATATTCCAACTTCTCTCAGTTAATTAATTCCAAAATCAAAGAAAAGCCTTAAGATGCCAGGGGATTACACAAATTGCTTTGTACCTGGCAATGTCATTGTCCAAACTGTAACAATCAGTCATTTCTCATTAGTTTTCACACTCAGCCCCTCCTAAACATGCTGCATAATTCAGAAACACCTCTCCTGATCAAGTGATCCTAGAGGAGAGAAAGAGGCTGGAATAACTATTTTTCATTACCTCAGCTCTTGAAAATTTACTTGCTCAGTGGAAAAACATTTTCACATTTGTGCAATTAATCCATTTTTTGATTCTTAGGAGCAGTATGAAAGCAGAGAATTGAACTAAAGCAGTGATATATCACTATTTCAATCCTCCAAATCAAGGAAAAATCCTGCTTGTGGCATTTCATGAGGTGAATTAACGTTACAATGACACCTGAGATTCATATGAAGTTTGGAGGTTTCTGCTCTTCTCGTTTGTACTATTATATCAGGGTCCATATTAAAAACTAAACCTCATGTAGAATCATAGAAGGGTTTGGGTTGGAAGGAGCTTTTAAAGGTCTCCAGTCCAACCCCCCTGCACTGAGCAGGGACATCTTCAACTTGAACAGAGGCCCATCCAGTCTGACCTTAAATGTTTTCAGGGATGGGGCATCTACCACCTCTCTGGGCAACCTGCTCCCAGTGCTTCATCATCCTCATTGCACAATTTCCTTCCTTACATCTACTCTGAATCTGTCCTCTTTCAGTTTAAAACACTACCTCTTGTCCTATTGCCACAGGTCCTATTAAAATATTAGTGAGGACCCCAAGGGACCCAAAAACCAATTCTGACCACACAGGTGCTCTGGCATGCAAGTTAGGACAGGCTGGGTAACAGCAACCACAGATGATGTTCTTGCATCCCAGAGCCTGGAAAGCAAAACCCCAAATTTTGTTTCTTTAAGAAGTGCTCAGGTAGCCTCTAGCTCTTCTTTTTTTCTTTTTAAGTAATTTTAGAGAAAGATCTGCCTAAGGTCCAGCTGGTCTCATACCTGCTAGCATAATGTTCAATGCGTGAATGAGTATCATCGTGTGAGAGCTGAGGGGACGAGGCAGGCCTATAAGGCAGAAAACACTGATTAATCACAAACAATACCCCTTTCAAAGTCAAAAGACACTTAGCTATGCCTATACCCTCACATCTCTATGCCTTATGGCATGTTTGGTAAAAAGCAAGTCAGAACTCCAGGCGATGTGTGTGCCTCCTCAGGCCATCGGTGCAATGTTTTGTGGTGCCACTCTGGGCATTTTTGACCATCTGCAATCCGTCTGCTGCCACGACTCTTCTTCACACCAACTCCCAAAGACCTCTTCCAAAGGATTTATAGAAGAGCTTTCACCCTGGTTTTCCCTTCACACCTGCCTCGTTCATTGGCATTTCTGCTTCAGGCTGCCAGTGTGCTGCTGGGAACCTCTACTCTGCCTCCCACCCGGCTCCAGTGCCTGTTTCCAGCACTTCCCATCTAAAGGAGCCTTTAAGAATTATTCCATGAGCAGCTAGAAATAAATACAAGAAGCATAAAATGTCTGAAAGGAGCCTTTAATAACACACTGCAGACACTGATGATTTTGCCTAATGTCTTTCAAGAGTTGCAATCTCGATGGCAGCTCAGTGTGTTGTTATACAGGGGGACACTAAGTTATGTTTTCTGTCTGACAGACGGCATGAGGTCCTCTTCAGTTTTCTGTAGATGAAAACAATTCATAGGACTTTTCTTGTCAATTAGAATATTATTTCCTATAGCCTCACCTCTGGAAAACATCTACATTAAATTATGTTGCCTCTGCAGTTCAGACAGCACCCTTTGCTGTCATGAGGGTATTGTGTATTGAGAGGTGCCAGATTAACAAAAAGTGATGCAGCTTCCCGAATTGCATGGCAATTTTATACTTTTTGCTAAATTTCAACTGGCCTTTATTCCATCTCTGCTGACTCTCCTTCTGGAACTCCTGACTGAGGAAGGAATTTCTCCCCAGTTTTAAGTGTTGGATACTGTGGTCAGGCTGGGACTGCCCAAAAGTGGACTGCCCAAAAGTGATTGCATTGCATTGCACTAGCTGACAGGTTTTGTATTTACTGGTTATACAACCAAAACTGTAATAATCTTCTGGTTTGTAATGTTCCCATGTTAGGAGTTTGACAATCCTGCTGTAAATCTACCAGACTTTTCAGCTTCCAGGTTTCTAATCAGCCTCCAAAGTGCTCTAGATTAGGATCCTTCTGAAATCATAGGGCTGTATGATGGATACACAAAATTTGTCATCATTAATATCTCTTCTCTCAGAACAGCAAGGTTTTTTCCTCTTTAAGACATTACAGGTCAAGTATAACAAGTCTCATTTTTTCTTTGAAAGCAACTTTGGCCTCTACTTTTACTCATCACATATTCAAGCATTACTACAGCACACCAGAGGATAAATACTCAGTTCACAGAGTTCCTCAGTGCAGCAGCGATTCAGTGGATGGGGGAATTGTTTCTCTGTGACTCAATATCCCATTCTGTGTGAAAATGTGCAGGGAAGGGAGGGGAAAAGGATGCAATTTCTTTAGAGCAGTGGATCACAAGGCAGGATAACAATGTTTTTCTGATAAATTGAAGTGGACCCACATTTTTTCTGGTTTTTTTTGTCATACAGCATATGTTAAGCTGGTCTTAATTGGCACCATCAATGCAAGAAGAGGTCTTGTTTACAACACACATACAAATGTTGATGCTAATACTGTGCATGGACTAGGAAATAGTGTTAAAAGTAGTTTCAGTTTTGAGTTGGATCATTCTCTTAGTGCCTCTCACCCTGACATTGCACATGAGTTTGTACCAGTTTTTTGTACCAAAAGAAGGGACAGCACTTGGTTGGGACCGTACTGGGCAATGAGATGTTTCTTTCTGCAGTACTGCATGGCAAAAAGTCAGGCCTGACTGCATGAATATATCCTTGCTGTCTTGAAGTTATGCTGCAACTTCACAAGTGACCAAGTTGTGTAATAATACAAAAAGATATATTTTTAAAAAGATAGTATGATGTTCTGTAACTTGGTGGAGTTGATTCTGCCAGCAGCAAGCAGGGAGTGAGGCTGAAATTCCAGGCTTGTCTCTACTTCACAACATACTGCAGTGGAGATATACCTCAAACAGCTTTTTAGAAGTTTGCTTAAGAAAGCAAACCTGCTAGAGAAGTATTGCTTTGTGTTGAATTCAGCTGCTCAGAGGTACTTTTGCCAGTCTCTGAGCAAACTTGAGAATGACTGTGCTGTATTTTACATACTCTTAGTGACCGACCACCTGTGCTAGAGCTCACAGTCCTTCCTTTCTGAGCACACATACTCAGCACACCTAATCAGCTCAAACAGTCAGCAGGAAGGCTGAGTGACACAGCCAATATTTAGCCAAGATAACCATCCCTTTTACAAGGGCTCCACAGCTGCCTTGTTCAAGCTGGGGTCTGCAGGAGCAGCCTGGGAATTCTAGTCAAGCCAAGTGCTGACCAAGTGGCAAACACCACCTTCCTGCAATTCCCTGCACTCCTGGAGACCTGGCTGGCAGGATGAGGGTATTTTCCTTTGTTTAGCATTTCAGCTGATGCTTCCTGAAAGTGTAGAAACAAGTAAATTGTCTTTGTATCATTGTACCATCACAATTCAAGAAAAAAGATACACATTCTCACAACTTGTGAACTGTCCCTTTAATGCCTGGCAAGCAGCGTATCTGGGCAAAATACTGGATAATAAGAAGTAAGAACCATTAACTTCCAACAAAAAAAGTTATCTATTTATAAGCAGTTCCATGTATACCACAAGTTGGTGTCAGAACAGCACTAGCATTGCTGAGTGCTACCAGGTGATGCTTTTTTGAGGCACTTCAAGGATAACCAGAAAACTGGCATAAGAGCACCAGAAAAAGGCATGAGTGTAGAAAACATGGGAAAGTTTTATGATAACTTGTTTGTCTGCTGAAGCTGGAATCACCCTGTAAGCAAGAAAAAGCTTTAAACCTGGGTAGCTCAGTAACTTGAATTGCAGGTCAAGTGCTAGAGCATGAAGGAAAGAAATAAAGTTAGCAGAACAAAATTAAGGGCAATTCTTTCCAGCCACTATTAATTTCTTATTTTTCTGCTTCCTTGTCAGACCAGATGGAAGGATTACGTTCTGGAAGATACCTGAGTTAATCTGACAAAAGTGCAATCTCTCTGCACAAATCCTGCTCCTCAGTACTTCTCAAGTGTTCTCAAGCATTACATGTGAGTTAAACTCCCTGTAGTATGTAACAGCAAACCTCTGATGTGAAGCTATCAGTGTAGGCACACCATAGTAATGTTACTACTATAAATAACTAGAAATGACCCTGTTAGGACAGCTTAATTTCATATTATGTCAGACACAGCAATGGCATTCCACACGATCCAAGCTTTCTTCGAATGTCACTTTTAACTCTGCAATTGTTCTGAAATATAAGGAATCTAGATCCATAGTTGCATCTATAAAAGTGCATCCTCAAGCTCAAAGCCCCTCTATTTCAGTGTGACTCCAGACTTTTGGCATCCTCTGTGGGTAAATTCTCAGCCATGAGGTTTGCAGTATTAGATGTGCTTCATGGTTGCTTAAAATTCCTAGAGGTAGAGCACTCCCCTTAGCTTCCCAAGGGTTTGTGCTCCCAATGAAAATTATAAATCAATATTCCAGTGTATACATTTCACTCTTGTTTATTCTACAAAAAGTTCAATGTAGGTGCAAGCCATATACATTTCACCATATAGAAATATAAAAAATCTATTTATTAGTTTCTCATTTGTTATCAATATGTGAATTAAAATTAATCCTTATTTAATATTATTCTAGAAGCATCTGTGCAACACTAGAAGTAGCAAATGCCACAATAGTAAATATATATCTATCTTTAGGTTCTGCTGAGGATTTTACTACAACAGTAAGACAATGCATGGGCTGGAGTGGTGCAAGAATGACAATCCATTCCACAGCTGAAAACCCCTGCTTTTTTAACTTCTGAAAAAATACAGTAAACATTTCCCCATTTCAACCTGCCTTCACAAATCTGAATGTATCTAAAAGACTGTAATAAAATACCCAGTGAGCTCTGGATTAACTGGAGCACTCGAGTGTACACGGCTGCACATAAAACCAAATTATAGCTTTATCTGCAAAACTGTGTCATTCCTGAAACTGAATTAAATCCATATCAAGTTCAACCTCTGTCTTTCCAAAAACATTTAGTATACATTCAGAGGGATCGACACTTATTCAGAAACACAGGCTTTTAAATGACAAACTTTGATAAGCATTAGTAGGTCTGCACGAAACCCCTGTTAATTCCATGAAAAATACATACTCCAGAAAGAGTACACAGTACAAAATCCACAACTGCTGGAAATTCCAGGGTTTTTATCTCATTCTACTCATTTGGGATAAAAACATTCCTTCAGAGAGTGCATCAAAGGAAATAATCATAAAGAAAGAAGGAAATGATCTCATGTAAAACTGAACAAAGAAATAAACAAAAAGAAAAAGTGAGGGAGCGCAGCAGCAGTAGCAGCAGCAGCACACTTCAGCAAAAGTACTCACGCAGAATCTACTGGCCAGAAGTTGATCAGAGTAACAGGACTGCAAGACAAAAAATGAGGAGGTGAAGAGAAAGGCAGAAGAAACTCAGCAGCAAAATAATTACAGAAAGTTTAAAAAAAAAAGTCACAATAACTAAAAAGCAGAAATCCAACAGACCAACATGAATGGCTGTGAAGAGCAACCAACCAAAAAGTGAGAAAAAAACCTTGAAATCTAAAATTTAAAAAGAGAAAGAGAAAGAGCGAGAACAAGCTGCGTGCAATTGCCATTAAACAACCGATTAAATGTGTAAAGAAACAAAGGGAACTGGGTTAAGTCATTTCTCCATGTGCATCACTACTGCTTTTTTTTTTTTCCATGAAGACATCAGTCATTTAATAAGACTAAATTTATAGGCTGAGAAAAGAAGAAATCATCTAGGAAGGTCACAAACACTGTAGCCTAATTAAAAAAATAAAACCAAGGAAAGATACCCGTTTGGAAGAAAATAAAAATTTAATGAATGTATCATTAACCTCCAAATTGCACATCAAACTTAGAAGTCTGTAAGACTGCCAGTAAGACTGTGAGTATTTTTTTTTTGCTAACTGAAGCTGAAGTTCCTGTGTAAGGACAGGTGAAAGCAGATAAAGGCAATGGCAACTGGAAGCCCAGCTTGTGATTTCCTGCCAGGCGAGGTAAACAGAAATGAAAGACATAAAGAGGCTTTATGCATTTAGGAAGTGAAAGGAGTTGGCACCAGCTGGGGAGCTCAAATTGTGTACCAAATGAATTGCTACTTAAGATACTTCAGAGCTACTCACGTTTCCATGTTGTCTCCCTCCAAGACTGTCTGCACAGGCAGGTAGCCCATTCGTGGGTGCTTTGCAAAATATCTTTTTGTTCGAAATTTGTTTTTTAGTACCTTGGCAAAGTCACGGACATCTTCTCCTGAAGTTGTCTGAAAGCCACAAATCACAATGAAATCATCTTTCATGAGGTTGTCACTGTTTTTCAATTGCCTCTTCCTTTGCTGGGTCACTTGGAAGAGCTGTGATCACACCAAGCAGAGCTGCCAGCAGCTTGAGCCCCAGAACAGCAAATTTTATATGTCCATCACTGTCACCTTACAATGCACTACACAGACACTGCCAGTGGGGAGGAAGGAGGGAAAGAAAAGAAGTTTCAAAACCCCCTGACAGGCTCATACCTCACCTCAGGTGATCTCAAGAAGACAAGCAATAATTAGACAGTAATTTATCTTTTCCTCACCTGGCTGTGGTGGGGGGGGTCTCTCTGCCTACTTTTGGTTCAGCACTAAACTGGTTGTAGTGGAGGACACACAGACAGTCTGTGAGTCCAGCTGGGTGCTTCACTGTCTGGATCCCAACTCTTACCACACACTTGGCATCTCCATCTCATGCACTTGTCAATCTATGAAAGTCTCTAGGTACCTTTTCTTTCCAGTGTTCCTCCTCAGCCTTCTGTGCCATTAATATTTTGTTCAAAGGGAAACAAAAAGCAGGTGAGAGCTGCTTTAAGCTCTCAGATCAGTTATTTCTTCCTGCACCTGTCCAATGTGAAACTGGCAGACCAATACTCAGAGGAGAGAACAATTTGCATGAAGTTTTCTATTCCCTTGCCTGCAGCAGGCTTCCCTTGCTGCTGTAGAGACCAGCAGAGGAGCACAACATAGATTTAAAAAGACCAGAAAGAGCCAGGAAGAGTTTCAAGGATGTCTGCTCTGAAGATGCAAGACTTTTGAGAGCCTGACGAAGAATCAGGCAATTTTCTGATGAATTTTAATGTAAGACTTCAATTACTTCAGTCAGGCTGCACTCCCTTCTCTGAACTTTGCAGAAACACTAGACCCTGAAGTACTGATCTTTTACAGTAAATTAAGTTCCTCCTGACCCACATAACAATATTGCTTCTCCAATCTATCTAATTTAAAGGAAAGAAATCAGGGAAAAGTTAATCTTTCTGACATTTTTATTGAGTTCTGTGCCTTCTGCATAGAGGGGAAGGATGTGCTGGAACCTATCAGTTAAGCCAACCTTCACAGAGTTGCTCAAACACAGATAGGTAGATTTTTAAAAGGTAGAAAGATTAAGGATGCCCTGAAAAAATAGCTGCAGAAAGACTGAAAAGGATTAACAGAAAAGGCAAATATTATCCCTGTACATATAACACCTATAAGCTTCATGTAAAGCTGGAAAGATTTTGGCTCCCTTTCTGGTCAGTCTGCTCTGGCAGGAAAATTCAGTGTAAGCAATGACTGGCAGAGAAGTGACACAGCAGAACCCACGAGCCAGTACAGCAGCATCTGTATTTTCATGAAAGTGAGATAATATTTGGTAATATTAAATATCCCTTCCTTAATTAATCAGAAGTAAAGACATTTAGGGAAGGGAGGGGTGAAGTGTGCCCAGACCACCCAGAGGACTCCAGAAAGGAGATTTATTGAGGTGGCTCCCTGCCCATGCCCCCGGAGGAGGGAATTCCCTCTGCTGAATTCCATCTGCAATGCCTGCCAGGAGAGCTCTTAACCAGCTTGTCATCAAGAGAGCACACAGAGCACATCTGCTGGAAACACAGAAAAACTTTTAATATTTAATCTTGGTATAAACTGACTAAGCACAGCTTTCTGTCCTGTCGTTCACCTGTGCCATTTATAACCATTTATTAATGCCCTGTCTATTTCGAATGTTGAGAACACTTTCTGTTGCATTTGACTGTAATTTGGATTTAGTGTTTTGAGGTATTAGGAATGAAACATTCTTTGCTTCAGCCTTCCTGGGACTGTTCTCCCCCCTCTCTCCCCTGAACCTTTTCCATGACAACCAAAGAGCAAAATGCTGTGTTTGCACAGAAACATCCCAATCTAGCTGGTACCACAAGAATCCCAAGAAGAAAATATATCCTCTAGTGACAACTAAAAGCATCAGGCACCTCTCATACAATCCAACGGCCATTTAAAAAATGTTCAAGGAGCACAAGAAAGGCAAAGAAAATGTGATTATTACATGGACAAGATGATAAACTGAGGCTGTTTTCAGCCAAACCTTCTGATTTACTCCACAGATGTTTTATTACACATGATTTTCAGAGTAAAATCATCCAGACCAAAATTCCTAGCAGAATTGGTTTATGAGGAAGAAACAGTGGAGTTTCAGCATCCCAGCTCTCTTAAGTCAAAGCAACATATAGGCAGATGGGTTGAGCATGTCTCAGTAATATTCTGAAACCAAACTATTTTATAAGAAATAGCTCTTTTTATTCACATAGGAATAGCTTTACCACCAGCTGACTTCTCCCACTTTGGTCTAAGAAAGTGCCTTGCCAACCCCCCTCCCCAGACCTCAGCCCTGACTAGAAGCCCTGGATGCAGACAGCTCTATCAGTCTGAACCCTTCCTTCCAATGAGGTGTTCTTGTGTTCATGTGTCACTGTTCATTACACCCTAACAGAAAAATCATCCTGCATTTACACCTCAGTCTATAAGTTGTCTTCTATGCTTTGTTTGAAAACTCTTTAAAAGTCCTATCTCTTTGAACAATAAATTGAGATGTGTTGCTTTCAGGAATAATTGTAGCAATTTTTCTGTCTAAATGAAAACCAAGCAACTGCCTTGCCCTTATTCTGACTCAACCTTTTGCAAGAGAGGGAACATTATCACATCCCTCAGGTATTTAGCATGAGTTCTCAAAACTCCCCTAAGCAGAATTAAAGACTGCAGTGCTCAAACATTTCTTGATACTAAGAGGGAGGGAGAATAAAAATATCAGAACACTTCGGTGTGCATATTGAATTATTGCAAAGATATTATCAAAGAAGGCATCACATGTTTTGTGTCTGCCAAAATGCACTTTAAGGTGAGAGATTAGTGTGGAGGAAGACTAATAAATGCTCTGCCACCTGCGTACTCTTTTTCTTTCATTTAGAAAACAATTACAAACTAGACATAGCTTCAGTGGATGTTCAGTCCCCCAGTACTTGGGTAAATTTTTTGTAATAGCAGCAACACAAAAAAGCATGGGGCTTGCTGTGTGTCACATTCACTTCCCCCTCCACCCCAGCTAATCCTCCTCTAATTCAGCCGGCTGCTTGTGCAGCCAGGCACGGCACATTAGCACGGGTTGCTGGAGTTCAGGGAAAAATCCACTGGCTGTGAATGGTTCTTTATTCTGATTCAGCAGGCTGGATGTGGTGGCAGGTTTTCTGTGCACCCCCACGTTCACCTCTTAGTGATCTGTATTTTCAGGGACAACACAAACCTGCTGGACACAGCACTGCAATGAGTTGCTGCAGGCTGGGGGTGCACCTCGTAATCCCTTTTTATTTCTCTTTCCTCAAAATACATCAAAAGGGTAAGAAAATGGTTGGAAGATACTGGTTTGTATCACTCACAAATCTCCCATGTTGTTTCTTAGCAAGAATAAGAGTGGCAAAGTGCAAAGCAAAGCAAAGCTACCGTCCATCCAGGAAGGAGGGGCTCAGCCTCAGATGGAAAGAAGGCTCCCAGGGAGTCGGTCTCTCACTCACTCACCCTGCCTACGACTCAGATCACGAGATTCTGCTCTAGGAATGCCTGCAATGGAGAAGTCTGTTCAGACCTGCCCAGGCAGAGCCAGCAATTCCCTCTGACTGGTGCAGCAGTTCAGGCAAATCGCCCTTCCAGCAACCTCAGTCCCTGGGGGAGGGCGCTGAAAACCACAGCCAACGAACAGGGGCAAAGAGCCAGCAAATGGGCACTGGCTGCCATTGCAGGGATTCCCAGTAAACACTGCCATTGAAGAGTAAAAGTGGATAGATAATGCAAGTAAATATCTGTCAGTTAAAACTAACAAAAATTCTGGCCTTGCTTTACTATACTATTTTAAGGGGCATAATTTTTTTTCTTTCTTTTTTAGGTCTCTGAGAAAAGCTGAGAGTCTTCGCTTCATTTTGGCCATGGATGAAGCTTTTTGCTTGGATGAAGATTTAAAAACTTCATATAATTTTATTAGGCTAGCCCAAGTATAATTTTGATGCTTTGTTTTCACCATTTATGACTACCAGCAGATGAAAGACAGGAATAATCTATTTCACCAGGAAATGTTGATGAGAGTGCACTGTTTCAAGACCAACACAAGCAATAGCAAAGGCAGATGAAAGCTCTACCTACATTTGAGAGCTCAATCTCTAATTTGAGAGCACCTCTCATTGATGCCCCTTTGCACTAGTCCTGAGAGGCCAAAAAAGGAGCACACTGAGACAGAAATGCAGAATTTCCCTTGCCAGCTGTCAGGTATGAAAGTAAAATTTATGCAAATCCAATCCTTTTGGGAGCTGTGAAAGAAGGGTGAGGACCCTCACCACACCATCACTGCAGCATCCTGTACTGAATGGCTTGGCTTCCCCCCTTCAGAAATGAAATCTACCTTACAACCATGAGAATTTCCCTGGCATTTTATATCATCAAGTGTTCAGACAATAAAAAGGTACCATGAAATATTGAAGAACTTACAAATGCAACCATAGTGTTGTGGGAGAAAGCAAGTGAAGTGGCAACTTGATGAGGAAAGGAGAAAAAAATCCCACACTGATATGGAGAAAACCTTGGGACCCAAGATATGAATGAGTATTTGCACAAATCATGTGCTTCCAGGAGGATCTATAAAGTGAGCTATGGTACTGAACATGGAACAAGTCATCAGCACACAACAATACATTAGGACACAGAACTGTGCAAACAATGAGCTTTAGTTTACTTCAAACCATTGGAGAATCTTTGACTAAGCCACAAAATTGCTGGCATGTATAGTATAAAAAATGAGATTTAATTATGGAGGAGGGAAGAAAATCAGTCCTAATGCTTCATTACCTTGCAAAGGAAAGGAAGTTTTTACTTTCTACATAAGAAGGGACAGTAAGGGTCAGTAAAACAGCTACTTACTGGTGTGCAGTATTCCACCATGGGATAGTGCATTTTGTGACCTTTAGCAACACGGCCAGAGAAGAAGCAACTTTGGCAGATGTCATAGTTAAAGTGCTTTAAACTCCTGTACCTAAAAGAGATAAAAAAAAAAATTCATGGCTTCAGAGCTTTGTGTGTGACTGCTTCATATCAGCCCATCAAGTTTGCTGTGTTAGTAAATTCTCTTCTGTGACATGTCACACGGTGTGCAACGCCCAGCAATGCTCCTCTGCCCTGAGGGACAGGTACTACTGCCTCAGATGTTTGTCACAGATCTCAATCTTCAAAAAAATTTCTAATATTGGGCAACACTGAAGGTTTCTGCACATTCACTCACCTTAATCATATGAAAGACACTACCACACTTTTTATTTCTATGACACTAACTTCAGATCTTTTGCTCTTCATCATGATTCCTAAAATAGAATGTCCTCCAGGAGGAAAATACAAAAAAGTAATGCCCTCTCAGTAAGTCACTCTGGCAACCCCCTCATGTCCTTCCTAGCACCTCTATAAAAACAATTTTCTTGCAGAGCATTCCATCCATGCAAAACTCCAAGTGCACTTTTGGGCCATTATTTCATCTCATCAGCTCTATGAGGCAGCTAACTGTTGTATCTGCTGTGCTGAAGTGGTTGAAAGAGCCGGAGGCATAAGGGTTGTCTTGTTCCAAATACACGGAGCAGCTCAGCCACAACGACCTCAAAAGAACATTGTTTTACATGAACTGGGTGCACAGTATTAGCTTTCTAAAAGCCTTCCAATACAGTATCTTTTTGTCAAGTGTGTACACAGGGTTTCAAAGACTTGCAAAGACAGAGAAAAAAAATCTGTGACAGACAGAATTCTACTATCATGATAATAGATTTGTTATATAAATTTAAGAGACAGATGAGATCAGTCAAGTAAAATTAGACACAAACACAGAGCTCCAGTGTCTGCTTCCCAAGTTCTGGGTGCTTACAACAGACTATCCATTCACTTGCCATCCTTTGATATTTCCAAGGGCTGCACTTTTCAATTCCACCTACTTGTCTTTGGCTGGTTTATACAAAACTCTGTAAGTAATACAGTAGTTAATAAACTGCATCCGGGAATGGGAAAATTAGACTTTGTGGATGTGCTGAATTACTCACATCCAATCCATAGCTCTTCCTCAGTAACATTTATCACTTCCCAGTTCAGATATTAATGGGGAATAAAAAGCAAAAGAAAAGAATTTAGACTATTAGAGCAACAGCCTCAGATTCAAAACAAAGCAATAAATACTTTCTAAATTTCCCCCATTTCCCACTGCCTGTGAAACTGTAGCAGAAAGCACTGCCCCACTACATGCATAAAAGCTACATTCATCTGCTCCCAGGTTAGAGCAAAATGATGGCTTTTTTGTGTAGCACTGCTTGCTGCTGTTATCTGTCTGGGTTTTAGACACAAAATTACAGAAAGCTCTTTGTAAACAACATGATAACATAGAAGGAGAAATGCCAATGGTAAAAGAAGACTGTGTGTAAAAAGGGCAGAAACCATACAAAGCTGCTATTGCGAAGCAAAGTGATAAAACAAGTCTAGGCATAATTGAAAGTGAGTATTTACTCAGCCCTTAAGTGGCTTCTCAACAGGCACACCAACACACAGCCATTTTACAACACAGTGACTTATTCATTGCCATAGTAACCATAGTGTCAATCCAGATGTTTAAATAGACCAGCAGCATTTCCCCCACTCCAGGTTAATGTTCCACCAACATTCTTTCACAGAGAAATGCACATGTAGCTCTTACATGCCTAAGAATTTTCAACGCACTTCCTTGCTTTATGCTATGACAGAAAGCAATTCATTAGGATCCAATTCAGAAAATGCAACTGCATAGGACACACTGAATGTAAGGCAAATTGTGTTAGTTGTGCAATCCAACAATGCTTTTGTTGAGGCATGGAAAGACTGGGACACAGAGGAAGTGGCACATTTTAACTGAGAGTTGACTTGTCCTCTGCAAGTCTCACAGTACTGTATGCAGTCTTGGTGCCACCCTCCCTTGTGTCCCCAGCATAATCATTTTTTCCAATAAGAAATGCCTATAAATGGCATTTAAAATGGCCATTAAAATGGAGCTCCTGATTGCCTGGAATCAGGTAGAGCTCTTAACCCACCAAGCAGAAGCACACGCGGCTGAAAGGGAGAGAACCCGTACCTGAATCCAATAATGGGGCACTCCTTACAGATGTTACACTTGGCTTGGTGCTTGGCAGTCTCAGCAGCAGCCACCCTGTGCAGGACAGGCAGCCACACCATGGACTGTGGCTCCAGCCTCATCCAGTCCAGGAAAAGGGCTGCTTCAATCTCTGGTTTGTTGTTGGCCTGAAACACAAGGGGAAAAATTACAAGGGCTGAGCACAACGGAACTGTCTACTCACCAGATAACTAACAGTTCAAGCTGCTCTTGTCAGCTCCTTATCTCTTCAAGGAATAGACCTCCAACTTTTCCCCCAGTCCAACTACTCATTAAAAAAAAAAAATTAAAAAATCCCCAGGATCCTGCTTTCAAGCCAGGAACTGAAAACCATTATTAATATTTCAAATCTCTCTTTCTCTTTTTCTCTCTATTACAATAGACAGCACTACCATGTACTTTGTCACAGAGAAAATCATCCACTTACAGGATCACCTTTGATGCCTGATCTCACATTCTCTGTCTCTCTTATCTGAGACCGTATAGCACTGCTTCTCACCTATTTTAAAAACTGTTATCCAAGCCCTAAAAATTGCATGTCTTTTGATCAAAATTCCTTTCTCCTTAACATCTTTCATTATCACACTGACCTTTCTTCATAATGCACACATAAGGAAATCATTCAAATCTCTCTCAAGCCTGTTGTTGAACACGTAAACCCTCTTTCTCCTTGAATGCCTCAAACCACCTCTTCTTTAAATTTCCAATCACTGACTGCAAACAAAATACAGTTCTGTCCCACAAAACAACATTCTCAAATTCCATTACATGCCACACTCATCTCTTTCCCAACAGCAGAGCTGATGACTACTTCCCAGCAAACCCATTCCTCCGCTGCCATCCCACCCCATCCCACCCCATCCCATCCCATCCCATCCCATCCCATCCCATCCCATCCCATCCCATCCCATCCCATCCCATCCCATCCCATCCCATCCATGTGATATTTCAGGTATGCCTTCCATGGTAACTTCAAGGCAGCTCAGTCACAGAGCCAAATCCCATTGTGCCAGGCACCATGCACCCCCCAAAAAAGGATATATCATCCCTACCCAGGGCACCCACAGTATGGAAAAATAAAACAAAGAGACAAAACCCACGAGGAAACAGGGGACAGTAGTGATCTCTGCACGGGTAGAGGTCACACTCTACCAGCAGGCTGGACACTGCAAACAGGGCAGAACAAAGGCAAGGAGCATCAAAAGGGATTTAAAGGAAAACAGTGGAATGATGGAGTCAGTGTTTACAGGAAACAGCCCTCCAAGGTGCAGGGTGTCATGAAACCTGCACAAAACTGTTACCTGAGAACCTGGGAGATGGTTTCAGTGCTGAAAGTGAGGTGACAGATAGGTGGAAAGGGGCTCTGGTGGGGAGGTGGGAGAAGGGAGGATGTGCCCATACAGGGAACAGCCCAAGTGATGAAGAGGGATAACATCGTGCTCTGTTTCCTCTAAACCATCACTACATGCTAATTCCAATTCCTCAAGACATTTCCTTCCATGCTCCCCACAGCAACAGCGTATTTATGGTCTGAATACATTTAAATCCTCAGTTTTCTTTTTTCTCTATGCTTTCAAATACGGCTCTCAGTGGGCCAGTCTTTTATATTTTAAACTTCACAAGGCTGACTGTCTTCCTTTGTGGTTCCAAACCTATTTGAAGCACTTAAATAAATAATAAGCATTAATGTATCATGTACATGGACCAAGATGAATAGGGGATTGAGTGCTGAGGATTTTTATGATTGCTCTCAGTTATTTGTCCAGTTTCTCATGAAATTTGAGTTTAGTATAATCTAGCTAAAACCTTACTGAACTAAAAATGCTAGCAATGAATTTCGAGAAAAAAATACCCCCACTGATCTGCAGGAGAGAGAGCTATAGGGAAAACTAATTAGCTGTAGTTTTGTTTTTTTGTTTTCTGTTAAATATAATACTGTTTATAACCTTGACAAACAAATTAACTGATCGATATTTGAAGGCTAAGAAAAATGCAGTCTCCCAGACAGAACCCCACAAAAAAGATGTGAAATAACAAGCCCTGTAATATGCCCTGAATAATAAATTGCATTAAAATTGACTTAAAATGCTGTTGCAATACTTTGGTTAATCAGAAACAAAGATTCTTGGTGAGAGCTTTCTTCTTAAGGTGCTCATTTGGGAAACCATCCAACTACTCCTATCACTTGGGATCCATATACATGGACCTCTAGTATAGTCAAAAACATCCTTTTTTGGATGATTGGGTAAAAACATCAAATCAGAACATTTCTACAATTATTCAGATAAAGTCCTTCACAATTTGATATTCATGGAAGGATTATATTAAATAGAATACATGCTGAAACACTTCTGAAGTCTTCTGCATTAAGCCCTAGTTCTCTGTTTTTTCACATAGCTGCAGAATTTAGGAAGTTCCCCCCAAAATAAAAAGAGAAATTCAAAAGCACAGTGAAGTCCAGTCAACACTGGCAAAAGGATTTGTTCAGAACAGTGAATACTGCCTTCTGCCACAGTACATCAGTGAATTCAGTCACATTAAATTAATTTTGGAACTCCTAAGTGAAAGGCATGCTTCTAAAATATAAGGCATGCTTCTAAAATATAAGCATCTATATTTTCAGCTGGAAGGCAGGGCAACAAAAGGGCAGGGGAGAGGCTTTCTGTGACTCACTCAGGGATCCAGCTTCAGCCAGCAACTACACTGGCAAACCATAACCCTGCCTAGCAGACTACACTTTCTATACAGAGGTTCTCTAAGCCCGGAAAAAAACCAAATTAAGAGGATCTCTTTAATATACCATTCCTAATAGAAAAACATGAGGTGTACGGAAATGCTGCAGTGCAAGCTGCAGTCAGAATAAGAATGAGCCGCTCAAAGCCCGGCTCTCCACTTGTAGCTGCTTTAAATTTGCAGGGAAAATGCTGCAGCAATGAAAGACTTTCTCTAACACCCTAGATCTATTTTAATTTTGCAGTCACTGTCAATTGCCAGCAGTCCCAATAGCTGCCTAGGCATAGCTCCGTATGGCGGCTGTACAAAACCTGTGCTCAGAGAGATTAGGTGCATTAAAATGTATCAGAACTGGTTCTGAATTATATTACATGAAGATTTAAAGCCACGTGGAGAAAAGCTGGTCAGGGTCAGACAGTATAGGACAGACAGTTCTCAGCTGTCTCCTGAGCTGCTATTACAATTTTTAAAATAATCTCTAAATCCAGTAAGGCAGCAGCTGAAGATTTTACATATGGGAAAAAGGCTGAATTCATACAGTTCATATCTGAAGCAACAAGATCAAGCTGTAAAGAATATTAATGGTTCTTCTCTTGAACAGATTTCTGTGCAACTCACAATTTTTATGGTAATAACAGAGTGAATCATAAAGTAAAATTCATTAAGGCCTTCCCAGCTTACAAGTAACAATTTGTTATGGAGGACATTCAAATTCATTATGTTCCAGACATCTGTTTTTCAGTATTTATTCTGCAGAAACAATGGGGGAATAGGAAGTTGGGTGGTGCTAGCATCTTTATGCAATACTTGGGAGACGAGTTTTTTGTTCTTCCCTCTCTCTTCCTCTAGCTAGTAACTGAAAAAATATCCTATGCTATATTAACTTTGTCTGTCCATAATAGGAAATATGCTACAAAATACAGTTGGGATTTTACATGAACAATGTGGTATGCTTTTAGACTGAGTCAGATAATACAGCAGAAATTTCTGATAACATTTCTGATTAGCTATATTCTGCTTATGTGCAGCATAGGAAATTGACTGGAAATAAATTAACATTGTTAATTGAATGATGTTTTACACCCTGAGCGGAAAGCTTTACATTAGCAAATACTGTTTTGGACAAACAGAACTGAAGGATGGGATTCTTATGACTTGTTAAAGTCTAAAAATTCAGAGCAGCCAGTAACAGCAACCCTGTCACCCCACTCAGACCTAACCCTGTTCACCTTCGTCTTCCCCTCCTGCATTACACTTGATTGCATTGACAGTCAATGTTTTTAGTGTTGTGGCTAAGAATAATAAAATAACAGGAATCCAGAAGTGAATTAGTGTAATTTTATATCATCTACACTTGAACAGCATCTTCCTGATCCCTACCCCTTAAACCATTTGAAACAGCTTCTGAAAGCAGTTTACTTGTAGGACTCTTCAAGACTGCCTCCAAAGTCAGGCACAGGTTTACAAAATCCTGCTGAAATAAAACAGGAATTGCTGTTTTATGACATTTACAGCACAGCAGCTTGAGGAAGGATTTGCTAGTTCCCTTTGGCCAGCTCTCTGTTGTCAGAGCCAGGAGCAGAAGAAATATCCTATGAATAGAAACAAGGGCTGCCTGAATCTGTTAAAAGAGATTGAGTCCCTCAACAGTATCACTGCACTTGTAAGTTATTTTCATATAGACTTGTATATATAACTATATATAGTTATTTTACATAGTACTGGTATTTCCTAACTGCTCAAAAATAAAAGCAATAAACAATGCCTCAAGAAACAATTGTCCAACCAATTCAAATCACAGCATTTATGGCCAAAGTCACTTTCAGGGTCCTGGCCCAGGATTTGTAACACCCAAATGCCACCTAAAAGGACTAACAGCTCTATTTTGGATTTTATTTGCCTGAGTAAATACACCAGATTTGGACACACTTCCATGGTTTTAGAAAGTAGGCTGATCTTGCCTTACCATTGATCAAGTACAAATCTAGTAATGAAGACTATAAAATACAGAATATTAAAATACTTTGCCTCATCAAAGTGAATCAAAACAAAGTTAAAATACATGTATGAGTTAACTGCACATATTTTACTACTCCTTAGCTTCATTTGTTCTAGTTTTTAACATCAAGTACTCTAATTCAAGTATATCCTGAAAGAAAGCATACTTAAAGCATTTTATAACCAAGAACCAACTGTCCAACATTTTACTAAGAAATGGCGAGGGACATTTTCATCTCAGCTGCACTCTGCTCTCTCATCACATTTCTTCAAAGTCCCAATGTCACAGTAACTCATCCAAGGCAGTAATGTGAATTCCTAGGTCCTGTTTACACTATATGAGGAAAGCATATTAATAATTTTCCCCTGTGATTAAAACCGCGTGTCCTTCACTCCATATCATTTCCCCATCCTGTTTACTTAAAAAACCTACTCATCACAGAACTAAGGAAAGTCCTTTCACACTGCAGCAACACTGAATTCACTCAATTTTTCATGGATCTATAGATTGCTTTGATGCATTCTGAGCTTAAGCAGAACTATACAGTCTTCAAGTGGTCACTGGATTAAGCTCTTTGCTCTCTAAACTTAAAAGCATTTTTTCTTTAAAATATCAAAGCAGAAATTACACACCCCTGCCCCAAATAGGAAAGATGAGCCTCATGATATCGTTCTCCTCCCAAGAACTTCTACCAGCACTTTCCTGCAAATGAAGAAAACTACAGAAAGCACAAAGGGGGAGGGAGAAGTAGCAGGAGGACTGAAGCAGCAGCCTCGGGAGAAGGGGACCCAATTCTCAGGAGCAGAGGTGTGCAGCAGGCAAGGCTGCTGCCAACAGCAGGGCTGGGCTCCTCCCTGCCCAAACCTCATTCCCAAGGACTCACCCTTCAAAAAGCAGGAGAGATTTCCCCTGTTATCTCTGGGAACAGTAAACATCCCCTTTTTTCCTGCTGCTGTGCAGACAGACAAGGCCGTTGCCAGGGCACCTAACCTAGGGGAGCTGGGAGAACCACTTCTGAAGCACACAATTGTTGCAACTCTGACATGACTGCAATTATAATGCTGGCTTATCATCACCAGAAAGAAGGAAGGAAAAAAAGGAAGAAAAAAACCAAAACTGAAGAAAAAGCATTCCTCAACGTGGGCGTACAAAGAAAGACTCAAATTAGTTCCCATGCAGTAATGTAAACCATGAAGCCCCACAATATTCTTCAAAAATGAATTATCTTGCTCCAGTAACAGGAGGCTGCTGGGAGCAGCAGTACTGCCTGGCTGTCCAGCTTTTCCAGCCTCCCTGTTTCCTGGGCTGCTCCATGCTCCCCCACCAACATTTCTGTGCTTGTCCCCCAGCCTGTGGATCCTGGTGCCCACCATCCTACACTGAACAGATGTCTCAGTGCTCCCCTTCTCCCTTTCTCATGGGAAGTTCTTATCTCTTTCCCAATCTCCATCCCTGGCTGCTCCTTTCTTCCATGCCTCATTCTACCCACACTGTTTCCTTCATCACTATTATTCTTACTGCTGTTCTTACTGTCATTCCCTAAGAGTCATCCTCATTTTCCAGTCCTTAATTCCTTCTTCCTTGCCTTCATTAGGGTTTTCTCTATATTGGGATTTCTGCTCCTCTCCCTAGGACTCCATCCCATCTATTCCTCTATCTCACCTCCTCATCTCAGTCTCCTTCCCCCTTTCTGTCCCTCCTAGAAGATCTCTGTTCTGCTGCAGCCCAGATTGGAAACCAGTCTGCACTCTGAGAGTTAAAATGAAGCTTCATCTGGAGGAAAAAAGAGAGGATGACATTTCTCCTATTGCAGGTATGAAAAAAATCTATTTTTAGTGCAGGTAAGAGAAGGAAACTTCAGGTTTTCTGATGCTCCAATTTCTGAGCATGCCAAAGGTTGTGTCCAGCTGTGCTTGGGCTGTTCCTAGAAATGCCAGCAGCTGGAAGTGGTACAACTTTCAGCCTGCTGGCATGTCGTCATTTCTAATGACAAGGTTGCTAACTCCTTTCATTCAGATAAACAGTTATCACAAAATCACAGAATCGCAGAACACACTGAGTTGGAAGGAACCCACAAGAATCACTGAGTCCCAACTCCCAGACCTGCACAGGATCATCTCTTAAGAGTCTTCCTACTCTAAAAAATACGGGTTTGGTGTGTTTGATCACTGTGATTTTATATTGTTTTATTCCTAGTGTAAACACACAGAATGGCAGCCTTCTTAAAAAAAAAACAACCTATGGTTTCGCCAGATTCTGAGGTCACTTTCCTTATCAGTTTTTCAATGGTGTTCCAAAGTGCTATTGACATTCACTTGGGAAAACGACAGAATCCAGTGAGTCCGAATTCCTGAGGAAGGTCATTTGTACAAAATTTTTACCATGGATTTGCTGCATAATCATTTTGTGTTGGTGTCACTTGAAAGCCCAACGTGGAAGTCAAGGCTTGAAAGCATCAGCAGGGTCTAACACAGCTATCAACATTACTGTGCACAGTTTATGAGCATGGGTTATTCACCCAGGACATAGCCCTATAAAACACTCATTCTGAAATGGCATCAAATACCGATTAGAATTATAAAAGGTCATGACATGAATGACAGAAACAGTAAAATGTAAATCCCGTAGAATTAATCTGTCTCAGGAAATGTCAAAAATACAGAAAGCAAATGTCCCATCAGAACTGAAGTTTGTGGTGATTTTAGAATTAGATTCTTTTCGAAGTCATTGTGTGTATGCAGTCTACTTCCAAGCATTAATATTCATTGAAAACACTTGCTGTGTTTTGCTTACTACAGAACTGAAACTACTACATAATGAAACTTGAGCAGCAGGCAAAAAAGCAAACAACTCCCCCCTTCCCCAAGCAAACAAAAAATCCCTCAGGGACAGTGAGGAGATGGGAAAAGAGCTTTCTTCCATTGTAATGTAGAAGATGCATTTAGAGTTAATCACAGACCATACATTACCTCCCCTCCTCTACCTTTTCACTAAGCAGCTGTCTTCATCTTGTGCATTCTGCTGGTAGTTATGATAAGGATGAATAATTCCCTTAACTCTCTTCCTCCCCAGATTAAATAATTTACAAGTTTGAAAAAGAGCCTCCAGTTTGCTGTATATTCCTCAACAGACAGGACAGGAATTCTTTCAGTACTCTTTAAAAGAAAACTGGTATTATCCATTCAAGGAGTGGAAGGAGCTCATCGAGCACTCCTCGCCCCCAGACAGCACTGCAGGCAGTTGTCTATTGCTCCCCTGGGCACCTGGCTGTCACTGCTATGTACATGCCCAAAATTCAGATAAACCACTGCTGTACACCTACATAGCAGCAATAAACAGTTATCTACTGCTGGGCAATAGAAAACTGTAAAGCCAGAAGCTGCTGCAACAAAGACTTACATCGTTCGCAGGGCTCAGTTCCAACAGGAGCCCCAAAGACAATTATTTGCCCTCTGAGCTAATTCAAATACACCTTGTCAAAGGAACTGTTTAATAAGCCAATGGCCACTAACATCACAGAACCACAGAATCACAGAATAATGAGGTTGGAAGAGACCTCTGAGGTCATCGAGTCCAACCTATGCCCCAACACCTCAACTAGACTATAGCACCAAGTGCCATGTCCAGTCTTTTTTTACACATCCAGAGATGGTGATTCTACCACCTCCCTGGGAAGAGCATTCCAGTACTTTATTATTCAGTGAAAATTTTTTTCCTAACATCCAATCTGTACCTTCCCTGATGTAGCTTGAGACTGTGTCCTCTTGTTCTGTCAGAAACTGACCCCCACTTGAGTACAACCCCCCTTCAGGAAGTTGTAGAGAGCAATAAGGTCCCCTCTAAACTTCCTCTTCTCCAGGCTAAACAACCCCAGTTCCTTCAAAAGTTCCTCACAGGGCTTGTGTTCCAAGCCCCTCACCAGCCTTGTTGCCCTCCTTTGGACATCACATGACCCACAGCACCCTAATCCTCATCCCAGATTTTCAACCCTCCTCGGAAGTACAGGCCAGCTGAAGACAAAATACCAACCGGGAAATTCAGAGCCAGCCAAACACGGACTTACAAACTGGAAGCAGCTCCTGACGCTGGGCTCGATGTTGCTGCCCCCGAAGGAGGCCACCTCCCCCAGCTGCCGGGGGATCTGGATGGAGTCGTGCAGCAGCAGCCCCAGCCGGCGCTGGTCACAGAAGCCAGTGGAACTTGCCACTTGTTTGAACAGGTCTGGAGGAAGGAGAAGGACACCAGAGGTCAAGCACTGCCACCAGGATGTGGCAAGCAGCCCAGACTGTGTCGTTTCCAAGGCTCACAGGTGCGGTCAACAGCCTTGGAGGACATGAACACAAATAAAACTTCCATCTGGCTGCTTCTGTTCCCATAAACACTGGGGTTTTTCTGTGAAATGTGAGTCTTGTGGTAATTTTTAATAGCGTTACTGGCTTGTGCCTGGGAAGAAAGGCCACTCTAACACAGCACCTGAGTCATTACTGGTAATAGAAGCAGAGACTCAGTAACAAAGCTAACTAAACAGCAGGATCTTCAAGACACAACATAGATGTCTAAAAAATAATGTTTAATGGTAAAATAATTTCATACAACATAGAGCACCTTTTCAAGTCTTAGCAATCAACAAACAACTCAGAGAATCCATTTCTCTTCCAGATAAGTTAAAATGGTAACCAAGAGCTGCCTAACTTTGATATATGATGATCTTTTAATTCAAGAGAATTTCTAAAATAAAATAAAAATTACAATATGGTAGAACCTTCCATCCATCAGAAATTTTAATATCATATTAATTTTTAGCGTCTGAAATGAAATGTCACTTGATGCCATGTTCTGTTATTGTATCATTCTAGAAAAGAATCCTTACAGGACAGAATTATTATCCCTTCATAAGCTCAATTTAATATGAAGGGAATTAATTATACTACGTATCTATTGAGGAGGTAATAGAATTCATAATAAAAAGAAGAAACAGTTTATCATTAAATGAAATATTTATTTGGTAACATCTCTGTTGACAATACATTACCTGAATAAATTCACCTTACTTTTCAACAGTTAAAAAAAAAGAGAGAGCAAAATAAGACTAGAATAAAATAATGTTATTTTTTTGAAGTCACTTTAATATTTTACCCAACACCAGGGATAAAATTATGAAGGTGCTGCAGCACTGCTCGAGATAACTTTCCTAGCACTGCTTAGACACCTGTTTTCTTCCAAAGGAATAAAGGAACAGATAGAGAAAGGATTATTTTTTAATTACATGAATTTCACTCTTGCAAAGTCTAGTTTTATAATGAATAATTCTGGGATGAATGCTTCCATCACCTCTGCAAGCCTCAAGACTTGTGCTCTAGCACAACCAACTCTGCTCTGTTGCACAAATGAGACAAAAAATTTTAAGGGGTGCAAGCCATTGCATACTTGCAGCAATACTAATGGCAACTGCACTATGACTTCTGCATGGATGGCAAAGCCACACCACAGCAGGACAGACACAATTCCTTCCTCTCCCACAGCTATTCAGCTTTCAATTTCTCCGTCATTAAAACATTAAATGTCCTCAGCAAGGTTATAGGACACTTAATAGGTTATGCATTACTGTGCACACACACTGCAGGAGAATCTAAAATATGAATAAATGTTTTCCTTTATAACTTTGATAATCTTAGATGAAATACAATTTTGAAAATATCTGTACTATATTTTTTTTAAGATTCTCCGAATATTTTTTCTTAACACTCACATGAAACATCTAGAAATCTAAACTGTGACATTCATTGTGATTGCCCTAAAATCTGATCCAATTACACATTGTCACGCACAGACCCCACTGTGGTACTGTCTGTTCTCTCTTTAGAGTTCTTCAGCTTGCATTAGTAGAGAGTAAAATGATAACAATTGATGAAGAACTGCTATGGCATTGGGTCAAACCCTAAAGGTTGGATTTTCAGCGGTATTTTTAAGTGCTTGAACGAGTGATACAAGTTAATTCAACAAGAAAGTTACTCTTGAGAACTACATTTATCAGTAGTTCTTTCCTGGATCCTAGTCTCATTAGTGAACTGACTTATTAGTCACATAAAACTAAGACTGCAAGTGGAATTGTTTCAAGTATTTCCTCTCTTAAAATTTGCCCACCTTTAATATTTATTAATTAAAAGTTGTTTTTTTAAAGGTAACAACTATATTTAAACACAATGTACATAGTAATACTGACCACAATGTGGGAATCATTTAGAAAAGTTAATGTATTTGAAAATAGTGCAAAGCAAGTGTCCTGTAGACACGCATTTTTGTGTATAAAGGTGTGCTGGACCAGTGGTCTCCAAAGAGGTTCTTGTGCCTCAAGGAGCGTTCAAGACAATCCATCAGGGTTCAGTAAAGAAGTACTTTTTGTACAGATAATAAATTCAATTGAAAGTTTCAAAATAGTGTTTATTTAATCTTTATCACACCCTTCTTAACTTTCTACTTTTGGTATGCCTTATAATGTAGACAATATATTAGTACAGCAGTACATGTACATAATTTATAAATAGATCTACATCTGTTGGAGGTGCATGGTCAAAATCTTTTTCTGCTGGGAGGGGTGTGATCAAAAATGTTTGGTAACTGCAGAGCTAAATTACCTAAAACTACTGAGAACAAATAACTTAAAAGTACAAGGTGAAACAACACACTTTGCATCTGCAATATCTAAAATAATGTTTCTGTATGCTATTTAAATGTTTATTCAATAAAAAAACAGGAGGAATAAAACAGGAACACAAACATAAGGTAAACCCAAAGTAATTACATCGACTTACATCTGTATTTATCTTCCAGGTGTGCTTTACAAAGGGACACGACACCGGTTTTGAAAGATAAGACACGGATCCTTCCTGTTCGACCCCTAATGGAAAAGAAACATTGGCTGATAATAAAATCCAATCATGTCATAATTTGTTTACTATAACCAAGCTCACCGCAGTACTGTAGACTTCATAAATTAAATCTCACAGGCAATACTCAAGCTGGATGGTTATTAGTTAAGCTAGAAAAATAAAACATTGCTGGGGCTTCACAGGCATAGCTGAACTGCAGTGTGCTGTTGCATCAACTCCATGTGAAATGGTCTCGATCAGAAATAACTACTCATCTCCTTTTTAATAAAAAGAGTGAGTAAAGGGTCTTTACACTATGCTGCCCTGAACAGGCTTCTCTATGCACTGCTGCTGAGTGCTTCTCAGAGGAGATAAGGTCCCTGACAGAACAGCAAACTAGTCCTCTTGCCAAAGACAATATAGCTTTACTTCCACCAGAAATCCAATGTAACAGTCGCTTTTAGAAAGTCTTTGCTTACTGTCTGTCAGCCATGCCCTGACTTGCCTGAAAAGGCAACAGGAAGCCAAGCATGAAAAAGCAGCCTCTGCCAGAAGTGTGCAGTAACAGAGACACTTGCAATATGTTCAGGTGAAAGATAAAGCCTGCCTAGAAATCATGGCAAGGCAGGCAGGCTGTACTGTTATGCCATTAACACCTTGGTGTGGTTTCTGAGCTCCTCCTGGCAGCGCTCAAAGCTCTCCTGTGCAGTGCCAAGGGGCTGGGACACTCCAAGCAGCCCCTGCTGCCTGTCAGCGTCCCCCCCACGCTCACTCCTGCCTTGTAACGTGCCCACGCTACTACTTCTGCTTTCTAACGTGACAGAGAGAACAACATCCTCCTCTGAGCTGCAGGCAACGCACTGACAAACCTTCACATCTTCTCTCTCTCATCTGCTTTAACTCAATTTACTCCCAGTTGCTGGCTTCCCCCCCCAGCCTTGTGTTTCTGATAGCATTTCAAATATGTAACATCTATTGCAAACGAAGACACACACAAAACTGGAAGCTAATGCCTAAACCAAAGATTTTTGAAGCAGAGACTTATCAACAGCTTTGAAGCATCACCAGTAAGGCCCCCACTGGGAATAAGATAAATCATGTAGAGGCAGGCCATGGTCATGCATCAGGCTGCACCACAGGTAAAGATGCACGGGGTCTTTTTAATCCTGTGAAAGAGCTGAGAAGCCAGCAGTGCTCATTTATACCCACACATCTCCCCTGCAAACCCTATAAAAGGTACAGACAGAAACCCATGGACAAAGCCAAATTTAGAATTCGCAGCTTTTTATTAAAGAATCTTGCGTTTTTCATCATGAATAAGAAGCATTTGTAGTTTACCTATGCTTTCCACATTCTGGTCCTCTCACTCCTCTCCCTCATATCTTTCCCAAATTAATTATCATCTGTGCCCTGAGAAACTCCTCCTGATGAATACCAGACTCATGCAAATCATACAAGAGAAGAATATAGAATAATGATTGCTCTGCAAGGCAATTAAATTGAAACTTGTACGAATCATGAGTTGTTCAGTTCACTCTCCTCTCCTCCCAAGTCAAACCAATAATTTAGCAAGCTACTGCAAATGAGCATGAGTGACTGATCAATTAAAACAAATCCGAAATGTGCTGGATTTGCAGAGCTGTACCCATAATTAGATCAGTCATTGACTGTGAATTTGATTAATATCTTTACAAATGACAGTTTTCAATTATAAGAAAAGTAAAGATGCAGTACATTTAATTAAACGTCTCTGGTAGCGCTGTGAACTTTGGTTGATCTCCACCTATTAAGTTTACAATGAAAACTAAACACACGTAACCCCAAGGTCACCTCTCTTACCAGCGTAATTTAAACTTGAATTTTGGTAAAATAGCTACAAGCTTTCCTCACACATAAAACACCTCTGTGTTCCATTGTGTCCTGTAATATGCAGCTTCTCAGCACACCTAGGGAATTGCCTGGAGGCAGATAATTTTAATTTCTCATGTTGTACTTGCAGCACAGTGCAACATAAAGAAAGCTAGACTGGATGTGGCTAGTGCACATGCCACATCCAAACTGGACAGTTCAGCTTAGGAGCAGCCAGTGGAATGACCTTTAGTTCCCTCTCTGCTTCTTATGTGACTGATACAGATTAATGTCCCTAACACATCTTTTGTTTTCACTAACTGGGAGTCCTCATCTATGTTTTATTTATGGTTCACGGTAACTAAGAAGTGGATCACTGTTCTGTGAAAGCCAAAGCAGATTAAACAAATAAAACCTGGCTCTTGAATGAATACAGCCCCATTCTCTAGTACTGGTAAACTAAAAGAAATATAATGTAATCTGGGTAATCCACAGGATACTACAGCTGCTGCAGGGGATGTCACAAAAAACTGACTTATTGGAGGTGATCCTTCAGGAAGACATGATCTGTACAAATCTGTACTTTTTTTTTGCAGGTGATCACTAAAGCTTCACTGCTGTGACAAAGGGTGGATGGAAGAACAATGTTATGGCCCTATAACAACAGTATGGTTCAAAATGTCAATGGAAATACAGTAATTATCCCAAGACCTTCCAATTCTACAGGTGAATGTTTATTCTGCCATAGAAATGAGCATGTCTGTCTGGAAGTGGCTGATAAAAACCTTAAAAACACAAAACCGACTTTTTAAAAATTAAATTCTCCAAATACAAATATAATGGCTTATTCTAAAATGAGCTTGCAAAAATATGTTGGAATTTGCCTATGCATCATGAGCATTATCATTAACCCACTTAAAAGGAATACCCATAAACTTCCTTCAGGTATATTTAGTCAGTTGTGTTTATACTGATGGGTACACTTCTTAAAATTAAATTTTGAATTAAATGTTTCTCAAATCTTCATATAGCTAAGGGTTGTAAGCACATTAGACAAGAGATGACCCTCTTCCATCTTTGAAAAAGAATGACAGATTGAAAGCTATGGAAAATTGACATATTTGAAAAGGTTTAACATCCAGAGGCATAGACAAACAGGAGTTTATATGGTGTTCATTCTGTTGTTTCTTGATAATTCTCTTGAATTTCTTTATCGAAATAAATTAAAATGACATGTAAAGTCATGACCTACTGTGGACAGACATGCAGTCACAGAATTGGTCTGAACACAAAAATCTGCTTATAAAGTTGTTTTCCAGGTCTCTCATTACCTAGCTTAGTAAATCCAGGATTGTAAGCCTAACCAAGGGCTGCATTGATTCAGCTAAATGCAGCCATTAAACCATTAGGTTTATTAACCTTTCACTTCAACTACCCTTTTTTCCAGCTCCAAGCCACCCATGCTATAATGAGGCAAACAGCTCAACAAACCTTCCCCCTCCCCTTGTGCTACTGGGAAAGCTTCTGGAGCCTTCCCCTGTCCTGAGCCCCCCATACATACGTGTCATAGACATTCAGAAGCCAGTTGAGGCACATGTCCACGCAGAGGGGGACGTTGACCAGGTTATTGTGCTCTTGCTCCAGTCGATCGTAAATGGTGGTCAGGCAGTTAATGATCTGCAGAATATCCATTGGCTGGTCATTCTGTTTGAGGTTGTGCTGGTCCAAGGCATCACAGGCAGCAGACAGACTCAGGAGATCCACTGTTGAAATAAAAAAAATTACACAACCATAAAGACCAAAGAGAACCAGTGGTTGTATTACCCACATCCAAAAAGTAAACAGAGCACTGTACTCGGCTCATGTGCCTGGCCAGAGGATGTAAAATGTCCTCTGAAAGTCACATGCAAGACTGGTTTCAGAACTCCTACAGATGCACTGTTATTTAGCAGTGGCCTTAGAGACCAGTGTGTATCTGTTTCATTTTTAGCTGTAAAGTACTTATTATGCTCTTGGGTCCTATGGAAATATTACACAAATTGCTGTGCAAGTAAAAACTATGTATTTCATGCTTTATGTTCCTACAGATAGACAGGCTAATATTTGATTACAGCACTCACCAAATGTGCTCTCACCACAGCACAGGTCATCAGCTTTCCTGAGATGCACTGCCCATTTCTTAGAGAAGTCAAGCAGTCTTAACCAAACCCCACAAGGAATATGCAAACAAATCAGAGCTGAACCGTGATTAACCTCTCTGTCACTTTTCCTCTAGTGAGGAGAGTGGAAAGAAGGTTCTGGAAACACTACATATTCTGTTTCAGTATTTATTAATTAAATGTATCAATTTTTAATTCTGAACAGCATTTATAATTATCAATACCTCTATGGCATTACAGAGTAAGACATGTTTAAACTCATTAGTCAACATGCAACAGAGATTTTTATCACAGACATTTAAATTATTTTTGTTTTTCCAATTTAAGTCAGTTGAATTTTGAAATGCAGATGTCCAGGGCAAAGCTGAACTTCCCTTTCTCAGCTCTTAACCTCTGCAAACTAGCAGAGGTTAAGCATCACACTTAGGGCACACAAAATCATGGGATGTTGGTTTACAAAGTAAGGCAGGAATAAGAACAAAAAAACCAGAAAGATGAGATAGTTGATGATGGTCTTCCGGCTGCCACAGGAAAACACTTCCTAACTCCTTGCAGTGAATTTCAAGGGTGTGAGCAATGGGGATGTTGAAGCCCAGATGCTGTTAATCCTGCTCACACCACAAGCAGTTACATAGTGCAGCATGATGTAATATGACCCAAGGCAGTAGCATCTGGTCCAAAATGAACTGCCCAAAATCATCCAGGAAATCCTTCACAAAACTAGAAAATGAACTGACTCAACTGCAAGACCAGTTTTTCTCTCACTGGAATAAAAAATGTGCTTTCTTCAGTTCTGGTGAGCAGCATCTCTTCATAACATCAAAAAAAAAAAAAACCTTCCATAATGAGCAGAAGCTAAATGCAGAACACCATACAGGAATTTTTTTAGAACTTGATCCTGTTTAAGGGCACATTTGGCAAATTCACACTTCAGTATCCTGTTTTACCCAGGATGAAACTGCACCTTTGATGTCCTAGTGGGAGATGAGAAATACTTTTAGCTGCCCACAGGGCTGGTTCGCAATGCTGCTTGGACAGTGCGCTGGGATTTTGTAATTGCCAAAAGAATTTCAAGAGTATACCTATCATTGGAAATCAATAGGGACTTACTTCTGCTACTAAATCCCTTAAGCACTTCTGAAAATTTCGTCCTCTGGGCCTAACATACCTACTTGCTAGAGTGAATAAGGAAACCTTGCAATGCTATCCCTATTATTACACCAAGAAATTTAACTTTGACTCCATGGTTTTGTGCAGAGTTTTATTGAAGTTTTAGCTTTTTTTCACTTTAGCATATAGACATTTATTAAAATAAAGTATTTTGGAATATTATTTTTAACCTTCTGGTATAAAAAATATAGCTATGCTAAGATCAGTGTTAAATACTGCAAAAGCATCAGATCTGTTCCTGAGTGTCTCAGAAAGATGTTTTTCTTCTAAGAATTCATTAGTCAAATTGAAAATAGAGCACAGCCCTCAAACACCTATAACTGAGCTTTAGGCTGATCTCTCAGCTCCTTTGAGACTACGAATCAGCGGTAATTAAATGAACCCCTCAGGCGGCTGAGTGGCAGCATAATTATATATGCAGCTACTGCTAAACATGGGTCATTCCACTTTGTGAAAGCTCTTCCCGTTAATAAACAGCATATTCTGAAAAGCTTTTCAGCCCACTCTTCATCAACCTCCTGTCCTATCCCGAAGTTTGTAACACACAATTATCTCCTAACAAGCAAAAAGCGCTTGCCAACACGTTCTGCTTTAGGGAACCTCTTTTTGTGGGAAAAAGCAAGGCTCTGGCCTTCATCACATTAAGATCCTCCTTCATCTTTCCCACCAAGACTTAAGAAATGTGTGTGTGGGGTCGTCTCCCAGAACACAGAACTGCATATTTATTTCCTAAAAGCAGATAGGGAGGTCCTGTGAATGACTGACTTGCACAAGACAATCAGATATGTATTGAAGAGCTGAGTATTTGGCACCACGCAGTGATTTGAAAAGCTTTACTTGAAATAAACCACACCATTTTATGCTTTGCACTCTTGTGGGTTCTCTACCACTCTTTTACACTTTTCTATTTAAAATTCCAAAACTGACTCCAAAATCTCTGTGAGCAGTGGCTTCTAGCTTACTTTGAAGTCTAAGTCACTTATATAAATATTTTTTTGGCCTCAAAGGCAATAGAGAAAAGATTACGATGTTTTTAACTAGACACTGCCAGATTGCAGGAAAAATATAAAGGACAACATGGAATAAGTAACCAGTTGAAGGACAGAAGTGACAATTAATAGGTAGGAGAAAGTGCACTCTAGAGGTCACAAACTGAACATAGGGAAAACTCAACATATGGCTGGTAATAAAAAGTATAAACAGTCCTCCCAGAATGCAAGATCATCTTCTCTGTAACCTGCTGCTGTTGGCTGACACATTAAAAAAAATATATTTAATCTAGTCTGCATATAGTTAAAGGAAAAAAGACCCCTAGCAGAAGTTCTTGAATATTTTCTTTTGCTGCATTTCCAAGAAAAGTTTGTGAATACATCTCATTTTATTGATATCATGATGTCCTGATGTGGTTTGCACTTGAAGATCAGATCTTTAAAAGCAGTAAAACAATAAAGTCATCGTGCTTTGATGTGATTATCAAAGGAATCCATACATTTAAAAAAACTTGGTGCAATAGTTACACCTGGCATGCTCACAACAGTTTTGAAGGCTGAAATGATAAAGCCACATACTAAATAACACAACGCATAAGCATATATTTTTTAAGGATTGCTATTTTCCATATTCTTCTTTAGGCTTAATATCCCAGTGCCTTAATACTCATTGGGCTGATTTACGAACTGAAAAGAACTAAAATTTAAGTATAGCTCCCTTTTTAAAGTGTTTCTATTCCTGACACTGAGAAGTAGGCTGTACCTTTACTTCTGCAGGCCTTCTATAAAACACGCATTTTTAGAGTACTCCTCAGTCGACAAAAATGCTGTTCTCTATGAAGTTTGCAGAAAAGAAGATCTATAGATATATATAGGCATATACGGATATATATATTTAAAAACTCCTGCAATTTTAAAACAGAAATGAAGAGTAAGAGCTGAAAGCAGCACCTACTGCAAGTGGGATTTTGGCTTTGTGTAGGAGCCCTGAAACCCAGCACTGTGCTCTAATTCTACTATTGCCAAAATGCAGAAAAATAATTTCGTAATGAGTTGAGGTTTTAAAAAAATCCTAATTGAACTGAGTTCACAAGCGACACTGAAATGATAGAATACACAAATACAATGATGGTGTCTCCAGGCAAAAATATTTGTAAGAACAAAGCCTGCTAACCAAATTCCTTAAATGCTTCTCCTTAGATACAAGTATGAAGAATGTGCTAGAGTAATCAGTGTAAGCGCCACTGCATGTCTCTGAGAGCATCAATTCTCTGAAAATTTACCTAACTGTAACCTCAAGAGATGAACTGACTTCAGCTTGCTCAGCTGGACAGGGGAGGGAAAACAGACAGAAAAGCTCATGGGTCGAAATAAGGACAGGGAGAGATCACTCACAAGTTACTGTCACAGACAACACAGACCCGATTTGGGAGAATCAATCGAATTCATCACTAATCAAATCAGAGGAGGATAATGAGTAATAAATCTTAAATCTCAAAATGCATCCCCCAACTCCTCCTTTCTTTCCAGGGTCAGCTTCACTCCCAAATTCTTTACCTCCTCCCCTGCAGCAGCAGCAGGGGAATGGGGGCTGCAGTCAATTCGTCACATGTTGTTTCTGCTGCTGCTTTCTCCTCAGTGGGAGGATTCCTCACACTCTTCCCCTGCTCCACTGTGCAGTCTCCCACAGGAGACAGTCCTCTACAAACTGCTCCAACGCAAGCTCTTCCCACTGGCTGCAGTTCTTCACAAACTGCTCCTGAGTGGATCCCTCCCACAGGATTCAGTCCTTGGGGAACAGACAGTGCTGCCAGCAAACCTGCTCCAGCGTGGGCTCCTCACCCAGAGTTCACAATTCCTGCCATGAGCCTGCTCCAGCAGGCGTTTCACATTGGTCACAGCCTCCTTCAGGCACCCACCTGCTCTGGCATGGGGTTCTCACAGGCTGCAGGTGGGTATTTGCTCCACTGGGGAGCTCTACAGGCAGCAGGGGCACACTGTGGTCTTCTCCATATGCTGCAGAGGAATCTCAGCTCTGGCACTTGGAGCATCTCCTCCCCCTCCTTCTGCACTGACTTTGGTGTCTGCAGTGCTGTTTCTCTCACTGATTTCCCCTCCTCTTTCCCAGTGCTGTTGTGCAGCAGATTTTCTCCCACACCCTTCTCAACTGTATTATCCCACAGGCACTATCAGTGCCACGGATGGGCTTGGCCTTGGCCAGCAGCACGTCTGTTTTGGAGGTGGCTGGCATCGGCTCTGTCAGACATGGGGTAAATTTCCAGCAGCTTCTTAGAGAAACCACCCCTGGAGACAGCCGCTCCCACAACCTGGCCACAAAAACCCAATGCAGAAGTCCAAGATGAGTCCAGAATTATTTAATGGTAGGAATCAGTTATTGAAAAACACCTGAAGGACCACAGAGTCACAGCCAGAACAGGTTTGTGAGGGGAAAGTCCTGCTCAACAAATTTAATTTCCTTTTCACAGATTCACACAGAATCATAAAATAGGTTGGAAGAGACCTTCAAGATCACCAAGTCCAACTCATGCCCTAACACCTCAACTAAACCATGGCAGCAAGTGCTGCATCCAGTCTTTTTTAAACACATCCATGGATGGTGACTCCACCACATCCCCATGCAGGCCATTCCAGTACTTTATGACATAGTAACCCAACTAATTGACCAAAGGAAGCCAGTTTATGTAATCTTTTTAGATTTCAGTAAAACTTTCAATACTATTTCTCATAGGATCTTTCTGGACAAAATGTTCAGCCCCAGCAGGAAGAACACACCAAGTGATGGGTGAGCAGCTGACTCACAGATGGGGCACAAAGGGTTACAGTGAATGGGGGACATCAGAGTGGTGAGCTGTCACTAAGGGAGCTCCACAGGGCTCCATCCTCAGCCCTGTGCTCGTCAACACCTTCATAAAGGACTTGAACACAGGACTGGGAGGGACACTGAGCAAGCCTGCAGGTGATACAGAACTGGGAGGAGCTGCTGACTCCCTCAAAGGCAGGGGGCCCTGCAGAGAGACCTCACTAAATGAGAGGCCAGGGCAGTCACCAACCATGTGAAATTCAACAAGGGAAAATCCTGGATTCTGCACCTGGGATGGGGCAACCCTGGATGTACAGACAGACTGGGGAATGAGAGGTTGGAAAGCAGCACCAGGGAAAGGGACCTGGAGCTCCTGGTTGATGGAAAGTTGGGTGTGAGCCAGCAGGGCCCTGGCAGCCGGAGGGACATCCCTGTCCTGGGGACATCAGGGCAAGGGAGGGGATTGTCCTGCTCTGCTCTGGGGGGGCCTCACCTCGAGTGCTGGGGGCAGTTTTGGGTGCCACAATACAGAAAAGACATTAAGCTGCTAAAGAACATCCAAAGGAGGGCAACGAGGATGGTGAAGCTGTGTGAGGAGGGGCTGAAGTCGCTGGGCTCAGCCTGGAGGAGACTGAGGGGAGGCCTCACTGCAGTTACAACTTCCCCGTCAGGGGAAGACAAAGGGCAGGCACTGATCTCTGCTCTGTGACCAGTGACAGGACCCGAGGGAATGGTCTGAAGCTGTGTCAGGGGAGGTTTAGTCTGGATATTGGAAAAAGATTCTACACCCAGAGGGTGGCTGGGCACTGGAACAGGCTCTCCAGGGGAAGTGGTCACAGCACCAAGCCTGACAGAGCTCAAGAAGTGTCTGGACAGTGCCCTCAGGCACATGGTGTGACTCTTGGGGCAGTCTGCCAGGAGTTGGAGCTGGATCACACTTGTAAGTTCCCTCCAACTCAGAATATTCTATGATTCTAATACAGATAAAATGGGATGCAAAGTTTTGCACTTTCAGTCATAAAAGCCTGTTACAAGTTACACTTATGCACTGCCAGCTAGTTAATTCCAGAAATTCTGTTTCCTTCAGTGCTGCACTGATTATGAATACTTCTCACTGTATATCACTCCAGTTTCTTTATACCACATTTCCACAGTGAGTGTGGCAGAAGTGCTGTACCGTGGAAAGATGTTTATATTTCTAATCATAATTCCTTCTTTGTCACTGCATTCATGTTGAAATCTTTCATTATGTTACAAGACTTCTCACTTATTGTTTATTTTTTCCTTTTTGCCCCTATTTTTTATACATTCAGACATTAAGTCTGCACACTTTAGCGGAATTCACCCATGCTTATAAGCCTATAAGTAAACATGCTTAAAAATACCGAGGTTTGACACAGTTCCAGAAAGCATGTGAGCACAAATCCAACTTGAGATAAATCAACAGTTGAGACATTTGCAACTGTGTCAGAAATTTAACCCTGTAATTAAATGCCAAACAGTGAATGTTAAAATATTTTAATAATCCTCCCAACTGGACTGCCTAATAATCTGCTTGCTTTGGCAACTGACTGGCCTATCAAAAAAAACTCTCAGCGAATTATTTAGCTATCAGGTTACAATAAGCTGAAAAGGAAATGTAATTCTAGTGAAAAGTAGAATAACATAGAGCAGTTGGGAGAATTAAAATGTTCGAACATGCACATCACTAATGTAACAGCTGATGAGAGACTTTTCAACACAACTGAAAGCTGAGGAAAAAATGAAGCTAAATGTTTATTGAGATGATCTCATTTAAAGGCAATAACCCCTCAGGGCTCAAGATTTAACTTAACAAATTATTAGCAACTCCAGCTCTGAAGCATTATTTCAGCTGAGCTCTCACTGCTCCCAACACACCACAACTGTGTTCCTCTGGGCTGCAAAGCTGTGGCATAGCACAGTGAAAATACCTGGCTAAAGTGTGTAAAGATAAGAATTATGTACGGTATATTCAGCTTTATTTCTGAACTGCTGCTCTGCCTTACAAGGCACAGACCTGCGGACCACCCAGCATTCTGATTTTGTAATGATCACACAAATCACTGGCAGCAGGAGGCCCTTCAGGTGAGAGGTCTCCACGTACCAGGCACAGCTGGGGGTACATGTGGGAGTGTTTTTCTGTGTCTGATATCTGTGAATACACTTGTGTGCTGGTGATGGAGCCTTCCTGGCAGAGGGTGAGGCACAGGCAGGTACTTACAGCAGAGGGCTTTCTGCAGCCTGCGGAGTTTCATGGCAGTCCTGTACGCCGAGAACCTGACGTTGTTCAGGTCAGCTGCAGGGAGGCAAGATCAGAATAAAAGATCAGCTTTACATGCTAGAAATAACCAGACTCATGAATACCTTATGTTGAACTACAGGACTATACCTGTTGGTTAACAGAGCAGAGGTGGAAAAAAATTTTAGAAATTTCACTGAGTTAAAGACCTCAAATCTTGACAATCAACCATCCAAAAAAACCCCACTAAGTCCTAAAGTGTTACTTCCTTTTGTTCAAAGGCACTGAACTAAAGAGCACTTGAAAGGACAACATCAGTAACTGCAGCAGTGTCTGAAAATACTGCAGAGCTTTTCACACTGAAGGCACTGTGAGGGAGATAAGCCCCTGAAACTCTTCCTTGCTCACCTTGTGCACCAGCCAGGCTGTGTGCAGGCAGCCCCAAGGGAAAATCTAAGCCCAGGAAAAAAACAAGTGGCTCTCAGCTACTGCTAAAACAGAAAACTTATTAAAAATTTCCAATTAAACTTCAGTGCTTTCCACCTAAGCAGGCCCCAGCCATGCCCAGAGATGCAGAGCCTTTCTGGAAAGAAGCCAGCTCACCCAGCCAGGCGAGTTTCCAGGTCCCCACCGGCAAATGGCAGGGAGCCAGTGGCTCTGACAGCGTGACAGGGAATGGCACCCAGCTGGGGAGATACTCTCTGGCTCAACTTTTGCTAAGCTGTCCTCATACATTTAACAAAATAAGGACATCAGCACAAGTCCCAACAGAATACTTTAACCATGGCTTGCAAAACCTCCTGGTCACTGGGAGGACAAAGACACACCAGACCAGAGCACAGAAGCTGGTCCCAAGGGGCACTGCCAGCAGCTGCACTGGGAACTGAGGAGTGGCAGGGGACACACTCGTACACTACAGGGCAGCCACCCACCACTGAACAAACAGATGCATGCTCTGGGCCCTGCCACCTACCCAACTCATTCCTGGGCACACACACTCCTGTGCAGCCTAAGGATCGTTCCCAAGAGACTGCTTGGCATATTGCAACTTAAGGGTTTTCCAGAACAGAAATACACTGCTTGTGCCAGCCAGCTCCAGCACCTGACAACACTGCTGAATGCATTTAATTTACTGATGAAACCCACGGAGCCTAAGGAATTACTGATGGGGAAGTGTTTAGAAAATGTAAACTACAATGTAGATATAAAAAGAACATTAGAGGAAAAAATGTAGCAGCTCAAAATAAAGGTCCCTTTAGCTCAATAAGCTTCCTCTAACCTGACAGACTCTTAGAGAAAGAATATGATGAAAAACAGGGAAAGACAAAACATCCTTGCTGGCATACAAGCTAAGGTGCTGTAAAGCTGTTTGAAATGTGGTAGCTTGGGTATAACTATCCCAACATCATTTATAATGCTGTACAGGTATAGGTAGCAGAGGGAATATAGTCTCAATTACATTAATTTTAATTAAGCTGTTCTGAATGAATGAGGTATGATAATTCAGGAGTTTTGAATACCTTAATAAAAGCTGTGGAACATTTCTGAAACATGTCTTAGAGCAGAAAAGGAAGTTTCAGCTTTGTATATAATTTATTTTCTTTGCACAGTTGCATACACCTTTTTAATAGGCACTTCTATGTATTGTTCCTGCCAGCTCTGTCTCTCACCATCATCCTGACAGGTCCTTTATGTGGTATAGAATACAGTGAGTTAAATAAAGAGACTTAATTTGTCTTAAATGGAAATTAATAAAGCAGTCTCTCACAAACACGCCATGAATTCAATTACATTTTGTACCCTTGCTGCAAATCTGCATTTGTATTCTGTAAAAGAATATTATGGCTAGCATTTGACAAAATGAAGAAGCCTTTCTTAAATTCTCCCTGAGTGTTCTGAAAGAAGCTTATCTATTTATTATTTACATTTTCAGAAATGTGAGTAAATATGTATGCATATTTCAGGCCTCGATCAAGGCAGAAAATACAATCCGTGCAGACATTTAATCCTGGAAGTGCCACAGTTTACATCTATTTTCCTGTATATGTAATACACACTGAATTTATCATCAACCTTAACGACACTGCTGCCAAGAAGCATCTGCTCTAAACGATGAAGCAGCAATGCCAGGTGCTCGTTTTGCAGCCCTCATCTCAGGTTTTGGAAAATCAGCAGCACCACTGCTCATTTGGCTCTGCAAGCCAAGGCTGAGCCATCGCACACTGCCACTGCCACCGTCACTGCTGTCACCAGGATCAGCCTGCCCCCAGTTACTGTCCCTGCGCCAACTGCTCACCTCTGTCTTCCTTATGCCACCATCTCCACACTTCTGATGGACAGCTGTCTCACCAGATGCTGACAGTCACCTAAGATCACTGGATCTTAACGATTTTGCTCTTCCCCTCCCTGTGCCCATGAAACTGTCAGTGGTGCCTTTCCTCCCCTGGGGCTACTGCTGGAACAAACTCATTGCTCTGGGTAGCAAGGGAAGGAGCCCACGCCCCTCATAACTGGGTTCAAACATTTGGCTTGCTGGATGAGACCCCATTTAAATGAACCACAGAACACAAGACTGCCAGGGAATGAGTCTTAGCCCTGGGCTGGGGAGTGCTGGCTGTAAAGCCACCCCTGACATCGAGTGGGGGGACCTCGAGTGAGGAGCACAGACACACAGCCTGCTCACACCCCAGCTGCTCCTGCTGGGAACAGGCAGAGGAGGGAGGAAGGGAGCTCAAGCAGCAGCAACCTTCCAGAAGCCTGTGGAAACACCAGGAGTTCCTACCTCTCTGTTTTGGGAAATTGTTTTTGCTTTTTTCCTTCCTGGATCCTAATGGAAAAAAAAAAATGTTGCTTTCTCCACCCTCACATAGCCCACTGAAAGAGTCAGGACCCATTAAGCCCTGCTTCCAGGGCTTTTATCATTGCAGAGCAGGTTGAGGAGTTCAGTGCACCAACAAGTATTCCTGCAGCCTTTTCCTCCCACTCCTAGAAAGTATGTACCACCTCATCCTCTGAACCGAGTCGTCAGAGGGCTGGAAAGCTCTTGCTGTATTGTGAAACTTTTTCAAGTTGTTAACAATACTCCCTTCTTCTTGCTCAGAAGGCAACTTTCAAGCTGTAAACAATGTAAATGCCCAAGAGCATAATCTGTTTATGGTCTGAAACAACGATGCAGTGAAGAGGTCAGCTGGCCCCTGGAAAAGAGCCAACAGAAGAAAGGACCACGAGGGAGTATTTGGTGACATATTTACATCTCAGAGCAAAGAGAAACCATGACTTTCCCACGACTAAGCCGTGGATGACCCCTCTGCTCAAGTGAATATGTATCTTTATCTAATAACATGATAACATAGAACAAGAATCAGTGCTTTTATTACAAATGCAGCTTTAATGAATGTCAAGGTTTGACACTGGCACTAGCCAATGCCCCCATGAAAAAAACTCTCCCTGGTGTCCGCTGTGAGACTTTTGACCAGGAATAAGAAAGAGGCAGGCTCCCACTTAACAAAAGGAAAAAAAACATTTATTAACTAAACTATACAGACAATAACTAAACTATACACAAAAAAACAAAAAAACACACAATGGAAAATGAAAGCCCCACAAAACACTTCCCTCCTCCTCCCCTCAAACTCCCAACACAATACACTTCCCAAATCAACAACCATTAGTCCATCACTACTCTGTACACAATCAATTCTCCATTCATCAAGAGGAGAGGAGTCCTTCTTGCTTGGCTATGGTGGCCTTTTCCAATTTCCAGGCTCTCTCACCGCCTGGATGAAATCAGGGCTGTTTCCAGGGTCTGTTTTTTAAGGATGCTCTGTCCCATTCCAAAAAGAAACACCATCACACCTTTTGGGACATCTGTCCCCCCCATATTTTACCCTCTGGGGCCGGAGGGCTAAAACACCAACACAACATCTTCTTGGCTCCGGGGCATTGCGCCCCCCTGGACGCAGTCTCTGTCTCACAAGGAAACACGGCTCTGTCCATGGCTGTACAAAAAGAGTCCAGCAAAAGCCACTCCATCATCTCTCTTCCCACAAAGACTCTTCTCTATCCCAAATCATCTCTCACTTGCTCAGATCCTAATCTCACTTGCATATCTCTTTCTTCTTCTTCCACTCTATCTCCTTTCTGGGAAAGGTTAGTGTCTTATAAGGCTTTCATCGTCCAAAGAAGGGTTAAAAAGGTGCAGTCTCTCTCCCTCTCACTCCCACGCTGCCTGCTGCTGCTCCGCAGGCCCTTTCGCCCACAGCCCCCCGCTTCTCTCTCAGCCGGCCGCTATAAAAAAAATTCCGACGCTCTCTCTCTCTCTCTGCCGGGGGGGCTGGGTACCCGATATCTCTCAGGGCCTTTGTGGGGTTCTTCACCTCTCCACCCTTCCACCTTCGGGGTACCCTCTCTCCCGATCTCGGGCTGGGCCCAGCCTACCGCGTGGCCGCCCTCCCCCGCCCAGCAAAAGCGCTGGACGAGGGAGGCATCTTCACTCTCTGCCCGCCGATGTCCCAAGAGAACGTGCCTGCGCAAACACCTTGCTTTTAAAGTGGCCTCAGAGGTGACCTGTATCCCATAAATCCTATTTCCGGCATTTCCGGGTCAAACCATGACAATGAAGGGTACTTCAGTTCAGAGTGCTGATAGGAGTAACTCAAATCAGAAATACTGTGGAAAGATGATAATTAAATTCTAACATTTTCTGCATAATTCTGCATATTGAGAGAAATCTCAAAACATAAGAGCTATGTTCTATTTCTACAGTATTCTAGAAATACCTGCAATTACTCACAGCAGATCTTTTTGCTAGTGGATAATCAAGCAAAAAACCCATTCATATGAGAAGGGGTCAGTGATTCAAACCACCTGCTGGAATGTCTCACTGACTACTGACACAGATCAGTAGTCAAATAAAATCTTGCAGTATGGGTTTTTTTTTTTAATCCTCTCTTGCTAAATTCTGGATTTTACACTGGGATATGAGTAGTTTATTAAGAGGAGAAACATATTCTTGTATTCTTGAGCTTTTACTGCATAAAATAGCTTATAAAATAATTAAAGGCAATAAAAAATTAAAATCAGTAACTTTTCTAAAATAACCTATTTAAGAAGAGGTTTATCATCTAGCATGAGGGGTATTTGTTTTTACTCTTAAGGAGTCACATCTATAAGCCAAACAACAGGATTTAAATAAGTCCCTCCTAGAGCTGCTGCATCTGCTGAGAGTGCTGAGTGACTGGGAGGTTCCATTTGAAATCGTCCTCTCCTGTATGACAGTCATCCCACTGTGTTTAAAAGCACTTGGATGGGCCAGGCTACTTCCCACCAAAGGCTGCTCATACCATTTATCTCTCTCCCAATGTAATCTGAATGCATCTCATAAACTCCTTTCTACCAGGAAACTACCTTTCCTCTTTACTTTAAAGAGAGGTTTCTTGTTCATATTATTGTGAATATTATTATAATTGCTTTTTTTGTTAATGAGGGCAAAACACACACCCTTCCTTTGGTCCTATGGACAGCAATTATCTCAGTGTCTGGACATCATCTAAGTGAAATGAGCAGCTTACATGCTTCAGGTGGTATTAACCTGAAATTAACAACTTAATTCTTTTAAAGAAATTAGATGTCATCAGGTCAAATCCTCATCTTCATTTTATAAGATTTACAGTGTTCTGAGGGTTTTTAATCTCAGGTACAAGGACAGAGAATGTGAACCTGTAGTGATACACCCAGAAACCTGAAAGCCTTACTCAGCCACAGCTTGTGTCATGCTCATAGACTGCTCATAAATACACTGCCTGGGGATAACCTATTTTGGGAATTACAATGCCTTCCTAACAGATGTTAAAAACTCTATACTGGACAGTCCTGAATAGACAGTAATTCCTCTACAGCCACTGAATTTTCCATATTTCATCAGACATCAGCAGCACTCTTGCCTTTCCGAGAAGCTTCAGCTCACATTGTTTCAATACAACTGAGATTCCCTGTGTGGCTGGTAAGAATGCTGGGCTTCCTCCTGCTGCCCAAAACCTGTAAATTAATCTTTTAATGGGGCCCTACAGTGACATATATTGCCTCTTCTGGAATTGCAGCTTTAAAATGCAAATGACACAAATGCACAAAGGAAAGAAATTAATCAAGTAACACTGCTTAATATCAGCTGAGTCTCAGCCATTGACTTTTATTGTAACAATAACTAATGCTATCATCTACACTATTTTGGTAATAAATAACAGTAAACTGTTATTCTATGTACAGTTTAACCACTCTTCACGTTGTACTAGGCCTGTCCACCTGAGTGAAAAAGCCAACAGTGTCTCTGCAAATTCACAAGTGGGAGGTGCCCAGGGAACCCCAATATTACTGACTGCATCTAGACCCAGTGGCTGAACACCAGAGCATGTGCCAGCATCCCTGTCATCAGATCAAATGACATGACCATTGGGAGTTTTAGAATGAAATGGCTTTTCTTCAGCCTGCAAACACAAAAATGCAAGAAAGGCTTTGATGTACACCTGGTTCATCCCATTATGGGATTGAGACATGAGTGGAGTTTGCAGTCAGAAAGTTCAGAAACCTTCTGTGTACTCTGGTGAGAATCAATCATACTGGAAAATCTTAAAATAAATAAACTACAAACAACTTCGGGAAATAGTAATAAAAAGTGTCCATTTGCAAACCAAGAGTGTAGTTACCTTAAGCAAAATGTCCTCACGCTGGCAGTATTCTGTAACAAAACAGCCCTTCATTCTCTCTAAAAGAGCCTCCTTCATGCTAATAAATCTGTGCTTTCATTTTCAAGGGATGCCAGGTTAACTGCTACCCCTAAGTTCCACCTCTCTGCCACAGTTATGTTTACTGTCTGTTAGGCGTGTGCTGCACAGGGCTCAATCACACAGAAAGATGGCCTGCTCTACACTGACTACTGGCCAAGGCTGACTGAAGCCAAGCAATCCTATTTTTTGAAATGGGCTTGAAAAGGACATGAGTGAATAAGCAACCTTTAAAGTGAGGCCATATGGAAAATCTCACTGGATTGCAGGAGAACTCAAATGTCTGATGTATGCACTAGGCATGGGTCTTACTGGTGCAAACATGGAAAAAAGCTGCATATGAATAAAACTTCATAATAAATACATGGTTTAGTGGTTGTTAATACGAACTGTAATGGCAACCAGGGGCAGTTCAGCCTCTCCAGGCAGCATTTCTGAAGGACAAATCAAGATACACAAACCAAAGAGGATGAAGCTGGTCAGCCTTGGTCACTGGGAGTTAGAAGCTCACAAGAGAAGCCAGCCACAAGACCAACACAGCAGCTGCTGCTGAAAGCTCAGAGGTGCCTTCCAGCATTCTCCCACCTTGTGTTAAGCAATTCTGACATTTCTTTCATGTAATCCATAGAGAACTGCCCCCCATCCTCTAAATTAAATGGAGAGCTGTCACCAGTGCACTGCAGCCTGCAAGGATGAGGGTGGTTTTCACCCTCTTGCCTTGCCCTGGTGAATTAGGAATGATAAACAACATTTCTGACTGCATCCTGCTACTGCAATTACTGTTCATGGTGACACTAATGCACCTTGAGGACACTTGTACTGACATGACATGACACAGGAAGGCTGGAGAAGGGGACACTAACAGTATGGCATGACAAGCCAAGTCCTCCTGGGCCATCATAGCAAAGGCTGGAGTCATTCTCAGCTTAAAGGCAAAATACTACTATTCAGAGCTAAGCTGTCTGACATTAAATGTTCACTCTCAGAAGATAATCTGAAAAAAACTGAGCAAACTCAGACCACTTTGTTATTCCTGCTCCTTCTGTCTCTCCCCTCATGCAAAGGTCCATGGTCTCCAAGACAGAGAAACAACACAAATTCCCTTTTCAGTGATGCCCTGGAGTCATGAAGGATGAAAAAATTTCTAAGGGGGTGTAAAAGAACAGTGTAACAGGAGCAGATCTGCTGCAGAGGAACTAATTTTGGAAAGAAAAGCAGCTGGAGCAGTTCTTGATTCTTTGAAGACTTTCAGGAGGAAGTTAGCAGAAAACAGGAGTGGTTCATAATGGTGTAAATACAAACCAGGGATGTCAGCTTCAGATCCTTTGAAGCTCACATATAATGATTTTTACTACATTTCCTATTCTTCTCTATGTTCTTAACTCATATGATTCTTTTTAATTTAATCTATACTAACATTTAATTCCTGCTGCCATTTCAACTTAAACAATTAAAAAATTCATTATAGACAGCTTATTATGTACCTTTAAGTAGCCGTAACTTAAAGAAGAGCAAAAATTGCTCAATCTGAATAAATTTTTCATTTAGCACTGATAAAATGCTACATTGTTTAAATAATAAAGAGCAGTCAGGAACAAGCACCTTAGTGTCTTAAAAAGAAAATCTCTCTTAGAAAGAACCATGAGTTGGAAATTTTTTGATATATATATATAATTTCAATCAAGTATTTAACAAGTATCATTATAACCAGCTATGTTTTAGCAAATGAGCTCCAAGAGAATTTGAGAATACTTCCTTCATAGGCAGATTATTGCATCATTTCTTCCTGTAGATTCTTCCTCCTGTCTCTGATGAAGTCCCAATTGAAGAGGTTACAGGACTGTGCACAGCACATTGCTACCTCCTTTTAGTAGTACTAAAAAATGCTCCCAAGTAATTTAGCTTCAATTTTATTAATACCCAGACCTCCAAAGATAGAAAAATGAACAAATAAGTCTCACTTGAAATTCACCTATTTTAGCAAAATGTAATGCAACAATTTGGAGGTGTGTGAATTGGATCTGTGAAGATTAATATTACTCTTCTTTCTTGGAGAAGTGTCTCTTGCATCTCGGAGGCAGGTAAGAAATGTTACCTCGTGCCAGGATGCACCTTCCTCATTCACTTATAAAAAATTAAGCTTTCAGTAATTTGTAAGAATTTAAATCAGACATAATCATCCTGTAGCAAATTATGATGTACTGGCATGTATGGAGAGCTACATCACACAGCACAATTATTCCATACTGGATAAGTGTAGAAGTTGGAAAATGGAAATGAAAATTCTTGACAGCATTGATGTACTTGGTCCCACTTTTTTGCATTTACCCGCTTGCCAAATTCATGCTTTCTACCAGATTTTTAAAAAGGCATACATACTAAGCTCTTTACTAGCTTCTTTATATGAATTAGAAACAAAATTGGGATCCTAATGGAGGGTAAAATAATAAGATATAATGAGTATGCAATACAAAATCGACTTTAATAATATCTTCTCAGATAATATATTACTGAACAGTCTGAAAAGACTTCAAACATCCCATTATTACCATTTTGACCGGAGGCAAAGGAAAGCACTGAAAATACATCAAGGGTTCTGTTCAAGACTAAACGGGTTATACTTGTCTTATGCAGTTTGTGTGAGAGTTAGGCAATGGTGATTACACTCAGTTCAAAAATAAAATAAATTGGTAGGTTATTCAAGAGCATTTTCATCAAAGCTTCACGCATGTGGCAGGACACAAAGAGTCACCTTGTCTAGTCTCTTTTGTACACACAAATGAAGACCTCAGTTTACTGATGAAAATACATATTATGCATCCTTTCCTAAAATCAGTATTGCTTTCACATTAATGACTGTTTGGTCTCAACTCTAAAAGAAAGAGAACAGCCCAGACAGAGGACTGCTTTTTTGGAGATTTAATGCTCCTGAAAAGGAAAGCAGCAGGAGAAAAAGAAAGTTCACAAGTAAGTAAGAAACAAAATCTGCCTGAACATGTTCCTTCTTTGTGCAGTAAAAAATAAGGCTGTCTTAAACTCCTGACATTTGGGTGATACTCACAGTGATAAAATTCAGTTAAACTAAATGCAAACTGACTTCAGCAGTCACACATCTTCTGAACTGCTGACCTGAATCTATCAGGACACTTTTCTCTCTTATTACCTTTTCACTTCTTGGTATTTAAGAGTACTCTGGCTGAAACAGGGACTAGCAGAAGAAAAGCAGTTGCAACAGGACTTTAGGTCTGATGGACAAAGTATCAGCAATACCACACAATCTGTGGATCAAAGGCAGCTGAGGAGTCAGAGTGCAGTTCAATTAACAGGAAACTATTTGAAGACCTACCTGTATTAAAGAGATGTCTGCAAGTGCAATTACCATTTGTCTTGAAACTTTTAAATCATTCACTTTAAGAGCAGAAATATGAAGGAGACACATGGGGCAATATGTTGTAATTAAATGTCAAGTCCCTACTTGTCTGCTTTTGCATTTGGTTAGCCTGAACTTACACATTTTATATCCCTTTTCGGCATACAAAGCTTCATTCTGGTTAATTTTTAAACCAACTGCTGCCACACTGCTAATACTATAAGGAAAAAAAAATCTTCACACTGCGTCGTTTCATTTTATATCACTTTTCTAAAATATTTTTAGCATGCTTGAACTGCAGAGCACCATAGAGATACCTGAGTTCGCTTGAAATAGATTACACCGGCATAATTAGACTGTTTTCAGCAGCTAAACTACAGTTTAGCAGGTGGTAATTTAAGCTATTTTTCACCATGGCAAATAAGCCTGCACAGAATGCTAGATCTGACAGTCCTAGTGCTCAAGCTGGTTTATGTACATGTGCTGTACAAATGTAACCTCCTTTATGAATGCAGCATATTTACTGATATTTCTTTCAGCAAAATAGCTTAATTTTTAGTATACCCTCTATTATTTATTAACACAACCATTAAAATCAAAGAGTTAGCTATTAAATGGCCTGCCAAGCAGCCTACACTAGAGCATAGATTAACCTATTTTATCTTGTAGATGGGCTTCTCTCAATAAATTCCAAAGCTGCTAAAAAATGAAAAAAAACCCTCCACCAGAGAGGCACATCTGAAGTCATAATAAGCATGCAATTTGGGTATTCAAAATGACATCATGACAGCTGCTATGCCTTCTAAGTATTGAAAGTGCTTTAAAAATAAAGCAGTGGTAACACAGTTTGGCAAATTGCTTCAACTGGCTTCCCACCATCCAAAAGTCAACATTAACAGCAGCTTGGTTTGATTTTTTCATGTGCCTTTTGTAAAGCAGATTAGACAGTGAAAAGATTCAGGATTATTTTTTCTAACTTCTGTTCCAGTCTTTCAGCAAAGAGATTTTAACAATACACCCAAATTACTTTATAAACCCAGTGTACATTCCAAATGTGCTAAATGAAATAAATTTCTTTTCCACTGCATGTTTGAAATGTGTGCCTTTTGTATTTCCCTTGCAGAAAATTTTAACATCGGTGAAAGCTCTGCCTCTCACTTAATTCTAGTTTGCTTCCTCTGGAAATCTTTGCCTTAGCAAATCATTCAGTTAAAAGAATCATTCAGTTTTTCAGTTAAAAGAAAAAAAAAATAAAAGCACCAAACATCTGGTAGAGATGCCTTACCTAATGACTGGTAAAGCTCAGTCATCTTGGGATGATCCCAGCAGGTCGTTTGCGTCTCATGGCTACAACACAAAACATGAAAGTTAGTAAAGAGAATTTCTCTCTCCATCTCACAGCAGAGATGCAGGCTGCACATCAGAGCACGGTGCCAGATCTGTGCCCACAGCCTGGGCTGCCCAGGCAGGGGGCTCAGCAGTGCCAGGCGTGTCTTCCTTCAATGACAGGCATTAACCTGGAGCACTTTATTCAGGCAAGGACTCATGAAATAAAATTAAAAGTACTGCTGGTTAAAAAGACAGCAAGTATGTCCATGTTTTGAGGAATTTGCAAGCCATCAATTCTTAAGAGCTCATTGCTTTGTACCGGTCATTCTCCAGTTGCTCTGAGAGGACAGACATTTCAGAGGGCTTAGTTCTTTAAAGGGTTTCTGGAAAACACTGACCAGACACTGAAATCCTATTTGACTTCCTTTCCCCTACATGCTCTCTCAACCCTTTCCCATGTCGTAGTAAAAACCACCCAATGCAGTGGGTCCAGTCTTTCCTTTCAGTCCAGACACTTGTGCTTAATTCCCTGAGCCACAGCCTCCTGACCCACCATCAGCTTACACCACTTCTCAGGCCCATACTGCACCCCATAGCGACAATCTCTTCTAGCAAAGACTCTTGGCTGCTCTGCTTGTTTCCAGGGACTCCCAGGCCCTTTCCCTGGCCCTGGAGGTCCCTGTGCAGTGTCAGGCAGCAGAGCTGTTGGGAAGGCAGGGAAAAGCTGAAGGGGGGTTATGAAATGCTGCAGTATGACCAGAATGTAAATTGGAGAGTCTCTGCATTGAGGTCAGCAGCCTCCAGCTTTGCAACACAACGTGTTGCCGAAGGACAGGCAGCGTGAGAAAGTCAACAGAGTGAAGTGTTAGTGGATGTAGTAGCAACTCATGCCTCCTAAGGTTATACTTTTCGAGTTTGTTTTTTAATGACAGCATAGCTAACGTGATTATGTTTCCATTAACATGAAGGCTTGAAAGAAAATTCTCCTTATCTGTCCTGTAGCCAACAAAGTCCCATTCAATTCAAACAGAATTCAACTGTATTAAGAGACCATGAGTCTCCATTAAAAAAAAAATTAAAAAAAAATGTATGGAACATGCATGTAGCATACCATTACTAGCAAATACATTTGCCATTTCTGTACTTAAAAGCAGACATACAGGCTTCAACATGCACACATCATTCTGGAGAACATATGCAAAAGAGCATGACCTGACCCAGAGCACTGTGGAGCTCCTGGAGCACACAGCTTCCAGCTCCAGGAGACCAAACCACCACCCAGCAGCACCTGTGGGCTGCGCTGTGCCCTGGAACGTTGACACAACAAGGCTGTTTTAGAGAACAAACAGTCCTTGAGTTCTCATTTTGAGGCACTGATGCTCCCGAGTGCACATTTACCCTTTATAGACTAAGAAGAGGTACAACTTCCAATGTATCACTTCAACACCGCCTCTACTCAAGGAAAAAGAAAGTTGTGCCAGGTTTTCTTAGTACAATTTAATTTTGGCCTTAAAAGACAGGCTATTTATTTGATTCCAGTGAGTACTTACTGCCCCAGTAACCTCTATATGTTCAGCAGCTTACTATATATAATATTTCCAGATTTTGCTCTGTAACTGCAAGAAAGAATGAAAGGGATCACAAGCACTAAGCATAAGAAAACTCTACTGTAGAGCTGCCCTAGTTGAGCACAGGGTTTTAAACAAGCCCTGTCTCAACAACCTCAGCATTCCCAACCCTTCTCAATTCCTGCAGCAACTGAAGGCAGTGAAAATGGGAGACGGACGTCACAAGAGCAAAACCAGTCTTGTTCTTTCCTCTGGTAAAAACAAGTCCTGCAAAGGGAGGTGGATGCAATTGTATTCAGAAATCTCAGCCTGGTCTGGGCTTTTGTTTTGGTTGGTTTTTTATTCCCAGAAACTGGGTAGCTTCAAGTGAAAAACTATGGATCTGGGCCACCTGCATCTGAGCTCCTGCGTTTTCCATCCTGCTTGGAGCGGGCAGGTTCTGCAGGAAGAATGCAACACCAGAACCTTTTATCACACCCAGGTATAAAGTGTATTTTGGAAGAAAAACAGAAACAGCTTCATTCCTAAAATCCCAACTGTGAGAAGCCTCTTCTGATACAATAGCCCTCCAAAGGAAAAGAAGATGGAAATGCACTCATGACAGAAAACCCTGTAGACAGAAATGTCAAGATTCAGGCGAGCAGCTGCAGACCCAAACAAACATTCACACCTACAGACCAGGGGCTGCAGTTTGTTTGCACCCAATGTCAGTCCCAGATCAATAGTTCCCCATGCATGAGCTTGGCCAGCCTGGCTTGCTTCCCCACAGGCAGATAGCCCCAGAAGTGGGGTATATCTGAACAGGAACTGTACCATGGTTTGTATGCTGAATCACATAGCAAAAACGAGAAAAAGAATTTATGTGAACGGTTACAAGAAGCCTCCGAAAATAAGCTGCCTTTCTGTATGAAATTAATTTGGTAGCCCCAAATTGTTTTTTGGACAAACTAAGTAATTTCATACTCCACAGCTGTCAACCTGACAGCCTTCAAAGAAACTGATTCCCCATGAAAACATTTAAAAGCCATTAGATATCTGGTAAAGGTGAATATACATAAGATTATGGACATATCTCATGCTTGTGTGGGACAGAAGAACAAAAGGATCATCTTCATGTGAAAAACTAGTACCAAAAATCAATGTTATACCAAGAAGTAATTTACTGAATTTTGTATTTTAATTTTTTTATTATAAGGCCTAACCACATATCAGTGAGTTTAGTGTGTATGGTTTAAGCTTATGGCATTCATTAATGCTGAAAATTCTTAAGACCTTGTAAATAAAATTTTCTTTGCCAAAGGAACAGTGGACTCCAACTGGTTTCAGGTATTTTTAATACGAGTAACCCCAAACCTCTACTTAGCATGGTTTTCTTTCATAGTATAAGAATAATTATCACAGGAAATGCACATTTTGTAAAGAATGATTTAATTTGCTTCATGCTCAAGTAACAAAGACTGAATTTGCAGGGCAGGTACATTTCCCCTTTTGCTTTAATTTGAAACTTCATTGCAACTAAGAGGAAATACTCCTTTTGTAAGACCACAAAAGCCAAGCCAGCAGAGCCCCTAACTCCTGCCCCAGCAGTGAGCATCCACGGGGCAGAGTGCCTTGCACACGCTGGATCCCACCCTTGGCAGGGAACACCCAGCTCCCACCTGGTACCAGCCCCAGCGATGGGCTGGCCAGCCCTCAGCACCCCTCTGTGCTCCTGCAGGAGCAAGCAAAGGCTTGGAAGGGAACTGTGGAGGTTGAGCGGCCGTACGGAGCCAGGGCAGACTTTGCTGGTACTTGACATGCAGAACACAAGAAGGCTGCAGATATTTTGCTCCAGCTAAAAGGCGTTCGCCTCTCAACATCTTCAGCTCGGAAAATTATCAACTATTCTGCACACAAGGGCAGCTCCAGGAAAGGTTAGATCCCATCAAGGCTATTCTTCGTAAGCCTCTTTGCCATTTTCAAAGGCCATTTAATTGTGAGCTCTGGGGTTGGACCGGTGGGGGAGGATTTGTGTGCATGCCCTTATTGTGAGCACCGTCTGAAGTGAAATGCCAGCTCAGCAGTTTCAGGCAGCCTCAACCACACTTGGGAATGCTGTAGCATCCTTAATAGATCTGCAGCAAAGTGTTTGCCAGAGTTTCAAACTCTGGTGAACAAGGCCCTTTACAGCCTGCAAGTCAGAAAGACGTCAAAAGTGTAGTCTGAGTCCTCTTGACTAGCAGCAGCTGAAGCAGAGCGAGAATATGTGCAGAAATAAGTACTCAAAATGCTTTTCCAACAAACCACCAACACAAAAAGACATTGGCACACACAGCCAGCAGTTTTGCAATATTGCACATGCTCAGAGGATATATTTTTCAATTTGGCTCTACATTTAGGTCAACTAAATTGATCACTAGCTTTTAAATCACAGGCATTCTGAAACAAATAAAAATGTAAGTGCACTCACTTGGCTTATTTTCCTTTTTCTCACCTGACCTGAGCTGTGAAAGCGGAAAGGAAATTAAAACCAGTCCTGAAAAGAAGACGAGCAGCAATGGCTAGCGGTGACACCTTGGTGCAAGTATGACTTGCACACTAAACACATTGGTAATTTGGGGGGATGAAAGCACAGTCTTCACTTGATACATCCTTTGGGGACCACAGGACCACTTCATTAAAGGATAATTATATTTTATTAGCAAGGATAATTTTTATGTAGGGAATTCTGTCACACTATGCCTGTGTGAACTCTGTTTCTGCCAACAGAAGAGAAATTTGTCTCTCATCACTGTCAGCAGAGCCAACAACACACAGGATTGGAAACCTGAAATCAAGAGATGATATCCTAACAGACACACTGGCTGAATTACAGCTCCCTTGTTATGACTTGATCAGTTTGGACAAAATACAGTAATTTTTTTTCTTCATTCTTTTTATATTACTTCTGAGCAACACCAGCAGCAGGAGGAATTGAAAGCAATGCTCCCCCACACCCAAATTCTTGCACAAATCCCCTCCCCACATTCCTGCACCAGCCACACTGTAACGTTCACAAATCTTTTTACTGTTTTTGATTGCATCTCTTCTCCCTCACCCCTTAAAAAAATAGAAAAAGAAAAAAAGGTCCTGTGTATTCACTGCTCAGCTCCAGAGCAGAATTTCAGGTTGCAACTGCAGCAGAGTCTTTTTTAAACTCTTACAGCTCACTTCATTGGTGATACCAGAGCCAGTTCTGCTGCGCTTCTCCCCACACCCTTCATTAGCAAATGCGACATGAATAACATGTGCAAATGCATAGATGTGCACAGAATAAAAAATTCTATCACACAGCAATAGTCACATATACTCACAAAAAAGTGCCAAAATTATAGTGATGTTGTACAAAGCTCTGAACTCATCTCTTTTCAAACAACATGATTTACACTACTTCTCACCTTCTGTCTTTACGATGAATCAAATGTTACTCCAACCACCTTATGACTGTTGTCAAAAAGCCAAAGTAAACATGGTAGTTGTTTGGATTTTACTAAACTAACCTAAATGCAACTGAAAGAGCTTTTATGAATAGACACTACCTCTCATTTAAAAGAAAAATGTTTTCAACGGAAGATGACAGTGATTGCAAAGAAAGACTTAATATTTCTCTTTTTACAGTGCTTCATTAATTCCTAAGCTAAACCAAGTTAGTGCTATGGAAAGTATTAGCAATGTAAAAAGGTGGCACTCCTTTGTGCTTTACAAAGAACTACTGTTTTCATCTGTAAATCTAGAGACTACTGATCTGTGCAGAGATTACTTCTGTTTAAGCCAAGGATCAGCGTCTCTTCAGCAGGAATTTGACTTTAGCCTGTTTTATTGGCTTTTGCAAGATTTATCAGACTGCTGAAGGCAGGCACCGATACATATTAAAGTTTCTTGCCGATACTGGAAATGAAAAATAGGAGAAGGGCCAAATATCAGCTGTCAAGTACTGAATAGTAACCCTTTTTTTCTCCCGTTGATGTTAAACATTTATTTTGTCTGCTCTGTCAGGGGAAAAGATTCCCGCTCAGTGGCTTGGTTTGGGTGAGCCTTGTCCCCCCCGGCTTGTCACTCTCGGCTGATCTATTTGCTTTCCAAAGCCTCTCCTCTCCACTTCTGCCAAAGCAATTTCACTGCAGGGTCTTGTCAAATCCAGGCTTAGACAAGCGATGGCCTTGAACAATTCCTTAGTGCTAAAAAGGTCAAAGATCCCCGATATAACCAGGTTCCTGGTTTCCCCAGCTCTGCACACACACGCCTGCAAAAACCACCTCTGCCCAACTCCAGTGCAAGACACCTCCGGTGTCCCAGGCTGCAAATGTTTTACAGCAGCTATTAAAAGGCACTATAAGGTGCCATATAGCAACAAGAAATACAGCACTTGCAGCGCAACCGCCCGGAGGGAATCCCCTCCCAGCCTCTTCTACCTATTAACTTGAAAGATTACTTCTAAGCATGAAATTACGGGGGGAAAGAAGCCATACACCCCCGAGCACGTTCGCTTTCAGGAATTCCGCTGAAGTTCACGCCCGGCCCGAGCTGCCCCACAGGCGATGTTCAGCGCAGGTGACGCTGTGCAAGCACCGCGCTGCCCCCAGAACCTGCGGAGCAACGAGGCGAGCCCCGCGCATCGCACACCTCCGGCACCGCCGCGGTTCCCTGGCGCGGCTTCTCCCCTCGCCAGCCCGCACGGGCACCGGTACAGGCAGAGGTACGGGCACAGGGACCGGTACAGGTACAGGCACCGGTACAGGCACAGGTACAAGCACAGGCACCGGTACAGGCACAGGTACAAGCACAGGCACCGGCACAGGTAGTGCCACGCGTGCGTGCCGCTCACACCGCCATCTCCTACGTGTGCCAACGGGGCGCATCCAGCGCCCAACTACGGCCTCGGGAACGGGGAAAAGGCGCCGAAGCAAACGCCCTTTCAAGTTCCCAGAAGAAACCCGGCGGCAAGTTGCGATTTCCCCTGCGATGACAGGTACGGCCGCCCGCCCGGCGCAGACGGCGGCCGGCCACGCCGCTCGCCGCCGCCGCGGAGCGCGGGATGGCCTCGGGCCGCGCCCCCGCCCGCCCCCGCCGGCACCTGCCGCCCGCGCCCCGCATCGCCCTTACCCCCGGAGCTGCTCCCTCATGGCGGCGGCGGATCGGCGGCGCCGCGGAGGCAGAAACAGCGCGTCCGCCCAGCCCAGCCGCTCAGCGCCACTGCGGCCGCCCCGCCGGCAGGGAGGGACGGCGGCAGCGAGGGAGGGATGGAGGGAAAGGGAGAGGGAGAGGGAAGGGAGGGAGGAGGAGGCGGCGCTGCCCGCCCCGCCCCGCTCCCGCCCGGCGGCGGTGCCGGCGCTGCCCGCCCTCAGCTCCGAGCCTCCCCCCTCATCCCGGCTGCGGGGCGGCTGAGGGCACCTCGCCCCTCCCCGGTCTCCCCGGTGCTGTGCAGCTATTCTGGAGGAAGCCCTCGGGGCTTCCTTTGACTTCCTTTTTATTTTTTGGGTGTTCTTTGCCCTGGTGCTGGCCGGCCGGCCAGAGAGACGCGTCTGCTGAGAGGCGGCAAATCAGTCCAAGAAAACTTAGCTAAAATATGCACCGAATCTAGATTTGAAATGGGCCTTAACCTGCACTTTTTTTTTTTTTTTTTTTCTCTCAGCATTTAATTTTGGTGCTTAAAATGCTGAGTGGTTTATTCATGAGTGGAATCAGGTAATTTCATTTCTAAGGGCTTGGCCCCGCAAGGAAGGAAGGGTGAGCTTCTCCCCTGGATCTGTCAGCGCAGAGGAAATAGTTCCGCTCACGCCGAGTTACTGTTGCATTGTTTCTTTGCATTAATTCCTACGCAATATGCATTACACAAACTATGCATTACAAAAAGCCAACAATCTCCTTTTGGTGTCACAAGCACGTCAAATCAGCGTGGCCAGTCTCCCCTAATGAAGGCTTCCAGTCCTTCCCATAACCAAGCAGTTTTTCAAGCCTTACGTATTGTGATTTCCTGGTAAAGCTACCCCAAAACCAACGTCTTTCAAATCAGATTCATAGAGTGGTTTTGGTTGGAAGGGACCTTAAAGAGTATCTAGTTCCACCTTCCCTGCCACTAAACCAGGTTGCTCAAGGTCCCATCCAGCCTGGAACACTTCCAGGGATGAGGCATCTATAACTTCTCTGGCTACCTGTTCCAGTGCCTCACCACCCTCACAGTAAAGAATTTCTTCCTAATATCAAATCTAAATCTATTCTCTACCTTTCATATGTACCAACGAATCTCCTTGTTTTTACACTGGGAAGATGCACACCTAGCATCATGGAAAATTCATCCTACCCCTGCTACATGGATGTCAGTGGGCATTGAAGTTGGAAGGTGTTAGCCTAAGCACCAGGAAATTTAGGGCTCCCCCTTAATGCTCCAGGTAGCTGGATTATCTGATTTTAAGAAAAGTTCAACAAGCAGTTCCAGGAAAGCCCAGAGGTTTTTTTCTAGAAGCATTAATGTGAGAGATGCTCAAGGTTCAACCCCTCAGGCCCTCAAGCGTAAATATAAAAATTATTGGAATTAAATGTTAAATTCTCATAGTTTCTAGATTACTTAGGTTGTTTTAACAGATCTAACTCACAGTTTTCAGTAACCTTGTACCTGTAATATTACCCCAATATGGAAAGAAAATAGAGGAATAATTCTTGTGTAAACATAAATTGCCATGTTAAAACTCATTAGAGTGAGTTTTCCATTTAATTTAGTGGACCTGGTATTGCATCAATTGCTCTGACTGTATCTTAGTTTTGACATGAATAAACTGGCTGAAGGCTGTCAATTGTGTTAAATCAGCAGTCTCACATTTTTGCATTTTAGCGAGTTTTAAGAAGTGACAAAACTCTCCTTAAGTCTTTAAAACAGGATGATTTTCATCCTAGTTGGGAGGAACCTCAGGGTTCCCTACAAGGAGAGAGCAGCTGCTCGTGTCATACAAAGGGAGAGGCAGCCAGAGGCCAGACGTTTCACAGCAGAAGTGGTTTGTTTTCCTTCAGAAGCATCTAGCACTGATTCCCTGATACACATTCCTTCAATTTTCACTGTTTCTGGAGCTTCCTGGCCTGCCTTAACAGAAGCTTGATGCTGCTATTATCATGCTGGTCTTCTTTCCCATACAATAGTGCCAAGTAATAAGAATTTAAAAACCAGTCTGAATTTCTCATACTTTGCATAATCTTCTTTCTCCTTGAGTTACAATTAAAGCATTGTATTCAATTAGACTCACAGCAGGTGAAAACCCCAATTAGTGAATCCATTTTCTTGGCTCTTTTTCCCTACCTTACACCCACACATCACTTTTTTTTTTTTTTTTTTTTTTTTTTTTTTTTTACAATAAAGGGTAACTCTGAGTCATTCTCCAATTGAAAAGCAAATTAACCCTTTGATCTCCCAACTCAAACTATTACTTACTCAAGAACATCCAGGGCAAAACAAGAATGTTGAAGGATTAAGGGATTAAGGCCTATTGACTTTAAAAATTGATTTTTATAAAAAAATCTATTTAATGTAGTTCTGATTGTTGTCTCCAAATTCACCAAAGCTTTTAACTATTTTGATTGACCTGAAAATTATATTTTTGCTGTATAATGTGCACAAGTAATACCACTCTTACTCCAAATTACTTTTAAACTACCCGTAATTTATTACATAAATATATTTTGTTTGTAGTGCAAATGGCTACTGTCTTTGGCATTTGTAACTGAAGCCAATTTTTATGCCACACTTAATTTTAAGCCATTTATTTGATAAAAGATAGTCACCTCCCTATAAATAATAAAACAGGATTACAGAGTAAGCAGAGTTTTAATTCCCTGTGGTGCTTTTCTAATGCAAGGGCTACTCAGTCAACTTGTGCAACTATATAGAGACCTTAATCAGAAGAAGAGCAGTGTTTATTTCTCCTATATTGTTCTTTTGTCCTAGATGGTATCTAATCAATGTATCTACATTTTCAACATTTAATAACAGCAGGTGCTTAAAGGGAAATCATGGCTGCCTAAAAAATGAGGGATGATATTTAGAAGTGGTCTTATTACCCCAAAACTCTTTCAGGAAAAAAGAAAAATAAAAAGATTACTTGGATTTGTAGTCAGTCTGACTGCATTGCTTGCTGTCCAAAGTGTCACTGGAATTTCTGCATTTAAGAAAGCAAATTTTTCTGTTCTAATAATTATTCTCAGAATGTTGTCCCTTTTTGATGGAGGAAGAGCCAGACTCATGTACACATTAAAACTAATTATATGAACATAAATTAATTGATTCCTAAGCATTAACAGTTGAGTATAAATCTTTGTAAGTTTTATGTACAAGAATAACATCATCACTCCATGTTACAGACAGATGTGGAAACCCAATTGCAGAAATGGGTTGGGACTTGCCTAAAACTAAGGTAGACATTAAAGGTACAAGTTTGCTTGTAACTTTAGCATTTTATGAGCTAGAAAACTAAAGTGACATTTCTTTAATCTTACTGTCATTGAAGGTGACGATACAACATTTTCCTACTAGGTAAGTCTTACTTCAGAGCTCTCTGAAGTGTGTAACCACCTTGTAAGTGTGGCTTTACCATTTCTCACCTATCTGGACAGTGGATTAATTTGCTTTGCATTTAAGAAGATATTGGGGTGCCCTGTGTTGTGCTGGCTAATTTGTTGTACTGTTTGAGTCTATTTTCTTTGTCTTGGTATAAATAAATTCTAAAAATCAATTAGGATGGCACAATGGTACTTTCTTGGTTCATGTGTCTTAAATGTGCTCCAAGGGCTGACACCTCCTTGTTGTCTGGGCAATTGTTTATAGCTCTCTCAGAAAAGCCAAGAAGAGAATGCTGGTTTTGGATGCTGCTAGTTTGTTTTTTGTTGTTTTTTTTTTTTTTTTCCTTGCACATTACCACTGAAAATACATTAAAATATTGTAAATGCAACGAAGAAAATAGTTTTGAAATGCTCCATTCATTTTCCCCAACGCTGCACTGTAAATTAAAGAACTAGTAAAACATTGAGAGCTCAGTATACTTAAAATCAGTCATTTACACCATAGGTACTGGGGAAGGAGCCTACCACTGCCTGTCCAGAGGGAAACCCAACCCCTGTCCCACATGAAGGATGACAAGCTGGTGCTTCTTCTTACCCAGCGCTCATTCTCTGCACTCTAGGGCAGATAACTGGCAAATGGAGCTCAAAAGAATTTTTTTCACTGAGATATTCTTGGAATAGACAGAGGAAGACATATCCTCTTTTTTTTTTTTAATTTTTTTAAACTAATTCTGCAGTAAATATTACAGAGCTTGCAGCAATGTAATGCCTGGTATGGAAAGTATTGGTACCTGGCACGTGTGGCAGGAACACTTCTGTTCCTGCTGAATGCGCAGCGGCACAGCTTCCACATTCCTTTGGGCTCTACCTGCTTTTACTACAGTAAGGACACCTGATTAAAAGTGAAACCTTAGTCACCCTACAAGATGGGTACAGTGGAGCCTCAGGAGCAGCCTGTGTGTGCCTTATGTTGCACCACACTGCATGCTGTTGATGAAAGGTGAATGAGAGGGTGCCTGTCATTTTGAATATATTAAATATATGTATGAATTCAAGCCTGATGAGATCTTCAAAAGGAAAGTTTTGAGAGGCTACATTTATTTTTTAAGCTGATAGTGACAGTGGCAGAGTGTTCAGTCTCTACTGCTACCTTGAATAGAGGAGCAGAGTGGGACTGAGGTTGGGTACAATTGCACACATCGCTGGAAGGGGTGGAGAGCACATCCTGATCCCACCAGTGCCATGAGCTCTTCAGGTAAGCTCCTGTAAATAGCAAAAGCTTTCTTCTCCCTTCCATAAGAAACCACAGCAAAGAAAGAAAATTAAGGAAGGAGTAACCCTTACTCTTCTGGGATGGAGATGAACTGGAGTATGAATAATCCCAAAAATAGGAGATCAAGAAGCAAAATGCTAACAAAATGCTAGAAAACTAAAAGCAGTAAAACCTCTTCTGAAATAAGGCTTTTGGAAAGCTAAGGGGAGGAAAAAAAAACCCCATATATATATATATATATATTAAAAAAGAAGACTTAAAATCTGCCAACTGAAATCTTAGGTCAAACAAAATTGCCTGCTGATCTTTAGAATGCACAAATAAGACTTGAAAAACTATAATTAGACCATAGTAAATTCTTGGTTTGAGGAATCTGTGTTGGCAAAATGAATGGTTATCATTATAGGGAGTAGGGTTAAGAAAAAAAGGCAGACTAATAAGGATAAATTAAACAAAGCAGCAAAGACAAACTCCATTTCTTTCTTTTCTTTGCATGCCCAGTTGGAAATAAATGATTGTTTTGCCTCCTGGAGGGATTAAAATAAGAAGGATTTCATAAACTCTCTCACTCACTGGCGCTCTTTTCACCTCAAAATCTTTCTTTCTATGCATAAAATTATGTGTTGCAAACACAAAAGCTGGCTTACAAAATCATTAACTTCTCTGCTGTTTCCTATCAATGTATAGATCTCAATATCAAGAAACTCTGTATCTTTCAGTCCTCCTTCACTCAGGACCAGAAAACCTGATCCTAGCTACTGCTCACCCTGCATTCCCAATCCCTACCAAGCTGCTCCCTCCTCCAAAGGCTTCCACAGACATTAAAGGAGAAGAATGCCTTCTTTTTTTGTACTAATTTACTTTTTGGTTGTGGTGCATTCCATAATACACATACTTTTGATATTATTAAATCTATTTTTGTGACTAATGTAATACAAACAGATTTTTTTTCCTTACATTAAGGACTTTATTTCAAAATCATATTGAAGAGAAAATACTCCTTTGGAGAAAAAAGCCACTGAGATCATGCTTGAAGATTATTTACTAGGATATTCCAATGGTTAGGCTGCAGTTAGGTAGTAAAGGAAGAGAACAATGAAATCGATTGCATTTTATGACAGCTATATACAAACAAGTTCCCAGTCAGACCACTAGTTGGCCAGATTTGCACCTTTGAATTAATGCTTTCCTGTTTTGCTGTCTGTATTCTGCCTGCATTTTAGCAATGGATGCTTTGCCGTGTTCTCAGAGAAACTTGTAGCTTCCATTGCTTTGCAATATATGTTCAACCTGTCCTAACTACTGTGTTGCTTTGCAATATATGTTCAACCTGTCCTAACTACTGTGTTGGTTCATCAATAATATACCACACATAATATATAATTCAAACTCAAGAACTCAAGAGGCCCTGCCTATTTTTATGTACACACTAGGCTTTTTCATCCTCTTCCCAGAGATGTTGAGGCTGTTCACCTTAGCAAAGATCAGTTTGAGATTTAGTCCTAACTTTTTCCCTTGACTGGGCCATGCAGAGCCTTAATGTGAGAAAGGGAGGGCTCTCCCTTCCTGCTAAATCACATTGATAGAGTTTCAAAACTAGGCAGATTTAGGTTCTCCCAATACCCTGGTGTAAGATGAGCAAAGCTAAGTCCTGCATGGCAAGACTGCTTTGCTCTCCCTTCCTAAATATCTCACATGGGGATCCAGAGAGCACAGCCCTGCACCTGGGGAAGGAACCAGCCTAGAGAAGCTGATGGCCGAGGAGGCAACTCCACCTAACTGGCCTCACCAGTAATTCCATCTAGGATAACTCTTTAATCTGATCCAGGTGACATTTCTCATAATTTATTTGCATAGAAATGCAGCTTCAGGTTCAGGGTTGAGCAACTACTCCCAACCTGAGGTCAGCAAGAAAAAAAATCTGGACAGCAAAAGCTTCTCATCTGTCATTTCTGAAATTGAACTTTTTATTTCATTTCTAAACAGTATCCTGTGGAAAAAAAAGTACTTTACTTTAGCTAGAAAATGAAACAATTGTTCATACAGCTCTGGCAGCACCCGGTAATGGCAAGTGGCAACAATCTCATCTTGTCTGTGCCAAAGACTGAAAAATCAGTGTTTCTATACATGCATTTGAAACAACTACAGGCACACAGATGCCTACATTAACTGGGGCTTCCAGAGACAGAAGCTATAATGGAGCCATGTCCTAGGGCACAGATATTATTTTATCCTAATTGAATCTTAAAGTATGTTAGCACTTAAACCCTTCAGTAAAGAGGGATGTAAAGGGATTTTGAGGTAAGATAAAAATTATTTCTTAGTAAGTGGATTTCATTGATGAAAAGGATTTCATTTAAGTATCCTGTGGCAAGTCCAAGCATTTATGCTTTAGCACATACTCTACATAATTCCAGTCAGCTTCTGCACCTTCCATTTACTTAACTATCCTATGATTCTCCCTACAAAGCAGTGCTCCCAGCTTTTACACTTCGATGTCTTTGTGTAGCTCCTCCTACCCCCCTAGCACAGTAGCTGGCAGTTAATTCAGGGAAGAATCCTGTGGGTGCCAGCTGATAGGAAAAAAGTTTTGCTGGACTATATTGCACATTTTAAACTTCAAGCTTATCAAAGCCTAATAACAGCATTTAGTGGAACTCAATGTCTAGGTGCACTTTCAGTATCTCATATGCTACAGTAGAGCCAAATGTCTCACGGTGCATCTCAGCAAGGTCTCAAATAGCTTGCAATTCTACTGGCATACTTTCATTCAGTTCTCTGATCTCAGTTATTTAACAGAAAATGGAATCTCTTAGGGAAAGAATAAACATGCAAAATGATGGTTTCCTTTCTCGCAACACAGCCAAATTTCACTGTGAAAAATTTGCAATGAAAATCAGAAATGCCTTGTCTGCCCAAAGAGCAGACATCAAAGAGCCTTGACATTTATGATCAAAGGTACACAGATGAATTCAAGGACCTTCCATAGTCCAGTATCAAATCAAGAACAATGGTGAATGGGTTTAGCTCAAAATCAGCCAAAATACTTCTTTTCTTTCTATACTGAGCATTTTTGCCCATTGAACTAAACAAACATTTGTATTTGGAACTATTGACTGCTTCTTTAGGAAATTGCTTTCAAAGGTGCAATCTAAATGCTGAACAATCCATGCAACCCTAAAATATTAAGGGTTTAAATATTGGTTATGGTCCATAGTAACATTCTTAGACTCCTGCTGCTACATCTACCTCCTTTGAACACGTTATCAGAAATGTCAGCCTACACATCTACCATATCAAAATCTTCAGCTTTTTATAAAATAGTCCAGACTTAAAGAGAAAATTCCTATTGCTAGCGCTAAGTGAAGTTACCCATCTTCATCATCTCCCTCACAGCACGATACAGAAAGACAGATTATTTTAAAAGTTCAAAATACCTTATTTCCTGTTATCAGGCCTAAGAGACATCACACAGTTTTTGTCACCTTCCTTCCAGGGAAAAAAGAAGGTATTAAATTAAACCAAGATTTCTCTATATCTACATGGTACACTACAAATGCAGAGCACAGCACTCAAACAATTTGTTTATTTAATAGTGTCCAGAATTTGCCATTTCATACTGGCATAAATTTAATGCATAGGTACCGTATTGGGTACTGTGTGGAAGGTTTTCTACCTGTCATTAAAGTCAGAAAGAAGGGTCTGCTAAAGTCACACCTTCTGTCTCATGAAACACTACAAGTGTTTGAGCATTCATCTCTAATCCCAAAATAATAAAATTAGTTTGTCATGTTAAAAAAAAGAAAAAGTTGCTGTTTTAAAGCATCATTCTTCTCTTCAGGTAAATAATTTTTCTTCAATTACTATCAACAGTTCTGGTCTGTGGTTGCCAACTTCAGAACAAAATGTTATTTTGCAAATAATTATCACCACTTTAGTTAATGCCTTTATATTAATACACATCAGGCAAGAGAAAATAATAATACAGAATTAGACCTTCAACCTTATACAGGTTTAAGATGTGATTTCTAAATACTTTTTACTTTAGCAAGTAAAGTTTAAAAAAAATTATTTTGCTTATGAACATTTAAATTTTTTTCAGTGTCAAGAAATGGATCTCTTGTTACTTTTCCACTGTTTTGTTGCTGCAGTTGCTCTTCATTCTCATTCTTAAAATTCTACTGCAATTATTTTTCAAATTATTGTCCTTCTGCTCATGCCCCTCTATTTGTTCTGTTTTTAGGGTAACTAACAGAGCAAATAATTTATTAAGGATAAAAATAATTTTGCAAAGATTTGCAGAAGCTTACAGACTAAGAATTCTGCCAAGTAGAACCCAAGCAGAGAGTGGAGGATTAGACCCCCCTAATCCACTGTTTTTTTCAAACCAGGGTATTTAATACTGAACTAAAACCTTTGGAGAGTTTTATTTTTAGAGGATTTCCATATTAAGGTTTGCTCTAAGAATTACATTTTAGGAAACAAACCAAAGAAATGTATTTCTTGTTTGTGAGTAAGGTATCATCATTAAAAGTCTTCCGTTCCCAAAGGAAATACTTTTTAATATACTTTATACTTTATGCCATGTTTTAATTTTTCTGATAGTTTTCATTGTAAACATCATGCTTCAGTGAGCTTTAAAATTAAAAAATAAATAAAAGGGAATTTATGCAATGAAAACAATTATTTGTTGATAGCAGTTTGATAAGAGATGAAGAAAGTGACTCTTTTTACTAATTATTTCCTTGTCAACTTTGTACATGAAACTTTCTTTCAGTTAGGAGAAAACCAGGCCAGTGGGGCTGTGCCTGTGTTGCCTTTTAATGAAATCATTTAGTCTATGAAATAGCCAAGAAGGAGCAACTCTCCAAATGTGGCAATATTTTGGCTGTTTGAACTTTCTAGTGGCATATTATCTTAGCTACACTGTTATGTGTGTCTGCCCTGAGAATAATTGCCATTTCTTGGTCCAAATTTCCCACAGTGACCCTTTTCTTACTGCTGAGAGGTGGATAGCCATGGTAGTGCTCCTGGGGACCCAAAGCATGAGTTCCTTCACATTTATAAGTTTTGATTCTAAAAATGTAATTTTTTTTCATTTCAAATTATCTGGCCTAATGTAGGAGTTAATCCCTTTGAACTGCTGAAAAAAAAAGTTATCTTTTTGAAACTAGTTGGGCCTGTAGAATAAATCCATCAAATGGCTACAACCTCTCCCTACACTGGGGAGCCAGACGAGTTCTGGATCAGCTCAAATGCCTGGGATTTACCTGGCATGCAGGACAGTCACAAGTTCTTTGCTGCACTAGATCCTCAAGCTTTTGTGATGAGGTTCACAAAGAAATCAGTTGATAATCAAAATAATAATTTTTAAGCAGGGAATTTTCTCTCCAGAAAGCAACTAATCTGACAAAACAAAGTCACTACCAGTCAAATTTGCTGAATACTTTATGTGTAATTTCCAAAGTTTGCAGCAGTCAAATTTTCTAAGAAAAACGACTATTATTTCCACTTTTTTTTTTTTTAATAAACTGGTAGAATTTTTTACAAAGTTATAAAATTGAGGAAGCACTCCCAATGCATACTGCCCTTTTTTTCTTAGATTTATATACAAAGCAGTGGTTTAGGTAGAAATTTCTGTAAGAAACTGGTAGAAGGTAGAATACAGAAGAATATTCTTCTGCTCCCTTGGACTGTGTATTCACACAACACTTCTCCATCTTGCCAAGTTTGTGAGCTGCAAGAGCACAGCGTGTAGTGATGATGCTCTAACCCTTTTAGTGCCTTGCATTCTACACACTGAGCTGAATTTTACTTCCAAACAAAATTTTGGCTGCATTCCTTACTGAGCACACATTGTTCTTGCTTTGACAGACTATCCCATTTTCTCGCTCAAAACAATTTGATGCATTTTTAATTTTTTTAAACTTGTTCCTAGATGGGTATAGTTTATATAATCAGCCACCAACTCCAACACTGAAAGAGACAGTTCTTATTTTGTTAATTTAGGTCTTTATGCTAAAATCATATTTTCTCTACTTTTTTTGGTATTATTTGCAATTATGAGGATAATTTTAAATACCTTTTAGAGCAAAATTGTCTGTTATATAGTTTTTCTTTTTCTAACTTAGCATTTAATTAAATGCTCAGTTTGACATTGCATAGTTTGGTGAGAAATTCAACACTGGATTTCACTGAATAAAAAGAATATCTAATCATAAGCAATGCAGTGGTATTCTGTGATTCTATATTATTATATATTATGTAAATATAATTGGCTTTGTAGTGCCTTTTAAACAGAGATTTGCTCTGATCCTCCCTGCCTTCAAACCTTCAGACTGACCACAAGTAAGTATGTGGAATTTGAGTAGTAGTATGAGTACTAAATTGCTAAAAGTACTGCAACACCAAACCTAGATTGTTATATATTTATATGCAAGAGCAGAACTGAAAATACAATTTTAAAGGGGGGGTCTTCAAATTTATTTAATTGGTTAAAAAAAAGATTGGTCTTTACTGGAGCATAATGGGATAATATGGCCTTATAGTGAGGAGTACATGTAGAAAACAAAGGGAATTTTAGGCTTAACTGCATTTTCTGTCAGCGAGTATCTTAACCTAAAATGATCATCTGGTCAGCCTCCTCTATGGTGTAAAATGAAAAAAAGTGGTTACATCTTTTGCAGCCACAAGAAGAGGATAAAGGTGGACAGGGAAGCAGTGGATATACAGTATAATAACTTCCAGCTGTTGTATCATCTGTCTACTGCTAGGTATGGGGAAATAAATAAATGATCAAAAAAAAAATCTAATTAAAAAAACCTCAGCAATGTCAGGATGAGTTTTTGTAAATAAGAACTTGCAAGACAAGTGATTCGAAGGCAACAAGATTATTAAAATGCAGCATCTTATTTATTATACATTAGGTAGATCAAAGCTCCTCAGAGATAACAAGGCACTGATTGAGGGTTGCCACCTGTTTGGTCTCACTGGCGGTGGAAATCTGTGAGGTGAAGATGTGTTAAAGGTTGTCAGCATATAGTACACTTATGAATGGCTTGCATTGATAAAAAAACCCAAATTATTCTTATTTTGCTGAAATGATTTACTCATTATTCACCAGCGCATATGTTATTTTCTTAGTTAAGACAAAACGGATATGCTGTGTAATTCAGGAAGGTTTCAGAAACAAACAAACAAACAAAATTACAGGCAAGTGCTCTTACTTGATACACATCACTTTAATATGGCGAGTATTAAAAGACCTGAAGAGTATAAAATTAGAATATATTTGAGCTGTTGTTTTGGAGAATGCTGAGCCTTGCAGCAGACTGAGCTCAGAGAAGAAAGATTGTGGCAAGCAAATTGTCCAAGAAAACTTAAGTCTGGAGGCAGTTTTCTAGATTTTTTTTGGGTTGGTTGCCTTTTTTGTCTAACCTCTCCACAAAGAACAGAGCAGTTGACGCTTAAGGAAATGTTTGGGTCTAAATGTCTAACAGTTATTGGCAGGATCTACTAAAGACCAAGTTGAGGAAAGCTGAAAATCTCCAAGATGCAACAAGGGAAGGCAAGGCAAGGCAGTGACAATCTTTGTCAGTGTCCCTGAAGTGTGCCACAGAGAAGAGATGAGCAGAACTCCAAACTGGAGATGTCAAAGCACCACTGGGCTCTCAGGTCTTTAAATGGCTATTTGCAAGAGATAAACTTTTTGCATAATGTCAGGACCCAGGACATCCCTCTGGCTGTCCTGAGCAGCCAAGACCCCTGCCAGGGGGCTCAGAGACCCTGGCACAGAGCCCAAAATGCCTGTGGTTTTGATTATGACCCGTGGAGAAAGTTACCAACCACAGATGAAGATCTGCAAGCCACAACAAATTAAGTAGAATGATAGTGAATTTATCACGAGGTGAAAAAGTAGATTTTGGGGTTTCTAGAATGGGGGTTCAGGGGGCAAGATGGAGGGATGTGGGCGTGCCCTGCCTTTCTCCTTCTTCTTCTTGGCCTCCATCTTCTGCTGTGATGTTGGCACTTACAGATTGGTTTAGAGAAGAAGCTCACTGTCTAACAGAGGTGATTGGTATTGGAAAGTAATTGTAAACATTGTACACGTAGTTTTTAGTCTAAAGACATAACACCGCCCCAGGGGCAGGGAGAGTGCCTGGACTGTCTTGCTGAGCAGACCACGGCAGGATAGGAGAAAGAATTTTATGGATAAGATACAATAAACAACCTTGAGACCGAGAAATGAAGAGCCCCGACTCCTTCTTCAAGCGCTGGGCTGGGAAAAGAGACTTTGTAACGCATCTCAGGGTCACTGACCAGCGAGAGATCCCGACAGCGTAACAGCGAGAAAAGGGGAGTCAGTAAGAGTAAGAAAGATCTCTTTAAGTCAGTGAAAACTTAATTTGAATGGATCAAATTGGGGAAAAAGTTTCTAAGTACTTTAAAGGTCATGTGTTCCAAAAGAAGAACTGTTTGGGAGGTCTCTGGGTGTTCTAAATACACCCACTGACCAAAACCAAGTTGGCACTGACACACGAGAAATGATTCCCCTTGGCTGACTCAATTCCAAGCAGAGAAGACTACTGTGAGAGCACATGATGTGGGCATTCCCTCACAGGCGAGTTTGAGAAAGGATTCACACTGACAGACTCTTTTCCACTCCTTATTTCTAGAATGGTAAACAAATGCCCCAGAGCAAGGCAGCACTCAGGGTTTTGCGCTCAATTTTCTCTGGAGAACAACGTGCAGATACAGATTTGCGTTCTGCTAGCGGCAAACGCTTATTCTACAATAGTTTGGGCACTGATGTGAAAAAACATGATACAGGAGAGGGAATGCTGACAGCCACGTTCTGATCCCTTTTAGAGTACTAAAAACAAGAAGCAACTTTGCTGAAATCAATGAACATTTCCCTTGATCCATGCAAGGTGCTTTAAATGAAGAACTGAAATTTGATTTCCAAACTTCTGGAAACAAGTCTGATGAGAGCCTAAACTGCTATCACCATAACCTGTGAGTCCTCTGGTTCTTCTTAATAATAATTTCAAGATTATTAAGAGTACAATGAAATATTTATTCCTCCTTTAGACTGGAAACATGAGAAGATATAATAGCATATGAAAGTAACATGTAATAACCATATTAGTAAGGTTTTAATTGCTTTTGTGCCATTGCACAATTAAAATAGTGGAAAAGCAGATGAATGAGGAATGTGCAGGAATAAATATTTGTCAGATCTAAAGATCTTGAACACTGTCTGCAATGGAATTGTTTGGTAATATTACAGCAGTATTAAAAGCATAAGCAGTCCCATTAACAAGCAGTAATTAGGAAACAAATAAGGTAAGTGCAACTATAGCCAAAAACATAATCTCATGGTGGTTTATATCATAATAGCTGACTTTAGATTCTGAAGTTCAAATCAGTGTTTGGAAATTATGGTGAACTCATCATTATGAGGTCCTTGGGAATCAGTTTTCTAGCCTCTAATTTTCAGGTGATACTTAAGGCAATCTGAAGTATAGAGCTAAAACATGCTGTTCAACAACGGTGTCCTACTGGCTAAAAAGATATCACTGCCAGAAATCTGGAAGAAATTTCTTTCTAAACACTGAAGTAAAATTTCAAGATGCCTGTATTCCCAATTACTTGCACTAAAAGTTTATAGATGAGAAATAAAAATGTGGTTTTGGTTTAGTAGTTCTAACTCTTGGTTTTTATTTTTTATTCGTGTAATCATTGACATTTCCAGCTACAAAATACAGTCTGTTACACTTAGGAAGACAGCTGCAAGGCACTTATTCCCACTCTCTGGGGTTTCTATAGGCTGAAGCTGGGTATGATTTTAAAGAAGAATAATTTATGAAACAGAAAGTTGATGATATTTCATTTGCTTGCTTTTACTTCCAGAGTTTACTCTCTATTAGGGAAATCTGCAACTAGTGTGGCAAATCTGAAATCCATGCTCACAGAAGTGCATCTCCTTCTGTATTTCCAGACCAAATGCAGGAACATCTTTAATGAACAGCTTCAGTAGCTTTTTCAAGCATATGCCTAAGGAGAAAGTATCTACATATATTTGGGGAAACACAGCATTTAACTGTTTTGGATAAATAAGAAACTGGCAGCTTCCTCTCATTTGCCACACCACTGCTCAAGGGTCTGTCTGGGAATGAAGTCTGGAATGGAAAACAGAAGTCTGTCACTGATCCTTCCTCTCTGCCTGTCACTTTTGCAATAAACAAGGCTATCAACCCCTTGCAATTTAGGTGAATATTTCTAATGATGTTATAGTTCAACTACTGCAAAGAGCTAATAATCTAAAAAGATCTCCAAAGCTGATTTAATAAAAGGTGAGTTAATTAACTGATGATTATGAGATTCAGCAATGCAAGAAACTAGTATTAACTTAATTTTTCAAAGAAATTAGAAAGAATGCTAGGCACAAAACTTTTTAGTTAAATGAAGAATACATACTGGATTCAGTGAAAATTACTCCCTTTTTATGATGCTACTCTCTTCCACTGAATTTATCTGTGCAGATCAAATGGCAAACTTCTGCAAGATATTACAGTTCAGTAAGTATCTTCACTGCAGTAGGATATGGAAGTCTAAGAAAGAGAAAATGAACTGCTTTAGCATGCTGTATCTCCCAGAAAGCATCTGAAAAGCCACCAAAAAATGGAAAAAAATGGAGTGAATCAGCACAGAAGGAAAATGAACTTGTGCTAGCAAAAAGGTGCTTCTGGAAAAGGAAGAGGTTGAACACATAAACATATATGTAGATGTTTCAGAACCTTAAGAGTTACTGCAATCCCTTTTGGTGTTAAAGCCCTCCAAGAGCCAAACACAAATGGCAAAATACCCGCCAGGGATAGTTTTTAGTTAATCTGAGAGTGATTTTCCTTAGGTATATAAATATGCACCATTTTAAGGGTTTTCCAGTTCTGCAGGTTTCACTAGCTGAAAAATTAATCAATACTGCAAGGGCAGGTACTAGAGAGGCAATCACTGTATGAAAACGTGCCCCATCTATTAAAATACAAGAATACCTTTCATGAAATGGATAATCCCCCATCTTTTACAATGCACTAGAGTGTATTTACTCGCTAAAGACTCTCCTTTGCAAAATTATGCAAAATGAAGTATTTTAAGAAGATGAAGAGGAAAGAAAGAATATTCTTGTGCCAAATTAAAACCCAGAGACATAATGCTAGAGAACATTTAGTTACTTCTGATCTGTGCTCGTTACTGAAAATCCAGGATACTGCAAAGTAAACCAGCAGTCCTACTGACCTCACCCTGCTCAGCCTCTACTTCCACGATCTACTTCTACTTAAGATCTTTTCCTCTTGCTTTGCTTTTCTTAACCCCTCTCTGCCTGCACACAAAATATTTGTTTCTAGAGGAAAACTGCTGTGTTCCCAGTATTGATGATGTGCTTTTCCTTGAACCAAACCTATGTGAGCAGGATGCCTTTAGGTACATTTAGGAGATACAGCGCTAAACTCCTCAAACTGCAAAATATTGCTGCAATGTACTTCCAGACAATTAAGTCCTCTTTAAACTTTGAGAAAAAAAGTTAGCCAGCCCCACCTCTTCCAGTAAAGGACTTTGGAGTATGCTTATAATCTGCCTTGGTCTCCTTCAGCAGGAGATGCCATTTCTTCTCTCCATAATTCTAAACGGTGCAAGACGAGATGATATTTGAATATTGTTTCACTAGACATGATGTGTGCACTTGTATTTCAGTTCCTGAGAAGGGGGAATAATGATATATAAATAGCATCACTTAACCACCAAACCCAGCACAGGGGAGATGCACTCTCCACATAACGGGAGGACTGACCATGTTTTGTTGTGCATGCATCTTTTACAGATTCTCAGCAAAATCTGTTACTTGGTACAGATTCTTGAGTAGAAGTGACAGACTTTATATGAAACTGTACCACTGAGCAGCAGGCTGGCAAGGGATAAATCTCGCTCAGGAAGTTAGATGTATACAGCTGTAGAGATTGTGAAATTCAACCTCTGCCTGAAAAATAAATACCTTGAAAAAATTGGGAAATTCTACAACAGTGACATCGAAATGAATATAATAATTTTACCTGTAATATATGGGTTTGAGCCTGTTCTATTCATGAATGACAAGTGAAGAAAAATCTTTTTTCGGAAACAAAAGCGCAACAAAACATTTGCTGTTGCCCTGAATACTAATGATGGAAGACTGTTGCTATGGTGATGCTAATTTTAACGCTCTTGCCTGTGGACTTCATATGAACTGCCCGTTTTAACTTTTGCAAATGTCATTTACAAAATGAAAACCCATTAATGACTGGTGAGGGCACAATGTTCCACTTTAATTAGAATAATAAGGAATGCTGATGCACAAAGTACAGGTTTGTGAATTGCTACAAAGCCCACACTGTCAAAATTAATTACCGCTGATGGGGACTTTGTTCTAATTTTTTTTTCCAAAGGAAGCTTTAGAATAATACAACTGTAGCTTGACTTGAAGTTGAAAGCAGGCTCTCCTTTTAGTAGCAAGGTGGAATAAAGAGGTTTCTGAGACTGACAGTATAGTAAGAAGCACAGCAGAGCTTAGAACTGTGACTGAGCCATGCTAAAGGAGCACCAATTCCAGCAAAAAGAGGAAATGCAAGTGCCAATGCTGCCAGGAAAAAAAAAAAAAAGTATTTTTCAGCTAAATACCAGCTCAGAAAAGCAGTAAGGATTTGAAAAATAGAGCTGGTATTTTTGAAGAATTTAAAAACAAAAATAAATTGAGTGGGTGCTGGGATATGATTCTGGTTAGGGGGGCATTGCTGCGACTTGTTAATTGTGAAGTGCCGAGACAAGTAGGTGATGTTTAAAAAAACCCAGCGTGATAGTAATAGTAATCTCTTTTTGAATGCACCAAGCCCTTGCAAATCATGAGCATACATCTCTCATGAGAAAGGAAAAAAGTTGCAAGTACCATTTCTAATTTTGGGGCAATGTCTGAGCATATAAAGTAGATGCTATGCTGCTAACAGCATGTCAGTGGTACTGACTGCAATGAGGGAAGCATACCGCAATGAAAAGCATCACAGACAGCTGCTGAGAGTACATTTTACAGACTAATTGTTATTATTAAATATCTCCATTGTAGCACTGCTTAGAGAATCTAATTTAGAGTTGAGATCCATTGTGTTGCATCCTGCATTAACAGAAAGGAAACTTGCCTTCCCTTGTGAAGAGCTGAGCTGGTGAAGGACTTGCTTTGTCTTTATGCTGCGTCTCTGGTTCAGTGTGAGACTGCTGGAAGTGTGACTGGTGTGAGGATGAATAGCTACTAAAATATTTTTCTAAATTCTTATTCATGGTAAAGTGTGGTTTAATGAGTAGCTGAATTTCTTCTTCTAGACTGGTATGAAATCCACTCTGAGTCTATTGGTACACTCCAGTGCTGTTTTAAAACAGCCTGGCCAATTTTGCCCTTGAATTGTTGGCTATTGTGCAAGCCTCTGTACTTAAATACAGCTCTGCACTCAAGATGGCTGGAATTTCATGGTATTGTACTAAAGAGAAATACAGCAAAAAATATAGATTTGACTGAGAACAGTTGTGTCTACCAAGTCTGAGTTTTTCTGCCCATGATTCTTTAACTCAGAACTTGTTTTCCTCTTGCTCTTGGGTTTGTGGAGAGGTAACTGGGTGACCACTGAACCACCTGTCATCAAAGACCTTCTTCAGCAAGCACCCACTCTTCATAAAGGACTGTTCAGAGAAGGCTTGATGTTGAAAATGCCATTGACTCTAATTTTTGCAGATAATACCTGTATGCTCTGTGCTGCTGCTGAATGCAGCTGTTCCTGGTGGGATGCACAGCCATGAGGCAGCTGGCTGTTCTTGAGAACCAGTGGGCTCAGGGCTAATCCCCACTTCTGCAGGAGCTTGCCCTGTGATATATTATGTCAGAACAAGAAGGGACAAGGCTCTCTTCTACTCAGTAGGAAAAACCTTAGCAGCTGGCTGGAATTCAAAGGGATCCAGAAGCAAACAGTAATTTACAAATATGGAACTGATATGTGTTAACAAGCTGACACTTGTAAATTAAAGTTTAGTAGCTTCCTAAAACACAAAGGTTTAGAATTTATGGAATTAATCTGAAATAGAGGAAATAATCTGAGAGAACTGCCTCACAGAAAATTGTTTCTAAACAGCATTACCAAGACAATTAGATTTTTACAGTTCATTCTCCAGATAAGAAAGTGGTATTTCTGACAATGTCAGTGCCCGCCAACACTGATGGACAAAGAATTCAAGGGGTTTAAGCTAATGGAGCCTTCTGGCATGGAGATTTCTATGGGATCAAGATCACCTCAACCTTCTTCAAGACAGATTGGACACCTGGATAAGAAAGGAATATTTTTGGTCCTTAAAATTCTCTGTTAATCCATGTGAATGAGTAGAATGTAACAGTATGTGCCTTTTGTGCAGAGGTACAGTGAGATGTCCAGTGGTACATAACTGAGCAATAAAGATGCTCCAAACTGTAATCTGGAATTAGGTGATGCAAAGAGTAACAGTGCCTTCAACAACTTCTAAGGTCTTCTCACATATTTCATATTCCTTACAGTAAAATTTTTGAGCTGTTACAATTCATTTTATGACTATTGTTAAAACAGTGAACACAGTATCTTTTATTGAGGCAATAATGGCTGAGGCTGAATTAGATCACTGCTAATCAGATTGACTGAGTACCAGAAGAAGAGAATGAGAAAAAAATATATTTGCTTGGTGTTGGAAAAGGAGAAAATTATCTTAAGGACAGGCAAGGCTAAATGTGTAAGTAGGTAAAAAGTGCATGGGATAGCCAACAGAGGCAGCAAAACATTGTGTAAAATAATAGAAACATCAACAGAGAAACACTGGTGTTTGAGAGAAAACATCTCTTTTGAGCTTGGGATTTAATAACCATCTAATGTCAAGTGCTATAAACAGGAAAGAAAGCTGTACTTAACAAGTTTAGAAGTCATCAGCATAACTAAATTAAACAAAACTCTGAAAGGAGAGGCGAGAAAGTACAATAAAGAGGGTGGTGGGCTGGAGGCAGAGTTTCCAGTGGGAAGACTGGCTCTGCAAAGAGAGCATAAGAAAGAAGATAGAGAAGAAGCAAACAGTAAATTATTACAAGGGAAAGCTTGACAGCAAGCCAAGAGAAGGCATGAAAGGACAGCAGCAAGAGGGTTTGTTGAAAGTGGTGGAATGACCTAGAAGAAAGTGAACACTGAAAAGATTCTTGGAACTGGACAGCAGGAAATTGTTAGTGACCTTATTAAGAGCTGTTTTAAGGAGAAAATGGAACAGAAGCTAGAAATGACTGGGCAGAAAAAAAAACATGGACTGGAAAAAGATGCAAATTCCAAGAAGAAGGAGGGCAATGTTCTGCATATTGAGTAGTGTGAGAAAAAATATTTGTTTTGTTATATCAAGGACAGTCCTGAACAGAAACTTCCATGTAAGGAAAGAAGGACCAGATAAGCTTTAAAGAAAATACATCACTAGAAATCTAAAGTCTTAAACAAGTCATTTTGATATGCTCCAAATGTCTAAGGGACTGAAGAAGTTAAGCAAATAGACTTGTTCTCTAATATCCAGCTACTTGATGTCCCAGGTGTCATTCTTCTAACTTCTTGTTGTGAAATACGCCATCTGTAACTTGCTATTAGTTCAAAGAAACTTGTTGCAAACAAGACTTTTCTCCTTCAAACAAATAGTGCTTTTCTACTTCCCTCACTGTGACAAGCCCTTTTCTCTGAATTCCTGCTGCTGAGCAGTACTATGGCAGCAGCTTGATGAATATGCTTTCCTTTGTTAAGGACAGACCATATGGTTTATCATTGGTTGAGTAGTCTGTCTCTATTTTTTTCCCACAAATTTCTAAATAGTGTTCACAAAAAAAAAAAAAACAACCCAAAACAAGAACAAAAACCCAAAACCCAAAAACTTCCCAAAAAACCCACAAAAAAACTCCCAAAACCCACAAACAAAAACAGAAACAAAAACCATAAAGAAACAAAAAAACCCACATAAACAAGCAAATAAACAAAAAACCCCAGAAAACCAAAATCCAAACATATTGAAATTGAAGATTATTGAGATTTGTACCTGATATAATTTTAGTTTAGGGCTACTTCAGGAAAATTATATAATCTGAATCCAAACAAAATTTGAATCTGTCTAATGAGGTTTTCAGCCTCCTCTGAAAGTAAAGAATATGGCTGTCACTTGGAGCCAGCTTTTCCTTTCTGCTTCACAAAGGCCATTACAAAACAGAGCAATTTTTCAATTAAAAGTGCAAGCCCTCTATACTGGTTGAAAACATCATTGTGGGGTTTATATAAAAAAAAAAACAACCCCAAGCCTATAGGTTTGGTTGGTGAATATCTCTGAATACTAGTTCAGCTACAGATTTTAGTTTTATGTTTTAAAATGTAAAATTTCAGAATTATTTTTAATGAACTTGAATTTGCACTGTCTTACAGAAGACGTTGAATATCAACACCGTGCCATGAAAGCAAACTTTAATATTCATTGACTATGTTTTTATAGTCAAGGATCAGCAAAACACAGCAAAAAAGGAATTGAACATCATGCAGTAGCTGAAAGCTGATTAATATACACAAAAGTATTTCACATTAGAACTTCTCATTTACTAACAAAATCTGCTCAGTAAAATTGTCAACTGCAGTATGACTGGAGCTGGTGATAAAATGGAAGTAGAGGATGCTTTCAAGCACAGAAGTAAATGCAAATTAATGACATGCAACACTGTAATCAAGATGTAAGAAAAACTATCATAAATGTAGGCTTCTTTACTTCAGAACTTCTCTGAGTTTAGCTGTTTAATCATATTTATCAAATGCAGTACATGATTTATAGAGCCTAGGGATTATCAGCAAACAGGGTTAAAAAAATCCTCACTGGTGAGAATTTTGCTTTAAGCACTTTTCAAATTGTTCATTAACTGTTTGAGCAGAGGCAGTCCCAGGAGTAACAGAATGCATATATGTACACATAGTGTATTTTGTAACATTAGGATTCCTATCAAATTTGCATTTTTAGACCTTCAAGTGGACCCTTCATTGAGGGAATATTCACCTATGAGTTTGTTTCATATTGTTATTCTCTCTGTGTTTATATCTGAACCTAAATTACATACTGGTTTCCTTAGGGACATATCCAGTCTTTATGGCTGTATCCTTTTTACTGCAGCTGCTGCTGTTGCATCAAGTCATCTTTGCAATTGCTTTCACTTTTTTTTCTGTTTTCAAAACAGGTAAGGTCACCTAAGAGCATTGCCATTGATGAAGTGCTAAAGTTAAAAGCAATTAAGCAGACTTAAATTGAAGATGAAACAGTAGATAAAAATCCCTGGTGTGGGAGGACACATGCAGCTTCTGATTTTCTAATGCAGGTGCGGTTTTTCTGTGTTTCAGCATGCAGCAGGATCTGTTCACTTTTTGTCACATTCTTTACACTGTTTAATTGTGTATCCCTTGCTAATAGAACCTCCAATGGTGGATTGGAAAATAGTGCTTGGAAACAAAAATTATTTTAGCATGTCAGTATTTTTAGTATTTCAGTATTTTTATTCAATTGAGATTTAATTCCTTTTTATTTGTCTTCCTCATATTTCTTTATTCCATATTTTCAGGTCAATACATTTGTATGACCATATACCCTTCAGCAGACATCTCCTTGAGATGTCTATGACCAAGCTCTGGCTGCAAAAGTGTCTCTTAATCGTTAACAAAGTATAAAACCCATGTATCAACTAGAAAAGCTTTGGGATATGATTACAATCTTATCATGGTGCTCCATGTTACTTGCATAGGTGAGGTGTTTGTATGAGGTTATCTATGCCCATGCCAAACTAAATTTCTAACTACTGTTTACATTTTAATTCCATGCCTGTAACATTTCTTTCTAATAATTTTTCTTAGTATGCTTCACACAGGGTGTCATAACCCTCAAGAATGAAAAGATTTACAACATTTTCTCCAATAGTGAACAGAAAAAATACTTTGATATCGAAAACTAGGAGACAAGTACATAATAAAATTCAAAAGGTAATCTGGGCTATTTACTAGCCAGATATCTAATACTTAAACATTGAAATAATAGAAACTTTTCTAGCAGACATCTAGATAAATATAAAATACCTGAATGACACTGTATTATCATGATTTAAAATATTTAGATTTCTTAAAAAACCTTTACCTACTGCATAAAAAAATTAACATTAAACCCCAGAACTCAACTGACCATTCAATTTCATTAACATTATAGTGCATAAGTTCATGTTATAAAGAGTGAAGTGCCTAAGTGAAAAACTCATACCAATAACTTTGCACTTTGTATTTACAGCAACCTTAATTCTTAGTAATTTAATGCTGTATTGAGTTTGTGCTCCCCTCAAGCTCCCAAACTAACACCTACATATTGCATTTATGCTAACAAATTTTGGTCCTGCTGAAAAAGAGGAGGGAGGACCTTGACACACAGAGTGGGTAGGTGATAAGGAGCAAAGTTTGACCTCTACTCACTATTCTACTCTGTAAGCTGTAGACAGCACTAAGTGACCCTGCTAGGCTTGTTACATAAAGGGTGATGCTTGTGTTGTGCCATAATCTCATTTTCTGAGCTCAACTGCCATGGAAAATGCAATGCCATGAATGCTTGTGTTACAAAAATTACTTGTAAGAAAAGCAATTCATTCAGAGAGGAGATGCATTTTTTTATGGTTTGTTTTTCTTAAATTATCTAGCCAGAGATTTCCTAATATAAAAGTTTATCTGATGAATATTTGAAATTCAAAGCAAATAAGTAGCATACAGAAGGCTGCCAATCCTAAAGATCATATTTGAAACTATAATTTATCTCATAAAATTCAACTTTTTAAACAGATAATGAGAAATAAGCAAAATGAATATAGATGATTTGGTCATTCTTAACCTAATCATTAGAATATTTCCTTAAGTCTAACTGCAGCCTTACTGATGTTTATACAGTTCTCAATTAAATAATTTTATGTGTCCCTTAGAATCTGTAGCTCCTAAGTGTAGTATATACACAAACTAGTTCTCAAGATTTAAGGTCTGAAGATAAGGATATCACAGGACTGATGTGCAACGCAGAACTGATTTCAGCTATTACTTGACAAGAAGAAAAGAAAATCATTGAAAGGCATTCCATTAGGAGAAAAATGTGCCAATTAATCCATAATCATGATGCAGTAAGTAAAGACTAAACAAATCTCTCATGGCGAGAAGTGTTTGTAAAGACAGGTGGGGAATATTCTGAAAAATGCGAACTTACTGCAGTCAGCAGGAGAGCTGGCATCTTAGAAGGTCAGAGAAAGAACAGATTCAAGAGCAGTTCAGCAGGATCCATGAATTAATTTTGTAAAAGAATCCAGGAAAACACCTGACCTTGCCCTGACAGACAGGCCACTTGGGGAAAGAGAAAGAGCCTAGCTGGCATGGCTGATTATTGCACTCTCGGTGTGCTCTGGGTTGTTGCATGGTGTAAGCATGAGAACCTTCCTCAGTCAACCAAAGCTGTGCATCCACCTAGGGTCAGCCTAAGAGCACTGCCATTGATGAAGTCCTAAAGTTAAAAGCAATTAAGCAGACTTAAATTGAAGATGAACCAGTAGATAAAAATCCCTGATCTGGGAGGACATATGCAGCTTCTGATTTTCTAATGAGGGTGCAGCAAACAGAGCTGGAAATGTAAATCACACCTGGCCATACCCACTGCTTCCTCACTGGAACTGGGACCTTTCTTAAAGCACAATTAGAAATGACAATCCTGCCATATTTTAGACTCATGAGATCACAAAGAAGACAAAAAAAGCTGAAGCAGGATCAATTTAATGACGACTCCCTTATTATATGGATGGAGTTGCTCTTATGTGAAATGGAGAAATCGTTCTATTTTGGAGCTGGCTGCATTAGAAGAGACACTTGACCAAGGGCAGTGCAGGCAATGGATGTGACAAGTGCTGCTTTGGAGAAGCTGTCAGTCTTTGGAAGGAAAAAAAGGACGTATGAGACTTCTTGATATAACACAAACATGTAAGGAATCTGAGATATTGTTCCCCATTTCCTTGAATATTACTTTAGACAGTTGTCAGAAGTCGTCTCTTCTTTGTCTGTCATCTAAATTAAGTACGTAATTGATCTTTAAAAAAAAAAGGAAAATTCTGACAGGCAAATCTTTCTATTTTTTTCCTTAATATGTCTAATCTTTTCAAGTTCAAAGCATTACAGTGGAAATCAAACACAATTCCTATTTTAGAATCCTGCTTATTAAGCACACTGTTTAAAAGATGGGCTTTGAGTAGATAGCAATACATTTTAGCTATCAGGAGCAGCTGTAAAATCTACTTTTTAATGGAAGATTTGGCATATAGTCTATAAAATAAGACCATATTGTATAGATGTCACTCAGCTTTGGAAAGCTTATATTGGCTATGTAATTTTTCATTCATTTACTTCAGTTGTTAAGTGTATCCAGGCTATATTTAACAACTAGAGTAAAATGAAGCTAACAGAAATGAAGTAAATTTCAAGCAAAAAAATCACATTCAGCTTACAATAAATGTAACAACTTCAGCTACAATAAAAGTCAATAAAAGTAAAATATTTAAGGTTATGTAATTATATTCTGCTACACTATAAATACATGAACTCCTTGTACAGTACCAAAAGTTTACTTTTTCACACTATTGCCTATAAAAACAGTTCATATATTAATCTGCTAGTCCCAGAGCTGGAAAGCAATGACTAGCTGGATTTAATAGATTTTAAATGTTGATATGTTCCCTTTAATTAGGAAAACAAGAAAGTTAGATTCCATCCAAAATTCTTACCCAGCTCATTACTTGCATAACACATTTTAAGATTTAACCTGCACAAAAATTATCCTTGTGTCGTTTAACCCCTCTGTAATGCTTAACACTGCATACTCTTCATGAGCATTTGCACTGAATGGATTTGAAAACAAAGTTAAAGAGCTTTACTCTCCACTTGACCATGAGCAGTCCCATCAAGAGGACCAGGTGTTGTGCAGGCACCCAAGGAAGCTGCTCTCCACCCTCCACCACAGGCGCTGTGTTTATGGAGAGAAAGCACATGGTTTCCCTCAGTCACTGCCCCAAACCAGAGCCTACAGCCCTGCCCTCAGCTCCCACACCAGCTAGGATGCACTAAAATTGCTGCTGAGTATACTTATAATTCATTTAAAAACAAATTAAATCCCCTTGAGTTGCTTCTCTTGCGAGGGCAGTAACTCCCTGCTGACAGATGGTAATGAGGAGCAGACCCACGGTATCTTCTTTGAGTGCTCTCGCTCAGTCAGCAGGAACACATCTGTTTATAACCTCTGCTTTCATTATAAAGGTAGTTAAAGGCTCAAGATTTCTCATTTATTTACACTCTGAGTTTAAATTTTAGTGACAGGTTTTGGAACCAAAGCTTCACAACCCTACAAATCATAAAGAAAATCTCTGCGCTTGGACAAGCCTCTAAGAAATATCATTTAGGTTTTTATGCCAGACAGCATGAGAATTTACATCACATAAAGGCAAACTGAGAAGTATTGTACTTTTTCTTTCCTTCACAATAGTTTCAATTTTGCTATGCAAAGTTCAGAATTGAAGGACAGGAAAAAAACATAACAACTATGCTTTTAAGATGTGAAAATAATATTTTTTTTTTGTATTTGGTAGATAGGTTAACTGTTAGCCATACACATGATTTTCATAGCTTGCTCGCAGCTTCACTCACTGCATATACATAATCATACATTATTTATTTATGGTTCTCCATGTCTCTCTCTGCTCCGTCTGACAGATATTTCCTACTTCCTTTTGTGCCTTGTACTTATCTACTTTCTGCAGAAGAAACAATTAACCCAAGTGATTTTCTCAGAACAGCATTTCTTCACTTTTTATCTTAGCAGAATTTAATTCAGATACATTCATTTATCCTGTCTCTAAGTTGAACAAAAGTAAAAGAATCATGGCTTTAATCTGTTTGCTTTTACAATGAAAACTCAGGGGTCTTAGCTTTTTTTTTTTCTGTGTTGAAATTCTGCATGGTTAAACAACAATTGAAAGGGAGATTAAAAAATAAGACAACAAAGAAGTATGTTTATAGAAACTGGCCTGCTAGATCTCCAGTGTGACATAGGAAAAGAATGAAGGATCTAAAACTAGCAAAAATGTATGTCACAAGCTGATACATTAAATGCAAATAAAATATTCTCATAGGAAACTACAATGTGGAAGAGAATGAGCAAGTGGAGATGCCTTGTCCTTGGAGTTAGCTCACTGCATAGCTAATTTATAGAGAGAGGCTCACATGGATCTTCTCAAGGAGTCAAAGCTCCTGAGAATCCAGCTTTGTCCTCAGCAGGACAAAGTTCAGTGAACTGCTATAATCTGTATAAGAAAATAAGCTTGGCTGGGAAATAACTTGGAAGGTTTCCTTTGTGGGAAGCACTGAGATGAAAGACTACTGTATTTTTGCAGAAGCATTTTAAATCCTTCAAAAGAATGGGCACAGCAAGAGGGTTAGAAGACAGACACTATTAACTGGCAAGCTAGATACACGGAGGAAGAATAATGTCAAAGATTAGTATACAAATATAGAAGTCACACCTACTAGATTTCAACACATTCCCAATGGCAGGACGACTGAATATTTTTTTTAGAGAAAGGATGTTGCAGACTTCAATCCCACTCTTCCTTTTTAATCTGAGGCAAGAGAGATCTCCTAACACTGAGTAATGGGCAAGTGTGCAGAGCAGAGGATGAGAGGCACACAAGAGAGATGCAAACATGGTTCAGAGCAGAGCTGCTTAATGTCCCATTGTGCCCTGGGAGGACAAACCCTGCAGAGGGATTGGGTCCTGCAGCATGACCAAATATCTCTTCTGCTGCTGCAAAATGGGAAGTAGACGCTTGATTTTGCTACCTGTCACTGCTTTGGAGCAGCTCCTCTCCCTGTTTGATTGGAAGATAAGAATATGCAAGTGCATGCATGCACACGTGAGATCCCTTTCATCAGGGGTGAGCTCTGCTAAAATGTGATCTAACCTGAATAACAATGTAAAAATCTGCAGCCTCCCTACCTTTATTATCTGCCTTTTTTAGAATTTGAGACTTTTTTTTTTTAGTATTTAGACATATATTCAGTTGTCTTTGAGGTGTGCATTTCTTCCATTTGCTTTTCAGATTTCTAATGTAGAGTAATTGCCTGTTTTGTCTTCTAAAATCTTAAATTTAGAAATTTTAATGAATACCTAAAACATTAATAAAGAGTACAGACATGCCTGTGCCTGCTTCTTCCTTTCTATTTTCTAAGTTGCACTGCAGTAAAAGCAGGATCAAGGTCTTCAAAGAACAGGACTGATTAAACTGAAAACTATATTTTTCTAGTCCTCTCCTTCTGTAATCTAATGAAACCTTTACATTCTGTACTAGACACAATGAATATATCAAGGAGAAAAAAATATCAAAACAAAAAAGGTTGGATAGAATGTGTTTTCAAGCAATTTTACATGTTTTACCTCAGAGGCAAAGCAGAGGGTTTTTTAACTCAGTAGCACCTCATGGTCTGAGCAGGGTCTCAGTGCCCTGGCAGCCATGTCCACCTGCAGCTTGGGATACTTCTGCTGTCCTGGAACACAAAAACCTAGATTTCCTCAGTTTTCTGGGGAAGAGAAAGCTGAGGCTGAAGTTCTGGTCTAGCTTGTCATCTCCATAAGGAGGGAAGCACATGAAAGGGTGGAGGCAAATGCAGCAGCTGATGCAAGGCCCATTGAAAGGCAATTTCCATGAGGCTGACACTAGGCCAAGAAAACACCCAGTGCCAGACACCAGGAACAGCTGAAGCAGGTTGTACACTGTTGATAATTATATTGTCCATGGCAATATTGCCTATCCAAATACAATTTGAAACCCCAAAACCAGCTGGTGTGAACAAGCTCAAGAGGGAATTATTGAAGCTTTAGAAGCAACTAGTTGCTACAGATTAATCAGCTGTATACAAATATAATTTTAACCAGGAAAATCATTGGTCTTGAAGATACCTAACCATAAATAAATATTGGTGCTGAAGACTTAGCATGAAGTACTGCCTGATTTACAGATTATTGAGTGCAATATCATCACAAATGGGAAAGTGATGAGATAAAATATTTAAGCATCAAGGGAAAAACAGATAAAATGAAACCCAGTAAAATGTGTAGCAAATCTGGTTGATGAAGAGGGCTAACACCAATATTCTACATTGATGACAGAAAGAAAATTATGTAAACATGAAGAGAATGCTACCTGTATTTTCTTAGCCTTCATGAAGTTCTTTTAGAGAATTAACAACTAATAGGAAAGTAATGCCTCAGAGACTAAAAAAAGAGTGTGTTTATTTCAAAAGCCAAAAAGGTACAGAAAACAATTTTGTTGTTTGTAAATATGAAATATGAGTGATGAGAATGAATGAAAAACAAATGACTGAGGATAGCTGGAGAAGGCAATAGATATATCAGCTCAGTAAGATGCATTAAAACTTGACCACTTTGTTTTACATCTCAAGGACAGCAAGTTTTTCTATAAAAGATGTGGCTAAATTAAAACTTTAATTAAACTAGTAATGTATGACAGATGTACTTGACCCCTTAACCAAAGTATCAGTAATTTGGTACAGGCTCCAAAGCAAGTAAAGATCTGAGCTGTATCCAGGCCAAGAACTCCTCTAGAAACTCCCAAAGGGGCAGAGTGACCCAGAGAGCATCGAAGCACATGAGCTTGGAACACGAACTGTGTGAGTCATGCACGCATAGCAGGTGGCTTTTCCAAGGGTCTTTCATCAAAGAACAAAGAGGGCTGTGGGTACAAGGAGGTACACACATACCCTTCCTCCTGTATTAAAGCTGACTACAAGCCAACCACTTTTGACAGCCTCAGGGAGGCACCTCAGGGAGCTCTCCCTGCTGGGCAGCGTGGCAGTGACCTCCCCTTGCCCTGGGACAACTCTCAAGGTCATTCCTTGGGGCAGAGACTTTTCTACAAACAACCAATCTTTGGGTGAGTCCAATTCAAATTCTCTAAACTGCAACTGGAGTGCACAGCAGTGACTCTCCCCTGGAAATGGGACTCCTCTCAAGGACTGAGATTCCTTACCTGAGACTAAGAAATCCTTCCTTACCCAAGGCAGAGAGACCCCTTACTTATGGATCCTTGGGAAGTGGCTGACAGCATGCTGAATAAATATTAATGAAATCCATGCAGTTAATTCATTTAGACATATGTCATTGTCCAAGTCTGAGACTAAGTCTGGACCTAGCCACAGCTGAGCTCCATCAGGACTTCAGGAAGCAAGGGGGTCTGCTCTGAAACTCATGACCCATTGGGAGGGTCTACCTTACCCATGGGCTCTTTGGTCAATGTGTAAATAAGTTGAAATAGATTTGAACTTGATTTTCCTTTGTATAATGTAGTAACTAATAGAGTGAACCTTGCTGTTGAACTTTACTAAGATGCAGTTTTATAAATTCATATTAAACCCACGCTTGTTAATACCTCTGACAGCGATTCTTCAGGAAATCTGAATCACTCATTTGTGACAAACTAGTGCAGTTGGCAGGATCCTAAATCAGGATCCCCAGCATAATGCTACAACTGTTTATGGCTATTAAAATGGTTTTCAAAGTGAACAAAATAAACATCTCCCTTTGAATTTGTAAATGGCCTAGAACAGAAGAATAAAAAGTAGGAAGGATTAAGCAGAATGAGCATTTCAGCCAGTCACCCCTGTCTGCTGGGTGTGAGTGGCACAGGCAGAGGTGCCAAGAACAGCATGAAGTGCATTCTGTGCCTACTTCAAGAATTGCCAATCTCCCCTCCCCATAACGACAAGTCGTGCCACGTGAAAGAGAAAAGGAGGATCTTCACCTTCATGTTAGTGCCATAAACTGAGTCTTACATGCCAGAGCATTGACTTCCTTTCCAGCCTGTCTCTGTTAGACTGCCTCTCCTTCTTGATAGAGCTTTCCAGTTTCTTTGTGACTGTTCCATTATTCATAGCCAAATGCAAACATCAGAAAACTTACAAGATTATTGCAACAGTAAACCAGCTTAGCCAGGTATAACTGAACCTCTGAACTGCACCACAGAGTTTCCTTCATGCATAACTTGCTTTAAGGCTGCTGTAGAAGTTCACCCTGTTGTGAAAGTTGCAGCTGAAGTGCCACTGCAAGAGCCTTCTGTAACCAAATGGCTTCAGGGAAACTGGTTGAGCTTGCAAAGTGTTTAGGGAGTATAAAGAGCAACCATGGAAATAGGTGTATTAAACAACACCCATGTCTATTACTTGCACTACAGTGTTTATAGCTAGCATTGCATCACCTGTTTCCTTCAGAAGTAGAATAAGTAGTTCAAAGCACATGTTACAGGTAAAGAACCCAAAAGAGAAGAATAAAATGTATTAAACCATCTTATTTTTGTTGTTATATGGTGGCTCTGTTTAGGGCATGAGAAGCAGGTATTTCCAAATTTTTATTTTTAAAAAATGTTCTTCTAATTTGTTGCACAGCCACATCTTTTAAAGTGAACTAGCTTAATTTTGGAGCTAAACTCAGAAAGATTAGGCTTTAGGGACTATTTGCCCCTTGTAATTCCTCAGCTACAGACTTTACCAAGTAGTGTCCCAAAAGCGTACACTGAGTATGTGCATTTTAAATAATTATAAATTATTAAAATATTAATTAATTAAATTATTATAAACCATAAAAAATTTTAGTGTTGAAAAACCCCTAGTTTATCCCATTCACAACGGAAATTCAGAATGTTGGGCGTTTGTTTGGTTTTGCAAAACCTCCCATACACACACAGAGGGCAACAGCACAATTTAAATTATAATCCAGGTACCTCAAAGCTTTACTTCATTTGCAGGTGATTTATAGCAGCATAAACCCAAACAACTTACAAATCAGGGCATCCTACTGTGTTTTTAGATAACTAGCACACTTCTGTGAAATGTATTGCAGGTTTTGTTCCTTTTTGTCCTTCCCATTTAGACACTATAGGAGCAGATCACAATCATTTAAGCAAATTACTGACTCTCCTCTTAAATAAGAAATTAAAATAGCTGGAATGAATTACTGGTTATACTCACTTGATATAATACGGCACTTTGTTTGGTGAGATTGCCCTCTCCCAGGGGCCTTGGACAGAAGCTGTTAACAACAAACAAATAAACAAATAAATAAATAGCTGCACACATACATTCAAACATACCTAGAAGAGAAACGTGGAGGTCAAACAGGAAAGACAACGTTAATCTCTAGAATTACAATTTTTCTCTCGGCCACGTTGATTCAGGTCTGTTTGCTCAGTTGCCCGTGAAGGCAGGAAGGATTAACCTGCTGTTCTGAAACCTCTGTCCTAATCTGAGAGAAATTGAATTTATTCAGCTGCAAAGATAAATACAAAAACTCCTTGAAAGCTAAGCTCACAGAACAGATATGAAGCAGAACGAGCAACATATCATTCTGGCGTGTTCTCTTGCAGGATTCCTCCTGCTAAGGTGTTTGACTGGGTTTTCTTCTATTTCTTTCCTTGTGTGGTCAGCACTTCCCATCCTTCTAAGAACAGAATTATGCACTTGTTTGAATTTATGTTGAGTGAAATTACACTGAGAGACCATCATATTTTGTTTGTTGTTATTTCCTTGCTGACTTGCTCTAAATGGTGGACATTTTTATTCTTATTTCTCCACATTACTAATTCTGTCATACTGTCTTCCAATAACAGCAAATAATGGAGAAAATTACAGTATGATCACAACAAATAGAGAGGAAATAACTTTGCTCCCTTTTGGCTATTATGTCTACATCAGCTTAAAACATAATGAAAATATTTTGTAAAAGAGATTTCTATAAAACTCATTTGACAAAAGAATTATAAATTATTTTTTTATTAGAGGCAGAGATTATTTATATTTTAGGCCATAATCAGGGAGATAATTTTTATTAGGAATTTTTTATATGTCAAACAAATTAGAACCAAGATTTTTCTTTCTTTAATATAATGATTAAAACAGAAAACATAAGAAAAGCAATCTAATGGAGAAAAATCCCCAGCCTGTTGGCTTCACCCAGTTTAACCTTTCTTTTTAGTGACCCCTGCTGTTCACGAAGGAAAGCAACTGTTACCAGGACAACTAGGAATTAGCTTCCTGACCATTTGGCTCTCCTTTCTTTCCCTCTCTTACTCAAAATAGATACTTTAAAAATGCTACTCCCAACCTGCTTTATCAAAATCAACAAATCACAATACATACAAATAATAATTACAAATATACATATTTAATCTATTTTGTACCAGATTCACAGAACTCACTCTGTAGAATGAAGTATAGTTTCTCTCTCTTGCCCACACATTGGAGTATGGACAAGAGTATGAGGAAGGAGATGAAATGTGCTTCTAAAATGGCTGTATAAGGAAATCTCACTACTTTTGCACATGAATTGTGAAGAAGGGTTGGAGGGAGACTGGGGATTCCACCAAGGGGACACAAATCAGCCACGGGAAAAACTGGTGCCATTATAGACAGTCTGAAGAGGAGAAGGAAGAGCAGGTGGGAACCAGGATACAAGCTGGGGAGAGGGTGAATGAATTTCATAAAAATTTTGGACAATGCTAAGAAGCTATAGTAAGGAAGGAATATGTTTGGACAAAAGAGAATCATAGAATGCTTAAGGTTGGAAGGGACCTTAAAGATCACCTAGTTTCGATTTGCCCACCAAGGTCAGGGCACCTCCTGTTAGATCAGGTTAATCAGAGCCCCATCCACAATGGGCAATTCACAACCTCTTTGGACAACCTTCCAGTGCCTCGCCACTCTTGCAGCAAAGAATTCCTTCCTAACACCCAATCTCAACCTATCCTCCTTCACCTTAAGGCTGTTTCCCCTTGTCCTATAACTACATGCCCTTGTGGAAAGCCTCTCTCCACAAATGTGATAATCCCGTTTCAGATTGCTGTTGGCCAAGGAGTTCTGCAAATTCTGCCTCAGCATCTCTGCACATTCTGCTGTTGTCTTCAACCCCCAGCCAGCCATCTGTAGCTAAGCTGAGTGTCATTGCTTTCCTATTACTTACATTTACACAGATTCATGTTCTTAAAAGAAGAAAAGTAAATTTCAAAGGTATGAACCACGAGAATCAGTAACTCTCAAAATAAACAGAATTTTAATTACAGTGTTAGATCTCTTGGAGAATTAGCACACTGCACTGCCATTGAAGGCTGTAGCACAAAACCCAGGAGGCCCACAAACACAGGAGCACAAAACCATATGCACTTTCAAATACAAATACTCAAATATACATCTAATTTATATGTGACAAAATAATCCTTCTTGGGCAGGCACTGCCCTTTGGTTCTGTGTTCATGGACTGCATGGTGGAGGAGCTGTGGAGGCCAAGGCTGCTGTCCATTGAGCTGCTGCTCCTGGTAGCCTGAGCTGCAGCTGCTCAGTTCCTGTTCTCTGCTACAGCCTCAAAGGATGTAAAGATACAATCTGTTATGTGATTTCTAGAAACGTAAAAAGTATCAAAAATAGAATATTGTGTAATGTTTTGATGCTAAAAATCTCAAAATAACCCCGTTCAGGTTCATACAGAATTCTTAATCATGATGCTTATTCTTTCTACTTGTAAGAAGAAAAACTGCTACAAATATAATTTTGATGACTACTTCAATATTCTCCATTCTAGATGGCAGTAGGAAACAAAAGCTAAGGAGTTAGAGAGAGATCACTGTTTCATTTTACACTATCTTTTATTATGTGATTATTTCATTCAGTAATTCTAACCTAATGTGTGCTAATATGTGGTCCATCAACCAATTCTAAAATGCTTACTCAGTGACAATTGTAGGGTTCTTACCCGTGGCAAATGGCATTGTCTGAGAAATAATTCAAATCAGATTACACTGTTATCAGTTTTGAAAGCAAAATACCCTTCAGTATTAACTAAAAATTGGCTTTGTTCCATATTTCTCTCCCAAGCAATCATTAATATTCCCAGTGGGAATACTACCAAGTTACAGTTGTTCCACTTTAAGATTTGTTTTTAATTCAATAGCTAAAGGACAATAGAATGCTGCATATTTTTCAGAAGATGTATTTCATCTGTTGCTTCTGAATTAATCTGGGTAAGAGCTTTGCAGTCATAACTTATTATCACAGAATCTTACATATGATAGTGTTCTTGATCCATCAGAAAAGGAACAAATACTTTTGCTTTCATGAGAGCTCAGTGCTATAGGAATAACAAACAATTCTGTGATATTCTGCATAATTGGATTTAGTATTCCTTCAAAAGGTTGCCGTGAAGCTGTCTATAATACACTTCTGGTTTCCTGGATGATTCTAACCTTGCATAAATTTGAGCTGACAAAAAGTGCAGTACTTTTTACAGTTATACATAGAGAATAATCATTTCATTTTTGGCAGAAGCCCAGAAACTGAGACTAGCTGTTTCTTATCTTTGGTTATCAGTACAGGATAACTGTCCATTACAAAACCAGTACAAGTAAATGGTTAAATCCACCTAAATGTCTTGCTAGCAAACACTTTTTTTATATATATGCTGTAGTATCCCTGTGTGCTACAGCACTCAAGAAGCAGACATTTCCTGTTTGCTGAGAGTAATTCCAAAGTGTTTTATTGCTCAAGCTTGCACAGTGTAAGAACCTATTACCATACAGCCAGCTACTTTCAATGCTGTTGTGACTGAAATTAAATAACCGCCACAAAATACAAGGCATTTTAAGAGTGAATTTAAATTTCCCTACACTTTATTTGCATTGACATACATTTTAATGGTTACCTAAGTTTTGAGTTTTATTTCTTTCTGTAGGTATTCTAAGAGCTGAGACTTGTTTTGCCAGTGAACACAGTTCTTGCTGGTAAGCAGACATTCTTACTTGTTGGCAGAATGTATAGTGAAATGGTGCCATGCTGGCTCTCTGAACTTCAGTACTGTTTTAATCTATGCAGGGATCTGAATGAAATATTCAACAGGATGATAGTAGTTGATACTACAAAAAAATAATCTTATAAATATTTCACTTTAGCAATGCAAACATAATGAAAAATACATGTATGTTTACTAATGGTAAACTATTTCTCCTTCAGCTATTAAAAGAGTAAATTTGGTCTGTCCACATTTAAATGTTTCTCTCAGTGGTCCTTATTTAAATAGTCAGCACAGACTTTTAGTCATCATATGAGTGTACTTTTTCAGTTCTAATTAAAAAAAAATCTTTTGACTTAATTTTCACTAAGGGGTTTTGGACAGAAACCACAAAGAAGCATTGTGTAGTGTTCATACACTGTTACATATATCCTGTCAACTATTTTTTCTCACTTTGCTAGAAATTAATTATATTTATTATATATTCCTTTCAGCGTCGTGGTAGTTAAAGGTGAGCTCAATTTTACATCCCCATTATCTTGTTTGGTGGCCATCATGTCTGTAACTCAGCAAGGTGCTGAATTATGTTCACATTTCACATTTAATGGCAATAATTCTGTGATTCAGCCTTGAAATTCTACCTGCATGACCTGTGTGACTTACACTGTTCTTACCTAGCATTATCATCATTAATACCTTAATACAAGCATAGAGTTAAGAAATGGTTTATTTATTCACATAAAATTTGGTTTCATGCCAATTATTTTCACTGCAGCAAAGTATGGATTTGGTCACTTCAGATAAAGGCAGGCAGGGAGAAAAAATGATGAGATGATCGTTGCATCAGGAAAAGACTCTGACTCCCCAGGAATCGGAATTTGCCATCTGTGTAAGCTACCTTAACTTTTCAGAGAAGATTCATTGAGTGCTACATTTTGATTAATTCCAGATAACACCATTACAAATGAGAAAATACTGCTCTCCAGAGACTAAAAGGTCATGCTTTTCCTCCTTAGAGAACATGCTAAAGCAATATTTCCCCACCATAATCCCCAAAGTGCATGATGCAGGCTGGCAGGATGCCACCTCCAAAATGTGCATCTGCATGGCAGTGACATAACAGAAGTGTTTGCATAACCTGCAAGCTCTTTGAGATCCTTTGAAATAAATGTCACTATATACCTGTAAAAGATAGGGGCTTTTTCAGCAAAGATTTAGATTGATCTCTAAATTATCTGAATTTTTTATTATTCTAGGTAAGATTGATGAACAATCAGACCATGTTGTGTAGCACTGAGGTCTAAAATTGCTTGATGTAGCTGAGAAACTGATGTCAGAATACATCAACCACTCAGCTGAGAAGCTGCAAGGCAGAAACATCAATCCAAACCTGCCTTTCATAAAGTCTACACAGCTTGGGGTCTGTTCTTCTCCAAGCCCAGCTGCACATAGGGATGGATTCATGGGCATTTTGGAAATAGAGAGCCCCTTCTCAGCTTGGATTCTGTCCTTAAGTCCAAGCAAACACTCCCTACTTCCCTGGAACACTGTCAGCACCGTCTGTCGCCGTAGCACTCGTGTAGAACTTTACCAAATACACCATATTTAGAGCATGTCTAACCAGAGAAAAAGTAATCTTTAATGACTAAAAATCTCTAACAAGAGATTTTTAGTCATTAAAAAAGTTCAACATGTCACCAGAGCCAATTTTGACAATCATTTTAGAAGAGTTAAAAGAGGTATTTCCATCCTTTGTTTCCTGTTGGATTCTTTATGGCCAACTTCAGATTTATCATCTGCAGCTTAGGGTCAACATTATATGGTAAGACCTAAATAATGCACATCTTTAATCATGAACAGTGTTCCAGAAGTTTTCAAATGCCACTTTGTATTGTGAAATATAAAATCCATCTAGTGCTCATTTTCTTAAATGTCACACAACTGTAAAATGGCAAAAATACAAGAATCTACTTGTTTAATAGCAGAATACTGAATGAAATAGAGCAAAGAAATACAGACAGAGTTTATAATGGCCCACATACAGGTACTCCACATTGCTAACTTCTATTGCACTCTTATGCTCTTAAAAATGGAGTCTCTAAAAGTGGCTGATCAAAAAAGGTTATAAAATGGCCTAATCAAATTGGTGGTGATTTTTGGCAAATGAAATTAGATAAATAGAAAATAAATCTTTGGTAAATATTCCATGTCTTTCGTAGCAAAACAGAACAGAAAAATTCTGATATCCCTATATAGAATATGCCAATTGTATCCTAGTCCTGGAGCTTGAGGACAAATGAATGTCCTAAACTGAACACAATAATAACATAATGCATAATGAAAAATGAAAGCCCACTGTAAAATTAATTCTACTAAATTTATTCCAAAAGTAAGCATAAAGATAACCTCTCAAAATATGGCAATGTTTTACTACTCTTAAAGACTTTTAGCAGTCAGGCCAAGGCAAGGACTATCAAAAGCTGTAGCTATGGCCATGATGTTCTAAACAAGGGATAAATGGACTGAAGGCATTTTCTCTTAACTTTAAGTCTGATGTATTTCTCACACAAGTCTTGAGGTTGAATTGGTGCTCAGTGTTCTTAGAAATTCACCATGATAATCACAATGGGAAGACCTGTGAAGTGCTTTTGGTTTTGTTGGTAATTTGCTAGTTTTTCCTTTTTCCGAAGCACATGTATTTCCTTTACATTTATACTGAAGTAGAAAAACAGTTTTCTAGCAATCAGGCTCCTCTAGCTAATATGACCATATTTAAATGTATATAATATATGAATACTTTTTTTTTTTAATAAATACCTTTAAATACAATAATAAAATCCCTCTGCTTTCAGAGAGTTCTCAGACTTAGGCTGATTTGTTTGTGTCCACTTATTCCCTATCTTTATTCTACTGCCAGGTGATATTTTCTATTCAAAACATTTCCTGTAATAGCTAAACATATTAAACCATTTTGCCAAAGGATATGGATGAATAGACATGTTTTTCAATGTTAACTTGTCATATGTATCTGAAAGACAATATGATATAATGTATGCAGTGACAAATAAGAGAGAAAGATACAGTTGCTTGCACTGGAAAATAATCTATTAGATGGATGGGCAAAGTGTCCTAAGAGTCATAGAGCCCTCTCATTTTTAGACCTGGATATCTCAATTAGGAGGACTTGCCCTTTTAAAGACATCTGCCTGTGCAAGAAAGAGCTTCCCTAGTCTTTGCTTTGCATAATAATCTGAGCACTCACACAGAAGGCGGGAGAAGCGAGCATTTGACTTCTCTCCCAACTCGAAGGAATTCGAGCCACATCTCCAGTTTCTCAGGAGAGTGGGCTAAATAACTGAAGGAAAACACAAAGGCACAGAAATAAGAAGAAAAAAGACTCAGATCTGAACGTGAATAGCTCTGAGCTTATCCTGAGAAGGAGAGACCTAGGATACACAGCCTACTCCTGTGATTTTTATTTTTAAGCAACAATTATCTGGTGTAAAATGCAGCAGATGCACTCTGATCACTTACAACACAAACTGGCTGTTCCAGCATTTGTCATCTTTCTGTTTCGGAATGAAAGCTGCTAAGGCTGCCTCATCTTGTGTTGAATTAAGTGCTGCTCTTACAAGTCCAAAACTGAAAGGCACAGTGAGGCATCTCCTGTTAGGTATCTCCATGTCCTAGCACAGATTTAGGTTCGAGGATTTAACAGGCTGGTACTGACGTATGCAGGCAGCAAAAGCTCATAGCCTGGGAAATATGAATCACAAAATTTGGGCCATGGGTACATCAGCCTTGTAGCCTTGCAAACCTAGATGTTCTTTCTGTTTCTTGTATTCCCAGTTTTTTTTTCATGTTGATGAAAGTCCATGTTGTCTGAGCTTGAAAACCACTGGAATCTTCCAGTCATAATCCTAAGTAATTGCCAGTTATATGGTGAGCACTGTTTCATGCAGTCACTTCACTGACATGCTATACTTACTAAAAGATGGCTCACACTGGGGCTGGACAGTAAATTACAAGGTTTGCTCTTGGTTTTTAAAGATGAAACACCTATTTTTCAGCACTCACCAGCAATGCATACGAATGAACAATCACCAGCAATGCACATTAAGAAGTATGAGTGATTGCTGAATAGCACTGCAAATGATATTAGAAACAGTCTGACATCAATGCTACCTCTCATTTATTGCACCTCAAAAAAAGTAATAACTATTGTGACATACAATAGTTATGTGTGGGTCTTCCAACAAGAGCAATGAATCTCATTTTTGTAAGAGGCAGAATCACAGAGAAAAATACAGATGAAGTCAAAACAGTAAAATTATTCCAGAGGAGTCACTGAAAACTTTGGAGCTGGCATTGTGTTTAAAATTTGCAGATATTCTTTTTCACACCTCAGTTACTGTATGTAATTCCCAAATTAAGCACCATCATCCATGAAAGGATCACAGATTTTTCTTGTAATTACTTTGCTAAATATTTACAAGTTTCTTTTTAATAGAAAGATCTTATTTTTACAGTGGTTTTACACCCTGATTTAGAGAATTCTAATTAAACAAGTCTAAGCAAGTCCTTCAAAACCAACAAACTCACTCCCCAAATTCATGATATCAATTTTTTTCCCATTTAATACATTTATCAGATGCATCTTAACTATTGTTGTGAATTCTGTGTGACCTTGGCAAGGAATAAACTGAGCTGGAGCTGGGACTGCCTCTGTGGATACTGGCAGAGCAAAATGAGTTTGGAGAAGCCTGAAGGTCAGAAGCTCAAGGAGTGGGGCGAGAGGCCCATTAAAAACTGCAGAAGGCCTGGAGAGAGGCAAGTTCATGTGAAAAGTCATGGCCAGTTTTGATAAGTCTTTTATACTTGAGGCAGATTCAAAGCCTTAAAGGAGAGAGACACAAGTGGATCCCATTCCTTTGCCACTATCTCTTTAATTTACAACCAGGAAACATTTGAATTATCCCATGCCACAGCAATGATAAACACTGGCACTTGGTCACTTAAAAGATGAAAGAGTGGAAAAAGAATGTTGAACTGCATGAAAAGACAATGGAGAAAAACTCTGGAATTTAAAAATGCCATAAATAAGAATACTTTTTTTTTTTTTGCTTTTAAACTCCTTATCTCTCTAGCTCACACCTTCTTTCCAATCTCTTTCAGAAACAGCTCTATGAATAGCCCTTAGAACAGGCTGCAAGTGCTTAGAAACAGGGACTACCACTTGATTTCTTGCCTCACAGGGCATGACAAATATGAGGTCCCTGCATCACTCCCCCATGACTTTTGTGCTAGGTTTTCAACAGCCCCATGTAGCTTCAGTCTCAACCAAGCAGAAAAAGACAGATGATGCTATAATTTCTATGTATAAAATAATAACAAGCACATGAAAAAGTTACCATGATTAGCAGATCATATTTATTTCTTTCTGATAAGAGAGAAATATAATTCAGTCACTGATTTTATGTGACCTTGACTGCAGTACCAGCCTCTTTGCAGACCTACTTAAAGGTATATCAATTATAAAAGGGTAATTTTTCATATAAGAATATAAACAGATATTATTACTTGTACCTTAAGATGGGCAAGTGTGTATGGAAGAGGGAAAGTTGATGCTCAGTAGGGAGGATGAACTGATTATTACTGGCAAATAAACCAGATAATCAATAAGCAATAGATTGCTTATTTCCCTTACTGGTTATAGTTTGCACTGATCTTATATGTATCTCAGCTCCTTAGATAAAAATGCTGAGTTTTGAGTTTATAAAATAAAACCATAAAAATTGCTATGAATAATCTTTTCACTGCTGTTGCCACAGACTGATCAACTTGGGACTCTGTCTACCACATACAGAAACCTAATTTACAAGCCATTAAATTCACCTTTATTTGACCTGCCTGATTGTGTTTGGCAACCTTATGTCTGACTTGTTCACCCCAAATTACAGCTGCAGAAAAAACACTAGTGCTGGATGGCAAGGACTGTTTCACCCTCTCCTGCAATGCTCTCTCTCCCATAGATGTGCTTTCATCCATGCAGGGATGCAGCAGAGGTAGTAAAAAAGCATAAAAAGCATTTCAAAGCATGGTATTTTCCCTAGGCAGAGTGGTAGTACACGATAGTGGATGTTTTTGGAATTTGATGCTGATGAAAGATGGGACTGATGTATGTACCGGCAGTTTTCAGTGACTGCAGTTTTAGACTTGGGAAGGATTCTTGCAGATGTTTTCAGAGCTTCAAATACCTAACTTTTGTACGCATGGGTAAGATTATGTATTTGCACACACATCTAAGAGAGAAGAACAAATAAGCAAATACAAGTGCCCATTTTTCTAAGTGATAGTTGGACTATTTCCAAAATCAACACATTTTCACCTGACTCCTTTTCCTATGGTGACCTTTAAATGGCATGGAGTGTCCAGAATGATGTCCACAATTTGCTGGCTCTAATTAGTTAAAAAGAAGAATAATGTCTTACTGGTGGTGGGTGGGCTAAAAGAGGTGACTATCATACACTGATCATCTTTTAGATTGATTTAGTTTAGCAATAGTAAGGCAGAATCCTTACTAGGATTCTAGGGCTGAGGAAAATTGTCTGGCTGCACTCAACACCAGCACAAAGACACCTTGATCAGTGTGATAATGCAGTGCAGGACACTCTAGTCCCTTCCAGGCTTGCTTAATTTATCCTACAAATTTATTCTTTCACCAAGAATACACCATGCGTCACAGGGAAAAACAGGTATGTGCTTAAATATTGTGTTTATGTCACAGATTCGTAGCTCTTGCACATTCAGTCTTGGCAAGTTTGATTTGCAGTTATGCATATTGAGCTGATAAAGTATTCCCAGTGATCAAGAGTTAAAGAAAACTGTGTTTGAAACAGAAATAATGAAAATAGGGCTTATTTCTTCATAGGACAATCATTTGACAAAAGAAGGTTCAGGGCTGAATCAGCCTACATTAGTTTTATATGGCAGAACATCAACCTTGGTTTTGATTCTGCAGGACATCCTGCTGAGAATTTTCAGTTTCCCATTAAGATCTTCAGTGGGAAAATGGTTAACCTATTAAAATTACAAGGCAGTATCAGCTGAAGAAAAGTTTGTCCTCTATCCCACTGTGAATGTGCAATAATAGCAACATCTATTTCCAATGTCTGTATAGCTTGTCCCTGTGCATGTAGGAGACCATTATCCTGTGACTGTGTTCTCTTCTGCTGATATAATCTCTTAAATAAAGCTCTACTGTTTACTTTCCTTAATTGAAGTACAATGGAAAAGACATGGCCTTTAAGAAGCTTCACTTTAGTCACTGCCTTGGAGCTTTGAAGGTGTTTCAAGTTGTCTTTCAGTGTACTTCAAAACATCCTTGATAAAAGAATGCGTGTGGAGGTGAAGTGGGAATTTTACTGGCAATTATATTTTATGCAGAGTTGTAAAAAGTTTACTCAGCTTCCATTCTTCTGCCAACTTTCCCACCTTGTTTTTCATCCTCTCACTGTTTTGCTAAGTGATCAAATCCTGTAATTTTTTTTTTCTTCCAGGTCTTGTTTTGTCCCTTTCTAGAGCTGAACATTTCTTTAAACAGATTAACCAAATTTGTATTGGTTTTAGGTTTTTTTTTTGGGGGGGGGGGGGGGTGTTAATCCTTTCTGGGTTAAAATCATCAGAAACTTTTTAACATAATTTTAATTTGCTAGTCCTAAAGGGAACCCCCAATGAAGATGAGCCTTGCAGAGATAGGACAAAGAGACTTGACAATGGCACATGTTTTCCTTTTACTCTATGAATAAAAGGATATGAACTTATTTAACACTCCTCTGCACCCAGGGAAGAGAAAATAAAATAAAATAATTGCAATACAGTCTAAAATGGAAACTCCTAACAACTAGCACATGGCTACAAAATTATCAATTAAATGTGTATGCAAACTGCACAAGAAGAATGGGAAATAGGAAATCACTCACTGGTAAGAAAATGCTGGGAAGTAGGGCCAAAATCCCTGTGAGCTTCATGCAGTTGCTTGATGCGCTCATCAACAGCCACCTGTTAAGAGAGGAGAAAAAAAAAATGACTCTTTTCTAGACAAGAAACAAAGAGCAATTATAGTCAGATCATTTTTTATTAGTGAACATTCAGTTTAAAATTAAGCAGTTTCCTGCAACAAATGTTATCCTTCAGAGTCTTCAGATGAGATGAAATGTGTCACTGGAAAAAAAAGAAGGTAAAAAAAAAAGTTTTTTTTTTTTCTGTTGTTCCCATCTTAACTGATGTTAGAAGAAGCTGGAAATGAACAGACTGATAAATAAAGGTATAGCAAATTGGCCTGACATTATGTACCTGAAAATAGTATAACTGCTGCTTGTCAATATTGAATTCAGAATATCCATCTGTTAATAATTTTTCTAAACTACTTCTAAAGTACTTTTGAAAGTACAGCATTATAAATCAGCACATGAAATGTAATCTCATTTAATGTGGACAGGATAACCATATTTCAAGCAAGTGCTGAAATGAGGTTAACCAAAGGAGAGCAGCTGGTACAAACATTTTGCTGTTCTTTTAATCACTCAAACCTTAGCCCCTCAACCCTTTCCTCAAAAGACCTTTGAAGAACATGTTCCTAAGGTTTTGTTGGGTTGGTGTACTGCATGAAAACAGAGATAGTAGTTTAGGACTTAGTTTAGGTCTAGTTTTTCAATGGTTATTTACATAAAAAACCTGTTAGTTACATAAAAAGTCTTTGTCTCACTTCCTTGAACTCTTCTTATGTTAAACTATGACATGTGATAGGTAGATAATAACTTTTACCTTTAAACAAACTCATCTTTAAAACAATAAAACAAACAAAAAATACACCATAAGTTAACATAACCTATCAACAAACTATAGGAAAACTTATACAAGATAGAAGACACTTCATGATAACAGAGTTCCCCAGGTGGCTGTTATTCATGACAAAATTAAGACCCACAAAAAACCCTTTTTTTTCCTCTTATGGAAAAATCTCCATAACCTTAACAAGAGGGACTTCCCTCCCTAAATAAACTAAACAAAAACTATTTTAAACTAAAAATTTTAGGTTTTGTTTCTCTACATTATCAATGAAAAAAAAAAATGGGGGAGAAAAAGTATCCTGAAAAGTTTATTTTGATTCTTGCTACCTTTCTTCTTTTTAGTTACTTTTAATAAAATTTTCTTTATAGCCTTTTAAAGTTTTGAACCTACCTTACTTTTCTCCTCGTTCTATCTCACAACAGGAAACAAACACATTAGTTAGGAAATCTCAAAATTAGTAAAATCTTAAATTAACAAACCAAAACCACTACAGACTGGTTTTATCTTTACCTTTGAAAATCTCAGTGAAGTGGAGTATTGAGCAAGTGGCCAAAAGGGGGTGGTTACAATAAGATTCCCTGATGTATGAGTGACATCTATCAGTCTCTTTATAGTCTGTATGCTAGAAGGATGTAATTAAGTTAGACCTAAGAGTGGGATTAGATAAAACAAGGAAAAAAAAAAACTTGAAAGTAATGATAGAATAATTTTGAAATATAATAAAGTAACTGAGAGGAATCAGGTTCACTTAAGTATTGCCTGCAAAAAAAGTATTCCATCAACACTGGCAAAGCAGAAGGTAAGTGTATTTTAATTGGCCTAATTGTGATATACATCATAAGGAAACAAATAGGTTGCACAAGTAAAAAGCAATCCACATTTTAAAATTTTCAGGGAATTTTTTGGTTGGTGGTAGAGGGGAACTATTGTATAGTAACTGGGCATGATACATTTGGGAAGGAAAAATTTAAAATGGTAGAATTAATGAGCTATTTGATATGACTGTGTGTGTTTGCCAGATAACCCCTAGAACCCAAATTCTTCTTTAATGAACCAATAGCAATTTACTGCCAAGACATGATTTATTTGCTTACAATTTTAAAACTAACACTATAAGCAAAAATGCCCATTCGCTTTCTTTCCTCAAACCATTTTTCAGGTGCTTTTCCTGCAGCTCCCTTCATTTGTATGTCATCTTTCCTGGCTTCCCACTGAATTGCATGGACAGATGTTTCTTTTAAGCACTGACTTTGAGCTTGAGTTCACACCCAATTCACTGCACAGATAGAAGCTGGGGAAGTCTGTAAGTGCACAGAAAACCACGAAAGGGCTGCTTCTGGTCAGTATAATTAGCTTAAGCACAGAATAATTAACTGAAGTGCTATTACTTTTAACCAAGAAATAACCTTTCAATGAAGACTAGAAAGATAATCTTAAACACACTTAAACACATGCAAATAAAGCCACCGGAAAAATGTAATGAAAATGCTTACACTCTTTAGAATTGTCTGAAAATTACCTCATAACATACTTATTTTGTCATTAGGAAATACTGGTTAATAAAGAACTATATGGCTCTACCTTTATATTAGTCCACATTTTCATTAGGTCAACCAGAATGGAAAAGTTTTTGCTGGCATGAAGAATCCCTAAAGAGAAGGAGAACTTTACAGACACGCAGTGGGGAGCAGTGTTTCATATAGGAAAATTTCAACAGCCAAATAGTGGTCAGCAAAGAGCATGGGAACCCTTCAATACACATGACCACTGCCAGCACACAGCTTATACAACTTCTGTAAGTGTGCTCAAACTGAGAATTCCAATCCCCTCAAAACATCCAGGTAACCTTTAAACTGCACAAAATTATTAACCTGAAGATTTTTAGCCATATATGTACATCAGCAAAATAAAATACCTTACACATTCGGGGTTAACTTTCCAACTGAACAGCTTTGGACGTGAGCCAGGAAATAACTCTTTCTAGAGGTAGATTTGTCAATACAGAGAAAAAGAAAACACTGAGAAATGTTGAGAATTCTCCAGGAAATATCACCTGAGAGTACAAAATGTTATTCCACTTGGCTCCCAGGAAATACCACTTGCTGATGTATTGGCATACTACCTTTTAGGTAAAAGACAGTAAAAGATGAAATCACTTTTGGTGGTAGAGCAAGGAAGATTATTGCAGTCAGTTTCTATTAGTTTTATCAAAACTAACACATAAATGGTAAAATAACACAGAATTTGAACCCACAATAACTCAGATAACAGTGAACAAAAAATACCCACTGAAACAATCCTTGCTTAAACTTATAGAAGAATGTGCCTCTGATCCAATAAAATCAGATTTGGATTTGAATGTGTCTCTGATCCAATAAAATCAGATTTGGATTTGACTTAGGGACTTACACATCAACAGTCTGAGGAAGGAGATTCTCTCCATATAATTCTTTATAAATGTTTCATGATTCTTAATATAAATTTTCACTGACATGTAAAAATGTTTCTTATTTTTCAGAAACAAGCCATAGGTAATTCCCAAATTTTAGATTTTTTTATTGTTCCTGTTCTTCCTTCAAATCAAGTGAAACAGGCTCCTCCAAAATGAGCACAAACAGTATCTCTTGTAATTTTGTATGCTATGCTCCGAACCAAGAGCAGTTAGAACAAAATATTGTGAACAACTGGAGCATTGTGGTGTGGGAAGAAAACTGCAAAATTTTCAAGTCCATTCAAGCATTCGTTTTCCTTGCTTTAAAGGGAAGAAAATAAAAGATGTGGTGTTAATGAAGGAAAACATTATCTTCTGATTTCAGGAGTGTTGGCTAAGCTATGAAAAAAATGCTACTTTAAAGGTACTGTTACCAGAATCTAACATGTAGGATCACAGAATGGGTAAAGCTGGAAGGGACCACAGCGGTCATCTGGTCCAATCTCCATGGGATGGGACTGTCTTATATGAATTTTGTTTGGGTACCTTTTAGGTAAAACTCCACAGTATTCCTCGACAAGAACTGTTACAAATAAATAAATGGATTTCTAAAAATTCAGATATTGCTTTATCATGATATGAGAATTTGATTTAAACAGAACTAATACAAAAATATTTTTAAATCTAATTTTTACATAAAAAGCAAACATTAGAACTTTCTGTAATTGGGATACTTGAACTGTTGCTTTTCTTCACTGGGGATGCATGCTTGAAAAGACATGCATTTCCATTATTTGTTTAATCCAATGTTTTATATAACATTGATCTTCTTTCAATCGTAACAAATGAAAGAACCACAGCAGTGCAGTATATACTCGAGATTGAAGATGGTAATATTAAAGATCCTGTACTGATTTTAAGTGATATTGATATGGTACAGAAGCAGCTTCTGCTAAAAAAAATTGGCAAGAAAAAAAAATTAAAGTCTTTCTCCTTTAAAGACTTTGAAAACATCTGATGAAACAAGCACTGTTTCCCAGCACTTGGACGCAGCCCTGTGAACTGAATCTATAACCAACTTCAGAAAAACAAATTAAGACAATAACAAAAGGAAAGCTCTGCCATGCAGTTGTTAGCAATAGCTTCAAGTGCTTTACCTAATGTGGGGTTCAACCTTGACAACATTTTTATAACAGCTCCACTGCAGTCAGAATAAGGATTTGATGGATTTAATTTGGGTCTACTACTACATTCTGGTGGGGGGGGAGGGGGGTGGTGGGGTGAGATTTTTCTTGTTTTTTCATTTTTTGAGGTTTAACTGAGACTATATTTATGATATATAAAGTGCTCTTTTGCGTTTATGTCCACACTGCCAAGCAGGCCTAGATCAAGAAGGAAACATGAGCTGTTTAATTATCACTATTTCCCATGTTCTCAAAAAGTACCCAACAGCAGCTGTCCAGGACTGCTGGAGGTGCTGAACTACCCCAAGATGTGCTGGAGGAAGGAGGCACACCCATCGTGTTACTGAAGCTGGGCCTGCAAACAAGGAGCAGCCTCAGCAAAGAGCTATAGGAGTGGTCTCTCTGTCAACCCATCAACCTCGTCCTCTTGGATCTACCAAGACTACAGAGACATAAGAGCCTTGGTCTAGCTGTGTTATAACCCTGCCACAGCCTTGCCCACAGCTTTGATTTTCAACTGAACAGGTTCAGTGGAGGAAATTTCCCCCGGGGTGTTTATCTGAGCTCTGACTGTGGCTGAACTAGCCTGCAATGAGCCAAGGGCACTGCTTGGGTGCCTCTCTGTGCTCAGCACTCTCAGGGAATTCACATTCAGTGAAATTGGCAAGGAATTTATTTTAAAATTACATGAAGGTGAGCAAGTAGCAATTTTTACTACTTATTAACATGAAGCAGCAGAAATGAGATCACTAGTTTAAAAAAGTGCTAAATGCAGAGTTTAGACAACTGTTGAATGGCTGGGATTCTGAGGAAAAATAGCAAGGAAAGAGAGAAAGAATAGAAGATTCTCATCTAAACAGCTATATTTAGTGCAGCAGCAAAAGGACGCACAATCTCCTTTTTCTTTGGTCAAAATTTGCTTCACCAAAAGCTGTTCTCACAAAAAGAGAAGGGCAATTTTCTGTATCAATCAGCATGCATCCACACAATACTCATTAAAATAACACTCCTTTAATTTCCCCACCACATTCACAGCATTTCCACAGCCTCCTGACCTTGACTCCAACCAAGCACAGCCAATTTGCCTGCATATCAAAGGAAACCGGCTCCTACAAGACCCTCTTTAATGTTGCCCAGCAATTCTCCTCCCAAGAGCTGAAAAGCTTCTTTCTTTGCTCTCAGTGAGTCAGAGCTGTCAAAGCAGTGCGAGGCTGTTCTTCACAAATCAATAAACAGGAAGATCTGATCTGCTGTGCTTCTAATAGCTGCCGAATTCAGTCACTCACTGCTCCTCGTCCATTAGGAGATAAGGGTGGATTTAAATAAGCACACTTTGTGCTGGTAATGAGGAACAGCAGGGGGGAAAGGCAATTGATAGCCATTGTTCCCAGCTGCTGAAGTTCAGGTTTAAGTCTTGACATTTACTGAGTTGAAAAATCGGCTAAGGACAATTAGTTTTCTGGTGAAAAGTCCAGTGTTCTGAAATATTTTGAGAGCGTAAAAATGGGCTTATTTTCCACATTAAAGAAAAAATAGATAAGTACAATGCTCTTTGCGTGCATTTACAGCTGTTACAAAGACTAAATTCAAATTTCTGGGTCATGGTGGGACTGTATATTTCAGCAGATTGAAATCTGAGTAACTTCATGCAATTCCCCTTTCAGTAAAAAAAACCCCAAAACATAAGAAATGGTAGAACACATGTATTGTACTTTGACTGCTTTTTTATATTTTCAGATGAAATGAGAATAAAATGTAACATAAATTCAGGAAACATCTTAAAGCTTGGGGCACAGAGCCTTAGAAAACATACATAAAAGAATAATCTACTTGAATTATTATGCCTACTGTGAATAAGCAGCTATCACTTCTTAGGCTTTTGTTTTATAATCATACATATATGCACTTTGGCCTTTGTGTATCTCTATGCCTGAGGAAAGAAAGTTAGGTGTTAAAGTTTAAATAACAAAAACATCTAAATTTGGAGAGAATAAAACAGTTGTAAACCATGTGAAATCTTAAGAACAAATATCTTTAGGAAACAATTCTCTTAGAAAATTTTACTTGTTTTCCTTTGGATAAAAGATATTCTCTCATTTGATATCCCCACTGCTCCCACTGGAGCCATCACACAAGCTGGTGGAGGTTCTGAAAGGCCTTTCACATCACTCCATGTTCCTCATTTCTATCCATGAACTTTCTTAGGATATAAAATATTTTATGAAACCAGTATGAGCTGAGAATGGGCTCAGCCTTTCAAAAGTACTAGAAACTGCTGTGCTTCCCTTCATTCTGGAGCATTTCTTAACAAAGCTTTCAAATTCTTCACTGTCCAACCACATGAATTCTTTCTTAATATTGCTTTTTGTACGATATTTAATCAATATCAACTATTTTTTCAGCCAGATTCCTTGCTATACAGTATATCAATAAACTAATTTTACATACATTGATATTTAGCAACTATTTTTCCCAGAGAGCAGCACTACAGCAATTTAAAAGTTTTCAATTTATTATTTCCATTAGCTTCAAATTCAAACAAATAAATTCCCATTGAGACCCCTTAGCAGATTCCAGTCCAAGTGGGCTGTGGCTTGCTTAACCACATCTCTGTACTCTTGGACAGTGCTTCTGTATTTCTCCAAGGTTATCTGTCCCTGTCCAAGCTTCCTCTTTCTGTGCAGTCCCTTTTTCTCTCTGAGTTTTGCAAGGAGCTCCTTGTTCATGCACACAGGACTCTGTGCACTCTTTCTGGCCTCCCTGCTATGCAGGATGGACCAGTTTTGAGCTTTTTAGAAAGTGATCCTTCCTCATCAATGAACTTTCTTGGACCTCTCTTACTTGCAGGGGTTTATCCCGTGGGATTCTTCCAAGCAGATCCCTGAAGAGGATCAGGTCTGCTCTCCTGGAGTCCAGCCTGTGCTCTCATGCTCCTGCAGCCAGGGTGCTTTGACTTTCACCTCCCCAGTGAGCCTCTCCTTGTTTGTGAGCATAAGGTCCAGCACAGCCTCTGTCTGCACTGGCCCTTCCATCACTTATGTCAGGGATTTTCCCAGGAGCTCACTGCATTGCTTGCAGCCTGCTGTGTTGTCTCTCCAGCAAATAATCAGGCTGCTCCCCCACGGATGCTGTTTCTGCTTGCCTGTAAAAGGCCTCAACCCCTTGTTCTGCAGGGTTAGATGGCACCCACTGCAGTGTCACCCACACTGCCCTGCTCCTTAATGTTGTCATTATAGCACAAGAGTTCTATTGTCATTACATTGCATGGGTTCCATATTGCTAGTTTCATAGCTCCTTGATGCTTCTCATAGGCAGCTCCTCTAGGCACTGACTCTTCCTTGTGCTCACAGCAACCAACCAATCCACTCTTTTATAACACTCTTCTTATTGGCTACAGCTGTGGCCTCTTTACATCAGGCCTGCTCCTAATCTTTAATAATTAACCCAGCTGCAACTCTTTAGGGGGTAAGATTATTTTCTATACAACCTTTATTTACTTGTGTTCTATCCCCCTACACCTTAATCCTCAGCCACAAGTTCTCAAGAGCTCTTTTCCCAGCGTATCATTCCTAGTTTAAAGCTCCTCTGTATCTTTTCTATGTCCCCATAAAACAAACTCCTTGGAGCTCTGACTGTGCAGACCTATAGATCCAGGGATTTCTCTTCTGCCTTCAGCAGAAAGCTGGAACTATATATACTCTTAGTTCAGTATTGTAAGCTGGGGAAAAGAGAAACTAAAATGTATAGGCTACCCTGAACCTCTGGGAGGTTATTGATCTTAAAATGAATCTAACTTTGATGCAGTTTGACATTTTCAAAGTCAGTGGGAGCTGGGTGCCTGCAACTAGGGAGAGAATGTGTTCTGTAGTAAGTAAAACTGTCTAGTGAGGAGCTCAGCATGGCACCTATTCTTCCTGAAATCAAATCTGACTTCTGAGACCAAGTCACCTGCATACCTTCATACTATACACTTTGAAATGTTTCCACATAATTTCTTATCTTTTTTAAGCAACATTCTGTCTATCCTTCAGGATTACTCAACATCCATATGACTTTTAGGTGGTATATTGTGGTTATCTCTGGGCCCCACAACCAAGACACACATGGATCAGCTGCAGGAATGAGCCTGAAGGAATCTACAAGAATGATGGTGGCCTACAGCAAAGGCTTGAGTGAACAATTGCAATTAAAACTGAGGAACAGAAGTCTTACAGAATCAGAAAATAGAGATTCCTCACAGATCTGAAGTGAGTCCTCTTTTTTTTTGCACTATGAATATCAAAATTTCTGCTGTGTCAGTGATATTAAATCTTACTAAACTGTGTTAAAACACAGGGCATTTGGAGGGTTTTGGACTATAAATTATGATAAGGGTTATTCACAAAAAAACCCAAAAAACCTTCTGCTATGTGTTTTCCCAGTTACATATGTTAAATAACATAAGGATTTAGGAAAAGGCTAAACTATTAATTACGATTCTGCTGTTGCTGAAACACGACTCCTTTTAGGCTCTAACCATCTACTGTTCCTGCCCTAACATGGTTGTTTGATGCATGGGGTTTTTCAGGCATTTTTGCTTCATTTTGGGGCATGCACAGAAAATAACATAATGCATAACACGGTTATGTCTCCTTAACATGCAATTCTAAAGACAAAAAAGGGTTTTCCTGTGGCCTTTTGTATTTATTTTGCTTCTCTGCTAAAAACCTGTCATTTCCTCATGACTATAGTTTTTCTACTTTTGAAATAGAACTGACTCCTTTCTATCATCTTTAAAAGTATTTCCAAAAGATTTAAAATAAGTTCTTTTTGTAATTCATTTGAAAATGATCTTTATTAATGTTTCATAACCCATCCCTAAGTTAAAACCATATTCTCTCTTGACAAGATTTTATGGTTCTTTTGATTTTCTTTTACCCAATTTCTCTTTTTTTCCCTCTCATTAAACTAAGAAAAAATAATAAATTCATGCTGCACTGAAAATACCATTTGTTTCTGAAAGGTCAGGTAACATGCACTGTTTTTGTCCCAAGGGAAATGGTTCTCTGGTGACTTAGGGAACTGTAAGTAGAATGTCACGCAAGGAATGTTTTATATCTGCCCCAGAACAAATGCCTGTGCAATAATCCTGTATTGGTTCAGCATCACCAGTGAAGATTATTCTTTTATAGTTCTAGTTACATTCCTTCACTTTCATTGATCTTTCTTTATATTAGTTTTATTGCTCCTTTCCCCCAGATTTGTGAATTTCTTGTGCTATTACTAGCATTAGTTTTGGGAATAGTTTCTCATAAGTGCAAGTAAGAATTCTCATAGCATGGACCTGTATTTAATGCAGGTTACTTCTAAAAGAAACAAGAAGCTTCAGTCAGTATTGTCTTTATTCAGCACTACTTTTAGCTGATTACCATTTCAAAGATTTTTCTTTCACCACCTTCAGCTCCCTTCACTCATTTGCCCTCTGATTCCTCTGGGAACCATCATCCCATCAGTATTCAAGAGACTTTGATGTTCAGTCTTGTTTTTTCCACCATTTCCCCATTCTTGTCTTCTTAATTTGTTGTTGAGCATCTTCATTCACTTTCATAATTTCAATTCACACTCCCAAACCCATGTTGCTACCCTAAATGCAGTGAAAATACATTTTTCATAAATATGTAGTAAGCTTCTCAATTTTATACAATAATGTTTATAAAAAAGAGCTGAAGAATTGCTTAGACTGTGCTGTTACATACATAATACCATGGAAGAACAGATACAGGGAAATCTGTGCGAATTATTTTCATTCTAACTCAGGAGTTGTAAGGTGAGAGAGCCAAAAGCCTTTTCCTCAATCAGAAATGAAGAGAAATATGCATCTCCTGAGACAATTCTGCTTATACTAAGACATGCATCTCAGAATAACCCTGTAAATATGTATAAATTTGAATTTTATAGAGCTTAGTTTTCCTAAGTGAGTTTGCATGCCGAGGAGGAGGACTGTACTGAAGCATGGAGGAAGAGGGATACAGAAGGCTCAGGAGGTGGTGGAAGGTAAGACAAAAATTTTCTTTACAGGGGTATACATTTTAGGGTACAAAATAATGTACAAAAAGGATTCTACATGCAGCAGCCATTGTATTAATCCTCTGTCTCTTCCCTTCCATATTTTCTGCTCTCTCCTTCTGTTCCTCTTTGAGACTTACACCAATAGTGATAAATCTGTTCACTCTAAATAATCCTTAGTCCTAAAAATACCCCAAATACATCACATCTTTTGTTTCCTTTTTAGCTGTGCAGGGTGAAACAAGTAGGACAATGTCAGTCGGGACACTTTTATTACAATGTGATCTATCCGCATCGTTTGTTTGTTCCATCCATATTCTTACATCTGGAAATCTCAAGAGTATAATACTCTGTTTCAAGATGACTGAAACTACTTTGTCAATCAAGTGCTGACACGGCATGAAAAGAAAAACTTCATTTAATGAGATTACTGGCTGGATGGACTAAGCAAACTTTTATTCATTGTTCTTGTCCCATGAACCTTCTGAAGACAGCCTTTCAGTCTCAGTGACTTCTGCAGAATGTTCCATACCCCAGCAGCTGCTCAAGCTTGGGAGAACCACACAATCAGTGCTTGATGCTCCCTGTTATCCAGCACTCCTTTGAATACTGCTGCAGCTCCTCACTTTGCACAAAAGCCTCTCTTTCTCCCCGGGGAAGACATGCATATGGCATGCTGAAAGATAATAAAATTACTTTAGGCAAATAACTGCTCAAATGGGAGCAATAGCTGATAGGATTGATATTGTGCTGATTGAAGATAATGGCAACACTCCTATAAAAGTGTGATATGACTTGTCAGAGGAGCTGCCTTCATTCTGCAGCTGGCCAAAATCTGTGTATTTATGCTACCTAATCTGTGAGTAAATTCAATTGACATGAAAGCAAAACCTGAGTTATACATAGCTCATACAGCTAAACCAAGGTGTTAAAAACCTAATTTAAGTTGGAAGATACAGTCTCTGATTTCCAGTTTCTTCTATTTGAGAAGAAAAGATGCTGATAATGAACAAGTGAATAAATAATGCTAAGCCACATCTTTACTGAGGATGTAGAATGGTACACAGTGAAGGTTGAAAGCTATCCTGGCATGAAGGATTACAGTGCATGCATGCATGCAAGAAAACCATCACTTCACATGTGTCAAAAAACCCCATTATCATATATTGCACTTGCTAAGTGCCAGATATTTTGTTCCAGTAATTCCAGTAATGTTACATGCAGTTTTCATCTTAAATCTGTTTTCATTAGCCCTCTCTTTGAAAAGCTGAATTCCCTATTTACCACTGTCAATCTGTAAAGATCTCAGATGAAGCTAAAACCTTTGAAAATGGTTTTGTTCAACCCCCTGATCTATCCACATCACAGATTCAGGTCCTCCCACGAGCAGAGAGGGAGGGCTCTTCCTTCCCAGTGGAACAAAGCTCCAAGGTGCAACCCCACAGAATGGGGTGGAATTAAAGCTAAGATATTTTGTATTTCCAGGAAAACTGACTGGTCTGCACTGATTATTGCCATTTCAAAGACTTCAGACATTGATGCAAAAATTAAACATACCTTTTTTTTGCATATCAATTAAATAATGAATGGAACCTACTTGTGCATTTCATGGTAGAGTTGTTAAAATATATTTATCACCTGCCCAGCTTCAATCATGAGAAATAACGTTTCACGTCCAGAAAATACATCACATTCTGAAAAATGCTTTTGTTGTTTATTATTGAATGCCATAAAAGCCTCTCTTAAGTTTCTCAGCTTATTTTCAAAGCTGTTTTTTATAACTTCCCTCCTTCCCAAGTAAATTTATTTCTGTTTAGGCTTCCCTTACTAGTCATCTGTATCTAAAAGCAGAGAATATGGAAATTCTAAGACTAGATCGTGGAGAATTTAGACACTAAGAAAGATGGAGATCCTGAGATGAAGTGCACTGAAGGGGAGTGCAATTCAAATTTGTGAAATGAGGAGTAAGGCTAAGAGAGAAGCAAAGACAAAATTTCCCACAAAGACTGAAGCCAGACTCAAAACCTGAATTTGCAGTATCTGTACAGCAGCACCATATAATCCACTGACAGGCAGTTTAATTGGCAGTTACAAAACTTTAATTTACTAAGTCAGAAACCCTTTCTGAATGTCTAACTCAAAGCTGTTGTTATCACAGTGGCAGTTTGACACATGGCCTTCAAGCTAGGTAAATAAGGAACAAATTTGCATTCTCTTGAAAAAAAAATCTGTTTATGAAAGACTTAGCTATGAAGGACATGCTCAAGAAAGAACTCCACAAGACTAAAAAAATAAAACCAACATGGTCTCATAACTCATAAAACTTAAGAGTGATGTCCTTCATTATTTCTATGAAAATACCTTTAAAAAGCTGTGAAAGAGCACCTGAAAACCATATGTACAGTTTAAGAAACAAAGATGGACTCAATTCCTTCAGTAAAACTGACACTGAATGCTAGATGATCAGATTACATATTTTTATAAAAAAATTCATTAACACTTCTCAGATTGAAGTTTATTTCAGTCAGGGGTTATAGAAGGCGAGAAACCCACCCAAGGCAACACCATCAGTGGATGACAGGGGCAGGTCCCTCCTGGAACTGGCTGGTGTTGGCCCTGTCAGACATGGGGGGAAGTTCTGGCAGCTTCCCACAGAAGACAGAGTGGCTGATTCCTCCTTGTCCTTATTTTGACCCATGAGCCATTATAATACCCACTGAACTTTCCCCTGCTGAGGAGGGGACTGGCAGAGCAGCTTTGGGGGCACCTGGCATCCAGCCAGGGTCAGCCTACAGGAATACATCAGGATGCCCAGGATTTCTGAAGAAATCTGAAGGCAGAAATAAATTTATGTAAACTTTTTGACAAATTGTGTCAAATAAAAATAATTAGATCATCTGTAAAAAGCAAATCATGTTTGTTCAACATACTATTGGCAGCAATGATTTTGTACATTTGAATGAGATATACAGAGGAATTTCAAGCTGCACTGAGTCTCGTGTAGCTTTATTTAGAACGGAATAATGTACAATCAGAAATTTGCAAATGGAAAATGTAAAGATTTGACTGGGAGCTTTTGTGTTCACACTTACTTTTTTAACGTAATGAAAACTCCATGGAATAAATTTGGGGATGTTGAGCCATTTAACTCTGAAACCTTTCCATCCTAGTAGGTTAGCTGTTCTCTGTCCATTCAGAACAATAATGTCAGCCTTTACTTGTAATATTATGTAGATGAAACTTTGTTTCTGCTATATAAATGGCCATACAAATTCTGTTAGTCTATTTGTTTTACTCATTCTCTTTGCCTATTAATATAATTTAGTTATATTAATTTTGTTATGCTTATTTAAATTTATCTATTTAAAAACTAGGGTAAATCCTCTCCGTAGGAAGATGTTTCCTTTTCCCCTTCTCTTTCTACCATTAGAACTCACTCTCTGCAGATCCTGTTATGTCCTGTGGTAGTCCTTGAACAACCTCCATAGTCTTCCCTCTCAGTCTCAGGAAAAAAAAGAAAACTCTAAGCCAACCAAACCTAAGACAGAAGGCATTATTTAGATAGTCCATTCAGTCAGTAAATCCACAGTACAGTAAGACTTCTGTGAACACACAAACAAGTGCTTTGGTTACACACTGCTGGAATGGCAAAGCTGGCCTGTGACTGCTTTCCTGGCTGCAGAAGCCAGATTCCACTCTGATGATCTATAATTGCCTTGGACTGGGTGATTTTTATCCTCTACAGCTGCCAGCAGTGGCAGACACGATGCTGTAAGGTAGCTACAAATCCCAAAGTAACTTTCCAAAATACAGTTTGAGACACTTGAGACATTGAGATCTTGTAGAAGAGCAGGTGAACTGACCAGGGTGCAGTGAGAATGAAAAAACTTGACTTTCCAAGCCTACAAGTATTTTAGAGAAAAACAGCCACAGTGAAACTGGAGTTGCATTTGGTTTTGAAATTTCCTTGTAGACCATTCCATGGCAGTTCCCCAAGGGAAAACACTCTCTCAGTGTGTTCCTAGTTCAGCTGCCCATGCCATTATATTAGTGTCTTATTATTTGGCATTTGTCTTGTACAAGAGAAAACAATCATGACAATCAGGGAGGAAAAAGGAGAAAAAAGCAACAGCTGAGAAGGCAAGAGTACAGATCTTGTACTGTTAATGTTCATCATATGAGAGAACAACTGGCAGGATCATCTATCTTGAGAGTGCAGAATTGTTAAAGGAAAACCACAACTCTATAGGCTCATATGAGCAAAATGTACTCATTTCTTCATAGTTCTGATTATTTTAAAAGACTAATTTGCAAAGCATATAACACTTAAAGAGGTAAATCCCTGCTGCTGTAACTCTCACTTCCAACACCAACAAGAAGTTCCCCACCTCCCATTTTTCTCCTCCTCCTCACCACTGCCAATTCCCTATCAGATTCTGCTTGGGCTCCCATTTTTTCCTTCATACTATCACATTCTGCATGTTTTAAGCTATTCTTCAGAGTTTTAGGATCCTATTTTTCCTTGTCCTGCTTTCTGTGTTTCCTTCCTTTCTTACCTAGCAGTCATCCCCCCATCCCTGGAAGCATTCAGGGTCAGGTTGGTCAGGGCTCTGAGCAGCTGGGTCTGGTGGAAGATGTCCCTGCTTACTGCAGAGGGTCTGCAGGAGATGATTTTCAAAGGATCCCTCCAAATCAAACCATTCCATGGTTCTGTAGCCTCCAGATTCCAAAAATGCACTGCCTGCCCTGCCTCATAGCAAGGTCCATATTCTTTAAAAAGTGTGGCCAAAGTAAAGGTGAATAAAAAAGGTTATTAGAATCTCTATTATGACAGCAATTTGCAGGTTAGGCCTCTTAAAAATTTACTTTTCTGCCTACTCCAGTTCACTTTTCAAATAGAAAAATTAGCCTGGTGTCTGTATTGATTCAAAATAAATATCATGGGACCTTGGGGTTTTTTTTGGTTGGTTGGTTGGTTTTTTGTTTTGTTTTCACTTTTTTTTGTGTGTGTGTTAATCTGAAATACTTTCCATGAAACTGGAAAAGCCTTTAAAGTCTATACAGAGGTAGTTGTTGGATTTAAATTCATTTCACATGGGTTTTTTTTCCTCAGACAACCATCTGTGTGTCTGTTGTGATAGCCTATAGTACTGCAAGAATAAATAAATATATATATATATATATATATATATATATATATATATATTATATACCTGCTTGTCAGCTCTCAAACCAATTTTTGTTTCCCTTGTTGTCAGACAATCTGTTTTGAAGTGTGAGCATAAACATATGGGAAGGAGTATACAGATACAACAGCCTTTTTCCTTCCAAAATCATCCCAGGACTTAAATTCTGACTATACTTAGAAAACTTTACAAAAAATTATGGTCTGCTTAAGTACAGAATGATATCTGAAAAGTACAGAATTAAAGTTTAGCTGTTTTTCCTTCAATAAGACCAACAGAAACTCCACATCATTCTAGTCAAGCCATTTTCTAATTAGCAAAAAACTGAACTTCCCGAAGACCTCTGGAGGATTTCTGGAATATAATGGATGGAATATGACACTTTTAGACAGACAGAGAGTTTTTTTGTGTTTGTTTTTTACATCTTGCTGCATAAGGTTAAATATGCTGAGTTAAGGAGGCACAAACAAATTCACTTCTAGAGAACTAATTGACTCCAGGACCAGCATTTTTCCTGTCTCTGATCCAGATTTTGGAAGGAAAAAGGCTGTTGTATCTGTATACTCCTTCCCATATGTTTATGCTCATACTACAGGCTCAGTGGCATTGACTATGCACTTTTACAGTACAGTCATGACTACCCATTAAGTTACAGAAGTTATAGAAGTGAGGTATATCCAGAGAGATAATCATTCATTTGTGACTGCATTATGGTTCAAAACAGAATCAATAACACTGGAAATGTGAGGAGTGCCTTCAAAGATAAGTTAGGCTGACAAAAGATGCAATTTTCATATAGCCCTATTTTCCCCCCAGTCTTAGAAGTTTTAAATAAAACCTTGGATTTGTTCAAACATTGTTCCCTTGAGAAAATGCATTACTAATCTCGACTCCTACATCACCAAAACCATTTTGCCTGCCAGTTTTCTGTCACTTTTACAAGCTTTTAAAATTGTTTAACAACAGTAGTGGGATTTTCTAATTAATTGGGAAACTATTCACCAACTCCTATACTGGCAGCTAACATTTCTTCCCTAATAGATTCATATTATAGTATGCTGAAGTATTTATATTCAAAATGTTCTAGTCTTTAGGAATTCTACCATTTATATCATAATGCAGACTAAATGAGCCATTTACAGGTTTCCTTTTGTTACCAGCATATATTAAACAGAAAATATTAGGAACAGTGGAAGTCATGCTCTGAAAGTTGTATTTCCCACACTATGAACTGTACAAATTTGTAAACCCAAAGCACATTACTGAGTAATCAGACTTGAATATTATTTACTATTTTAAAGGCAAAGCAAAATACACACCACAAAAAAATTGTAACTAAATACCTGCTTCATACTTGGTAGAAAGGTAAAGTACTTTGACTTCAGCTGTGCTTAAGAGCTATAGAATAAACTGCAGACTTGGTGCCTCTTTTGAATCCTGACCTTTCTGAGATCTGACAGTGTGTTGACATTTAAATTTTACAAATGCTAAACCAGGCATCTCCTTCTGTGCTCAAGAGCTGGTGCTGTAGCTGAAATGTACCTGGCCATGGAGGCCATTAAACAAAACAGTGCCAAGAGAGCTGCAAGATGGACTTTATTAGAACAATTATAATGCATCACTATGAAATTAATTAGGATAAACCTTCTTGATGCAGATCCTGTTATGTCCTATGGTAGTCCTTGAACAACCTCCATAGTCTTCCCTCTCAGTCTTTTTCTTGATGGAAAGGTATAGAAGAAGTATAGTCCCTGGAATCTCAACCTGACTGTAGAAGACACTCTTTCTTATATATATATATGTAGATGTGTGCGTGTGTGTATGTATATACACATATGTTCTATACCAAGCAGGTAACACAAAATATTAGAATGTGAACTCTTTGTTACAGCAAACAGCCTTTAAAAGAAGTTCATTAAATTTTAGGAAGGAGAATAATCATCACCAGTTTCTGGATTTGTAATTTTATGGCTCTAACAGAGTGCAGACATTACATCAGCTATCAAAGACACTACAACTACAGCAACTGTCCCAGAAGCACCACCACCCATTTTATAAGTTGGCCAAGTAGGCTGAGATCATAAAGATGTTCATTATTTCAGACTTTCTTGTGAACAAGTTATTTTGGTTCACTTAGAAGCAATTCCTAATATTGGGGAAAATGGCTCATGAATTCATAGGCCTAATATCCTCCCCAGCTTCCTGATTTATGTATTACTCTATGTCTTCATGGAAATTTACACTCTCACTGCTCATTTCACTGAATAATTAAAGAATACATACAAATCAAACTTCACTTCAAGCAAAAATTTGTACCACAACAAAGCAGTATGACATAAACTCAGAAAGAAAGGCACCTCAAGGAAAGCAAGCAAGTTGGATTGTGTGCTCTGTCTCAAATATGTAACCTGACAGATTTGACACTGGAAGGACATGAAGTCCTCTTCTATTCTGTTGTACAGATTACAGACAGTGCATTACAGGAAAAAAAAAATGAAGGGAGTCTAATGAATCAGATGAGAAAAATCAATGAAAATATCCAGCTGTGCTAGAAGGACGTTAAGTTACCATTTATGCAACTGATGCATGCAATAGGTGTTAGGAAGGAACAGTCGCTTTGGCAAAGTATCAGTGAAATTTATTTTTGAATTTTGAGGGAAATCTAGGGCAGTGGGAATAGTTTCAAGTTGAGGAAAGCAGATACTATTTGAAAATCAGAGTGCTGTCACTGAAAGATGATGATCATTGGTGGACATTCAGAAAGGGAGCACAAGCTGAAATTACTTCTAATTTTCATGTAATGCTTATTAGAACATATATATTTCTGCTTCAGGTCAATGCAGCCTTACTGTGAAAAGAAATGGTTAACCTTTTCTCATGACTTCATCTCATGAGAGAAGATGAACAGTACAAGGTTTTATTTAAATACCTGCATCCCCCTCCCCAAGGATGTGCAGCGTTCCAGCCTCTCTTTGTCTCCCCACGTCTCTCCCAGAGGAGGAGGGACTGGAGAGCAGCCACAGGCTGTGCTGGAAATGTGCAGGTGCCCATGGAAGGCTACACAAGGATTGAAGTGTCTTTGACTCCTGCTCCCAACTCTGGACCTGCTCCCCTACTCCTTACATCTCTGACAGCACAGAATTTTGGCAGTCCCACAACTCAACCTTTCCTGTGCATCACAACTCACTCCAAACCTGGAAAGTCCTGCAGGGGGTGGCTTTGTAGTAGCACAAGCCAACATTGATATGGCATTGAAAAAGGGGCAACAGCTGACATGGGATAAAAACAAACCAGCTCCAACATGAGAAGGGAAGGGAAGGGAAGGGAAGGGAAGGGAAGGGAAGGGAAGGGAAGGGAAGGGAAGGGAAGGGAAGGGAAGGGAAGGGAAGGGAAGGGAAGGGAAGGGAAGGGAAGGGAAGAGAAGAGAAGAGAAGAGAAGAGAATACACCTTCAATCACCACTTACAACAACTTGAGTTTGTCCAATCCTGTTATAATATCCATGAACCAGAATAAATATTTTGGAGGAAAAAAAACCCCTTTCTGCTATTTGCAAAAAGCCACTAGAAATCTAGCAAAAGCTTAAATACAGTTTGGGTTTTTATTTTTAGTTATTATTATGATCTGTTGGTTAAGATTCCCATACAGGAAGAGTTATAAATTGTTAGGACTATCCCAACAAATTTTCAATTAAATAACTAAATTAATGTAGAGAAATTTAATTAAAGCTGCCCTGGTTTTTACAAATACAGTTAATTAAGCTGCTATCTAAAATTAAATCTCACCCAAACTCCTTTTACATTGCTGCAGCTCATCAGATACAGATATAATTAAAATTCTAGAAGTTCACCTATGCATCTGAATACTCAAAAAAGAAAGAAAATCCACAACCAAAACTTGCTGAAGTAGTTTGAGAGGCTGCTGGTTTAATGGGATTTATACACTCCTCAGAGTGGGAAGACAGCACATAAAACCCCCTCAGAAACAAATCCAGGTTTTCAAATCTGCACAGAGTTTTTTGTGTAGTGTAACAGGCCAAGAACCTTTGAAGATTTTCCACAAGTGGAGGGTAACAGATTGACATGAGCAGGAACCAGGGAGATAAATCCTGCTGACTTTATGTGCCTTGCATTGAAGTGAGCAGGAGCAGCACAGGTGAGGCACAGAGCACTTATTGCACTCATATCCAGGAGCAGATGTGGGCATCCTCTCAGAGGGAAAAATTGCTTTTTCAATACTGGAAAATCTCAGATCTTCTGGTAACCTGAATGATCCCCTTTTCTTTCTGACTGTTTTTTTCTTGCTCAGAACCAGGCTAGTTTGTGTTGTTGGTCAGTTAAATGCAGATCTATTTTCCCAATGACTGTGGCTCAAAGTCACCACACTTGTTTTACATAACAAGTAAACACAAAACATAAACATTTTAGGTGTTGGCTGATCCAGAGAAAGAGATGTTCATGCAGATGGAAGATTTATCAATGCATTGCTTAAGATCAGAGAGCAGTCTTTGAAGAGTTGCTTTTGGAGGGAGGGGGGAGAATATTAACTGAAATACAGTTCAAGACTGTTATTTATTGCAAATAACAGTGACTTTTCTATTAAAACAGGCATATAGAAAAACAAATGCTGACTAAACCAATGGGGGCAGCCAGAACTCAGACTGGGAGCTGGTCATTTCAACAGCTCACTCTGTGTGGCAGCAAGTGTGAGCACAGGAGCCCAGCTCTCATGGCAGCCACATTACCCTGCATGGGCAGATCCCTCTGGAGTTCTGAGAGCATGCAAAAATAAAATTATCCTCCACTGTTAAAGGCACAAAGCTGATCACACAAAAATGTGCCAATATTCTCATGACAGGTATTTGTTTTCTCCCTGCCAGCAAAAATATGCAGAAGATAAACACTGACCATCTTTTTCATAATATGGCATGCATAAAACCCTTTTTTGGGAAAAAACCACAGATGGGAATCTAATGTCATGGAATTGAGGGTTTAGAATTGAACCCCCATACCTTTATCTGAAAAACTTAATTTTAGCAGGAAGATGGTTCAAGGTCTGAACAGTTGTTTCCAACTTGTGGCACGGGCATCTCTCTAAATAGAAAATCACATGCAATTCTCTTTAAAATATGAATTCACATAGGTTTACAGACTTCCACAGGCTTTAAAATGAGCATCTGGAATACAACTGTCCTATCATTTTATGTAGAGTAAGAAAACGGAAAAGAAAAAGCAACAAACATCCAGAATATGATATTAATAAAATAAAATTTGAAAGATCTACTCGCTCCCTTTTGAAAACCCATCTCTCCTTAGAGGGAAAAAAATCATTAATTTTTTTTGTATATCAAAAATGAATGTGTTTCCTTTCTTGCACAGTAAAATCTGGAGAATCTACACGAATAACAAAGAAAGTAAAAATCCACAGAAGCTTGGAAATTGAACAACCAGTGATAATCTGTCTTTCTGCAGGCACTTGAATCACCCTCTTACCTTGAGCTTGCAGCGGAACAGGACCCTGGCAAATTGCTATAATCTCCTTTAACCCTAATCACCATTTTAATCAGAAAAAGGTGGGGCAGCCTGGAATTTGTACAGCAAGCAACTGTCATCCTATTTGCTAAATACACAGAGTGTGCAGCTGAAAGGTTAAAATGGTTCAAACTTTTATTGTCTTCAGAATATTGCATTTCAGCATTAACAGTTGACAAGTAGAAGAAAATAAAATTATGACACTGTCTGCATGAAGGGCTTTAGAGGTCTGCTTAGACCATGGCTGCATCTCTCACTAACTCTGATATTAAGAGATTTCTTGGGAAAAGAAAAGGTTGTGATTCATACAACTGCCAGGACTAAAAGCCTACCTCACCTTACATTGCACTTTCCCTCTCCCTATCCCTCTAATTTCTTCTCATTTCAGATTATAAATTTCCTAGCTGTGTTCTCTATGTATTAATTTAATGATTTTCTTCCTAGCCTTTTCTTAATAAATAGTGGTATGATTGTGGATGGTATGACAGACAAAGAGAAGCTTATATGAAGAGGAAGAAAGGAAGCTTCAAGGAGAAAAAGAGCAATGAGAGAAACTAAAAAGAGCATCAAGGAGATTGTAGTCAGGGGAAGATTAAAGGAAAATGCACAGACAACTCTGATTTTCAGCTATAAAGGATTCAGCAGCTGTCATTAAAAACCTGCAGCTCTTCTTGAGACATATTGATCACACTATTTCAATGTTTTCCATACAACTTCCCTCTGTTTACTTCAAATTACAGCAATGCTTACACTAATACTTATCTCAAACAACTATTTACTTTTTTTGAAGGAGGAAGATTGTCCTGTATTTCTCCCTCTTTTCTTTTTTCCAGAAGAGGCTGCTTAACTTTGAGTGCTCTGCTCACTTTGTCACTAACACACAAATATAAAAATGCCCTTCATGCTAAAGAGAAGGGCTTTTTTTACATTTCTATATTTTTTTTTATGAGAGCAATTTATACATACAACTTCTTTAATAATGTAGACACTTCCTGGAATAAGTCTCCCTGTAGGGCTTGTGAAGGTAACAGAGAAGGCAGTATCTCTGTATTTACACAGCATTGGAGAGTTGTAACCAATCCTGAAAAAATTGTAGAACATCATTAGACTGGAGAAGATTTGTTTCTAGGATTTCTAACCTGTTTTTCACGCAATATTCTTGTACTGATATCCAAAAAACATTTCAAAAATGCAAACATTTCCTTTGATAAATACTAAGACAGTCCTTATCTTCCACCTGAATGTGTCTCAAGCTTAATTTTTAAAGTTATCTCACAGTTCTTAATCACAGGGTTCCTTTTAAATACCTTGTAATCTAAAATATAAATGTTAGAGAACAAAAATGCATGAAGTGGGATAATTCAGGTTTGCCACATACCTCCTCTTGTAACACCCTTTTTACAGGTATTGGGGTTTTTTACATATTAAAACCAACTGTATTAGTTTAATCCATAGAATTACATTAGATTTTGGGCAAAAAGGAGAAGGGCAAAAAGGAGAAAAGAGCACATTCATCCTGTCCTTTGCTTTCAAACACAAAGCCAATACCTTCCAAAGGCTTCTCATTCCCCACAGAGAAAAGAAAAAAAAATGTCCCTTACATCATGTCTTCCCCTTTAGGTACATTAATGGCATTTTTGTTCTGATGTGACTTTGTAAGAATCAAAATGCCTCGGCCTTAGGTTTTTTTGTTTTTTTTTTTACTCTTTATAATGTACTAAGCTCAACAAACCTTCGTAGAAAATAGAATACTCTTAATTATGAATAAATTAACTAAATTAGCAACATGAGATGGATATGAAATTAGAGGATTGTTAATTGAAACTGCAAACACAGCTGTATACAGCTTGGAGATGAATCACACCAGTAATGACACAGATGTTTATAAAATGTGATTATGTTCAGCAGGAGCATACTATTGAAACTCCCCAGCCTATTCTTATATTGTGTCATTGAAATGGTTTTTAAATCCATGAACACCAGGAATCAGAATCTCAGGGATGGCAAATTAGGCTCCCTGGATATGTGAATTAGTGTTGTCTGAATGTCAGCAATTTAATTCTTCAGCTTTCAAAGAATGTAGAAATGGAGCAAAAAACAAACATCTGTTAGTTATAGTCTCATTCAGAAAACAAAAAAAAAAATTAAAAATCTCTGGCAAGTTAGAGCCTATCTGAATATGAGCAAGACAGTGAAATACAGTATCTGTAAGCTGTGTGAATATACTGATCATGTAATTAATATAACACAAGAGCTCAAGAAATCTACTTTGTGTACAACTACGAATATGTCTTTTTGGGACTATCCCTCCAAAGTGCTAGAATGATCAGGAACAAATGATATCTCCTATCTAAAGATTTAAGAATCAATTAGCTTCCTAAAGACAGCAAATCAGACTTTTTTTAACTTTTTCTTCTTTCCTAGGTGTTCTTCAATAAATTGTACAATAAAGGTGTTGGGTGTTTTTCTGGGAGAAAAAGGCACAAATGTGGCTCCTGGGTCACCCGAGGATATATCTGAGCTGAGCAGGCTCAGCAGGGCTGCAGTCAGCCCAGCTGGGAGGGATGGCAGAGCAGACAAAACCAAACTGCCCATGGGGGCTTAAACTCCAGCATACCAGAGTAAAGTCTGCAGGGGCAGCTCTCATTTCACAGAGAGCACCCACAGCAGCACATAAATGTTATGTTAAACACTCTGTGATTTGTTTCCTGCAACAGTTCACCGACTAACTGAAGCAGATTTTACAACACCAATGGTAACCATGCTTTCGATGAACACTCTGAAGAATACAAGATCATAGTTTGTGTCCAGCACTGTAGTGTAGCTCACATCACAAAGACACTATTATCTGATTCAGGGGCCTTGGCCTCTATAAGGATAAATACTTATTAACACAAATGTACATGAAGGAGAGGTTGTTTCCCCAACCCCCTTTTCTAGGGAATGGGACAGACCTTTGAAGTATCTAACTATCAGAACTACATTCTATTAAAAGGAAAAAACTATCAGTGAAACTAAAACTACACCAACTCAGCACAATATCATTATAATTCAACTAAATTTTATAAATGTAGCACTGATCCATAAATGGATACTTACCTGAAAACACGTAAATTCATTCACAAGATGGTTAAATAATTTGAAAAAAATTACACAGAGTGTCATTGGCAAAGCTGAAATAATCAGCATGACCTGGCACTGTTAAACATCACAGGCTTGTCCCATCAGCTGTGGGAACTACCGAGCACAGTCTAACGATGTGGGGGCACAGTGCTGAGACAGAAAAGTGGTGATCACAAAATTGGATTTGCCTCTGTCTTTCTGAAACTTTATTTGATGGGAGCTGACCTCCTATTCACTGGTGAAGAAAAAAGGATTAAATCCTGACTTTTAAAAAGAGGAAGCTCGCTCGATTTCTGCAACAGACCATACAAGTCTGACAGTATTTCACAGATCATTCACAGCTGAATACAGTTATGGAGGCTTTATGAGAAAAATGTAACCCCTTTCTCATTAGAGGTAAACCTAGGCAGATTCAGGGATATATTGCAGGTAGCTATGACAACTGATGTGCAACCCAAATTCAGTTATCTTAGCTTTCTGGCTGGAAAAAGTACAGACAAAATCAACTCAGGATTTGAAATGTGATGTTTTGAGATAAGGAACTGTAATGTTTGGATATACAAAAAGCACAAAGCCATTTTATGGAAGACGCAATCTTCTATTTCTTCTGAATACCCCAAAAATCCCTACACTGAAACAGCACTCTATTGTCAGCTATGTGTCAGCTAATTAATTAGGACAGAACTGTTTGTTTTTACAGACAAAAGAATCATAAATGATGGTATTTTATAAAGGAAAGGACACAAAACACTTGAGGATGGTATGAGAAATCAGAGGAATAAAAGTGAAAACATCCAACAAAATGAACAGGCTACCTTCAGATGTAAACTTAGGATTATTTTTCTGGATTGATTAATTCTAATTAATTTTGGTTTAAAACAAACTGAACTGTGGTAGAGAAACAACTTTGAACACCTGAGAAAATGGAAGAGCAAAACTGAATCTTGAACTTCCATACTTGATGCTCCCCCCAAAAATGTCATACCCTAAAGAATTCATTTCCATAAACAAGAATTGGATGTTGATCTTTCCAGGTACAAAAGAAATAAAAAATGAATACTAATAAAACCTGAAATTGTAAGCTCTAGGTCAATAATTGTAATCTATACAATGTTTGTTCTGTAACCAAGGGGTAAATTTCTAAAGTTATTGCAGTATCAGTGTATTATAAACTAAAAACAAGCCCAAGAATTGAATAGCTTAGAAGTACCACAGGTGAGCATCTTGAAATAACACCTTCTGCCTGTGTTGTGCTGGGTAGATCCAAATCAGGAAGGACTTTATAGAAGATTTTGCACACACAACATATGAGAGGATTTGAGCCATTTTAATTATAAAGTGCCCTCCTCTACAGCAAACACACCATTACATCACTTCCATACTGCTCATAGTTTTCTATGCAAGGGCACAACATTCATCTTTACTCAAAACATGTTGAAAACTGCGCTGGCAACTTTAGAGAGCACCTTGTGAAAATATTTTTAAAAAGACACACATAATCTTCCATAAAGGTTGGTTTCAAATCTGTGTCACAACTTAATGCCACTGACATTTTTAGTACTTTAAACATTATTATTAACAGTACCTCTAAGACAGAAAAAAAAAATCCTACTTAGTCTCACTGAAGCAAAAAGATATAAAAAATATAGCACAAAATACTACCTAGCTTAAAGACTGCAAAAGCTTTCTGTAACCGGAAAGTAGATGGCCTGACATAAAACTATCTGCAGTGATATAACACATAATTGATATGTCAGAAAGACACCAAATGACTCAACAAAGAAATAAAAAAGGCTAACATTAACCTTCTGCACTGGAAGTGTGTGTATTATTTCTTTTCCTTGGGCTTTTAATCACTTCAAATGAAGTTTCTTGTAAAAAAAATCACATAGTTTCAGAAGAAGGGATTAGTGAAAATGGGAAGAAAGAGAAATATGTTTTGCCAGTTTTACATTCTCCCTCTAAAAACCTTTAACAATACTTTGGCACCGGTACTTGGAATCTAAGGGGTTTTATACTGCTTTCAAGCCAAGGGTATTCATTAAGGTTTCATTGAGTTACAAGCCTCTGAAAATCACATTAGAGAGCCTTTACTGGGCAGCTCTTAAATTCAGTGAATGCTCTATCTGCCACAAACATGTTCCACATTCAAAGCAAACTTTGAACATCTGCTCCAAGCACACTTCAAACTGGGCGGGCGCGAACGGGCAGAGCATGAGTGTGAGAGGATGAGTGTGAGAGGATGAGTGTGAGAGGATGAGTGTGAGAGGATGAGTGTGTGAGAGGATGAGTGTGAGAGGATGAGTGAGAGAGGATGAGTGAGAGAGGATGAGTGAGAGAGGATGAGTGTGAGAGGGTGTGTGAGAGAGGATGAGTGTGAGAGGATGAGTGTGAGAGGATGTGTGAGAGGATGAGTGTGGGAGGGTGAGTATGAGAGGGTGAATGAGAGAGGATGAGTGTGAGAGGATGTGAGAGAGGATGAGTGTGAGAGGGTGTGTGAGAGGATGAGTGAGAGAGGACAATGTGTCATAGGATGTGTGTCAGAGGACAATGTGTCAGAAGATGTGTCAGAGGATTTGTGTGAGAGGATGTGTGTGTGAGGGTGTGTGTGTTAGAGGGTGTGTGTCAAAGAATGTGTGTCAAAAGACGTGACAGAGGATGTGTGTCAGAGGACACGCGACAGAGGATGTGCATCATAGGACCTGTGCCAGAGGATGTGCGTCAGAGGACAGTGTGTCAGAAGATGTGTGACAGAGGATGTGTGTCAGAGGACATGTGTCAGCAGTGTGTGTCCCCTCCAGGGGATGGAGCAGAACCCCAGATTGCACAGATCCATCACAAAGATCCATGTGGTGCCTGCAGACGGCTGACCCTGCCTCCCGCCCTGCCCGGCCTACACCCTCCTGTCCTCTCCTATTGCTTTAGCAAAAACCAACCTGCAAATTATGAGCTCTGGCAGTTGATAACATTTTGGAAAGGAAAAGGACCTGTGGAGTGAAAGCTTGGACTGGAGATTGACTTATAATTGCAAGGTTCATTTTTGTTTTGTCCATGTTTGCTTTCACTAATGACTGCTGCTAACCTTGTGCCCTTCCCAGCTGTTCCCTCTCACACATTCTCACCTTAAACAACCCTAATTTTTCATAATGAGCAGCCTAAACATAGCTGATTGGAATCAGGTCACACACCTAAAAAGGTATTGAAAAAAAAATCAGGCCACATTCTCTCAATTTGTGCAAGAAAAAACCCAAAGCTATCTTGCAATTTTGGAATCCAAGGTAAAATCTTCTAACTCCTGTGGTTTACGCCTGTGTATAGGACTGAAACTCAGAGCTTTAATTCTTCAAATGTAACTTAAACACTCCTTGTCAAAGGCATTTCTACAGAAATTATTTGAAATGATGGTTTTGAGATGATCAGGTATTATAGATAATGAACACTAAAGAATACAGTTTCAGTGGTGGTTGGTTAATAAGATAAAGAGCTACAAACTGGATGATTTAGATAAAATTACTTAACTAAAACCCACCACAACTAGTGCATGTTGGTTTCCAGTGAATATATTCTCAACAGTATCATAACCTCTGTTTTCCTGAGTATCCTAAATATAGTCTGGTATGAGTCATATGGATGGGTGCTGCCAAACATAATCTATAACTTTTGACAGGTGGAAGCAAATTGTTCAAGTCTTCCTTTATAAGGAAATGAGACTTACATATTTCAACTAATATGCCCATTTTTTTCCTATCATTTATCCATCAAATAGATAAATGGAAGATCTTACAGAATATATTGTATATGCAAAGGTTGTACAAGAGAGTGCTAAATTCAAAATGCATGTATATTTTCTTACTTTTGATAAATTTTAGGTGATTTTTTTCACATATAAACAGCATAACTCAGCTTTTATAATCCCCTGTGCTCACAGAAATTTATGAGAAACAAAAAAATACATTGAAAGAAAGCTACAGATGCATATTGTAATGAGGATATAAAGTGGGGCAAATTGCTATTCTTCTGCATGGTTCTTCAAAACATCTTCATAGAGGACAAAATTTCAGAGTAAAGGAAGACAAAAGAGCATAACAAAACTCTCAAAATGAATGCACCTCCTTTACAAAAAGGATTAAAGCATTTGCAATTCCCAGAAAAGTGAAATTCATCACACACATCATAAATTTAGTAAGATTTTATTAAGGTTTTACTAGTTTTCCTGCTGTCACGTCTGTGGATGATAACCACTCCTGTTTATAGTTACACACTTCCTTTCACTGACTGCCCTAAAGATGTCACAACAAAGGTGTCCTCCTAATTTAGGAAGGAATATTTCCAATTTTTGACACAGATTTCATTAATAGAATTGAATCCCGATCCTGACAGCTGGCCTTCCTCCACTAACTTACAGAAATAAATAAATTGGATTTTTAAAGAATGAATTGCTGCAAAATGAATTCTATATGCATAATTTTGCAGACAAACATTGAGAAAATCTGAGACTCAATCTAACAGAAATGAAGAAAAATGCTTGGGTCTATGACTTCTGTAGCCAACTGGCATAGCCAATTAAACAAATAAGAGACCATTAAAGTGCTGTAACAATTGTGGTTTTGGCAGAAGTTCCTGTTCCCATGGAACATACAAACCAACATTTTAGCTAAGTAGTCTGATGGGAAAACTCAACTTCCAAAAAGGATCAAAATCTCCCTCTGCTGGGAAGATGAAGTCTGCAACTACAAAATAATTTCAAATTTCAAGGTTGAAAAGCCCCATTATTTTAGTAGTAACTGACCTACTATAATTCTAACTGAGCTAGAATTTTGGCTCCCTATATTTAAAAAGTTGTTTCCATTTTTTTTTCCAGCTACTAACAGATGACATATGTCAAAATCCAGTTTAAAAAGGAGGAAAAACCAATGAAAATTAAACAAATTAGTTATTAAAATTTATGAAATATCACAAAGGAAAGAGAAACTGCTAACAAAACAGAAAGGTAATAACATATAAATATAAAAATATAAAAAAATTGAATGGCCTTTTATATTGCCCATCCATTTAGACATGACATTCTCTGTCCATACAGAGGAAGAAACATCTTTCTTGCTACTGTTGCATCATCTAAATCTATCAACTTTAACCCCACTTTACAGTCACTGTTTAATAATAAATAATTCGACTTGCAATTTAAGATATAGAACAATATAAGGCCAATATTCTGTGTGAGTAGATGACTAGAGCTTTTGTGTGTGACGATACCATGCACTACCAATTGGATTACTGAACTGTAAAGGAAGAGAGAGGGTTTTCTTTTTCTGTAAGAAAAATGATATGAGAGAATGTCCTTCATCACTTTCAAATTTTAATTCCGTGGTTTAGACATGAAGTTTACTTCCTGGAACCATTACTACATACAATTTGAAAAAGTAAACTTGGTTCAATTCAACTTCAAGAGAACTGAAGAAGACATTTCTTTTACATAGGTATTTTTGTTGTTATTTCATTTTTTGGAGGGTGTTTTTCTTGGAGAAGGCATGAAAGAGAGAAGGTGAAGTAAAATTAAAAAAAAGCCCAAACCTAAAACTTGCTACAATAGGTCATTGCTGATTTTAGCTTATATTTAGCTACAACTTCCTTGCCTTAGTGACCAACCCCTGTAAAAAGCAATGTGTGAGCTGAGGACTGCTGCCCAGAATGCCTGTGATTCAGCTCTTCAGAGATTCACTGGCTAGCAAGACTTTGATGCACAGTGACAATTTTACACTGATTTCAGGGAGAAGGGATTTCCTTTTTGGCTTTTATATTCTTGATATTAGTACCTCTGGAAATACAGATGGTAAGATTCATTCATATTTCTCACCACAGACTGCAAGAATCAGCTAATATTTGCGAAGCACAGAGGAAGCTGGATTTTGAAATAATTCATTGCAGCAATACTTATTACACTAGTGTGCATTGTGCAGCCCAGTAAAGAGCCTGTCTTCAGCAGAATACAAATAAAATGATGATATGACTTTAGATAACTGCCTGCAGGGGTACTGAAAGCCTGCTGGCTCTTCACAGCTCCTGCAAGAAGAGTGCTCTTCAAGGGAACAGAATAATAGCTGTGGCTGGACCTTCTAACCAATGGCAGCATGCTCCTTGCACCACAACAAATCCCCACATCCTGCAGAATCTTTGCTACTGGTCCAAGATGGGCTGAGGAGTTAGGAATGATACTGAAATTAGGGCTTATGCTTCTTGACAATCATTGTATATATGGATATAAATAATAGAATTATAGAAAAGTTTAGACTGGAAAACACCTTGTGCTGATTTAGGTTTTTGATGTGCTCAGAGACAACCACTCACAAACTACCAGGCTTCAAAAGCAAAAGTACTAGAGTATAAATACCATAGCAAGATATCTTAATAGATACATTTTTGGATGAAACACAGTTCTTACTGTATTTTTCAGCTTATCAAAGGCACTATTCTAAATTAAAGTAAACAAAGTTTCATGTAAAAAAAAAAAAAATCTTTCTTGATAACCGAAGGCTATGTTCTCTGTGGGATACTTGTTAATTCTTTTACATGTCAGGAGCTTTGCCCTCTGACCAGCATTACACCAACCAGATCTCTGACTTAGTGAAAGTGAAATAACTCCCACCAATTTTAGGGGATTCCTGCCTCCCTAAATGTCAACTGGAAGTAAGCAAGGGTTTGCAAGACACGTTCTACCCCAGGATGAGCTCATTACATACACTGTTTGAAGCACACATGAGAGCTCCTTGTGAAATTCATAACAAGTAGCTCCTCAGAAAGATTTCACCTCCTTTAATGTTTCAGAAAAATAAAAAAAATAAACAGAATATTTTCCTCAAAACTATTCTATTAAAGTCAGGAAGCTACTCAAAGTCCACAGAAGATGACACAGTTTTCAGTGACTGAGCTGAGTGCATCAGCTTTCATTAATGAAATGCACTCCACACAACACTTCAAAACCAGGACTGGTTAAGTCTGTAAATGGTTGAGTGCTTTCTATACAGTTTTGTACCACCAATACTCCGGAGTATATTCACTAGAATTGAATACTAAACCAGGTAAATTAATGGCAAACATGCCTTGTTGCAAAAATATAAATGAAGTTCTGGGAAGATTTGGAAGGAATATTTGATTCTATACACTAACAGCACTAGTATCTGTGTAGAACCACTGTGCAATACTGCAAATGACTGACTATGGCTGGCCTTATGATTATAAAAGGAATATAATATTAAATCTCTCTAAGATTTGTCTTAAGATGATACATTTCCTCCTCTAATCTTATGTTAAGTCCCCAGTGTTAATAAAGAAATAAGTGAGACATGATTACCTCCTTTAGAAAATGTTTCAGATGTGATAAATTTTATGTCTTTATGCACTTTTCCTACACATAACCAAGGACGGATATATTTCTGGCAATCAATAACACAGAACTCTCTGTTTTATGATTTTCCTGAAGTGATATTTTCTAAGAAATGGGGTACATGGATAAGAAATATTTTCCCCATTAGGAATATGGGCAAGGGGGGAGAGAGAGATCACACCTTTGAGGAGGGAGAAGAAGAGAAGTAAGCTAAGAAAATAAACAAGGGGAGTACAGAAAAAAAAACCCAAAGAGAAATAAGGGAAGGAAGATGGGGAAAGATAGAGAAGAGGAGGGACACAGAAAGAATTGCTTTTTGAAAATAAGAATTAAGAAAAGCCTGAGAGAAAACACAATCAATGTAAAAGAAAGACACATAAAAATAAACTGAAATTTATAGAAAAACAGATGAAAAGACTAAAGTCGATATTTTAGGTAACATTAGCATAACAAAGGCAATTAATAAATAAATTTTAAAAACCACAAAACCACCAGAATGAAAAAGAAACATACTGACAACTGTAAAACAACAAACAAACAGGAACACACCCTAGAAGGAGAATGGTTTTGCATAAAACAAAATCAATTTTCATTTCTGCTTTTCCTATAACATGGCCAAAATTTCAGTTTTCTATAAAGGGTATAACATCTAAATGGAGTGCTGGTCATACACAAAAAAGTCTAGTCCTAAGATGAAAAAATACATAATATTCTAAAAAGTGCCATTGGGTGTGAGTGCCCTGCAGATCTTCCATGTAGAACAGTTGGTCCAAATAATTGTATATTCATTCCAGTTGATCTATTCTATTCCAGTCTATGCTATTTTATTCTCTTCTAAAAAAAATGAGCTCTGCCTCTCAATAAATTTTAAATTCTGCTCTCTTTTAAGCAGAAAAATTATATTATAGGAACAGATGTATCTTTCCTCTTTCCAAGGGTCACAACTTGGCCTTTACTGTATCATAACCTTTCAAAGTTACTTATGTCTTTTCCCCTCAGGATGTGTTTAAAAATTTACTGGAGGGCTTTCACCTTACTCTCTGTATCTTCCAGGTGACATTTAAGTAAATATGAAAAAAGACAGTAAAACATAATATTTCAATTAACTATCTGTTCTATCAGCAATAACATCTCACCCTGACATACTGTCTCCAAGTATCTTCAGAGAAGATGAAAAATTTATTTTCCAAATATCTGGATTTGATAAATCAAAGCAATAATTTGAAGTGAAAGGGAATTGTTCACAATATTTCCCGAGCTCTGTGGAAGATAATGTACTATCTTTGAAATGTGTGCAAAACATGTGGTTTGCCCTTTATATTTTTAAACCATCAACAATATCACGTTGGGCCTCTGTCTAATGCATTTATGAATGGTAACAATAAAACATTTTCTTGGGCTTTCTCATCTTTCATTCCTTCGGTGCTATCCCACAGGGAACAAAGCACAGAGAAATAGAAATATTTATTTAAATGCAGCATAAAGAAAAAAATAATGTGAAATATACCTGCAGCGCCTTCCACCTTGTGTTCAGGTCTTCCACACAGCTGAGATTGTACTGGGAGAGCTGGAGGTCGGGGGGAGTGAAGCGGTGAGCGAGCTCGTTGACGTGGTGCACCTTTTCCTTAAGGGGAACAAGTTCCGCCCGATAAACCTGTGTGAATAAAATATAAATACAAATTAATAAGAGCACTGACTTCAAAGACTATGGGCTCTGCTACCAGCTGATTAGTAATGTGAAGATATTACATGCCAAGCTGAAAGGAAAGAGCACATGGCCATGATTCCATGATTCAGTTACCTGTCTGTTTCTTTAACTTCATATGGACTTTTGGTCTCAAGTGTAAGGCCTGGCATTTCAGAAGGTGCTGTGAATTTGGAACTTTCACAGCCACTTCTGCCCAGTTTAGAAAAATTTCTAACCAGCACACCCACTGGGAGGTGCACTGTCTCCTGCTTCATCCTTTACTTGTGTTTAACATGTTCAGTCAGGATGGATGGGAGTGATGAGGAGTTTAACACAGGAAAACAGAGGAAGACAGGTGTTCACAAATATGACAAATGAAGAAATGATGAAACTTTTACAGACCCAAGGCCATGGTTTTACCATGGGTATTATGTGTGTTACAAACAAAAAGTTTAATAATGGGAAGTCCATTAAAAAAAAAAAAAGAGATAGAGAGAAAAAAAATTTAAAAATTGCTATGCATCCCAAACTGGCTTACAATACTCATATTTAAAAGAAAAAAACAAAAGAATGTTTATTTTAAGATAACCTTTAAAATGATGCATAAAAACACTTTAGCTAATAATTTCAGTAATGTATGTGAAAACCAGAATCTGCCAGGTACAAACTTCTTTTTAAAACCAACAAACTGATGAGGATGTCTCCATGATGTATCAGGGTGCATTCAGATAAATTCAGGGCACCATGACTTTATCAAAGAGAGGAATCTCTATGTAGATCTTTCACTGCTCCATATCTATTTTTTCTAAGGAGTCATTTATGAATTTTTAATGTGATAAAATATGTCAAAATGTAACAATGAGTCATTTCTAAGGGACAAATTCTGTCCTTCTCAGGATCATGTTTTATTGCTACATGATGTCTGCACACAAAGGCAGAATAATTTACTTGCTATATTAGTCTGCTCTATAGCTCTTTTCTCTCAGCATTTTTAATATAAACCACATGTGGTTTCCATCTCATTTTAGTTCATCAAATAACCTGAAATTATTGCCTAGTAATCTTTTCATCAACACATGATGCAAAATAAGGTGAAAAAAAGCCCATCCAATATCTCAGTGAACCCTAAGAGTAAATAATATGGAGACATTCATAGACATTAGAATGCCATGAAGAGCACTAAAGGTAAACATCACTGAAAAATTGTTCCTCAAACATCTTTTAAAATCAAACTTGACTTCCATCAATTATGTTAAATTACCCTGCAACATAAGGAGTTAGACTGACTTAAGTGGTACTCATACAGTGAATGACTCTAATGATCAATCTTTAAAATACACCATCAGAAGGGATGTGTATTTTGTAAAGGAAGTGCAGAGAAATATGCAAATGCCACGATGCGAGAGAAGATGCATACATCAAGTATATGACATAACAGTTGACTTCCCCATTTCACCAGTTTTATACCACTGGAGTAGAACTGACATTACTGGTGAGAACAGATTTATGGCTTAGTGCTGTGCAAGGTCTGAAATACAAAGAAAAGGAAGACAGCTCACGTTTGGTTTTACCCTAGAGAGTTATATATGTGCTTACCCTGAACTTTTTAGTTAGCAAGTGAGTTCAGAGAACAAACAACATGCTGTAAAAGTAGACATTTGTTGTTGTAAAGGCCTCAAAGGCTGAAGAAATATATACACCTCTATCTGAGCACTTCACGTACAAATGGTTGTTTTACCGCTTTTTTTTCTGTGATCTGCTATCATGGCCCAAGATGCCTGGTCATGACTCTGTGGCTTACATTTGGAATGATCAACTCAGTCCCTCCTGTGATACTGTGCTTCCAAGATGAGAGAACACCGCTAATCTAGTGTCACCAATGACCACTTTGCATAAAATACAGGTATACATATGTATGTATTCAGATATAACAGAAAATATATAATGAAGGTAATATATAATAAAAATTAAATACCCACACTATATATATATAAATAAATATATATATATATATATACATAAAATACAAAAAACACTGACAGAATAAATGCCAATCAATAGATGCAAAGAGCAGTTCCTAACTACAATGCACTTTAATGCAGTTCCTGTACTAAATCAAGTTAATTTTCTATTATTTGTATGGGATTAGGGTCAGCTTTCTCATTGAAAAACATCACTGCTTAGGCAAAGCCCACAGGACTTATCAGGCACTTGTTTTTAAACATATATTAAAGTATCTGGCTGATTTCAGAGCAATTATTTGCCTATGCATTTTGGACTTGAAAGTACTGGTCACACTTGAACACAGACATGAATTATTAGGTAAATCACACAGCCATTATACCTAAATTAAAATGAAATAGAAAATATTTCATAATGAGTCAGCACGCTTTTTGACTGTAAGTTATGTTACAGACCAAAAAGGCTATGGCACAAAAGCAACCCACTCTGAAAGCAATGAAATATACGGAAGTAAAGAAGAAAACTCATCTTCTGACTTCTCTTCAATCAATGTCCTAATTAATTTTTTTGTGCTTCAAGGATAATGATTGCTACAATGTGATAATAATATTCCAATGCACAAAATAGCACAGCTTTTGCCTTTAAATTCAATATTCTGTATTCTATTATTGCTAAGCCTGAATTTTCGCTAGTGTTATTATTAGCTGGGCAAATCCAAACATGATAAACAGCAAGAACAAAAAAAGGAATGCTAGTCAATGAACAGCTATCTAATTAATGCCAATAAGCTTACAATTAGAAATCTGTAGACAGACAAGAGAAAAATAACCAGAGAAAGATTTGGAATATGACTTTGAAGTATTAAGGAGGAAGCAACTGTAAACCTTCTTTAAGCAATAGTTTATCACAGACATCCAGTCCATCAGTCAGCCTACATGATTCTAGAGCTAAGCATCTGCAGAAGCAGAAATTTAGAATTTTTACTGGAAATGTGTTACAGAAATATTTATAGTTCTAATAATAATTTTGTATAATACAAGACTGGTTGATTTTTTTTCTATTTTTATTTCCTTCTGCATAAAGAGCACTAAACACATAACAGGTTTATATAGAACAAAATTAAAGAATTATATTGCCGGTAATTTAAAAACCAAAATACATGGTGAGTAGTAGTGTATTACTATCACAAGGAGATGTACCCATTAAATTGCTCAGAGTGCAAATGAGTTCACAGTATGAACAGCGATAGGACAAACAGCCCCAAATTATCTTCATTATAACTGTCCTTATGCAAGACAGAATTTCAATGGTTTGTGATACTGTAGGTGGTAGATTGGATTTTAAATGATCCATACAGTCTTGTTAGAAAATATTTCAAAATGCCTTGCAAAATGAGCAAGGACTGTAGAAGACACATACCACAGGCATTCTAACCAGACAAATACGAAAACTCTGGAGAGCACACAGTAGCCAAAATCAGTCAGATGAGGAGCTCATTTTGCCCAGTCCCTTGTCTGATATTAGCCAACACAATTCCTTAAGGAAGAAAGCAAGGGAAAGCATCAGCTTCCCTGTCCCTTGCACTCTTACAGCTCAGCAACTGGAGTCTCAGAGATTATGGAGCCAGAAGCTGTATTTTTATGTTAAACAGATCTTGATGGAAACTTTTCCAAAGAATTTCATACTTGATTTTTGGATTAAGATAGGGTTTTATGATCAAAAATATCCTATGGTAAATTTAACATTTTAGGTTAGAGTTTGGGGTTTTTTTTAAACCTGTTTCTGGAGACACACTTGTGTCCTAAACTTTAGCTCATAAGAGACATACATCAACCATTCCTAGTGGACTTTGTGCTGTGTCAGGATGTACAAGACCTACATCATATATTTTCCTTCTTTTCGCTTAAGATGCAAAGACGGAGATATATTTGATTAAATGTGGGTATCTATAAGGTATGTACATCTGAGTTGTCTTTATATTTACATGGTTCCTTTATATCTACAGCTAATCAAACCCATCTTCTTGAACATAATGTAAGGTTTTACTATAGGATGACAAGAATCACATTCTGAGTTGCAACAATGAAATGAGCAGATTTTAATTGATTATATAGGGAGCCTAGGCAGGTAACTCACATACAGACAGCTATCTGAAAAAAAAGGCAAAAAAAAAAAAAAAAAAAGACAAACCCCACTCCAAGACCACTCATTTTGTCCTTGGATACCTTTTACCTAGTCTGTTATAACTGTTAATAGACTGGGGATCCCTAACACTTCCTACTATATACATGCTATACATACAACAGGGACTTACACTGCGGCATCATGATATTTTCTGCTTTTCCAGTAATTTTGAGTATTTCCTCACATTTCATTTGGGTTTCTGAACAGTCCTGAGTATTGATGTGATGTTTTCAGAGACTTCTGTTATGATTCCAAGACCTCTTCCATGGTTGCTAAAGGAATGTTTGAAAGGCCTAAAGAGATCATTACTACACAGAAAGTTGGGATAGCTTTTTCTACATTTTGCTTGAGATTTATCAGCATTTGATTTCATCTGCCATCACTTTGCTGGCAGTCAGTACTGTGAAAGCTTTCCATAGCTGTTTGTAATCTATTCTCACTTTAAGTACTTTGAATAGGTTTGTATCATCAAGATGTGCCAGTGCATTAATAATTTTCCTTTCCAGTTCACTTATGTACATGCTGGACAGAGTAGACCTTCTGGAGCACATAATCTTCCTCTTAGGGAAAACTGATCCATGCTTTTTTTTTTCCATCTTTTACAGGAAATAACCAGATAATTGGCTATTTATCCACTAGAAGACCTTTCCAGTTGTCTCACTGGAACTTTGTTTCTTTGCTGGAAGACATCCTTAAAATCCCTGGGGAATGGAAAATGACCTATAGCCCCTTAAACATTATGCTCGTGTCTCCTTAAAGGCAGAGTTGGAGATGTAAGGCACACCTACTTTTACAAACCTGCTCTCTCTCCTGCAGAATATCCTTTCTCAGATTTCCTTGTCTGTAGGTCCACAGGCCTTACTACATACACTCTTTGAAATTTATCACCATGTGTGTCCCTCATCACTCCTCATTAAAACCCCCTGATTTTAAATAAGAAAATGCTGTTAATAGATACAGCTATTTTACACTTCCATTAGAACACTTGACCAAACAGCCATCTGGTTCTGATGATTTAATGATCTTAATCAAGACAATTTGTTCTTTGTATTTTTGCTTCAAATAGGTTTCTTTATTATTTTCTTTAGCCACCCCATCTTTCCAGGTGGTTCTGAATCCATTTGGATGGTATGGATTGGTTCTCAGGATGCACTGCCTCTCTGCTGCCTTCACACACTTTGTCCTTTTTGTTCCTTTTTGGCAGGCTTCCTCATTTGTGTGCACCTTTCTATCTGAAAACTGAACACTGCTGTAGTGGATTTTCTGGGTTATTTTTGTCCCTGCAGAGTTGCTGACCTTTAGTTCATAATGATACCTATTATGATAGCAATGTTTTGAACTTGCAGCACTCAGCACCAAGCCAAATCTTTTCCCTACTGGTTATTCTCTTGGATTTTCTTATGTATTTTCTATTTAGTGCTGGAACTGCAGTTCCAAAAGGATTTTAGGCTAGCACCTGTAATTACAGATCTGTTTCTAAGGTATTTAGAAGTAAATGCAGGATAAGCCTCCCAAAATTATTTGCAAGCAATTTTCTGCATATTTTTCATTAAATTTGTTTGAGCTTTGAGTATCCTATTCCAAGGCAGTAAAACCACTAGGTAGCCCTCACCTCTTTCCAGAGAATACCAACTCCAAATTTATGAAAACTTGATGCTTAGAGTTTTTTTTCAGATGTCTTTTCTTCCACATTTCATATGCCATGTGGCTGGTTTTATCCTATCTTTTATTTAAGGAAACCTAACACAGACTGATTTTGCTTGATTTTGCTTTGGAAGGCTGCCCAATGTTCAGAAGAGAGAAAAAAAAATCTATTTCTTTTTATTTTAAGATTCTCCAAAGGGGGAGGGTTTCTTTTCAATGCCATGAAAAGGTTTGCTTTTTCTTTTAGGATTCATAAATTGGTTCCTTAAAAACTGAAAGAAAATTCACTAATCATTCAAGTAGAAGAGTAAAAAAAGAAAACAAGCTTATTTCAATATGAGCATTATGTATTTTATGGTAATTGTACATACGTCTATCCTTATGCACACCTCAGTAGTACTGAGATTGAGTTTAGCTATTTTTGTCTTAAAAATTGTATTTAATAAACAGACAATATCTAATAATTATTTATTTGCAACTGGTATGCAATTGTTCAATAAGAAACTTAAAAGAAGCTATTAAGCTTTACAATAATGATTTAAAATAGTCAGTATTCCTATTGGCTCCTACTTCCCTGCAACATTTCTGGTGTGAAAAATAGCTAGGGGGCAGACCCATATTGAGTGTTATTCTGTCCTTTGTGTTCCTTAACAACCCTTGAACTTGTAAACAGGTTTAAAAAAATCTATGTGGGACCACGTATGGACAATTAGTCCAGCATTATTGTGTGATATTTTTCCCAGCTATATTTTCCTGAGTCACCCTGAACACACTAGTAAAAATCAAGACTCATTAGTATTTCCCATACTCATGGGCAGAGGGACCATGAATCTCACGGTGCATATACTGCAGTACCCTTCTCTTGTTGCAAACAGGAGTTAAAAGAGACTTTAAAGTTCATTTCACCAATGCATTAAATGATTTAAATGCTCAGTGTCAGCTTCTGGAAATGAGTCTCTATCTATTTGGTTATGGATGCAACTGGCACGATGCCTGTATAAGATGTTAAAGGCAATTTGGCATCATCTCTAGATTTTTATTTCTCAAATTTTATGGACTGGCAATTATAGCAACACCAGCCTTTGATTTGAACACTATGTTTATGCTTAGAGCACAACATTGGAAATTAAAATTGATCCTGAAGTTAGTTTCCCCCAGAGACAGTAAATGCAAGACCTCAGTAGATAGTATCCTCTTTCACAAATGTTCATTTTTACAAGCCTAAACATGAGGAATTTAAAACAGTTTTCTTAGCTTTTAATAAAGGAAGGAAAAAAATAAAATAATTTCAAAATCATCTCTATTTTTCCAGCAATGGCATTTACTATTTAGGCCATTCACATCTTTATGCAGAACTAAATATTGTAGCAACTATATTTAGGAAATAAATGTTTTGCACTTAATAAACTTTTTAAGACCATGCAAGCTTGGACACGTACAAAAACTGAAGGCAAGGACACAAATTTCTTACTGTTATTAGTGTTTAAATGCATAATGGTTTCTAAAAAATTTTGTATGTCTACTGAAAATCATTGCAAAGGCATGCACTAAAAAATGTTTTCATTCTCACCAAACTCTAAACTGTCATCAGAGATTACCTGAAGCTGGAAGGTAACTCTTGAGATCATCTATCTCAGCCTCTCTGCTCAGAGCAGGGCCAGTTACCCAGGACCATGTCCAGTCAGGTTTTAAACATCTCCAGTGATCAAGACTCCACCACTTCTCTGGGCAACCTGAGCCAGTTTGAACAGCCACAGGTGTCTCTCCTCATATTCAGGTGGAATTTGATGGGTTTTAATTTGTGCCCATTGTCTCTTGTCAGTGGACAGTACTAAGAAGGGTCCAGCTTTGTTTTCATTCCTTCTCATCAGGAATTTATACACACTGATAAAATACTGAGCTGCCTTGAGTCTCAAGGCTGAGCTGTCCCAGTGCTCTCAGCCTCTCCTCACAGGAAAGCGCTTCAGTCCTGTGACCTATTTGTGGTCCTGCAATGAACCTGTTCCAGTGAAATCCATACCTTTCTCATACCTTGGAGCCCAAAACTAGACTCAGCCCTCCAGGTGGACCAAGGCTGAGCAGAGGGGAAGGACCACCTCCCTCAACCTGATGGCAACGTTCTGCCTAATGCACCCCAGGGTGCTGTCAGCCTTCTTTGCCACGAGGGTCTGGGTAAGAGACTTAAAGATCACAATTTGGTCAAATGCTTTTAAGATCACTGAAGGACTTTGCCACTGTAGCAAAGAAAGCAAAGAAGCAGCTTGTCATCTGTGACCACCAAAGCCCATCCTGTCCCAAATATGCCTTCTGGATTCTGAAATTTGGACTGTGAGTTAACCCACCTGACAGAAACTTGAGATGCGATAAAGGTGGTACTAATGTCCAATCATCTCAGGTCTAAGGAAAGGTAAGTAAAGCTGGGAAGAAGGGTGTTTCACTGCAAGGAGTCTGTGGGAAGGCCAGCTCAGCAGCTGTGCTGGTAGCTGGCTGTGGCTGGGTCTGGTGGGGGAGAGCCATAGCCTGCTGATTGAAAACAGGAGGCCACTGACTCAAACGAAGAGAAAGAGCAAAATGGGACTAATTAGCACTGGAAGTCAGGGAATCATTTAACCAACTGAATGAGAGAACTATGTAGCCAATGAGCATTGATTACTTTTTCTTTTGCTAAAGTGTATAAATGGTAAGAAGTTTTAAGCAACCTTGGAACCCCCATCACTGAGAAGCCCAGGGTGAAGAGGATCAGTGGGATACTGCTGGATCCATGGGTGGTGACTATTATTCCACCTGATCTCTTTCCCTCTCTCACTGTCTTTCTCTCCCCCTGCCCTTCCCCCCTCAATCTTTTTCTTTCTATCTCTCTACCTCACATTTTACTTTTAAATAAAATCCATACTATTGACTTCAGCATATGGTCCTGTTTGCACCTTAATTCAGGCAGAGGCATCTCCGTTGTAATTATAATAACTCAATTTTAAAACTGTGTTCCTGTCAGCTGTTTGTCAAGCAGTACTCTTCTCTTCAGAGTTGCTTTCTGGCCAATTGGTCTTGAGTGTGTATGGTTACCTGGGGTCCTTCCTCCCAGGACAGAGGACTTGGCATTTCTCCTTGTTGAACTTCACAACATCCCCTCAATGCAAATTCTCCATGCTGTCAGGGTCTGTATGAATGGCAGCACAACCATCTGCTGTAATGGCTGTTCCTCCCACTTTTGTATCAAGTGGGTAATTACTGAAGGTGAGCTCTGTCCCAGGGACCATTTCATTAATGCAAATATTAAATGATATTGATTCAGGATCAACCACTGTGATACCTCACATATGACTTGCCTCCAATGCAACTTTCTAGTCCTTCATATGCCTGGAGATGGTTTAAAGGATTAACTATTGCATCACATTCCCAGAGATTTGGGTGAGGCTCAGTAACCTGTAAGTCCCTGAGTCCTTTGTCCTGTCCTACTTGAAGGTGAGAGTGACCACTTGCTCTCTTCCAGGATGCAAAAACTTTTCCCAGTTGCTGTGACTCTTGAAGAGAATTGATAATGGCCTTTCAATAACATCTGCCAACTCATTCTGCACATCCCATTAGGACTTAGGTATGACCAGAATTGGGAGCATGATCCACACCCTTACATGTTCCATCATGGGTATTTCTCACACTTAGTCTGAAGCAGACTTCAGGAAAAGGCCAACTGTGCCTACAGAGAAAGTCTGTTTCCCTGCTCTGTGAGCAGCACTTACACAAGGCTGTGGCCTCATGCCAGCCTGATATTTTCATGAAGAATTCCCTCAAATAGAAGAGTCTCCTGCTAGCACCGGCTTATGTTAAACCTCAATTCTCACAACCAGTGAAAGACACAGAAAAGAACATCTGGCACTGTGAGGAGAATATGAGATGACTTAGGGAGAAAAGTTCTCCTGTGTCAGATGAATTTCTGCTGTGGGAAGGTTTTACAGAAGCAGCAGCTGCAGCTAAATCAGAGCAGGATCCATGTGCACAGTAAGGTGAATGGTTGCCCTACATCTGCCACAGCAGGTTCCCAGCACTGAGGATTCCCCCCCTCAGCTCACTTGGTGTCCCTGTGGAGAAGTATTCATGGGCCAGAGCACTTCTCATTTTATATCCAAAACCACACAACGCTGAACTGTCCCAGGACAGTTTAACAGTGTCCATCTTTTTCCTACAAAATGATTTGTTTCTTCTTTGAGGGGTTTGGTGTAGTCTGATTCGAATTTCATTGAAACCTGGGTTTGTCAGCCTCCAGCTCAATATGCTACACTTAGCTTGCTTTTAAACTCACCCTGTATTTTTATTTGATTGTAGTGCTCCTGGGGACAGGCGGTGTTGAGACAAAATGGATTTCAGCTGATTTAATTTTCCATCCTATATATTTTTATAAACTCAGAAATGACCAAGCAAGAGTGCACTACAGTAGAATATAAATCCTCTTCTGGGATAAAAATAGTTCAAACAAAAAACATCAAGGGAGGAAGAAAATCAAATTCCCTTTAAGTTCACTCCCATTTTGAATTCTGTATTTCTAAATCAGTAAAACATTACATTTTTCAAAAGTTATTTCCTGCGATTTGGAAGACTAACTCAGTATTTCTTTAAAAATAAGGTTATTAAAATTTGAATAGATTAAATGAAAAATGAGCTAATGCCAGGTATTAATTTTCTTCTTTTCTGAACTCTCGAGGGAAAAAGCTATAATTTGTAGCAATATTATATCTAGTAGAAAATATTTATTTATTAGGATGTCTAATTTAATGAACAGAAGCATACTAATAAATAGATGCACTTATCCTGAAACACAGATCACTAGATTACTATAATTTTTGATCTATTTATTTATTTATTTTAAATCAACAGCTGAGATACAGTTTTATGATTCCTGAACAAATACAAGCTCTGCTACTGCCCTGTCATTTATTCTGAAATTGTGTTCTCCTCCATGGACGGGGAAAAGTAAATAAGCAAATTTAGATTGTAATTCACTCTACAAGAACAACTCTAACCATGTCATGGCAGAGCCCATGACTGCTGAAGTGTTATAAACAGCTCCACACCAATTTTTCCATATAATCAAAGTCAATTACTCAGTTACTTTGCAACCAAGAAGAGATGAAGTACCTCAGAACTGTAAATAACTAGAAGGATTTCAAAGTGTGATCTGAAAGTCTAACAATGACTACCCCAAGGTCACAAGAAACATAAAAGAAGTTTTGCAAGGGAAAATTTCCCTTTAGTATGGTTTCAATCAGCACTATTAAAGCTACAAGTACTTGCAAAGTATATATGCTTAGGTTGTAGACTCAGTGAAATTGTTTTTAAATCATTAATAACACAGTACCTATTGCTATTAGTTAATTTGTACACGTGTGTTAGATATCCAAACAGAAAAGGTTGAGTAACAACCCGTGTTCACCTACCAAAAGCTCTTTCAGGTTATAGCAACTCCTTGTGCTCAGAAAATAATTTCTACAAAGCAAATCTCTATTGTGCTGTTAAGCAGCATGGTATTTTAAAGGCAAATGCACTATTTCACTGACTCTCCCAGTTTGGGCCAGGACAGAATTGGTTTTCTCACTGTGGTCATGAGAGAGAGCAGGGAAAAGCTGGGCAGAGGTTGTGCTGGGAGTCGTGCACAGGATGGAGCAGCTGGCCTCATGGGTGAGCCAGGTTGTATTCCATACTCCATACCTTCATGTCATTGCTGAGGGCTGGAAATAGGGATCCTCACCTCTGGAAGAAACCTGAGGTGTTGGTTGGAGTGGGGGCAAAAGGGCACCATTGAGGGTCTGAGGCCATTTTTGCCTTTTATCTCAGCGGCCATGCATGGCCTTGGCCAGTGAATATCCTTTTCTGTATGCAAATCACACAGTCTTTTGTATACTTTTGCTATTTATGTTGCTGTTCCTATTAGTTTTTCTTATTTCATTGCTGCTTTTCAAGTAAATTCGCCTTAATTCAGAATCTGTGTTTTTGTCTCCCTCTTATGGAGAGGAGGGTGAGGGGGAAGGGAACGCTTTCAGTGGGGTTTATTCTCCAACTGGGTTTTAAAACCTGCACACTGACAAAAAAAGGGAAAGCAGTTTAAACCAGAAAGATTGCAACACCTCTATCATAACATAACAAAACACCTCAAGCTTCCAGATAGCAGCAGGCAGATGCTGTAGCTCAGGAGGAAAAATATGGATACAAAATATGAATACAAAAGCTTAGCTTAGAGATTACTAAAACACAGATTATTTTCTGACACTTGACCAACATGAAACAATTCAGACAACAAGCTTCAGGAATTCATCATTTTTTCTTACAAAAAGCTAATGTAGATCTTAAAAGAAATCATTGCTTTCTTCTCTCATGCCTGTAAGTTTACCCTGTAGGTATTTCATAATGTTTAGCCTCATAAAATTGATAATTGCTACCTCTAGTAAGGGGGATAAAGTTTTTCATAGAGCTTAAGGCCAAAAGAAGTGATTACAGTCCAGTCAGTCTCTAATATCCAGAAGAATGCAGATCAGATGGACTGTCCAATGGCTTTGTTGAAAGCTCTGTGGTCCAACTCTTGAATTAAGATTGAAATTCCCATCTCCACCTGTTCATCACCACTGTATGATGTGTGTGGAGTGGGCATGGGTGAAACACCAGGTCAACAAAGAATCACAGAATGGCTTGGGTCAGAAGGGTCCTTTAAGATCATCTATTTCCAACCCTTCTGCCATGGACTGGGAGCCTTTCACTAGACCAGGTTGCTCAGAGCTTCATCCAGCCTGGCCTTGAACACTTCCAGGGATGGGGCATCCTCAGTTTATCCAAGCAAACTGTACCAGTGTCTCACCACCTTCATAGTGAAGAATTTCTTTGTAATACCTAATCTAAACCTACTCTCTTTAAGTTTGAAGCCATTATCCCTTGGCCCATCACTACAATCTCTTGTAAATAGTCTCTCCTCATCTTTCCATCTTTACTGGAAGGTCACAATTAGGTTACCCTGAAGCCTTCTCTTTTCCTGCACAATCCCAAGTCTCTCAGCCTTTCCTCTGTGCTAAGGGCGGTGTTGGGAGGGATGCTCTATCCCTTTATTCATCTTGGCAGTCTCTGGATTCCCTCCAATAGCCCCATGTCCTTCATGTGCTGGGAGCCCAGAGCTGGGTGCAGCCCTGCAGGTGGGGTCTGACCAGAGCAGAGCAGAGCAGAGCAGAGGGCCAGAATCCCCTCCCTCCCCTGCTGCCTGCAGGGCTTTTGCCGCAGCCCAGGATATGTTTGGCTTTCTGGGCTGTGAGGGCCCATGGCCAGCTCATGTCCAGCCTCTCACCCACCAACAACCCCAAGTCCTTCTCAGCAGGGCTGTTCTCAATGTGCTCATCCCCCAGCCTGGATGGATATCAGAGCTTGCCCTGATCCAGGTGCAGCACCTTGAACTCATTAAGCCACACGAGATTCCCATGGCCCTACTCAAGGTGTAAATTCCTAGATTTCTTATGTCTAATAAGAACATCTTTCAACAATTACAGAGAAGGAATCCAGTTCTAAGAGTAGATTTTAGCAATTGCAAGTGACAGTGACTTTTTAAGCTAATGTAGGAAGAAAGAGTATTAAAATGAAATGTTGAAAAGGAGACAGTTAAATAAAACTTAAAAAATTAAACACACATCTCGAGTTTCTAAAACAGCACCAGACACGGGCTGGGCAACTGCCATGAGCAGGGGCCACCTTTCCAGGCATTCAGGCTGAAATCCTTCTGGGTGCCTGCCCTGACATGTGTTTAGGGGGAGAAGGCTGTGGCTCTGGGGAATAGGCAACAGTGGCTTCTGCTGTGACTGATGAAAACTGTCGTTCTTAATCCCATGAACAACTGGACCTAACTAAAATAAAACAATTTTCAGGTAAAATTTAAAGAGAATAAGACTAATTTGAGTGGCATTGCTGTCTGGACAAATTAGTTTTACTGATTCAATTGTCCTATTTGTAAACTGAAGATAATACTTCTATTGCAGTCTCAGAAAGAAGATGAGAAAATTAACTCATACTATCTGGAACATGAGAAGCACTATAAAAGTGCTAAGTAGCAATTATAAAGTTTTATTATGGGTTAATCTTTGCCAAAAAAAATGAGGCCTTAAATTTATAAAGATGAAAATGAGAAATGTGTAACTCTCTGGTTCCCTGATAAACATTCCAGGCAATCTAATATTCATTGCACTCCCTACATCAAACAGTCCCTAGACAATTACTGGGTACCAGCACAGGAGCTTGATAAATTGATTTTACTTTGCTCATTGATTTTTCCATGTCATAGAAGCAATATCATTAGAGAATCTACACACTTGATTGTTCCCAAGAATTTATTTTGTCAATGTTTTAAGAAAAGATTTCATTAGAAACACAGTACTGACAGATTTTTTCATGGAAAAAATTGCCCCATCACAGAAAAAAACAACATTAAAATTAATTTCTGGTACTCTTCTCTTTTCCCTCCTCTCCTGTCTCAGTGAATGTCCATGTGTCTGCTTATATAATAATTTCTGGTATGTCCATTTTCCTTGCATAGGAGATTTCAGTAGCTGACTATATATAGGAGATCAGAGTTATGATATAAATACTCCTTAGATATAATTTTGCTCCCTTTAGCCACACAGCTCCCTGTGCCACACTCACTTAGGAAAGCCTGACTAAAATGGTCCCATAGTAAGAAATGTGTTGCTTGCATTGAACTTTTTTTCCCTCTTGGCTAAATATTTACATTTCCAGGTCATAAGAAAAAGAAGGCTTTTGAACAGAACCAAAACAGTTCAAGAGCATCTTTGATTTAATATCATGTCTTGGAATGTTAATACTTCACCATCAGACTAATATCTACGCATGCTGCATTTATATGGCAAACTTGAAACAAAAAGCAATGCTAAATGTCAGAGTCCCTGCTATAACCGTGCCACTTAGGTACTTAAAAATTAACGTTTAATTCTCCTTCTAAAAGCTCAAGTCTCATTCTTCCCTCTGATAAACTGATAAAGAGAAATATCTTAAAAATGTTCTGGTCTGACCTCAGTTCTGAACTTCAGAGGCATAAAACGGCAGACAAGTCTTTATACACGTATTAGTCAGGTCTCTCAGCAGGGTATCAGAAACCAGAGATTGCCAATACTTAAAAAGTCAAAATCTGCCCGCAGATATGCATGCTGAACTCCCACTGAAATCAGCAGGGTGAATTCACACAAGGAAAAATTTGGCTCTAAATGAAATATGTTGGTCTAATAATAGGATCATCTACCAAACTGGGTTGGAGGTAGGAAAGATTTCTACCTTGACTGGTCAGCCTTTTTAGAGCTCAAGAATTTTCCTGCACTAGTTGTCAGGGAAAAGCTACCAGTATTTTTTAGCCCAAACATACTTAATAAAATAGTTAATATGCTCTATTAATAATGGTGTTAATACAGTTAACAGAAATCTGATAGAAATTGGGTTAAATCGGTACAGTTCTTTTCCATGCACTTGTTCTTTGTAAAGTGGTCTACAAGTAGCTGTTCCTAGCTGTGATTCCTCAGAAAGTTAATTAAATAATACTCATTTTTGTTTCTTCTTTGTTAGCAGAGCAACGCTGCTTTTTCTGTATCACAATTATGCTACTGTTTCCCAATAAGTAATATGGTGAAGAGCAGTTGTAATTTTAAAAGACAAGGATTTCATTTCTCTGTCTGCTCATCATCATTCTTATTATTCCTATATAAAACAAGATTTTGCATTCTTCCTTAAAACAAGTAGCTTGATATAGACAAAATCCTGTGTAATCTGGTCTCTGTAAAAACTATAGATACAGTGGTAGCATCTAAACCTGAGATAAGAAATATATAACTTATTGCAAAAGAAGTCAGCAGAGGGAATGGTTGTTTGCTTCAGGTATTTAAAATGGATTTAGTTTTAGGCTATTGCCATAAAGAACTGTCCAATCTTATCTGACTGATTACATAGAAAGAACATAAGGCAGATTATTCTATTACATTAAATTTGAATCAGTAAAACTACCTGATTATTATATACTAAACAACCACTTTTGAACATATTTCTTTTTGTGTAAAGAAACAAACTGATTCATAAGCTGTTTAAATGAGATTGAGAGACCACAGGACATAACTCAGTAACTTCATCTCCTACAAGATAAGAAACATACCAGAGCTAAAATCTGGCACAACTACATGACAAAACAGTTCATGGTTTTAAACTCAGTTTTGTATTTAAGAAAAACCTTAGCAAATTAAACTTGCCCTCAACAGTGACAACCAAACAACCCTACTAAATTCTCTCTTGTATAAAAATGCATTTTAAAAAAAGGGAAAAACAACATACCAGGCTATCACCAATTCAGTAATGTGGTTAGCTGAAGTGACTTTGGTGCATAAAAGCATCTTAAAAGTTGACCCATTAACAAATTGAACAGACTTCAACTATTTATTTCATTATAGCAAACTCCACAAATATTTAAATTCACAGGAATATTATATATCACAAGGACATCTGTAGGATGTCAAAGTGTTCCAGTGAACTTCAGTATGGTTTTGGTTAATTTTAAAATAGATTTTATTATGTTCTTATGTTCTCTAATTTTTAGTTTATGTTAGCAGTAAAACAGATGATGATGATGAAGAGTTGATATTTTGTAAATTCTGGTTTAATTGACCATATTTATTTTTAAAACCTAAAGGTCCTCTAGTATGCCATGAGATAATCTCCTCTTTTTATAGCATCTTAGAACAATCTCTAAATTACAAATATTTTATTAATGCAAAACCTGTTTAGAAAGATAATTTCTAATTTTCTTAGGAACTGATTTTTGCGTTTTGGAAAGCTGGAAAATTCATTAGTAGGAAATGGCTATTCTGTATATAATAGTTTTCAAATTCCCAGAGTCCAACACAGACCTTATTCGGAGACTCACTTAAGGAAATAGAACATCTTAACCCAGATTGATTATAGCTCTTGCTGGTAGCAGCTAGCTTCAAATTAAACTGAAAAATGTATATGCATTTTGAAGCAGTTTAAGAACATATCATAAATAACTATTGTATGATTCTTTCACAGAATGATTTGTATGAAATTGTAAGCTTGAGAGCCATTTGTAACTGTAATTACTTTAGTTATAGTATGAAGAAAACATTAACACTTCCATCTCCTACACTGCAGGCAAAGAGTTTCCTATTGAATCATGAACCAATGGATGCTGTCATCTTCTAATTGTACAAACAGTTTGAAAACAACTAATCAAATCATAATTCATAGTTTTAAAGCTCTGGTTAAAAAACACTTTAACATTTTTGTGGTTTTTAAAACTAAGAATAGTGAGAAGTGTAGATATTGTAGAAAGTTTATCAGTAAAGAAAAAGAATGAAAAAATATCTCAGAAGCTGCTATATGGGTAATGCCATTTTACATTACAGACTGGACAGCAAGAGCTCTGCTAACTTAATTTGGTGCATAGCATAATTTTATGTTAGCAAAAATTAACAAAAGAATAGGCATCACATTGCAATGTCACCTCTATTTGGCTTAACAATGATATGGCACTGCTTTTGATATCAAGCTGCTTGGAAATTCTGGTTATCAATACGTCTTCCAGGTAATTATTTCCTGCATAGATTCTATTGATCTATTTAAAACTGATCTCCAGTACTCCAGTACTGATCTCCATTGGTAGGAGGGGATGAATGGGGACTAATGGCTTGCTTCTAGGTGTCATTCATTAATTTCCCTCTATGTGACCTCTAATAGCTCCATATAAAAATCTTTTTTTTTTTTTTTTTTGGAAAGAATGGAAAATTATCAACTACCCAAGCATTTAAAATAATTTTGGTATGAAAACATAAATTAAAAATTTAACAACTCTGCTGTCAGAATCTCCATATTAGGCAACTGTCAGCAGGGTTCCTTCATAACACCATTGTATATATACTACTGCAGTAGCTGAAGAGTATCGAAGTGGACTACAGAAAATTATATAATACTTTAAATATGATGATGATGATGATGATAATGATTATGATGACGATGAACTAACAACCCTCATTCAGTGTCCTAAAATTGAGGTTGCTGATTTAGTATTAAAATGCTTGTAATAATATGGAATTTCAATCTTTGCAAATCCATTTACTTTCTTTCTATGGCTGGATATTAACACAACTGAAACTCAGCTAATTATTTCAATTGGTTGTCTTATTTTTGTCTCATTTTGTTTCATCATAGGAAAGATAGGACAAAAAGATTGTCCCCAGTTCCTGCACACAGTGAGTCATTTTGGAGTAGATGATGAGCAGATCAGTGATCAGTTCATTTCTGATTTATGAATAACTGCAAGCTCTATTTGTTTACAAATAAATAAATTTCAGGCTGACATTTTCCAGTGAACATTTGTCAGTGACATACAATTGACTTCAACTGTCAATTAAGCTGAAGAAACTCTGAAATAAACAGCATGTAATTCAACAAGAAATTGTATTAAAATTGTAAATAGGCTTTGAAAAAAGAATTTAAAAGGATACTTGCAGGCTTTATGAATATCCTTGTTACATTAAATACATAAAGTCCACAATCTATACACAAAGTCCATGTAACTGCTTTACTCATAACTATAAAAGTGAATCTGCAAGAACAACCAGCAGTTTTTAAGCAGCAAGACTAAGACTTCCATGAAAATTCCTTGCAGAAAAATACAGGACTTATGTCCCCAAATTCTGTTCTGCTTTTCACAGTTATCAATCATTATACTGAGTCAAGGTGCCCTCTTTTTGTGACAGTGAGGGAGAGCTAATTATCCTGTAGCAGACTGGAGTTAATTGAAAAAAGTCTACCTGATTCTACATGAATAGCCCTTTATTTGGAAGGTGTCCTAGAGATATTCACTTCTATTTTGAACTAAAGAAACCACAGACACTACTGCCCACTCTTCATTATTTTTGTTGTTGAGTTTTTTCTTTGTTTTGAGTTTGGTTTTGTTTGGTTGTTTTGTTTTATTTCACAGAGGATGCAAAAAAAAAATAAATATGTAGCTATACTCATGGAGTGTAGAGGCTCTGCTGTTCCCTTACAGTGCTATGTATGACAGAAAAGTGAAGCAGTTATATTGCTGCTCGTGGTATGTTAAAATATCACTGGCAGAAAAAAGTGCTTTGCATTGTGCTCTCCTGAGTATGTTCAGAGTAGCCGAGCTATCTTTAGCTAAAAATAAACCACACCATTAAAATTGGCTTCTCAGCCACAAAACTCTGTGCACAACATCTCAAAACAATGGCTTTTAATTTAAGAAACCTAATTTTCCAGAGTAGAAAAGTATAAACACCTGAAACTTCCTATTGGTACTAATTTCTGTTAGTATTTCTCTGCAGATGTCTGCAGAGAGACAACAAAACAGTGAGGAGGTATCAGCATGTAATGATTGCTGCATGCTGCTAGCATAATCATTATCAGTTTTGCATGGCAAAGGAGAATCTTTGGGGAAGAAAGAGAGAGAAATTGGTTCTACCATCAATTCCTAGAATGGGTCTTTGAATATGATACCAAGTGGATGAGGTAGGCATGACTGCACATCAGCTACACAGCAGCAAAAGCTTAATATAAAATCTGAGTGGTGGTCTCATGAGACCCTAAGTGTTCCAGGCATGCTGATGAAAATAACATTTTGTTAGTGATTGCAAGGAGAAAGCATCATTGAATTTGCTGCAGAGGGGAGTAGAAGTCATAGGCCATGTCTAATATATGACCTGAGCTACAATCAAACTGATCAGGCAATGGATATTATGGGACTAATGATAGATTCATTTGGACTTGAAATGAATTTTAGACAGTTAAATGATGGTTTCTGGACAGAAAGATATGCTTGGAAGGGAGACAGAAAGAATGTATGTTATTAAGAAAGTAAGCTACATTTCAACCTGCAGATAAGACCACTCATATGAGAGAAGAAAAAAGGGAGAATAACAGATGACAGCAGAGAAGTCTGAAGAATAGTTTTGTTCTAGATACCCTCTAGTCTAGGTTGCATCCTTTAGAGCAGATGGTGAAACTATCTCTTGTTCTCACAGTCAGAGAAGAACACCAATTTTTACATTAATGTAGATGAAGAATGTGTAATAATAATATTACAACATTAATACTGATGCAATAAGGATCCACTATTTAGTATGAGTTCAAAGTTATACCATGACCTTAGCAGCTCCAGCAACTATAACCAAAGAGGACAGTGACAAATGGCAGGAAGCTATTCATCAGGTTAGGTTTGGGAAAGATATTTTGATCCAAATTAAGAGAAGGATTTGTAAGAAGTGCAATTGCATATGACCAATGTTTTCAAGACCTGCTCAGAGGATGCTTGGGTTTCTTTAGATGTATAGAGAGAAATTAGGTACTTTGCCTTATACTGTAATGTCAGTCATGATACTCATCATAAAAACCAGAGCAAAGATGAGACACAGATAATGTATCAATTGGATAATGTTTGGCTGATAATATAGTTTATAAAGAAAAATCCTTAAATTTTACTAACAACTTTTAACTGAAAGCTATGTAACTTCAACAAATTTAGCTTTTAACTGAAATATTTGAAAAGGAAAAGTATTTAAATCTTAAGTGAATCAAATATTAAGTCATTAATTATGTTATCTAGAATGTATTCATTTATTTTGTAAACCATAACAGGACTCAGAACTGTAATTATGGAGTCAACACTCCTGCTCATAGCTTTAGAATTAAGCGATTTGCTTTGTTTTCCAGTAATATCAGAGATTCAGTGCTTCTGTTCAGGATATCTTCTTCAAAATTAAAAAAACAAAACTAAAACATTGTTGTAATAGCATTTTCTGAGAATTCATAAATAGATTTCTTCTGTTCATTTATGAATTTAAATGAAGATAAATTTTGCAGCTAGCTGTTCATCAGCTACTGTTTCATTTGTTCTTGTACAGCATCTGCACAGGACACTCATTAAACTTTCTGTGTGATTAAAACTCGAAGACTTTCATTTTAATAAACTACATTAGATTTTTAGAGGAATATTTTTCTTGCCATTAGTCATTCTACTTCCTCTTTCTTAGATCCTAATGTTCATCTTGAGAAAATAACAGTTAGCTCAGGTCTCTTTCAAAATGACTGATGATTCCCATTTATGTGACTGGAACAGAGGCACTTTGTTCTTATCAAAATGGCAGCTGCCTCTATTGTGCTCTGGCTGAAGGAATCCTGTATTATTTATCAAGTCTGTCCATGGCAGTCATGCTGAAAGAGGACAAGTCTGCCCAAGTTTCTCGATAAGCACTGATTTTATGAAACAACCCTTAAAAGCTGATAAGCATTAAGTTATAGAAAATAATGACAATTTTTCCAGGACTGCTGCTTTTTTTTAAGACTATCTTTAGTTATGAAGCCTATTTATCAAAAAAGACAGAATCAAATACCACCATCATGAAAAACCATATATTTTAAATTGTATAAATTTTACTCTACAATTATATAGAAACAACTTTGTATTCATCATGCTAAAGAAAATATAAAATAGCAAAAAATTAATTCAATAAACTTTTATCATATATTCTCCTACCTATTTTATTTTGCTTTCTTTAACTGCCAATTTTGCACCTCCTGAGTTGACAGTGAGTGTGCTGCGGATTTTTACACATTTCTATAGTGCTTTCACCCAAGTCACCAATATACATTCTCAATGAGGACCCCATTGCATTTTAACTTCTGAAATCATAAAACTATTTATATGCACTTTTTAATATAAATCGCTATGGAACAAAGATATCAAGACATCAGCTCTAAAAGATAATGGCATGTATGGAGATTCATGCAATTAATTATTTTATGCTTGGAAATACTTCTGTATGTCAGATACCTTGACTTTTTCCAAGTGATCCTGCAGAGAGTCGATGAGCAGATCCCCCACACCTTGACTTTTTCCAAGTGATCCTGCAGAGAGTCGATGAGCAGATCCCCCACTGGCTGCCAGGACCCCTTGAATGCCTCAGCCTGACGCAGCTTCAGGTCCAGCTCATCCATGGCCTCCTGAAGGCCCTGCAGTCTCTCAAGAGCATCGTCAATCTTCTTCTGCCAATCAGCAGACTGTAGGTTCAGCTTGTCCCACTCAGTTCTGACCTCATCTGATTGCCTTTGCAGAAGTTTGGTGACATTGTGGGCTCTCTCCTCAGGTGATAGATCTAAATGTGAAAGTGGAGAGGCTTTTAAGACATATTCTGTCTTAGAACTAATACAGTTGCCATCCAGATAGGTTAAAATCTCAGTAAGAAACTCTTCATAACCAAAGGCACCTGTGAAATTTGCTTTATTAATGCATTCTTGTTTCAAAATATCATAAAAAAAACCCTTAAATCTTGCTACCATAAAAATCAGCAAAATCTGCATTTAAGTACATAAAGATATTTTGAAACATGCAAGGTGTAGCTAGAAGTTTATCAACTGATTCAGCACAATTTTTCTGCACATAGATAAATATTAATCACTGTGAAGCTTTTGCTGCAATTAGGTGGATTTGGGATCTCCTGTAGTACCAAGACTACAAGGTGAATTTTAGCTTAAATTGCAGCTTTGAGCCCTCAAATGAGGCTATAATTATAGACAGGTCCTGAAGGTTTAAAGGCAGTTTCAAAATCTGCTTATAAATATGCATGTCTATTTAGTACCACAGTGTTCAGAAGGATTGCTAAGGCTTGCTTTCATCTATATTTTTAGCTTGGTTTCTGAACGCTGGCATTCAGCTCGGAGTGTAAAAGGAATGCTTTCAGAGCTGCTGGCAGGATTTATTTAATCATCACTGATCATCACTGATCTTCCCAGCAATGTGTTATTGCCCTGCTCTTGCTTCAATTACCTCTGGGTTCTGGGCAGACCTTCTCCAGTGCCTCCACGGGCTGCTCAGCCAGGAAGATTCTCACAGTCTCAAGGGCACTCCTGATAACAGGTTCTTTTGTTTTTAGCTCCCTCTTGAAAGTCTAAGAAACAAAATTATTGTAAGTGGATCTATAAGGAAATACCAAGCCAAAATAGCAATGTCAGAACAAAATTTCCAGCAACAGCTTCTTATGTGTATAAGAAGCAATAAAACACACACACACAAAAATTAAAATAATCAGCTTTTGCTTAACCTGAAATCACACTGTATTCAAAAGAGCAAATGTGCTCTTGGCATACTGCATTTTTCTTTCTTCAGCAACAGCTCCTTTTACTCTTTTGCTCTCTTCTACACCCTGCTTTTAAAGGACCATGAGTAAGTTACTCAAGATTAGTGTTAGAAGCTTTGGTATGTTATTGAAAGTACACATATCTCAGTATTTATTTATTAATTTCTCTATTTTTGTTAATGAGAATATAAGAGCCTATTAGACTGATTCCAAATGGAAACCACACAAAAATGCAGATGAAACCCAGCCTGTAGGTTGCATGATGCATTGGCTCTTCTGCATGTTGCAGTGAATTTATCTAAATGGTCCTTACCACTCTTTTATTTCAATGTTTTCTTCCATGTTTATGAAACATTGTTAAATACATACAGTTTCAAGCAGCATAGAGGTAAAATATGCAGGTAATTTAATACTAGAGAGTAACACAAAACATAATACTGCAAAAAGGAGAGCCATATGCCATGGGTAGAAAACAGATATTTTACTGCAGGGATTAGAAAATTCTCTTTGCAACACCAGCATTATATAAGTCTGCAATGTTATAAATGCACCAATTCAGTCAAATTAATTATTAAACAAAATTTGTATTTCTATGAGAACTAATGAAGGATTATAAATTCAACATTAAAAAGTTCATTACACTTTGAATTATATTTGATATGTGACTCTCTGTACAGGAAATACCTACCAGAACTAACAGTGGGAACATGTACAGTTTATAATATGAGAACTCACAGGTAAAATGTTCTTAACACATTTCAGGAAAGTAAACTTCAGGAAAAAACTACATTATTCTACTATAAACATTTAAATACACTTTTTATTAAATGATCAAGAACTGACCACAAGGTTTGTAGCTGTTCTTGGGAAAACCTTTATGCAAAGTCTGCTCTGAAGGAAATAACAAAGCAAAAAATCTTCATTTTGTGTCAAGGTCAATAATGGGACTGGAATATTTTCACAGAATAAATCTGCTATCATAAAAGAATCTGTCATTTGATTAATACCTGAGATAAATATTTTAAACAATCATGTTGACCTTTAAAAACAATACCAACTTTAACAAATAAAGAAGTTTACTGTATATTAATAAGTAAGCTACCACTGGACATATTTTTGCATCAGAACTGAGTGGAGTTACTACAGGACTGAAAGAAAAATGTCAAACTTAGACATTTTTAGGTTTATAATTATTATAATTCATACTTGACTCTTGCATGAAGTGAGATAGAAAGAGGAAATATAATAAGCCTTTTTCATGCCTCCAAATGAGGAAAATCTATTTCTTTAATTAGCCTTTGTGTTCATCTTACATCATTCTGTCCCACTAGAATGGTGTGGCAGGTCTGCAGGTCAAGTGAGCCAGCAGGAAGCATAACTTAAAATCCAGCAGAGTAATTTCCACGGATAGTGTGCTTTGCTCTCTGCTGATTGTATTAAAAGCAACATCAACAGTCAAACCCACTTAAACCAGTGGTTTTTAAACATTAAAAAAAACATTAAATGGCGTAACAGCTTAAAGATATAATATGCTTTAGAAATGCTTCCAAAGATGTATTATTTCTCAGAAATGTCTGTGCCCCAAACCAGTCAAAAAGGAAGCACTTGCACAAAGGTGTGTTCTGCAAACACACTTCAAGAGCAGGAAGGAGCCACCAATATTCCAGGGGAACACAGAAATACACTGATGTGGAGAATAGTTAACAGAAACACCTCTGAACTATGCATTTGGGAATGAGTAAGGACTCTGTAAGGACTGCTGTTGCTGTAGACAGGTCACCCCTGGATCTGTACATGTGCACACCAGGAGAAGGACAAAAAAATACCTTTTTCCAGCTTGTACTGTTTTTGCAGAAAACTACAGCAAACAAATACACCAAGTGTCATCTTTCCAAAAGAAGTTTCAAGCCACAGTCCTCCTGTAACTCTTGTGCAACAGAAGGAGAGCATATGTGCAATGAATCCCATAAAGCCTGTGGGTAGGAATCATTGTATCTTCCTCAAAACAATAGACAAATGCTAATAGGAACTTCTGACTTTGCACATTTTGTGTTTTGTTACAAACAGAAAAGGTGTCTTTATTAATAAAGGAAAACTGAGACAATGTGTCAAACTTTTTCCCCCCAACTTTTCCAGTCTGAATGCTGGAGCTGGTGGAGGCAATTATCGTCTGTAAAATTATAGTCCTGAGTTATAGAATAATACACAGTATTTACAGTTTTCATCTCCTTCCCTCATTTTGATCTGCAGATTTCTACCAAGTTAAAATATGTTTCAATTAAAGAAATTTGAAAAGGAGAGGATGAAAAAAACATGAGGCTGAAGCAGTAGCACAGAACAGCATTAAAAATAATGAATGCTCATTTCATACTAACCCATTCCAAGAGAAAGTTCTTACTGTATGAAGATAAAGTTGCTTTTTGGATTAAAGTTTTGTTGTGAGATATGTATACATTACCAGTAAAAATCATAAATAGCAACATTTTCTTTTTTTTTTTTTCTTTTGGAGGAAAAAAAAGGAATTTATCTATCTAGGGCCCTGACAAATACATCTTTATAATAACTAGGCCATCACTGAAAGCAGAATTAGCCTAAATGAATTTCTAATGTACAACTAATGATTGCAGGCTAATTTCATTGAATTCTTAACTTCTTCCACACTTCCTGGTGACTGTAGAGGAAATCGAATACACATAATGCATGACCTGACAAAAAAGTAAGTAAACTACTTTATTTAAGCATGTCTATTTGTCATCAACACTACAGCAGTAATGGCATTCTGTCCACCATTTTAATAATGCCTATATTGATCAGCTTATCTCAGACCTCTACCACCTCATAAGTATCCTTAAATCTCTTTAAATGAAGAAACAGTGATTGTTTAAATTGAAAAATGAAAATATAATGAGAAAAAGAGTTGCATTAGTAAAACCAACATTAATCTCTGTTATTTAAAAACGAAGATTTTTTGCTTTCAATGTATTTTAAAGAGAAAGAGTACAATCATATTAATTCAACACATTTGCCAAACAGAATGCTTTTCAAAATATGGGGTTTGTCCTAATAATTAGGAGTAAATATCAACTGTGGACCCATAATTGGTTAATGTGTTGAAGCAGGAACTGTACTCCTTAGGCAGTCGTGCTACAGATTTCATGTGAAAGGGTTTCCATGGAATTTTTAATAAGTGCCTTCTATGTTCATAAATGCTATTTATGCTGTTAATAAAATCACTACACAGCAAATGAGGCAACTCTTAAAAGAATGACATAGCAGGCAATCTGCATGATGCCTGAGTTACTTAAATTAGATTAACAGTAACATGCACACAGTTGTTAATTCAATTTCACTGAAGCAATATTTTGATACTTAGTAAAACAAAGAAAAATGTAGGATAATTAAATAATGTTTTGAAGAACAGGAATATTTTTTATCATTGACTAACACCACCAGCACTACTCCTCCCCACACATTCTAAGACTTTGGAATAGAGACAATTTCTTACAAAAACTGAAAAAATGACCTACTATATGTATAAGTCCAAACAAACAGCAGTTATGTGGGTGTATTTGGGATACATTACAAATTTCCTTGTCTAAAAAGCACCTCACATTTATAACACAACAATGATTTTAACTGCATGGATACCCCTCTTCTCAGTTGAGTTCAAGCTCGCCTCTGGCACAGATTCAAGCATTTGAAATTTTAATCTGAATCCTACTCTTAAAATTTTTAAGGCAAATCTTGGCAACTAGGAGCACTCAAGTGGTAAGAACTGGCTTCTTTAAATCTCTTTTTATGAATCTCTGTGGTATTTCAGATGTTCTTCTGAATGATAGAGAGGTTAAATATGTTTGCTCCTCTTTAAATTTTACCTTTAAGGGAAAAAATAAAACCAGCTTGCAACACTTTAGAAAAAGAATTCAGGCATAAAATCATGTTGGCATTCATCGTGTTATTTCTCAGTTGAATCAGTTAAACTGCATTTAAATAGTGTTCCCCTGATGAGGCTCATTCACTTATCAAGTGAAGAACTTAGCTGGGTTCAGTTCTGGCATTATCTGACAAAAACAATCCTTCACAGAAGGAAAACCAAACATTGTACTTATGAAGAAAGACCAAAACTGGACATTTTAGTAATTTAAAAGATTGGTCAGATCTGATAGGTGCCTCTCTAGTTTACTGAAGACTAATTTTCAGAAGAACAAAATGAACAGTCAGCAGATTCTTTTTCTCAAGATCAACACACAACTACTGTTTAGTTTCACATGCAACACCCTGAGAGCTGAGCTCTGCTTTTAAGCAAAGGCCCACACCTCTCAGCTTTCCAGTCCTGGGCTCCAGTTTTAAGCTAGCTAATTGTACACTTGTGAAAACATTTGAAAATATTTTTCTTATATTTAGAAATCAGCTAAGCTGTTCATTCCGATAGAGCCATTGTACATCTGCTTCTTTAAAAGAAACTTTTAGAGTGACAAAGTCCATAATGCCTGAGGGGAAAAAAACACCAACCAAGCAACCAACCAAGCGACCAACCAACATGTTGCAAACATAGATTTTGTCAACAGCAACCCAAAGTCAACTTCCATGTTGACTGTTTTTCCCTTCTCTGTCAGACACAGTTGAAGATCAGACAAGGCAAATTCATTTAATGTATTCTCTTAGGTTCTTTTTTCCACAGGGAATCAGCATAGCTACACTCACACTTCTGAAGTGCTACAGACTGAGAAAAGGAAAAAGAAGTATTTCTAAATGGAAATAAAACATTCTAGCTTTGATACTAGACAGGATGACCAAAGCTCTGTGTTATGTACCTACAAGTGGCAGAGAAGTTAAAAAAGAGAAGTGAGATCTATTTTATGAAGTCATTTTGTCCCTAGTTATGGTATCTTAATTTTATGCAATAATTCTCATCCCTAAAAATTCCAAATACTTCATTAGTTTGGTGTGTGACAGAGACATCACTGAAGATTTCACCCCTGAAAACTTCACCACTGAAGATTTGCCACCTTTATGATGAATTCTTGGAAACTCTTAAACTGCTTATAGAGCTATATACAACACTAAAATACTATAAGAAGTAATTTCTTTAGATAAAAAAATATTTCTTCTCTCTAGGAGAAAATGTTTTCGAATACTTGAGTATTATTTAGACAGAAAAAGTTTTGTTGTAACAGTTCTATAGAAATCTCTCTCTAACTCTTGTTTTGGCTCAAGAGTTGTCTTTGGAGAAAGAGTTTGAGTTAATGTCACACTGACTTAAAGCAACATCTATATTGCTTCTTTCATCCTGATATTCTGGATGGCCTTTAAAACTACTTTATGGAAGTTGCTACTTTATGGCTAAAACAGACCTCAGGCTTCTCTTAACTTTCATGGTTATATATAACACTTGCCTTAACTTTCTTAGGGGAAAGGTGAAAAAAGGAAAGGTGCTGCCCCGTAAAGTCACGGATGTTTTCACCTCACTATCTCTGTGATGGTGCTTTAAGTCCCACATAAAATTTTGTGAGAAAGACACATCCTACACATCACATCTCCAGAGGGAAGACCTAGGAAATGTGACGAAAATGCCCCTTGCAGAAGAGCATTACATTATCTTAGAAAAATTTGCCACTGAGAGAGACAGAGATGTTTTTTGTTCATCTTTCTCTCTTGCATTCTCAATCATTCAGTGAAGATTGGTCCTTGGCAAACCATATGACATTACTTCCCATTGTTGCAGTAGATGAATGCCTGTGTGCCTATGGAAAAAGCCATGTCTGACTTGTACTTCCTGACTTCTCACAAACTCAGGGTCTTAAAGCAGCAAGATATGTCATGTTCGCTTTGCAAATTTGATCTCATTATCTGTTCTCAAATATTTCCCTCCCCATGAGAAAGGACAATATGTTAGAGCAATATTTATATACAGCTACTTGATGAACAGAAAAAGCACTGATCCTATTTTGTTTTAAAGCACCATTTCACATTCCTTCATTCAGCAATGAAATCAGAGATTTAGGAACTTCAGAAACAATACCTTTTGCGGCAAGTTTCACAAAGGAAGTTACATATATACAGCATAATGCTTTGAGAGGATGATCATTGCATTTGGAATATTCTTTTCTCATGAAAACAAGCTGACAGACTGATAATTTAAATTTTTCAATAAAAATCACATTTGTTTGAAATAACTTTTTGGATAACACCCTGAAGTGACCCTGATGTATAATTGGACATCAAACCTGAAGTAAAAACCTCCTCTGATGTCATTATTTTAATTTAAGACATATGGAGATGAAGGAGAGGAGAGCTTGAATGTATATTGAACAATAGAGGCACTAGAACCATGATTTCTCATTCAGACCTGAATAGACCTCAATGGCATATGAAATTCAAGACTGTTTAGGCGAAAGCAGACATTGGGCTAGCATCAGACTGGTGTGAATTGATTAAACACTGAAGACATACATTAAGCATACCCTCACCACAACAAAAAATCAGTGTGATTCTTTGTATGAAGAATTATTCTTGAAGAATTATTCTGGTGGTTGCTCATTTGGTGGGTTTAAAAAAAAAGCCAAACAACTTCAACAGTACAAGTGCTCTATTTTAGGTTCTCTTTTAATACCAATCTTAGTCTAGAATGGTCCCCCATATGATGCTCTGCTATGGTCTTTCCATAAGAATTCCATGATGAAACCAGTATGAACCACAGTTATCGCAACAGTTTCATGGTGCAGAGCTGTGCAATAGAGCTGATACCAGCTACTCTTGTCACAAATGTTCCCAAAATCCAAACTAGGGTTTCAAAAGGTATACATGAAGTTGGAATGCTTGAGCTAGAAAAACATGCAGAACTAATTATTTAATACTCAAAAATTACTAGGTTAGTAATTGTTCTGGCTATGAAATCTGCCTGTCTATGACAGGTCTCTGAAGGTCATGGGCATTAACTCCTCCTTCTCCAAAAGGCTGAATTTCTCTGCTGTGTTTGAAAGCTATAGCTGGAATTCTTTCCAACAAAGACTGTGTCAGCACTAGCCTGCAAAGGAAAAAAACATGAAAAAAGATAATTTTAAAAAAACACCAACATACCCGATGAATATCATTCTGTTTCTGCACAGTGGGGAGATCTCCCCCAATGGGTGCTTGCTGTTTTAATTCATCCTCCTTCAACTGCAGCCATGCCAAAAGTTCCTGAAGAGAGAGATGTAATCGCTTCCACTGGTCGGTACTGGCTTCCAAATGGGACCTGAAAGCATGTGTTAAACAGAAGATAGATTCAGGCACAGTGGAAGTAAAAACCAAAATGTACAAGCTTATTTACTGAGCAAGATCCTAGTGTTTCATTAAGTTAATGATTTTTGAATAGCTTCAGTAGCTTTGAATTAGATTCTGGAAACACAGATTTAAATTTGGATCCACAGTCCCAGCTTTTTTTCACATCTCCTGATTTTTGCTTTTGATTTGTTGGGAATTTTTTGCTTTTTAGTTTCCTTCTTCAGCAGTGAGTAATGGCTGTGCTGAATTGTCAGTCTCACTAGAAGTGCACAAATATTATGCAGGACTAGCATGAGAAATGTAGTCATCACTTAGGATTACTAGGACATTATTTACCTGAAATGCAGAGAGTAGTTTCCCAACTCAGTGAAGAGCAAGAATTTCTCTAAACCTCTACACAAACAGTTCAACTTACATAAGATTAATTCTCTTAATTTTTTAAAATAAGACAACCAATACCATTCTTTAAAAAAAAGGAATGAGGAAATTGTTAAAGCCAATAAAATCCTCATACACTATCCAACTTAATGTCAGGGCCATTTTAACAGAGATATGAATGAAACTATTTGAAACACTGGGAAAATTAAAGGACAAAATAACATTTTATGCAAAAAAGGTCTCCGTAAGGACATTTTCTAAATATTTCCTCTGTATATGCATAAATGTGTTTTTTTGGGATCAAGTACTGAACTTCTAAATTTCAGCAACTGTTTTTTGTGGCTGGACTGATAAAATCTTCACTTTTCTCTGTACTATAGATAAACCCACTAAAATTTTGTCTTTCTGGACTTATGAATATGCTATTTTTTAATTTCTGGTTTGGAAAATAATCCAAATTCACCTCCAAGTAACACAGGAAATCCTCTCAGTAACTCAAACCAAAGGTGTATATTACATAACAGTAAAGTGAAAAAGTGTGCTTGGAAATAAAGACATATTTTCTTTTATTTCATACATTTCTGTTTAAGTTCTAGCTTTGTTCATATAACATTTATCTTCTTGTACAGTGATTGCACATAAAGTCATTATCTTCTGACACTAAGAATTCTACTCCTATACCTTATATATAATGTTCTATAAAGAAATGTGAAAAATATAGCCTCAGCATTTTTGCAAACCTTATTACTTAGTTTGGATATGGAAATGATGAATTGATGAAGGTAGGGACAGTTGCATTTCTCTGAAATGCTCTGGGAATCCTGTCTTCTTTCCAACCTCTTACATCAGGTAAAGTGGCAAGGAAAGAGAAAGGAAAGGGACAGATCAGCTACATGCTGACAGAAAATTCAGCTGCTCTCAAAGTATGTGAGCTAATGCAAAAATCTTCTCTTTTTTCAAACTTAAATGCTGCATGTAAAGGACACACATAGACCAGGCCTTTTGATCTGTTCTCTCACAGGGCATCTGGGAGCTGGGGCAAAACTGCTTCACAGCTGGGGGAGGCCAGTCCTTCAGGCAGTGAAGTCTGGAGAAGGCACTGCAAACTAAAAAATTTAGATTATATATATGTTTATATATTATAAATTATTTACAGTTAGGATGGTGAGGCACTAGAACAAATTGTGCAGAATAGTAGTGGATGCCCCATCCCTGCAAGGGTTCGAGGCCAGGCTGGATGTAGCTTTGAGCAACCTGAATGTGTCCTTGCCCATGGCAGGGGTTGGCACTGGATGATCTAAACAGTCCCTGCCAACCCAAACCCTTCTTTCATTCCATGATACCTCTGAAAGGAGCAAGGGGGAGAGAAGCTGGGATATTTTATGGAGAGCTGCAGGAGACAACAACCAGGGCAAGGACCACAGGATTTTAGGACAGGACACAGACAAGGAGCCAAGTTTCTGATTCAGGGCAATTCCCTTGTCTCGTGTTTATCTTGGCATAGACAAGCTTCCAGCTGTTCTGGAGAAGGGCAGCAAATGGAAGCAAACACTTCCCTGTTTCCCCTGGGTTTACAGGGAAAAAGGCAAAAAGAGTGACCTGAAGGGGTTTTGTTACTGCTGTTGTGCTCTGACCTTCCTCAGTTGGGTGATTTTTTAAATTTTTTTTTCGCCCAGAACCTGTTTTGTTCTGCCCTTCCTTCATCTTCAGGAATATAGGTTTATGCATGCACACACCAGTGTACATTACATGCATACACTCATGTATTTATGACTGTCTCCAAGATGTGCAGACAAAAGAGATAATACTAGAACAGTATAAAAAATTTTTATAAGAAAGAAAGTGTCTATTAGGGTAAACTGTGCTGACATATCAGGATAAAAGAAAGTCAGGAATGGAAAAGAGCTTGGCTTCTCTTTAATACCTACCATATATTTTATCCAATGAATTTATAAAAGAATGCTCACCCAGGGTCTTCTGTTTCAGCAGACTAAAAAATGGCACTAAATATAGAAACTTCTGGGACTGATGTCTGGAGAACATTTCATATGTCTTCTCTAATATCTCTTTTGTGTAAGCATTGCTAGTTATGAGGAAATCTGTTCCATTCTGTGCTATGGAGAGAAAGAGCTCCAAACAGGCAGCCTGGGGAGAGCCTTTTCATTTTGTCTGGTGGCAGCAACACCTAAACTGAATGTCTGAGAATTTAGGAATTGTTTCTTATCCTAATCACTAAGTGATTGAAGACCTTAAGCATTTTATTGGAAACACAGATTTTAGATGGAAGGTTTGTTACTTTGCATGTGCAATGAAGGAAGTCCCTATGATATAACTGGGGTTTACTGGTTTTGACTCAGTTAATGACAACAATACATTAAACTGTAAAAAATGAAAGACAGAAAGTCCCATACATTTAATTAGTGATATCTGGACAACTGACTATTTTTATCTCAAAAATCACTGTATTTGAACATGTTCATGGGTAAAATGCGTGCGAGCAAAAAATCTCAGACACTTTGAAGGGTTTTATTCCTCTTCTTTTGCTCCTCAGAAGGAAAGAAAAGGAGGAATAAGTCTCTTTTTCTTTAGTTACAAATATCTTTTCAACATCACAGCCTTCATTTATTTTTAATGATTGATGATACGAAGATGGTTTTTGTCATTACACAGCCTGACCTCCCTCAGGACCTGAGCTGAAAAAAGCTAATATTTCATACATTACTTTGGAAAACACTTCTGTCTTTTGCTGCCCTCTGAACTACTACCAATACACAGAAAGTGAAAAAATGAAAAAATGCCCAAAACTGAGTGCAACTGAGCTGGGTTGCCTATTGCAAAAGCTGTATTTCCGGAGAAAAATTTCCAGGACAATTTCTTTCGAAATGAAACCTTCAGTCCATTGAAGTCTGAATGACCACTTGATAATTTGTAATGTTACCATTTATTATATTTCTCCTTGCCAACAAAAGTGTTCCCTCTCATGATAGTACCTATGGATTTCTTTTACCCCTAGATTTTACTGAGCAATTCTGCCCCCTCTCCTGACAACAGTTAAAATCTTAAATAATTTCTCTTCTCATTTGTGAGGATATTTTTAGTTTTGCACTGGAAACAGCAGTCTTTAAAATGAAGCTTATCATAAATACTGGCTATTTAATCACTCTCTTTCATGACTCACTGGTAAGTCGTACTCAACTCTAGAAAAAGCCCACATTTAGAGGGGGTACAGTTACAGTTTCTTTCTGTAATTACAAAACTCCATCATATGCCTCAAACTCTACTCCTCTACTGTCATTTTCACATCCAAAAACCGAATCGTTCTTACGAAGTTAAGCCAACATCCAAAGCAGCACAAACAATTTCAAAGTAGACAAAAAAAGTGCTAACAGAAACAAAATTAAATCTTTTTACTTGCAAATTGTAGCATTCCGATACACCAATGATAGGCTTTTGCTTAGGTTCGGGTCCTACCTAATGTTTAGAGATTTCTTCCTAAGTTCACTCCATCTGAGGTTCATGTTATCCAGACGTCTCTGCAGCAGGGTTCCATCCTCAGAGCCTTCCAGGGACCTCAGGATTTTCTGCCCATTTTCATCCAGGTTGTGAAAGATGTCAGTGTGAGCATCAATTTCTGCCTGTAGTTCCTATGGAAGCAATAGAAAACAATATATCTGATTTCTTTAAAAAAATCACAGAAACTAACATTTTTCAAAAGAGTGGAAAAATCCTCAGTGCAGCACAGAGCACAGGTTTTTGATTACTCCTTTTACAGCAATATCATGTCCTGTATACAAAGCCATGTTTCCCTTTCACATGAAGGCCATTTGCATTGTATATGACCTTTTTTTCCACACAGAACATACTGAACAAAATTTAGAAAGCCGAAGGTGTAGCCTTTGATAGACAACAAAGCAAAGTCAGGATATATTAACTGTGCTGATGCAGGAAAAGCAAAGGAGCACAAAATCCTCAGGGTCCCAGGTAAATCTGACCTGCACATGATACGTCTTCCTGTGCAACATTTTCAGTTTGAGCTGGGGACTGCAACACTGGTCCTGCTGCATGGCAATTCCAAGGAATCTAGGAGTCTGCAGCAGCCAGGCTTTAAAATGCCAAGTTCACTTACATTCTGTTGACAGAACGCATTTTGGAGCACAGGCCCCAGCAGTCAATAGCAATAAACAGCCACTTTGTGCTGTATCAAAACACTGGTTGGGGCTGTAGGAGGGCCTGAGAATAGCAAGGACCCAGAATATGCAACTGGCAGCTCATGTTGAACAGCCAACTTTTCTTATCGCCTCGGAACTGCAGGCCAGCTCGAAATTTTGAATTCATTTTTTCCCCCTCATTTTTAGCACGGCTGTTTCTGCCAAAAGAACATTCTTTAGAGAGCTGCCTGGTACCAGCATTCCTGCCTGCCCACACACTCAATGCAGCCTTTGTGTGCTGGCTGCCCTTCCCCAAGACGTTTGCATGCTGCAGCTCCACAAGGTCAGATTCATTTGCAGAGAACAGTGGTTGAATCAAGGTCACTAAATGGAATAAAAATAATAATAATAATAATTCCAACACGTACATGAATGAGTGTACATGTACTTTATATGCAGCCACATTTGCACAAAAGTACTTCTACTTTCAAACAAAGAAGAACACAAAGACACAAAGAACTACTCAATTGTGAATAAAGCTCCACATTTTCTCCTGGGATGCTGGAGCACTACGATTTCTGGTGGTGGTTTCTTGCTGCCTGAAATGGGAGTGCTAGAGATAAAGTGGGGAAGAGGAAATGATTTATGGCCTTTGAGAACAAGACCCAGCACTAACTGAGCATCACAGAGAGTCCCCAATGGAAATTTGTTGTAATTTTCTTCAGAAGAATGACTTTGAAAGAGGGGAGCACACAATCTACTTGGTGTGTTCTTAATTGAATTGGTTTTATTTGATATTTTAAGTGCAATGTTAGCTGCACTGAATCATGAATAGATTGCCCTTGTTCACCCACTGCTGTTCCAAATGTCCTTAACTGGATACCTTTCACAGCAATGACTAGCATAATATTTGGGGAAGTCTTAAGGTGGGCCAGCAACATCTTTGGTACAGAGTAAGGATCCTCCTCCAACCATTTTACTTATCTATTGTCATTCAAGCAGTAAAGTACTCAGGAATGAGTTTGATGTACATCACAGGTAACTCTGAGGAATGGAAGTGTATTTCAAGTATTGTATTTATTTGTTGTTGTTCGGGCAATCTATATTTTTTTTAAATTGCATTACTAAGGTACATAAAAATGTACAATATTCCAGGTATGAATGTCTTTACTTGAAAATTTCTATTTTATTTCAAGTGTGAATGTTGCTAGCTTTAACTTCCAGCTGTAATACTTTATTTTTGTTTACTTGAATGAAGACTATCCTATTGCCAGATTTCTTTCCTTCTATGTATGTATTTGGAGATATTATGTAAACTGGGTTAAGTATAACAATACCGATGTAAACAGCTGAAACAACATGTAAGAAAGGATAAAGATTACCGAAAAAAAGCTAACTGCTGATGTCTGTATAGAATTACATGCACTACCTGCTGTTCAAGTTCTTAGTTTTCAGGGTAGTGATGGAAACACCAAACTTACAAACTTGTTCCTTTTCCTTGGCAAGAACATGTGCCATGGAACACGTTGAATAACTATTCACAGTAGGAAGCTGTCAAATCTATGCCCTCTTGGTGTTTTACCACACATAACACTCATAACAATATATAAGACAAATTAAAGGAAAAAAAACCTTTCCACATTTTTATTGTGTTTAGAAAATGTGTCTTACAGTCTACACATTTTATTTCTTTCTCCAGACACATACATAATTCTGAAAATAAAATCAAACCCCATCCTTTTTTATTTCAGAATACCACATAGCATTCTGGATAGTTAAGTGGATAATGAACATGAAAAGTAAAGTATTCTTATCAAAAGCTTAATATTCAAGACCAGTTTTCCTTATTCCAAATTACTTGTGTATACTGCGCTGCTTCCAGTGCTCCCAAAAGCAGTTTACTGCAGCTATGCAGGAAGCCCACACCAATAAAGAAGCAAGACAACAACAGTGATATTTTCTCCATTTAGGTTGGTGCACTTCAGAACCTTTCTTTGTGACACTTACAGATTCCAAGAGAAGCAGAGAACATATAAGAAAAAGATCTATACACTTTTTATTTGTTTTCTGAAATAAATAAATCCACGTTTTAAAAACACAATTATTCTTTTTCTTGACAACAGTAAAGCAGGAAGAGCTATTTAATCTCAAAAATTGCTAAAGTATTTGCAAAATCATGCTGCCATTACATGTCATACCAAGAAGTATAGCATATAGACTAAACATATATTATTTATTTCACTTTCCTATTTTCCAGTGTGTTCAAACACATGAAAAGAGTGCAGAGGATAAAAAAATCAATCCTGGTATAATTCTACTGAGTTACAGTTCGAGTGTATGCTGCATTTTTGCTGTAGTTGTTATTACTGAGACTGTGCTGAAAAAAAGATCGGCTATCTGCTCTTAAAAAGAGCAGAGAGCAAAATGAAAAGCATCTTTTTGATCACAAGTTACTTCTTAGAGTGAGCTGAACTGCCTGGAAAGAACTGCAGCTCCATTAGGGGCTGAGTCAAGTCCTCCTTTATTAAGATGAACTATGCAGTTAGATGGCAAAAGGCACCATAATATTTGTTTGTAAAAACCGAACTGAACATGAATTAGAGGTTTCAACACATTTAAAAATGTGCATTTACATTATTTTATTACATAGAATAAGCGTGCAACTAACACAGAACTAGGGTGATAGAGAGATGAAATGCATTTTGTCTTGAAGAAAACAATCTTGTTGGGCAAAACATGGTGAAGAAAGTTGCTCTGGCTGTTTCACTTTTGTCCTGAGCTCTTGCAACCACCACACATGATTTGATTTGAGAGAAGTACACTAATGTAAGTGAGCACACCTAATGCTGCCAAAAAGCTAGGGGATGGGTGTATTTCTCACTTGGCCAATTCAGTTGCTCCCCCTTGGCATTCTTGCTCCCATTCTCCATGGAAGCACAAATCCTCACTGCCCAAATTCCTTTGGTAGGCAGAAGAAATTCACCTGTGGCTCCACAGGCTTTATTTTACACAGAGCCCTGCCAAGCACAGCTGAGCTGTTGCAATGAAATCCAATGCACTTAAATCTCTGTCAGCTTCCACCCAGCACAGCTAGTCCTGCAAAAATTCAATGTGGTTTGAGATACCTTAGCAGCAACAATTAATCAGTGTCAATATCCCTCATATCCCACATGCAACATATAGACATGACATATAAAGGACATGACACATGTCAAAATCTGCCATTATTTTAGCAATACACCAGAGACGGATTGATAGTCTGGAAGTAAAATGAAGCTCTAGGAAGAAGGAATTTGTTATATTTCTTGGACTATAGGTTAGTCAAGGAAAACATGGAAATCAATGCAGCAGAAATGACAAAATATTTATCTTTTATACAAGGTAGAAAAAATTCATTATGCAATAATTTAAAGAAATTAAAGGACCCTAGTTCTCCTCTATTTGCAGCTCTGTAAAGCACATCTTAGCAGTTTAGCAATTGGATTTCAAATTAATTATCCCACTTGATTTCATTTAATTACATCTAAACTCCTCTAAATTTCTGATTCTGCCTAAAGCATAAACTCTGCATGAGTGTTTAGAGAGCTTGAGACATTTTTTCAGTGCCCTGGCACACTCCAGCAGCCTTTGGAGGCACAGAATTCCACGCTCATGGCGCCACTCAGGAACACAGCTTATCCTCCTGTCTGCTAGACAGAGGGATAGTTTTGTGAGTGTTACAGTTCTGGAGATGTTGAATTAAGGGCACAGCAAAACAAATGGATTTTAAACACCTGAGTGATAGATTCAGTGCAAGTTGCACTTGATCTGTTTATTTTGTTTTTGGCCACAGAAGGCAGTTTGCACTGGACTTTACAGCAGTCTCTCTTTGTGAGCTTCTTGTTACCTCTGGAACAGAAACAAATTTATACTTTTTTGAAGGAGAATATTTGTATCTGAAGATGCTATGATTTATATTAATCATGGAACAAACCAGTGAAGCATTTCTGGTCCCTTGGAAGTTCTCTCTTTAAAATGTCACAGTTCTCTTAAAAACTGGTTGTTGGATTTGTTTTTGCTTTTTGTTTTGTTTTTTTTTTTTTTTTTCTTCTTTGATGCTCCTCATTCCCCCATCAAGCTTTTAAGTAATTTTCTCTCCCAGTCCATAAGCAAAACTTTTATTGAGTCTTTAGAATGAGACCATTCACTGAACAATTTACATAATGATAAAAACTTCTCAAATGAGATTTAAAATATAATTAAAGGGCAGACTTAGTGAGTTAAAAGCATTGTTGTGAAATAGCTATACATCACCATGCCAAGAAGCCTCCTATTCAGCTAGCCTATGGCACGACCCCAATTCCAGTCTGGTATGATTACATCTCTGAGTTTCATGCTAATGACTTGATTAAAAAGAACGATAAAAAGGTCCTTTCCATTGTGAAGATAAGCTTATGAATATAATTAAGGCATTTCTGGTTTCCCAACACATTTTTCAAGATAAAAAAAGGGTAAGAGCTAGTCCTCTAGAAGAGAATCAAGTGCTGATGAATGGAAGCCAAAAGTATAACTGCCCTACAGAAAGCAATCTGTGTAAGTTGCATCTATCATTGTTAGGGTTTAAAATTCTACAAGTCCCAGAATAAAGATGTAACCAAGCTTCATATTCAAATGCTACTTTATCTAACAGAAGATTAAAAAAAGATTTCTTTAACAAGTTGGGCCCTGTTTTCAGAAAATATTATTTTTATAAGCAGGCAAAAGAGCCTTCAATTTAGGTTATATTCAGATTACAAGAGACTTCATGGTGCATCTAAGGATGCAGCAATCTCTTGCTGACAGTAACTGCAAATGCAGTGTGGGCTTCTTGATTTCATTTACATTGGGCTGCCTCAGCTTTGGAATAGTTACTGTTTAAGAACACTAACACAATAATTTGAACATATAATTGTCTCTAGTGTGCAGATGTTTATTCACGGACCTGACGTTTTGCCCATAGCACGAGGTTTTATACTTCTCCCTTGATCATAGCAAAATAATAAATTTTTTGAGAACTCTAGCAATTAATTTGTATTCCATTATTAGCTAATTTCATGTGTTTGGAAGGAATTTGTGGACTTCTTGGATATGTTTTTTGAAGACTGAGAAAACTCCTGCTTTCATTTACATGTAATGAAAATACGAATAAATATATAAAATAAAGAAACAAATGTTTAAAGAAACAAATCTTTCTGCCCTTATAGTTTCATTTAGGATTTGATCCTTGTCTAGAGAAATATATCCTATTCTGATAATAGTGACTTCATTGGATATTATTATTTTCACTGTCTACTTTTCTTGTCATTATATCTAGGATGGGATCCCTAAATAGAAAGAAACATCCTGTTAGTCTGAGGTTACACTAATGAAGAAAAATTCCTTGTAGCCGCAGAAATGAAGAACTTTTACTGTGTGATGTAAAATATAAATATGTATTTTACTAACATAGCCTGTACTCTCTTTCAGGCAAGCCAATCCAACAAGGCAAACAAAGCACATTTTTCAAGTAGGAGTTGCAAGGGTTCTATGTGTCAGAAAATCAGCCACCTCTACTGAGATGTCTAAGAATGGGCTCAGCTATCTGCCTTTGAAATCTGTATTTGAGATTAGAGTGAGTAGGAGGGAACAGCATAAATGTGCATGGAATCATACACACCATTTTCTGAGAGCAGAACCATGAGGCCCACTACAAACCAGCAGAGTTTTCTGGGTTTTAGAAGGAGGTCTGCTCCCACCACATATGCTCGTCCCAACCCCTGTACTGCAATGAATGTCTGATCCCATTCCATCTGCACATGTTGACAGCACACTCACCCTGTCAATCTTTTGGCAACATTTCTGCAGAAAAATAATTATGCTGTTACTTTCAGTAATTTGTCTAATTTTTCCTCTCTTTTTCCAGAGGTCAAACAGTAACAGCACAAAGAGCATCTTCCTCTACAGGAACATTTACTTCCACTTAGTTACTCATGCACGGTCCTAAAATCCTGTTGCACGGTTTGCAGGGCATTTACCTCTCTTAATTCTGCTGACATTCCAGTACTTCAAACTAATACTGGTTTCCTTTTACAACACACAGCTGGAAAGGCTGAAATATACAACTGCCTCTAGGTCTGGAGGAAAAAAATCTTATGAAAGTCAAAAGGACAGGTTGTTTTTTCTTCTTTTACCAACCAACAGTGAAAACTATCTGATATCTGCTTATTATAAATGACATTTTCTAGAAGAAAAATCATTTGTACATAAAGAAATACTTGTTTCACAGTACACCAACATGTAACAATAAGGTATCTCATGTTTTAGAACCTATGATACTCATATATACATTTTTCCTTCCCTAAGTACATGAACATATACAATCCTCTTTCAGATCCTTTTAAAACAAAAATTGAAGGCATTTTATACTTAAAAGAAATTATTTATGTTTGAAGCATTATCCTAATTTCTTCTCTTACAAATAATTTTTGCAATCTTCTTTTCTTTTTAAAAACATATCCTGACATTTAAAGTTTTTGTTGGTAACATCATTGATCTCTGGAGAAAAAGAACTGGTATACCAGTTTCATAATTTGATTCTCAATTAACTACAGAAACATAAAATCTTTTTAAAACAGAAAAATCCAAAACAAAAACCAAAAACTAGAGGCTTCATATGTTACACATTATTAAAACTGGATCAAGCAGAACAATAACTATTATAGTTTTAGGACTCCTATTAGAAGGAGTTCTTATTGTTCTATAGGTGATTAGGTTTCAGTTAGGAGTTTATAATATTTCAGGTGTTCTTCTCTACAAGCATGCAAGATCCACTGCAATGAACTGTTCTTAATCAAAGACAGGTTAATTGGTGGGCATTATGCAAGAGGCAATGTGGGAAAAGCTCCAGTGCTTCTGTACTACTTGTGTCAAATCCTCCCTACTGGAGGTGTCCTGAGGAAGGGCCAGGAAGGGCAGGCACTTGGGCAAAAGCACACTTCATCTTGATTTTCAGTGGAAATCCAGGTCATGCTAGTGTGGCCTCAGGATCTTCTGACTTCCTAGGCTTTAAGCAAGAGATGCCAGTAAAGTTACCCCAGAGAGAAAGCTGCTGTGCAGCAGTCAAGTGTTATCAAAGTCACTTCAACAATTGATGTTGGCTGTTCCTGTCACAACAAAACAGAATTCACCAAGTGTTGGTTGGTTTACTCATTAACACGAGCTGGGTTTAAACTGCCACAAGGAAAGTCGGTTTTATCTCACTGCTGGTGTTTTAACTGCAAGCCTGCTCAGTGTGAGGGGCACCACATGTTTAAACACTCAGTGAGAGGCCAACAGGCCAATGCTCCCACATGTGGCCTCTCCCTGTGGAAATGGACTCCCCTCTAAATGCACCAGAGGCTCAGGCAGCCCTGAAGAACATCCCCAAGAGGGCTGGCACAGCAATAGGAGGAACTGTCTGGCTCAGGACCAAGGTGGCTGCAGAGAGGAGCTGCCAACAGCTGCAGGGTCCTGTGGGGAAGTGTCGGGATCATTAGCTTGTCAGAGTGACCCTGAGAAAAGTTTGAAAGTCTGTTCTCCCAGCCCGGTGCTTGAAGAAGGAGTTGGGGCTCTTCATTTCTCTGTCTCAAGGTTGTTTATTTTATCTTATCTGTAAAAAAATTTCTCCTGCCCTGCTGAGGTCAGCTTACCAAGACAGTCCAGGCACTCTGCCTGCCCCCTGGGCAGTGTTATGTCTTTATACTAAAAGCTACGTGTACAATGTTTACAATTACTTTCCAATACCAATCACCTCTGTTAGACAGTGAGCTTCTACTCTAAACCAATCTGCAAGTGCCAACATCACAGCAGAAGGTGGAGGCCAAGAAGAAGAAGGAGAAAGGCTGGACACACCCAGTTCCCTCCATCTTGCCTTCTGCACTCCCACACCAAAACCCTAAAATCTACTTTTCCACCCTGTGATAACTTCACTAATATTCTACTTAAACTGTTGTGGCTTGCAGATCTTCATACAAGGTTGGTAATTTGCTCCATGGGTCATAATCAAAACCACAGGCCTTTTGGGCTCTGTGCCAGGGTCTCTGAAACCCCTGGCAGGGGTCTTGGCTGCTCAGGACAGCCAGAGGGATGCTCTGGGTCCCGACAGGGAAGGTGATGCCACCACCTCCCTCCATGGGCTTTCCCTTCTGACCCTGAACTCTAAATCCTCAACCTGCTCACACCAACTCTGACCACAACACCAGGGCTTCCACCTTTAAACCTGTACTGTGTCAGAACCCCAAACTCAACAGCTGAATTAAAATGGGTAAAATTAATTAAATTAATTAAAATGTTGCCTTGCTGTTGCTACCCTGCCCTCTGTGGTGTTCAAGCATTCCAACTGCTGCTGTACTGGAGAGGAATTTGACAGAAAGGTCCATCCTCATTAGTTTTCAGCTCTAAGAAGTTCCATAGCTTTATGTTTTTCTCAATAAGCTGAACCACACTAGAATCATGTTCTGCATGATTTATTTTAGGGGCTTTAATAATGTATGTTGACTGTCTTGAAATAAGCAAATAAGTGGCAAAAGTTCAGAGCCTGAAAAAATAATTAATTTTTAACAATATCCTTCAAAATAGCAACTTTAACTATCATATTGATTGGTCTCTCTGTGGCAGTCTAACCATGCTTTGCTGCAGCCAGAATTCAAAAGCAACATTGAACAGAACTCCTGTATCAAGGGGTCTCTGAATAAGATTTACATTCTGAAAATAATTATTTGGTATTTTCTTGGATTTACTAGCAAGATGCATGTACTCCCACAGTAAATACAGAATCAGGTTAAAATGGCAATATCACTGAAAAAAATAATGATATCACCAGCAAAGTCTGACATGAGATAATCTTGTATCTTAACATATTTTTTTAGGAGACAGGTTACTTGGGGGTGAAAGCTAACTTCTGTTCATGTTTTTCAGTTTGAAATTTTAAAAAAACCCAATTTATTTGAATCACTGAGTTTCTCAAATCCACCAGTTGAAAAGAAATTCACTTGCTCCTTCAGTCTTCCCTTCATTCCAGTAACAAGAGAAATAATTCCACTATCATAATAAAACCTAAAGTATTTTAATTCAGAAGTCATACTGGTCAGGTCCTTGAAGTGCTTTCATCTAGATCAAGATAAGAAAGCCAGCTCCAAGACCCAAAGGCAAGAAGGTAAAAAAAGTGAAATGCACACTTTTAAACTTAAAGTATACTTGGTAGTAATGAAGAAACAGAGATGAGCATACGGTAATGGGGGTAATAGAGCAAATAGATATAAAATTAAACTAAGAAGCAAACAAAAAACCTCATCCTTCCCATCTAGAATCAGACTCTTTCTCTTTAAACTTAAATAAGAACTCAGGGCTTAGATATGCTCTCAGAAGACAGAATTCACTCTTGTCAGTAAGTCACTATATCAGGCAGATCTTAAATACTGCAGGAAATTCATATGCTCCTACTTTGGTTTCTGTAGAGATCAAATATGCCTCTTCACCTACTGTCACTTCAAAATATTCTATCCAGTCCCAGGTTTATACCCTGGAATTGCTTTTATGGCTCTTTGGTCAAGATTACTTATCAAACACTTTATAAATTGCTGACACAGGACACTGCAAGTACTTGACTTCACTGCTGATCACATCAAAGTCACTCTCATATCCAGAAGTTTTGGATGTGTTTTTTTCATTGGTCTCAGTGATACACTAAATGTGACACAAACACATGACTGAGAGATGCTTCTTCAGAAAAGAGTTCATAAAATAACCTAGAGGTCTCACATATACATAAAATTCAGGAATAGACTTGGAAGCAGAGTTCAAGTAGCTCAAAAAGCTGAAGACTTTGCTCAAACATGCAGTCCAGCTACATTAATTATACCACCCCAAGCTAAAAAATGTGCTGAAGAACACTGCATAGTACCACGGGCAATCTCTGAAATGACACTGTCAAAAACAACACATCAGATTGCAACAAAAAAGAACTGTCAGTTTATTGTTCATAATAAATGCTAACTCCTTCTCAAGAGACAAAGTTGTATTTTAATGAAAATAAAAATTAAATGGAAAGGACACTTATTGTGGAAACCAGGCTTGCCATAACTGTTTTACCCCCGCAGTAGCTTATGCAGCAACTGTATTTACAAGAGGCTTCTGAATGGCATTTGGTGACACACCCAAAGATACCAACAACACCTGCCTTTGTGTGAGCCCTGCTGACAGGAGGCAGAAGCAGGATAAGTTCAGTTTAAACAGAACTGCTGCCATCTCAAAATGGTCCTCCCAGATTCTCTTCAGATTCAATCAGAACAAAAACAACACACATTAATAACAAACAAGCCAGCCTCATACTTAATTTAATTCTGAAAAAAGTATGTCTTGTTCATGCACACTGTGATGGGTTGACCCTTTCTGGATGCCAGGTGCCCTCCTTAGCTGACTGTGGGGGAGGAGATAAAACAAATGCTCATGGATGAAGGTAAGGACAGGGAGAGATCACTCACCAGTTACCGTCTTGGGTAAAACAGACTTGGCAAGGGAAAATTAGTTTAATTTATTATCAGTCGTATCAGATTAGGATAATAAGACATAAATTCGGCTCTAAAAACATCTTCCTCCCACTCTTTCATAAAATCATAAAATGGCTTGGGTTGGAAGACAGCTTTGGAGACCATCTAGTTTAACCCTTGCTTGATGAGCAGAGGTATCTCCAACTACAGGAGGATGCTCAGAGCCCTGTTAAGCCTCACCCTGGATACTTCCAGGCATGGAGCTTCCAACACCTCTCAGGGCAACCTTTCCTAGTATTTTAACCCTTATTATAAAAGGTTCTTCCTTATCTCCAATCTAAGTCAACCCTTATGGAAGCCACCCTATAACTCCCCTGCCACCAAAACCTGCCACATAAACCCAATACACATGCTTTTTAGTTCTCACATCTGTGTGTATCATGCTCAGAGCAAGAAGCATTGCTTTTAGAAAAAACCCTACTTTGCATTCCCTTGGGATTAACGCCAACTATTTCTACTCTGCATATAAAGGAACTTTGTAACTTTCTTCATATTGTATCCAGTGATTACTGTTCTCACAAAGCTGTCAATTGCACCATATCATGTTCAGATTTTTAGAAAACCCTGAAAATTTAAATACCCACTAATTCAAAATACTTTTGTACCTAAAAAAGTGAATGAAGAAGAATGTGAGGAAATTATAACAGAGGTATCTGAGTTACTGTGTAATATGTGAGTAATCACAGAGGGATAGTTTTCTACCTTTGTGTCAGGGAGTACAGTTTGTCACAGAAACAAACCCAGAAGTTATATGTTCCCTATGGAAATAAGATCTCTTTTTTCCTGTAATCCTCTTTGAAGTATCATTATTGCTTTCATGAGAGAATTAAAAAAGACCTGTGTATGAATTTTAAGCCCAGAAAGTTAAGCACAAAAGAAGAGACACATGATATGTTTTGAATCTTTGAAAAAAAAAAAGACACATTTCCTATCTTATTGGAAGTGATGTAAAATAATTCCTATAACAATTTTATGCTGATATCTGCATATGAATTCCTAATAACAGAAATTCCAGGCTAGAGGTGAGGGAAGAGACACAGAGAGAGTCTAGGTAAAAATACAACTTATATCCTAGAAGTAGATTATGAAATTTCATATCCAGTGGAATGAGCATAAGAAATCCCAGAGGTTTAAAAGATGAAATTAGGCAAACTATGGCTGAAAAAGGATGGATGCAATATTCCTCAAGGCACTCATAGCAATAGTCACTGTTACACTATTCAGGGTAATGCCACTTATTATCTTCTATCTACACCTATTTGACATATAATCAATGTTGTGTAGAAAGAATTCTCATGGCATAGACCTATTCAAAACTGACAATAATGTCACAATTCAGTAAATACTCACTGAACAAGAGATAATAATGCATCTGCATCATGCACTCATTCAGTGGTTGGTCTCATTGAGATTAAAACTTCCTTTCAGATACACTGTTTTTATCTGAAATTCCTATTGTGTTAAACTGAAATTCAGCTCATTGACAATAGTACAAAAACCTCTGTCTGTACAGAAAAGCTTACCTTCCTCTCTTAATCATGAGAAAGCTTCATGACTAACCAACCTCATAAGTAGGAACTTCCTGGAAAAGGCAACTTTTTTATTTATCTCACCTCCTTTACCAAAGTACTTTTTATAAAATTAAGCAAAAAAAAAAAAAAGAGTTTGATCTGAAATTCAAATTTGAGACTTTGTCTGTAATCTTCAAACGGCTTCTATACATTGGACTTGGTAATAAAGAAAATTTAAAAATCCCATTCCACATCAGTGAGTTTTCTGACAAAAAAATACTCTTTCACACACAGCGCTTCATAATCTAACTGTACCACTAAATGAAATACTGATGCTCAGTTTCCCAGTGGAGCTTTGTGTTCCCTTTGCAATCTTGCTGAAAGCCTGAAAAGCAAACACTGACACTCAGAGTTCTGATGCCTGTTATTCAGCAATTGCATCTGTTTGCCCAGGGCACACGCAAGTGAGGACAGACATGAGTTGCTGCTTAAACAACATCTCAAGGGAACGCAGCCTTATAAGAAACAAAATGAAATAAAATAGTCTGTAGGAGGAAATTTTAGGAGCTGATGAAAAAGGAAATATGGCAAACCTTTTACATTTCCTCTTTGTACATTCATTTACTTGCCAAAGGACATGCTTGGTATGCAGAAGTTATCTTAGATTAAAGGAAATGAAAAAGAAAGAGCAACCAAGGAATGACTTTACAAATCATATATTTGCATATTTTAAAAAGACCTAAAAAACAACAAAAAAAAACCAACAACAAACCAAAACAGGCAAAAGAAAAGGCTTTTTCATAAGCAAAGGTATGATCATCAGGAAATACAATAACACCATCATCCTTCAAATATACCTATATATATACCTATACACTTGCCACAGCAACCATCTGCCAAAATGATCTTGCTGTCACAGTTAATTCCAAGAATCAGACACACAGTCTGTTCAGCACAACACCAAGCTCCATGCAGATGGGATGTGAGCTTTGAAGCACAGCCTGCACTGATTTACCAATAGCAGCAGGTGATCCCTAAGACCTGAAGACAGCATCCCAAACTCAGGGATAGAAAAGTAACCATTGCCCAGGATTAGCTTTCTATCAATCAGTGCTGCTTTAATCTCTGTTGTGAAAACTATCAAATCAGAAGGATTAAGGGTCTGCTCAAAAGGATACACGAGCAGGAAAGAAAATGCTTGATGGGCACTAAACAGTCGAGCCAAGCTCCTGCAGCAAAAAGAGAGGTCCTTGGAGGAACTGTGAAACTGGATGGAACAACTTTTCCCTGCTGTTCAAAGCAGTCCCTCAGGGACTAAATCTCTGACAAACTCCCCCCAACACAAAAGGCTTGCTTTAGAAGAGAGGCAGTACTCTGCCTGCTATTGCAATATGTCTCGTTCTACCTTTGTAGTAATTCCAAAACTTGAGCTCTCCCTGGATGTGCAGCTGTAGGCTGCCTATTACAGAGGAGAACACCATCAGGACCTGTGCAAGTCATCCTTCAGGTCTCCTGCAGGGCAATGCCAGCTTAAACCAAGGCAATCTCTTTTATCCCTGGATAACCCAGAAAAGTCTTGGGTCTAATTCCTTTAAAATAGAAAACAGACTTATATCAATTCCATTGCAGGTCCTCTCAGAACAGGGACAATAAACACTTTAGTCTCCTGTACATTTATTGTTTTGTATAATCTGACTTCGCATGTCATTTTTATTTAAAGAGTATAATTAGTCTAAATACCCTTTCTCAGTTATTTAATGTCAACATTTTTATGTGACTGCATTCCCTAAAAGTCATGGGGAAATATATACAGCAATTGGAATACTGCATTACAGTATTAGAATGATTTCTAGAAATGAGTGGTAAAACCACAGCAACTTTGTTTCGAGAAAAATCTAGACTTTTGAAATTCCCTTTGACTTGGAATTAACCTAAGGCATTTTACTTTTAGTTCCTTCCTGAAAATTACAAAGAGCACCCTGACAGCTAGCAAGTCAATGGCTCAGTTATACCCTACATAAAAAGCCAAGATTCACGCAGATCTTTCTTTTAAAAAGTTAATTAAAATTACTACTACTTTTTTTTTAACAAGCTGAGACTTGAAGGAATTTGAAGTTATTACTGATTGCTAGGATATTAAAAAAAAGATCAAAAACCCAACACAAAATACAACCCAAAAGGAAGAGAGGGAAATTATTAGACTACTATGTAGTTCTTTTTAACTGACTCTTGGGGCACCTCAGACCTGGAAACTACTGTTCTCTGAGTTTCACTTGAAGTTATACTTGAAAATCCCATCCAGAAAAAAACAGGAACATTTTATGAATGACTGACTTGGAGTGATGTCTTGAGTTGTAGCTTTCATATTTTCTAGATTCTGTACAGCATTAGTGTGTGACTGAACTTCATATAAAGTGTTAGCAAGTTCTCTTCACAGTTTAGTCAGACAAAACAATCCTTTTCCAGCCTGAGAACCGAGGACACCGTTGAAGCTTCAGGCCCAAAAAATGTAAACAATGGAGAATTGAGGGGAGCAATCTGGGAGGATGGGGCTTCATAACCTGAAGCTGATTTGGACAATTAACTCCAACATGTAAATGAACCAAAACCTATAAAAGTGAAAACTCATGACCTGGAGTCCATCTTGGGTCCATCTTGGGCAGAGCCACAGCCAGGCTCTTGTACTGCCCAAGGCGTATCCTTTGAAGGCCTTTTAATAAATATCTACTTTATTCCTTTAACACTGTCTAGCCTCTGTTCCAGGTAGCCTCTCAAGGCATCAGGAGAGGGAACATAATTCAAATTTTCTTTAATAATAATATCTGAAAAAAAAAACCTGAAGAATGCTTTAGAAATGTTTAATTTTTTTAAACTTTTCATCTTCTACAAACCAAAGAAACAGCAAGAGACACTGATTTGTTTCATTAATGAGATTTCTTTCACTTGCGATTGAAAAAAAAGTTAAAATTACTACTAATATGTATATTGTCACTGAAGTTACATGTCCTTATAACAGAGATCTGGAATTGAAATATTTAATGATTAAGACCGGCATCGTGTTGGGCTCACAGCATTCATTAGTCATTAATAAAATTTTCTGGAATTTCTAAAAACAGAAAATGAAGATTACTGAGGATGTTACATCAGAAAAATAACACTTCCATTTCGCCACCCTGCCTTCCTGCAACTACTCACAAAGAGAAGTTTGGCTATCTCTGTCTCACCAAAAAAAGGAAAATTCCTTTCAGAAAGATGCAAGCACAAATAGGAATGGGTATTTTTGGGGTTTTTAGTTAGTTTGTTTGTTTTTTCCTGATAAGTTGCACTGAAGATGTCCTTAAGTCTCTTTGCTCAGTGATTGTCCAATAATTTCCTAAGGAAAGATAACTGAGAAAGAAAGTAATTTCTACCTTAATGAGCTCCCAAGCACAGGTTCTGAGATAGGCAGAACTATTTTGTTCTTGGTACCAAAGACTTGGTATCAAAACCACACTGTTTTGTGGTTTTTGCCACTAAGGTAAAGTCCCAGGACTGGATTCTGGGCTGGAGAGCTCCAGGCTGCTCAGGAGGGACGGGCAGGGCAGGGCAGGTGGAGCTGTCACACCTCAGGTCACGTCAGGGAGAGGTGGCTGCGCACGCCTGCAGTGGGTGATGGTGTGCACAGTCTCTGGGCCAGCATTAGGGGACTGGGAAGCAAAGATGTTGTAGTGGCTGTCTACTATATCTACAGGAATGGAGAAGAAGAAGAAAGATAGTTTAGAACGGATGAAGAAATAAGCATAACACTGAAACATCCAAATGGGCTCCTTTGGACAATATAATCCACAGGTCAGCATACCAGTAAATTCACACCAGAGAGAAAGACTAAAAGCAAATCAGATAAGGCTTGTGATGTGCCATCACAGCATAAAACAACCAGAATAATTCTATGCTATAAGCAAACAATTACCACCTTTATAGGAAGAAAAATTATTTATAGCTTGGTAAGAAAGACCTTGTCTGGTAATTTGTTCCTGATATTTAACTTTTTGTTTCACAACAGAACCACTAAGCTTCTACTGACCTCTTGTTTCACTGTAAACAATTTTTCTTCCATCTTCTTGCTTCACCCTTCAAACTTCAGTGGACAGCTATTTCTTTTGTGGACCTTTCTATACAAAGTGGCAAGGGCTGAATGAAGTATAAAGTCTACAAGCCAGCTTTAATCAAACAGCAGTGCATGTTCCTGTCTTCAGAAATGGGATACTTACTGTGTTCCATTTAATTGCCAATTCTGCAACTGTCAAATAACCAATTTTGTCTTGTCAAGTTTTGATCTTTTAAAAGCCTTCCACTATTAATCCTACTTTTTTATACACACTTGCTCAGACCACTTTGTTTGCCACTGTTCAATAGCAGTTATACACTTAAATAACACAGCAGAAACTAATTTTTCTTTGTCTTTGTATCTCTTTGGGGATGGAATTGAAAAAAATAATTAGGAAAACAGAAAATTAATTCAACATATTTTAGTCAGGGTAGTTGAAGAGAGAAGGGCTTTACGAGAAACTGCATTCGTTATCAATCTTTGAGGTTTGTCCTCTATGGAGAAGATTTATATTCAAGATAAAAAAAATACTAAATGCATATAAACCCCCCAAAAAACCCCAATAAGGTTGCAGATAATAAATGGAGGTCAGCACATAAATCACTTAGCTTACTTCATTGTCTAAAACAGGTTTAGCTTTCTATGACAAGGATATAAAGAAGTTATTGCTTACAAGGCACTTCATTTTTGTACATCTGGGGCCCTGTAGCTTTGTGGTTTTTTTCCAATAACCTCAAAGAGTTAAATCTGTGTCTTTATGTGCATGCAAAAGTACTGCTGACAAAAGAAGCAGGATGGACTTCTAACTCTGCACAGCAGGAGTGGGTTCTTAAGCTTAAAAAAAGGGAAATGAAAAAGGCAACCAACTGTCTTTTTTAATTACTAACATGTACTAGCTTCAGCAACAATTTTAATCCTACACTTGCTTTTGGACTTTTTCTTCCCTGCAGTACTTGGCAACTTATTGGAAATGCAAGATTTATTTTAAACTTCATTAAAATGTTCAAAAGAACATTTAATGTTAATGTTAATCTGAGCAATCTTCCTGAAGACCATTTGGAATATTTATTTTCTTATACAAAATAGACAAATCTATATAGTTTCTGACACTATAGCTTATAGGTAGAAAAAAATAGTAACAAGAACATTAACTTTTAGCAAGTACAGTTTTTAAAATATATGTGTATGGAAATAAATTTAAGAAAGCCTTGTACAGATGGGAGAAGAATGCTTTCTACTTTTTAAATGTCCAGTGTGATATGTCCCTGCCTTGGATGACAGAGTTTCATCTGGTTCATTCTTCTTAATTTGGGTTATTTATGTTCCTATTATAATTTTTTTCACAATATGAAATTTTTCACATATTTTAATTATTTTAAAATAAAGCTCTGACAACTATCTTGGGCCTAATCCTGAGCATAAAATTTACTTCCTTAAGTAATGTTTAAGATCTGGTGATTGTTTTAACTGATTTGAAAAGTGCTTCTTTAATTTAGGGTTCCAGTTCACCACCAGCAGTAATTTATACTCTGGCAACTTCAAAATTGCATGTTGGAAGCAAGTAGGAACACTGCTTTAAGATTTATTAATAAACTCTCCTACATATAGCATCATAAAATATTCTATTTGCTTTCTTCCTCTAGCTAGTTCATAATTTGACTCAAAAAGATGACACACATTGAAAAAGCATGATTTGACATATTTTACTTGAGCCTTCTACCTGCAATGTGTAAAGTACTCTACCATTGTTCATGCTCCTGACCATTATTAAGATATTAGTCTCACCTTAGTTGTCCTCACTTTAGCAAAACTCAACACTGACAGCTACTGACATCAGTCTGGGCTTTGCCTTCCATATTTTTTCATATCTAGTTTCATTACTTTATTGCTTTAATGGTTTGGGTTGCAAGGGGACCTTAAAGATGATCTAGCTCCAAACTGTTGCCATGGGGTTTTAGACAATTCTTTGACAAATTTTTAGAACTTTTTTTTCTCCCAAACTTCACAAAACCCCATCATATAGAAATCATCCATGTGAATATCACATTCCTGTAGCCACCTGTGTCATAGAGCAGCAAAATTTTTCTACACCAGGATGCAATGGACACCAAGTCATAACCTCCTGCAGTTTCAGCCTCACAAGAGAGGTGGGTTTGCTGAGTTCATCCCTTGATTTCCACACATCTTTAAAAGGATAGCCTTTATATGTCTAAAGATGGATGTCATTCTAGAGTCCAGCCTCTCTCAGGTATTCTCAAATGGAAACTCCCCCTCTGATAATTGAGCTGTTTCAAAGCTCACCCCAGGACTTTTGCTACTCAGTCAAATATCTCTGGGGCTGGTTCAGCAGAGCTTCTCAACCACCACAGAGCTCCCAAGAACCCTTCCAATGGTAGCAGTCTCTTTGTGAACTTAAAGTGGCTGTAAAGCCAAAAACCCTCAAGTTTTCCTAGCACACTCACACACTCAACTCTCTTTAAAATAACTCAAACAACCAAAAGGTCCCCCAGTCCCAGCCAACAGAGGAGGATGAATTCACGAGTGCATTCTTTTGGGTCTGCAAAACATAAACCTATGCAGTTCACTTCAAGTTCTCACCAAAGCTCTCACTCCCAGCAGAAATTTCTGCAAATTTTGCTATTGACTAAATTTTAGCCACCTGCCTATTTGAAATATCTTTTCTTTAAATAAGCCTCTGATCTTTTTTATGTCCACAAGATTCAACTGAAAATTTCCAGCCTGAAGCTTCCAAAAATTTGCTGGTGTCAAGGAAATATTGTTCAAAGGGAGTTGATATGTTGGTTTAGTCCAGCTTTTTTCTTCAATCTATTCTCCACTTCCACTGTGAAATCTGTGCCTGTAAAGGTGACAATACCACTTTTCTTCTCCTCAATTTGCCGGGATAAATCACTTATGTTTAGATTAAATATGCAGTGACATCCTGTATATACTATGCAGTGCAGTTTGCTTGTCTAAGTGCTTTCATCAAGGGCAGCACAGACAAAAAATCCTGAATAACCTCTGCTCATGTGCTGTGTAGTCTCAAAGCATATGCACATTAAATCTGATGCAGCATAGAAATGCTGGATTTACTCTGCATAAGATACTGTGCCTACTCTATTCATGTGTGAAATGTCTCAGAATTTCTGAAAATGCTTGTGAACTCTGAACTAGAAATCCCCTGATATTTATAATAGCCTTATTGCTATGGCACTATTTGATTAGAGCCACTTCTCATAACTTTTGATGATTTATCACAATTTACAGATGCATTCAAAATGCAAGCTGAAATCCAACACATGGATTTCAAAAGTACATACAATTCACAAAATAAAATGGGCATATGCTTTGGTTGGTTAGATCCAATGGGAACTTGGTTCTAGACTTTTTTGACAGTACATTAAAATATACCTTCAGATAGTTTATTTATAGGGTGATTCTGTTTGGGTATTAAATCTAAGATCATAGCAATACATAATATGGAATAAACAAATGCCTTCATCGAATTTTTTTCTCACTGTAGAAGGTTCAGAACTGCAAATTTAGCTGTTTGTGTCATGTCACACTGTCTTTTTAAAAGTCATTCTGACTATTTTTATAGTTCTTGTTTCATATCAGTACTATCAGTGCTTTGATATCTTTGCTAAAGAATTTATACAAATCAGTTCTCTCAGAGATTTAAATAGTTATTTCTTTTGCTTGGACTCATATTTTTCTCCAGTATTGAATAAAATGAACAAAAAGACAGAAACTTGGTGGAAAAAAGACCAATCCAGCAAACACCACAAAAAACCCCTGAAAAAAGTAATATAATTCCATCAAGAGATTCTAATATTTATATGTTACAAACAGAATTTACTATATAAGACTAAGATTGAATTGGCTACCATCCTCCAAACCACTATTCCTCCATGTGGAGTATCCACATAAATTAAAACTAACACAAATCCCAAACCAATATCCGAGTGGTTTGGTACTTTGACATTTAATCAATGGAATCTAGTTGTACAATCACAAGGTGCACCAACATTTCAGAGCTGAATTTCCACAAATTATCCCTGCTTTAAACTAGATCCCTAAAGTGGTCCAACCTCCACTTATGTTCATTCATTCTTCAAGCATCAACTTTTGTAGGCTTTCACTTTTCTACCTGCAATTATTTTTAATAAACCCAGACAAAACTTGTAAACATGGAATACTTGTTCAAAGCAGAGCTTCATCTAGAAATTCATGAAAATCTTAAATTGCCACATGGCTATTTCCATGCACCTAAGCTCTATAGTGTTATATTTGTCTAAAAACATTTTTTCACATGCAAAAATATCACAATTAAACATGATGTTTATTAAAAATAAATAAGACAGAAGTTAGCCAATGTAATTCAAAGTCAGAAACATAAATAGTTTGGTAAGATCTATTCACTGTGGTTCAACCTTTGAAGTTTTCTGTGAAGTGCTAAAATAGTCAGAATCAAAAAAGCTACAGCTTGAGATACTTCAAGTGAGCTGTGCAATATAATTGCACAGCTAATAGAAGCATAATCATCTCAGCAGGAATTAAATAAGGCAAATACAACTGCTGAGTTGTTTTTCAATATTATTAATTTCAAAGCATATCTTGCGCATGCTGGCATATTTAGGGAAGCCAGCAACTTCAGATCACAAGAGTACACATTTTAAGAGCTTTCTTCTGATGATGCAGCATGTAATGAAAAAGCTTTGAAACAAACTTAACTTAAATATTTAATGCACATATAAAAATACATCTAAACCCCATATATTTCATATTTCAACTTACTGCATTTAAAAGCTTTTCTTACAAATTGAACTACAGAAGAAATTAGTAGAATTAAGTCAAGCAGCTATGCAAACTCTATAATGCTGGTTTTTTTCTTTCCCATTATTTCAAGTCAAAAAATTAAGGATACAATTAAGGATAAAATTAAGGATAAAAAATAAAGCATTTTTCAACACATAAAACCAGGAAAAGAGGAGGGAAAAAAAGCATTCTTATTCTGTTTAAAAAAAAAGGTTTTGTTACTAAAATAAAATCAAGGAAATAATAAATAATAATATCCTTATTCTGTGTAGAGGAGTACTGTAGTGCAGCTATTGCATAAGCAATAGTAAAAAGCAGAAGGGCAACAAAGAGCAGAAATGTAGCTTAGATACCACTTGTAAAAAAGACTGAGAAAAGAACCCAACCCACAATGAACAGAATGAATATGCTGCAATACAGAGTCACTGGCTTCATATTATGAGATCTCCAAACAATCAGGTTACAAGGTGTACCCACAGCCTTTTAAAATCTAACACCAGTAGTGATATGAACTCCAGAACTGAGCATCCAGCTGTCTGGAAATTGATGGCAAAAGGGAAATTTCTCAAGAAGTGTCTCCAGGGTCTCTGAAGTCCCAGTTCTTGTGCATCCTGTCTAGCCTTGAATCTGTGAGTGTGGCACTAATGTAATGCTCAAATCTGTTTTATTTGACATCAGTCTGCCAGCATTCCATCACTTTTACTGAATCAAGATGCCAAAATATATATAATTATCTGATTAAGAAACTTGATTAGTGGAGACTGTTTTACTTGTCATACTTAAATAAAAGAGAAGACCAAGCATCCTGCTTGGCAAATCAAGCAGTTTGTGTTCTGCTCACAAAATCTCCTGGAGTTCTCATAGTCATTTACCATTCATACTGCCAGAAATGCCATTCTAGAGAGGCCTCAGGCTCAACAAAGGTTTGCCAGTTTCAAGATGGGATTTTGATGAATGCCTTGGCTGCTGGCAAACTGCACACAAACACAAATCCTCTCCTGGGGATTGCAGCTTCACCAGGACAGCCCTTCCTCAGCCTCTGCTGCTTCCAGGTCACCTCAGGGTAAGGGGGACAAATGATACCACTGAAGGTCGGTGGGTTTCTTCTGGAATTGAAAGTTCTAGAATTTGTGATTTCTTGTCCTGGTGAAGTTCCTAGGGATTACTAAAGGTCTTTGAAAGTGAGAAGAGAAATCAGTAAGCTCCAAAGTTTGCCTAATTTCAGGGTAATTTAGAGAACTTTTCATTCTGGTCTGATTCAGCCCATTATCAAATTGAAAATTTTCTTTGTGAATTGGAAATTCTGGGGTTTGGCAAAATCTTGAGGCCCAACCACATGAAATGTATATCCTTTCAGAGTTGGGGTAGGATGTGAGCTGCTTTCCTTCTCCTCTTGCTCCCATTTGTTCACCAGTGTATTCTGAGATATGAGAAAGCAGAGAAGATAACCAAACTTTTTTTTTTTTTTTTAATTATAGATTCCTTATTGCCCATTCAATCTTCAGAAACTTCCAAGATCATAGTTAAATGGAAGGTCTCTAAAATGCTCTTTCAAAGCTAACATCTTTGGAAATGACAAAACTCAGCTTCAAGCTGATGCCAGGAAATTACATTCTGTAGTTCATTATGTGTCCTTCCTGATGAAAAGTGAAAAAAACCAAGATACCTTAAGGTATCTTTTCGATGTTTTAGACCCATTTTTAGAGTTCTAATACCTGTATTGACTGTAGACAAAGACAGTAAAGCTGGCAATGCAAGTCTGATTTCTCATCTATCTACTACTCTTTGCTTTTTTCTGTCCACCAAGACTGCTGTAATCACAACAATTTTAAGAGGACTAAGATTTGGCTCAGCTCTACCTATCAAGGTGTGCTTGGAAAACATGAGCATAATGCTACTTTTAATAGAAGTGTCCTTATTCAAAGTGGTCCACATATTTCCTTAAAATAAGGCATGCAAACAACAGATGGCCAAGCATATGGTGCATCACTTACAGATATAACCCAACAAAACTTTTAAAGCTGCTCAAAAAGTAGGAATGACCCAGGTAGCCTTGGGTCAACTGAGCAAACACAACTTGACAGCAGCCTTTTCTCACAGAAGAGCAGCAACTGGCCAGGCCAGACAGGTGTGAGAGGTCTTGGTTCATGGACAAAAAGTGAAGTATAAAGGGTCTGCCCTTTCTGAATGCCACCACAGCCATGGGGGCTCTCAGAGTCCTGACACTTGGCACCAGCTGTGAAAACTGCCCTGAGCACAAACATGGCCAGGATCCTCTAACTGGTGGATCAGAAAGTCTGCTCTTAGGCTGCTGCTCTGTTTCATTATTAATGAGACATATCTGCAACTCCACAGCAGCTGCAATGGTGCTGTGCTATGCAGAGGAAGAGCAGGAGAGTGAAACCAGGAATAATGCAAACAAATAACAAAATAGTCTCTCTTCCACTGTCTCGTGTGACATAGCAGGAATTAAAATCTTTATGATAGACCTTTTAAAATGATCTTTCATGCCTCATTTTTTTTCATTTGCTTTCATTACATTTTTAGTATAAGCATGTGCACAAGCGTGTGCATTCATGTAGTCAGTGAATGTTCCATTAAAAGGATAAAAAACACTTTTTAATATTCAGAATTGAATTTAGCTCAATCTGGTTTTATACCTAAGCAGTTTCTGGTTCTGATAAGGCATTGTGTGTGCCCCTTTTGCTTAGAGGTCATGAGTTGTACTCACTGAAAATATAAATACACTACCAAATACACAAATGTTTTCCATTTTGACTCTCAACTTACCTTAATATAATTGTATCAGCTGTGGGAAACAGTCAATTTTATAGATTAGAAATGACTTTTCACCCCTGTAAAAGACAGTTGTTTTTTAACTGCAAACCTAACTACAGCTAACTTGTCCTCAGGACAAGGAAGTCAACACATGCTGCATGTCAGGTTTATGTTGAATACAAAGTCAGAAATCCAGGAATCTGAAGGCCATGGCCTTTAGCAAAAGGAACATCTAATACTGAATGAATATCCTGCACTAGCAGACAGCTGAGGTCTGTTGGATCTCAGTGAAGAAAATAGATTACAAAAGAAGGAACCTGTTTTTGTGGCCGAGAAACAAGAATTCTCAGCAGGAGAAAAGGAGATTCTGGTTCCTGTTTAGGATAAACACAAAAATGTTTCCCATTGTGGAATTTCCCTTTGTACTCCACAAAAAAATAAAAAAAAAAAAAGCAAAACTTCAGCTAAAGAGAATTTAATGCTGTCTCTTCAGATTATCCTGTCCTTGCTACTTCAATATTGGTGGTGTCTTCTCTAAAAGAACACTAAAGTTGTTATTTTATAATTCTGCAACTCTTTAACTTCAGTTCAGACATTGTTTATGTCTTATGGAAATTGGACATTTTGTAACAGCAAATAACTTTTTCTAGCACCAGAGGGACCACAGCAGTAGGACAAGACTTTTTCCATATCCAGAGCTACAGAAGGGATGGAATAAACCCACCAAAGTAAAGCCTATGAAAAAAAAAAACAACTAAAGACTTAATGGAAGAGATACCAGTTCCAGATAAGAGGACTGTAAATATAGATTGTGGATAAAAAATCAGATTTATCTTTCTTTTTTGTGTCATTTTGTGAGCCACTTAAACCACTCCATGGGCCATCAAAAGAGATCAGTTTTGCTGCCCCTTTTAAACTTAAAAATGTAACTAGATCAATTAGGATGCTCTAGTTAATTATATATTCTTTGCTATGTCTTCAGATAATTTAGCTTCCTGGCAGAGTGGACATAAGAACAGCCTTGCAATAGAAACCTTGCTAATTCAATATAAATGAAAAGAAATACATTACTGAGGGCAAAATTGGAGAGAATATATTTGAAATATATTTCTTGAGAACAAAGGTAAAGTGCACATTTCCCAAATGTTACAAGAAAATTCATTTATTTACAGCATATAAAGCACAAAAAACAAGTTAGCTCATAATATAAAGAATATCCTCAATTATGCAAAATGTTTATGATTTAATTGCTAAATAAATTAGACTATTAAATGCAAAAAACTTTTTTCTTCCTCTTTAAATTATTACTAATTGCCGAAAGTGATTTCTCTGTGTCTCCAACAAATCAGAAACTATATTAAATAATTAAAAATAAGATAGATAGGGTACTACTTACACTAAAAATCTTACATTACTTTTTCACTGCTTTCACTGCTTTTTATTCAGATACATGCTGCCTCTGAAATGCTAGGGTTGCCATTTTATGATTTGCACAGCAATTCCTTTTAGCTAAATATTTTTCTTCAGAGACCCTGGAGCTAGCACACATGTATGACACTCCCTTAACATTACAAAGTCTAGAAAATGGGTAATTTTATGGAAAATGTATTGAAATGGAAATATAACAGTGAAAATATATAGTGTTAGTCCCTTTCTGAAACAGCACTGTTGCTATGGCAATTCTCAAATCTAGTATTTTCATGAGAAAGCTCTCTTCATTGAAAGAGCCTGAATTTATATCCACCTTCATATTTATATGCTCAATTACACTTCAGAAACAGCATATGAAAGGTTTAGTTCTGCTTCTATAACTTTTAGTCAATTCTCTGAGTAGATGTTTCTTAATATTTGACTTCATATTGTAAGACTCTGAGTGTCAAAATCATGTTCCACTTTTACTTCTAGAAATCAGTTGATACTGCCTTGGCAGTTTTTAGACATTCTGTCAACTCTTATGAGTTATATATATATATATATATATAAATTATATATATATAAATATAAATGAAGCTAATAGATTTGTCCTAATAAAATGGAAACACTACTACATTGAAGTTATTTCAATAGAAAAGTGTTCATGTTAACTCATAATGGCAAAGAACGTCCATGTTAAAATCTTTCCTTTGGTGACCTCACAGTTTAATAACCCAGATAAAATATCTCATCATAAAAGTGCTTTAAAAGTAGGTTAATCATTATTAGTTTGTTGATAATTGACTGCAATTACATTAACCCAAGCACTTTGTATCACTCTGAAGTATGTATAATAAACAGTCCAATAGGAATCTCACTGTGACACATTAATTAATGTCTGCCTGCTGCAGAGTTACAGGTTTCCAATACCCTCTGCAACAGTAGAGGAAATGTCAAATCTTTCTTATTTCAATGGTACTCATTATAATAGCATTACAAAATACCATATGCTTATACGGTGGGTATATTCTGCATTTCCAGTGCCACCAGCAAGTGAAAAAAGCCCTAGTGCTGGACATGGTGTACGGGAACTCAACACTTCTGAATACCAAACCACCTTGCATTGCTCTGTCCAGTGCTGAAGACAGGCAGTGTCCCTTTCAGAAAGGAAATGAAAACGCCTCAAAATTTTCTTTCCTTTGCTGCAAAAGTATAGCAAGCAAGCAATTCAAGGAAGAAGTAGTCAGACATATGAAAAAACTATCACTTGTAATACCAATTTTATAGCACCAGTTTCAAATCTGACACTGTAAAAGCAGAGTCTTGTGAAGGGCCTAACTAAAGTTAAGAAAACCCCCATAAATAAGTAACAGACCAGAGATGTCAAAACACATGTTCCAACAGCTCAGAGAAGGATTATAGTGTTCAGAAAACTTCTGCACATTCAGTGCAAGGGGAAAAAAAACTACTTCTCACTGTTAAATTTCATCGTGTTTTTTCTTTTTGTTCTCTTAGGTCTGATAAAATTGCTCTTAACAGTCACATTTCCCCAAAGGTTTATAAAGCAGAAATTTCATAATGCAGCATGATAGGTCTAGACACACATGGCTGGAAATGTACGAAGGATTGCTAAAATACTCTTTGAAAAACCCTGCTTAGTGATATCTCAGCTTTGGAATTCAGAAGTCAGCAAAAGAAGCATAGAGGGATATTGCTTGCAGCTACCAACTCCAAAAAATGCACTGGGAATCCAGAAAAAAAAGTAGGAAGAATTTCTTTATACTTTCAAATACAACATTCTGAATTGTTTAGTTATTTACTGTACTACAGGGCACTTAAAAACTGGCATTTATATTCTAGACCAAGGATTGGTTCTAGTGATGTTTTATAACACAAGAATAATTGTGGCACTGTTGAAGACAACTCAGACACTGGTAACTATAGAGACATCACACAACAATAAAACCATAGGTTCATGTTCATCTTAATTCTACCTGTGTGCAGCATTTTGGTATGCAAAAGTCATTTTATTGAAATGGGACTAAAATGGTAGCTGTTATGTCTTTGCTATGTTAAAGACAGGTTAATGACTATATGAAAATTGATGTGTTAATTCTAGAGTACACATATAAAGAAATTCTAAGTTCAGAAAAGCACAACTGATATGTGCTGGCTTTCATGTCCATTTTTTAATATAGGTTCAACATAAAGGACATTGCCTTTCCAGTTATTACACAAAAATTAGGGGCTAGGGACAGATGGGGAGAATTTATTTAGTTATTTATTAGCATCCCAAACCACCCTCCTCCTTTCACCAGCTTTTTTCCAGCCTGAGTTAACTTTTATTTATTCCATCTTCATTCATCTGCTTCAGTCCTCCATAATTCTCTGTAGCTTTTGGAAGAGCACATAAATAATAAGATATTAAACACCACTCTTGGTCTGTTGTGACTTCTCCCTTTCATTTTAGCACATTCAGGGACTTTCAAGAAGACTCTTGCTCTGGGAGTAAGACTGTGGAGTATATGAATACTGAATTATTGAAATCTTGGAAATACACTATCACCCTGATTGAGGGTGGGAGGTATGACTCAGAACTATGCCATCTTTTATTTTGATTTAATCACAAAATCATAAAACAGAATATTAATTCACTGTATACGTGCCATAAAATGATATTCCACTATAGCATGCACATGAAAATTAATATATTTCCTAAACCCAAATCATCATAATGGAAATTATTCAACGTGTTCCTATTAAATTTACTTTGAAATTCATTTATTGCTCTGAAAAACTTTAATTTTGAAAATATTTATTCCTATCAAAGGAAGACAACCAGCTCTAAAAATAGCCCTAAGTGATACATTTGGGGACTGAATGCAACCTGATTTAGTCTGGACAAGCCAAAATCTGAATCTTTATTGTCATCTGACCCTAGTATTAAAGCCAATGAGCTCTACAAGCTCTGAGAATCATTTTTCTAAAGTTAGGATAATTCTCTGTTGTCTGATTTTAATACATGTTCTTGAAGTTAATCATCTGATATTTTATCTGATTAGTTAAAACCATAAGACACTCACATGCTCATTGTACTTTTCAAAAAAATTAATCCTGAGATAACTAGGGAAGCCTAGCAAAAAAGCCTCAGGAATCATGTTGAACAGCTCACACAGACCTCATGCAGCCATCCCATGGAAATATGATCTTCATTATAAAACATTTCCTCACTGCTTAAAAACGAAGTTATGATGTTGCTACTTTGCTGGCTCTTTACCCTCTTATAATAACAATTTTCCTGCCGTATTAATGACAAATACATCATAATTATCTCTCTTCACCTTCAGCTAGAACAGCACAGAACAGCCCTTAATCTAATTGCATCTCTAAATTCATGGGAAAACAGTCAATCATGGTAAAGACTTGTTTGACTACAAAACCAGTAATGATTCAAACAATTAAGACTCTCACTGCCTCCATAATTCACAGATTCAGGAAAGCAACACCATTGTAATATGAAACACTGAAATACTTTCTGGATAGCAAGAGGAGTTTGTAACTTCTGATTTCCTTGGTCCTGTCAACTTTGCCAGCCCATTAACATTAAAATAGCTGCTGACATCTGGTTCAAGGCTGGGCACCAGTTCAGTGGAAATCTCCACTTCATCTCAATAATGCCAGAAGGCTGGTTTAGAGGTTGTGGAATATCAATTTGTTTTGTTTCCCCTCCACACCTGGCAGACCATATACATTCTTTAAAACTGTAATGCAATTAATCAGTGTGATGGTTTGGGAATGCAATGCAAAAGGAATTTTAAAAAATCCAATTTCAGAACTGCCAAATTTATTTAATACAAGCCATGGTTTTAACTTAAGCCCAGGGAAGCCTAGTCCTGGTTTTCTTCAAAAAAACTGAAGCACATATAAAGGAAAACAAAAGTATGGCTGCTTTACAGAGCATTAAGTGCTAAGCATTTCATAACAACAGAATTTTCCAAAGTACATCTGAGGGTAAAGCCAACCCCACTAATGAACAAGTGTATCTGTGGTTGTAGCCAGCATACCCAAACCAAATCTGCCCTGGCTGCTTTATGAACTCACAGGCTGGAGCATCAAATAGACCAACTTTAAAAAAAATTAATGAATTTTTAATTTGAAAGGACACTTTCATGTCCTTAGAGTCTCATATCTACACATATTTTTTTACTTTCTTTCTCCAACACTGTTGCATCTGTTTGCTCTGCAAACCTAAATATCACTGCTATTCTCTCTACCCACCCCCAGATGGGAAAGCCCATACAGCAGCTAAACAAGTATCCTGAAAATAAAGAGTAATATCAACTACTCATATCCATTTGTAGCAACCATATCCCTATGTATGCCTTTTTTTTGCATTTGCAGGACTAATTTACTCTGACAATATCTACACCAACATCAGCAAAATACTAAACAAGATTTGTTTCTACAATTTTTTCTTTCAGTAGTGCAAGTGCTAAGGCAAAATTTAAGGAACAAAGACAAAAAAATAAGAAGAAAGAATATGACTTTTGCAGTTGTTTTAACTCAAAATAGGTGTCAGAAGTGTAGCACAAAATAACTTAAAATAGAACAGTATTTCTCTGTTCCTGAAAAGGGAGATGAATAGGGAATTGTTTAAATTTATTCTCTCTCCATTCATTAATATTCTATGAGACAATTATGATAGACTCAAAATAATTTATTTAAATTAGAAAATAATTTTAGCAAATAAATTCACTCTGTAGAACATGCTGAAACTGTTTATTAACACCATTTATTATCCCTAACAAGAGCAGCATCACTTAGTTTGTTACAGAAGCCACATAACATTGCTTCTTTTCTGCCCAAGTGGATGTGTAGCTCCTAAAGTAAGATTTCCCATGAATAACACAATTTCAGACATTTGTTTTCAGAAAATATGAATCTGAAGACAGCCAAATGTAAACAGATTTTTTGTTTGGTTGTTCAGGTGTGAGTCAGCAACAAGAGCAATCTTTTGGGAAAATACTAATTTCTCTCTTCTACTTCCCTCATTTACTAAAACACCCAAACCTAAAAGGACTGGGAATAACCCAAACCAAGTGTACACCATCACCTTCTATAAAACAGTGGGAAGCAAGTGGCATGGGAATGCTGTGACTACAAATTCTGGAAAGCATCCAAGATTTCCCAGTAGCATCTGTGGCACAGTTTATTTTCTCAGCATTGCCTGCTGCAGAGCAGTAACTCCTGAAGGCCTGGAGGAAGGAACAACTGAGCCCAACACTTTGAAAAACTTGCAAACATTTTATCTTCATGACTCTAAATATCATCAACAACATTCCAGAAGAAAGGATGTTTTGTCTTCTAATAGCTCTATTCTTGAGATCAGCTTGCTCAGCGTCAGCACTGTATTGTAAACACTATCCTAGAAGTGAAACCTAGAATATATTTTGGAGACTGACAGCCAAATGCAAATACTGTATTCTAGAGCTAAATGCACAGAAAATCATGTGCACGAACATGTTCATATATAGCAAGTTTATTATACATGTATCTCTAGCACACTAAATTTCTAAATAATTTCAGAAGAAGTTTCATATTTCATTGGTCCATAGCATGGAGAATTATAACCTAACATAACAACATGGTTAATACATGTTTTCTAGGTGACATTCAAAAATGCTTCATAAATAAAACTTGTTCTATGTATCTAGCAACAAAAATAATTTAAAAAAAAGGGGTAACATTTCTACCTGTCTTGCAGAAGAAAATTACAAAATCACAAGATTAGTAAATCACCAAGAAATGCCCTGGAAAATAACAATTTCTGGGCTCTTCCACTTCTCAGTTGTAAATCAGCATTCGCAAAGCATCTTTCAGAATCATAATCAGAAATCTCAGATAAGGAGAGGAAAAGTCCCAAATGCATCACGGTATCACTAGAGGTATTCTGTATTGTATTTCTGTGGCTCATCACTACTTTAGCAAAAAAAATAAAAGGGGTTATAGATTATCCTTTCCATAAAATCAAGTATCAAAATACTCATTACCATTAGAGCAATTAAGAGCATTTGTGTTAATTTATAAGATAGATGTCTGTCAATGTTTTAAAATATCTTCAGTCATTTAATTTCCAGTGGATAAGATAAGACAGAAAACACATCAGTAATTTCAGGCCCAGTTTCTGCTTGTAATGTATGGTATAACATGGTTTCTGCACACCTTGAATGGTATAACACCTCTTTAAATTAATGTAAGCAGGAAACAGAAAGACTGCAGAGGAATAAATCTGCAGCAATCCAGGCTTGAAGCTAAATTGGATTATTTAAAAGGGATGGAACAGAGATGTGTAAGACACCTTTGAAAAAAAAGACCTAAGCAGAAGGAATGTTTTTAGCACCCCAGACAACAAAGAGCTGTATAGAAAATATCCTGTACAGTCCATAAGGAGACAAAAATACAATGCAAAGACTGAAACAAAACAAAAGATGCTCTTTCTAGGTAATGCAAAATTACAGACATTTTAGTAAGGTGGATGATAACATCACCATCTCTATCATACCTCACAGAATTATTTTCTTCCCTCGAGACACCTTACAATCAGCCATGTATGTGGAATATCCTGACTTCAAACTCAGCACCTAGAGCTGGTGCATGCAGGGTATCAATGAAATTCACTTTTCACTTCATTACCACAACACTTGAGATGTGAGAGGCTTCAATTCCAGCCAACTGTCTTGCCCAAGCCCCTCACAGAAATATAAATAGATGTTTAACTTTCAAAGGATCCAGACTGTGCTTTCTTTTCTGTGCTGTTTTTTGAAGTTTTGAGATCATCTGTTTTATGTAATGTAGCTGCAAAAATACTGCCTCTGAGTTAGCTCTGCAATAATTCACTCTTGCTACAGCAATGATTGAGTAAACAGAAGCTTCTACCAGAGGCATTCTTTTCTATTATTTATTGTAATATTTTTTCATAATTTAATGAGAAAAATTTAAAAGCAATATTTTCATCCTTTCATGTTAAATTAATTTACAGTGCTATAAGCCATAATAAAACAGAGAAATCATCAGCAAAACAGCATGCTAATAAAGACAGATTTCCTCAAAGTTTCTTAACTAAACTCATAAAATAATTTTTTTTCTATTTCTGTCAAGTCCAGCTTGTCTCTATTTGTTCCCTAGTATGAAACATACAGTGAAAATTACACAACAAAGAAAAAGCAGAAACTACATAAGAACACAGAAATTGAGAAGAAGAAATATTTTAAGCAAATCTGATTTATATTAGCATATATTCTACATATCTGCTCCCATATTATGTGGAAATGTAAACCTCCAGCCTTGTGTGGGAAAGATCTTAGAAATAAACCCATAATATATTTAAATTAGTAAAGTAGCCTCAAAATTAACATAAAATTAAAAATAAAATAAAATAAAATAAAATACACTGATAGTTTCCTCTCCCTTTCCTCCATCTCACCCAAACAACTGGGTGAAGAGTTTCTGTCCTGAGTCAGTCACAATTAGTGTTGCCTATCTGTAAAATTCCTTTTGCTATCAATAGCACTTGAGTCTCCCAGGATGAGGTTTAGTGCAAGGAATTGGTGTCTATGGAAATGCTGCTGCAAGTTTGCTCCCAGGACACCACACGGAATTTCTGCTTCCCTGCCCCATCACAGAGCTGGATTAAAACTGGTAAATGCTGGTTTCATCACCTGAGGCACTGTGAGCCCCACAGCACCTGGGGGTAAAGCTGTGCTCAACACCCAACAGGAAACACAAGATAATGAAACAACAAGCTGTCACTTACAGCTCCCCTTGCAGAAATCACATTTTTGGCAGTGTTTTTCAGGTGGTACTAACCCTCCATAGTATTCCACGTCTCACAAATCAAAGGTTAAAATAAAATGACGACTTTTTTTTTTTTTTTTTTTTTTTTTTTAAGCAAATCACCAAGCTGGGATTTAAACAGTGCTGCAACTCTTACTCATGAGGCATAGAATTACAATATCACAGTTAAAAAGAAAAAGAGATGATCCGTTCAGGCTAATGCACTGTTGTGACTCTAATAGGTGTAACATAAGTGAGAACAGGTTTATTTCATAGCTTTGATCTCACAGCTTCCAGCAGGTTTCCAGGTTCTGGAAAGAAAGGATTTGCCACTTCATTTATAGATCAGGGAAATACACTTTGATATAACCAGTACAAAAAATAGCAGGACAGCTGTAAGCTTTTCCCAGCAAAAGACCTTTGAAGTTCAACAATGAAATTAAATGACTCAGTCTTCTGGGTTTTGTACTTAGTCCTCTAGAAAGTGTGTCTTGCTATTCTTTTTTGTTGAGCTATGAAGTCAATGCAAAAAAAAAAAAAAGTTATTAAAAATGTGTCCAATCTAGCAGACTGAGGTAGAAATTAAAATTAGGTAGGTTTAATATAGTAGACAATATATGGTATTTCTGGGGAGAATATAATTTATATCTTTAATCTGCTTAGTTACTAGTTGGTGCTCATATTTCCTCCATTGGCAAAGTTCACCCAAAAACTGTAAGATCAGTTTCAGATACCAGAAATTAATATTGTGGCATTAATAAAAAGAAGTCACACAGTCTCTTTTAAAGGTTAATTCATTTATTTTACAACAAATTATCAGTGTAACCTCTTATAAGTTCTTTTTGACTGACACATTTTTTTTCAATCAAGCTGCTATGAGCTATGAAGATTTCAAATGTGAAAAGAATTACACAAAGTAAGAAAATAAAAATGTTCATCTTCAGAACTGATTAATATGCATACTTCTTGGTGCCCATAGCCTCTTTTGGTTTTGCATTATCTTTTCAACTACACAGACAGTACAGAGGTGAATATATTCATTCTAATTTGAGTCCAGTAATTTTCACTCTCGTACCAATGACTCTGATGACTCTTAATGCATAATACTAAATCCAACCTAAATAAAAATATGATGAGCAATGTACTGTTTTCTCTACTATAGTTGTTCTTAAATACTGTGTTCTCTTTTAGATGCGTAGTCTGGTCAGTTGAAAGCTGCTAATTTACTGAGGCAAAAATGGACAGCTAAATTTCTGTTCTCTCCTGCCATTTCTACAGCCTCTTCCACCTCTATTCTGATTCAGAAGAGTTATTCCCAGCAGAAGGGTAAATGTGAAAAACTACTCTTATTTCAGGCACTTCAACCCATTTTATATGGAAAAGAAACATAAAGAACAGAAAGCACTAACACTTTCCCACCTGGTGACAACAGAGGCAAGACAAGCCAGAACAACATCAGGCGTCAACATTTTTCAGAGAGTCAGAGAAAAAAAAACTAATATCAATGTCTCAACACTTATGAGACATTTGTGTGGGCAGGAGGGTCAGCAGAAGATGCAGCTTAAGACCTGGAGTGATCTGGCAGGAGAAATTTTGTAGACATATCTTCACGTGTCTTCTATCTATGACTAAAGTCATGGTCATCATTTTGGGGAAAAGTGATCTCAGCAGTCTGAGTTTGCATCTTGTTTCTTGGTTCTCTTCTATTGCCTCTTGGGCAATTGCATGATTTAGAAGTATACAGAGTGGTAGGATCTGTGTGGAACTATAAACTCTTTAACCTATAAAAGATCACCAAATGAAGTGAAAAAAACCCTACAAAACCCCCACCACATTTACACACAAGAGAGAGAACACACCGAGTTTCGGGCAGCTAGTGTAGTCAGAGTTATTTGGCTACTTCTCCTAGGCTCTCTCTGTCAGAGAAGAATGTTTCTCCAGGAGGCAAACAGTCCCAGCTTAGCTGAACTAAACTGCCCTCTGGAAGTGCTTCTCTCTCATCCCAGTCTGTGCAGAACTGGGAAGACAAAGAATTGCAACCAAGGTGAGCTCAGTGGCAAAACCTCCTGCAGCAAAACACATTCAGAAACAGCTCTTGGACATTTCTCCATGGTGAGGAGGTACAAACACAGATGCTCTTGCATTTCTAGGGAGGTGAAGAAAATGGGATAACTGCATTTGACCAGCTGCATAACTTTCTAGATTTCACCAGCTCTTAGCAGGAACTTAAACAGCTCATACACCATTAACACTTACAAGCAGGTGCCAGAAGTCGACTCTACATCACCTGCAGTAAGAATTCCTGTACAAACAGGTGGCAGATACACAAAAAACTTGTAATGAGGCCTCTAAATGATTTTAAGGCAGACAAAACATTGGAGAGAGGACAGTACTGCATTCCTATAATCTGATTACTCAGTGCATTAAATTGATACCTGGGCACAAACATCAGAGCTTGTGTCTGCTTGCACCAGTGTTTACATCCTGCTAACTTCACCTAAAGAAAATTCACATATTCTGAAAAAAAAAGCCACATAGCCCACAAGGTGAACAGGTTATCTGGATAAGCCTAAACCCACATGAGAATATATATGAAGCATAATAAAATGTCTGTATAAATAAAATAAATATAAAAGAAGAACCCATAGAATTTATGAGCTTATATCTGATTTCCAGTGTCATAGGCTCTAAATAAAGTCCCTCAATCTCATGAGAAGCAGTTCAATAGTGCTATATTAGGGTACTCGGTAGGCATCATAACATCAAATTACCTTCCCCTCATAAAAATATACATAAAATCAGAGAACTGATAGCACAAAAATAGCAATTATAAGCCCTAGAAAGAGTACTAAGTAGTTATATATTTTCATTACATTATTCAAACCCTGAAAATGAAATTATTTAATAACCATTTCAGAAAATTTAAGCCCAAATATAGTTACATTAAATGAAATGAAACACAGTAAAACTATGACAAATAACTATAACTTAAGGCTGGATTTTCTGAATTCTCAAATGTGAATTTTAACCAAATGGAAAATCCTGAACACCAGTTTACAATCTCCTAACCATTTAATACAGCACTGCCACAACAAAGGACAAATGTCCCCTTCCAGAAAGCTGCTAATGTTATCAGTGATATCAGGATAACAGTGATAACCCATGGAACTACTGCCAAACAGGCTGACATAATAATTCTGAATTAATAGCAAAAAAACCAGTCTTTGGATTCATGAGTGGGATAAATGGCAGTTTATATGGTGAACATCAATAAAATGGAATCATCCACTCAAGAGAGAAAAGCTACAAAATGAAATGGAATCCAAAGAAAATAAATGATTCCAATGAAAAGTGTGGCATGCAAGAAGAAATGAACATGTGGAACTTTATGCTGACAGAAGAGATTCAAATTCTTGTCAGCAGTTGAAAGAAAGAAAGTGTAAACTTCTGACAGAAAATGAAATGGCGCGCTTGGTACAGAAAAGTTACGTTTGCCAAACATTGTCAAAAGTAGATAGTGGGAGTTGCTACAATAAACAATTGCTGCACAGTGCATATAAAGAGCAGCTAGTATTGTGAATAAGTGTAAATTCACATCCAGAAAACCTGTGACATAGCAGCTTTATACTTCTAAAAAGAGAAATTTGGAGGCACTTCTTAGAAGACAACTATTTTTCTCAGTCCTATCTAATAACCTTTCACAAAGCCAGTAAAACTTTTCTCTGGAAATGATATGTACTTTTATTTTATTCCTTATTTGTATTCTTTGTAGGTCACTGACTTCTTACATATTCAGGATGATATCTGCCCCAAGCCAAAATTAATACTTATCCTCAGTTATTCACTGTACAATTTATCCCTTTTACATTAACATGTTAATAATCACAATACAATAATTTTTTCTTTTTTGCCTGCCTTGGGAAAATACACATTTGGTCTCACAAATGAAAAATTATGTGCTCTTTAGCCAAGTGTATTGAACTTGGCTAAAGAGCACATAATGCTCTTTAGCCAAGTTCAATACACTTGGCTAAAGAGCACATAATTTTTCATTTGTGAAGTGTACAGTCTGGTAGGAAGCATAATTGCATAAGGCACAGATACCCTTTTAAACCCATCATCAGAATATATTAAAGGCTACCACTGGGTTTTTTGCCTAGTTTTTACTGATTATTCACTTTTCAAATAAATGTGCTATAAGTAAATACAATACAAAGTGAATAGAAGAACTAAATGCACTAGTTCTAATTAGACTGTACTAGTAAATACTGATGGTCATGGGAAGATGGAATGGCAGAAGTCTTCAAAGTTCTGGTAACCACTCAGTCTAATTTCTGTCACTTCAAATTGATGGGCTACAGTGAAATAGGACATGTACTTCCAAAGATTATGAGAAAGTCCATCCATCCCTTCTTTGGATGTGGGAGAGCCTGCTTTAGAAAAACCTAGACAAAGAGTGATCCTGTAGAAATGATAAAATTAGGAGAAAATGCAGGAATTGGAACTTGCTCAGAATAATGGCAAACCATCTTATCCCTTGTATTACATTTCTACTTGGGACTTTTCCATGCTCTCCTGTAGTAATCTTATGCAGCACAACAGAACCTCACACTTCATGCTACAAAAGCTTCTCCCATCTAATCTGTGTTTGAAAACCCGTGTTTAAAGCTGGTAGGTTTGAATGCTGATCTACGAATGAAAAATTAGGACTATCCCTCTGGTGGGCTCAATAAACTTTCACAGAGGAAATACATAAATCAACTAAGTGAGAATAAACTAGGTTATTTAGCACACATGAAAAGTTGGATTTTTCTTCTACCATGATTATGAGAACATATGCAAATGAGAAATTAAAAGAAATTTATGTTATTATTTGGAGACACCTACTTTATATGTGAGATTTCTGACAATTTAGAGCTGTTTATTTTCATGAGAATAAGTTTTAAGAGTCTCATTCTAGTACCAGAGAACCAGGTATCTTGGTAAAACAAGCCCTTTACCTCCCAAAAGAAAATTTGTGCTGATAAGGGTTTTTTCTTTTAAGTTCAGAAACAGGGAGAGCAGAAGCAGAATACACATCAATGCATCAACTCATAGGCAAACTAGAGCAGCAATATATTTCTGTTTTTATGATACAGACCATCCAGATGAAACACACTGAAACAAAATACTTGACAAAAAGTAATGACATCTACCTATCTGGTTTATTGCTGATTTCTGACCACTTCTCTTTGATCTCCAGCTAAGAAGAACAGTTGCACTATCGTTATCCCTGCTGAGAATCAGCACCTGAATCTCCTGTGAAAGTATTCAGTATTTGACACTTGCTGTTAACAAGAAAGGAACATTAATCCCCTTCCTTGTGACCGCTAATTGTGGTACTGAAAAATTTGTGACCATGTGTTTTTAAAATAATATTTTTAAAAAATTCACTCTGAGGAAAAAATTGATTCTGAGTTTCTCTCTAGCCTTTCCTCAGATTAGGTTGTAAGAGCACTTGTTTTAAAACTCAAGATTTTTCAATTTCTCTTCTATTACTCAGTGGAATAAGATGGCACTGACAGTTGCTGTTCTATTCCAGGTACTGTAGAACAGATTCTATTTTAGAATTGGCAACAAGTTAGTATAAAAGGCAAAAATGGAGAATTAACTTTTTTTAAAAACACAAGTAAGGGAAGAAGATTATATATTATTTTTAAAAAGTTTAACAATTATAAGCAGAAGTGACTGAAAAAGTGCTTCAGAATGGAGAATGAAAAAATGCTTCAGAACAGAGAATGGAAGTACTTGAAAATTAATATTTTTTAGTACATTCAAGTGAAATGAGCAAGAATATTACAGATACATTCTCTTTTCTGTTTTACAGAGATTTATCATCTAATCCATAGATCATTCACAAAATGAACTGTGTTGGACAATAATATATAAATTATATTTGAAATAAATTTGGAAGCAATGTTTTATCTTTCAAAGAATCTATCCTGATAAATAACTGAGAAGTGTCAGGAATATGTATCTACCTCAGCTTTTTACTACTGTAAAAAACAGCTGCCTGGACACCTTAAAAACAAGTGAGCACCTTTGAAGAATTGATAGGAACAGAAGAGACAAGAGTGCCTTGTTTGCTGTTCATGTCCCTTAGATGATGTTTTTAGATAAAAAAATCACTATGAGAAAATAAAGGTACTGCCCATACTGTATATTCTGAGGTATAACTTGAGGTACTGCATATTTTCATATTATGAGCAGCAAAACTCCTGACTCTAATGGAAAACTACTTAGGTTATAGGCTAAGTGAGCATGAAGGTGGCAATAAAAATAAATCTGCTATGTATTTCATGCTGAAGTATTACCCTTGCTTCATTTATCATATTCTGGCATACTTTTAGTCAGGTCTATACTACCAATAAGAGTCATCATAGATTATTTCAGAAACATTTTTAAGCTGTGTATATAGTAGAAAAACATTTTCCAGTTACTGTTTACCTAGGTGTCACATGCAGTATTCTTCATCAGATTTCAGTGAAAAAAAGTCTGTGATTATATTAATCTACAGGCTTAATATTAACTGATTGCACTCATAAAGTAACAGGATAAATCCACACTAGCTCCAAAAGTCTATCTAATATCACATAAGCTGCATAAAGTGTCACATACAATTATTGCTAGAAAGACAGACCAGAAAAGTGCTTCATACATTCATAGAATTGTTAAAATTGGAAAAAACCTCAAAAATAATCAAGTCCAACTGTTAACCTAACACCACCAATCTCACCACTAAACCATGTCCCTAAGCGACATGGGAACCAAGGATTGTGACTCAACTAATTCTCTGGGAAGCCAGTGCTTGTTCCAATGTTTTACAACTTTTATTTTGAGAAAATTTTTCCTAATACCAAATCTAAACATGCCTGGGCACAGCTGAGGCCAATTCCTCCCAGGAGAAGAGATCAACTCCCATCTCACTACAACCTCCTATCAGCTGAAAGCCTGAGCCTCCTTTTCTCCAAGCTAAACACCCCCAACTCCCTCAGTCACTCCTCATAAAACAGGACTGGTCCCAAAGCTGAACCCTGGGAATATCCCTGGTGTCTTTCCCCTGCTGGACATGACTCCACTCCCCCCCACTCCCTGGGCCCAGCCCCACAGATGGTTTTTACCCAGCAAAGAGCACACCCATCCAAGACATGAGAAGTTGGTTTCTTGAGGAGAATGCTCAAGAAGTGGAAGCTCTCTTCCACACAATCCAGGAACCTCCTACACTGCTTCTTCTCTGCTGTGTTTCTGCATTTCCAGAGGACATCTGGTAAGTTGAAGTTCCCCAAGAGAAAAAGGCCTAGTGACTATGAGACTTCACCCATTTGCTTATAGAATATTTCAACTTTTTCAACATCCTGGTGGGAGGTCTATAACAGACTCCCAGCAGAATATCTGCCTTGCTGGACTTCCCCTGATTTTTAACCAAAACTACTCAACCCTGTTGGCACCCTCATCAAGCTCTAGACAGTCAAAACACTCCTTTCCATACGGGGCTATCAGACCACCTCTCCTTCCTTCCTTCTCTCTTCTAAGGAATTTATAGCCTTCCACTGCACACTCCAATGCAAGCCATCCATATCTCTGTGATGGCAACTGTGCCATGGTTTTCCAGCTGCCCAATGGGCTCCAATTCCTCCTGTTGGTTGTCCCTGCTGTGTGCTTTGGCGCAGGTGGATGTTGGGCTATAGATCCCCCCCACCTTTCTGCAGGGAGAACCCCTAATTCCTGCACAACCATTCTCAGGTGCTTCCACGGTGTCTGACTCATCAATAACTCCTGTATCTTTGCAGCCACAAGGATCTCCAGCCTCTACCTCCACCGAGGTGTCAGACCAAAGGACCTCGCTACCACACCATCCCGCAAACATGCTCTTCCCAGGCTTATCTCTGGTGAACCTGGTTTTATATTTTTCTCCCTTCAAATTCAGTTTACTCTTCATTAAATACTGATAACTCCTGCGCAAAGATCCTTTTCCCCCTTTGGGACAGGTATACCCCATCTGTCACCAGCAGGCCTGGTGTCATGTAAACCGACCCACGATTATAATTAACACAGCTGAGACTTTGTATCACTAGAAGTATGAAAGCAGAAAGTGAAATTAATTTTCATCTCCTTCATATGGTTACTTAACAAACCAGGCCTCATGAGGGCACATGATGTATTTCAACTAGAAAAAAAAAAAAAAGGCAGCAGCACATAATTGCACAACTCCTTGGAGTTACGGGTTTGTATCCTTGAAAATTCTCCAGAAAGTATTCTAACTGTGTGAATCACCTCCACTGTTACATTGCTGTCAGTTCAGACAAATGATGCATGCAAATACATGCTTGAACAAACAAACAGGGTGTTTATAATGCAACATTTTAATATAATTACATCATCAGGTAATTAGAATGTGCAGTTATGTAAGTCTCACCTTTCTCCTTCTGCTACTGAATGAACTGCTAACTACTACAAAAAGATTAATCTTTATTAGTGACAATTGAGTTAATGGCTTCTGAACATGAAAAGGAAAACAAATGCCTAAAATGTGATATTTTCCTAGACAAGCAACTGCTGCTATATAAAAAGTCTCTGTACAGCAAGTCATTATTTTCTTAATTGTTTAAAGGAATAAGATAAAGTTGGAGAGTGTAAAGCAGGAAGCCAGTGCATCACTAAAAGTGATCCTTGTCACTACAGATGACAAGGATACAAAGCTACTACTGAACTCAGAAACTTAGGGTTTTCATTATTTGTGTGGAAAACTATTTATCAAAATACTGGTTGACAACTAGTGGTTAAAAATATCAGATTAAAACAAAATTGTAGTATTTCCAGAGTCCTGGTGACTATTTTCACATTATCCAATTCTATGGAACTGTGTAAAGAGAAAGATAGAGACTGTAAATCTAAATCACTTTGTTATATTTGACCATAACTTTTATGCATTCTAATAAACTCAGGGAGTCAAAGTTTCTTTCCAAAGACTCATGAGACATTGGTATTTAATTAGAAAGCACCACTTTATTTTACCTCCTAGGATCTGAATTCAGCCTGGTTGATGAGGGGAAAAAAAAAGGAAAAAAAAAGATTTCACAAGGGAAAAAAACTAAGTTGGAAAATTCTAATTCTGACTGAAAGAATTTAGGATTTTTTTCTATGCTGGGGCAGGACTTGCAATTTTACTACACTTACTGGATGATAACAAACCATATTGAGGACATGGACTGTATTTGAATATGTCTGTTTTGATACAGGTACAATTTACATAGTGAGTTTCCTGGAATATACTGATTCTCAGGCATTGCCTGATGTGTTATGTAGGGTAAGTATGTTTCTGACCCACAATAGAGAGTTAAAAAAAAGGCTTATCACTATTTAGGCTTTATGTGGCTGATTGTATGCATTAGTGAGCAATAACCTCTTTCCACAAAGAACATAAATACATACTTTGGAGACTTCTGTGACTTAGTAAAGCTCCTATTCCTCTGAATCTTTCATATGCATAAACTGTGAGCAAACTACACGTTTATGTCATGTTCTTGCTTTTCATCTTTATACATCAAAGTGAATTGTGAGAGAGAACTCCCACAAACAGGGTGTGAAGCCTGAAAGCATCAATGCAGCAATACCTGAGAAACAGAATGAAAAGCCATACTATCTTTTCTGATCATTCAGCTGGCATCATAAAATTGTTCTATTGATAAAATTGTGCTCCATTGCTCATTTTTAGCAAATAGTTAGACAATATTTGCTCCACTATCAGGAAAATGTACCTGTTTGAACAAAAAGCTTTCACAATAAAGACTTGATACAGAGCACTGGGTTATGACTACTGCAAATATCACCCATCATAATAAATGAATTTATTTTGCAGCTAAGAATTCTTGAACTACTATATAAATTTACTCTTTGTTTTTTAATCACTTATGGCTAAATTTTTCACAGTATGTTTTTCATCATTAAATAAATTAAAGCATCCAGGGCCTTAAATCTCCAGATTTGAACTTTCTGTCAAAATCAGAATAATGCATTGTGAGTGAAATTTTTTCACTGAAAAGGTCACTAAGCTTTGGAAGAGGCTGCCCAGGGCAAAGGCTGAGTCAGTATACCTGGAGCTACTAAAAGATGTGCAGATGTGGCACTTGAGGACATGGTTTAGTGATGGCCATGGCAGTTCTGGGTTAATGGTTGACTTGATGATCTTAAAGGTCTTTCCCAACCTAAAATTTTATATGATTCTATCAATACTGGAATAAAGGGTCCTGCCTTCCAAACATCCAATCAACCTCATATGTAAGAAATTTAAGACCTCAAGCAGACATATCTGTATTCCTCTCAATAACTGTAGTGAAGAAAACACCATGGAAGTATAACAACATAGTTCAGCAGCTCCATCTCAACTAATTAATTTTCTTTCTCCTCAGGATTCTCTGGAACAATAAATACAATATTATCTTTCTTTAAGATTTTTTTCCCCCAGAGGAAAATAACTGTATGAGAACTGTCCAGGCATTTACTGTGAAAATTTGCATCGTTATCTCTTTTTATTACTGCAACAGAGCATGTTGACAATAGACTCCCAAATTACCATTTCTTCATGTATTTGAAAGTAATGGAGAAAAACTAATTCAGTTAAGCTACAAAGAATAAACTTGATGCAAGTTATATAACTTCTATAAATATCAGATATGCTTAATAAACTCTCATGATTGTCAAATGCCTCTATACTGAAGTGCTTGGCTTACCTGCCACTGTTTCATGAGGTCCCGAACCATTTTGGCATCCTCTAGTGTCTTTTCTTTGTGTGTAGCATCCTGCAGGACATTTGCAGTTGTTTCAGCTTCTGTAAGCCAAGCAAGGAACTTTTCAAGATCCAGGTAGAATTGCTGCAACATTCTTAGGGCTGATTCCAGAGCTGCTTCACGTTCACAAACCCTGCACAAGTACAAATAATCAAATACAGAGCTCTTTGGAAGAAAACAAACCTTAATCATTAAATCAAAACACAAAAAAGACACATAAAATATTTTTTCATGTACCAGTCAAGGCGACTTTGCTGGTACATTAGCTAAAGAACTTGTACCGTATGTCTGGCAGGTAGGGCTCTTTTCTTATGTTTTCACCTGAGAAGTAGTAAGTGGAATCAGTCTGAAAATTAAGCAAAAGCACTTCTTTCAAAGTACTATGCCTAAACTATGCACAATGGAAAATCAGAAGTAATTCCCTGGTTTTGTTTTAATAAAAGATTACACTACAGTGGAAATACTTGTTTATTTTTAGAAATCACAAAATAGTTCCTGACTACTGCACAATACAATAAATTCAATGATTAATTTTTACTACTTGAAACATTTGAGATTGTGTTCAATTTCTTAAACTCTTATAACACTAAAGGTTGTGGTGGGCTTTGTGTTTTTTTAAGAAAATGTATTATTATTTTATTTTTAATTTGAATGTGATAAATTACAAGGATGATCTCTATCAGTCACAGGATAAAGTACAATTTTTAAAGACAAAGGCTGTCTTATCCTTGGGGAAAGTCTAACTCAGATTAGGAAAGAACACTAAAGATTTCAGCAACTCTGGTGCTGAAAAAAACATTAAAGCAGATCTGTGTTATATCAGCATTCATGTGCAATGTAGGTGTCATGTATTCACTGACATTTTTGCTTTGAACTTGAGCAAAATATGGATTTAGAAACATGAGCAGCTAAGTATGACATTGTTATTAGCACAAATCTGTCAAGGTTACTTACCTATTGTATCCCATGCTTGTTTGTTTAAAATCAACATGATACCTAAATAATTTTTTAAGATCTGAAAATACTTACTAAGGTCATTTGGTAATGTGCATTAATTACTTCAAGTGGAATGAATGCACTTTGATGCACACCTATGTAAGTCTACACATCTGTGGTGGTCTTCATATAACTCAATAGATTTCCTGCCTAGGTATTTAGGGAGAGACTAGGATACTAGATTTTAGCAGACATAACTCCTGAAGTTGTAATTCATCAGAGGAGGTAATGAAATTTCCAAGTGCTGATCTCTCTTTCTAAGCCTGTTTCCTGTCGTGAAGGGGTTGTACTCCTTGGTAAGTGATGATATCACCCTAAACCCCAGACAACCAGTGGAAGTGAGAAAAGAAAAAAAAAGCCTACCACAACAAGTTTTGCCAAGTGGCACTGACTTAACAAGTTTTTTGACAAGCATATAGTTAAATTGCAGCAGAGGATAGTAAGAACAGAAAGTCAGTCCGAGTACAGGCAAGGACAACCACTACAGGAAAAAAAAATATCCTCCCTGAGAGACTAATGTTACAAGAACTGCCATATTTCTATTAAATTTTTAATCCTTTGACATCTTATTTGCTTTTCCCAACCACTTTGTTAAAAAAAAGGACTTATTTTTCATTCAAAAACCAAGAAAGCTATTGAATTCCTCACTACAAACTCATCCATCAGGGCTTTTTTAAAGCTTAAAAATGGACTGGATTTTCACCTCAGTTGCACCTGTTGCCACCTACAAGAACACTTCAAAACATGGCACTACTTAGGCTGCATTAGAATGTGTCCCCCGGGGGCTGTCAGCAGGAAAAACTCAGCTGCACAATAGTGAACATGGATCTCTTTCCCAGCTTTATTCTGTGTGGGCATACACATGGCTTGTGGTCAGGCTACACTTCTAATTTAAAATAACTGCAATGAAAGAATTTGTTATTTTTTTTAAAACTAAAGATTAATTACCTAGAAATGACACCTAAAGATACTAGCAATATGCATTAAAAGATAATAAGACGCAGAAAATCTTTTACCTGGAAAAGTCTGTATTGACCTATTTACCACTTTTAGCTCAAAACCAGCATTACGTTTATTCAACACAACTTGGAAATGGAATACAATTGCATAATCTAAATGTATTTTTTTCCAGTGCTTCAGAGCACAATTCTAAGATATGCTTTATAGCATTATTCTAATTCAATTTACAGTGTGCAGCGTGGTAGTTAATAGCCTTTGCAGAATCACATAAAACATTTTTTTCTCATGCAGTTCCTTCATAATATGAAAGGCACATTTTTAACTACTGTACACCTGCATTCCTATAAATACATAGCAATGCTCCAAAAATAACAACATTCTGCAAATACACAGTGAGATTTAAAAAAAAAAAAAAAAAACAACACAAGCACAGATATGAAAAAGATATTTAAAGGGAGAGCAATTCGAAGGATTACTCAAAGTCAGAATTAGTGCTTTAGAGAAACTCTTGGACTTCATGAAAAAAAAAATAGCATTTTATTGATCTGGGCAAAGAATGAAGTTTTTATCATGAAGAATCTTCTGGCACTTTTATGATGCACAGAAATCTTATGGTACATAATTCTTTCAGTCTACAGAAATGTGTTTCTTTATAAGCATACCAATAACACAATTCTACCAGAAATTATGTAGTATGTTGCATTTTAAATTTTGATACAGCTAACATGCAATAAGCATTCAGCTACATTGACTGTTCTGCAGCATATCAATAAACTTCACTGCACTTGGCTTTCTCACTACAAAACTATGACGATAGAATGAAAAAAGAATGTCTAAATAAGAAGAACAAAACTGAGCATCAAATCCAGCATATGCTAAATTACACAGAATCATAGGGGTTAAAGAAATATCTATATTGAACAAGACATTATTGAATAAAACCAAAATAAAGATGCTTTCTCTTTAGTCTGTATTATCCAAGTATGCTTAATTTCATAGTGAGTGCAAACAGTAAAAAAAAAATAAATGGGATAACAATGATTTAATCTGTTATACTGTTATCTGTTACACTGTTATCTGTTTATATATGATATAAAAATAATTACAGAGTGCATAACCAAAAGCTTCTTATTCAAGAAAGAAGCATTAAAGGTGGAATTAATCTTATTTTTATCTAGACACCCAGAGGACAGGCAAACTACGCTCCCTCTGCAAAACATGGACACAGCATTTCTGCAATTCAGTTTCTCCTCCCTTGCCTATATACACATCTGTTGTACCAGATCAAGGTCAGAGTAAACTATTTCTCCTGACTACAACAGTAAATCACCTATAACTTAGACTATTTTAATTTAACAAAAGCTTTAATTTTTTTTTTTTTATGTCTAACAATAGGCAAGCTGGTCCCCAAACATCCCTGTAAATTTGATTTTTAGGAACTAGTGGCATAAGTGATAATGGACTCACCAACTCTAGTTGTTGTATGAGCTTTGTTGCAGGGCAGAAGTTATGATGCTCGTTTAAGTACATGTCAGCTGAAGGCTTTGAGTGGAGGGAATAATGGTGGCATGCCAGGGGAAGTGAGTCAAGAAATGTGTGAACATTTATACTGCCAGGAAGGTGTTTTTAAGGGTTTAAAAAAAATGCACAAAAAGGGAAAGTTACCAGCATCCGTTTCAGGACATTGTTGTCATGCTGAGAACTCTTAAAGCTAATATTTTTTAAACATACAGATGTTCATGAAGAAAAGAATGGTAAAATTAAGTTATCATCTCAGAATGTTCTGTAATTCCGTGATTGAAATTATTGCAGGAGTGCTTCATTCAGCACTACCAAATCCCATACAACACTATGAATACAGTGCTTGTAGAGGCTCTGCAAGTGTGAATATCAGATTTTTCTTCAGCTGTAGCGTTTGCTACATAATTTGGAATGAATCATTCACATTTTATGAGTATCTGTGTATTTCAAATTGCAATGCTTATTCACAATATGAGATAGATGGTGAGGGTCAGTGTGTGAATAATGATTTGAGATGCTCGGGTAACAGGACATGCAGTAACTGCAGAGCACAAACTAACACATTGCTGTTCCCCAGGTATTTCTTTAAGAGCAATAAAAGTAAAGCAAGTCTGTATCATTCAGTGTTCAATAGATCACTAAATCACACTTCCATCTGCAGACTGTAGTGATCTAAAAGTTGTCTCTCTGAGATATAAAATAAAATAGCCTGGACTACTGGCTGACAAAGCATCAGGAAATGGTTTTACTTCTATGGTTCTTGTGGTTCTCTCCCTATAACTGCATTTTCTCTTTTCTAACAGTATAGTTCCACACAATAAAAAATAAAATAAAATTTTAAAAGTTACCTGAATTTCCTATATTCAGGCAATTATTACAGAAAATTTGAACTACATGCATCATCCTGTTAATGCTGGAAAAAGTTTGCACCATTTTTATAAGGTCTATATCCCTTTCATGAATATGAAAAAGGAAGAATTGCAAATTTTTATTGGAATATTTCATTTTTACTACTAAATAAATTTCAGCCCTCACTGGTTACTCTTCTTCACTTACCAAGGAGTACAACCCCTTCACAACAGGAAACAGGATTAGAAAGAGAGATCAGCACTTGGAAATTTCATTACCTCCTCTGATTAATTACAACTTGAGAAGTTATGTCTGCTAAAATCTAGTATCCTAGTCTCTCCCTAAGTAACTTGGATTGATAAAGAACTTATCAAAGAGGGAGAATAATTTAACCTCAGATAAAGTTGGAACACAAACAGATGTCGCAGATATGAAAATTAAATTCTTAAAATAACTATTATTGATATAATTTTGAAATGCAAATTCGAAATAAATCATATTCATTAATTTTAGGATTGCTGGTTATAGTACCTTTCAGAACCAGGTACTATGTTCTACAGTGCCAGTTGAAGTTATTGATACGTGCTAGTAAGTGATGAATGTTCAGATTAACTCTGGACTGCCTGTTACAACATTCAGGTGGGAAAACTACACTGAGACAGTGTTTTAAGTACAGTTTTCCTGTATTTTCTGGATGTAAATTAGCTTAACACCATGGTAAGGGACACTTAGGATTTTTGCAGTAACACTTCTGAATAAATGTGCCTTTTAGTACCATCTGAACAGAGGTACTAAGTTTTGTCTGTTGTAGATCACTGGCATGTGGATGTGGATATAAATTTTTGGAGTGATCTTTATATATGCAAACTTATGTCCTACTATCACTATTTTGTCTGGCTTGTTGGAAAATGTTCTTGACCAAGTTGATCCTACAGTACTGGAGATTGCTCCCCTCTGTTCAACTCTACTCTGAAATAATTTTTTTGCAAATATCTAGAAAGCCTAAAACTGAAACCAAACTTAGAGCTACAACATCATCATCCAAACCACTTGAGATCAGTGTTCACATGTAGCTGACATATGTCCATAGGCTCTTATCCTTTCATTATTCTTAGTGAGGAACCAGGAAAAATTTGGCATGCTCATACAAAATTTTGTACTCTAAAGACAGGCTTGGGAATTGGCTGGGTACCAGTCAGCAGGGGGTGATCAATTGGATTGTACATCACTTGGCTCTCTTGGGTTCTGTTACTCTCTCTCCCCTCTCCTTATAGCTACAATTATTATTAATAATAATATTAGTAGCATATTCAGTGTCATTCCAACTCTCCCATCACCCCCCAGTTAATAAATTGTTCTTATTTAGCTTTTCTAGAGCAGAAACCCAGGAGATTTAGCTTTTCTTTCCAATTCTTCTCCCTGCTGTAGGGAAGTGAACAAATGGTTGATGGTACTGAATTGCTGGCTGGGGTTAAACCTCGACAGTGCTGTGCTTCTCTCTGCCTTCCATTTCTCATTTTCTTAATTTCTCAACAACTTGATCTACTGCCTGAGAGCTGACTTGGCTTCTTCAGATAAGCTGAAGGGCATCTCTGTCTTGGCTGCACTATCCATATTTATAACAAACGAATAGCCAGTGATATAATTTTAAATTCCAGATTTAATTGGGCATACAGAGAGATTAAGTGCAACAGCTGGTTCCAAATAGACACACAAAGGCAGCTCTCTGCTGATTCTCTTTATTTCTGCAGGAAGGAAGAACAAAAGCCCTCAATGTCCCCATGCTCTGATTGGAACTCAGAATGTGTTCACAGGGACAAAGTCCTGCTCTTTCCCTAGCAATCACAGTGTCCAAAATGACGACACTTTCTTCAGATACAAAAATTAGAACATTCTAAAGCATCTCCTGATCGCAGTGATAAGCCCACGGTTTTTCTTTTCTTAAAAATCTGCTGAGACAGAGGGGGAAAGACTTCAATGAACTGTTACTCACTCTATTACACAAGATGCAAGTCATTTTTTCCTGAACAGTTTTCGTATTATAAATCTCTTCAAAACAAGAAAATATATTTCTGGTGTTTCTCTGCTTAGGAAAATAAATGCAGCAAGAGAGAGGAAATTATTTATTTTTGCTACTATTCGTTGGCTGACTTGTTTCTAGCCTTATACTTCTCACACACTTTCTTGAAAAAAACAGGACTTCTATGAAAATCACAAAAATCATCAACCCTTCTCACAGCATTTTCCTCTGAACTTTTTTTGTTACTAAAGATACTAAACAAATTTGAAGATATATTTTTGAATTTAGACTCTTTCCCCATACATTTCTTTTTAAAGCACAACAGATACTGAATAACAAAAAGAGAAAAAAAAAAACAACAACAAACCAAACAAACTCTATATTTATCCATAAAGTTTCAGATCAGCCTTGGATATCACTCCCCCATCTATTCTACACCATTTTTTATGAGACTCAGAAGAGTTGCTAAAAACAAAGGAAATATGACCCCCTGGGGAACAAAATCACATATATGGACTTCTGTACAGGACCTTTAAACAATCCCCTTTTAATTAAACACCTGACAACACCAGCACAAAGGGATCTGTGCTATCCTGTAAGAAAACTCCTCATCAACCTTTTAAAAAAACTTTTCTGTCTCTTCTTATACTCTATTCACTTATGGGACCAAACATTCCCAAAATGCCCCTCAATGGGATAAAAAAGAGAGTTAGAGGGAATGTTTTCTAACAGGCTTTTCTTGCCCACATCACTTTTGTCTCCTTTCTCCAGCTTGCTTTGGCATGGGTTAAGAATATATAAAAACATATTATAAGTGTACATCTTCTCTGTGTTCATCATAACTGTTGATTATCACTCTTACATGGTGAGCTACAGAATAATCATTAATGAAACTGAGATTCCTTTGCAATTACAATCAATTACAGGTTATCTTTTATGCTATTGAAAACAGTTTATGTTTACTTGTGATTTCTAATCTCCTAATAAATTTTCATTAAAGTCGATCATTTTTCCAGAGAATAAATCATAACTGTTACCAGGCTAAAGAGAAAGGAAGCTGAACAGCACTCAACAATCACAGAAATATGAGGTATCATTAAAAATTACTTATAGACACAGGATATTATTCTGATTAATTCACTCCAGAGGCTTTTCTAAATAGCCCTCAATCAAATTTTAAGGAAGTATCTTAAACCACTAAATATGTAAGAAAGAAAAAGAAAAAGAAAAGAAAAAGAATCCAAAGAAAGAAAATACAAAGAAAGAAAATACAAAACAACATCCAGCAGAACAAACAACTCAGCAACCCCTCTCCCCTCTGAACCCACAGAACAGATTCCAGTCTAGTCCTTGTATAATTCAAATAATGCCCCAATAACACACGGGAAGATAATATTTAACAATTCTGTTACTCCCGTTGAAGACACAAGTCAGAAAAAGAAGAATTCCTAAAATCAAGACTTAAACCAAACAGACAAAACTAGTCTATTATTCTACCAAAAAAAGCAAAAAGATTATTATTTTGTTTTTCTTCTTCATACTTCATGGTCTATAATATGTAGAATTAAGTTTTCTCTTTTCTTCTTTCAAAACATATCATTCTTTCAAAATTCCAAGGCAGTCGACAACTACAATTTAACAAACAGTATATTAATTACTAAGATGTAATTTAGTAAGATAAAATCTTTGCTTTTTAAGACAGTGAAGTATAATTTAAAATGATTATGGAATTAATTATATTCTAAAGGCACTTGTTTTCTTAGGCTTACTTACAGCAGAAACAACTAGATTTAATAAGACTGTGAAATGCACTGATGGCATTACATGAAATCAATTAGGGCTCACAAAGGATACTATTAAACTGTTAGTGTAGTTTTCATTTGGAGCATCAGCCTCTGAGGGCTGAACTTCATGGCCTAGCAAAAAAGTGATTTGCTACCATGAAAGTGAGAGAAGCCTCAATTCCCAGGCTGAAAAACTTGTCTGGCAGCACTTACAGTTCTTATTGCACCATGCATCATATTAAGGAACATTAAATAAACACTTAGATAAAAACACACATTATTTTTCCCCTCTAAAACATGGGCCTCAAGTAGTACTCACATTACACAAAGATGCTGACAGATCAGACTGATTCTATATATTTTAAAATATGTATTCTGTCAACATATTTCAAGAAGCATAAAATCCTAACCAGAAAAAAACAAAACAGCTCCATGAAATTCAGGTCAGAAGCAGCTGGGAACAAAAACTGGATAGCATCTGAGTAAGAAGGACAGAAGGCAGCCTGCCTATTGCCTCTTATATTTATACAATAAAAAAAAATTAGTTGCAAGAACCACTCCATACCTTATACATTTATTTTTTACTCCAGGAGGTTTCAAACTCTAATAGAAAACTGAAATATAGACTAAGTTCTCCACTATAGGGAGATAATCTGATTAAAATAGATCTGCTGTAGGAAGATGGTAAAACATCAGGAACTACAACCAGAAGTATATGAGAATATAGAGAAGTACTAATAATTTATTCTTATGCAGATTCAATGACATAGAAAGAAACTACAGCTCTAGTTCTGTTCCTCAGGATCACGCAAATATAAATAAATAATTAAGTAGTGAATTTCCAGAGCCCATTTCAGCAAATTCAGATGGTATTAAACTCACTCTCAGTTCAACAGAACTTCAGCACATGTTTGATACAAAAGCCTTACAGAGAAGATCCTAACTCCACTGAGGATGAATGGCTAACCTTCAGCTGACTTCAAAGGGAACAGGATGTTCTCTGATACTTCTACCTCAATTCTTTTTTGGATGAATTTCAAAGACAAAAATTCTTAGTAGGAGAAATCATAACCCTTCAAACAACAATTCTGGACCATTTAACAGAGTGGAGAGAGACATAAATATACCAAAACTCTAAGTTTGGGAATGAGGAAGTCTGACTATTCTGCTATGAAGAGACAAGGCAAAAATGATTATATATATATATACCCAAACCTTTGTGTGCTCACAGGCAATTCTGGCAGAGTCATCCAAATCTTTCTCTTAACTAGTGCATGGTTTGCAATGTTCCCTTCCTTCTTAATGATTTTTGAAATAGTTATCAGGTGTTTATTTTAAAAAGATACTTGGTTTGGTTTGAGATCTATAATTTTGTACTCACTGCTATGCAAGTATCCTCTATATATTACAGATAATTTATCCAATATCTGAGGAGATACATTTATTTTCCCTAACATATGCCTACCTTTCTCATACCATTTTCTAAATTTTAGTCATGGAAATGAACAAATAACTGATGCATTCATCAGTTTAACTGGTGATTCAGCTTTATTTCAGCTTAAGCACAGAAATCCATAAAGTATGTCATAACCTCTTAACAAGCAGCTATTTGGGAAGCAAGTCAAGGATCCAAAGTTTTGTTACAGAAACCTCTTGAATAAAACAAAACTGAGATTGAGAGTATATAATGTGGTCAATGTAAATAATGTCCAACCCTGAGCGTTAGAATCTTTTTCCAAGGGAGTAGTAAAAGGTGGTATTTAGTGCAGTAATGAACCACTGGGGAAAAGGTACGAAGAGCAAAAGAGCAAATTTATTCAGATTAGTGAAACCCAGAAGAATTTGAATAATTCCAAATGGGAAAAATCATCAGCAATATGTTAGCAGAAAGATTCAATCAATAGATGTGTTCAAAACAACAGACACTACAAGGAATATTTAAATGCAGCATAATCTGACAGCCTCTGAACTAGCTGTAGCCTTGAAAAAATCCCATATTTTAAATCAAGACCAACAGCTTAGTGAAGGATCCAATACATACTAGCATCAGAAAGATAGTAAAAATGAAAGGAATAACTATTTATGTCCATCTTTAACTCACTCTCCGGAGCTTGGGCTGGATACCTTGTCCAGCGAGCAGAAAGGAGAGAAATTGCAGACATAAAAGCAGTGACATGATGGGAAAACAAATTTAATAAATACATTCCATACTTCTACTACTTCTACTTTTATTTTCCCCAACATGAAAAGAAATAACAGTGACGAATGTCCACAGCTCTAAGGGGTCAGCACAGTATAAAAAGGAAGGGGGTCAGCAAAGGCAGATCTGAACTACGATTTCTTAGTGCCATCTTATTTCACAAGTGTATTCTGCTGGTGTTTCCACGGGAAAAAAAGAGAAGACAAGCACTGGGAGAGAAGATGGGAGCTGCCTCCCATCCCTTGGAGTAAATCCTCACTGTGAAACTTACAGGTAAACTACCTCAAAAATAAATCTAACTTCTTGGAATCAGTAAAGGTGTATGGTTCATCAACTGACACTGCTACTAATCAATTAACATAGCTGAAGCATCAACCTCAGACATGCTCCAAGCACCAAGGACTTGTGGAAATTTTGGAACTGTTTACCATTACTGGTAAGAAACAGCACCATGTTTTTCAGATTTTAAGGCAAAAAATAACTGAACCTAACACATCCAAGCCATGTTGTGGGGTACAGAAAATGCATCCAAGCTAGATTTAAAAAATCCCAACACTAAATTAAAATCTACCTTGGTGTGAATTAAAAAAGAAAAATCATATAAGACACAGGAAAAAAAATCCACCCAAGAAAATAACTTAATAATGATAATAATAATAATAATAATAATAATAATAATAATAATAATAATAAAAGAAAATAAGGACAATAGCAAACATATAACATTACCAAGATAAAATGCAGAAAGAGGGAAATGGGCATTGCAAGCTTGGTCCTTTAGGCCCTTCACAAAACTTTGCTTTTACCATACACTGTGTCAATTAAACCACTGGAATCTCAGAAATACATGGCATATTTTAACAGATAAAAAAATGATATCATGAAGTGGACCCATATAATGCACTGCCACAAGGCACTTGTGCTTAAGCAGATATATCTCAGATATGTAACTGATTATGTATCTTGCACAAAGGAAAAGCCTGCAGAAATGCCAGCTAGAGTGATAGTTCCAAGAGCTAATATTTCTTATCATTTGCAGAAGATAATATTTTTTTTATAGTTTGCAGGAGATGTAATGCTTCGTAGCTGGGAAGTGCTCTACATTCCTTATATTTGTCAGGGAATATAAATGTGGGGTATTGGTCAAAATGTAATTGATATTTGATGACAAACAACATGAACATACAACATAATCTTTTCCTTTTCACAAATTCCTTGCTTAATTACTGTTTTCCATGCTATGTACCTGTATCAGATTCACCATTAATGCTCTATCCTAAAATTTACCACTGGAATCTCACCTCTCCTCCATGATTTCTCCCCATATCTATTTTGGGACATGCAAGAAAACCACATTGCTAATTCTACTGTTTTCCAATCTGCCCTCTGTGCTGCCACTTCCCTAGATCTCTGCCTTGGTCAGCAAGAGCCACGACCATCAGCTTCTTGTGCCACTGATCCTTATCAGAAATAATGGAGTCTCGTTATTTATTGATTTCTTTTTGACTTTATATAAAAACATGTGATTGAAATTTCAGTCATAGCTGAGCAACAGCCACACAAAAAAGGCAAGCACTGCTGTTGTCAGCTTGACACGTTTGGTGGTAACCTCCAAAGAGAGACTAAGCATTTAATAGCAGGCTGAATTATCCTCAGTTTCAAGCATGACTGACAAACCAGTGAGGGGAAATCTCAAACTGCCTGCACAGCAGCTGAAGAGATATAAAAATACAGGGAAAACACCAGGGGAGAAAAAAAAGCTATCCAATAACAGCAATGCAAACAAAACATGACAACTAAGGTCAAATTCCTTCTCCTGGCACTCTGCTAGTCCATCAGCTTTATTAATTTCTATTCAGTTTGTTTTAAAGGACATGAAGCCTGATGAGAAGTCTATTGAGGGGACTGAAAAGACATTCATTTTTTCTATGAGCTTTGGATGCCAGCAATAATCAGTTTGCTATAGTTTGTTAATTTATCTGCAGACTAAAAGGAAGTAGATTTAAGGTTAGACTTACAGGGCACACAGTATTAGCTTCTGTTGTTGTTCAAACAGAAGTTAAAATTTTCTAATTAATTCAGAAAATCTCACCTTTAAGAGAAAGAACAACACATTCATCCTAATTTTCTAATGGGATGTAAAAAAATGGACATTTCTGTTCTTTCACAAATCAAACTTATTCTTCCTTTAGTACCTTGCTCCTGCTTCATCTCCTGCCTATGCAAAAGAGGAAGATTTCTGAAATAGAGCAGTTCTTTGATATGCCCACATTAAGCTTCAGTTATGATTCAAGTCTGGCCACAAAACTGCTCTCCTCTAGCATTCTGTTGCATAAACTATTTAATGATTTTGTCCAGCTGAATTTCTCTTGAACAACACAACCGTTCTTATTTTCAGCAGAAGGGAGTAAAGAGCATTTAACACACAGTAATTACGAAAAAAGAATCAGAATTTTGTTTTAATCAAGATCAAAATAAAAGCCAAGAATGAGGGGAAAAAAAAGTGAAATAGCAAGTGTCTGAGCAGTAAGGAATGGTCTTCTAAATGCATTTCCTGCTTAGTTTCTGTTGGTAACTTGTTCATTCTATTGGAAACTGATGGCCTTACTGCAAGATACCAGCCCTATTCTCCTTTTTAATTGTGTACAATTAAATCGTTAAGACTGAATTACAGTTGGAGCATGGTGCTAGTAACACCCAAGGTTCTGGGTTCCATCCCTGTGATGATCTTTGTGGGTACCATACCTCAGAATATTCTGTGATTCTGTGATTTAAAACCCAAAACAGCTAAGCTGTCAAGGAGTTGCATTCATGGTGTTCAGAAACCTGAGCATATCCTTTGTGGAACAGACAAAACCAGCCATTTAATTTAAAAACAGCAACACTTTTCGCTGTGCGGTAATTTTTGTTTGTTTGTGGGAGGACTTAGGGGACCTACAGATGATCTATTGCCCTTCTGGAAGAGATAAAGGTACTGGACTATACATAAACTCAAATGGTGGGAAAATTTAGTTTCATTAGACTCATGTTAAAACTTTTAAGAAACTCAACCGTGAAGTCACAAGAATCCATAGATCCTTTTGTCAAATTCTGTATTACTGATGCTACTCTCTCCTGAAATAACTCAAGAACTCTTTCCTTTCTATAATAGTAAAAAGACTTTCTCAAAAATCACAGGAATATGTTCACAAAGGTGGAAATGATGAATCACACACTATTCTGGGTAACTTTGCCTTTTCAGTGCTTCCCACCAGCATTTTGGAAGCATATCCAAGATTATACTCAAAATTTAAAGCAAAAACATTCACTACCACCAATTGAGTTCTCATCTTGGATCTGATGTCAGCACTGCACTGCACAAAAGAGCGCTACCAGCTGAGTGGAGAACTAAGATAAAACTGGAATATAAGCAGCTAAGATGACTTTCTAGATCTCCTGATTATATGAGCTTCATCTGGCAGCTTTATTTACTTCTTTTTACAATTTATTTTTCTTATATGGGATGAAATGTCATAATTCTGAGGGGTGTCAGGAAGAAAAAATAGCAAAGCATTGTTAACTGATGTCACTGCTGGTAAGACTGATCTTATGTTTTGTACCTAAATATTTGCTTGAGATTGTAGGCAGTTAATAGAACATTTTTCAAATACATTACCTTTCTTTTACTTATTATCATAAAATAATCCCTCTGCACCAAATGGTTTTTAAGTGTGCTATTAAAAATTGATATATTAGGAAATTATGTAAGTAAAACACAACCAAAAAACATAACAAATTAAAATCAAAGCATCTAAACCTTCTCATTCTCATCCTTCTTATAGTCCTTGTCTGAGGATTTAAAATAAAGGTAACAGGTTGGAAGAAAGAAAACAAAAAATACTTAAATCTCTTGTCAGAAAATAACTCTTAGGTAACTTTAAAGACATCCATATTCTAAACACGAAAGGCTTAACATTTTTGCATCACCAGTAGCAAATACAGAATTTTCTTTAGAGTTTGCTGGAGAGTAACTTTTGAGAAATGTGGAGTCCTTTACTGACAAATTAGTTTCATGAAAATGAAAGGCTTCTTACTCCCACTTCTCTAATAAAAAAGACATGAAGATCCCATATATAATTCAGACTTTTCAGAATAGTGCCAGATTAAAGGTTTTTTTTTTGAAATCTTTGTCTGTTTTATTCAAAATAGTCAACAGAGATACATTAGTTCTTTAGAATAAACATGTTAATGTATAAAATTATTTGATCCTCGACATAATCTCACCTGTGATATCTCAGATTGCAGAGATTCACTTTTGTTTAGTGTGACCAGATTTACTGATGAAGTAAAAGTACTTAAATCCTTACAGATTTCATACCAACACAAGTTCTCAAAGGCTTCTCTAGACTGAGAGCTTCTTCCTTAAATGGTGCAGGCAGCAAAGATAAATGTATTATCAACATCTCTCACAAAACAAAAGAATTGCCCCACAATTGCTATATTTTCTAACAGACTTTGCAACTTTAAATTAGAATCCATTGCTAAACTGGTGTAAATAACAAGCTTCAGCATGACATGTTCATTGCAAAGGAGAAGTCTCTCCTTGTGCCCACTTTCTTTGAGCCTGGCAAAATTATACTGAAAACCAATCAATAAATCACCACAGCAGGATGATAAAAATGAAAATTACCATAGTATATTTTTTGGGAAAAAATAAATTTACATCAGAAAATGACATTTTTCATCTTCATCTGAAGTCACATTTGCAAGGATTTCTTGCTCATATCCCCATGAGCGCAGCTCTATAGCCAGGACAACAACTGCAGGCACAGATGTGTAAACAGCCTTCTCAAGTAAATAAGATTTCCATGGCCACAAAAGGCGCCTACACGGAAAATTTTTGGAGCTGCTCACACTCATGGTACTACACAGATTTTAGGGATGCAAACCAAGCTTCAAAACAGCAGGAGAATGGGAAGGGAAAAGACGAGTTTGCTTGGAGACTGTGAATTCTTTGCTGCTTGACTTGAGCTGTCCAAGCCTAAATGAGCCGATAAGATTTTCAGAGATGGCTCCTAGATACAGTCTACATACTGGAACCAACTATAAGTCTTCAGTACAACTCAACAAAATTCACACTTCCGGCTGCTGCTGCTGTGTAAATGCAGTTTTTCCTCACTCAGAATGCAATACAACTGTAAAGCAAATGTGATTACTTCCACAAGTAACATAAAGTAGTGTTAGGACAGGTACAGTATATTAAGAAGACCTGTCTCCAGCAGAATGATTGAGGATTTTTCTGTACAGGTAACAAAATTATACTTACAAAATTCATGTACAGATAAAGGTTACATTCTATTTGTGTCTTTTAACAAGCAGCAGCTGATTAGGAATAGTTTGCTGCTGAAAGACCAAATCTAGATTATGACCTTTTTCACACTTAGAATGACTGTTTTATTATGGATTTAAATATGAAGGAGATATGCATCATATTTTTGTACTGATTATGTCTTTTATTTGTTTGGCCAGTTACATTTTATACTGTCCAGCTGACACGCAAGACCAAGGTGTTTATACAACAGCCTAAATTAGAGATTAACACCATTCTTAGTAAAACACGGGAGCTGGTACCTCAGGTCTGTCAAACAGGCTTAGAAACACATTTCCTTGCCTCTCCTTACACTAATTTTTCACTCTTCATGCCTTGTAGTGGGGAAAAGCAAGTTACTTTTTCTGTCTAGATTGTGGTGTGTCCTCTGTATTGTCTCAGGAGCCAAAAAAGCATCTTGAGCAGTGAAAGCTCCCAACACCTGCTGTGTGGCCTGAGCTCCGTTGAGCTTGGCCACAGGAAGTGGTGGGTGATTTGAATATTTGAAGATGTCTATTACACAGTGGTGGTTTGGAATCCTAAGCAATTCTCAGTATGTTATACAATTATTTTCATAATAGACACTCCATTTAAGAAAGGTCTAAGTCCATTTTAACTTGATATTTAGCACATTTAGTGGATTCACAGGAAAGGACAATAGAAGCAGCTGTTGATATTTTTATATGGTAATTCACATAAAATGTGTGTGCCCACAAAAGGAGGAAGTAACATAACACCATAACATTTTTTTTATAAAGCAAAATATTTCTAACGGTCCCTTCTATCATTGCCCTTTTTCCCCTCTTGAGAAGACTTCAGTTCATCTGGTAGATTTATTTTTGTTAATGCAAGCAATAGAGATCACTTTCTCTTTAATTGCTTCAGTTTCAATAATATGGCTATTTCTTGGAAAGCCAGTGCTTCTAAAGAAGAAGAGGCCTGTCTACAAGTCAGTCTGGCTTTCACCCAAGTGATCAGTTCATGTGATTTTTAGTGTATTTTGCAGTATCAACAACAAAAGGAAAAATTAAAAAGTGTCAAGCAAAAAAATAGGGAAAGAATCATCAAGCATTCACCGGCTTGTCTATTAGAGGGCTTAGAGAGGTACTGGTTATAGCTCAATGTTATAAAACACAACAGTAAGGGCAAGGGTAAACACACAGCAATCAGCTGCAAATCTACTTAAGCAAAACAAAACACAAGTTAACAGATGTTGCCTTAATGACTGAAGTACTTGCTTTGGCAACTATTACCAAAAGGCAAAATGGAATTTTACCACTGCTTGCCTGCTTGTTGTCTTAGTAAACTGGTTCATGGAAAAGCAGGTTTTACTTTTTTTTTACACTGACACACAATTCTGATATAATGACAGGTTTAAGGAAAACGAGCTCAAAACAATGTAAGCAACTCTTACTTTAAACTTTTAAAAGAAAATATTCACAAAATGTTTAGGCCATTTAACTTAGCAATATATAGAGAGAAAGCAAAATATTCAGCTGAATATTTCCTCTTGTAACTTAGGATGTGCATAAAAAGTGATAAAACTACCTGTAAAATACTGCAGGAATGGTCAAGAATATAATTTGGAATCTATTTCTACTGTCACTGTGAGGTGACTAAGTTATCAGAGTACTCTTCATTTTCTAGATGAAAATAACACACACGGATATATCTGAAATAATTGCATGCATATCTGAGTGGAAACCAACCAATTCATGTATTCTTTCTACTGAGTAAATATTCTCTTACAGTTCAAAAGATCCCCAAAACCATAACGCCATCCCCTTTTTATATTTCTCTATGCCATAACCTGAAAGCTGAAGAGTTGAAGCATAGAAGGAGGGCAAAAAATCAAAAGTGAAACCTCCCAAAAAACCCAGAACAAATTGGTATTTAAGTCATCCAAAGGCCCAAGGACTTCATTATCTCCTTCCACAAAGCTCTTTAACAGAGGAATCACAGGATCATTTAGGTTGGAAAAGACCTCTGAGATCATCAAGTCAAACCCTTAACCCAACGCTTCCAAATCCACCTCTAAACCATGTCCCTAAGTCTCACACCTACATGGCTTTAAATCCCTCCAGAAATCTAGGACAATTTTTTAAGACCTCACTCAGGAGCTGATGCATGAGCAAAATGCCTGACTAGTGCTTCAAAGAAACCTAAAAAACCTACATGCACAGAAAATCTTCCAAGTAAAAGTCTTATGGTGACTTGACGATTTAGCATGTCCATATTTATCAATGTCTCAAAAAAGACCAAAAAAATGTGATCCAGCCCTTAGAGAAGCTTATCAACTACTGCTTGCAGCAATGCTTCTTTTTCAAGTTCCCAAATCATGAGAAGTATTACAAAAGTTGTATACAAAACCCTACATTAAAAATATATTAGAAATGTAACATCGTCACATAATCAAAAACTGGGATACTCATTTCACAGCTCATATTTATTCCTATACTTTTGTACATCTTAAAGGGAAATGTCAGCTCAGACACCTAAGCAGGTCTTTTCTTAGACATAAGATATTTACTATAATTCATCTAACACGTCTGTGCATTTTATAGAAGCTTGCAAGGAATGCGTTTTGAAGAATTTGTACTCTCTCTCAGCCTAGTACTTGGCAGAGTCCATGCAAGAATGGTAATTCTCACCTTTGGGCAACATTAGACACACCTGGGCTTGTGCCTGAGGCATTGACAGGTTTAGAAATGCCCCCTTAGCTACAATTAATACAGAGCAGCCACAGCAGGCACAATCATATCCTGGACTTCTCACCAAGAGAGGGCTGTGGTTCTAAATACGGACAAAAGCACTTTGGTTCTCACATTGAATCCTTTTGAGCTGCTGATTTTATCCACTCCTGGGGGATGGTTTTGAGCATTAGACTCCCAGCCTTTCTCATCCTGCAATAGACTCCAAACTCCCCAAACTCCTTCTCAGGCCACAGCGAGCAAAACATCATTTTTTAAAAGTATGGCTACTTCTAATAAAGCTAAAATGGCTATTACTGTAACAGAAGAAATGCAGGCAGGTAAGAACCAAATGTTTATACTAAAATGTCAGTTTAGTTAAAAATAAAAAGCTTTCAAATTATTGTGTGCCTTTCTTTTAGTCGACAACAAGAGTACCCCTTCTCTCATTTAAATAGGGTCTTAAATCCATTTTAAGCTTCAGTAAAATGTTGCTAAAATGGCTCATTCAGACGAATGACAAACTAAACAAAAAGTGACATTAAACTTCTGCAGTCATCAGTGATTTAGGTAACCACCATTATGCAAGGAGATCTACTGAATTTACTGCATATTTAGCTAAAGTGGCCTTGTTCATAGACTTTAATTAAAACCATGTTAAGATCTAATTCATTTATGGTTTCCATTATAAACGATAAAGCTTAATCCAAGATACTGATTAAAACAACTTCCATATAATTTTTACATATCTATTCTTATGTGCAATGATTTAAAACTTTCACTAATATAAATAAATGAATTTTTACTGCAATATGTTATAGTCTTGTAGATGGCATACTGAATGATTCACAATTTGTTGGCAAGTTGCAAAAAAATTGCTTTTAATAAGGAATTGGCATCTAAACCAAACACTGAAAGGCTGTGAAATGTAATCAAGAACATGGTCAAGGATTTAATAAAAATTTTCTTGACTAGAGATCTCCTTCAAAGATACAGGATAACATTTTTACTTTGAACCTGCTTCAATAGGCTATGTCTGTCATTTTCAGATTTGGTTCATGAGTCAGAATCACTATCGTGGTTGTGATGTGGGGATAGTACAGATATATGAAACAATGTTAAATACTTGAAATACAATCTATTAGCTTAAGTTAGTTGGCAACTGTTTATAGCAGAGGAAAATTGGCAGAAAGCTAAATTTTATTTGCTATAATTAAATGCTATTCTAAGGACATATTTCCAAGAAATTCTACAGAAGAGTCGTGACCACTACAGTCATGTCATTTGCAAAAGTTGCATCTTCTGTAATCTCCAACCACAGCTGGACAATGAATGTTAATGGAGATTAACAACAAATCAAACAGCAGAATTCATATCCTACCTTTTATTAATGACAGCCCACGATGCATTAACACTATCTGTCATCAGCTGAACCTTTCTGGTGTCATCTCCTGAATAATCACGGAGCAGCTTCAGAGCCAGGTCATTTGACACATCCACATTTATTTGCCATTGCCGTAGTTCTTTTGAAAATTGCTGAAGTAAAAAGAGAAAGAAAGAAATGAAGAAAGAATAATCCTCAGAGCAACATAAAATGATCACATACATTGTATGGTTATTAGAAAAGGACCTGAATAACTTGTACCATCTGTATAAAAAAGAAGGAAAAAAAGCCTCAAAACAAAACCACTTCCATAGATTTACTGGGAATAAAAGTCAGTCTTTCTATATGTTTTAAATTCTTTTAGTCAGAAGATCACAGGACTACTTCTAAACTCTGAGAGAAGCAAACAACCAACTTCTAAATGCTGGAAAAGATATGACAGCTCAAATTGATAACCACTGATTATAATGTTGACTATACTTTCTGAGACACAAATAGATGGATGCATTATTATGCATTATGGAAACTATGATTATTTGTGATGTTGAATACTGAGATAGAGAATATAGTGAAATCATATATTCTGACTAATTTTCTTTTTATACTGTGAAATAATACTGATTTGGACAATTAATACCTGTGCTTTCAGGTTATTTTTTTTAATAAATTTATTTCATTTTAGCAAATTGTTTATGTAATTAGTGCCATCTACTGGAACAGCACTAAATCTGCAATACAGCAAAATACTACTGGTAAACCTATCCATACCTTTATAATGCTAATTTATGGTTAATATTAAAAAGCTTGTTAAATTTTGGTCATTCTTTGTTTCCCCCTTTCCTCTCCACTTTCTCTTCTCCTTTCTTTCTCCTCTCCACCTAGGCCAGCTGCCTCACTGCAGAAGCAAGCCAGGAAATCCAGAGCAGTCACTCAGCCAGCAGCCAGCTCCCATGCATCTTTCCTGCTAGTCTTTCTCTCAGAGCAAATTTCCATATAAATGCACTGAAGCTGCATATTTAGTCCATAATGTGTAACAACAAAATAAGAGAAAAGTTAATTGATTGCCTGCTTGTACTTTTGTACTAAACAGACTCCAACTAGCTAATAAAATGGACAATACAAATTGAAAAACAGTTTGTATTTATAAAGAGAAAGTTGCATATAAACATTTGAAGCTATTGACAACAAACAGTAAGACTCAACTGTCTTTATTGTTGTGCTTTAATATACAAATTGGGCAATGCCTGTGAAGGAAAAAACATTTTTTTTCCCTTCATTCTCCCAAAGCAGTATTCCTTTTGAAATCTTGTTTTGACTCAGATAAGGAATTCTTCACATAGAGCTGAACTTACATGCAATCCCTAGTGAAAGAGTCTAAATACTAAGTAAAAATAAATAAATGTTAAATAATTCATGCATTTAGGTTTTAATCTCAGAAGGTCTGCAAACTGATTTTGATTAAGATTCAGACTAAAATGCACTTGCTCTTCGAATAGAGTCCAAAAGGAGTTTGGGGGGGTGTTTGATTTTTTCCCCCAAACTCTTATCTGTTAAAAGGCTACTTGAGCACCTCTAGGTTCTCTCCATAATTTAAAGCTTAAAACAGGTACTTCTTCCATTTCCTGTTGTGTTCCTTCGTGAGAGGGCAGATCACTCTGTTACTGAGCACCAGATAGCCTCAGGAACTAAGCCAGCACCTTGTTTATCTGGTTTGAACAAGGGATTCTCTTTCTACCAATCAAACATTAGGAGGAGCCTACAAACCCCTAATCCTGAAAACCACCCGAACATTACGGTTAAGCTAAGATGAAGCTGTCTAGACAATTTTTTAAAGAAAATTCTCCATGCTGAGTAAGGAGATCAGGACAGGAGAGATGATAATTTTGTGGAAAACACTACTATTTCTTTGAGGAAGATACAGGCAGGTGTTTGTTTTGGAAACAGTCTGCCAGTTGAGCTCCTTTCATGCCAGAATGATATAAAATAAATATATAAATGTTCCTATTTACATAAATATAGTAATGTATATACAAAATACTAAATAGTAAATAAATTCTACAGTAATTATAATTTCAGTTTCGTAGATCTTATATAGCAAGTATCTATTCTACATTTAGGTCAATCTGTATTTTACCCTACCTTTCTCTTTGTTTAAAATTACACAGGTGTGCAGGTAATTTTTATTCTCATCCAAATAATCACAGCAGACTGACTGTCCATTGATTTATATAGAGAAGTTACCATAATATTTTGTCTGCATTGTAAATTAATGGTCTGTAAACTTTACTTTGAAAATAAGATCTTTTTGCCCAGATCCATGTGAATAAAATTGACCCTCTAAAAGATTTGAAACCCTGTTTTATAATAAAGTAAATGGGAAGATCCATTACAAGGTTATTTCCAAAAGTGTTGTTCTCACCATTAACTTCAACATTAATCCATTAACTTCCTGACACTACAACATTAGGTCGTCACTCAGGAAAGAAATTATGAATATAAAGAGCTTTTGGTGATGGAAACTATTTTTATTTTCCGTTTTACTGGAAATTGATATGATTTTCAACAGCTTTGAGGAGTGCATGCTTCAACTTTGCTCTGTGTGCAGACACTGAGAGCAAAGTGCTGGGGTCCAAGTTTTACCTGCCTATCCCAACAGAGGCCCATTCACTGCCCTCCTACAAGACTACAATGTACACTTCAGAATTACATTCTTTTCCTTTCTCCTTTCCCTTTTATGTATTTAGGCGTCATTTACCTTTTAGCTACTTAAGACCACATTTGTTTTTTCTTCTTTAAAGGAAATTGCTACATTACCCTAATTTCTTTCTGACATTCCTTTCAAAGGACTCTCTTTGTTTTGCCTGTGTTATCACTGGAATTTACTGAGTTTATTAAAAGGCTTAAAGAATTAAGGCTGTGCATTTATCATGTTACTTAGGTATAAATTTATTTATAATTTTTAATTAGAAGACACTAGTTGATGTTATTAGGAAGAAAGCCTGTGCAATTAAGAACTCTTGATTAAAAACAAGTAATGAAGTCAGAGCTGCGCTTTATTTTATCCCAGGATTGCCCAGTGGAACAAAATCAATGATGCACAGTAGTTCAAATATAGCAATATGAATGTACAACATCATCCAGTTCTGTGTATATATCACAAATCTGGAAAATCAGGCTGTTTTTTGTCCTTTTTCTATATATCTGTAGCATGTTTTATTAATATACTTAAAGAATTTATTTTTTTAATCAAGGAATTCTAATTCAGTGTTTGCAACACAGTCAATAACATGAACTAAATTGTTAATTGTTTTGCTGAAATCAAAGCAGCACACTGTCAGCCCTGGAATAATAAAAACCTACAAAATTCTGATTTTTTTCTTCATCTTGCTACACAGGGAATGGCAAGAGTCCCTAATAACTAACCTGCAAGAATCTGACAAAGGCAAGCAAAGGCAGCCTCAGCCTTTTCCACAAATTCAGGACATAAAGTTCACTCCCTGGGCTCTGCCAGTGAAAGGCTGCCTGGCCTTTTGAGTCCCAACAGGGCAGGGGATGCAATCAGGCTGCTATTGAATTTCCTGTTCGTGAAAAAATGAAGGTCAGTGAAGGAAAGGAATGAAATGTTGTCTCCATTCTTCCTCCTCTTCACTTTGCCTATCCCAGATGAAGTTGCACAGAGGAAGAAAAGATGCCTCATTAGCTCCTACCAAAGCAAGGAGCCACAGAGTGAGCAGGCAATCCTAGCAGTTTGGTTTGGTTTGGGGTTTTGGTGGTTTTTAGAATTTATTTTTCCTCCTCTTTCAAACAGAATCTCAGTATCTTATTAAGAAAAGGCTAGTCTTACACTAGCTTATGTTTTGATGACGTGCTGATGCAAGGAGTTGAGGTGTGTTTGTGTACTATTTATACACCTATAACCTTCAGCCTGCTGAGTTAACCATCCGCAGTCATCACTTAAAGAACAATAAAAACCAGAGCTTAATGGGTAAAGACTCTCATTGGCCACATTGCCATATTCTGGCTCCCCACACCTAACACCAGTTTAGTACTCCAATATTTAATAAAAAAAAAACAGAGTGAAAAAAATGCTGCAATTCTCAGCAAATTAATCTGAATCATTTTTCTGATTGAAATTAATAATATTTTTAATTATTAGCTATACACCTGGTTACTTTTATATTTTAAATGTCAGAAATAAAATTTATAATTCTTTTAAAAACATTAATGGCCAAATACAAGCAAGTTATAGATTTTTGTTTTATGCTGGCATTGTAAAAAAAAAAAAAAATCAAGACTGGTATTACTGAGTTTCCATGTACTCTTGTATTAGCATGCCCCAACAAAAATGCATCAACACAAGCACTGACTAAAAGTTTCCCTAGAGCAGAAGGGAACTTACACGTTTTTTCAGCTGTCTTTAGGCAGACCTATAATGTTTAACAAGCAAATCAGAAGAAAGCTTTGTGACTACTTTCTCACACCAAGCTGTGTTGAGATACAAAGCTGATGAATTTAATAAGCCTGAAGAATTTATTAAGTCTTGCACTGACCTCTCTCTTTCCCTCAAAGCAAATGAATAGAAATTACAGCTTCCTCTTCATCAGTGTAACAGCAAGCCAAAAGACAGCCTACTTACTCTACATCTTCAGGGAACAAAATCAAAATATATGTGTTTGGCACAGATGCTTGGAAAGCATTTATTTTGAGAACTTGATGTATTTCTAGGTCCTTCAGTTTAGATAATACTGTACAGCAGAAACATAAAGCTGCTAACTCAAAAAAAAAAATTCCATTTTCCTTAGACTTCATGACCCCTTATTTCAAGCATGAACATAACAGCTGATGCTGTCACATCTGAGAAAATTTGATGAAGGATTTGACACAATAGGAATTACTGGCAGACAAAGATAATTCCTCTAGGAAGGCTGGCACAGAAAAAAACACAAAAATGAGAGGGGAAAATATCCCCCAGCCCTCCTACTCCCCACTCTCTAAGACAATGAATTTCTTCTAGACTTGAGGAAGAAAGGCTAGGCAAACCCAAATTAATAAAAGTTAACAACCCTGGAAGAGTAGAGCTTGTTGATGTTCTTATCATCAGGAGGGCACAAATTAAGATGGACTAGCTGAGACACTGAAATTAAAATTATAGGTTAATGTCTGTAACTTGACACAGCACATCCATCTCATTGGATCCAAACTGGTGGGAATGGCTGAGGATACAGAAGCCCAAGTGAGGTAAGAGGCAAAAGAAACTGCAGGTCTCCATTCCCATTCTCTGCTTATAGGTAAAGATGCCTTCTGTGAATAAGTACACTATTATTCTTTCCCTAGAACTCTGGGGGTGAAGGAGAAGAATGGCATGTTCTTATTTCTCTCCATGGCTAATGTTGATCCAAACAACCCCACAGTTTTTTTCATAAAGCATACACTCTTAAATAGACCTCATCTCAACTTCATATACTCTTGTAAAAAAGTGGACAAAAAATCCATTTCTAGAGCAACATTTTCAATTACTTTCCTAGTTTAGTAATTTGTTTTTGAAACAAAAGACACTCCAATACTATGACATAAGACAGTGTTTGCACAGAACTGTTTTTTTTGTTAATTGAGTCTTTGCAGAGCTGAGACATTGACTCTGTTGAAGCTTTTCCTTTTTTTTAAACAAATACTGGGCAGAAGCCAGGGCTGTATCTCTGCAGGAAGACAGTGACAAATGGGAACTCTCTGTGCTGAGTGACAGTACTACACATGATCTATAACTCTTTCCAATACATTAGTGAGTGATTGCCCTTGTTTACCATAATCTACCCTTCCCAAGCAATGACCCTTTTGGTACAATCTTAAATGAGATAACTTAACCTCAGCTCAGTCCTAAAACAATGGGCTGATGAACTTTTTTATGCTTCTTATAGGCAAGCAAGAGAAAAAAAGAAGCAAGAAAAAACTCCAACAGAATTTGCATTTAATTCTAACTAACTGATGATGGAGATAACTGAACCAATCATGAAGTTCTACACATATTTTCTCTGGCAGAAAACCAGTTGATGAGGACCTTAACCCAAAAACTCTTCATAGCAGTTTATTACCATTCAGCTGTGTAAATAGGACTGCTCTAAGTACACAAACTTTAACCAAAAATTGAGTTGTAGAGTTTAAAAAACCACAAAAATCTGGTGGGCAGAAAAGGAGAATATATCACAAAATACTTGTATTACTCTTTTCCCATAGAGGCAGGAGTCACCTTAAAAGGCTGATTGATTGGTTGATTTCAACCTTGGTTTTCCCCAGCTAGAAAATGAGATATTATTAATCTTAAACAGCTGTTCTCAAAATTTATTCATGAAGAATGTCACCAAAGTATGACTATTTCTATTCCAAGAAAATTCAAAAATGATGTAACAGAATATTTTCTACCTGAGGTACAGCTCAGTAACACGTTGAAGCACCATAATGTGGCAACATGTGTGCTAAAATCACAAGAGCAGCCATTTAATGCGGCTTTTTTTTTTTTTCCAGTTAATAACCCTGTCAAGGTTGAAGTTGGTGAGATTATCTTGTGGCGAATCTAAAATGCTTGATTTCCAAAATATACATGTTTAGTTTGCTATACCTGGGTTTTTTCCTGCCTTCTCAACTACTTCCAGAAAACCTATACAGCTTCATTAGCAGTGCAGACAGCCATGGACATATCAATGCTACAGAATTTCCCAGACTGCAGAACCAGTGCTCTGAGGTTGCTGAACAGATGTGAAATACTTGTGCTAAACAGGTAGGTATTCCTCCTTTGAGATCAGCCAGATATTTGTTATGACTGTTAAGTTAAGACCAATTTCATATTCAAGGAATATGCTGCACATATTTTAGGCTTTGCATGTCAATTTCTTTCTAATTTGCTGTGGAAGACTTTTTGCAATGTACACTGTCCACAGTTAGAGGATGACAATTAGAGGACATTTTAGAGGACAACAATTAGAGGACATTTTCTTTAACGACTTCATTAACCCAAATGGAAATATTTTAATACTCAGTAGTAACCTTAAGTTCTGTGTTCTGCTTTTTCAAAGCATCCACGGTGTAGGAAATTTCTTTCCATGACTCAAGCTTAGCTTTTGCTTGTTCAAGAACCTGCTCAGCTTCTCGTTTAGCTTCCAGCCACTGCGTTGAATCCTTCAGCATCTCTTGAAGCTGCTGTCTCCGGTTTTGGAGGTATCCATGCACTTCATCCCACTGGTTCTGTATCTTTTCAACTGGTGAAACACAAAGGTAAAACAAAAGCAGAATTACTTAAAAGTTTTTTTTTTATTAATTCTGTTTTTTAAAGGGAGTAAACAATGATATTAAAATCTATCTAGTTTTTTGACCATATCAGAAAACCTTTGCACTTTAAACTGCAATTGCATAGAAGTTTAATTCAAAAAAAGAACAGACAAACTGTTCTGGGTCACACAGTAAGGCATTATGACACACAGCATGTTTTAATGCATATGCAGCAAAGAATGACAGGTTCATGCCTCAAAAACCCTTATGAAATAGGACCACATTTGAGAAAAAGTGTCTGCAATAATCCTTCATTCTTAACAAATCAAGGCTTTTCTGAAGAACAAGTCCTTTAGGGACAAGAGTAATACTAGTTAAATATTTATCGCAAGATATAATTAATGTCTGTACTTTTTTATTTCATTAAGGCAAATATTAGCGAACTGCAAAGGCTAAACAACTTGCTGATATGATCATGGTAAAATATAAAATAACAATGAGCTTTATCCACTGTTTGAAAGAGAAATGATTTCTGGAAACTTAAGAATCACTAAAATCACTGATAAATATTGGCTAACATCCAGCACCAGGCTCATCCATAGTAACATAAAAACACCAACAGACAGAGATGTCCAAGGAGCTGAAGCTTGACACAATATGAGCAAAAAACCCAAACTTCACAAACAATAAAATCTGTTCCGTGCATGAAGGAATAAGCATTCCATTTACATATGTATATACATAAATTCCCAGAGCTTAGTCAGCACAAAAATATGCTCTCAGTATTTTCTTGAACACTTTTTCACTGCATTTCAAATTCACAGTCCTTCTAGGGAAGGGAACTGAGATTCCTAGAGTAATCAGATAGCAGCTGAAATATTGACTGGTAGCTCCAACACTGCATCTCTCACTGCCAGGCGGATTCCATAATGGCGATAAGCTCAAAGACCTCGATGAGAAATGCTCCAGCAGGGAAAAGAGACTTCTACCTATCAGTGCTTTTCCTTCTTCCAGAAGAAAGGATAAAGATCTTTCCATAGATTCAGCTGAGGTTTAGAGAGAGAGAGAAGGAAAGCTTTCAGCATTCCCTGCTGAAGCCTGGGGAGAAGAACTGAGTAAGCACACATAGAAGCATGTTTAAGTCAAAAGGAAAAGCAAAAGGAACTGAAGAAACAGTACGGGAACACGTAAAGCACCATCAGAGCCCAGCAAGGGTAGCATAAGGTGCAAATGCTTAAATTTAATCTGAAGCAAATCGAACCCCTCATTTTAGGAAGCTGTACACTCATGTCACAAAGCAACTCATTTCTGTGCCCTCTCTGGGTGAGGATTTCTGATGTAAGCTTTAGAGTACACTTGAAACAAAAGAGGCTGTAGACTCCAGAAAGGGTGAGTAACAGAAGTGAGCTGCTTGAGCAAAATCTCCCTGCTGTGGCTACAGCACGAGGCTCAAGGGCTGTGCTGGAGGCTTAGGGACAAAGACTGCCTAAGCACAGAGTCACTGGCAACAGCTGCCACCTATTTCTTGCAAAACATTCCTTTCCCCCTTTGACTCTGAGACACTCATATCTTCTGATTCCTGTAAAACTGGAGATTTTGGTACATTGCAGACAGAAGTACAACAGCTTGTTTGTGTCAGCTGCCCATGAAAAAGAAAATAAAAACTACAAAATTCCCGCCCATTTTTTCTTTTATGTTTCCTTGTTGGTGGGTATAGTTTGGGGGGCTTTTTGGTGTTTTGTTCTGGCAGGGTGAGATGATTAAGAAATGAATGAAAACCCTCTGCTTCAAAGGAAAGCTGGATCTACAGTTATATCAATTTTTCATAAGAGCTGCTTTTAATAAGGAAAGCTGATAATTGTTATCACCTAAAATCAAAATATTTATAGATGTATTGCTTCCATAATGTCTCATGAGGTTAGTATGTAAGTAAGATATTTAGCAGTCTTCCTCCAGGGACTGTGCTTTTTGCAGCAAGACTGAATTTCTCATCAGATACCACAGTCCTGGGATTCCATGATGACCAATTCTCCCACCGAAGAGGACAATGAAGCTGCATAATGAAAACTGCATTCAGGATATCCCAGGAGCCCATTTACACAAGTGACTACGAATGCACAAGCTCCAAATCTATGAAAAACGTTTCCCGTTTCCCTGTGAAAATACTTGGCTTAGCTCCCTCAATAAATTTTTTTATATATACATATGCACATATATATATTTATGTATATCTATATATATGATATATGTATATCTAGATATATGTGTGTATATATATATATATTTATTTATTTATTTATTTATTTATTTTTATTTATGTATTTATTTTTGCTTTATTACAGACTGGAATTGAAGAGTTCAGGAAGTTAGTAGGTAATCTAAACAAAACAAAGCAAAAAACCCCAAAGAATAAATGCTGTTTCCTTGCACTAGTGAATGACCAAATCCAATTAAAGAAGTACTTCACTAGTGGTTAAACACACAATGAGATCTACATATTAATCTGGCTTTTCTAAGGTAAAGTGTACCAAAAAGTGAAGTACTATTTAGGATAAAATATGTATAAATAATTTATTAGAGAGGCTTTTATAACTATGACAATATTATTTAATTTAATGCAACATAAAAATCCTTTCACTGCTTTATATTTGCAATTTCTAAATGATGCTCCCATTTGATCAACTTTTGAATAACAAAAACCACAAGGCTCTAAAACTTAAAATAAGAGGTTCACTTCCAAAATGAAAACTACAGCGCAAATCCATGTCTCTTAAGGATGTATTTTGTTCATGTTCATTCTTTAGAAAGAAAGATGTTGTATGCCACTTAGATTTATGCCAAACAAAAAAGTTAGAAAATGTAATTTGAGTGCTTATTGTGTTAGAACTGAGCCCAGGAACCCAAGAACCCTTTCAGCTGCAGCTAATGAGTTACTGACTGCAGATGAGAAGGGTCAGAGAACTGTTATTAAATCATGTTGGACAGTAGTAGACAACTTTTAAATTGGGAACATCATAGATGGCTTGTTCCAAACTCAGAAAAACAGAAGAACCAATGGCATGTGAAGTAACTGTTTTAGAAAAATGAAATTGCACAAGTTTTGGAGAACTAAAGAAAAAGCACTACCACTTTTTCCTACCTTGAATTTAAGGCCCTCAATAAATAACATTCAATAAGTTTAAAAAAACCAAAAAACAACAAAACCCAAAAGTGGACCAAAAGCTATTGCAAAGATGAAAAAAAGAACCTGAAAGTTAAGTAAGAATATCTAATATGAATAAAAAAGTAAGTTTTGCAAGAAAAAAAGTAATGTAACTGTTGTTACCGCACTCTCCATTTTAAGAGCATATTTTTGAAATGAGACCCTAATCTTTATGTTTTACATGTCATTGCTCAACATATTGTGACAACTATACATTGGAAACACCTAGATAGACACAACAAATATGGATCCATGTGTACTATTGATATAACTGAAGCACAGAAATTTAAATAATTAGCAACAATGACAAAAGTATTTTTTCCAGTTAGTTGAGTAGTTCCTGAAGCACCTCAGTTTACATTTTTCATTACAGCTAAGTCCTGTACCTTCTACATTTCAAAGCCCAGTGTCTTAATTCCTTACTGTGGCACGTCCTTGTTCTATCTCATTTTCTTCTTTTCCTTCCTTGCCCTAAATTTGACAACAGCACAATGTCTTTATTGTAATAATCAGTATTAACAATTCAAGAAGATTTTTATTGACTGCAAAGGGGCAATCTGGAAAAATCAAAACAGAATTTTCTTTACAGCCTTAATGAAAAGAAATATTTTATTAATGCATGTTGCCACATGCATTACTAGTAATTAGTTTTACATGACTATGAAGCCACAAAAATATTTGGCAAATCTAAACTGAGTGCCAGAAAGACAAAATATACACAATAGGTTATTTCCTGAAGTGAAAACCAATCCCCAACCATTTCCCAACCACAGTGCTCCAGCAGAAGTCCTCATTGTACTTCACCTACACAACTTTTGTGTTTGTTTACTGGAAAGTGTCCCAGCATGGCTCCAACCACTCCCAGTCCAACACTGAACTCTCTTAGGGCATGGTGAGATTCTGACAGCATGTAATTTCAAGGTTGCTATTCAATTTCTTTTCTTCTACCTCTACTATTTCCTTGCTGATCAATAGTGATTATATACTAAAATTCACAAAAGAAATTCTGCTGAACTGAAGTTACTATAAGCAACAACAAAGCAGAAAGCAATATCTAAAATAATCAGACACAAGATAGGTATTCAATCTTTTTATCATTAATTTCATATACAAGGAAAGAATGCACTTATTGAAGGGGAGTGAAGGAGACTGCATCCTTAAAATTAAGTTTTATTTATTAGCAAAAATGTTGATAGGTTTTTTCATACATTACTCATTATAGGAAAACAAAAAACATTTTTCTTTGGTAAATGTTCATGCCATTTTATCAATATATCTTATTGACACATATAGCTTCAGTAAGAGAATTCACACTCTGCTGTTTATAATAGAACCAAAAAGGAAACAACAGAAAAGGAGTCTGAGAAGAAGCTATCAGTCACAGAAGAAATGATGTTCATATTACTAAAACACACATATTCCATACTTATTCTATGCAAAGATGAAAAAAGTATTAATTCCATGCCAGTTTGTTAAGTCCGTTGAATCTAGTAGACCCTCCAAGAAAGTGAATAAGTTTGTGAATAGCGACAGAATCTGTGAGGTAGAAACCCTCTACCTTCCTTGTCCAAAAAATTACACAAACTACACTAATTTTGCACTGTAGGAGACTTCTTCTCAAAAGCATTATTGTCAATATATTGACATTTTCCTATAAAGCAGCTTTTTCAGTGTATTGTCATAGATTTGAAGACTAAAGGAACTAATACAATCTGATCTGCTGCAGAATGTAACTGGAGAACAGCAGAATAGTTATAGCCAGTATTCATCCATGTTATCAAAGCTGCTGATGCACTAATTTTCAGGTTGGATTAATTTTTGCTTGAATTGCAGCCCAACACTATACTTTCTTTTGAATGTTCTGGATAGTTAATTGTTATGTATTTTATTTTACTTCATTTGCTTTTTACTTGTCTATGCATTTATCTATATTAAATTTAGTTTAGTTACACTTTGCAGCTGTACAACACTCCAGTTTTTTCCAGTCCACAGAGTTTTAAGTGAGCAGCTTTTATGAGAGGCATGATGGAGAAAATAGAAAATATGGATCTAAACAGAAATATTCTAGGTTATTGCCCCCTTTTTACAGTTTTCTCTTTCTTCCACTAATCAATATAATCTTCCACATAACAGGGATAAACAAATTGTGAGGGGGAAAAAGAGATGTTTTTATAGGGCTACAAGACCATTCTGAAAGAATGCATTCATGCACTAAATGTAAGACTTTCTGATTTTTTTTTAATTTTTCTCAGTTTTCTGTAAGCAACATAAGTGGAATCAGAGCTAAAATATAACTTAAACTTTGTCTTATCTAGTGTTTTCCTTTCCTTGTATTATTGTATTGTTCTAAGAAAATAAGTGATTTTTTTTTAAACCATGAAAGGATTTATTTAAAATTCTCCATTTGTCAATTCTTTCTTGCTGTGAGTGCTCTATTTTCTGTTCTCCTGCCTTCCAGAATAGGAGGTGTTTGACTTGAGTCTTATTTTTCAAAGAGGAATCACTTAGATAAAGCCTATCATACAACATCCCTTGACAAAAGGATGCTGTCTCTGTTCTTAAGAACAATCTGAATCTGTGCAAGACTGGCCTAGGGAGAACATTTGGATGGTAGATGCAGAGTCAAGTGAGGATAAGTTCAAAACATTTCTTTTTTAATTGCTGAAGTACTTAGGGAGTTCCAGGGACAGTTATGCCCTAAGCTGCTGCCTGTATCATTATGGATCTGGACAGGACACAGCACCCAGCAGAGAACAGCTGGAGCCAGCCTGCTCAGGTGCTGATTTATGCTTCAGCTGTCCTTCATCTTTCCTTGGAGAGAAGCATTTCTCTTGACCTTTTCCAATGGCTTATAAAAGCCATACTTCTTAAACAATGACCTTAGAAACTTATGGCAAAAGCTTAACATACATATGGAAAATCACTAATAATTTGTCATCTAGGATACTATATGCATCAGTGGTCAATAAAGTGATGAGAGGATTTAGCCAATAAATCCCAAATAGAGGGGGTGGCAACATAGAATATCAACCCCAATATGAAGTTTTGCCAGTCAGATGTCAGATGTAGCTTTTATGCACCATTAATGTATTAAGGTATTTATAGAAATATTAGTCCTTATCATCAAGTATCATAACACATAATGACAGATTTTTTTTAAAAGCCTGTTTTTACATCAAATTAGGCAAAACAGAAAGCATACATTCAAACTAAGCTGCATTTAAACAAGTGGATAAATAACATATGGGAAAAAGGAACAACCCATAATCTATACTGTTGTGCAATATTACAGTTTCTATGAACAAGTAAAAGGTATTGCAAAGGAAACCAGGAAGAAGAAGCACTCAGAGCCTTCAGCTGTCTTTTGGGGGTCATGAAGAGCAATGAGAATGCACCTGACACACCAAGGCATGAAAGTCCAGAGGGAAAGAACATTACTTTCCCTGCCCTTTCAGAGTTTAAGAAGGACAGGCAATGAGAGATTTCAAAAGATTTAGATGTGTTTGGGTTTTTTTTAAACACACAGAGTCATAATCTTATTTTGTAGTTTGATACTTTTGGGGGGTAATTATTTCCAACTATAGCAAGTCTGATGTAATTTTGTTTTGTTTCACTAGGGCAGAGCTTATTTTCTTTTATCTAAAAAACACTTCCACAGGTTCAAACTAATGAAGGTCACTCTGTTCCTTTGGAAGTGTCAGATCAAACAGACTGAACTGAAAACTGTCAAGTGGTTTCTGCTAAGCACCAAGTGAATAATTCTTCAACACTGTTAAGTATGCTTTATACCTTGCTATAGAGAGTGGGAGTTAAGAGACCAGACTAAGCTGGTAGCACATCCAAAGAAATTAGTTTCTTACAACAAGCAAGAAGTAACTTCCATGACTGAGCACTGAGAAGGGCATGCAAGAATTTGCACTTTGGAAAACAGGTCCCTCAGAAAGCATTCACCAGTTCCTCAACTTTTTACAGAAGTATTCATGTATATAACATTTATCACCTCTCAAATGAAGTCTTCATGATAATTTTTTCGCTAAATGAGAAAAGGAACAGATCATGATATGCACAATGTGGAAGACCATTTGCTTTTGCATTTTAAAATGTCATACAACCTGTAAAAATCTGATGTGAGAAATCAACACTTACCCTAAAGAGATGTAGGATTCTTTAGGATTTAGTATTAAATAGGTAACAAATGTAAGCGTAGTTTTGCTAGAAACCTAAAAACCAAATTTGTTTGTGTATATTTGCATATACACAAACTATTGACAAGGCAGATGAACAGATTAGAGAATGATCTTTTGATCATGATCTCTGTTGCCATCAGATCCTTAAGAGCAGGACATTCATGGAGAAATGGATTGACAAAATTAAAATCCCACTACTCTGGCAGAGTCATCAGTGATTCTTCCACGACCCCAGAAGCAGGATGCATATGGACATGCCCTTAGAAGTTAACTAAATTATCTTTTTCTACAGAAGCTCTCACCTTTGGTGATATAAAAATATAACTTCCCCGTAACACTGTATTAACTGAAAAAAACATAGGGTTTCCTTGCTAGAATGATTTAATCATCTTTCAAAATGTTTGATTTATTCTCTTTCCTTTGTTGCATGTAGAAAATATGTACTGCATTATTGGATTTAGCTTTCTTAAATATTCATAATATAATTATGAAGACTTGCATTAGATTTAGAAATGATATTTAGACTGATGGGAAGTAAGCAAACTAAAGCCAAAGGATTAACACTAATCTGATTAACTAGATGAGTGAATATTAGGTAATCCAATTATTTTTGTTTAAAATGTATAGAAAAGTTTTCAAAGAACTGCATAGGAAAAAAAAATTCTGTATTTTTTTTTCCATTGCAAAGTATAATTAGAGGCAACTAGGTACTTTAGTATTTATCTTTGCCCAAATGTCTGTTTGTTTGGGTTTTTTTCTAGGATATTGGTTACTCAAGATATTAAAAGGAAAATAATTTATGGTTATATATCTAATTTGTGTTCATGGATGATTGCTTTTGTAATAATCAACCTGTCTAAAAAATATTTATTTCAGAAGAAATGGCTGTGCCTGTATTTAAAAATGGGATATTAAATTAGTGATATTGTATTTTACTTTCTCTGAACATAATCAAGAATGCTATTAGCATTATTAAAGTACATCAGCTTTCATATACTAGTGCTTTCCTAAACTTACTGATGCAAAAACATAATGGTAGGTTGGGTAGTTTAAGTCCCGAAATGTGTGAAATTCATTACCTACCTAATGAGGCGTATAGGCAGTGAAATTGTGAATTCTTAGTACCACATAACTTTGTGTAGCTATCATACATTCATATTTACACTGCATATTCCTAATGTCATCAGCCTACTACCTCCTACTGAGTTTGGGCTGAGACTTGCTTTCCAAATATATCTGCATTTGTTATTCTGTGCACTGATTTGCTTTGGCTTTGATTTAAGAGATGCAGATCTAAGTGTAGGAGCAAGACTTTGGGAGATGTTGAGAGAATGAAAATAACTAGCAAATTAAAATTGACATAATATTTCAATTATCAGGCTCCAAGATACTGAAGCAAAGTTTTGCAGACTGTTTATATTTCTATTTTTTTCCACCAAAAAACCCCAAACAAGCACAGACTATCGTGGATCTTCTCCTGTGCCTCTTCTGACACTACGAAATCACTCCACCCCCACAGCACACAACTCTCACCAGGGTCAGCTGGGAGACAGCTCCAGAGCTCCACTAGTACACAACAGTGACAGAAAACTGGGTGCTGGTAATGCCACTCAGCTTAGCTCAGTACCCAAAAAAAACCATGCATACATCAGGAGGAAAAAACCAGTGTGCCAAATCAAAACCACACCAGCTTTGACTTTTATATTTCCTTTCAAAGCAAAGGAAACTTCCAAATGAGCAAGAACTTATTTGAAAGGAAAGGAACAATAGCACTTCTTTGAAAATATTTCTATATTCAGCTTCAAGCATAAATTTCAGGTATTTTGTACTGAGTTAACAGTACATCTGAACTGAGTTAACAATTTTTCATTTCACAAGAGAAACTGAAAACTGTATAAATTTATTTTATTTACAAATTACCAGTTTCTTAATCACAAATTCAGAATGGTTTGAGTTGGAGAGGACCTGTAAAGATCACCTAGTTCCAACCCTCTGTTATGGGCAGGGAACCTTCCAGGTTGCTCAAAGCCCCATCCAGTCTGGCCTTGAACACTACCAGGAACGGGGCATCTGTGATTTCTCTGTGAAACCAGTTCCACTGCCCCACCACCCTCACAGTAAAGAATTTCTTCCTAATATCCAATCTAAACCTGCCCTCTTTCAGTGTAAAGCCCTTCTCAATGCTCCATCACTACTGCCCTTGCAAAAAGTCCATCTCCAGAACCAAAAGGTGGCAGTGAGGTGTCCCAGGAGACTTTTCCTCTCCAGGATGACCAATCCCAGCTCTCAGAATTTCCTAAGGAGGTGTTCCAACCCTCGTGGCCTCCTCTGCACCTGCTTTAACAAGTCCATGTCTGCCTTGTACTGGGGGCCCCACAGCTGGATATACAGCTTCACACATGATATATTTTCAGGGACAGCTGACTATAAATTCCAGCACAGACAGAAGCTTATAGACTCAAAAGAAACTCAAGTTTACACAATAGATTATGAATTTTCCTGGTGATTTGGGTAAATAATTCTCTTACAATAGACTTCTTGAGAGAAGAAAAACATGAAATATCAAAAGACTGAAAATTGTTAAAAATCTACCTTTTTATTTTCCCTTTGGATTTACAATCACAGTCTTTTAGATAAATTGCACCAATTTTGAACTATTTCCAAAGATTGCTTGGGGCCCCTGCTTTTTCTTCAGATTGACGTTTCCACAGTTCTTGGAACTGTCCCATTCTCTCTTTCCTCCCACACTTGCACCAGTTTTTTATGTACTCCACAAGGTGCTGTCAGTCTGATACTGGTTAATCCATACTTTTTTTATGCAAAGAAAGACAATCTCAGCTTCCTTACACTTGAAATTCTTAACTTCAACTTTGTTGAAGTATAAAGCAAAGAAGTAGTTAAATTTCACGCTTAAAATGGCCAATGCACTTCAAAGCAAATATCCAAGAGAGTCAGCTAAGGAAGTAACATAAACAGCAGGAGAAAGAGATATTTCTTCTGAAAATTCCATAACATTCAAACATTTTGAGCATTCTCTGTCAATTACAATGCTCCTATTTTTTTTAATTAATCGTTAATTAGAAAATGGGGGTCCCATGATAAAAATGCTGGTACTTGAACTTAAAAGGAGCACAACTCTGCAAGCATAGGAGTGTGCTAGAAAATAAAAACAGGTAACATTTTTTATTTTCCTATTCTGAATTTAAAGGACGAGTTCTCAAGGTCATCTAAACTGGGTGTTAATCTATGGAGCCTGGTATGATGCTACACTTACTTGTTCCTTAATAACTACATAGATACATAAACAGTAGTAAAAAAAAACAATCAAAAATGTATCATATCTGTCAATTTAATGCAATATTTTAGCTAAAAAAGGAAAAAAAAGTATCAATTACACCATTCTTGAGAAAAGAAAAGACATGATAACTTGCCTTTTACTATTTATTCTTTTGTCTGAGGTGTTGTGTTTGTTCTGGGGTGTTTTGTTTTTTTTAACCAGACATCAGCACTTTGTTCATGTTCTCTATGGTACTCCAACAGAAATCAAAACATTGGTGAGACACTCTGTGGGCTGAACTTAATCCACTTTAGACAAACACTTCAAAGTCACTATTCTGATATGGCTTAAACTCAGCAAACTTTGAAGCTAACGCACTGCATAGGTTTGGATTGGACATTAGAAAGCATTTCTTTACTGAGAGGGAGGGTAGATAGTGAGGGAGGCTTCCTGAAGAGCTGGTGAATGCCCCTTGTCTGTGAGCATTCAGAAAATACCCTTAAAAAGTGCATTAACATTTGCTCAGCTCTGAAGTGGTCAAGCAGAAGGACTAGATGGTCACTGTAGGCCCTTTCCAACTGAAATAGCCTGTTCTGTTCTATTCTGCATTTTCAGGAAACTACACAAAATGAAGCAAAGAAAATTATCCAACAAACAAATGAAACCGTTACTTTTGCCATCCTAATATTATGCCGCCATGAAGAAAGCCAAGTGTCAAAAGTACAGGAATTCAGAGAGACTGTAATGAATATTCTGCAAAATTATTACTTCCCTTCCTCTGAAATACAGCACTCATTTCTAAACTTAAGATGGTGAAGCAGACATAAACACAGTCTGACACTTCCAGCAAAAATTTCCATAGCATAGGCGTTCGCTCGACTGTACACAAGTTCCCATCCAATTAAAATATAACAAAATAGATCTTTTTCCTAAATATTCCCCTTTAAGCTCTAAGTTTCACCAAGCCCAAATGCCACCACTTTCTCACCACATATCAGAGTACTCATTATCCACCCTCCTTTGCTGTTACTCAACTGGGGATTGTCCTCTGTCGAGTCATTCTCTCACCTGTCATGGAATAGACTTGCTGATAAGAAAGATGAAATAAAAGCAGCTAGTCTCCAGAACTGTTTTGTTTTTTTTTTTCTTTCCCCCCCTTTTTGGTATGATAAAGGCTGAAACACTGTTATCCATCAAACACAGACTGAAAAGACTCAGAGTCACCGTTTGGTCCTGAATCCAGTAATAAAATGAAATTCTTTGAACTATCTACAGCATTTCATAAGCAACCATAGTGATGGTTTGTATACATAACAAAATCAAATCACCAGCTGGTGTAGCCACTCACCAAAGTTTTAGGACCTTTCTCACACAGACTAAGCCAGTATTTACTCAGGTTGGACTTGCAAAGGAGCTTTGGGGCTGTGTAAGACACTGGCTTTGTTTTCAGTTTAATCTTGATTCAAGCCAAACTAAAATTATGATAAATTTATATCAAGGATAGCCAAAGTAAAATCCTTACGCCAAACATACTCCAGGATGCTTAACTACATTGTCTGAGAACTGCATGTTCCAATATATGTTCTTTGTGTATTTCATCCATTTTAGGAAAAGAGATGGGACACAGTGTACACCAAAACCTGCATTTTCCTGATATGGCTGATTATGTGGCATCTAAATTTAGCTTGTAATCTTGGCTGAGCAGGACCTCTGTTTCCTGTTTGCCCTTTAATTACTACAGAACATTATGGTCTTTTATAAATGAATATATACTGTTCTGACGCAGTATTTAAAATAACTGTGGACATTGAATATTGCCCATCCATCTGTCAGTGAACAAATAATTTGATCACATTCTCAAAACTTTATTTATGAATAATTTCTTTTTATTTCCATTTATTTTCATTTTGACTAATGTGTTGTTAAATGAGCATACCTCATCTGTTTATATCGTCATGAATAAGATAAAAATAAAATGGATATTTTTACTGTTTACATGTCTGCTTATAGTTAAATTTAAAATGTTCTGTGCAAGCTACTATTTCTAACACAGTAGTGTCTTAAAACAGGGACCAAAACAGCAAAAACTTAGGTTTGTTAGATTCAAACAAAACAGGTAGAAAAATCTAGTCTTCTGAAGAGGTATGGCAGAGAAAGACTGGGATAAGAGATATTAGTTCACCTTAACTCGACAAAAATCTGAAAACATGAAATTAAAATAATTTTCTTAAACATAGGGAAGGTCTGTAGCAGATCTGGAAATTAAATTGAGGTTATTCTAACTTCTAATGATTCAAGAAGTTTGTTCTTACTATATTTTCATTGATATGTAAAGGCAAAAACAAACAAATTTAAAAATCCATATACTATCATACAACTGATCTGAGGCTTAGGAGTAAGTGCTTAGTGTTTGGCAAGGAACTTCCTCTATGAAGAAAAATTAAGAATGACAAGTGTTGCTTGGATATAATCATAAATTGCAAGAAAATAATTGAAAATTCCTACTTTGTTTTGGTAGCCCACCTTACCAATAAGGTTTTGACGTTTTACCGTGTGTATAATGGATTCTCAGGTTATCCTGGAATATTTTTTTATCCTTACCTTGCCTGTTTTTTTACTGACTAAAATTACAGTCACAACTAAATTAATCCCTAGTCCACATGTCTATATTTGCACTTGGGTGGCAGATCCTGTTCCAGCTACAAGAAAGCAGGAATACTTTTTCACTGATTTTGCTTTTGAGGATGAAGCACTTCCATCACTTTCCACCTGTGACTTCACTCACAAAAGTCACCACGTATGGGGAGCTACCAGAGCATAGCTTCTTCACTGCTCATGGCAATTATTTACATTACTCCCTTTAACACTACAAATTGACTGAGTCTTTCCAGTTTCAACGAGAGGAAACATTCCTTTCTGATTATCTGACCACTACACAACTCAATGGAACATTCCTCTACTTCTTCTGACAAGATGTAGTAAAACCTCTTTAGCATTTATTATTTTCAGTTTTTAAAGTATTTTATATAAAATGTTAATTAACATTTGCAAAAATGAGAATTAATTCAATTTTGAAATGTAATCAAAACCAGATTTTTTTCTGTAACACTGTAAATAGGAAGCCTCATATTAGATACTGTTAAATATGTTGAAATCTCTAAAATAACTCAGTGATTGCTTTCCCAAAGAACCACATACTCTTGACAGTTTTGTTCAATTAAATGTTTAAAAAAATATTTTAACTTCTTTAATTAAGATGTGAAAGACTTTGTAGCCTGAGAAGCAATCTCAATTTATTTCAGATTTGCATACTATTGAATCCTTCTACATTTTCCAGAAGTACATGATGCTAACAATTTCAGAGACCTACATGAGTAGGATCTGCCATCTCATTCTGTGTGGCAGTTTCTTATCTTCCCTTTACAATTTTGCTTATAACACTTTTGCAAGCACATTTGTTTCTTTCTGAAGCTACTGAGGTGCTACTCTTGCTAAACTAAAAAAAAGAGAAAGCTTCATTAAATGGATATATGAATGGAGATTTTTCACAAAGACTCTAGGGAACAAAGGTATGTAGTTATATAAAACCGTCTGTTAAAATATGACTCCTCTGGAGCACACAAGAAAGAAAATATGACCCTGACAAAAGTGAACAGCACTTACCATAGTAGGGGAACAGACTGCAGTACCTGGGGAAAGGATTTTCCTGCTGACAAGACTTTGTCATTTCATCTCTGCTCATGGTTCTGGGTCACAGTCTCACCTAATTTGTGACTGGGTAGGTTGAAGGTTGGGGGCGGAGGGCTGAAGATTTATATATGTAAAATCAATTCTATCAACTCACTTTCCAAACATTTGAAGAACAGCAGAATGAACTGCAGAATATTAAATACACTTAAATTGTCTTGACACAGGTTAAAAGCAAGACACAAAGCAAACTCAAATGGCAGATCCCCTCCAGTGCTGTACCAAATAATTCCTGAGGCTAAAGAGAAAAGTATGTTCTTCTGTCAGATGAGGGTATATCCCAAGTCTTTCAACCAGTTAACTTCATGTACCCGTGGCATCATAAACAAAGTGCAGCTTGTTAACTTGAAACATCTCCCTTCCAAATCATACTGTCCTTTTTCTGGGTGGTTTGTTTGTGGCTTTTGTTCATTTGTTTTCACTCTTCTGAAATTACTTGAAGGCTTTTAAGAAAAGTATTTAATATGACTTTTACTGAAAGGTCTCCTCCTGTAGCACAGCCTTACACTCCTTACTGGACATTGTCTTTACTGCTCACGAGTTCAGAGTTGGGTTAGAACTCACTTTGTGGTCATAATATTCTCAAGAGAGAATTGATCAACAATTCTGCTTTTGTAGGACAGAAGACAAACTTTTACTAAGACATAATTTGGACATAATTAAGCGCCTCTATACATCACAGCAATCCAGGGTGCCTGTCTTCCAACACAGACTGATTTCTTGCAGCGTTATGATTATCTATTCTGTTCTTATCTGTGTTCTTACCTATTTAGAAATATCTGGCCTAGAACTAGCCATTTCCGCATGAATTACCAACAGCATGAAGTTTTGCAATTATCTTTCTTTACAGGGTTAAGGTGTGAGATCCAAGCAAGCCACCAGCAATGATATCACCTAATACACTTATGACCAAAAAATCTGGGCTACCAAAAAATCTGTGCCATTCTTGATGAAGAATATAACCAGAAGTGAAGAATAGTCACCCTTAGTCTCAAAGCCTTTTTAGGAGGACTGTAACACCTGAAGCAGGCAGTTGAGATCTTGCCCTTTGTCCACTGAACCACATTCTAGTATATATAGCCTGAGAAGTTATATAAAACTGGAGTTCCCCAATCATTGAGATGTTTCTGGGGCATGCTATCACCCATTCTTAAAGAGCAACTCTCCCCAGTGTTCCAAAATAACTTCCTAATCCTTCTTAAGATGTCCCATGACTTTCTTACAGGTCCTAGAGCAGCAAACATGCACCAAGGAACAGGTTTCAAACTCTATATGCTTCTCAGAATAATTCCACCCCTTTCAGAGCTCTAGTTTTATCTTGTTATTGACATTTTGTTAAAAAAAACAGCTGTTTCTCCCTCGTTTTGTTTCTATGGCATAAAGTTCTCGTGGGAAAAACAAGTTGTCAGCTCTAAACTGGTACATCAGGATGATTAATAAACTGCATATATATGACACAGGAAATTCAAATTCTTGAAATGTTCTTCAAATATGTGGAATTCAGAGAACATGCAACTGGGCTTTATTCAGTAATTCAGCTTAAAAATATCAATAAGATAACTGGAAAACTGTATACAAATACAGTTCTCTCTTACACTTTTCTTTTTTGGTCTTGGCAGCTAGGGGGTTTACTACTGGATGGCAAATCCCAGATTGGATGAATTTGTTTTTTCAAGTGGTAAACTCATCATTTGTATTCAATATCTCTAAGAGAAATTCACATGGATGGCAGTACAGTGGAAATTGCTATTTTATTAAGATGTAGAGAACAACAGTGCAGTTGTAATTCACTGTGGAATGTCTATACATTTTGTTGTGGAAGTGATGACAAGTTGATGATTTTGCCATAAAACTGTCAAATACAGCAAACTACTAAATAAAGGCATTTTTATGTTGTGACACAGAGACATTCAGACTCTTTCCAGTTTAGCTCAAATACAGCTCTCCTAACTACCAATTATAGCATATAGGTTTTCTTCAAAAATATCAAAGCCAACCAACAACAAAAAAACAACCACAAACAAACAAACAACAAACCACAAAAAAAAAAGCCTCTTCTAAAGACAGTGTCTATAAATTATTCACATACTTGTGAACTTGTTTTCTAAAACTGTCAAAAAAAAATCAAAAGGGACCATTTTGTCCCAAAGTATGATTCTTTATCAATACAGTCTTCATTGTAATGCTTGTATTTATTGCTATTATTTACAAACTTAATGTAATAAGAATTAATTAACCTCTCAAGTGATATTTTGAGAGTACAATACATTTCACAAAATTGCTAAAGAAATATGTTTTACTTTGGTTTGTAATCTTGAAAGGTAGATTACCTTTCTACTAAGAGATTATTTCTTCATACTGTTTTATAAATATGAATTTCCATACCTCCTCAATCATGTACATCAGCCAGGAAAATTGCAAAATTGGGATGTAAATTACTAGCAAAATAAAACCGCAGAAGGTTTATTCACTGTTACCTCTTGCACGCGTGTGAACACAGCAGCAGGAAGGCCTGCTATTTAAAATTTCTTATATTTCCAGGATCTAGCAAGATCTAACACAGTCTATTTAATTGCTTTGATATTTCTGATTGTAAGATTGTAAACTTATTATCTCCCAATACTTCTATATTGACTTCTTACCGACTTTATGTATTCATACATAAGGACTGGTGGAAAATAAGGAATTTTCAAAGTTTAATTACTTTTTAAAATTCAAAATTACTTATAAACCCATTCATTTTAAAGAAGCAACATTTTCAGCAGCAGTAAGGCAAACAGTTTTGGAGTTGTGATGCATTATAGAGAGAAAGAATGTAATTGTACAGCATATGGCTCTGTTAGAACAGAATGCTTCTGCACTAAAAGAGCAGAGAGGTATGTTGCTTTTTCCCACAACTCTTCCTCAAGACTGAATGTAATTATTATTCTTACATATTCTTGAGTGTGTAAGTTGTAAAAAAACCTATGATTTAAATAGAATACACAGAGATTTAAATATAACATTATGTAAACAAAACACAAGCTTTACTTTATAGAGCCAAGGTCTGTAGAATAGATTCAGCAGTTTCATGCAGATAATGAAGGGTGGAGAAAAAAAGTTCAAAGGAAATAATTCAATTGTATGAGCTTGTATTTCACTACTCTTCTTACTTCATAAGAAAGACTGAATCTATGCAATACTATGACAACTCTGTTGAAAGTAATCTCATGATTACAGACTTCTTTTGTAATTTAACAAACATCTTTTGACTTTTTAAAATAGTGTGCAACATCTTTACCTTGGTTTTTTTTTAAGTACTTTAAAAAGGAAATAAAGTTTCTAAATATATTTCCAAGTTGAACTTTAATAAACATAACATATGTATTTCTTCAAGAAGTGTTAGCAATGTTAGCACAGAAGCCAGAATGTTTATTTTCAGTTGATGACGCACCAACCCATCCTGTGATGAAGAATGACGCTAACTCTAGTCTTGTAGAGTACCTGAGTCTAATTTAGTATTTATAATATATCTCTTCAGTGATATTGGCCAGGTGATTGAGCAACCTATTCATACAAATTAGCTCATCTCCTCTTGTTATTCTGAAAATGTGAGATGCTGTGCTTCAGTCCGGGAAGTGGACTAGATAAAGTCAAATCTATCAGCTCCTACATGAAGACCAGGGCATTGTAGCCCTCCTCTCCCTTTCCTTCCTGATGGATCTGATACTTTTGGCTCCTGGCAGTGTGACATTAAAGAAAGCTGCTGGTGAGGGTGGTACACAGATGCTCCAGGGGAGCACCAATGTGTCAATACACAGGTCATAAAACAGAATAGATTAAATGTGTACTCATAACTGCTAAAGCATTAGCATGGTAACATGTTTGTATTTATGAGGAGGTAGAAAAACTCAGGAAACAGGAAAAAGTCTGCGGATGAGGGGATGAGGTAGTAAGGGAGGACTTGCAGCAGGACCTTGGTGCAAGGTACAGGTATAAGGGAGTGGACACTCCCTATGGTTTCAAGGAACACACAAACCTTAGCAAGTGGAGTAGATTCTCCAATACAGGGTTCAGTTCTGGCTGTGAACAAGGTTTCCAGGAATGCACTTGGGGACAACACACAGGGTGCAGCAGGCTGAACTCAGTTTATGCTGGAGGACAAGGCAAAACACCTGCAGCAGGTGAGAGCACTGTACAGGACAGGAGTGCAGCAGGTGAGAGCACAGCTAGAGCCACCCAGCTGGGCTGGGCATAAGGAGCTCCCTATTTCAGGATAGGATTGCACTGTGAAGGGGTGGGAAAGGTGGTAACTGCAGAGGTAACTATAGAGGCAACTGTAGCCAGAACAAGTGAATCTTGTCTATACAGGTATTCAGCAAGCCTAATTCAACCCAAACAGAGCAATCTCCATCTTCTTCATATGACACACAAGGAGAAAAAAAATCAAGCAATTAAAAATATAAAAATTACTGTTCTTTAGAAGAAGTACTTTAGATGAGAGAATGTCATATGTGGCAAATATTCAGAAATACCTTGCGTGTCACATTGTAAACTCCTAGCATCTTTGTGTGCCCAGAAATATGATCTCCTTAATATCCCAAAGCAATACATACCCCCTAAGTACTGTTTAGTATTACTAGAATTGCCCAGATAGAAACTAAATAAACATGAAAAACCTTCATGTATCTAGTCTGCTGCCTCAGAAAACTGGACCAAAAATGGCTCTGATCATACTTCAAGGAGTGCTTGAAAGTGTAGAAAGGGACATTGTAGGGGATTTTGTTCAGACATAGCTTATAGAAAAAGGCCATGATTATATGCAGTTGGCTAAGCAGTGAAGAAGCAGCTGTGAGAACCAAGTTCTCAGTTTTTTCTCTTGCAAGAAAAACAATAATACTGTGTCCTTGGTTTAATGATGAGAAGCACAGTAAAGAAAACATGGAGTCTTTGAAGCTTATCATAACAAGCAACAGCAAAGTGTGAGAAACAGGTGTTATTTTTAATGAAGATGCCACAAGCATGAGCAACCTAAGGAGGGGTTAACATGTAGCTTGTAACCAATGATGAAAGTGATTTGGGAATATGCATGAACTTCATTACCACTACTATAAGAATGTGTAAGTTAGATCAATAAAGCCGAGACCAATAATCATCAATACAGATGTGTATGTCTCCCTTTATCCCGACAGGACATGACCTGCATCTACTGAATCTTAAGTTGTACTATTGTAGACAAGGATATTGACAACTTCAGCACAGGAAATTAATTCCTAAATCGCAGTAAAACTAATTTTTGGTACTTAAAGTTCAAAAATAATGGATATTTTTTTGAATTCTTATAGATAAAAACTGAGAAATCATCATGTAAAATGTATTTACCACACTACCAGCCACTGACACAATCTGTAATATGTTGAGCTACGATATACTCCTTCGTGATTTACAGTCTGATAGCTGCTCTCGTTTGCTGTATGAAAAAGAAGCATTTAATCTCTCTTAATCGGCAACTTCACTTAAAGTGAAGTGCAGTTTTCCAACAGAACAAAATTCAGTCGTGCATACAATTCACATGAGGATATATAGGAATTAAGCTTGCATTTTTTTGAAGTCTGCAATTCCTAACTTCAGAAGGCTTGTTTCACAATTAAAAATTCAAACATACTACAAAATACTAATGGGAGTATTGCATGTGTTGGTTTTGAATAAGCACTGTAAAGTTAATGTACACAATTCATGAGAATTCCAAAGAGTTTGTGATTCTAAAATTCCTTTGCATGTTCACCAGGAGTGGGTTCTTATGTAGTATACAAGCACTATCCCTTTCTTCTCAAATTTTTAATCATAAAGCTTCTCCTTTTCTATGTAGCATATTTCAGTAGCAGTTTAAGAATGCTATTGCATGTAGGATATACTCTAAATTGCATTTATATGTGTGACTACCAACAGTGTGGTCCAAACATGCATTTTGATTTGACCATAGTATGGAATGTATGTAACTGATGGAATAAAAAGAAAGAGATAATAATTATATAGATATATTAGGTTTGTAATTATAGTGATAGAAAAATTTAGCCTACATTTACACCCTCAAAGTCATCAGTTGCAGGGAGCAAGCCCCAGTCTCCAGGCCAGGATGTACAGAACAGTTTGCATCTGCCTAGAATGAGTTGTCTCTGTCCACATGCAAAGCACTTGACCTGGGTCTTCTCTAAGCTCCATTGCAGACCTTGAAGACCATTTCTTAGTTTCTAGCCCTGAGAACTTGAGATAATAACTGAAGATATACAGCAGTCCATCACAAGGGCTGCTTCTCTAAAATGACCTTGAGAGTGTATTTCATATATAGGGAGGGGTACAGGACATGCAAGCTTTCAAGGGTGACAACACTGTGTCTTCTATAGGCTTCTTCTAAAACTTAATCTACTAAATTTTCCACCTTAGGCACAGCTAGTTGGTTAAATTTGGAAAGGGAAAACAGAACTGAAGGAATAATACAGAGTAATGCAGAGCATCATCAGACTTGTGCGTCAGCTGAGGGGAGATGAAAGAAGAGCCTGCAGCTGTACTACGGGGGATGGAATTGAAAGCTTCTTACAAGCCTGTGGCTATACTCTGTGAATTCTTTCTTTTTTCTCCTTGTGTAAGAATAAATGTAGTTCTTTATTTTCAGTGCTCACATTCTACACTTTGTACAATGTCCTTCCACTATGAAGACAAGCAATATGAAGTTGCAGTGAAAAATCTGAAATATGGAATCACTAACTTCCAGTGACATTTCTTCTATATGCAGTTTGGAAAAGTCATATGAGAACTGTCACCTGCTGGAATTCTCCTTCTCCTGACAAAGGCATAAAGTATCTGCAGAATGCTATGTTTATCAGATAGGACAACATTTTCCATGTTTGCTGAAATGCCATATGGTAGCAGAATCACTACTTACTGCGGTCAGTAATTATTGTCCGGGCCTCTTGATTGCTTGTCTTGTTTTTTAGATTTTGTGCTGCAGTTATTAGTTCATCCAGCTGGGGACGTCTTTGCTCCAGATCCTGTAGTATTGCCTAGTTGAACACAAATTCAAAAATAAAATAAAGAAAAAAGCACAAAGAGCTTTTGAGAAGACCACATATAGGGACATTTTTGGTGCAAACTTGACTTAAAGCAAAAAGATCGTTTGCTGTTTCAAATAATACAAAGAATTTGGTCTAGACCCTCTAAATATTGCTGTTATTAATTTAAAAATACCAAGTATAATTTGCAATAATAATTTTTAAAGAACCTGTAAAACTAAATACAAAGTAACAATCAATCTACATTTTTAACATGTCAAATTATGCAGAATAAGCTATTCTCCTCTATAAAACTATATAGAAGGGCACTATTTTTCTATATCCATATAATTTACAGTTTATTTTAAAAAGAAGATATAAGGGTTTACATTCTTGCCAGATTAGGCAGGCTTTTAATATTACCTCATGGTGTCTAATAAATTATGTTTATTTTTTAATATTTCATGACAGTTTAATTGTTATCTATTGATTAAAAGCCATTGTAAGACTGTTAAAGTTACTTTTTTCTGTCCTCAGTCTTTACCTATCTGAAAAATAATTAACACTCACAATAATTTATATGCCACTCAAACCAATATATAAAGCCCAGACAATCTGACTAGATAGTAAGAAGTGGACTTAAAATTTCTCATGGGGAAAAGATGAGCTTTGTGGTATTTAGAAGGCCATAAAAACTAAAATACAATAGCTTTAGAAAAAATTAAATTGAAAACTTAAGGAAAATAAGGCATATAAGACTTATGCACATATTTAACTTATTTCACAGGATTAGGAAAGAGTAAACAAGGAATTGGTACGATCATTTCTCAGATCAGAAGCATCCAAGTATGTCTTTGGAAGACTGACCAAATTCAGACACTTCAGCTACCTATTGTGGAGTTTCCAGAAAAGATACTCATTAGATTTCCCTGTCTTAGAAGTAGCAATACTTATTACATAACTACAAACTATAAATTACTTTTATTCTACGTACAACTTTTAGTCATCAGAACAGAGCAGTGTGCCATCAGAGAGTCAGTAGGTACACTTTAACAGATATCAAGTTGTCAACAAAGGCCAGAGAAGGATTTCTATTTCTGAGGCCAGTTAGATAAGAGTCACTGGTTAGATAATCTGTTAGCATTCTCACCTGCCTGTTGATGGTTAGATAATCTGTTAGCATTCTCACCTGCCTGTTGATAAAGTGTCTGGAGTATTTTACTGTCTTTAAGTCTCCTCTCCTTAAAATGTTTTTGTTCTAAATAATTATAGTTGACTTTAAAAAGCTGTTATTCACTGACTGTTCTGGATAGAAAAGACCTGTGGGTCTGATCTTAAATTTGACCCTCCAACTTCAGACTACAGTTGCATAATTTCCACCAAGTTGAAGGTTACAAATAAAGACCTAATACCATTTTCTGTTTAATGAGATTAACAAAAGGGCATAAGAATATAGCTTTCAGTAACTACAGCATGTACCATAAAAAGCAAACTAAAAGCTCCACAGAGTTTAATTTTGTTCAGTTACAAACTCTTTAGGAAAAAAAAGGTAATTTTCAAGACACACATCTAGCTGCACCCTGTGAAATTCTTGCTTATACCTTCTGTATCAGGTCTTTGAAAATCTATTATAACTGGCTTTCTAAAGTCATACCCAAAAGCTTGGATGGTATTTTTTCACTTGTATACTGATTGAATTGCAGAGACATGCAGTTAAAACAGCAGCTTGCATAATTAAGCAAAGAAGAAATTTCTAATTAGAAGTCTCTCCTTAGTAAGAGAAATAAAATCTACTGATGCCATTACTATCTCTAGAAATCTATGTGCCTTCCAAACTCCATTTTATAAGAAGACAAGTTAATGAGGGACATGAATTTCACAATAGGAAAAGCAGTCCCAGTGCAGTCGAACAGCATCTGTATTGCACATATTGCCAAAATGGATGGTGCAGAAGAACACTAAAACACACACAACAGGATCAGATAATTCTGTGGCTTCCCTTTCTCTCTCCTTCCCTACCTAGAAAATGTTTGCAAGAGGAAAAACAAATTAAATAATACCAAGGTCTTATGCCAAGAGTGACTCTCTTCCCTAAAATTTCCTAAATATAATTTTATACTGGACTACGGAAACAGAGTGATTTACCTGATCCAGCCTGAGCCTCCAACTAGACATTAAATGCTGTGGTTATACCACTACTAAAGAAAGCTGCTGTTGTATGTTTCATATAGTAAGAAATGAAGCACTAGGTAAGGACAGCTCAGAAAGGATTTGCTCAGTGCCAAAATGAGGAAATGGAGCTGATCTGTGCCCAAGGGCTCAGAGAAGGATTTACCCCCAAGACACATCTGCAGTTCCTGAACTGGACATTCAGGAAAACTAGAAATGCCTTTTAAAAGCAAGTCTTGCTAGTTCTGCTTCTCCCTTGGGGATATAAAAATCTCATCCCTGTCTGGATTATGTGGACAGCCTTCCCTCTACCATTTCATGGGAATAAAATTATTTTCTTCTGGATGCGCAGGAGTGTATTTTTAAAAGTCCAAGAAGGACACTCTTAAACTCTTAAAGCTATATAGAGATCTGAAGATTCTTAGACCTTTCATAAGACCATAATACATAATTATGAAACAGATTTTTTCTTACTCTTAGAAAAGTCAGTATTTCTCAAAAAATTATATTTTTTCCTTGGTTTAATACAAAGTGTCTGAGAAGTTTACCCAAGCAATGTCCTATTTTATTCTGTAGAATTTTACCAATTGCAATTACAAAATTGTTACAATGTTTATTGGTCTAGTTTTACCAGTTTGCACAATCTTAAAGATTTTGCAAATACATGTTTCACATGATACCTATAGTGTATGTACCAACCCCCAATGTAAACCTGGATAAAAGTAGCTACTAAAACGGATAATTTCCAATTCTTCCTGTCATCCTGTAGCATAAAAATAAATAACAACACTTGAGCTCCACTTCAAGTATTATCATATTCAGAAAAATATTCTGTGACTGGATAAACTGATCATGCAAGTTGCTTTTGTGGGTTAATAAAAATACGGCTATTTATGCCAGGAAGAGCAGTGCTTTGAAGAATACAAACTAAAAGATCACTAAGTATGATTTTTGGGAAAAATAAAAATTGAATAGCTTTAAAGTATTAGCTGGATGATCTAAAACAAATGGACAAACCCCCCAAAAACCAAAAGCAGAAGATATTAATAGCTGGAGAGCGTTTTAAAAACATTTACGAATTCAGCCAAGTATTTAATGTTGTAAAACGATTCTCAACAGAAAACTAAGTGGAAACTATTAGAAGTTACTGCTACAACAGCCATAGGAATAAAAACTCATTAATAGTGGCACCCTGGTGGAGACATAGCAGATGCAACAGACCAGATGCCTCTGATTTGGAATGTCAGCACACGGAAACAAATGTGCTATATAAAAATGGGTAATACAGAAATGAAAGTTATAATTAAACTACTTTCAAAATAAATGAAACAGAAATCTATCCAATCCCCATTAGGTCACCAAAAGTACAAGCACAATGACTTAGGGAGTCAGTTAAACTAAAAGTTGTGGGGTTTTTAATAAGCAAATTCTTTTGCATACAATTTGTCTCCCCCAACACTTTTCTAGTGCTCTGTAAAGGTACAAAAATTCATTCTCCAGAACGTTATAGAACACATTTCAATATAGAAATGATGCTTAATTATAAATGCAACTTCACATGAGTAGGTCAACAATTAAGGACCACTAACATGCACATTTGTACAAAAACATCTTTAAACCCCCAAAGAGCTTTTCTTTTTCTTCCACATATCTATGAATGGCAACAAAGTGATGCTTGGTGATAGCACAGTAATGCATGATAATGAGTAATGAGATACAGTCATGCAACCTACCTAAAGTTTGTTAGAAAGTGATGTTATTCACTTTCAACAATCTTTCCACATTTGCAGACGGCAGCTGCTCAAAAGAAAAATCCAATTTTCAGCTTCCTAACTTTTATGATTTTCTTACACAAAATGGGTGTTGAGGTATGGAACAAATTGTTCAAGTCAGACACTGAAATTTCTTGCATAAAAATTGCTAAAAAATAAACTGACAAACCGAAACAGGTGAAGAGTGACAAATTCTTGATGGGACTTCAAGGTTTTAGACTGAGAATTAAAATATTTTCTGGCTTTATAATATATAGCCTGCATACTTGACACTCTGGGCATGCTAGTTTCTATATATAACAGGATCTTTAAATCTACCCAGTGTATTATTTTTTCTTTTTTTTTCTTGACTTTATGGCAAGTATTATCAAAGTGGAGTAGCTGAATTCCAGGATGGTACCAAGACATAGTCATTGACTAATTGTCTACTAGTTCTCATTAGGGGTGTTCACTCTTTAGTATCTGAAGAAATCTTTCCCACACCAAAGCCAGGACTTTCCATTTTCCTTTGCTGAACTCAAACATATCAACAAGAATTCAGGTTGCTGCTTACATGTTTCCAGTCAAATATAGCTTGTTATCTATTTTATACTAAGCATAGGAATGTTAATAGTGAGCGAGCAAAAAAATTATGTTTCGGCAAACCAGCAGTTTGGACTTTTGTTCTTCCATGTTAAGAGCAAACTGGAAGCACTTTTTATCAGTAACAGCTCATGGCTGAAGATTTAGACTTCACAACTGTTTGGGATGATTTTTTTTGGCCCACTCCCAACCTTGTTTAATGAAACAAACCAGTGAACCACAAGAGTACAAGTGGATGATTAATGTGAGAATGTAAGGGAAAAGGAAGATGTATTTCTTATCCTGTGAAGCTATTTGCTCCTCTGAACTAACTCACCATGATATCCTCAGAAAAAGCATAATTCCATTATGTAGTTGTTAAGGAAATTATTTGCTCATCTTTTGAAAAAACTTTAGACTCTAAACCTTAAATTTAAACAAAAAATGCACTGATAACTTCCAAAATGTAAAGTCAAGACAACTTTTACTTAAAACAACTAAGTTTCCTGTGGCTGATTGGTTCTCTAAATAAAATGTGTTATATACACACACCTAGAAAGAGAGAAAGCTTTGGAAAAACTTGCTAACAATTTCAGAAAATGAAGATATGTAACACCTACAATTCATTTGCATAATAAAATTGGCTTTGTTAAGATATTCCTCCCAAACACAATTTGAATTTGTTTTCTTGTCACTAAGCAGGAAGAGAATACGAGTGAAAATGGTCATTTACATACCCTCTATATTTAAACATAAAATTACAAAACAATGAAAGCAATATAATGCAGAGGAGTTTTCTCCTTTGAAACAACTTTTCTTTTGGCTATTAACTGTTTTCTGTTTTCCCTGCTAAGCATGCACAGTTTTAGGAAAATATGAGGATCAAGAGCAGCTATTTAGCAATGTTGATAGCTGATTGGTGCCTGCCAGTGAAATCAGAACTTTAACAGACTACACACTATGAATTTGATATTTCCTGAGTGCTTTATGCAGTGCAAGTTTTCCTAAGCATGTACTTTTATGTCCACTTAGGGCCACCTCAAGAACTGCCTCAGCAGCTCCCATTGGTGTCTAAGGGAATGTATCAGCTCCATCAGTGATGCTGGGGGAAGCCACCAGTGACAGCTTATCAGCTGCTGCATGAGATGCATGAAAAAGCATCACAGAACTTTTTGTGTGTTTTTTTAGTGACAATCACTCATTCAGTTATGCTGGTGGCATTGTCAATGTTCCTTTGCAACTTAGGAAGCCTGGTTTATGCCAGGAGGTTATGAAAGCAAGGTGGGCAACATGCTGTTGATGCACACTAATCAAACCAAACAGAACAGGGAGTACTTAATTTGAGTCTCCTCGTGTTGACCAAAATGGATGGCGATGGTAAGATAAGGTGATGGAAAAAGATAAGGTGATGATGGTGGTGGGAGCTGGGATAACTCTCATCCTCCCTCTCACCCTGCTCCCCATTTATTTGTCTGTAGGAAAGGACTTTGGAAGCACATCAAGAGGATCAAATCATCAGCAGCTTGCTCATTATAACTGAGATAACTGAGATGCCTTGATGGACTGCACTGGAGTCCATCCAGCATACAGGATGGAGAAGATGGAGAGGAGACCAGAAAAAGATTACAGTTTAACATGGCTTGTGAATGAATCACTCTGTGATAAAAGGAATTTGCTCTATTGTAGCTATTGCCAGGAAAAAAAAAAGGAATAAAGCTAAAGATGTATCTGTAACAAGTAGAACAACATTTAAAGATTTGGGTGTTTGGCTATAATGAGATCCATTCCACTAGAATGCAGTGATAATTCACATGTAAGAACTGAAGACTAAAGCAGGACTAAAGCCCTAACAGTAAATCTGATATACGTGAACTGTGTGTGGAATTACAGCCTCTTGACCCCAAACTATGTGGCCATCCAATATTACTTTTTCTTGCAGTAAAGTATGAGCATTTAAACAACCAGGCAAAACTATTTCAGGGTATCTGATGTCCTTTCATCCCACTAAATAACTTAATGGATGGGAAGTGATGTTAGGAGCTGCAGAGCTTCCCCAGTTTCTGTTTCAGTCAGCAGAATTGAAATCTCTCAGTGTACAGCTGCCATTTGTGGAATGTGAATTTGCAAAATTTACTACTTTTTTTCTTTTTTATAACTAACGGTTTTTCAAATTAAGGGCTTTTCCAATGCACTTAAAAATGTGTATTACCAAGGACACTGATGCTCTGTTTTTCAAGGCTTCAGTTTTAGTCATTTCTGTGGCTGGCTTTTTTTTTTTTTTTATTTTTTGGATGATATACTTATCAGTTTGTCACATTTTTAAACAAAAGTAAAATAGTACTGGGAAGACACAATTTTATGTTATGAAGATAAGAAACAAACATCTTTTTTGCTGTGTTTTTAATTTAAAAAAATAACTATCATTTATGGACAAGGAAAGCTAATATCTTGACTAAAGATGCTCTATGAATTCTCCAATTTTATACTTAAAAAAAAAACCCATAGAATGACTTCATCAGTTTCTACTGGATCTTCTGGAAATTTTTGATTCCTTTTATTGGAAGGTTTCTCCAGCAATAGCAAGTGAATAATAATTAAGGAGAGTAAAATGTATTGGCACAGCATAAGCTGACAGGTGAGTTTTTCTTCAGGACCTAAGGAAACTAGATATTTTTCTCAAGAAAAATATAAAATTAAGAAGGAGGATTTATTCTGGTTTGTTTCGCTTCGCTTTTGAAAAAGAAAACAAAAGTGTTACACAATTTTTTCTTACAGCAAACTTAATATTATTTAACTCTGTGTAGGTAGGGAGCAGGGGAAAGAAAAGGTGTTTCTTATTTACTCTATCTGATAAGAAATATTGGAATAATTCTGAAATAGCTTTAACCTAACTCTAGTAAGGTGGATCTTTATTCCTATCTCATTGTCATGCCAAAACATGAAGGTACAAGCCTAGTTTTGTTACTTAAACTTTTCTGGTATATTTTGACAGGTTTTGCTCTAAGAACGACACTTTATTTTTGTCTCCATGTTTATTGGGTTCTTTTTGGTTGTGCCTGTTTCTTTGTTTGATTTACTTCTAGTTTTCATTTCTCCACATTTCTGTTGCTATGTACTTAATTGCAGTCAACAATAATATAGAAGGTGGAAACCTGAAAAATTCTGATGTTCATATTTCCTTGATAGCAAAGGAAGGAAGGAAATGTATATATGGCTCTCTCAGCCTTTCCTCATCAGAGGGATGCTCCAGACCCTACATCTATCTTGCCTCCCACTTTACCCACTCCAGGAGCTCCAGGTCTCTCTCATCCTGAGGAGCCCAGAACTGGATCCAGCACAGCAGACACACTCATCTCACTGGGGCTGAGTGGAGGGGCAGGATCACCTCCCTGCCCTGCTGGCACTGCTGTCCCTAAGGCACCCCAGGCTACCCTTGGCCTTCCTGGCCAAAAGGGCACACACTGAGAGCAGCTGTGTCACTGATGCCTTCTCCTCTAGAAAATGTATAAGGGAACAAGAACAGGCAGCACCTCTCCCTCCTGCATTTCCAGTGAATATGTTTGGGAATGCTGGTGGAGACCACCTGTCAGATTAAAGCTCATATTCACAAGAGGCAGGTGAAGGAGGTTTACTGCAAAGAGGGATACTGGATTTTAAATTTCTGCAGAGTAGGTTGGAAGGGCTTCTATTCAGAGGCAAAAGCCAAAGCAGAGGAGCACAGCAAACAGCACTGTTGTAGAGCTGAGAAGCAGCAGAGCTGGGCACGAGTGTCAAGGCTGTGCTGCACCTATTTTATAAATTATGCCTCATTTTAGACTTTTCTGTCATTTTATGGTTCTGCCCCTTGGTTAATATATCTTGCTGCAGAGGGTAAATTTGCTCATGCTAAAAACTACTGAAGATAGTTTCCTGATAATACAATAATTATTAACTACGGAAACAATAGCATTGAAAAGGTATATTGGCTGGAAATTGAAGACAATACAGTTTAAACAGAAAAGATGCAAATTCTCAGGAGCCAATATGTTTAAATACAGAGCAAATCACTAAAGAATATAAGAGACTATTAACAGAACTTTTTAATTCTTTTTTTTTTTTTAATAGACACAGCTTGGAAGAGTGGGAAGATGAATCGCTATGTGAAATCCCATGGACTGGTTTCACACATAGTATATGAACATGTCCTTTCTGACCTTGAAATCAATGATTCTGTGCAAAATTAAAAAAAAAAAATTGAACTCCCGTAATGCCAGTTTCTCTGAGATGAATTTTCAACCCTGGTTTCCTCAAATCAGTATCAGTCCTGCTTGGTCCCCGTCCCTCACACAGATACAATTTAAATATATTTAAGCAATTTCTGACTAAGAGCAGTGTTTGAGCATAAAGTTAAGCAAAATGCTGGAGCTATTTCTTGTTCAGACAAGAAGAACTCTTACTATGAACAGTTAATGTATTTCATCTGTAAACATTGCTTGGGGGACAAGGTACAGACACTGATTAGGAGCTTGCAGAGGAGCCACACAATGCTACTCCAGTGGGAGAAAAATTAGCATTTTTCTTTTTCAGAAAATACAGTTTTATTATCTGAATGACAGTTTCGGGAATGAATCTGATATAAACAGAAAAGAAAGAATCACTGATAAAGTAGATTGACACTACGATAATAAAAGCAGGAAAGAACAATTTGCCTTTTATGTTGATTCATGTATACACACATGGCAATACACAAGCAGGTATAGATATGGATTTTACAGGGGGCCTTTGTAATAACAAAGATGGAATCAAATGAACTAAATTCCAAAATTAAGAGCCTTCCACTGATTTCTATTCTGTAACTGAGAAGTAACTGAGGTCAGAGGGGAAATAAGCTTGAGTATCACAATATGGTCAGAGCAGAAGAGGATTTCTTGAGATAATATTAAAACACACTTATAAATATAATAAATGTTTCTGGCAATATTAAAGGTCAAAATGAAAATATTCTTCTGTATTATCTTTGTTTGGAAACACTGACATTTTTTCCACAAACAAGATTATCTGTGCATTGGAAACTACTTTTTTATTGTTTTATGGCTGCAATTCCCTTGCTATGGAGGAACAGAACTTGTTTTTTAGCCACTCAACTTTTTCCTGGGATACTGGAATGAAAGTAGGTATAAAACTGTACCTTGCAGTATATTTTCATTTACACTTAGTTCCTGTTATGTTTGTAAAATATAAACATTTTATAGAAAAGGTATTTCTACAGTTCCAGAAAGAAATAAGGTTGCCAGGCTTTTGCTAGACAGCTCTCACGTTCTTGCTCTCCCATGTACTACAAAAGATGAGCCTCAGTTTAACAACAAACTGTACTGCACACTGCTTTGTGTAAAAAATTCTGACCACATTCACAAATTCACTATATGCAGCTCCATAATGGTGTCAGTCAGGCTGGAAAATAACTGAAGATGGCTGAAGATGGACTGACTGCACATCACCCATTTTTCTGGTGCTGCTTTTCAACAGGAGAGGCTTTTTTTTTTTTTTTTTTAATTCACAGACCTCAATTCCTAAACCCAAGGGCTTATGGCACTGGCTGCTACCCACTCAGTGCTAAAAAGTGGTCATCTTTATCAGTTAATCCAACTTGATTTTTAGGTTTACACTGAGCAGTAATTTTCCAATGCCAACAAGGTGTTTTTTTCACATTAGTAGCACTGACACATAATTTGACATGAAGTACAGTACAGAGAAACATATAAAATCCTGGAATAAAAATTTTCAAGTTTAACATACCTGGGAAAGTGGCCTTACCTGATATGTGATATTTTCACTTTTTGCACACTAAATTAGGAAGGTACAAGAAAATGTCATCCCATATAGAGGATTATGTGAGGATTGATGCAGTCAGTTCTCCAGGGTGGAGAACCCAAATTAACTGGGAGGCTGTTATGATGCATCTGGACCCTGTCTCCTGCTCTCCCCCTCCCTGTTACCATAACAAAGTCAGTTACTGAAAGGCCATATTGGGAGGTGGAAACAAGAGCTCTCAAATGTGTTATATTTTTAAAAATTAATGATTTGTATCTCCCTATGGAAATGCTAGATTGTGACAAGCAGTTTTTCAAGAGCTGAATCCTGGAAGGACTCCAGACTGAGGTCACTGGTTTTTTGCAAATAGCAGCCTGCAAAACTGGGAGCTATTTTACAGCCTATGGAACTGAAAAATGTATCTATCTTGGCAATTTTTTTTCTTATTCAACTTTTTGACCTTATTCCTTCTTTTCTCTTGAAAATTATCACATATACATATGCAGACACATTTCTTTCTGGGGACTTTTTCCACCAGACAGTAAGAGTTACTTTTTTAGTGAGAGCTACATTTGAAAGCAACTTTTTCTGTCAGCTATTAATTATTAACAAAAGAAAACTGATTTTAGGAATCAACCATTTCTTTTGCTCCTACTTTATCCCTCCAGAGTATCCTTCTAAATACCTTCATTCCAAACACTAGAAAATACAAAGATGTAACCTGTAGCCACATCCAAGGGATTTGCAGAACTCTCTAGAAACATGGGCTGAGACAGGAATAAACAACTGCACTAAAAAACTAAAGAGAAATATTACACATAAGACTGAACAGATGCCATTATCCTGTAGTGCTGATGAACCAGCTAAAAGCAACATCAGTTTATTTATCCCTGACAGCATAATATATTCTGGTTGAAAACAAAACAAACCCAAAAAGTTTAAGGGACGTGCTTTAGCATGTCCTCGTACTCTGCATCAGCTGTTTCCTCAGGGCTCTGGAGGTGCCACTGGCTGGCCATTTCTAGTGGCACTGATGCCACCATGCCAGCTTACCCCCATGGCCTTCCTTTTGCTCTCAGCCTCTGCCTCAAGCCAGGAAAGGTCAGAGGACAGGTGAGACAGGGACACAGCTCTGAGAAAAGGGAACAGAAGCAAGCTGCCAGTGGAAATGCAAAAGGGCTGAGCTGCCTTACTGAAGATGGGCAGGGGAGGAATGCAGGATGGCAGTAGGTTACAGATACCTAAAGTTACACATTGTAATTTTAATTCAGGTGATATTGAGAGTGAATGCCAAAGAAATGTAACACCAACAGCAGTGGCGTACGACATTAAAAATGTAGTAATAGAGGAGATGTGTGGTCAGAAATTTTAATATTTTTTTTCCTAAACAGATTCCTGACAGTGGAATAGCTGCTGTGATATCGTATTTTCTTAGTCAGTAGCCTTAGGTAGACTACTATGTACAAAAGGATGTTTTAACTTTGAATATAACCCCTACATTTCTTTAAAACAAAACAAAAATAACCCAAACTAAAATGTAGTCCTGAAAAACTGTGAAGACTGTAATAGCTTTTAAAAATTTAGTTTTCTTTCAGACTTTAATTACTCACTGCTGCAGATGTGCAGGCATTAAGAGATAACAAATAATTATAACAGATTCACCATGTATGCCAAGGTTGTTCTCTGGAGGGTTGGTGGTTTATAATTTCTAATGTCACCATAGATCAAAGGAAAATGTTTCACTGTCTTCCACTCTGTAAGACATTGCATATGGAAATCAGATCATACAAGTTACTGTTGTGGAGGAATGTTCTCTACCATAAACAACTAAAGTCATGTAAGAGCCGCATTAGGAGAGTTTTTTTAGCCCAGAATTGCAGAGAATTTCTGGCTGAGGGCATGCTTATTGAATTAACTCCAAATCAAATCTCTGTCCACAGATTAAGATTCCCTTAAACCCCAAAAAGCCACAAAGCATGAGCATACTCATTACTCATACTGAACAAAGAAAAAAAAAGAGAAAAAAAGAAAAAAGAAAAAAAAAAAGAGTAGCAACTTCCACAGCATCATTAGCCCAAGACTTTGGGTTCCCAGACCCCAGTGTACTACTGAAAATGGACATTCATCATGCATTCCCTGGGAGAATGATCAGCAGTTTCTGGACAGCTGTACCCACCCTGCTTCCTGAATCATTCACCTCTCACCTTAGGAAGCTGAACGCTTCAGCCTGAGCACAAGCTCACCGTGTGAGGGCAGGGTATGAAGGGTGGGGAGCAGGACGGGGTGGGAACAGCAGGGTCCAGGCCTGCACAGAGGGGGCTGGAGGTACAGGAAAAGCAGTGATCTGAAAGAGAGGAGGCAAGTGATGCTTGAGGCACACACTCCAGAAAGGCAGTCAATCCTCAATCACTTATGGATGAATAAACCCCAGTTCTGGACTACACACAAGGCAGGAAAGAAGCTGTACAGCAGATCCAGTAAAGAACTACCTTAGGCCAGATAGAATCAAGTAAGGCACACAGAGCATGGTGTGAACACAGCTGTGAGATTTCTGGGGCCAGCTCAGCACTAGAGAGCCTTTCAGGAGTAGTCTGAGTTAATGAGATCTGATGAGTCTCACCTGGCTGAATACAGAACCACTTACCTGCATCTGCTCCCCAGCTTTATCTCATTTAAAACAGCTGCAGTGAGCCTGTCTGTGATGGAGACACACCCACAGTATTGCAGTACTACAACATCTGTGTGTGTATGTGTGTGCGCAAGAGAGAAGGAGGTCAGAGTCAAGCCTCCATTGTTGCATATTCCATGTAATTTTCTTTGAAAAAGCACAGTGGGTTTGGAAAAGCTTCATGGAGCAGCCTGAGGACATCTGTACTAACTGACCATAATTTAATCTTGCATGTATTTCCTACTATTCTTGTTGGAAGAATATTTTCAGATATTTGTTCACTATTTCAACTTCAAATTCACTGCTTAGTTAGGCTATTGTTCAGAATTTGCTGTTACCAATCCTTCTAACTACCTGATAATTTATTTTGATGCTGGTCTTCATTATATCTTCTACCAGGAAAGAAATATGTGTACCTAAAATGTAGATTTGGATGTGTACATGCTCACACAGATATATACATACAAGCTATATAAAACAATAGCCAATATTTGGATAAGGACTACAACTCATCACAGAGAGTCTAAACATATTTTTTACTGTTATCCACAGTGTTTGTTATCCCCTTATGGAAACAAGAGTTTCAAATCTATAGCTCATTTCTCTTCTGTAATGTTATACTAGATGGAGATTATTCTTGCAGATGCCATAAAGTCTGTAAACTTCTTTTGCTTCAATATTTTTACCCAAACAGAATAAAGCAGTCACTGAAACTTCTGAAGTGAGTACGAAAAAAGGTTTGTTCCAGCACTAATACTTATGTTAACAGCTTCAGGGCAGAAGGTCTCTGTGTGAAAGACAATAAACAAACACTGCTAACTTTGTTTTTGGCGTGACATCGTTCTTATCTAACTCAATAGGAATTCTGATGTGACAGCTCATGAATTTCAGCTATAATACTCAGGAACTGGCTCAAGAAACCTTGTGGGTATTAGTAGTTGTATTTAGGGACCTGCAATGCATGAATATACCTCTCTTTTGAAAGAGGCATAAAAAACTACCCAAAAAATTCTAGGTGAGTTATTCCTAGCTCATTTTTAGAACATATGATTAAACAACATTTGAGAAGGGAAAACAGTAACAAGTAATACAGCCAATCATTTATCAAGAGTAAAGAATAAGAGGGCAACTACATTTCTCTTCATCCAGAGCTGTAAGATTTATCAATAGTGAACCACAGGTAGAAGTTGTGCCTGATGCCCATAGCAAGGTTTCCAATACTGCCTGTGTAATGTTACCACAAGCAGGAAATTTGGATGTAAAAGGAAATTAAACTGATGGAAAAAAAACCCCATAACTTGAATACACTATATAGGAAGGCAATATCAAGTGAAGCTACACACAGACTTGTCCTATGTCTGATATTAATCACTATTATTGGTTGATGGAACAGAGCATAGATTTTTTTTATATTCACAATGATGCAAAAACCAACCAGCAGTAAGCATGTGAGAAGAGGAATTCAACTGAAAGCAATCTCAAAAAAGCCAGAGAAATCAGTAAGTCCAAGGCATTAAAATTACTAGCTGGGAAACTGGATTAGCATTGGAATGGGTTGCAAATGGCTGGACAGATGGTCACTAATCCAGAAACAAGGGTAGAGATTTTAAGGAGCAGGATTTGTTTAGTCTAGAGAAAATTGAACTGAAGTACCACCCTTCAAGTATATGAGGTTATTGCTGAGAGAGACTAAACTGTTCTCAATTTTCATTGTGGTTACATAATTGGCTTAAATTGAAGCAGGGGACTGAAGGATGGAAACAAACATTTTTTGACTGCCAAGGATTGTTAAGTGGTGGGAAAATAATTCTGCAAAGATACAGAGAACAAAAAATCTTATGGAGCAGATTAGACAGAAACTGGTCAGAAATTATTTGTCTAGTTGATCCTGCCTGATACAAAAATCTGGACTGCAAAGAATTTCAAATCTCCTTTAAGACCTTTTTAGTATACTTACCATTCCTTTGTGAAAAAAAGCCAACTACAAAACCAGCACAGAGAATAAACAGAACCCTGTGCTAATTTATAGCCTCATTTTCTATAGAACTTTTAATGCTGGTTTGAATAAAAGTATGGTCATCTACATTTCTTAGAGCTAATACTCTTTCAGCTTTTATTTTGATTACTTGATAACAATGAAGACAGAAGGGGAAGGATGGGAAACAGTACCTGGAGACTGTCTAAAATAAGACTGCCAATAATAAGAATAATTACTAAATTATCTCTTCCTCAAAGTTATCTCAGATATTAAAATTGGCCTATCTTTTCCATTGTATTTTCACAGAATCATAGAATCACAGAATTTCTACGTTGGAAGTGACCTTTAAGATCGAGTCCAACCCATGTTCTAACACCTCAACTAGATCATGGTGCCAAATGCCACACCCAGTCTTTTCTTAAACACATCGAGGGATGGTGACTCCACTACCTCCCTGGGTAGATGATTCCAGTATTTGACCACTCTTTCTGTGAAAAACTTCCTCCTTAATTCTAGCCTGTATCTCCCTTGGCACAGCTTGAGACTGTGTCCTCTTGTTCTGTCTGTTTGCCTGGAGAAATCTGTTGTTGCCCGGAGAAAAGTTTCTTTGTAGTATGATATTTTTTATGGAATGACAGTGCAAAATGGCAGGCGAGCACTTAATTTTCTCTATTTTTAATTCTATTAAAAATTCTGGCCTCAATTTCTTAGCTAAGACATGAACAGCTTGTTTTACTTTAACTGACATATCATTTCTCAGAAGTTTGGTGACAGAATAATAGTAAAGTGTGCACTGTAACATACAAATACAGGAAAGAAAGGCAATGTTGGTGTTGGAGTCCTATCATTTACCAAAAAGTACTTCAAAATAAGACAAGATTAATTACCTAATCTAAAAAATAACCCAGAAATTATATTGCAGGCCTGAAGAATAAGATGGGTCTGTAATCAGGAGTGACACAACCTGCCTGTGAGGAGGGAAATCTGAGAGGCTGCGAGGGCAGGGGATGTGACCATAGTGCACAGCTTCAATCCTACAGCTCCAGCACTAGGATTTGAAGCTGGTATCCCACAGCTGCCATAGCTTTTTGTTAGAGAAACTCCAGGGCTTCTTTAAAGAAGCCCACAGGCATGCAGAGAAGGATGATTTAGTTCAGGTAGGATAAATACATATATAAAGTTGTTTTTTAATAAAATACTTCAGGAATGAGTTTCAGGAAACCTGATGACGTTACATACAATAAAAATTTCACTCCTGAATGTGTATTTCATTTAAAGGCAGAAGACAGTGGGCAAGACTATGCTGCATTATTGTAGTAGAAACTGTTTTAGAACAGAAAAAAAAGTATTTATTTTCACAGCAGGTACTGGCTATATAGAGCTTGTTCATAGGGTGTTATGAGGGCCAAAAGAATCAGCAGTTTCAGAGAGGGATTAGGCAACTTTGTGAACAATAGGCTGAAAAGCAGATACTACAAGGACTCCTGATCTCCCAAATCCAAGAGCTGTGGATGCTGTGGATGCAGCAGTACAAGGGTAACATTCAGCAGAAGGCAGCCAGGCTGATACCTGATATTCTCCCTGTATCTCCAGAGACATTTTCCTGGGTTAGACAGAAGAATGATGGTTTGACTCAGTAAAGCATTATGCTCTCAAGTGTGATAAAACCCTCTTTTAGTCACATTTAAAACTAATTTGTTCTTGTATTTGTTACAGCTCTATAAAATACAAATTCTGTAACCTAAAATACTGAAATATCTATTGCAAATAGAGGTATGTGAGATGCAAAATATTTATTAAGAGCAATGCTGTCCTCATTCAAATTTATGCCAAATCCTATGCAAGATTTTTTCTTTTTTTTTTTTTTTTTACTTCTAAATTATAGGGAAATCTGTAGTGTTATAAATAAATCATCTTTTAGTAGTAAACAGGAAGAGTTTGATTTGTTACTATGTTGGCATAATATATTATTTCTATTACTAATACATATTTTCTAGCTGCTGCTAAGAAGAGTCTTCAAACACTTGACTTTTAGATAAATCAAGGAATTAAAAAAAAATAGTAAACACAATACATATTAAAATGCTTTCCATGACTGTATCATAATCCAATTATTTAGTCATCACAAATTTCCACTGAAACGAGAAAGTGAAAATATTGGCAACATTGAGACAATATGAACGGTTCATCTGAGAATTCAACTGCATCTCCCTTTAGGGAGTAAAAGGGCATAAATTCGCCATGTCTGAAGGGATTGCTCCCAGCTACAGTAAGGGGGAAAGGACATCACATCCTGGCTCCTTGAACCGTGTTGCAGAGCAACACATCAGGCAGAGCAATACAAATCTGCTCCTCACTCAGGCAATGTGGCTTGGAACTTTACAACATAGACCAAACCCACTGAATCAAAATCTCTGATAATGCACAAGACAAACTTCAAGGACTACAGTTTTCATAAAGCATGTTTCACAGAAGAAATAAGCATGTAACAAGTAAGGAAAGGCTGAAAATAGGTAACTCTTTTCACCTGGCTCTTACACAGACTGGCTTATAATCAGACTTCTCATATATTTTTTCCCTAAATATTCAATACTGAATACTTAGTGATGTTTCTTACAAGCAAAATACTACTTTCTTCCTGACCCACTCAAACTAAGATCTCTGTATTGGGAAGGACGTGCACATTCTCTTATTAATAGACTTTGTTGCTCCTGTTCATCACTCCTGAGCTGTGCAAAGAAGCCATTATCACCAAATTACAGTCTACAAAATGCATGGAATAAAAACTAAGGTGATTTGGATGGAGAGAATACAACACATTATATCCACAATGTATGTTGAAAGCTTTATTAAACAAAGTTGTAGGGAAAGTCACATATCGTCTTCCTCTCTTGGCTGTCACTTTATCTATTTCATATGCTCCATTACCTCTGCACAAGCCCAGGAGGTGTTTGCACATAATAGCATTTCATTCTTGATTGAATTTACACTGAATGTTGCCTGCCTATTATGCATACATATGATTCTGCATTTTATCGCCCCTAAAAACATATTGCGAACCCCCTGCGATAATTTGGGAAACATCCCTTACAACCACATCTTTAAAAAGGCTATTTTTAGCTCCCACAGATGTAGAGGTACTTTATTACATTCAAGAAATCTTTCTGCAAGTGTTATTCCTGAAAGGGACGTAATTATGATGCATTGTGCATGTTGTCATTTTGAAACTGTGCACCAAAGTAGCCATTGCAAGTAGATTAATGTCAGAACAGATAACAGTCTCCTCTCTGATGGCCAAATGGTCTGGAAGTCTGAGATAACTCATCTAACATCTCAGTAGCAGGAAACAAACAATCATTTTTGCTATGATCTGCCCCAATTTTGTGTCTATGAATAAGAATTACAAATGATTTTTTCATTACTCAGTGAGATATGCCAGGAATTTGTATTGTGGCTAAAATATGATCAAAACAATTAATGCATGTTAGGTATGTTGAGTTTTCTATAATAGAATCTACAGTGTCTAAATAATATTTAAAGGGATATGGAGATGGGATCCCTGCCCTGACAGTTTGCAAGGTTCTTCCTTAAGAACTCATGTAAAAAGTGTCCACAGATTATGGCTTATTGACAGGTATCAGTGGTAAATAAGTCAGAAAGGATGGCAAGGATAATAAAAATCTCTGCATCTGGGTGATGTAATTTAATGTATGATTTGTTACACATTATAAACATAATTTTTCAGAGGCAGTGGGTATATAAACCAGTGGAATTTCAAGTTTGTTCTGAGGAATATACTTTCTTTCTTTTTTGTACATATTATGGTCAGCAACACACAATCTGTAAAAGTGGACAAAAATATCTGGGAACATCTTTTTAACATCCAGCCTTCTCCCCTCCTTTTCCTGTAAAATCCTGTACACACAGTCTTGTTTCTTCCATTCACTTATTAAAATAACAAAAAAAGAGAAAAAGAAAAAAAAGAAAAAAAAAAGGAAAAAACCCCTTCTACGTCTTCATGGACAATTCCAAAGTAGTGAGTTTTTTCTGAATTGTAAGTTGAAATTTAGTTAATATGCTTCAAAATATTACTCTCTTCTCTCCCATATGAGTTTAAATTCAACCAGACTTCTGTTATGGAGATCTTAGTTTTAAATAACGTTTTCAGATATTTTTGCATCATTATTTTAAATGATTGAGTAGTTTGTATTAAACCATACCAGATTAAGAAAGTGAAGTTTAAACATTAAAATTACTGTATCGAAAAAGATCACACTCCTAGATGTCCTCATCAAACAGTAATGGACTGACATACAGAAATGTCTGCATTTTTAGAGATATTTAAGACCGATGTAATAATTTAATTAAGAGAACTGGATATTAAAAAATACTAAAAAGTACACTAGAATATTTCAGAATTGTAACAGAGTATTTTCCTGGATCATTGGTAATGTGCCAAACAGAATTGTGGCTGAATCTGTTAAAAAACTCTCTTACATTTCTCAGCTAATTTCTCATGAAAAGCAGCTTTCCACATTGATGTGGATACTTAATTTTATCTAAAAGCCTCTAAAAATGAAAGTTCTTATCAAACATGAGAGAAATTGTTCTGAGAAAGTATAGTCATATTATAGTAAGTATATTATTTCCATCTCTCATTGCCTGTACTTTACTTCAGTGCAGACCATAAAATTAGAACTAAAAACTAATTTTAACATTTATCCTCTATGCTGCTTAGCAGTTATTTCTGAGTTGTTTCAATGAACCTCTTCCCAGTTAGATTTTCTTTTTCTTTCTCTGCCCAGAACACCAGACAAGCAGCAGATGGGAGGAGCACCAGCAGACAGAATACTGGCAGCAGGTTGCTGCCCAGGAACAGTTTGTCATGGTCAACCCTTACAGGGACTGGCATCCTTTGTGCTGCATTACCTTCCTAACAGTGCATCCCTCACAGGCAAAATTCAAATTAATTTGGAAAAGAAAGGAAAAAAACTACAGAGGCAGATTGAAATGAAGTCAGAATGTCTCCAAGGAGAAGCATCAGTAGCAAAGCACTAAAAGATCATCATTTTCTGTTGAGTATTGTTAAAAAGTGCTTGTTTTCACATTATTTTTAATAATCCATTACAATTCTTTTGAAGTACAGGGAACTGGAAATGAGTCCTGCTGTTCATTCTTCTCTTTCTGAGATAGTACTGAAAAAATAATCTGCTATTTATATGGTTTTTGTGCTGAAAATGATAATTACAGTGAAAAAGTCTTATTATGCAATGGCAGTAGAAGGAAAGAGGGTTCAAAATGATAATATAAATAGTGATTTACCCATCATTCAAAACAGGATGAAGAATCATTTATCCTATATATTGTTTAATAGCATCCCTGAGGATCAAACCTACAGCAAAGCCTAGCAATCATCACATAACCCATGGAATTCAGAAATGGGCATACAGTGAAACATGAAGTCAAGAGAACACATTTCTGGTGAACCCTAGAGTGGAAAAGTCCCAATTTTCTCATAATAAAAACTAAATGCTTTGTATTCTATGCTAAGATGTCTCCAAAGGCTGTCCTGTTATTTTAATTAAGATTTGTGATTTTAAGATTGGCTAATGAAAGAATTTCAAAGGAATTGGGTAATGAGCACCCAAGGAAATGAAAAGTCACGTGCACATTTCCCTTAGATTCCACTTACAATTCTGGCTTATGTACAAACCATTCTAATTACTAGAGACATACAAAATTATTAAATTCATACAAAACCCATTATAATCAAGTAAAATAGATTAATCACACCTTGATAAGAAATGTTTGGAAACAAAATTAATAAAAACATAGACACTAATAAACAAAATGAACTAACATGACTGAATAGAAGTTTAAATATGAAAAATATTCTTTAATCTCAGCATATTTGGCTAGAAAGAGTCAAAGGAAGATACTTGTAAGATATCCTTCTCAGAAGGCAGGTGATGTTTGACCTAAATACTTCTGCAGTCTAGCAGGAAGAGGAGGAGATGGGGGAGGGAAATATGGTGATATTAAATTTGCATATACTAATCTAGATTAAAAACAAGAGCATTTCTATGTTACACATTTTTCTCCTTCCTTGAATTTTTGCACTTCACCAAAACAGACTTTTATACAACTATGTCTTAGAGAAGACAAACTAAGAGTCTTGCAAACTTTTCCAATTCAAGAATTACATTGGTTTTCCTGCCCTTTCCTCTCCACCTACATTTAATCCATCTTTCTTGTCTTCTCTTAACCATAATCACAAGACAAGTGAGACAATTTCACCTTTTTTGCTCAGCTCAGAACAATGATCTAAATCCTGGTTGAATATACTTGGTTGAAAGTTTTTTCATCCAAGCTGAAATTACCTGGTTGAAATTACTTGGAATTACCTGGTTGAAAATTTTTTCATCCACATGCACCTTATCAGTGCTATAATTTAAATGCACAAAATAACACTTAATTTTTTTTCTGTGAACCCTTCTGTCTCTAAATCAATCATATCAGCAGTGTCTGTTGTGGATTATATTGCAGGTTTGTGTAGCTCTGGAACATTTAGTACAGAAGTGATATTTTTGGATTCGTAACATCAGGCTCAATATACATATTACAGTCACTGACCAGAAGGGCCACTTGGCCATGCTCAGCCCCAGTCCAGATTCTGCTGCCTCTAAAGGACTTCCCCCTCATAAAAAAGTGCATGGCAAATCCTCTTTAGTAAATAAATACTGAATTTGGTTTGGTTGTGGTTTTTTTGGGGTTTTTTGGGTTTTTTTTGTTTTTTTGTTTTTTTTTTCCGTTAAATTAGTCAAGGAATACAAAAGGCTGAGGGAGTTGATTTTATCAACTATCTCACAGCACTTTGATGCCAGTTGTCATCTAGTGAGCACAGATACAATGTGGTTCCCCAGCATCAGTATTCTTGTTTTTTATCACATGCTTCAATGACAGGTCCAGGTGGGGAGGAAGCCCCACCCAAAATCACACTACCAGCAAAAAAGCTAATAGTTTTTATGTGTTCTGATGCACCATCATTTCTTTGCAAAACACAACCACTCTGTCAGAGCTGAATCCCACATCTGAATGACATTATAGGAGTGTGCCACATATACCAGTTTTCATCAGAAATATTATGCCATATGGACCACATATCAAGGAGTAGAAGGATTTATAATAACATTTTAAAATGTTATCAGTGTTGATCCCAATGCACAGCAGGAATTTAAGACACACTGATTAAATACCAGAAAGGAAAATGGTCAAACATATGTCAAAAGGTTGGACATTTACCTTGAGATATCAGCACACATCCTGCCACCTTCAAAACTGTCTGTTTGAATAAAAGATTCCATGACATATGCAGTTAGACATAACTGGCAACCTGCAATAGCCCAAAAACCATCATTCTTCCCACAAAGAGGAAAATGCTTAAATTCACCTTCTGCTTATTATTTCTTCCTTGTAACTTCCTCGCTTTTTGGTCAAAAAACATAACAGATATTTCTCTGAACATGAAGGAAAAATAAAACAGGGTATTTGTGTCACCTTAGAACCATTTTTCCTAAAATATCAAAACCAGCTTCTCCTCTAATTAGAAACAACTGCTGATCCTAATGTTTTGTTTCTCACAGAAGGAAGGTGTCAAGCTGTTCTGTTAAAACATCAAAAAGAAGCCACTTTGAGTATCAAAATACAGCTTTTCACTTTACCATTGCTAATATTAGAACATTATCTTTTGTAGTTTTGTTTTGGGGGGTTGGGTTTTTTTAATACTAAAATCAAATTGAACTAAAACTTGGAACTGTGACCTTCAGGGATGACAAAATAAATGGATAGAGGAAAGAGAGATAAATCAGGGCGTTTTTCAGTGTCCCAATGGAGTAAAATCAGTGCCTTTGGTCTGGATATCCAGAAGCTTATTTGTGCTAACAAATGGTAGGGACTGGCTGTTCCACATTACAGGAAAATTCCTTGGTTTGCAGGGATGTGCCAGGAATCCTGCTGGAGACAATCACTGAGTTGCTTCGTTCCCAGTGGAATGTTCTGGCTCTTTCCAGCAGAAAACTGCTCCTCCACAGGGTGGAGATGAGTGAGGCTAAATGGAGGTAGATATCTATACCTGAGCTTGTGTATTGAGAGAAAGAATCCATTCCAGGAAACCATTCCCCTCACCTGAGTGCATGAAACCCAGGGTGAATTCCATATTTAACAATTCATCTGGGGAATTTGACAAATCCAGAAGCATGAAAAAGGAACTTGGGAACTGGCTGAAGTGACTAAATCTCACATATGAATCTCATATTTGGCTGGAGAAAATCCTTCCTGCAGGCAAAAAGCACCTGACCATTAGGAGTGCCATGGTGAGCAGTTAAATTGATCTTTTAGCTCAATAAGAAAAATGGTCCACAGAAGCAGCAGAATACAGTTCTGAGATTGATTTGTTACCTTGCTTAGTGTATCAGCTGGCAACAGAGACAGATGAGAGCCTGGAGTAATGTGAAGTGGCCCACACTTACTACAAAACCAGGGGTTTTTTTAATTAAGTACTCCTTCAGCACTTGATTACATGGAGAGCTGAATTCTCTGTTTCAATTCAGAAAAATACTTTAATGTCTCTTTCTTGAGGAAAACTGTCTTATTGCTTTTAGTAGATGTACTTTTGTATTTTAAGCTGCATGTGCATTCAGTCATTTTCTAGGATCTTACTGCAGTCTTAACTTGAAAAATTAATATTCTATTTACACTGTAATTTTTTTGTCAGCAAATATGGGTTTTTTATTTTATTTTTGCAGTAATGAAGGTTATTGAACAAAACAAATTCTACTTTTATTTGATCTATATCAAACAAAAGAAAAAATAAACGTAAAACCCTATTCCCCACCATCCAAAACCAGTGAAAGGAAAAGAGATTCTTGAAGTGCTAGAATCTAAGGCTTCTTTGACATGTTGCTCATCATTAAGAAATGTTAGATGGGCTAGACAAAATCAGATATTTTGACCTCATCTTCTGCATACAAAATTCAATTTAGTAGACACAAAAGGAGAATATGATGAAGAAAAGATGAGCCAAACTGGAATCCAGGCAGCAGAAAACAGGCCATGTTCCACAAAGGTGAAGAAGGCGGGGACAAGGGAAACAAATTCCAAGCACAGTGTTCCTCTCTCCTCCCATAGTACCAACTTCACAAGATGCAGTTCCATCCCCTACTATTTCACTGCCTTCCCAGAACCTAAGGATCATACTGTTTATTTACCTTAAATCTAGTGACAGAACACAGCTAGTGGTGGGGCACATGAAAAAAAATAAAATGTGTATAATGGTTAGGGAATAGAGAATATTTTTCAAGAACCGGGTGCTCCTAAATAAAAATATGCCTTTAAGCCTCTCTTACAGTGTTTTAAAATTTTTTCCTTTCACTTGAAAGCAGCTCTACATAGCACAAAATTTCAATGTTGCACTAGAGTGAGTTAAGATGTTTGTCTCCTTATATTTGAGTAAAGTACATATTTGAGTGGTTTTTATTACTTAACGTGTGTTATAAAACAATATGTACATGCAAATTAACTGAGAACTCTCCATGAGAGTTTGTCTAAGTGCAAAAAAAATTATCATAGAATTCTACTGGGAAAAGAGAAAACGGAATTCCAAGAATTGTGCTTACTGCAGTAGAGCTAAGTTACTAGAAAGTACTTATTATAAAGCTTATACTGCATTTTTTAAAAGCTTGTGACATTTTTTTAAACAATCCCTTCATAAAAAAGGATGATAATGACACTGCTAGCTGTTCTGCCTCAGGAGGGAATTGTCCATCTGCTAGCAAAACCCCAAATCTATATCATTACTGGATGTGTTTATGGAAGTATCAGAATACCCTTGGCACATTGGGAAACCGATGGGGCAGAATTCAAGATCACAGATTTTTTTAGTTTAAATTCCAGGGTAATTTTCTTTTCCACATAAAAGAACTGTGTTTCAAGATCAGCTTCATTAGGGAGGTCTGCTGGGATTTGATGTTTTTATTTTCTTCTAGAAGAAAACTTATTTCTTGAAGAGGAGCACCATCTCCTCACACATTAAATGAGCAAATATACAATTGTTCTCCCTAGTTTTAATTTGCATTTTATGATTCCAACTAGATTAGAATTTTATACATTGCATCATTATGTAGAAACAAGCTGCTTTTATATTTCCCACAATTTCTGAATAAAACCAAGGCCACTCTTATATTTTCTTGTTACTACTCCTAATAATATATATCAATATTGGTACTAAAACTAAAGCCCCCTAAAATTTGTGTAACTGTCTTAGCAGATTCTCAGAACTATTTAGAACTTAAAAAAAGTGTCTGAATTTTAACAGGACTTCTCCAGTCCTTAAAGCAAATCACAGCTGAGGTGGGAGGGTTACAAAGCAGGAAATAAAGCCATGATTTCCTTCATTTAAAGCATGTTTCACTGACAAGGTATAGGACACATAATCCATATTTGAGAATAGCATTTATATATTATGACAGAATAATTTTTCTTTTGCAGACAATTTTTCTCAGCTACTGCTCAAATGTGGCCAAATTCAGAGTCACATCAAAAGGTCACACAAGGCTCTATGCAGCTTTGTGATGAATATCTCCAAGGATGGAGAATCCTTGACATCTCTGGACAGCTTGTTCCAATGTTTAATTATGTTCATCATGCACATTCTTTCTCGTAATATTTCATCAGAATTCCTTTTGCTGCAGCATGTGTCTGTTGACTCTCATCCTTCTGCTGGGAACCTTTGAGAAGAGTCTGGCTCTGTCTTTTCTGCAGACTCCCATCTCATGGCTGCAGAGAGCAAGCAGGTGCCTTCCGAGCTCTGTTCAGGCTGAGCAAGCCCAGTTCAGCCCCTCCTTGTTTATTAAGTGCTCTCCTGTCCCTGACCACATTGCTGGCTCCTCACTGGACTCCCTGCATGTCTTTCCTGCCCACTGGGCAGCCCAAACCAGACACACAACTCCAGATGCTTCCCACAGGTTGATTAAAGAGGAATGATCCCTTTCCTCGGCATGTTGGTGAGGGCTGTATTAAATTCAGCCCAGAATCTAGTTAGGCACACTATGCTGGCTGGGCACACAAAGAAGTCATGAGGGTTTGGGGAGTTTTTACACTTTTCAGCACAGCAGGGTTTTCCCATGTCCCCGTGGACAGCACACAACTGTAAAACCCTTTCCATGCCCATGGGATGCACTTTCCATGGTGCATTTGTAGAGGACCTCATGCAGCAGGGTCTCTGAGCTGCACATTCTGGTGTCATAAAAGCACAAAATGAAAGTATGATTCGGATTAAAAAAAGCAGATCATGTAAGATCCAACGTTGATGAAATTGGTCATTTATATTTATAACATAGTCAGGCTCAGAAATTTAAAAAAAAATTGCTACTGAAAAAATGCAGCCCTAATGAAAAGCTGATACTTCTAATACTCAGCGTATTGATGCAAACAAAACTGAGTTGCAACACTCTTATCCTTTCCCTGCTGAACAGGATGCCAGTTGTATTAATCATGATAATTTATCTTTGCCCAGAATTGGGAAAAAAACCCTCAAATTATTTCAAAATAGGCCAATAAAAGCAAAAAGAGGAATGCTATCTTTAGGTACAACTGTTATATTGTTTTTGTTTGGATGTTGATCTACAGCTTGACTGAAAACTAATTGAAAAATGATGAAAGTAACTCTTTTACTTCAATGAGTTTAGAATCAGATCCTTAGAGGTACAACTTTTATGCATGTCCTAGTAATTAACATAATAGAGAAATAAAGAAATAGCTGTTAATCACACTCCAAAAGACAGTATTTAGACATTTTTTTTACTGCTGCAGAAAACAAATATACTCTGTAACACACAGTAATGAGCTGGCCAAGCTAGTTTAAAATATCAGCTGTCTTTTTGTTCAACAAAGTATTAAAAAAATAGTCTCCTGACACATATTCTATATCCCTTGAGGTCCAATTTTCCAACTAATAGATCTTTTTTTCTTCCCTATCCCCTTAAAGACTCAGATTTCCAGGCCCTCTAGAGCATCCTACTGCATTTTCTAACCTTTAGAAAGAAACTGGAAGGCTGATAGGCATTTTTTTCATTTTCCTCTATTCTGCAAAAAAGCAAAAGCATTTCAGGACCACAAATCTTGTAATTTTAAATTCATGTATTTAGAAATCTGTTCATTTATCAGTTTTTTTATTCACTTCAGAAACTGAAAACAGATTTCCAGTACTTTTATAAATTAGAAGTAATTTCAGAAGTCTAACAGCATGACAGCATAAAAGAAGAATTCCACTAGATATCTCATATTAAATACAACAACAATAAACTCTGAAATACACATAAAATAATGATAGTTTCTCCTGAGCAGTTATATCCTATGGTAGATTTCAGAGAGGTAAGTGAGATTTTTGCACGCCATTTAACCCATAAAGTCATATGTAGGGTTATGGTATCAGAGAGGATGCACAAAAATGTCAGTGAACCATCCAACATGCTGCAGAATCAGTTTCAGCACCAGCCCTGCTTTCTCAGGGTGGTTTATCCTGGTCCAACAGTGACACAGGGAATGTCTGCAGTTGTGTATTCATATGAAGAAAGATCCTACAAGATTTGTAAAACAACGCTCAAAGCATCATGACAGCACAGAGCAAGGGATGGGGCAAATATGCTCTTGAAGTTTGATTCAGAAAGTGTGAATGTAAATTCCCAACTTACTGGCACCACACTTGGATTCTGGAGTAGCAAAATTTTCCCATTAAGCACATTACAGGAACTGGAAATGTTCAGATCCAAGTGTAAAATCTCCTGTCATGGTCTTTTACAGTACATTATCTGAGGATGCATGGATCTTTTCATGCATTTGTCACTAAAATGAAACTTCTGCAAAACTCAGTAGACCTTAAAGTACACTAGCCAAAAGGGTGAAGACTCCACCTTGCCTACAGCTCACACTTCTAACATAAGCTATATGGACATAGCAAAAGCCTCTGTCTGTAACTGCAACTTCTTATTCAACACAAGCACATCTAGAGTACACTGATTCACACCCAGTAATGCAGAACTGCAAATTTTAATTTGGAACTTACAGTTGCTTCTGTAATAACAGGATATAAATCTGGAAAACTATATTTTTATTTCCACAAAAATGGATGTTGGAACACAGTTTGGACAGGAAACTTCCCATTCTTCTGATCTATGTTGATATTAATTGTAAGGTTGCACATGAAAATGCACATTTAAGTTGTATAATAAAATGCATGATATGTAACCATGGGAAAGGATAGATAAAAAATACTCAGACAAGAGAAACATAAGTTAAGCCCACTCTTTTTTCTGCAGTTTATAAACAAATATTTTTCCTTAACTGTTATTTTACTATCCATCATCTGGAAAAGATTCTCAACTATAGAAAAATCAATTACAATTAAAAGTGAAAACATTTCCTCATTCTAGTTTTGTTTGCTTCTCCAACTGACAGATGATCAAACCCACCTTTCTTTGAATACTGAAAAATTAATTAGACAGAAATAAATTCTCTACATCTTTTTGGTTGACTGCTCGGGGATGACACAAATCATCCATCCTGAAAGTATCTTTTCCTCTTCTTTGCATAAAAGTCTCAGTAACTAGGTTGGTCTCCTTCCAATAAATACTTTTTTTTTTCAGATTAGTCCCCTCTACTGCACCTAAAAGTGAAGATTCAACCTATTCAACTCTTAGAATCAAGGAGTAAAAACAAGCATAGAAAATTCTAGTCCCATTATTATAATACCTTTTACTAATTGAAATCTATATTCATCCAGTGCAATAAAAAGCCATGCTTTCAACTACGTATATTTCAAAAAATTTGGATGGACAGCATACCTTGGCAAAATCCATAGACATAATTCAAAATTTAAGGAGATTATAGTACCTGATCTCTTTGAACAGCACTGTTAATTAACTTCAAGCTCTGCACAGCCCCCATGATTCACTTCTTTCAGTAGAAATCTGTTCCTGCTGCAAACATTTCTCAAAATACGATGCCAAAGCAGAATTTCTGAATAAAGGGTTGTTGGTATCTTAAGTAAGGTTTCCATTTTTCTAAAATGTAGCAAAATGGAGTTTAACATCCTGTTCATCACAATTTTCTCTTTTATGAAGAACCCCCACCTGACCCTCAAATATAAAGCATGTTGATTGTTTTGAAGTAAGGACAGTGAATTGAAGCAACTGGCTAAACCACAGTTTGTCATGTCCCTCACCTTCCTACCTCACGGCATATTATACAGCCATGGACTTTCCCATGAACTTTATTTGCATTATTTCTCATCTAAAGAAACAACCTGAGTCTTGTCAGCCTGCCAAGGCATCTTCAGGCAGATGAGAAAAATATAATAATTTTCATTTAATGAAAACACATATGACACTAATGCTAGTATTAATATCTTTACTACACACTTTTTAGTATCTTTTAGTTTAATTATACAGAGTTTAAGAAGATATACACAATCATAGATGACTAAAATATGTAATGCATTTGCTTGAAGTATACCACTCATTTGACTGAAAGATTACCTATAGATATTAGAAATGAGCAGTCATTATGCTACTCTTTTAGTACACTACTTTAACTATATATTATGTGCACCACTTAGGAGAATTTAATTTGTATTTTTTCTTTCATTAAGAGGACTCTGTCACTAAAAGAAGCCTTTTTTTAAAAATAGTTGTCTTTTTTGAGTTTTATTATCCTATACTTAACCCATGTATGTGCTATTCACAAAAGAGTGCCAATTCACTGAGATCAGCTCCAAGCAAAGTTCAAGTGAGGGCTAATGATGTCTTAAACTTTTATGGAGGAAAAATATGGCAAAGTTAGTGGCTGTGATCCTTTATACAATCAGATTGAAGTGAACTTAACCAAAATGACCTCAGAGATGGAGCTTCAATAGCATTACAGGCTGCTGTGAAAGAAAGGACAACCTCAGGTCACTTATTTTTACCTGAATGATTTGGAAAATGGCCTGTTAAATACACTGGCAGGATATGGGATTTCTTTCCTTTTAAAATGTTTGCTCTGACATTGCAATTTACTATTAGAAATGTGGCTCTCTGCTTTGAATGAAATACGAAATGGAAACAAAACCCAAAACCAGTAAGGGTTTGGTAACACAACAACAGGATGACCTGTCTGAAGCATTCTAAATTCTGGGTGAGCAGCTAGAGATGTTTCATAATGAAACAGCTTCCTTTAAGCATTTATCTCTGTAATGATGCATTTTTATAAGGGAAGTATTTGGCTGTGTTCAGATGGTATTTTACACCTAGAGTCTAAGAACTGACGTTAAAAAAACAGGTCAATCTACAAGGATGGAACTTTCATTAAATCTTACTGAGGTACCTGTAAAGATGCAATAAACTCTCCAAATAAACCACAATGCAGTGTGGTGACTTTTTAATTACAGCCACAGGAGAAAATATCCCTGTAATCTTCTATGGAATGTACAGATCAGGGGAGGTAAGTACTGCTTTTGGATTTCCAACTTAGATCATATCTGGCGTGACTTTTCGGATTAGTCAAGTACCCACACATTCAACTTCATCAGTTCACAGACTGCTGCAGACACCACACATTACAAAGCAGGGTAGGTTTTTGTTGTTGTTGTTTTTTTTTTGAGAAACCTAAAAATTCTTTGTCGGTTTTGAAAATTGTCCATCCTAACCTCAACTAATAATCCAGCGATAGATTTACAAGAAGAATGAAATATTTCATGGCATTCATTTCCATGTATTAAGTGATACTAAGATGATCATTAGAGAAGAGGGAGACAGAACTAACAGAACTGCAGTCTATATATAGACATTGGTTCTTCCATTTCATCAGAGAATATATTAAATGTCACATTCTGTTGCACAGCCAATTAGAGAGGTAAGCATGACAAAAAAGGGTTTTCCTGCTGGTTTTGTTACCAGCACAGCATGCTATCAAAAAAAAGAGACAGGGCTACCCAGCCAGGAACAGACTGCAGTAGTGTTAAAATATTTTAGCCCTAACTAAGATAAAATGCAAATTCAAAGCAGTTAATTTTAAAACATACATAATATTAACTGAAATTCTGAAGAGTTAATAATTTGATCTCATATTTAAGTAAAACACATCTGCAGAAGGAAGCAAACTATGGATTTTGCCTGCCAGAATAAAATACTAAAATGAGGTATAAGTAAGAAAACTGAATAATGCTGAACAAAGTATTTGACAATATAAAATTTTAAAACCAAAATTATTCTGAAAATCACTAAAAGATAAAGGTTGGCCATCAACCTTTCCAAATGACATAACAACTATTTTAACCTAATGCCCTATGCAGATGGCACTGGAATTATCACTTAAATCCATTCTGTTTTAAGGATATTTTAATTAATGAAGCAGTGTGTAATGCTACTTAGCAAATATAATTATCATTAATCAAGATGAAACTAACATGTTCATCATACAGAAGGTAAAGCCAGCCAAATTTCTCAAAAATAGTTTAAAGCACTGGGGGAAAAAGGAAGTATAAGAAAACAAGCAAAATGAATCCCATGGGGCATCAGCATATTTTCTTTAAAATGTCTCAGTACAGAGCCTCAATAACATTTATACACTTTTTCTCCCTCAATTTCTAGTTTAAGCAAAGAGAAGAATGTCAATACCTTCCTTACAATAAATCAGATTTTTTTTTGTGAGGAGGAAGATTTTGAAAAAAACAACAGAATCTTATAACTGGGAATTCTAAACTCAGTTTAGAACTGAGCTGAATGGAAATTTAGCACTGAAAAGTTTTGTGCAGGTAAGGCAAATCTTTTGTATTGAACAATGCTAAATCTAGAAGGCAGGTAATTACTTTAGAGCTGTAAAATACAAAATTACTTTTATTGCTACTGAGTAGCTATATAAATTTAGCCTTTTTTTTCCTAAAACATGTATTTCCGTATTTTTCTGTGTTTTCAGAGGTAAGTGATGCAGTGATGCAGTTTTGCTGACAAAACAATTGCATTAATGAGCTGCTCTTTTTGTTAAGACAACTGAGGTGCCTTTGATAAACTGGGAGCAGCAGCATGTAAGGCTCTCAGGAAGTTATTAAGAAGTAACATAAGAAAAGGTGTGAAACAGGGTCGTCTTCCTCCTGGCAGCCTGGAGCTTACTATGCAATTCCTTTATTCTCATGAAGTTTATATTTCAACCATTGGCTTGCAAATTCTTACAGCAAAAGCAACAGAAACATAGAGAGATCTGCTTCAAATACCAGAGAAAATAGTAAATACTTTTTATTTTCTCCTCAATTAGTTATCTAAATATTTCATCCAATAATTGTGTTCCTAGGATAAAGTAGCTGAAGTGACAACTACATGTATTGCAGTCTATCATCTCTCCTGTGTTCCTTGTTGAAAGGATTTAATAGAGAACTAAGATCACGAGACTTTCAACTGGAAAAATCAGTGTTTCTCATACCTTTTGTTTGATGATCATGTCGTTGATGTCATCAAGATCACCTACTTTCACTCTCTGAGATTTTATCTCTCGATCCAGTCGAGAAAGCCAGTCAGTGAGTTCTGCCCATGCTTTATTGAAGTCAGCCAAGGCTGGAACCTCCAAAAGCACAGAAGATGGCATTTCTGGTTTGAAGGTGGTGGTTTCCTTGGTTACCCTGGTTTGTGTATCCACAGCAACAGTTTCACCAGGAGTTACTAAAAGAAAAAAAAAAAAAAGCTTAAGTTACTGAATAAATGAACTATGATAAATATTTATTTCAGTACTTCAGAATTTATGCCATAGAAAAGATAAGACAGAAATAAACCTATTTCTTAATATTACCTCTACTGAAAATATGAAAATCAAAACTAAAAGAAAATATGAATTCATTTTTCACGCAATATTTCTATTATAATTTCTGCTTAACATCCAGCATTCTCAGTATATTCAAATTCCATCCTTAGAAGACCAGCTGGACCTAGTAACACTACCAAAATTCACAGTGTAAGAAGAACCCCTTGCTAAAGATTGTTGAAGCATGAGTAATTTTCCAGAAATCTAGTAGTGGTCAAATATCTCTATGCCAGAAGACAGATTGAAAAAGTTGGTTGAACTATGCAACACATCATAGCATGACCATGTGTTTAGAAACAAGTTTCATTCACTGTGTCCAAGTCACTCAAGTTTCATTCACTGTGTCCAAGTAGCTGTGAAATCATCTGACCAAAAATCTTCTCACTTTCTGTTATCACCAAGTGCTTCCCGCAGGATCTGTGGCCAGTATGGAAGTTTATACAATGAGAAATTCAGCCTTGACTGATTGCTTACTTTTACACCTCATAACTTCAAAATATTATGTGCTATTATTTGGATATTTGTGGATTTTTTTCCTTTCTTTTGGGGGAAAACAGGCACATCTTCTTCTTAGTGTCTTTTCCTGATCTATTAGCTATGGGTTGTAAATAATCTGTGAATTACTCATTGCTTGGAGTGGAATGGAATTCACCCAAGACTGAAACACCATTTCTGTCTCTGCAGCAAAAATGAGAGGTGCCACAGACACACACCACTGGACAGAGAAGTTTGGAACATAAAATCATTCAGAAGTTCAAGACTGATCTTTTCTCCTAGATTTTTGCTATTTGCAAAGAGATGGCTATGAACTGTTGGGCTATTTTTGACCTTCAGTTAATGATGCAAAAGCAATCCCTCGTGCATATTATTGCAGATGAGGCTACACTAAATTATAATTTTTTCTCATTTTTTAAAAAACATCAATCAAAGAAGAAAAACTAAAACAGAGAAAACAGAGCACATGTCATTGCTTCACTGAGGTTCCACAGTATTAGAAAAGAAATTAAATAGCTACACTTTGGAATCTCTATCTAAATCAGCTGTTGAAACAGTAATAACTAAACCAGGAATGCTGAAATAAAAGCTCTGTGGTGTGTGTTCTACATTTTTTAGCATTGTATCAACAAATAGTATTTTCTAAAGGACTGAAATGGGGTTTTTTGCATTTTTCTCAGCCCTCCTACAGAGTAGAGAAATCAGTTTCCTGCCCTCTTCCTGTGAGATAGCTTGTCTTCAATGAAAGCAAACCAAACCACCAAAACAGTGTGACTCCATGCACATTAAGTTTTTTGGGTTTTTCTTGCTATTACTTTTGAGAGTCTAATAGTTTTTCATGGACATTCATGCCTTTGCAGCCAAGTCTGTTTGAAACATGAAAACCCAGGTAGTAGGTCAGGGTTCAACAATTTGTCCATAAAGCCAAGGCCTCATGTTTCCTCTGTAACTTCAGAGATTCTTAGACAACAGGAAAACATTTGCCTAATTTGGCATTCACGTAGGTAAAACGAAGTTGTCTCATCTCAGAGGAAAGTTTTGTCCTCATCAGTATATAGGTAAATTGAAGAACAATTTTCCAAACTGGGACATCCATCAGTAGACTTAGGCGTCTCTTTGCATCTCACGTATCTTTGACCTGAATACACAATCACAAGTTCACCATTTAATATTGATTTATTTACTTTTCCCCCAGTGGCAGCCTTTTCAGAAAAGGGTGTTACAACCCTCTAATGATTATGGGTTTACTGATCTGGATTTTGGTTTATTGGTTTTGTTTTGTTTTTTGTTAAATCGATTGGGCTGGTTTTTGTGAGTTTTTGTTTAATTATTTTTGGCTTTTTTCCCTTGATGTAGTTCTTTTGCATCAAGAAACTTCAAATATTACAAAAAAGATTATAAGGTACTAGCAGAAGTGCAACAGTCCAGTATAATACCTTCTCTAAAAACATCAAGATCCACCAGTATCTACCACCATCTTCTAAGGATGGCAATAAGCTGTTCCAGTTTGACTGACCGTTAGAATATTTTAGTTATCAAATTACTTATAAAAAATACCTTTAGAAAGTGTGTGTATAGTTGATCTCCCCTCAGAACAAAAATGTCATTTAGAAAAGCATCTATCCCTTATTTCTCTTTGTGTATGCTTGCAAAGATATGACACAGTTCATTTAACAGAACTGTATAAAAACAATAGACAAATATAAATCAACATTATCAACAATATGAAGCAAACGATCTCATTCTAAAAAAATTTATCCAGAACTCCACTGACAGTTTCTGTGACCCAAAGGGGACAGTTTTTTGCTTTCGGTTTTGGTGGGGTCTTTTTATTTTAACTTTGGTTTTGGATTTTTCTCAGGACAATTAATTTATAAATGCAAAACTTGAATAATTTTTTTTTTCAAATATCTGAGTAATAAATTCTATCCTAATGAGACATGTAATAAAAAAAATAAAGGACTTCATCTTGCAATTTATTTAAAACCATTTATAATGGTTCACTTCTATGATATGATACGCATGAAAACCAAAAGGAAAATTAGAATTTAAGACATTAAATCACACAAATATAAAGTTTTTAAGGTGATTTCTCATTAGCACGTTCTGCTCTTTAACACAGAACAATGCTAGAAGAAAAATAAAACACAGAATAATAGGTGCGATTTTCAACTTGTTCTTGAACTTTGAAATACACTGATGAAATTGACAGTATATTGGTATTTTTTTCATCTTAAAATTAATCTGTAATGTTAAACCTGAAGAGTTAGAGTAATTGGAATGTGACATGGAATTGAAATTCAAATATTGAATACAAATCCAAGTGAAACAGAATGAAGCCAATTGCAAGGAAAGAATTTTTTCCCCTTTTACTCTACTTATTTCAGTGCTGCGTTTCAAGAGAGGGTCAAACTGACAAGTTAAAACAAATAAAACTCCTTATTTAGGTACTGAACAGGAGCAGAACAGACAGGAAGAATGACAATGCTTTCAAAAGCTTCAAAGCCCTTCAAACACCCTCTTTCAAGTCACAGTCTTTAAGCAGAACTGCCTCAGTTCCCAGGAATGTTCTTAACCAGCCTTCTGAATGCTTTTAGTGCTGGTTAAGTTGTAACTATGCAAGACAACTGCGTCTACTAGGTCAAAGCTTTTAGACAAAGAAGAAATAACACAGTAACTGGACGTACATTTTAATTCAATTTAGAGGTCTAGCCTGGGTTTTTAGTTCCATTGTGAGCAGCACTAATTAAAGGAGACTCCAGCCTTAAATCCTTCATGCAATGAATGGCAGCAAAATACACCCACTGAACTTCCTTCTTGTTTTAGTCAAGGAAACTCAGCTGCATTTTACTCACTCTGAGCAAGCAGAGAAAGAATGCCTGTTCATTGTGCTATACACTCAGACAACATCACTCAGTGAATTTGCTATTTTAACACAGGCAACACTGACTTCTTTAGTGGCAGAACAAGGGAGTATTCCCTCTGTGGGCAAAAGAGCAGTTCACAGGGTGCCACATTGCACACCAGGCAGGTTTGGCTTATTTCATGGGAAATCTCCATGTCATTTTACAAGCACTTTATCCTTGTAAGCTTGACTTGGAACAACTAAACTCCACAGCATACACAGGTGAAATTCTGTCAGCTACTAAAATATATTTTTATTTTTTTCCCCCCTCCTTGTGCTGTGGCATTGCAACCAGTTTTCTACAGTTAGAGCATCCACAATCGTATCCTCAAAATCCAAACAGACTTCCTGGAGAGAGATCAGGAAAGACAGTCCTGAGACCGATTTTTTTAGACTTGTTCCAGTGATAAATGAATCACTCATCATCTCTCTCTCTGTCCTTCAATGTTAAGGAAATAAAGTTAAGAGTACATTAAGTTCTCCCATTCAGTACATCCCCTCCCTGCAAGGTGCTCACTGCCAGTAACACTTTTTGCAGAGGAGCTACAGATACCTGCCAGGGGTCTCAGGTCATAAAGGGGTTCTGAAAGGAAAATAATAGTGGCCAACAGAGATCTGATTAAATATTATGAATAATATAAATTTATTGCCTCAAAAAAAAGCCCATCAACTTTGAAGTCTGAAAGCAAGGAATGTTTGGAATGTTTTTCTTATAGTGGTCTGAACTCAAAATTAAGTTTTTATGTTGATCAAAAATTATTGCCAACAAAATTCCACCCACAGTTCTATATGTGGAAAATATGCATCCTTAGAGCATTGTATCTCAAAGTTAACACTTTATTAACATTTTAGTGAGCTTTTAAAGACAAAAATCAGGTTTCAAAGTGAGTCTTTTCTATTTTAATGCAACACCAATGTTTGATTTTCTTAGTCGTGAATATTTAGTAAAAACAATTCCTAGAAAAAGAAGACCTGGTAACTGTATCATGTATATTCATATATAGCAATTTTTATAGACTATAAATGGGTAAAAGTTTTATACCTAATTTCATTAACACTTAGGGAACATTCACATTATATGTTACTGCTATCAGTTTAATACACAAGTTAAGTGCCTAGACCACCTTTTAATTCTAGAAGTTCTTTATGACTCTTAACTCATTATGGATTATATATAATTTTAATTATTAAAGGTAAAAGAGAAGAAGCTGATAGTTTATGGGATTATTAATTAAAGTTTAGATCTAAAATAGTCTGTGCAGTGGGATGAAGAGGCTGAAACTAAAGAACCCTTAGAAGTTCAAAAGAAAGTAAAAAGTCAAGGTTAAAGTTCTTAGGAGAAAAGAAAACGATTTTCAAGTGAATGTGTACTGCTATATTTGAAAACAACTACAAAATTATGGTTTCTAAAATGCTACTGTTACTATTACTAGATTTTTAAATGGCATCAGAACTTTAAATTTAGTAGGAAGATAAGTGTCAGCTTTCTCAGACTTTTCTTTCTTTGTCATAGGATAGATCTGGTAGTATTTTCTTGCCATCTTCCTTTTTATATTTGGGAGTGTGACTAAGCCATTTATTGTACAATGCATTTTTCCAAGTTCCTCCAAACACAACTGCAAGATGTTTTGATATGTCTTTCACTCAATGTAAAGAAAACCTCTTCTATCACAAACACTGAATTACAACAGGAATAAGAAAACAGAAAATAGGTAGAGTCTACGAAACACTAAGAATTTCAGTGATATAAACCACATAATTTGGCTTGTGTCCACTTAGGGTGAAGTTAAATTAATGCCACATAGCAAAAAGCTCACATTGTGACCTGTTGCTGCAAAGAGCTTCTGCAAATACTTTCTGTGTATGCAAGATACGTAGAAGTGGAATGTTAACAGTTCCCTTGGTCATAAGAAGTTCTTCAAGGTAATTTCCATGTACAGAAGTTAGAGTTTTAAAAAATTTCCCTTTGTAGAAGAGAATCAGGTTGGGGAGTACTTCAGCAAACCAGACGTATATAAAGAAATCCATGGGCTCTGATGGGATGCACCTGTTGAGTCCTGGTGGATCTGGCAGCAACCATTGCAAGGATTCTTTTTACAAACTTTGATAGATCAAGGCAAAAGGAAGAAGTATCTGAAGACTGGAGGAAAAATAACATCAGCGCTATCTTCAGAAAACAAATGTCATTTTTATCATCAGAAAGGATAATAGGGAGGACCCAGAGAATGACAGCTTCACCCCAAATCCTGGGAAAGTGATGGAGCTGTGGGCATCACGGGCTGCACTAGGAGGATCATTGCCAACAGGAGGGCAGAGCTGATCCTTCCCCTCTGCTCAGTACCTGGAAAACTGTATCCAGTTCTTGGATCCCTAGCACAAGACAGCTATACTGACAGAGACCAGTGAATGGCCACAATTATGATTAAGGGATCGAGACCTCTCTTATATGAGGAAAAGCTTGAGAGAGCAGGAACTGTTCAGTCTAGAAAAGAGAACACTCAGGGGGACCTCATGAACATATATAAATATCTGAAGGGAGGGTGCACAGAAGGTGGAGCCAGGCTCTTTCCAGCAATGCTCACCACTGAAAAGAAAATGGGCACAACTGAAATACAGGAGGTTCCTCCTGAATATCAGGAAATGCTCTTTGAGTGAGTCCTGCAATGGGTTGAACCAGAGAGTTTGCAGTAATTCCACTCATGAAAATACTCAAAGGGCACAGAAACACCATCCTGGGTAGCTTCCTCTAGGTCACCCTGCCTGAGTAGGGGGTTGGACCAGATTACCTCCAGAGGCCCCTTCCAATATCAGTCTTTCTGTGGTCCTGTACAGCTATGTTCCCAAACACTCTCTAAAATAAATTGGAAATAGTGTAATAACTGAGAATTCTTTGGGAAGGAAGCAGCTAAAAAAGAAGATAATACATGGAAATAATCCTGGCACAGTGTACATAAAGAATTCAATTGACTGCTCCACATGTGGTGGAAATAACTTTAAATCTGCGGTATTTGATTCTAATTAGACTATGACTCAACCAGGGACAAGTAGTACAAAACCAACTGAAGATTGTAATATATATCTGTAAACAGAAGTAGCATTAATCTGCTTGGACCTATTGTTCCATTCAAACCTTTCTGAAAGATAAACTGCTCTAAAGTTCAGTCTCCTTTTAGTAATATAGCATTGTCATGGCATTCTCCAAGAACCTTTCCTTAGGCAAAGTTCAGCATGATTGATGGGGCCACTAAAAATTGAAAAGAAAAAGGCTATGGTATGAATGGATCCCTTTTAGTGAGTGTGAGAATTAAGCAGACAGAAACTAAAGAAAGGTAGCCCAAGAACATTTCATACACTTTTTTAAAAAGCAGTGTTATTTATACCCCTACACAAGGTGTTTGTCTTTTTCCAAAGGATGAGTCTTCTCCAGTGAGCAGTTGTTACAAAAGTGTTTCATGAAAATGAATGTTTTGTACTACAGAAGTTGTGGTGCTGTAAAATCAAATTCTGTCAAATACTTGCCTTATAAAGAACGTTGTGACAACATCTGTCACAAATGATGCAAGCACTTCTCAGTATTCCTTTTGTCAGTAAAAGTAACGAGTTCCTTGATTTAGTATGCAGCCTTCAATTGGATGACAATCTATATGAAAACAATTTACATTTCCAGTGTACTGCTATTGGCATGTAACTGAATTTTCACAGCTAAGTCTTTGATATAAGAAAAAAAAAAAAAAAACATACTGCCAGCAGCTCCAACTTTTACAGTCTCATAAAAATCACCTCTTCTAATTTTTGTAAGTCTATTTATTGATTTAACAGGCATAAATTGCTATCTTATCCAAGGGGAACTCTGAAAAAAGGGTGTAAAAAATTGTACACAGATACAAAACAACAAGAAGCAGTTAAATTCTAGGTACCTTGGAGTTAAAAAAAATAAGCATCATAACAGATTTGAAGAAGCTGTGAAATGGGAGCACAGTTATTAGCTAATTTAACACAATTACAGAATTCATGCAAAAATCTCCAAGTCTACCCTTATTCTTCAAGTGGAAAATTTTGCAGGATTAAAAGCAGCTGTTCAAAGGCAACGTCATCACTGTCACTTTGTTTTGACAAAGGAATTACTGAAATCACTACAAGCACCTTCTGTTCTTTCATCATAATTGTAAAAATATCTTGCCAGCCCCTACTTTGTGAAACCTTTGTCAAGTTTTCTCATATTATGTTTACTTTTCAGGTCAAAATAACCTCTATTTTACTTTCAGCCTATGAAGAATTGTCTTTGGGACCTTAAGAATGCCCGCCAACCTACTGTTAAAAAACCATCAGTAATGCAAATGTCTTCTTGCCTATCTCCACCATGGCATGTCCCCTGCTCCTCCAAACAGATACAAAGACAGCAGTCTGATATTTCAGTGATAAACTTCATATGTATCAGACTAAAGATTTTACAGCTGGACTAGAAGAGGTTTAATTTGCTTTTTCCTCCTTTTAGCCTTCTATGGTGCAAGGAGCAAGTCTTCTGTCATTGTCTCATGTCCTCTGACTAGGGCAGAAACCCTAGAAGCAATTACGGGCTTTGCTCCTCATTCCCTGTGGCCTCCACTCTGCTCACACTCCTTGGCTGGCTGTTTCTAGAGCAGACCTAACTCTGGGGCAGCCCCACTCAGGACAGAAATGTGAGGAAGGCTGTCAAAGACAAGACCAGGATGTCCCTGAGCACTGCTCCCTTCACGAGGAAAAGAGGGCTTGCTTTGCTCTTTTAAAGAGACAAGTCAACAAAGAGCAGACAGGTCAAGAGGATTGTGTGCAGAATGGCCAGTTCCTTTCTCCTATTCTAGCAAATTAAAGAGATTTTCACACAATGTAATTGTCAATAGGCCTAATTACTATACAAAAAGAGACAGAATAGAGAGATTAGTGCTATTTGCAAGGCTGATGCTATCTGGATAGCAATATCACAGTAATTTGGGTTATTGTACCAAGAAGAAGTGGGAGGGGGAAAGAGAAAGAAGGTTTAAAACACTATTAAATAAAAGTGATTTAAAGATGGAAAGCTAGAAACCTAGGCAGAAAAACTGAAAAAGGGTATAAACTACCATTTTATTGTGGATACCCTTTTGCTAGGAACTCTGCTCCCTTTTTTCATACCTTCCAGAATAAACTAATCTAAATTTTTGATTCTATCTGTGTTTTAAAAAATGATACTTGCCAGATATTTTGAAAATCACCAACACTGGATTCTGTTACCAAGATTATTGGAGTCATATAAAAAAGTCCAACCATAACTGCAACTTAGTTCTGTGCTCTCACTTGATCTAGGTTATCAATAATAGTCTGAAGAATGCTACAGTATGCTATAATTTACATTTCATGAGATTTAACCAAAATAAATCTGGCATATCCTGCTGCTACTAACTATTGATCAAGACATTAAATGAAAGAAAACAAGCTGCAAACTTGCTCCTCAGAAGAAAATACCAGATTGTATTTTAAAAATTGAATAGGTAAATGTGGTCGTTTGAAAGACTAATGATAGCATTAATCCTATTTACATCATAAATCTTGACAGCTGTGCTTCAACAACTTGTTACAGAATAGAAAAAGTAGATCTTGGTTCCATATTGTCTTTAATAACAGCAAAGCAGCCAACTCCTGTCTTGACTTTCTGATTTATGTTTCATCATAGGTATGAGTACAATAAAATTCTTTGTAACACAGAGTGAATTATATTTAATCAGTTGAGCCCTGAAAAGGCAAGAAGTTCTCATTCCTTTTGTAAACTGCACTGTCACACCTGTTTATTGCAGATCTTTCAAAGGGGAATCTACTACCAGACCCTGAAACAGGATGTTAAATATAAAGGTGTAACCTTTGGTTTTCTTCAAATTGGGCATTTGTGGCTTAAGTATATTTTGCATATATTTTTCACCTGTCAGAAAAATCAGGAGCAAATCCTCAAATCAAGATATGTTATAAAGATCAAAATAGAAATTCTGAGAATAACAAGAGATTCGTGTTTCTAAACTTGCTTATTATGTTTTTATTCATGCAGCTTGGAAGGCAGAGTGTCAGCTTTTTATATAGATGCTTTTCATTACTTCTCCCTGTTGGTGTTGCAGCACATGCTGTGAATGACCTCCAGAGATTCCTGAAGCTATATGCAGAGAGAAAATTGAATCTGAAAGCTTTATTAGACAAGTTTGTCTTCAGCTTGTGTCTGATGTCAGCTGTATTGAAAAATAGAACTGCTTGTGAAACTGGGTCCTGACCTTGAAAAATCTCCAATCAAGTGGTAACAGATTCAGTTTTGTGCCATATTGTTATTTGCTGTATGTGTCACATATGTGAGAAGTAAAAAAGCTTCCTAATGGAAATCAGATGGAATGATTAGACACTTATTTCCTGAATATAAAGGGGAAAACAGATATATGGCAATTTACCCATAATAGAGCCATCTCAGGCTGGCATCTCTGAACCTCTTCATTACATGAGTCTGTAAAGTAAAATTACTCAAACCCAAATCTACTACAATTATTTATATAAACCATTATTTATTCCTTTATCCAAAAGAAAAGGTAAAGAGCTCCTTTACTAATCCACTTATACAAGAATGAGCAACCTTTGTTAGGCCAGCTGAATAAAGGAGGAGTCTACTGTTTCTCTAATGTTTTAAGAGCTCAGGGTGTTCTCTGTGATACTTCTCTACTGCATTTTTACATATTCAATTTCCCTCTTGCATTTTATTTTTGTAAAACTTTTGATAGCGTTAAACCAAATTATAGCCAATTTTCAAAGTAGATATTTCCTTTAGAGTCAACATGCACAAGTATCAGAAACTATATGGTTGTAGACACACAATCATTATTGGAAATATTATTTCTCTCTACTACAGCTCATGACAGTGATCTTTACTGGTGTCCAATAATCAAAGTCAACCAAAATGGTTCACAAGAACTACTTGTCCCAACAGTTGCATGCTGTGGATTTTTACCTGTTCAACTCTCTGGAGAATGGTTCTAGAAAATTAAATTTTCTACTATATCTCTCATAAAAAAGCTTTTTGATAGCTGACAGCAAACTTCCTTTAAATAGTGAAGACTATGTGCAACAGAAGTTTAATGTCTACATTTAATATCAACACAGGTGTCCATTAGTATTGAAAACATTGTAGATGCCCACACCCACAGATTGTTCAGTCTTTCCCAAAGAATTATTTTGAGTATTCTTGGTCTCAATTATATGATGCCAGCTGCTATAAACAATATAGACACTCAAATATCTGATTTTACATTTGTTTTTAATTTGCCCTTTGAATACACATATTGCAATATTCTCAGGTGCACAAGGGGTTTTAAGATTAGCTTTTGGAAGTTCTGAGAAACAGTGCTGAACTACAGCATATGTGTTCACTCAAACAGTGGGTATAATATATAAACAATGACTGCTCCATAGCATATTAGCTCTGAAATACGACAAAAAAGAAAGTGTATCTATTGTGCATTTTTTGCCCAAAGTTAGTGTTGTCATTTTGTTTCTCACAGTTTTGTCGTTGTCTCCTGATTGTCTCTTAAATACAAATGGTTTGTGTGTTTTTAAAGAAGCAGTGGAACAGTACACAATCCAGCTCTGAAGTCCATGGAAATTAATATATTTCAATGGTTATAATTTCCTAAACAAAGAATCCTTCATTCCCACTGAAAATATTAAACCAAATATCATGTCAGAGATTTGGCAGGGCAGACTTCATAATGCAGGATACTGCCATGTCCATCTGTACATCCCCCTATCTTAGAAATAACAATATGGAATAATAAAAACTCAACTATGCAGTTTGAAAACAAAAGAAAATTCCAGATGCATACAATATATGCACTAGCACTACAGAAGCACTTCCAGCTTCTGAGGTAAGTGGATTTTAGTTTTAAACCTTAAGTTATTTCATCAAGGTATGTATTTTTACATACAAGCTTTTTTTTAGAGCTAAGTTTCCTCAGAAACCTACAGACTCATGAATGGTATGTTTTTAGCAGCACCAGGAGTTGTTTCTTATGTTACAAACTGCAAGCAGTGAGTATGAATTCCAGCTGCATTAAGCCACAGAGGTGCACACACAGAGTAACTGATATTTTTCAAGAACTGTTGAATATGATCTTACAAGCCTGGAACAAAGCAGAATGCCTAGTCCAGGTAGAGACTTACTTCACAGACAAATAAAAACCAAACTATATTTCCCAAACAGAAGGAGACATCCTATACTCCTGCAAGTAAAATACCAAAGGATAAGCAAATGAAATTCTGTTATCACTACTTTCCCCAGATTCACTGGGGAATTTCACTGTATCACCAAATATCACTGTTTTAATTCAAACTTCAAGACACCAGGTTTTATAGACTGGAGGTGACTGACTGCTGTGAATATTTTTCCTGTACCCAGCTGAACATATGGGCTGATAAGTGATGAGTTCTCTCCACCACCACAGCTGGTGAACTTACTGCATCTCACAGCCTTCATATTACAGCTCCCATCTAATGGACTCAGCATGATCCCTCACTCCTCTCCCTCTTCCTCACCCCTTCTAAATCCTGAAAAGCCTTCTTCCCCTGTACAGGGAAGCCCAGTCTTTGTGTCTGCACTGTCTGACTCCTACTCCTAAAGCGAGTTATACTGAAAGCACAGAAGAGATATTGATTATTTAAAGAAAGAAACCTAAATCTGATGGCAAGTGCTGATGGTTAGCTCTGGTGATGCAGAGTTAGCTTTCCTCTAATTATTTGTAGAAAGTGTACAACACCTACCAATGCATAAAAAGACTTTCTGTCAAATGCAACTCTGCTAAAATCAGTTAAACACAACCAATCATTTTTTATCTTTATCTTTTTTCAGACCTCCTACAAATGATGCTCCAAAATAAGACTGATAACTTTTAAAGTTTAAAGGGACAAATTCTACCTAATTTCAGAAGAAATTTCACCGTTGTAGTTGATTATAATTGACATTCTTTTATTCATTTCACAGTCATACATTGTTCTGTTTCACTTGATTAGGCATTTCATACAAAAAAAGAGACAGACAAGAAAGGGACAAAAATTTCTGTAAGCAGTCAAGAGAAAAAAAGAAAATGCTTGTACACAGAAACCTCTTCACTGAATGAGTTAAACTGTAAGAGTATTAAGATAATGTATCACTCACAGTTTTTTTAGATGAATATGTAAAATGTAAAATAAGTTGACAGAGTGTTTTCAGGTGGATTCATTTGTAGTTAAAATTTAACTAACCTCAAGTACAGCATAACTGAAAATAAATACATATCAATTTAAAGAAATTGTATTTTCAAGGTAGCTCTAAATAAAAGTGGCCAAAATTTTCCTCTAGCATCTTACTGGAATGAAGACAAAATATGGAAAATATCTTCCTCCAGGACAAGTCAGGAGTTCCTCCCACCCCACAATGCTTTCAGAGGGCTTTACAAAGCAGGGTGTCCCTTTACCTAAATTAGTAAGTAAATACAGTGATAGCACTTCAGTACAAAAGAAGAAAGAGAAGCCATATGAATGCTAATGATGCTATTAAAAACTCTCCTCCTCGAAAAGCACATTCCAGAACTGCTTTCCTCTCTGTTTAAAATGTTTTCAAACTGCTGGCTAAGCAATGCATCAAGGTACTTGGATAGAGACATTCACACCATTTCACATTATCCTGTCAAGTACAGATAGCAAGTGTGATTTTCTTCCTGATTCATCTTATCTTGGAAGTCAATCTTCGCTAAGGTTTTAGGCATACCCTTCAGCTAAGTACATTTTTTGAGCTGGAGAAGTAATTCTTGTTCCTTATGCCTGAGGGCACACTGGACTGTTGAATATGAAAAACTATTTTTTAATGCATCTTCTGCTGAAGAAACTATAATATGCAGATCTAGAAACAATTATAACCAGGGTGCTTTACCTCTGTAACAGCCACCAGATGGAATTTATTAAGATTCTCTGTCTGAGATCCTGTAACCAGACCAGACCAAATGATACCTGACAGGGCACTAGAGATGAGCCAGTTACATCTTCATTCCCTGGTCTCAAATACACATGTCAACATTATTCAGTCCTGATGTCCCTAAAAGTCCCTGTAGGATCAGGAAGTGAATAATTGTCAAGAGGAGATACTGACCTTGCTTCACAAAACTCTTCCAAAACAATTTGGTGTATCTTTCTTTACCAATGACCTTTAATGAGATTGTTTAGCTGCTGGGAGGTTTGGTTAAAGCGACCTCTCCCATAAGCAGTTTGAGCCCCTATGGTTCAAAAGAGTCAGCAACACAGAGTAAATAAGGTCATAAAAATATCTATAATATGAGTGGTTAAAATAACTGCAGAACTTTATACCCCAGAATTACTAGACTCATGACATTCAATTTCTTCCCTCCTCTCCTCCCATTCTTTTAAATGAATTACAAAAATACCTTAGTAGCATTTTTTCCTATCTTTGTAGAAAACTGCTCTCTTGGCCTGGAGAAGAAAAGGCTCAGGGGGATCATACCCATGTGTTTAGATATCAGCTTGGAGGAGTAAAGACAGATCCAGAGTGTCTTCAATGAAGCCCAGAGACAGATGAGAAGCACCATGCAAAAATTGAAATACTAGAAATTCTATTTGAATAGAAGAAGAAACGTTTTTTACTGTCAGAATTGCTCAACACTGGAAAAAGTTGCCCAGAGAGGTTGTAGAGTCTCTGTCCTTGGAGATATTAAAAACCTGACTGCACATGACCCTGAGCAACGTGCACTAATCGACTGTGCTTTGAGCAAAAGGAAAAGATGTCTCCCTGGGTCCCTTTTGAACTCTACAGTTCTATGTCAATACACCTATAATGAGGTGATCACAGTAAACTGACTCAAATAAAGAAAAATTATGAATTAGTGTTATAAGCACAGGTTCAAATTTTAAGTTGTCGTTACAACAGAAGGGAAATCAATCTTACTTCCTGCTTAATCCTTTATAGAGCACCAGTGCTTTCATTTTCTGCATGTACAATTCCATCTGCTGAGTCTCAGAAACGTTAGCAGTCAGAGACTACATCTTGCATTAAGGTGAGTAATTTTGCAATTCTTCAGCTAGAGATGAGGTAATATAAAAATATATCGCATTACTACTCTCTGTTCACACTCCTGTTCCATTATTATAATTTCTTTCGTAACAGCAAACTCACAACTTGCCAACACTCTTTCCTTCTGGAATCTGACATAACCTGTTCACACAGAAAACTTACACAGCAAGTTTAGCACAGCAAAAAATGACTACACATCTCCTTCATTCCCCCACATGTGAATTCCTATAGAATGCCTTGGAACAAAATCATGCAAAGCAAGAATGCTGTTGTACTACTCATTTAAAAATACAGTAGTTGTATTTGGCTCTTTTTAGAAAGTTGAAATAATTGCCACTGGAACCACAGCAGTTCTAAGGAACTAAACCCAAATAATAGTTCCTTTTTAGTAAGATTCAACATGTCACAAGCAAGACAACTCCTGTCCTTGAGCTCATACATGCTATTTGGGCAGGAGCAGGACTGTCTTCTGGTACTGAAATTTCTGGATCCTCTCTCTATAGAGCAGTTATGTACCTCTCTGAAAAAAAGGGTTTTCTTCTTTGCTTTCTTGGAGGGCCAATATTAGAAGGTAGAGAATTCTCCAGTTAAAGCTTTTATTGTATGTTACTCCCTGGAACGTGTTAAAAACAAGAGGGACAAACAACCCACATGTAATCCAATTCCAAGTGATTACTGCAGCTGTGTCACAGCCTGAGTTACAGGCAACCTGACAGAGACTGGGGGGAAAGATTTCTTTCTGCTCCTCCCACATACGATGAGCAGCTTTCCAATGGTATAGGTAACATTCTTCATTCAAGCGACTGAAATGGTTCAATACCAAGTGAAGAATCTTAGAGACTTTAGAAACTCAGATTGAGTGCAGTGCTTCCATTAAGTATTTCTTTCTCACCCATGCTTAATCACTTCATTTTAAAGGAAAGCGCTGGAAATAAAATCCATTTATCAAAGAAAAAAAAGAAGAATTTGTAATCCTTGTAGGGAACAAGAAGACACAAAGAGATATGAGAATAATCCAATATAAATATTGTCAAAATAATTTGAATGAAACAGAGATCAGATGTCTTGTTGTGTATTCATGAATGCAAGACACAAAAAAACATAAATCACAGACTTAGTGTTTAGCTGCAGAATTCTTCCTACCATGTTGCCATATGACTTTCAAACAGTCTGACTTTATTGCCCCATCAGTAGCAATAATTTCAGAATTTCATTCTGTGACCAATCTACAGGTACTTGACCTATAACATTATTATCTTTTAATTTAAACAATTTGTCTCCCTTTGTAGTATTTCCTCCATTAGTATATGCAAAAAGTCAAAATCTCACCTCTTCATGGAATGAAAGAAAAATGACTTTGAAACAGTAATAATTTGAAAAGCATTCTGCAACCTTTTCATCAAATGATAATCTAATTTGTCGTCTGGGATACATTGCATAAAATAGAAAGGCAATGATAAAAAACCAACATGAATGCCATAGTAGCACTTTTAATGATGCTGAATTAATTTAGACGGTCTCCAGCCATTTTAATATTAACTGTGTGATTTGTAATTATTTTTAAAAAGTACATATAATGAAGCACTTACAGACACCTGAAGATAGCTGGCCAAAGGCTGCTGATGCTGGTTTTTCCTTTAGTTGTTGAATTAAGTGTTGTATTGCCTTCCAGTCAGCATTCAAGTCTTCTAATTTTTTCTAGAATAGAAGATAACAAAATATTAAATTTATAATACATACATTAATGTATCACAGAATCACAGAATGACTTGGGTTGTGAGGGACCTTAAAGATTGGCTAGTTCCAACTCCCCTCCCACCATGGGAAGGGATGCCACCCAATAGATCAGCTTCCTGAGGGCCCCATCCAACAGGGATTTGTAATGTAAACAAATGCAAATGCAATGTAAATAAATGCAAAATAAAATAAGTGTTTTTTTTTTTTTCATCTAGTGGATCACCTGAATTTTAAAAAAATATGAAACAGAAAGATACAACAATGAATTTTCACAAATGGGGGAGAAGTACAAGTAAAATCCTTTCCAGCTGTGCTACAAAAGAGTTTCCTGGTGTCGGGACCCTAAAAGCATCTTTTCTCCTCAAAGTTTGGCTGCTGAAGCTCAGAGCCAACTTAGAACCAGCACAGGCACCTGACCCTGACCACAGAGTGACTGCCTGGACCAACCTCAGCCACCCCGGGTTGTGTTTGATTGCCCTCCCAAGGCCTGGTCCTGACCCTGCCAGGGACAGCCCCCCAGCCTGAGAGACTTGGCTTTTGAGCCCTGTGACCATGAAATTTAATTTTTTAAATTAAAATAGAAAGGTGAGTTATGTATTTCAAAAAGCTTTTCGATAAAACCTCTGCAACTTCTAACATCAAATGCAGAATTTATTCTTCTGCATGTTAAATTGAAAGAAAAAAAGTCTTTGGAGTCTTCAAGGTACCATAAACTTCAGTGTGTGAGCACACAGTCCTGTGCAGTAAACAAAACCTGCAGGAAAGTCTGGAGTGTGAATAACATCAGTCCTCAGATAACCCTGAGAGGCACTTAGATTTAAATATGTTGTTTCTACCTCTCTTTTTTTCTTACTTTAATTACTGTAAAGAATGATGAAGCTTTGCTAATTCTATGCTGACATGTCTAAACTCTTAAAATGTAGACAGCATTTCTCTTTAAGCTGCTCTATGATTCTCTGCTACAAAAAACAGCACAGAGTACTGATGCAGCTCAGGAATGCTTTCAGCATTCTATGGCTTCAATCCACAATTAGATATATAGCCAGAATCACAATCCAGCCGTGATAGAAACAGGATGCCTATTAAGAAAGGTACTTTAATTACCTAGAGTCTAAGCTGACAGAGGTCAATAGGAGAGGGATGGAGAACAATGCTCATTAAATTGAAGTATGTGTGTACCCACACACATAGACTCTGAGGCAGTGGGGAAGGTTTAGATATCAGGAAAATGTTTTTCACCCAAAGGGTACTTGGGTACTGGGCTCTCCAGGGAAGTGGTCACAGCTGCAAGCCAGTCTGAGTTCAAGAAATGTTTGGACAGCACTCTCAGGCACATGGAGGATTCTGGGGCTGTCCCATGCAGGGCCAGGAGGTGGGCTCTATTCCATCATTCCAATATTGATCCTTGTCATGAGCAGCTACTTAATCATTCTTACATATATGAGCCTGAGATTTCTTGCCAGCAACCAAATACAAAACATGCCCGCCAGACACGTTAGAATGGTTGTCCAGGGCAACAGCCACACCACTAATAAGAGAGCAGCCAGTTCTAAACCTTTCTATCAAAATCACAGTTTGATCTTGCATCTGGCATAAATTAACATGCATGCATTAAAATGTTAACTTCTTTGAGCACAACAATTTTGCTGTAATTGGAACTCTAGAGCTCCGGTGACAAGCAGGAACATCCAAATATGTTGCACTTAGCACAAAATTTATAGATTTTCCTTAAATGTCAGCACTGGTGCAATTTAAGCGATGTTAACACCCTTATGTGGACTAATCTTACTGACAGCACTAAAATTAGTTATGAATGTTTAGAGAGAGAAATGTAGGCTTTTAAATACAAGATTGAGAACAATGAAAATAAATTCCTCACTATTTCTCACCCACCAGAGGAAAAGACAAATTGAGGGATGTGGCAAGGGAACCACAGCTCTTCCACTGGCACAGAAATCCTTTCCTGAATAAACTGTTCTGATTAAGTGCTGTTAATCATGAGATTGGGGCTTACATCCTTTCTATTGCCACTGACACCAGCAGTAACCTCTCTCTCCCTCACCTTTAAAAGCTTTACAGAAATGTATTTCAAAAGCATGAAATCCATTTTATAGAAGTGAATAGGTCTGATTATTAAAGTGCTAGTGCTTAAAGGATCACGCATCTCATCCCATTCTTGACTCTTGAATCAGCATAGACAAGGATTTCATTTGCCAACAAAAATGTTTGTACAGACTTGTGTTGCAAAATTCTATTTTAGTATGCTTAGTGAAGGTGTGAAAATATACTTATTTCAGTGACATAACTATGAGATAAGATTATGTACATGTCAATATAAATCCATGGGATTTAATTTACATTCAAAATACTATAATGAGAACATATTATAAAGGTTGCAAAGATAAGCAGCTAAGCATTAGGAAATGCCAGAATAATTTTAACTATGAACATTATTTCAGATAAAATGCACATAAATTGCAGGGATATCTCTAATTTTCTGGCACACACCGCTTTTGAGCACAGGAAAGGCTGTGGTGAGAATAAGCCAATAGGACCTCTACTTCATTTATTGAAAAGAATGGGAAGATTTGTGGTGAATTAAGGAAATAATGGAGGGAAAAAAGCAAAGCTGCCCCAGAGAACTAAATCATCTACAGATTTGTCAGGCAATGCTAGACAAGTAATTAATGCTTTTAAAGAGGGCATGTAATTTTATCTCCTTTTTTTCCTGTGCCACACACTAAAAAGAGCTATGGGTCTAAGTATTGAATTGCTGCTTGCACTGTAAGTGATGTTCATATTCTGAACTGAATTAAACTGGGTTCAGTCTAAACCAAGGATACTAGAGCAGCTGTAATTAAACAATTTTCTAAAATTTTGAGTTCTTAGCTTTGCAAACTTGCTAATATCTTTCCAAAACCATCTTAATGTGAGTAAAAATTATTTTTGCTTCCTCAAAATGCCTTTCATGTAGAAAATTATTTTAATGGGAATCAACAAGTTTGTGTTGAAACATATGAATAGCAGACTTTGCTGAATATAACTCAGGAGGAATGATGACTTTTGGAAACCTACTTACAGCATCAAGAAAGCAATTCAACAGTCCTGATAACATATAACTACTGAACCAGAAATTAACCTCACAGGTTGCACAAATAAACTACAGAATGTAAAGAAACAAGTAAAATGCAATCAAAAAGGGATTAGAAATTAAATATGCACTACTCTGCAAGTTACTAATGTCCTCACAGACACCTCTTTTAATATCATTGTCAAAACTATAACTTAAGGAACATTATAATCTTTAAAGAGCCATCTTTTACCAGTAAATCTGGTAAAAATTGGAGAGTTTCAGTCTTTGATGTGAACACTGAAAATACATAGACAGAGTACACTTCTGTGTCAGAATTTTGGGCTAAACAAAAAATTTCAACATAATTTATACTTCTGTCATTCTTACATAAAACATGTACTACCTCTTCCTCTTGAAAATACCAGCATTCATTCTGCAATTCTTTATATGCAATTAAAACAATCTAGAAAGCCAAAACCTCTATCTTTCTGTTGTTTTGAGTGCTCTGCTTGTTAAAATGTGGAATAAGATCCCCAAAGACTGCAGCTGAAGTCACACAAAATGATTAAATGCAGTTATTGGGGAACGATTCTTGTTCCATCATCCATTCAGTGTGTAGATGACATTTCAGTTCCCAACAAAAATAGGGGTTTATTAGCCAAGGAAAACACCTGACAGAGTCTTGCTTCTGCCCACTCAAGTCACCTAGAGTTTACCTCTTCTAGCATTTTAGCATGTTTAGGAGAACTGATCATTAAAAATGCATATATATCAAAGGGGATATTAACTCTTAAGCATTTCTATTTAGGAAAGAAGATGAGAAACCAAATCATTCTTGAACATGTATTAATTTCTAAAGTGAGTATCAGTTCATTCATGTGTTCCTGTGAATTGAGATCTGCCAGTGATCTATTGACAAGTAATTCAGAGGAAATTTTGTAAAAGTAGGAAAATAACACTCCAACTATAGTGACTAAATAGAGATATAAAAACAAGAAATTCACTGCAGAGATCACCTACAGACATCTTTGTGAAGAAACCCTTTTTCTGCCAATTGTGGTTTGGGAGTGCTGTACATTTTGAAAAGCTCAAAATAAACAAAGTTTATTATCTCGGCCCAGTCAGAAGCAATTGTAATAGATACTTAGTGTAATCAATAAGTCACTATTGCTGTTTCTGGGAATTCTTAATCATTATTTTTACAGATACTTAATTAGCAGTTATAACACTAAAAACCAGACCAAGGTCTGGCTGTATGGTATTGACCTCACTAGTTTGGTCTCCTCCTTGAAAAGCAGCTGAACCAGACATGGGAGGATGCTTGCTGATGACTTCAAGATTCTACAGGACAGAAAATGACACTCTAGTCTCAATGAAGATCCTCACAGTCTTTAGGAAAAGCATCTAAAATATCCCCTTATAACTGATTTGTAGCTGAAGAAGAGGATTCTACAGTACCTATTTCTAAAAGAGAAGTGCTGGGAGGCATAGCCTTCCAAACAATGCGTCCTCTGCTCTAAAACAGAATCAAGTCAGTAATTCTAGACAAAATTTGGCAGAGAAATTGAGTGAGAAAGTTTTATGTTGCCATGTGTTCTTTCCTTCAAAATGAAAAAAAAATAAATGAAAGCGAATACTCTATAACTTAACTCTCACCTTTTCTAGAAAATTTGCATTTCTTTTTTAATTTGACAAAATTTCTGAAAGTGAAAATTAAAATAAAGGAGCTTCAAAACAAGCTACATGTTGCCATTAATTACACAACAAAAATTACATTTGCTTTCAGTGTGAATTACTCTTGAATGAGTAAAACAACCTTAATGTCATGAACAATATTCCCATCACAATATGCATAAGATTTTTAGCTGGGAGCATTACATTTTCCCTGGCTATGTAGAGAAATAGAACAAATGTCATTTGTACTTTTATTGATTTTAAACAGAGCACATCAAGGACAAGTGTACAACAGGGGAAGCATAACCTATTACACAGCAATGGATATTGCTACAGGTTGCTTCATTACCTTTACTGGATGAGTAGCTGGTTTTTCCTTGTATAAATGACACCCTTTAGACAAAACCTCTTCCACATTCGGCTGTTTAGCCTGCACTGCTGCTTCAGTTTCCTGAAAAATAAAAAAAACAGTCAGTCTAGATTAACCACAGCATAAGCATTAAGACTGAATAGTCCCAAAACTCCATGGGAAGCTGTAAAACACCAGTAGACAAGTTTCTGTCCAGAGTTGGTGCGAGAGTAAAGACAAGGATAGTGGTAGCTAAGGACAAAGAGGATCACCAGAAAAATCAAAAGCAAAGAGGGACAGAGAAAGCAATGTTACCAAAATAAACAGTGGTGGGTCATTTCATCTTGAAGGTGTCAATGAAATGAATAAAAAGTTAGAACAAATTCATAGTAAGAAAGACAGGCATGAGAAATCTCATTTAAGAGGCTCTATTTTGTCTGTTTTACACTACCAGCTGATGAAAAGTGCACTGGTTAACATTTCTTCATACAAAAATGGCATTAAAACTGTCTAATGAGATGTGACAATGATACTGAGTTAGGAAAGATTAAAAATTTTAAAAGAAGACTGCTATTGTGAGTACTAAACTTCCACTAGGTAGTAAAAAGACTTACAGGAATTAACTAAGAAGAAATGTACAGTAGTAGTGACAGTTCCTAAAGGTTCAGGGAGGCACTTACCATTAGCAACAGCACCCTACTGAATTAAAACCAGCATATTCTCTAGTAATTTCTTTTTTAATCTGGAAAGGTGTAATCCATGTGCTAACATAAGGAAATTCCAAATAATGTCTCCCAGAATACAGCAGCTTCATTTTGTCAGGCACTGACCAAATAAATAATGGGCAAAACTCTAGAATGAAGACAAAAACCCAAACCAACCAACCAAAACAAAAAATCCAAACCTACTGAAAATTGTAAAAGAAAAGATAAACTACATCTGGAGTTCCAAGATTCGTGGTTTATTTAATTTTTTCTCTAGTAATATAAGTGAAATAATACCTGAGTCATCAAAATGAATTTGTTGGGGCGCTTTTGTTTTCCTCTCTTCACCCACCTACAGTATAGATTGATTACCTTGTCCTAATCAGTATTGCTGACTACCCACTGTCTCTCCAAGTTAATTTTTTCCACATTCTCAGTTATCATTAATGTGACAGTAGACAAGATTGTGTGCCAGGTATGTCACTATCTGAGCTAACACATTGTTTTATTGGTGAAAATCTGCTGTTCTTTTTACTGCAATAAACCTGCTGAAATTATGCAATTTTAAGTCCCAAAAAGGGGCCATTTTGCTCCTATGTTTAAACTCAACATATAAAGTATGTCTACCCTACTCCCTAAAACTTTACTTGCAAAACTTTATGGACAACCACTAAAAATAAAGGCTTAGTAAATTCAATGTCTTCTTTAATTTTTCTGTTCAAATACTATTGGTTAACAACAAATGAATCAAACCTTGCAATGATATTTGAATGCAATGATTTCTTGCAATGATATTTGAAGCATGTTTGAATTTCATTTTTTCTTATTACACATTTCAATGTTAATGAAATATAACTGTAAGGATTCATAGAGAATGAGCACTGAAAAGCAATGCATTGCAAAATTGGGATATTGAGGTGGGTGAGAGTTTATTAGCCTCTTGATAAAACCCTCCTTAAAGTCTTATTTTCTTTCTATTTCAATACTATGTTAACTTTTTACTTCCCTACTCAGCACATAAAGAAAAAAAATAATCAAGGAGTGTTAATGAAGAGGTAATTTTCTCCCTATCTTAATGAAAGCTAGGCATTTTAATAATTGTTACTTAGTTTTTGTTTCATTGTTTGTTTTGGGATTTTTTTTCCCTTCAAACTAAGCTGTCCACAGTATTAGGCCAATATTTCCTCTTCTGTTATTCTACATGTCTCAAATACTCATTTTCTTTTATGACGGCATCAGTTACCATAACAAATTCTGTAGCAGGAAAATCACATTAAAACTCCTTATATAGTCCAACAATACCAAGAACACTGCGGATGTGCCTATCCTTAGGGTTTAACCTGTGGCATGAATGTGCCTTTGAAGTGGATTTCTCAATCCTCCACCCTCACTGGACTTTGTTTTTCACCATGGACTAGTCTAGGAGCACAGACATAATTTTCTTTCAGGCTGTAACCAGTGTGGAAGATGTAATGCATTGAGTTGTTAAATCAGTGATTCCTTTTGCTCTTCAATTTTGTGGAGTTACATGAACTAACCTTATGTAGTCTGATCTTTCAAATTCAGTGGCCTTGTCCTAAACCAAAATGCATTGTGCAAGTCTATCCAATACAGCATGATACTTCCTTTGAGATATATGTGGCAATAAGAATAGAGGTAAGAGTACAGGGGAAAAAAAAGTTCTCAATATCTTGGTATTCATTTGGACACTGCTGAAATTAATAGGTATCTTATCTGTCAGAGCAGCAAATACTTTGATTGTCTCCTACTAATCCCAACATCAATTAAAAACATAACAAAATTACTTAAAATAAGTAAACATCTGACACAAAATTGCTGTAGTAACTCTTTGTCCAGTTCTTTGCTTGATGGGATAGCCCCTTGATGAATCCTGCCCAGTGAACAAGTTTCCAGCAATTTCAAATCCACTTGCTAGGTGACACCCTATTAATAGGGTTGACAGGCAAGAGAGTAGTTACAGGATTCTTCTCCATCATTTAATCCCCTAAGAGAAGAAAATGGTAATGACTACAATATAGCCTCTGATGGTTTGCACACAAAAAAGACCACAGTTATTATCTAGGCTGTGCAGGATCCAGGAGAAGAGCATATTCGCAGTGCAGAGCCTGACCTCTAATCTTCATCACACAGGACAGGCTGCTGCTAAAGCTAGTAGGAATTGTAGATGCTCATTTCCACCAGTTTTTAGAGAATACCAAAGTCATATTTGTTTTAAAGTCCTGATCAAGTCCTCACACTCACTTTGCTGTGGGAGGATGCAGAGCTGTCTCTGGGAGACAGAGCTGACTGCTGGAATTGCACAATTTATGAACTGCCTGGGAAAGCAATCATAGCACTGCTTCTGGGCTGGGTGATGAATATGCTAATTCAACTTTTCACACATATGGCAAATTAAAATACATCATCACTGGAAACTGCTGTTTCTCAAACATGTATAAACAAGAATCAGAGGCTACCTTTATCCATGACGCACTATGATGAATTTTCAGTGGTAAAGTAGTGCATTCAAACTGATGAAAGCCTGCTGCTGAATAAGCCACAGTAGCTTCTGCATTTACAACAACATGCCAATTCAACCTGAAAGTTACAGGCTGAAAAAGTGGCAAGGACTTGTCTACAGCCCCACCTGGACTATGAAAGTCTATTGATATTTCTGAGTCTCAGAACTCAGAAAATTCCTATTCCCTAACTGAAACCAATATATTGACTAAACCTCTGGGGTGTATGCCAATGGAAGATAAAATTTCATGGCTTGGCATTTCTTATTTCAAGGGATGGAAACTCTCCTAGCAGACACAGACAGGCTGTTTGACATATGCTGCACATAAGTTAGGAGGCCCAGTCAACTATGGCATAGGTTTATCTTAAGTACCACAAGCACTGATTCACCTTCTCTGGTAACACTGGTAACTTTCGGGATCAATTTCCCCATGAGCTTACATCCTTTGGACAAATTCTGCTGGGACAGTAGGAGAAGTTCAGGGTGATTAAACCTGTGTCTTCACAGTGAAATACAATACAAAAATGGAATCTTAATTACAGTCTTCAAACAAAAAAAAATGCAACTTTGAAATTAGTATAGTGAGTTGTTTCAGAACCTCTTGTTTCAAGTTGTTTCATGACCTCTTTTTAGCAAGACAGTATGTTAAAAGAAAATTAAAGGAGAGAATTTATTCACAGGAAAAGAGAAGCACTAAGCAATTTCCCTTTACTTATCAAGACAAGACAATGATGTGCAACAAGCAAATATAATAAATCTAAAATCTAAAACTATTTGACTGCTTTTAATTTCAAACAAGCTTTTATGAAATAAACAGATATAAATCTCCATATACATTAAAAATTATAACGGAAAACTGCATTTAAATATGTTTTTCATGTGTTTAGATGTAGAAGAATGTAACTTGCAGTGAGAATTCTCAGAGGTGGATCTTCTTATTCAGACATACAGAGTCATTAAGGTTAGAAAAGACCTCCATGATCATGTCCAACCTTTTGATACCTAAAGATTTTTAGCTTTTTCATTTATTTGTAGCTTTGTAGATTTTTTTATATGTAGTTTTAGAATTTCTAGAACTTTCTTACCATTTTTCCTACTTTAGAACAATAGCTAACTCTTTCTAACACATTATGTTACACTCTTGAAATCCTGTTTAGTCTTATTGTCAAGAAAAGAATTTCTAACAAGGACATCTTGTTTTGCATCAGCATTTGAGACAAAACAAGAACCACCTGGAGACACTCCAAGGCGCCCAAGGGTGGTTCACCCCAGCAACTGGTGTGCAATTGGGTGTACCTCATAGATAGACTAATTAATTAACCTTATAAAAATTGTAGAAATCCTGTATTTCTTGCCTGCACAGCTGTATTTGTGCATCTGAAAGCTTTAATTAAAGAACTGCTCTTTATATTAGAACTTTAACATTGTCTGGAAAAGCTTTTCTTCTGATTACAGGCAACACTTCCACCAAACATCACCACTTCAGCTAAGCCATAGATGTAGTGCTTGGAACTTTAACTTCTTGAACACTTCCAGGTATGGTGACTCCACCACTTCCCCAGGCAGCATATTCACCCTGACCATCATTTTGGTGCAAAAATTCTTCCTCATGTCCAACCTGAACCTCCCTGGCTCAGCCTGAGACCATTTTCTCTTACTCTGTTGCTGGTTGCCTGGGAGAAGAAACAGACCCTCACATGGCTACCACCTCCTTTCAGGGAGTTTGAGAGATCAAACTGAGCCTCCTTCTCTCCAGGCTAAACCAGTGCCGCTCCCTCAGCTGCTCCTCATCAGACCCGTGCTCCAGACCCTTCCCCAGCCCTGCTGCCCTTCTCTGCACTCACTCCAGCCCCTCAGTGCCTTTCCTGCAGTGAGAGGCCCAAAACTGGACACAGGATTTGAGGTGTGGCCTCACCAGTGCCGAGCACAGGGGGACAATCCCTGCCCTGGTCCTGCTGCCACACTATTGCTGATCCAGGCCAGGTGCCACTGGCCTTCCTGGCCCCCTGGGCACACCTGGCTCATGTCCAGCTGCTGCTGACCAACATCTCCAGGTCCTTTTCCTCCAGGCACCTTTCCAGCCACTCTTCCCCCAGCCTGTAGCTCTGACTGGGGTTGTTGTGACCCAAGGGCAGGACCTGGCACTTGGCCTCGTTGAGACTCTGATCTCAGCCCATTGCTCCAGCATATCCAGGTCCCTCTGCTAAATTCTCCTGCCCTCCAGAAGATCAACACTCCTGCAAACTGCAAACATTTCCCCCTTTTAGACAAGTGAATTCCATCTTTCTCCAATAGGGCTTGTGCTGTATAAACCACCCATGATCAAAAAGCCCAATGACAACAATCTTTAAGACGTGTATTGGACAGGTGTGTTCTCCTGGACCTTTCAGAATTCTTCCCTGCTACCAAAGGGATTGAGGAAAATGTTCTTTTTCCTGTCCCTTCAACCAGTCATCCCAGTGCCCTGAAGTCCTTTTTGATTACTCTAGAACTTGTCATTGCTGACCTGGACAACCAGAATTGGGTAATAATCAGAGTCCAGGGAGTCTCTTAATCATGTCTCTTATCTGGACCCCAGGGAGGCAAAAGACTTCTCTGTGGGATGGATCCAGTTTGGATACAGGCCCTCAATTCCCCTTGGAAGGAATTGCCTACAACATTATCCTTCTTTATTAACAGCTGTAAATGTGAAATTTCAGCAAACATTCACACCTATCTTTCAAATTACTATTCCCACACATTAAGGAAAAACCTATAAATAAGTGGTGAGCTTATGACTGCCTCATTTCTTCCTCACATGCAAAAAAAAAAAAAAAAAAAAAAAGGGCAGTAGATAGAAAACATGAATGCATTCCCATTTTCAATAATTCTGATTTGAAAAAAGTGACCTGATTTTTTTCCTTTGACTCAGCTTTGCATATTCTCATTCATGTAGCAGGATAACAAGCCAAGTCGCCACAAAGAAGAATGGTCAGAGGAGACTTAATTAAAATACATCAAAGTTCAGCTATACTACAGTAAGCATCAGATCTTGACGACAGGTCAGACAGTATAGTCAACAGCATTCTTGGAAGTCACTTTGGATATTTATACAATATCATTATAATACATCCAAGATGTGCTATAAACAGTTCTGTGGCCATCTTGAGTTGGAACCTAATCCACTGGGAGGAAAATGCAGTTGCCAGTATTTAAACTTCCTGAATAAAGACTTTAATCAATTTAGATAAAATTCAAGGAAAGGCAAGCTCTTACCACTGTTCTTTTTATGTAACAGATGAAAAGGTTTGATAACTTTTTGAATATTTATTTATCTCTATATAGAAATAAAATGCTCTGTGAACATCTGAATTACATATTCAGATAAATCACTCCTGTCTTAGGGATTTATGAAAAATAATACAAAATAAGCCCCTGAAGTAATTCAATTTAAAGACCATTCCATTAGTGGCCTAGGTCAAACTGGTGTAAAATTAGTTTATCACTAAAATTATTCTGTAACTAGTGGACAAAGTTTTATGCACCTGCCTCTAAAAATGCCATTTTAATGATTAAATTAATTAAGAATTCTTTCCCCTATTACATTAACTGATTAATCTTCTAAATGTGTGAGAATAAAATTTGATCCCAAGCCCATGGTAGAAGCTATCTTAATGTAGAAAAGAATATTGTGAGATACATTCAGCTTTTTAGAGTAAAGTATACAAACAAAAGACACCTGCTTTTAATGAGAATCTGGGAAATTGATACAACTATAATTCTTGACCTATGTGGAAAATTTTTGAAATATTATGGAAAGAGAACAATCCTTACACAGAAAAGACCACTATGTGAAGGACCTCTTTCTTCTAAAAGTGGAATTTTAGCATTCATAGCCACTTTGCAAACCTACAAGTGTGGCCTTTGTGCAGTTTGTAAAATATGCCGTCATGTCTTTTAAGACTTGGTGTTTTTCATTATTCTGTTCCCTCCAATATGCCTTATTCCTAGTACTGGAAAGGGAAGGAAAGAGAAGAGCAAGGAAATCCTCCACAAAGAAATGGAACTAAGAAGGTCCCAAAATTTAAGCCATGCAAAGTGCCTGAAATTGCAAACCCTACCATTCTGCAGAGTGAAATGTTTCACCCAAAGCATGTTTTCCTGCTGGCTATCAGAAATTTGTGAGCTTCTTCTGTACTTCTAGAGGAGATGAAATACAGTAATTTTTCCCCACACAGAGAAATCACTATCTATCCATTGCAGCTGTCTATCCTGAAAAGGAAATTTCCTGGAGGTATTGAAGATAGATGAAATTATTAGCTGTAGAGACATGACCTGCAGATACAGGATATGAAAAGAATTTGGCTGTGGTGGTCATACACTGATAAAGCACAGTTAATCATCCAGTTGCACTGCAAAAAGGTGCAGTCAGAATTCTTTGAGATTGGATGTAATTCAGAATATTTTATTTTAAGACTGGACAGGACAGGATGAAATAGCTGCTCTTGTTCCACAAAGACTGCAGATCCTCTCTTATTTACAGTGCATAATAAAAAAGAGATAATAACAAACCCAAGAGAACTGACAGAGAAAAAGGAGATTTGGCAGAAAAACAAAATGAGAAATTCATGCAAGAAAATAAGGAAAGTCACAATAATTTTACTAGCTCTCTTTTAGTATTCTGTGTTCTTAGACGCTAAAGAATAGCAGCTTTGAAGGAAGAAAAGTTATTTAGATCAACACAGTAGCAGATATGAGGAACACCACAAGCACCTTGACTGGCAAGTGAAATTTGGTGATAATTATAAAAATATTGAGCCATGAAATTTCTTCTTGTAAATAGGAAAGAGAAATCAGAATTTATTCTCTCTTACTGCATAAATATTGAAGTTTTATTCAATAAACTGATTTAAAAATAATTTAACTTGTGAGGGAAGAATCTTTTTTAGTCAGGGCTTAGCTGCAAATTTTCATTGTCTTTTCAAGTTTAGTAAAAGAATCATTTTCAGAGGAACTTCTGGCTACAAAAAGGATCTAGGAAAGAAATCAAAATCAAAATTTGTTACTGGTCTAGCACTGGTTTGTTGATTGTCACGTGTTTTTAGATATACTCATCTTCTGGTATTAGTCTTTCATAAATCATTTTAAAAGAATGTGCATGAGGATGTATTTCTACCATTTATCTTCCAGCAGTTTCACTGGAAGGAATGGCAAAGACTGCTCCAGTACATTACTTCAACAGCAGAAGCAGAGGTAGATTTCAGTAAATAGGATTTATAGTATTATTTATACTATTAAATTTATTATTCTTATAGGATGGAAAGAATGCTGTTGGTTCATTTTCAACTGCCTGGTTTGCAAATGAAAATGGAGAAGTTATATCCACACTCTGAATGGTGGCACCTTTTGTTTTAATTTCCATAAATAAGTATGTTCTCAGAAGTTGATCTTTTTAGAATCACAACCATTGATTTCATTTGGAAAAAAGAAAATTCTCTTAAAAAGAATGGAAAGAATTAGTAAGCAAATGTTATTCAGCTGTGCCCAGGCTTATGTGGATGTATTGGGCATAGCTGGGATGAACCTAACTTTCCTCACAGCAGCCTGGATGGCACTATGTTTTACATTTACAATGAAAACAATGTTGATAACACAGGCATCTTCTAGCTGTTCCTGAGTAGAACTGACACAAACCCAAGGCCTTCTCTGTTTCTCATGCTGCTCCACCAGCAAACAGGCTGGAGGTGCACAACAAACTGGGAGGGGACACAGTGGCAGCAGCCAACCCCAAAGGGATTAATCAAAGGGATATCCCAGCTCAAACCTAGTGCTCAGCAATAAAGGCTGTGGGGAAGGATGAAAGGAAGACATCTGGAGAAAAAGAACTTGTCTTTCCAAGTAATTGTTTCTCATGAATGAGCCCAGCTTTCCTGGAGGTAGTTGAACACCTGCCTGCCCTTGGGAACTGGTGAATGAATTCTTTATTTGCTTTGTTTGTATGGGTGATTTTGTTTTACCTGTTAAACTGTCTTTATCTCAAGCCCCCAGTCTTCTCATCTTTCCTCTTATGGTTCTTTTACCCATCCCACTGGGAATGTAGGGATAGGAGGGGGGCAGGTGTTGAGCAAGCAGCTCTGTGGGGCTGAGCTGCATCATTAACCCACAACAACTGTTTAGAAAGTATTCCTACCTGCCCTGCCAAGCATCTTGAAATGCAAAATTTTTCCACTGACTCTCTTAACAAGCGCATCTCACAAGAGTTAGGCTTTACAGTATTACATGCAATGTCAAAGCGGCCTTTACTTGGAAGTTTTGCACAAAATCTGCAACAGGATTGAGTGATTTCCACATTATTACTAATTTTAGTGTGAGAAAGAACTAAGATCACTTTAGGCATAAATTTTAACTTAAATCAGCAAGTGAAAAATAAACCAATTTTTGCTCAAATATCATCCAAAGTAATATCAGCCAAATCAAACATTCAAATATCTATCAGGTACAAAAAACTTTGTACCATTTCCAATGTACAAAAAAACTGTGAAGACCTACATTGCCTGTTTCTAGTATTTATTACATAGCAATCAACCTAAAGCAAATAAAATCAAAACTAATAGCACCTTGTGCAGCTGTAAGTGTTCATTTGAATGAGTTCCTCTTCACATTCCAGTATTTTAAATTGCTTGTGATCAGTAGAGAAAAAAATATATAATCATACAAAAGACGAGTTACTGTTTCATAAATAATATACTATTATCAAGACTATATCCAAGGCCTTTCAAATACTGTGTTTTGAAGAGATAGAATGTTTTCTGTTAAGAATAGAACATATGAAACAGATAGTGAGAATGTTAGAAAACTGTTTTGTTGAATAGGAGAGAAAATTTCTTATCTTAGAAAACATAATTACACTGAAGCAAACTGCAGTTTTGGTATTAACTTCACTCGAGCCTTGGTAAACTGCTCTGTCTTTTCTCTAAGTTTGCTTTTGTATTTATTTGTTTACTTATATTAAGAACACTTTGAATAGTACCTGAGCTGTTATCAGTAGTACAAAGAGGAAGCCAAAAACCAAAGCTGAGGTACTGGCTCACTAACTTCTAACTCACCCACACTTCTAAAAAGACTATGCTTTCAACAATGAAATCACATCTTGATTCATTATCCCTTTTTTCCAATAAAAACAGTACTGCTACACATCAAACATTTGATCACCTTTCAAAAATCTTTAACTTCCTGAGATGCTGGGACACAGTGCTTACAATCCATCCTTATGGCTGCAAATTCTGTTATATATTAAATTTAAAAGGATTACTCGTTGGGAAAGTTTTGCCATATTTTCACTGCAGCTAATATTGTTTAATATTCTTGCAATTGGAATAGATTTCTTCAGAAGGGATTTGGACACACTGTTTAAATGCCCAAAGCTCACAAACAAAACATGGATTGGGTTGCTCCTTGAAGTCCCATAAGAAAATTTCAGGGAAGAGCCATAACTGATTTAGGCAGAGAATATCGAGATTTAGGTAGTTTAAATGTCATTATCAGAGGTTTTCTCAGTTCAGCCTTTTGCCAAATCAGGTGTTGATGCCAGAATATGAGACAGATCTCTGAGGTACTTATTCATAGTGTGCTCTTATAGACAAACTACACTACCTCTTATTGTATTTAAAACTATTCCTTTAAAAGTATGTTAGCAAAATGAAAAGATAAAAGAATGAGTAAAGTGTAAAAATCTGACTTATCTGAGCCCAGATTGTCAAGAAAAAACTGACAAGTGGTCTCTGATGGATGAAAAATACAGCAATGTCCACTTGGCATTTCCATTCTCTTCTGTGGAGTAATTTTCTTTTATTTATCTAGAATTAGGTTTGCTACTCCTCAGCCTTGCTCTTCTCTTCTGTTCCAACTTAAGGTTGTCAAATATATAATGAAGTGATTGACAAGAGTTGACAGCCTTCTTATTGTCATTCAAAGTTATCAAAGACAAAATCCAAATACACGTTAGTTTTATTCACTTTTTGTTAAGGATGGTCAGTTTTTATCTGCCAAAAATAAACTCATTATGCTATTTAAAATATATGACAAGTGACCACCACAGAGAGTAAACAGATATAAATTCCGCACTCAGAAAGGGTTTGAAGCAGTATAAACAAAAATCAAGGCTGTATATGCCTTGGAAAAGGACTCAAGTGTAGAGGAGCACAGGAGGAGTGAGTGATGACCCAGAGGTAAGGGGGGAGTAAAGTGAAAAGATTGGGAAACTGAGTAAGCAGGGAGAAAGGACCATTGAGATTGCAAAAGGATTTGGAGTCAAAGGTGGCTGGAAAATATAAAGTGGTTTGTTATATTGTCTGGAGAAGATGGTTTGAAAGGGTCAGCAGGGTTCTCAGTGTGCTAGCAGTAGAAACATGAATTTCCGCATTCTGCCAACTCACTTCCTATCCAGAAGGGTCATTTCTCCATCCATTCCTTAAACGGGAATTGCATTTCTGTCCATCTTTTCCATGTCCTCAACATCTGTAATGACCTAAATCTGTCACAATCACCCTGGAAAACTGTTCTCCAGGGGGAACGGCAGTGCTGAAGTAAAGACCTGAAAGAATTCCCAGAAAGTGCAGCTTTAACCTTTTCCTATGATTAGAAGGAGGGATGATGACTCCTAAGGCTTTCAACAGGTGCGAGGAGGAGGAGAAGGCACTACCACCTCCCTCCTCTCCTCCATGCCCTCTCCCCGTTCCCTTCCTTCCATCCCACACATCCTGAGCTCTCCTGCAGAGGAAAGGAGCCCCAGCTACAGAGGTTTGTAGAACATGAAGGATAGGGTTTTCTCTTCAGGTTGGAATAGAGCAGATTCAGCTCCTCTTTTAACAGCAGGGGAACCGGAATCAAGCTGAGCATCCCAGGCCATTTGATGCTAAAAAAAGTAAATCATTGCAGTGGCAAAGAATTTGTGAAAATATTAAATGTGAATGGACCCCGTGTAAATGCATACAATGGTAATATGCAACTTATTAAAATAAAGTCCAGAAATGCAAAAGTAGAAAATCTAAACACTGCTTAGTTGATGTGCACCTTTACTACACTGTGCAGCTTGTTCAGCCAGACAGAGAAGAATATGGAATAAGGTTGGGTAAATATGTGTATTTTAACTTCCTTATAAGAATTTTGTGCGTATTTTCTACATTTGCTGCCACTGACAAAAAAAAAAAAAAGATCAGAAAAAAAAAGCTTCTGTTCTAGGTACACTTTGACCCAAACTAGTTAATGGATTTTTCCCACTAATTTAAGATTATTTCTACAATCTAAAAGTACTGATTTTAAGAATATAGTAGATAACTAAGAAGGTGAAATGGCATTTAAAATATAGAATGTATAGAATATATAATTCATCCTTTGTTTTCTGGACTACACTACTCAAACCTCAAAATTAAAGTACACCAATCCTTGGCAAGTTTAGAGTATGTTCCAGGGCTCTTTTAAGTACTAAAATATTACTGTTCTTTTTCTTCTGAAGGCTTTTTGTTCTTTCAAAATTTTGTGTTTGGAGTAGGAATTCACTAAGTAAAATCTCACTGCCTCAGAAACTTAGAATGTTTGAGATGGAGAAACAAAATTGAAAATGTTATTAAATGAAGATTACTATCAGTAATCTTCAGTAATAAAAGTTATCAGAGGCTCTAGATACTTCTTTTCCAAGTTAACTATGGTGTTTATGGCTGCACAATCGGGGAGCAAAAGAAAACGAGTTTTATTATGCTAATTGAGCAGGGCTGAAGAAATTTAAATTTTTTTTCAGAAGACTTAGACTATTTGACTTTATAAAAATATTGACCCTTACCTTTCAAATACTAAATAACAAAGAAAATAATCCACAGCTAAAATTTATGAGCAAATGAAATCATAGAAGCATTAGCCAATTTGTAAGCTTTTCTTAGCTTACTAGACAACATACTTTTCATTCTTTACATATTTGGGTTTCTAAAATTGTTTTTGGCTAATAGCATCTTGTTGAATATGTCACAACACAATAAAGTAGCTTTACTATGTACATATTAGAAAGAAGTTGGTTTTTTTTTTTTTTTGGCTGTAAAAAAGCTTTAAACTCCCACTTAAAGTATTTTTCTAAAGCCTTAGCACACCACAAATGTTACATGGACTACATATAAAAAGTGCAATCTGACTGTAACAGATTGCAAAATGTTAATTTTTTCTTAGTCACAGTTGCAGTAGGTTGTAATAAGAAAGATTTTACTTCTGGTATGTCTTATCCAGTCATTTTGTTTTTTATATACTTAAGGAAACCCTATTATTCTCACTCTTCTTCAAAATACAGGATGAATTTGACCATGCTTTGAAGCTTTCTAGGGTTCTTCATTTAAGCAAGACATCTGGGAATCTCTAATCAAAACTTTCAATGACTTGGAGTCCTGTCATACACAGAATTGGGATTGAACAGGACTATCAGGAAATAAATATTTAGAGGAAAAGAAAACTGAGATAAATCAAGAAAAAAAGTTGGTTGGATTTTCTGAAGGTATTTTCTTATGCTGTCAACTAGAGCAGCACCACGTCCAAGATCCCCCTTTTTTTCTTGTAACTGAAGTAAACAAATCTCAACAGAACAGTCAGTAAGATGATATAAGGTCAGTATTTGCACAACTTCCTTGAGCCATAACTTTGGAGCTCCACAGATTGTTGATGCCGTAGGCAAGGCTGTTTCAAAGTGTAAAATATAGGTCTATATCCACAGGTTCAGAATAACATATCCCTAAAAGGTTTAAGTATATTAAATCTGGATGACTGGATCGGAATAAACATTTCCAAGTGCTCATGTATGTCCTTAAATGTTTCATTAAAGAGACAATGAAGAAACAAAGCGACTATAACTTCCATTATAGCAACATTTGCCACCTACTTAGACTTTGATTATATGACTTACCTAAAAAAAGCTTGTGATTAAAGATAACCACACTATTATCAGGACCAAAAAATAATTGCTTTGACCACTATAATAATTGTTTTTTGAACTAATGCTAATTAGATACTCCATATTTGGTTTCTTGTCTGAATGGTGAACAAACAGGGTTTAGTTTTACTGCATATTAATACAGTATTGGACCTCTCTCTAGTGTGGCAAACAAAGCAGTGACAGAAAGATGGAGTTAAATAAACTCAGCTGAGGAAAAATGTGCAGGTTTTTAACTCAACCATTGAAGTAATTTGCCAGGAGATGGGGATGACTGTTCATATGTGGAAATTAGAAACCGGTCTTGGTTGGTTTGGTTTCATCTGGGATTTTTAAATTATTATTTTTGAGAGAGGTGTGTTGCAGTTCAAGCAGAAAATAAGGCAGAAAACAGAAAGGATGACTTTATAAAGTGGGTCTGACTGGATGACCAGAGTAGTATCTTCTGACCTTTCACTGAACCAACTACACAATTGCTATGCGTATCTCAGAGATGACCAGTTGTTGACTGTTCCAAGTCAGCTGCAGGATTGTTATACTGCATGCTGGAATCTTAATTGTTTCTGTATAAATGCTTCATATAATATCTTAATAGCCCAGCAATATTTGTGGGCTTGTTTTAGAGGCTCTTTTTAATACTAGTATTTTTTGAAAAAAAAAAAAAAAAAAACAAAACAACAAACTGGCAAAATGTTTGTCAGTGGTGTCTAGGTTAAAAGGGAAGGTAGAGACCATTCTATTAGAAGTTCGTGGATGTCCACACTTCAGTAATTGCTACAGAGCTTTCTCTGCTGTTAAATCTGCTATCTCCTGCTGTTAGATGGATATCCCACACATTTCTAGCCCAAAATACCCTGGGAAATGTATATCAAAATACTATGAAATTGCCACAGACTTAAAAGAAGCAAGGCTACCCTTAGAGAGCCCAAGAAGCAAGACAAAATTTGAGATAGTGTTGTTAGGGTCAGGAACCAGGCAGATCTGAAAATGCTAAATAAAACTTCTCATGTCAAAATTCCTTCCCTGACAGACAGTTTTTCATATCAGCCATGTTATCCTGCAGAGCCTCAGGTTTACACTGAGGGGATATGGCTGCATTAAGAGTTGAAAAGCAGCCATCACTTCCTAGGATGTAAACTCATGTTTACTTATGTGAATAAAGATTGTGGCAATGGAAGCAGCAAAACTATGATATTTGAATGTGCAGGAGTTAGAAAATGCACATCTTTAGCTGTGGATTTTTTTATTGACAGTGGAAGAAAAACAGCTAAGAAAAATAAAGTTGATCAACATAAATTGAAAGCAGGGACAGGAAAATCAGGGCATTACATAGTCAGTAGTATTGAGAGGAGTTACTGATTGAAAAAAAAAACCAGCATGTAAAAAACAATGACATAGTCAGAGCTGAGCTTCAGCATGTCATTGGTGAAAAGTTCTCCTGCCATGGCTGCATCCACTGACTGTGGCTGTAACACCCACAGCTTAGACACCAATGCTGGCAGAAGCTGTATTGTAAACAGAGCTGTTCTGTTAACTACTCCAATCTTTTTCCATGCTGTAATGTAAACAACTGTTGTACTATTTCCTTGGCACCATCTTTTAAAATTGGAAATTCATGATGATGCCATCTAAGTTTGTGAAGTATGAATACTAAATCATGCAAAATAGCTATCAGAATGGGGGCAAACTCAGGTCAAAGAACAAACCCAGACAGAGTCATACTGTCAAGCTTGGGAAACCAGAGTTATAAAAGACACAATATGAAATATATTCTACATGCATGAGAAGCTGGTAAACTGCAAACCTGGAAGCGTTCCAGTGCTCAGGAGGAAGTAGCAGAGGAGTCAAGACTCTCTTAAAGATGTAGATTTCATGCTTTCCCCATGCATATACATGAGTATTTCACAGGTGCAGTCTACATATTATGTTATTATTGGAAATGATCACGTCAATGTGGTAAAAAAAAAATTCAACAAAAAGAACAAAGATCTATCTTAATACTTTACATTTGTAGTCTGCAAATATGCAATTCAATGTTGATTTATTTGGATAGTTTCTTAAATTAAAAATATATGTATATACATAGTTGACAGTTTATAGAAAAAAATTCTAATTAAGGATGAAAATAATGAGTGGAGCAAACACTGGTACAGAGATGTTCTACATCCTGAGAATGAAGAATCCTTTCTCTACTCTTACTCAATACATACATTTCTTACATATTGAGAAATGAGTTATTAAAGCTCAAATGTCGTTTTTGACACCACTGCTAAAAATTATCTTAACTGAGGGTGTGGGTCCTAATTGTGGCACTACAGCCTCTAAATTGTGGCCAAGAAAATTATGAAGACAAATCATAATGGCATAAAATATATTAGAGTTAACTGAGCCATACTGTAATTCTTTGAGGTAAGTGTAGAGTTATGATAGCAGAATGAGCTGAAAGGGAAAAAAAAATCAGCAGGAGTTATATTTTATAGTAAATGCTGTTGCAAAGTACATTATGCTTTCTGCGACTGAATGTCAAAAAAGTTTGTTTCTACAATTTAATAATGTTCATATTTTTGTTAACATTTTTTGCTGCTTTTAAGTCTCACATTTGAACATACTTGAGAAGCTAAGATGTTGCCCAAAACCTCAAATGACAGAACGTTCCAGGGATTGTAGGACTATGAAGTCACCTGGTATGTACCTTGGTTACCACAAGGTCTTACTCCACAGGGGTGACCAAGGAACATGCTGGACTTGTCCAATCTCTTTATGTCTGCATCTCCAATTCTTCTGTTTTCTAACTGCATTACTGTGAAGTAGGAAAGAGCCTGTTTGTCTATGTATGTTTTTACTAAACCTGGGATTGAAGTGTAGGAAACAACAGGTATTAAGTATGGGGAACCATGAACTATTTAGCCAATGAACATTACTTCCTTTGCTTGCAAGAGTCTTTAAATAGTGAAAAGTGTTAAATGAACTTGCAGCCCCCAAATTCCACCGAGATGCCCATGGTGAAAGAAGACCAACAGGACACTGCTGGATCCATGGGTGGTGCTATCTTCTGCTCAACCCATCTCTGTCTCTTCCTCTTGCTCACTCTCTCCCTCCCCTCTTTTTTCTTTCATTCTATCTTACCTCTACCTCACATTTTACAGTTAAATAAAATCTGTATTTTTGACTTCAGCATATGATCCTTGTTTGCACCTTAATTTGGGTAGAGACATGTCAATAATTAAATCTTAACAACTCTTATTTTAGTATAACTAATTTTCATCCTTCCCGGATTTTTTATGTGGTGACAGAAGTAATGAACTAAAAAGGGAGAGGGCATACGCTCAAGTTATTCAGCATAAGTACCCACACTATTAAATTGTGAGCTTTGCTTCCAGCATGGGACAAACTGCAAGGTCTGAGGCAATGCCCAGGCATGGGCAGGGATTAGCACCAGCCATAGATGCAGCAACAGGAACTTTGGATGCAACTGTGTTTTTGGGGCAGTTGGGATTGTTGCTGAAAGGATGTAAGCTGTGCTGCACCAGCCAACCTCTAGGCCAACAAATGGTCCTGGGCACTTCATAATTACTAACAGAGATGCATTTTTAAGAGCTGTAGGAAGGATTTTAATTGCTCTACCTGTCACCAAGCCCAATTATGTATTGTGCCTTCAAAGTCTTACTTTGCCAAGTTCTCTGTAACAACTTGTAATAATTTTGCCTTTGGTTGCACCTTTTTTACTCTCATAGAATTACTTTTGTGCCACCATTAAAGGTTAACTCTATTGGAGATTTTATTTAACTTTTCTTCTAAGTAAATTTAAGGGACTTATCTCTTTTTAATAGCTGATTTTTGCAGGTGGAAAAAGTTAAGAACTTTTAAACTAGTATTAATTCAGAGAAATTAAAAGTTATCAGTGTGAGTTGTGAAAGTGAAATTCCCAGATATTCTCCTTTATGTACTTATTATGCATGTATTATATAGATCAATATTATATAAAAGACTAAATCAGGTTATCTGATAAGGACCTACATTTATTATACCCGTTGCTTTAAGGAGGAAAATTCAATGATAGTTATCAGATTATAGTTGCATGTCAGAAGCAAAGGTTGCTATGGTTTTGAGAGAAACAAATCACTGTATTTTGGAAAATTCTTTCAGAATATTGATAATTGGTATTTTAGATGCACTTTACTTTTTGTATCAATTTTGAATTTTAGCTACCACAAATTTCTGTAATTGAAATTTGCTAAATATAAGTAAAAAAAGAAACTTGCTTTAAAATAGGCATATTACTTCAACATAATATTGCTAACAAGCTAAAGACACATCAGCCATATATTTAAAATAAACACATATCCATGTCCTCTTTCTCTTCTACCTATCCACCCCAAAATGTTCTTACCATTTATTTCAACCTGCTTCTGAGGTGAGAAAATTTCTAACACTCAATATTTTGAGGCTTTTAGAAATTAATACCTTACAATACTTAAAGTTTGTACCTACTCATGTTAATTTTGGAACCCTTTTTCTGAAAAAACAACTTAGAAAACAGAAGAGTCAGAAGAGGACTTAATGGCTGAGAAGAAAGGAGAACTTTACCTTGCCTGCTTAGTAAGACTATGAAGAACATTGAGAGAAATTTCATAGAAGACAATGTCTCAAATGAAATTAAAATTAAAATTTGCAAGCCACTACATGAAATCCTATAATCAAAATAGTCTGGTTTTCCTGAGGAATTACATAAACCTGGTCTTTTTCACTCCAGTGCTAAATTTACAAGTGTGATGGCCAGTTTTAAATTTCTGCTTCATAGTTTCCAAGCTTTTAGAATATCCAAAAAGATTATTTGTAAAATTTTGTATCCAGCCTCTTTTCTAAAAATATTATCACTATGATTTTCATTCTACTAGGTGATCATAAATGTCACTCTTGTTTCTGAGAAAAGGAGTTATGAAATCCTATAGGAGACACTTCAGTGTTCTTTGGATATTGGTGAAGGCATTAAAATATTTGTAGAATAAAAATTGAATATTTATACAGCATCTGGGAATGCCACAGCAAAAGACACATGCTTTCCATAGGTAGGATACACACCCTTACTTTTTTAAAGGTACCCATTAGCCATAGAAATTTAAATTAATTTAAATTGCAATTAGGATAGCAATTTAAAAAATACACATAAATATAAGCATTTTGACAATGTTGAGATGTTTATATTTATGTGTATTTTTATGTGTATGTTTGAAGTTGAGTGTAAAGTTGAACACTGTCAAGAATAGGCTGCTTTCCTAAATTGTAGCTACTCATTCCTAATGAGTTTTGTTGTTACTAATGGTCTTACTCTGCTCAGTCTTAAAAAAAAGGTTCTGAGGATATAATCTGCCTTCAGAGATAATTAATAAAGCGTCTTAAATGTAAAAATTTCTCTCTGTCAAAAGAAACCTACAGTCTGGATAAACCTAATTTAACATCTTAAAGAAGTTAAATCTATGGCTTTTAAAAGCAATCCACATATAGATAACATGCAGATAAGAAGCAATACACTTCATATGATTAGAGTCCTTACAATAGTAGTAGTCCTTATAATCTTTCAAGTTCTTATAATCACAGCTAAGTTGTCTACAACCAAAACTGGTGAACCTTTAAAAAAGTGATATAAAGGGGAAAAAAAGTGATAAAAAAGGAAGTGATATAAATTTATCTGTGAAAGAAATATGGTGGAGTCTTTCACAGAGAGAAAGGGTATTTGAGTTTCTTTGGAGCTCTTCATTGTTCCCCCACCTCTCAGAGCATGCACAATTTCCTCCCTCCATTCCAAGACTACAGATTTTTAATTTTTTTCTTCTTTTTTTTTTTCCTGTTCTTTCAACAATTTTTCAGAAATATTCTAGTCACATCACCACAAGATGGAAGAGCCAAGCAGAAAATTTCACTCACAATAAGTATGGAAAACTATAGTCCTATAGTTTTGCAGAAATATATTTTGTAGAAGTTTAGCCCTATTTTAATTTTATATAAAATTCAATGGTGGAATCATTCTAGAACTACAGGAACAAAATAGAAAAATATTTGAATCACCTAAAAATTTTTGTTAAACTACACAAGATAAGGAGTTAGTTTTCTTGAAACCAAAATTCCATCAGTCGTTCAGTACATACAATGAGATTTGCAAAAAGCTACACTAATTTTATCCTTTAGAAAGGGAGCAAATGCTATTGCTGAACTCATTCTGTCAATTATAGGACTGCAACAGGACTTGAGATTTGGTGTTTTATATAATGTGATTGCATGGCTTAAAAAGTGGGCACTAAACCAGTTCCTTAGCAGAAAAAAAGTTAAAGTAAACTTAATAAACATGCCCTGCAAAACCATGCATCTTCAGGAGCAGGTATTATTCCATTTCTTGCAAGACAAGAATATTTTCAATGTTTATATTTTTCTTCATTTTCCACCGAAAATTGCACCATCAAATTGATAAAAGACAAAGCTCAGTGTCTTCTGTTTAATCTTCACCTATGTGAACAAGATGCTGAGCTACTATAAACTGTAACCTCAGAGATTTTGATTTGTACTTTTGTACAATATTTAAAGTACTATTTTTGTACAATATTTAAAGTACTATTGTACTTTAAATATTTAAATATTTCCTCAGTTTATTTGAAGACCATGTATGCATAAATAAAGAGCAAGGCTAAAAAATCTAAGTGTACACACAGCAGGACATTTGATTCTAGACAGTAATTTTCACCCTTAATTCCTCTCGCCTCAGTCAATCCTTACACAGGCATATTTTTTATACTTAAATATATATCAAAGATCAGATTACAAATATTTTTCCTACAGTTATTAGATAATCTCCTTTGTTGATTCTGGAGTGTTATCTGTGCAGTTAAATACATTTCCTTGCAATATCAGAATTGCATTATGGTCCTAAATGTTCTGATTTTCATATAGTCATAATAGATTTAATGAAATAGCTTTAATGGTTCAACATTGATATAATGAATTTTAGCTCACTTTATATTAAAATTTGCTGCATTGACTTTTGGGGCTACTTTTTTCATGTATATAATATGGCAAAAATAATAGGTTATACTCATATATCATCTTGGAACCATTAGTTCTAATCAGTCCTCTCACTAGAAACCATTCAGCAGAAAAGAATAAAATGTTTCCTTAATTCACAGAGCTTTGAACTTCTGGGAGCTATTGCTGACTTCTGCCTCAAAGTTACATCATTAATAAACACTATACAGCTGATGTTGCAAATGAATTTTTGACCACTAAGTACTCCATTGCTTTTTTAAATTGGAAGAAAATTTACCTTAATATCAAAGGCTCCTGGCTGACCCACTTTGTTGTAAAGCTCTAGCTGGTTCTTGACAGGCGTTACCCACAATATCACCTGATTTAGTTGTTGATCAAGTTCAACAAAATCCTTCAGCAGAATCTCTATTTCTTTCTGTTTTTCTGGGAGATCTTTGGACACCTGAAAAAATACCATAAGTCATTGTTTTAGTGAAAAAAAACCACAAACTAGGAAACAATTTAATGCTACACATATATACATTTATATAAAATGTACATATGTGTAGCATATATACATGTATAAAAAGTTTTATATACTTGAAGAAGAGAAAGAGAGGGTAGACCCAGAAATCAAATTATTATGGCAGGTATCTTACAATTCAGTTGAAAGACAGTCTGTCCTAAAAAAAAAACAGCAAAAAACTCTAACACACATACAAAAACTTGAAATATTTTTTTTAAATCAAACCTTACCATCAGGCTTTTCAGTATTTTTAGTAAAAAATGTTGTTTCAGTATAGTAATTGTTTTAAAGCTCAATTTCTAATCAGGAAAAAAATTGAAAACATGAAATTGATCATTTGAATTATAGCTAATCTTTCTTGACATCTTAAATGTAGATATTTATAAGCATGTTTTCTTATAAGGTGTCTAGATTTGCCAACTGGATCCATAGATGCATAAGCAGATGCACACAGTGAAGAAAAATAATAAAGAAATATATCCTCAATTCAGATCAGGCAACTTGGTTTTCTGATTTGCACTTAAAGCAGTCAGATTTTTAACTAAGCATATTCTTCTATGCCAACAATATTAGAAATTAAGAATCAGTGAATGGCAGAGTTCAAATCTATCTCTGAAGCACTTGGAGTAAATTTTAGAACAGGCTGGCAATAAATAAGCCAACACAAAGCTCCATGCTGTCCTTCTCAGACTGTTTTCTATAGCTAGAGAGGTGAGGTGCCACAGCTCTACACCATGGGCAACATTGGAAACATCCCCTAGGGGAGAAACCATCTGCACTTTCCAAAAAACCAAAAAACAACAGAGCAGCAAATACAGGGCATGGGCAGATACAGAACTATAGAGGTTCATCAGTAAAATCATCCAAGAAATGTGGTTAGTTTTCCATATCATGAAAAGTAAGGTTCCCTCATGTTTATTTTTTAAAGCATATTTTTTTACCAAAGTGACCCTCTTAAAAGTGGCAAAACATGAATTTCTGTGACACGCAATATGAAATACATTCCCTGTAAGGTAAGCAGCTTTAATGGTAGCACTACTATCATATTGCCTGGCTACAGAAATATTAGTGTCCTGTACTTCTAATAGCTGAAATTTTTCAGAAGACAATAAATCCAAACTCAGAGTCATGTAAGCAATGAATGATACTAAAGCCAAGCCACCACCTGCTGGGAGAATGCAAGGAACACAACTGTCTCATGCACGATTCTTTAAAAATTTTGTGTGAGAATACTGATTTGTAGTACTAAAATAACCCCTCTACCTAATCCCTGCATGTGATTTTTAAGACTGTATGCAAGGGGTATTTGTAATTCAAGAAGTTGGTTTGCCATATATTACATTGCCTCCTTTGTTCGTTAAAAACACCTCTTAACATCCTATTTAATAAAGACTGATCCATGAAGCAAATTACGTTTACTATCTTCCTAATAATTTAAAATATATTTAAAAATATGTTTTGATATCATTTATTATATATATATAATATATAATTTAAAAATCTGTTTTTCCAGAATGGCCCCAGAAAAGAAAGAAAACAAAAATGCATTCATTTCCCTTATGTGTTAACTCAAAATTTATGCAGACCTTGGCCTAATTTCATAAAAGATTGGTTTCATCTTCCTTACAACTTTTGAATGTTAGTCTCTAATGTTTACTAGCTTTAATATTAATGTAAATAAGTTCCACAGAAATACAACTGTAAGCAAATAGGTAGTCATAGGCAGATAAAAATCCAAGCTGACTTCTGAAGATCTGAAATTTAAATTAATCTGCTTCCAATCAACATTAATCAAGTATTTTGGGTGTAATACAGGAGAGAGAAAAAAAATTCTAGAGGTTTTGAGGAGAGGAAGAGAAAGGGGGAAGTAACCAATTATATACTAAGGCATAATCCATCTGGAGCAGCAGAAGATGAATGATTAAGTTTTGGTGACAGGCTGTACTTCAGCCACTGTTTTCAAAACATTTATTTATCCCATCTATGATGAGAGGTAAACTGTGATTTAAATAAATGCAGCCTCTTCTTACAAATTGTCTCCTGCTTAAAAATTATAGCGCAAATATAGGATTATAATATTTTTAATATAAAAATAAAGAAATCTATTGAATCAGTTAATTATATATATAGTGTAATCTAATTTTACCACAGAGATAAAAAGAACAACAGCAAATAAATAAAAAACTTTCACCAACTCAGGTTAGGGCTACAGGTTTAACAAGGCAGTTCCTTGTAAAACCAAGTAATGTGTCGCATGCCATTGTGTGGGAATCAGAGCCTTAGATTCTGGTTATCAGGGATTTCACTTGCCAGCTCATTGTCGTTTGTTTGGGGTTTTTTGTAAATTCTGGCATAAAGCCGTCAAGCTGGTTAATCAAATTAGAGCCTGATGAGTTTAAGGTAATTACAAGTCTGCCTATCAAGCCAAGGTACTGTTGCAGACTGTCTCCTGGGGGACAGCTTGTTTCCTGAGCTAATTCTGCAGCTCACCAGAAGCATAAATTGGAAAACCTCCACGGAGTAATGGACATGGACATGATGACCGGCTGTTCAGATTTATGCCCTTCCTGCGGCAGAGCAGTACATGTGGAGATGGGGCCCTCCAGAATCTTCCCTACTGTTTTACTCACAGTCCTTCCAGCCTGCTCTTCACAACTCCAGGAGATGCACCCCTGAGGTGGGATTCCAGTGCTGGTGGGAGCTACAAGAGTCCCACAGCTGTTGTTTCTGGGCTTTCTGAATGAGTTGGTAGAAGTTCTTGGATGCCTCCAGGGAGGAATGAGCAGCAGCTAGTGTCCCACTTCAATACTCTCTTTTACGTTTTTGCTTTGGGCCCCCATCCTCCTTTTATTCACTTGTTGTCTTGGGGTAACGATCCAGTGTTCACTTACTTTCATTCCCTTTGGTATCTCATGTCTTTCCCTCCTATTTAAGAAAGACTGCTAAGTTTTATCAGATGATGGCTGAAGTTCTCTTCTAAGAGTGATAACCAATAAGAACAGTGGCCATAAGGCAAAACCAGCAGCAGAGTGAAAACAGAGCAAACATGAAATGCTTTCCCCAGGGTCTGCCTAGGACTGAGACAGGCCCAATGAAGCAGTGCTACAGACTGGCAAGGAAGACAGGGTGCAAATAAAAAAATGAATTGAATAAAACTAACTTCAGTTGGAACATCTTTCTAAAAATCTGGGTTATCCCTTTCAGTACAAATCAAACATTTTCAACTTTGCCTTATTTCACAACAGATGAACATTGACAATACCCCTTGGTTTGCAACCAAAGTTGTGGAATAAATTTGCAAGTGGAAACACCAAAAGTATGGATTATACTTTCAAAGAAAACAAATCTGAGTTCAACATCAAAGGACAATATAATTTCAATGTTATGTGTCAAAACATTAATCTCAAAGCATGTGATACATCTAAAATTTTGTACTTTATTTCAAGTGCTAATTAAGTAAGATTAATTGGAAACTTAGTGACAGAATAATGGAAATTATTTAAGCTCTAAATGGTGAAACAGCAAAAGAGCTTAATTTTACCAACTGACACTGGTCTTCACAATATTCAATTTTATTCTAACCTGAAACTATAAGACCATTTTCTATATATTAAATTTTACTTATTCTAAATTTTACTCTTTTCATTAAAATGCACACAAAAAAAAATTCACAAAAAAACTGCCAGCACAAAACATCTCTTAAAACATAAGGATATCTGAAATTTGAATAATTGCATACTTTCAAAAGCTAGGTCTTCATCTAAGTATTTTAATTTCTTCTCCTTATGAATTTTAAAATTACTTGCATTGCTTGCTTCTGTTCCATCTGAACCTGATCTCTTGCATCATTTTACCCCACAAGTGGCCTAAACAACACAGGACTATGCTGATTCTATCCCTACCCCAATCTGATTACTTTGGTGCAAAACCTTACCAAAGCTCATATTGGCAGTTTAGATCACCTTGATCATTTCCCTTGCTCCAATTTTCCACTGCTATTTCTCGCTTGAGCTTTATATTGTTATTTTTTCAGTCTGCACACAGTTGTGTGCATGCACTATGGGAAGAATTTGAGTTCTGCAGATGGAAAGGAATACAAGTTCTTATGATAACAGGTATAAAAGCAGTAAGGATTTTTATACAGTATGTCACCTGATGTAAAATTATATTCTGTTTGCCCATTGTGTTTAATTCTTATGAATATCCAGAAAGTAGATTCAATTAATGCAGTATCAATTAAAATAATGGCTGCATATTTACAGCTCAATCTTTTAACTCAAGAACAATGCTCAAAATGAAAAAGTTGAAACTAATTAGTGAGAGACAGTAAGTCAGAAATATCAAATATTGGGGAATAGTTTTGCAGAAATCAGAAATGCTATTGCAAATTGATTAACTTGATGAATTATATTACTAGTTAGGCATCATTATAAATAAAAGTAAGGAAAGCCACTGAAAGGACTTGTATTATCTTTCGAGTGACTGATGCCTGATTTCAAACATCACTTCTCTCTCACAAATCAACCTCTTTTCCTGTTTACCTGAAATGACTAAAGAGAAAATAATGCAGTAATTACTCAGATATTTGAGAATACAGATGAGGATATGCATCTCTCCAACATGTAATTTTCCAAAAAATAATATGAAGAATTTTTTTTAGTGGTAAGTGGAGAGCAAAGAAATCCCAAATCCCATCATTTTAGCAGCAGTGAAAATATGTCAGTTTCTTCCTCCAATACAAAAGTACCCCTTTTTCTTGCTATCTGCCTCACCAAACTCAAAGAGGACAGCACTTATAAACAGACCTTATTTTGAGGAATCTGAGAGTAGATTAAAATTTAGCTACCTTGATATGCATAACAAGATAAGCTGCAATAAACAGGAGCAAAAGTATATTGTGGGATATCTGCAAAGACTTTTAAAAATTTAGTTTTGTATTGCCCCCTTGGGAGGGTCACTTAGATATACAAAGCACTTCATGAAAATAGGCTTCAAATACAGGATAACTGATAGTGTCAGATTTTAAAAAAAATCAGAATTGCTTGCATATAGAAAAATGAAGTATTCTGTATGAAGAACTGAGGAAGCTTTCTGTATGAATTTCTTTGCTTACTAAATGCAAATCAAGCAGCAGCTTCCTCTTAACCATTCAATTTCTGAAAAAAAAATGCAAATATTAGGAAAAGAAGCAACAGTGACTGACTACACTGCAATCAGCCCAGAGCATAACTGGACTGAAAGGAGGTTTGATATCATCCAAGGGAGGACTTGGATACATAACAACTATTTAATGCAAACTTCCATCCAAATTTATTGGTAAATCATAACTGACACTTCCATAGCACTTGTAATATGATTATATGAAACAGAAATTCTTTCAGCCACTGTTCAGAAAGTTTGATCTGCTCAAAATCACTACCCTAGAGCATGCACTAAAGAATGATTTAAAATGGAAGAAGGAACAGTGGATTTATATGCATCATTTCTTCATGAAAAACAATCAGTGTACAAAAGAGTTTCATATAAGTTCAGTTTAGGATGCCATTTAGTTAATTAACTGAGCCATTTGCATTAGCAAACTCAATATTGACTTTAAAACAAAATCCATGTAATTCCTTTAAACTCATGAATATTTATCAGCCATAGTGTCTCTGACAAAGTTGGAGTAAAGATTTTATTATTAGGGGAAGATTAAAGCAGGCTACTAAAAATATGTATAGAAGATTTTATTTGCTAAATATAGGAGAGTTTTATTTGCTTTTTATCTACCATTTCATGTTGCCTTGCAAGACTCCCAGGACCTGACCTTGGCAGGTGTTTATTTGGTCTTGTTTTTTTAAAAACTTCTCAATGGAATATTTGTAATATTCTCGACTTTCATTTTTATTAAAAAAATCTTTTTTTTTCCCATGAATGCAGAAAAATAAAGCAGTCCAAAAAAACAATGCCCCAAACAATTTTCTGCTTCATCTGGCTGTCTAGATTTTTAAGAAGCAACCAAACATATTCCCCCACTCCAAAGACTTGCTTTGTTTTTCTTCTATGGTAATGTGATCACATATATCACAGTCTTCTGAATATCTTTATTTTTATATGTAATGCTTGTAACTAATTTTCATTCATTCTGCTCTCCACTCTCAGCAATTCTCCTTTGTCAAGGACATTTTTGAGCACAAGTCCCTCCACCTTAAATCTCTGCTAAATAATCTAGTCCAGGAATATCTTTTCTTTATCTTTTATTTTACTCAGTTCCTGAAACCCAAAAGCAGCCACAAAGGCTTTAGAGTCTAGCTCTTTCAGTAATTCTTAATGAAGGATATTCTTCAGACAGAAAAATAATTTTAAAATAAATGTAATATGCCCTAAAGGTCCTTTCCCTGGTTTACAGCAGAAAGTACTATATATATCCCTCAGGCTACACACAGTTCTGGAAGGCACTGCAGTGGCTAAAGACTTAAATTTAGGATTTTGCCCATTATGGCAAAATTGCATAAAGAAACTGTGACCACCAAAACCCACTCCCCATGTGAATGTGCTTCCTGATGGGAACTGGACTGTGAGCTAAGCCACTTGATGGGAGGTGGTAAGATACAGGTGACACTAATGTCCAATTATCTCAGGTCCAGGGAGAAGTAAACAAGGCTGGGGGGAGAAGAATATATCCACAGAGAAAGCCAAACTCAGAGAAGTTGTGCTGAGAATCAGCTCTGGATTGGTTTGGGGTGGGAGGATGAGAGTTTTTGGGTGTGTGACAAGACTCCATCTTCTCTCACACAAATTGGCTCAGTTGTAAGAGAAGATGGACTCTAAGAAGGACACATACATGGGACATTCATGTGAGAGGCAGCTGAGGAGGTGTCATAAACCATCAAAGACCTCCAAAGTGTCCCCCATATTAATTTCTAAGGCCTTGCACCAGAGGACTGCACATGAGGCAACAGACTCAGAGTCTGTTGCAAGAGATTGTGACAAACTTCTCCTCTGGGGGAGGTACCTGAGCATTCCCACCTGGCCTGAACATATATTAATGCATTGAACTCTATGGTTTGTGGGATCCTCGCCACTGAGAAGACCAGAAGAAAAGGATCAACAGGATACCATCAGGATTCATGAGAAAATTGAAACTGCAGTGAGGTCTCCCCTCAGTCTCCGCCAGGCTGAACAGATCAAGGGCCCTCAGCTGCTCCTCACAGGCCCTTCCCCATCTCTGTTGCTCTCCTTTGGACATTCTCTAACAGCTTAATGTCTTTTTTGTATTGTGGCACCCAAAACTGCCCCCAGCACTCAAGATGCAGTGCCAAGCAGGACAATCCCCTCCTTGCCTGGCTGGCAATGCTGTCACTGATGCCCCCAGGACCCGCTTGGCCCTCCTGGCTGCCAGGGCACTGCTGGCTCACATCCAACTTTCCATCAACCAGGACCTCCAGGTCCATTCCCACAGTGCTGCTTTCAAGCATCCCATTCCTCCAGGGTCAAGGAAAAGTTTAACTTTATTTTAAATAGACCATTGCATTTGAGGGAATTTTAATTACATAGGCATGTTGCTATACAGACAGGTCTATATAATTAAAGTATAATCTTTATCTTGTAAACAGCAAAGAGTAAAACATTGATTTTAAGCCTCTATGGTCTTAATAGAGATGGATGAAAAACCTGACACACAAAGGCAGTGTCTGTCTTGGAACTGAGCCTCTATGGTCTTAATAGAGATGGATGAAAAACCTGACACACAAAGGCAGTGTCTGTCTTGGAACTGAAGTTTTAGAAAGCCCAAGTCGTTGCAATTGATTGGTGTGTAGCAGTATCTGAGCATTGCTCATTGCAAGAGAAATCTCTCTCAGATACACAGAATTTTGTTGTAAAAATGTGTAATGATTTGCCTGAAGTTACTTATTTGATATCTAGTAATTTGGCATCAATATTAACTCAATGTAAGTCATATGTCAGCACACATGTATTGAAAATTATTACTTCTTACATGCAAAGTCTTGGCATAACTTCTTAAATATATGATTAATATATTCTGGATTTGTATGGCAAACAAGAATAATAAGGAATTTTAAGATGGTTGGCAAGATAATTTGATATATAAGGTGCATATACACACATACATGTATTTAGTCATGATTTTATGGCTTCAATGGCTAATACAGACTTTTTACCCTGCATGACTTGACTGTATTTCATATTTTTCTTTGCTTAGTTTCTAAAATTTTAATTGCTACTGGCTGCTAGCAATATGCAAATTAAAAAAAAAGAATTAAGCATATATATACTTGTTTGTTAGGGCTTGTGACACTCCCATGTTTGTCCAAAAAACATTTACATCAAATTTCTTTTTGCCACACATGACGCCACTTCTGAGTATGGCTGATGATAACATGAATGTGGACTAAACTTAATTAGCCATCTATGACAAGCTGTCAGAAGAAATTCAGCATAACAAAAGACTTTATTATATTTAATGGAATCAGGTCACTCATTAAATGAAAGTAAATTCAGGAAAATGTCAACTTTCTCATCCCTAAAATGCCAGTTATAGTATTCTTATTTCAAATTGAAAGAACTGGATTCATTTTCCAACAAATTTTCCCCTCCATACCACAAATAACAACAGTAGCAATTGCAGTAGTTCCAACTGTGAGCTCGAATTAAGTTGCACTGACATGCTGGAAATTTTATGTCATTGCAGGTAATCTATGAATAATTTCTACTCAAAGCAAGTTATAATACATGAACTATAACCTTGTTACGACTTTGTGTTTCTGCACTTTTGGGCCCATCTGTTTTTCTCTACACTTGATCAACCAAGCTAAGACAACCTACGCCTGTTCTGGTGGTACAGAAAATGTTCACAAATTATAGCCATGTCACTCCACTCTAATTTTTATCTTGTCCACATAGCACAACAAATTGATTTGCTGTGGCAATAAACAGTGAAATAGTCTCTTCAGTGTCTAGTAATTAGAACTAATACTAGTAGACAAATTAAAAGGCAGCAAAACAAAATGTCTCCATCAGGCACTTATAATAACCTTCATAATGCATACAGTAGATGTTGTGAAGACTAAGGTGGATAAATGAGGAGAATGCTGATTTTGGCATCCAGCTTACTTTCAGATAATTTAGCTCATCGCTCTTGGCTGACAACAGACCAAGAATAATATTAAAGAGTAATAAACTCCTTCCAGCAAACCTCTGATTCCATGGTTCACTGGTCTCAGACCTAATCTATCAATCCATTTACTGCAGAGTAAAAGGTAAGAAACCCATTACAGATCTGTTACATGCCATGGCAGGTGGTATATGACAAGAACTGAATTCATCACAAACTCCAGTGCGGAGTACCCTTTTGTGTGCTTTGAAGCACTAGGTGGTTACCTTACTTGGCTATCATAGCAGAAGATACTTTAAGCTTTGAAAATAAATGAAAATTTCTTGATGTGAAAGCATAAAAATGGTCGTAAACCACTTCATTTTTCATAATATTAAGAGTTCACGAAGATAGTGTTATTTTATTTTTACAAGAAATACTGGCTTTAGAGAGGGTACAATAAGTAAGACCAGGATAGAATTTAAAAGTCATGCCTTTCAAATATGGGCTTTAATCTTCATTCTCTGCTTAAACTATATTGTATTAGGTAACAGCCTTTCAGAATCACTATTTAGTAAAGTTATATAAAGAAATGTGGTGTTAAAATCATTACTACCCAAAGGAAGAAAAACTCTTCACATATCTACTCTCAAGGTCATCAGCATGTGATATAAACACCCAAAAGCAAAGACAATTCTGAAGTAAAAGCTAAAAAGATACTTTTATGTGACTGCAATTCCCTTCATACTAAATTTCTTTTCTAGGTTATTTCTATTGCTGTAGGGCAATAGTTTCTGTGACTGTAAAGAAGGTTTGAACATGACTTATTTTAAATACATCACCTTGAAGGTTAAGACTCACAGGTGTTGTCCCCTATTCCCCTGCTTGGCAGATCAAGGCAAAACAAAAAATTGTGACAGCTTTAGGAGATATTTGGCCACATCCTCACCAAGTGTAAATTTTCCCAGCTTCTCTGAAGTAAGCAGAATTACTCTAGTGTACACCTGATAAGGACCTATCTAACATTATTTGTCTGTCATGTATGTTTCATATCTTGAAAATAGTATCATTCTGCAAAATAAACAGTAGATTGTTACATGTTCATTTCTAGCAGAGATGCTAGAAACAAAACTTACAGTTTGAAACAAAGGATTAAAGCATAGGATACACTCTTAAGAGGGGGTGGAGAGACAGAAAAGCCCCAGAGAAATCTCTGAGTGGTGATGTTTGTCTGTTGTGCTTTGAGGAACACAAAAAATATATCCTCATCAAAACCACTGACTACAGAATCCTCCTCAGGTGACCTAAGAAGTTTGCCTGATATAAAAGTGCCTATCCTGTGAGCTTTGGCTCAGAGTAAATATCTGTGGGGTTTTTCCAGTGCTTACATATCGATATCTACAGCTGAACAAATAGAACATTAAGTTCCACTGTCAGGCTCGCAGAGTTTCTTTCCATGACTTCTAGTTTTGATTCAGATCCCAGGTTTTCAGGGCAGAAAGTGAAACAAATAATTGAGGTTTCCTAAACAAATCATGAGTAAAAGCAAAAAATATGAAAATGAAAAGGTAATTATTTTTCCCTTCAGTATCCTTGGGAAAATCTTACTGAACCCCAAAATAAGTGTCTAATGTTTTGTTTTGTTTTGCTTTGTTTTCTACATCTGCCAAAATCACAGGGAAAACAGAAAACCTGAGAAAGAGAGCACCTTCAGAGAAGATGTATGGATCTGAGTATTGTAATTTTAAAATTCAATTTCTGTTCTTTAAAAAAAATGGACAAAAAACCCACAAGAAAACCTAACCACTGCATTTTGCAGATTCTTTACATTCAGAGACCAAGGGACAATGAGAACCGAGTTTTATACATCTCCATAGGTAGATAACAGAGATAAAAATTATGTGGTAAAAAATCTCAAATGGAAGATTTCTTTCCTTGGTTTATACTCTTTTAGTAGTAAATGAAAATTTTCAAGTAAGAAATTCCAAGAATAATTATCTTGCCAGACACATTAGATCTAGGAGACATAAAATTATAAAAATTCAGTAAATTGTAATGATTCACTAAACAGTAGTTTTTGTCTCACATATTCCACCCAAACCTAAGTGCTTACGACAACATTCATGGTTGCTCTGACTATGACAGGAGACCTGAAACATTTTTGCATCAGCCAGCAGAAAATGGAAATTCCAAGTTTTTAGGTATATGACTAATCAGTAAAATGCTACATTCAGTGACAAATTGCAGATTTTCTTAAAATATATATATGTGATCTGACTAAAAGTTAATTAGTTTCTCCTGAAAACTAATGCTGTCTTTTTAGAATCACAGCTTAGGTATTAACACAGTCCCTGAATTCAGCTACGTACGTGCTTCCTTCAGTCAGTAGATAACATTGTTTTGATCTTGAAGTGTTCTGAATTCTTCAATACACATTGAATTCAGAAGCCCATTTATAGAGGAAAAAGATACTTCTGTCCAACTATTGAAATAATGATTTATGTGTCCAATCTGGAGATTGTGGATGTGATCAATATTTATTATCCACTTTTGCCCGAGTCATTAGGTAATATTCTGAACTTTGCCAGACTGCTCCTGTTAGGAAGAAACTAGTAGGAGTACCATATCAAGTTCCTTTTTATTTCTCAGATCTGTGCTTGAAATTCAACTGTATTCATGGAAATGGTAATGGAGAACCCAGGATGTATTCTTGACCAGAAACTCTTTTCAGAAAGGTACTCAGAAGATTATTTTCTCATCCCTCCCCCCTGCCCCCCATCATAGAACAAAACACAATGAATTATTCCTTTTTGCCCCAGCATCCTCGTAACTTTAACAAACAGATACCACAGGTTAATGCCCATGACTGACTTCACAATCAGTCTCAACAGAAATCCTTCAACTCATTCTACCTTGATTGTTTCCAAGCAGGCTAATCCATACCTTGGGCAGTAGTTCTCTGGACAATGCTTTCTATCGTTTCTACCATGACAACACTCAAATTATCTACCTCTCTTTACCAGATTTGCTACTCATTTTCAGCATTTCTCAATGCTATTTCCACAGTAAAACAGAACAAAGTCCTCCCTTCTTTCTATCAGTATGGAGATCCCAGAAAACAAAATATATAGTACTTTGCTACACAAAAAGTGGAAGTGAATGCTTAAGACTGGGAGAAGTGTGGTGGAAGAGGAAACAGTGGTTGCAGTGTTCACCTTGGGATTGGGAACAGAAGAGATTTGGCAAGTGTTTCCATAAAGAAAATCAAACATTTGCCTCTCACACACTTGAGTCACAAAGCTTGGCATATTTGCTGTTTCAGCAAAAGCAACAGGCTACAAAAGTGATGCTACGCATTCCACCCTTAAGTAGAAGAACTGTAATTTAGTGACTATGTTTGAGTGCAACATCATCACTCTAGTCACTAATGGTCTTGGTTTGCTATCAATGTTTCTCACAGCAGTGTATTGTATCCATTTTTCTTCCTCAGGTTCATTATGCACACAAACATCTCTTCATACAGTGAAAAATTATACATACCGGAAAATATATAATGCAAATATTCACTGCAGATTAAAATTTTATATCACAGTTATATCAGTAATATGTCTAACCTTTAACAAACGATGGTTAGCCTCCTTCAGTGTACTCTCAAGCTTATGTTTTTTGTCTGGGTTCAGTGATGCACTTCCAAGTGCTATTCCTCCAGTTTCATTTAATCGTTTCAGTATTCCCTTGTGGGGCTGCAGCTCTCCAACTCTTAACTGGAACAGACAAATACAGCAGTTAAGATGAACTGTGGTAGGATTTTCAGCTCTCTTTTCTTGACCCTTATTGATTTGTGTATCAGCCAAAGGAATAAACTCAATTCAAGACAAAATAACTATTGCTTTCTGAATGCAGAAGGCTGAGAAAAAAAAACCCAACCCAAAAGAGACTGTGTTAGTCAATCAAGTCTAAAGAGAGATCTATGTGACATAATACAGGATTTCTCACGATATTAATCACTATTACATTATAAATTCCAAACCTGGATACTCAATACTTCATGTATATCAATTTTAATAATCTTGTAATATGGTATGGAGCAAGCACTTTGGAGAAATGTTTTAGTATGTTTCAGGCTGTGAACAGCCACCCAGATGGCATGTGGTGAAAAGCCCCCCACTCCAGTTTAATGTCTTAAGAATGTTCATGTATGTTCACTATAAAAAGAGAAAATAATAAAAAAGAAAAAAAAAAATGGCAAGCCAAAAGGAAAAGCAAGGCGGCATCAAAATGATCAAAATGTACTCGTTCCCAAACACATATGTTGTTACTGAAAACTTATATTGTCAAAGTAACTTAATTTATCAAGTAAGGTTAATCTCACTTCAAGGGTTTTATTGTTCTGGGGTTTTTCCTTGTTTGTTCTTGATTATTAACAAAGGCAGGTAAGTATGAAATGAGCCATGCTGCAAGGAAATGCATTATTATTTCCTCCATTAGGATGTATTCCCTTTTGTGCAGCACCAAAAGAAGGTGGACTGTATAAACAAGATACAAATAAGAGATGCTAACACCTTATATTTGTACTATGTATCCCTTAGGAATATTATATAGGAAATATTTGTGTATGTGAAGAGTGGACCCTTCTCGATCCTGAACAATCTATTTAGTTTTTAAAGCCTTAATAATTTCTGCAAACTGTAAGATGCATCTAACACCCCTTAAAATAATTTATTTGCCTTGGATCTGATATCCTCAACAACAGAGATTTGCAATTTCCCTTACCAGCTCAATGGTATCTTCTGCTAAACAGAAGGACAAAATCACCATATGATCGAGTCTCCATTTAATGAAACTATATTTATCCTATGTTTACTTAAAAAGAAACTTGAAGATAGATTTTTACTAAATAATTCTTTAGATTGGTTTTTTTTTACTTTGTTGTGAGAAGGATAGAACAAACTGAAAAGTTTTCTTCAGATTCTTTAATGCTCTATTCATCACTAGCTGAATTTGTTAAACTTGGATTTACAAAAAAGATAACTAGGTCCTTAACCTCAAGGGAGGATAGAAAAACCTTTAGGCATATATTCTATAAGTAATATGTATTTTCCAATTACAGTTTAATTTATTATTGTATAAGTAATTAAAAATAGTTATTCTACTGAACACATTTCAAAAGACTAAACAGAAAAGCTTCTGTTGAATATTTTTATCAGCAGTATCAAACTCTAACATATTCATGAAAATATTCCAGCCCTTAAAAACAAATATTTAATATTCTGATGGGCTTTTTTTAAGTATTCTGAAAAATAAGTCACCTAGATGTTTAGTCTAGAAAATGTTGCAGTGATATTTAATGAGTTGACATTTATAATTATGCATGCAGTTCTGGATCCTCTTGTGAAATACTGAATACCATTTAATAAGTGAGAAGCTATAAAAAGTTAACAAGACACCAATAGAGAAATGCTATAAACCAGTCATATTCTAAGTTAAAAATGAGGATGAAAAGGATAACTATTAATTTCCTAGTTTTGAGATATTTTTCTTTCAGTAGATTTTCCATTAGTCCTCTGATTCTAGTATGATCAATATATATTTGTACCTAGGTTTTGAAATTCCCAGCTTTGATTCGTGTAAAAAGTAATATGGATGCTGTGTTTGATGTCAGAAACCATTTTGGAAAATAGCTCTTAATTTCCTTCAGTGTAGAATTGATAAAGTAAGAATATATTAAGAATAGAGCTTACAATACCTTTACTTTGCTCAGGCAGTCTCTCAACTGGTCTTCATTCCCTTTTTCAAGGGGAATACAAATAACGTTCTCTGTTTCCTCCAACCATAAAATCAACTTGTTCAAATCCTCTTGAAATTCTGATAAAATATTCTTTTCTTCCTCTATCCTGCAATAAAAATGTGAAATTTATGCTTCTATAAATTTATTTTTATATTGAAGTGCTTATCCATACTGAAGGATGACAGATAACTAATTCTTAGAATTTATACTAATTATTTTTATAAGCGGACCACAGATTTCTTCATATCAAAAATATCAGACAAACACCAATGCCCTTTTAACATGACATTAAATGTATTTTTAAAGAAAAGATCAAGGCATAATTTGCAACACCACTAAATTCAGCTCCCAAATTATATATGGCAGGTGGCAAACAAGCACACCAGCAAGAAAGAAGCTAATTATTCAGACTAAAATTTTGTTTGAAATAATGGCAGGGAAGCCCAGTGTCAACAACTAAATATTCTAGCATGGAGTGTTACCAAACTGACACAGACCCATTTGGGAATATTAAACAAGATATTTCAGTAAGTGTGCCATGCATTTTGGTGTTAAGATTGACAAAAAATAGGTAAGGTTCACAGTCAATAAGTAGGAATAAGATGGGATTCACAACACCTAACTTTGGATATCTACTCTTCATCTCCATCTCCAACTCATCTGCTCATTTTCACTATGACTCTATAAATATACTGAGATGTGAACTTTTGTGCAAAAGCTTCTGAAGTTATCAGGAGATGCAGGCAAAAAAATTTCAAGAGAAGCGGGGAAGAGCATTGGTAGAATGTGAATGCTTGGGATTAACACTTGGAGTGGGCCCTTCTAAAGGAGAAAAATTATGATTTGTATAAAAATACTTGTAATTAAACAACCAAAATTATTCACACACTGAGAATTACTGAGAAAGATTAAATACTTATCAATATTGAACAATGAAGAGCAGAACCTGCAAGGTGGGATATTTTTCTTATGCCAATTTCCTCCGATACACAACTAGATCATGTAGTATCAGGACATTCACACTCACACAAAGGCCTGAAGATATTAACTGGCCCAACTACCCTGGTATGACAAGCAACTGTCCTGTTTTAGAAGGTGCCATAAACAATCAAAAAACTGCAAAAAACTGCCCTCAGTGAGTGAGGGCATTTCTGGATCCTTCCGCCAGTGGACTGTGCATGACACACAGCGTTGCAGCAGAGAGTGTTTAACTGTCCCCTCCCATGAACATATTGAACTTTATGTTGTGCAGGCTTCCCTCACCCCCAATGGATCAAGACTGAGATCATAATTTTGACCAATGGGTATTGAAATCACAACAACCAAATCTTGTCGCCTGATCCACTGATGGGCATTTCTTTCTTTCCTCTTCATTATCTACTCTCATCCTTTCTTTTCCTTATACATTTTCTTAAGCGATATCTTTACACCTCTATATTGCTTCATTGATATGGATAATAACCAAAATGGCTGCAAACCTCCTTCCTACTGTAATCAGATTGTTCTAAAATAAACCTGCCATGTGTACACAGATAATTGGTCATTGAGTGTTGTTGTTTCACTCTAATCTTCCTGAAGGGATCTACTACTAACAGGAACCTCAGTTACTTTGCCTTCAGGAGTGGGTTGTAACAATATCTGACCTAAACCTCCCTTGGCCCAATTTGATGTCATGCTCTGTTGTCCTATCCTTTGTCTCTGGGGGGAAGGGTGCAGCCCTCAACACACTATAACCTTATTTCAGTTGTAGAGAGTGATAAGATCTCCCCTCAGCTTCCTTTACCAAAGTTTATTTTCAACACATAAAAGTCAATATTCATAACTACACTTAAGAGTATGAAAATGCTCGTTGCAATTTATATATAAACTGAAATTGGCAGATTTGTGCTGCTCTGAACAGGATCTCAATATAGTTCTAGATCAAGTTCCTGGTTGAGATCTAGAATAGATTCTAAATCAACAGATTTTTTTTTGTTTTGTTCTTAAAATAGTATCTCTTAATATCTACTAGATCTATAAGCCCAACACTGTTTTGTTGTTTTTTGTTTATTTTAAAGCTCAGAAACAAATTACTCTGGAGTATCTGCCTACAGATTAAGCAAATATAAACTAATGGTTGCAAATTGTTCTCTAGAGGGAAAAGTAAGAGATTATATTTACTGTGAAAACAATAAAATTCTCCAAAACTATTTACACTTATATATAAATTATGGTTATACCCACATACACAGACATATACACATTTATACAAATACATTAGAAAATGAACACCATAAACAGCAAAAGAATTAACAGCCCTACTTTCTTGGTTTTGTCTTAGATTTTCTAATGGAATCATGCATGAATATTTTGATGAACTGCCATTTGCCCAGGATTTCTGGAAATGTGACTAATATCAACAACAAAAAAAAAAAAAGCTGATGCTCCTAGACATAGGAATATTTATTATACTAATATATCTATTTATTACAACTCTGGATTACAACTCTTATGGAGTACTGTTTTGCAGACAGAAATTCTGGATCTTTCCAATTTGGACAGATTACGATTTGGTTGCACAGGTCATGCAAAAAAGAACCAACTTTACAGCATCACACTCATTGCACTGTTCTTCACTGAGAAGTGTTCATGTTCATGACTTGAGAGGTCATGTGCTCTTCTCAAGCCAAAATAGGTCATCTAAAACCAACTATCAAAACATTTGTTTCTCTGAAAATGAGCCAGAAGTTAATCTATGCTGAGATCCATAGCACTGCAACTATAAAAATGGAGAAAAACTAACTTCCTGAAGTCCTGAAAGCAGAAGCACAACTTCAAATGTTTCTGAGGCAGTATTCCTCCCTGATCCAGTTATGGCAATCTGGGAATCAGGCTTCCAGTGTTATACCATAAACCACATAATAGAATCTCTGTCTCTCAACCTGACCAGGTACTCCAGAACCCAAGCTCTCAGCAGCAGCTTTCATTTTTCTGGTTTCCTCTCACTTCTACTCATTTGTGAAGTGCATAACTCAGTGGAGGTATTATGTAATGGTACCCTGAGGACAAACCTGAGAAAGATCCAAGTTTAAATACGTTAATTCTGGCACAGAAAAGGCATAGCATTCAACTCAATACACCCGAGAGCAAAATTATTGAGCTGCATAGTACTTTAAATGAGAAATCAAAAAGATTTCTTGTCTCCTAGAAGAGATAGCAATTGGCAAGATTCCTTTTTCATCTTAAGTATACTGTCAGTTTTATCACCCTTCTGAATTGAGCTGCAAGTCTTAAAACATTAAAAGTTTTCCTAGTCATGAAGGAAAGAATTTTTTACTTTGATGACTAATTTAAATACTGATCAGTAGGATAAGGATGTTTTTTAACCTAAGACTTTCCAGGAATTCTTTCAGAGATGTTTTATGCATATATATATATAAAAATCTATTCTCTACTGTCATCTATTATATATTACCTATTATCTATTTTATATATATACATATATAATATATGTCTGTGTGTGTCATTCTGTGTGTGTGCTTGCACAGAAGAGTTTCATAGTTCAGGAAAAAAAAAATCCATAGATCTACTTTATTCTAATCAGGAACAACACGCAGTAGAGGAATTTAAAGGTTCATTGCAATTAACAGGACATGCAGGTGCACCTTATAATTTGCTTTACCATCTCTTCTTGACCTGCTAGAATGTCACTTCTATTATAAATAACACCCTGCAAGACAAGTGTCATATTATGCAAGACGCTAAAACAAAGTGCTCTGTGTTAGCTGAACCGGTTAATTGAATTAAAAGTTTTAACTCGATGACTGATTACACCTTTGGAACAAACTGATTTCTATCACCATAATTATCTTTGGAACAACATACACATGTACTTTCTAGGTGTTTAAATTCATGACAGCAATGAAAAATTAACATTTAGTTGTTACTTAGGGAGTATGGGCTTTCAAATTTAAGCCTGAACAAGCTGGAGTAAGGAACATGAACTACCAGTCAACTCAGACATGGACAAAGAAAGAGAAAGCACTTGGGTTATGACTTGCTGGCGAAGCAGGTGACTGAGGAATAAGATATAATTCCAGCACCTGGCCCTATGGAGCCAAGCAGATCCATCTCCAGCACAGGTCTTCAAGCTGTTATATACCACTGTACCCTTACAAACCGACCTAAGTTCCCAAAAAACTTTTTAAGCTCCTTCTCTGTTGACAAAAAGTTTGTTTTATTAACCCTGAAATATAACCCTTTTTGATTGATGGAAAATTCTCAAGCTATAGCAGAGAAGCACAGAATTTCATAAGCAACTTTTTGTCTTCTACACAACTGCTATTCTTAGGCACAAAATACAAATCTTTGTATTTTCCATAGTAAAACATAGATTTTTGTTTGCATTTCTAAATTCACAGGGTCTCTTCATCAACTGCTCTGAATGCACATCTTTTTATGGGAGTCTTACATACATTATACTTTTGGAAGCAAATGTATCATTATACAGTTTTTAATACTAAGTAGTAAATTAATTATTTTTCCCCATTGCATTTTGTATACATGATAATTGATATATTAGGGATTAGTTTTCCTACCATTATTAAACTGAATCAAGAAGAAATTCTTATGTTAGTCCACAAATACCATGGAAAGATTTTTTTAAAACTATCATTAATCCTTAGTTATATTTGTTAACTACTACATAAATATTCATGGCCTATATCAGTATGCTTGTATTTTCATGCGCAGTGTCAAGAAACCACATGAAATATATATTGCAGCTCAAGTGCTTTCTCCATAGTCAACAATGTGATACCAATGCCATAGTAACCCGTAAATAGTTATTGAAACACATCAGATGTTCAGAGTTTGTAACTGCACACAAGTGATGTCGGATTTATTCAGGAGGTGTCAGCTATAGAAATAAAATATACAATCACAGGAGTAGGACAGATCTGCACTTATGATTCATATTCCCATCTGTAAGTCCAATAATATTTTGGTGCCTTTCACTTTTTTTAACATTCAGGTGTCGATTCTGTATTTATTGTGTTTCTAAAATTAGGAATTAATGTGTTTAGTGGCTGCTACTGAGAACATGAGGCCACCAAAATCATAACAAAAATGTAGAGACAATATTTACAAAAAAAAATTAATTTTCATTCTTTCTCTAAAGAATGGATAAATATGCTTCATTAGGGTAAGGAACTTTAAATAAGTGAAATTAAAATAGCACATAAACTTTAGAAAATGTATTTAGATGTAAACATTAAACAGTAAGACATTTATTTAATCTGTTTGTAAACACATTGCAAATTTATGCCAGTAATTCTTTTCAAGTGATTCATTTTAAGAAATCTGGACAGTCAAAAAAAGAAAATTCAGAAAAATTCAATATGTAGCTAATTATGTGTTGTAAGGAAAAAGATACATTTATTGACATACCTGTCATAAAATCTCTTCATCCTAAACCAGTTTTTAAATTGCAACTAGAAGATAATCACAGCCTTCAATATGCTGAGTTTTCAAGTAAAGGAAAACAATCACTTGCAGCTAGTGTGTTATGGAAGAAAAAGAATACCTAAGATATTTAATAAAAATATTAAAAAGTATATTTACTTTATAACAATTTTTACTTAGAATAGAAAGCTTGTATTTTTGTATTCAGGAAAGTACTTGGACGTCTTCTGGTAAACAGCCTTTGTTCTGTCATTCTTTCCATATTTACTTCAAATTCACTTGGGTAGAGATCTGAACAGGCAGTCTGCAGGTTCAAACTTGTATTTGCAGCTAAAATAATGAAAAATTCTCTTCCGTTCAACTGAACCCAATTTTAACAAATGTCAGATCGTGATGACTAAAAAACCCCAAACTGATTACTTCTGAAACATTGAAGGAATATATTTTCTGGGCATCTGTTTCCAAAAATTACACAAGAAAGTTTTCGCAAAAGTGAAAAATGAAAAGACCAACCAGCATTACTGTTACAAGTCTTTCCAGAGCTTCATTTATGAGTCATCCCCTTCTCAAGCTCCTATGTGAGATGTTGCTTCTCCTATGTACATTCCGTGGCTATCCCTGCCTGGCCCGTGTGTTCCAGAAAGAGCAGCACCAAGCTGCAGCCACAGCCCTGGGGCTTGCTGCACGCTGTGGCCCTGATGGCAAACCACCACATCCCTACATCATCCAAAACTCAGATTTCCCAGGAGCATGCCTCAGAGCAGACAGTGTGCTGTGGCCTGATGTGTCTCAGGGGATGAAAAGGCAGAGCAAGCTTCTGTTGGTGCAGTTTAGAAGATTCAGTATTCAAAATGATTGCTGGAGTATGAAGAGGGAGACACAGACACTTTGTATTTCCCCTCTTTTGTCTGGGGTTAGTAGCATCTATTCAAAGGGCCTTTGTGACTTTCCGTGGTCTCCAAAGTCTCCATTTCAGTCATGCTGTACTGGAGTACAAACTCCAACTTTTCCAAAAACATGTCTTTTGTAGCAAAATGTTAACAAAAACTCAATTAAATTCCCAATTTGCTAACTACCAGTGTATCAGACTTTCAATCAAGTTCCACTTTATTCAACTGCCTGGTCTGTGTCAAAGTTTTCAGTAAGATAAAATGACTAGATGTGCTAAAATTACATTCTCATCTAATTCTTAGCGGGATGGATTAGACTTCAAGATACAGAAACTTTAAACACTGAATTCAAACTTTACAGCTTTGAAACTCCTAGATAAAGGCAAGTGGAAGATAACATCCTACACAAACATAACTCAAGCATAACCTCTTGATCTTCAATACCAAAGAAAGGAGATTCAAAGTCAATTTTAAGACTGTGCTTTGCCTGGGATCAGCATTTGACCTTTTAAAACTGAAAATCAGCTCCTTTTTACTGAAGAGCAGTATGAGTTCCTCAAATTGTTTTGAGATTTAGTTTGTTTTCTTGTCTGTTTTTAATTAAGTTGACCTTTTGCAGTCCAAATAATTCTTATTCATTAAAACTGTCAGTCCATCACTGAGATTAATATTAGCATCTAGTGAACCTATGATCAGTTTCAGCAATTTATAGGATATCATGGTTTTGATATGGTTTGCAGTTCTTATTATTCAGGTAGTTTATTATTTACTACAAATTATTTATGAAGACTGAATTAACATGGTGAAACTTTTTGAATTATATCCTGTTTAAATATTTCCTTTTCAAGTCAGTTTGAAACCGTGGGTGGTTCACGGTGGTTACAGGAAATATTTTGAATTTACAGGGTCTTTATTAATGTAGTGATAGTATTATGAATAAATAGTAGACCATTTAACCATACAACCTTAGGAAAACTGCAAAGCAATTTTGGAGAATTTGTCCTCTCCTCCCCAAAATATAATCAATGAGCCAGAACATGAAAAATACCCAAGTGTTTCAGAAAAGCCCAGAGAACCATCAGCATTGGGAACAGGAGATGGTGGTTAAAGGGAACACAGAAGATGGGCCATTTTCTTTACTCCATTCACCTCACACTCTCCCAGGATCCATGGACACTAGGTTAAGAATTGTATAGGGCTGAGTTGTGATATTTCCCTCCATAACTTACTGTGGTACATCTCAGATATTCATAAACCATAATGTAAATCCTAAATCCATTTTACCATCTCTTACATTTCCAACAAGGAATCTTCCTTTCTAGGTACTGAGGAATTAGGTCAATAACATTTTGTTATACTTGCAGTTCACCCATCAGTTCAACTTTGTAAACCTCAGTCATAACCCTCCTGAGGCTTCTCTCCAGACTGAAGATCCCCACATGCTTAGTCTCCCTTCACAGTGCAGCCACTCCAAACCTTGGCTCATTTCATCTGCCTCCCCCTATGAATACTTTCTGTGTGTAACCTAAAACACTATGGCTTTTTCTTTTGCTGCCACTCCATCCCGTGCCTGTAAACCCTTTCAGCAATAAGGTCAGGATCACTTTCTGGAGTTGTAATAAGCTCAGCATCATTTGAGTATGGGATAGTCTGTTTGTCTGAAATATTCCTTGCCTCACATTTGTCTCTGATCAAGATCATCTGCCACTTGTTGCCCATCTGCTCAGTTTTGAAATTCCCACTATCAACTCAGCCTTTGACTACCTGAGCCATAATGTCATCAGCATTCTTGGAAATGTCACCATACACCTCATGTCTCCAACAAATTTCTCACATTCATGCACCTTCTAAAAATATCTGTATCACTTTCTGTTACTCCTGTAATTGCTTCCCTCCTCCCCTCAGCCCCAACTGGTCTTTGAATTCAGTTTGAAAAATACATCTAGAAAGGACTGTCAATGTGCCACACAAAAGTTCAAAACTTTATGTAAAACTGTGCAGGATGATCAAAACCAATTTCTTTGGGTAAGAAAATAGCAAAACCAGAGCTTACGATATATAAAGTTTCCTTGCCAAATAATGCTTAGCAGCATTACACTTGAATCTGAAATCACTAACAGATTTCATTTCTGGAATCCATTCAATTGCTAATTTCTTGCCACTTTATCTTGAGATCTGCTGAGCAAAAAATGTAATAGGAAACAAAATTTCAGTTGATCACTACTCTGAGGTATTGAGAATTAACTTTAAAACAGACCATAATGTATTAACTACAAAGAATAAAAATTGAAACCTATTAAAATTATTATTATTATAGTCAGTTTTCTTTCTGGTTTGCAGAAGGTTCTAAATGTTAATATCTATTTTATCTTTCTTTGAAATTATTATATGAAGATGTGTTATACCAGGTCTGCTCTCCCTTCAGTATCACCTTCATTCAATGTGGTTTTAAAATGTTCCTCCCATTTTATCATTCTCAAAATTGACTTTAATAACATTATTTTGACTATGAAAATTTAATTTTTAGGAAATATAGACAGAAATAAAAGGACTATTAAAACTTATGTGAGTCACAATATAAGCATTCTGACTCTACAGGCGCTTTTTTTTTCAATAGTCCATTAAAGCTGTTCTGAAAAAGAGTAATCAAACATGTCATGTTCTGAAAAAGAGTAATCAAACATGTCAATTGACCCATATTTTTGGTAATTTATATCGTACTCATATATTTAAATAAATTTGTCATAGTACCAACATATGCATTGGACAATGCCATAACTATATTAGCTTTAGCTCTTTGGACTGTAAGCAGAGGCCACTTCCTTTAACTTTTGTTTGCCTCGTGCTTTGATCTTAAGGATAAGCTAAAGCATTATGGGTGACATGGGTTTCAAGTCTTAAAAAGAGAGAATATGACTGTACCCAAAACCAAATTAGGACAAATATTGAAAAACTAAAATATGTCAAAGCATAAGAGTTATGCAAATCCCATGTCATCATGGTTATGTAAAGACTGTGCAGCTGATAAGCCTGTGGTCTTTTCATGCCCAGGTTCATCAATAATTGAGACCTACTTAGAACATACCACTTTTTCCTGTCAGCAAGGTTTCTTTCCTTTGAAAATCCACTATAGAAGAGTGAAAAAGTCAAAAGGGAGAGGAGAGGAGAGGAGAGGAGAGGAGAGGAGAGGAGAGGAGAGGAGAGGAGAGGAGAGGAGAGGAGAGGAGAGGAGAGGAGAGGAGAGGAGAGGAGAGGAGAGGAGAGGAGAGGAGAGGAGAGGAGAGGAGAGGAGAGGAGAGGAGAGGAGAGGAGAGGAGAGGAGAGGAGAGGAGAGGAGAGGAGAGGAGAGGAGAGGAGAGGAGAGGAGAGGAGAGGAGAGGAGAGAAGAGAAGAGAAGAGAAGAGAAGAGAAGAGAAGAGAAGAGAAGAGAAGAGAAGAGAAGAGAAGAGAAGAGAAGAGAAGAGAAGAGAAGAGAAGAGAAGAGAAGAGAAGAGAAGAGAAGAGAAGAGAAGAGAAGAGAAGAGAAGAGAAGAGAAGAGAAGAGAAGAGAGAGAAGAGAAGAGAAGAGAAGAGAGAAAAGAAACCACATTTGTGGTGGCAGAAGTTAGGGTAGGATGTGTTTCCTGGGAACAAAAAGCATTCCTGGTCTCTGGCACAGCCAAGAAGCCTGGGAGGTGAATAGAAGCATCCTGATGCACATGGGTCTCACTAAAGTAAACCAGGAACATTTCTATCAGTGTAACACAACATTATCCGTATTCCTCCTGGTGCAATGCTATTATTCATGCAAAGTTCACTAACCAAGGTCTCTGCAATCATTTTCCTCTAAATTACACAAGCTGTCATTCTAGAGGAAAACAAACCAATCAGTCAACCTACTAAACAGAACAAAAGGTGGAAAACATGTGCAAGTGTTTAAGAACCTTCATCTAGGGAACATAATTGGATTATTCCTACTTAACAAATCCTAGGCTTCCTTAAAATGCAGAATGTGCCAAGAAATTCCACCTAATATTCTAACACTGCATTGAGCCAAAAGAACATTCAGTTAGACATTTCTATCAATATATGAAGGGATGAACAATAACAATCTTAACCAGAACAGGAATATATTTTATATCCTCAGACAAAGCTCAACCACAAATCTCTTTCTTCTGTATTGCCAAAGCAGATTACAGGGCTGTTAAAATGATGTGTTATTATTTTGTGTTTGCACTTACATAACAAGTTAATGCTTGGAAACACAGATGAGTTTCCAATGTACAAAAGAACAGCTTTTTATGTGACAACTAAAGGCCAAGGACTCCCTCGTGTAAGAAATAACAGTGCCATCAACACATGGAAATACAGCAGAAATTATTAATTTAAGCTTCTGACAGCTATAGATTATTTGTAGCATCTCCTTCTTTTAACACAGAATCATTTAGGTTGGAAAAGACCTTCAGGATCATTGAGTCCAATCATTAACCCAGTACTCCCATCCCTAAACCATGTCCCTAAGTGACACATCTACACGTCTTCTAAATACCACTGGGAAACCTTATAGCACTTTCCAGTACCCGAAGGGGAACTACAGGAAGGCTGAAAAGAGACTTTTCACAGGGGTATGTAGTGATAGGATAAAGGAGAATTGCCTTAAGACAAAAGAATGGTTAGATTAGATATTAAGAAGAAATTATTTGCTTCTGTGTTGTGAGGCACCAAAACAGGTTGTCCAGAGAGATTGTGGAGTTCAAATCACGGGAAGATTTCAAAGCCAGGCTGGATGAGGCTCTGAGAAACCTGATCTAGTAGAGGTTTCACTGTCTATGCCAGGGGGGTTGGAGCTCAATGGACTTTAAGTTCCCTTCCAACCTCAGCCATTCTGTGGTGACTCAATGACTTCCTTGGGCAGCCTGTTCCAATGACTGACAACATGTTCCAAGTGAAACTTTAATCATGATTAGGCTCAGTAACAGGACACTCCTTTTTTTGATGCTAGTAAACATTTTCACAGCTTTTTTGCCCCAGTGGCTCTGAAAAGAGTATTTTAAAGCAGAATGGCATATCCAGTTAGACTTAGGATGTGGTTAAGAACATGCTCTTTAATAAAACCTATCTTAACAGCAAATTGTTGGTTTTTTTTTTTTACATTGGAAATTCTCTTTTTAAAGGTATAAAAGGCATTTTTGTGTTTTCTGTAACTCAAACTCTCTAGCTTTCTGAGCCTGCATGAGAAAAACAAATTTATCTAAAAGTGATCATAAATAATATTATATTGATAAATCCATTTTTTTTAATCCAGCCTTTGAAATATAGATGTTAATGGCATTGATTTTTATAGATGAAATAGATTAGGATTATCTTTTTAAATTAACCAAGGTATTATTAGTATTACAGAGATGTGCTTTAATGACATACAATCAAACAGAAAGATTATAAGCCAGTAAATTCTGTACTGTTCCACTTAAAATTGAGCAGTTATGGATGCTTGTTTAGTTCTTTTAAACATTAGGGGTTAAAAGATAAAAATATGGAGTCTGGAAGGGAGTGGTGGTCACTGACAGGAGTAAGTAGAAAATAAATAAACAAATTATAGTGTATGAACAATTTATAGGATGCAAAATTCAATTACTGATAATTCCTTTTTTATCTGAAAACTCTAGATATTGAGAAGTCCTTTGAAATTTCAAGCCAGAATCAAATCTAAAGCAACTAAAAATAATTTCCCAATATTTTTACCCTCTTTTAACCTACCTCTTTTTTTTCTCTACCAACTGTCTGCAGATCTCCTTCCACCGGTTATTCAAACTTTCCAGCTGTTCCTTCAGCACCTTGGCATCTGCCTTTGATGACTGCTCAATAATCTCTTCACCAGTTGCATTCAATGTTTTGACAACAGTTTGCTGCTGCCCAATGCCATCCTGAAGCTCCTGCAAAATACCCAACACATTCACATCTTCATAAGGAAGTTAGGCATGAAAAAAATGCTTTATCACATACTGGAAAGATGGAAAGAGGTGAAAGTTTTTTCTCTCCTCTGAATTCCAAATGAAAAATCCAAGATGAGTAGACATAAGGACACCTCATTATTTTGCAGCAAATACCTTTCAGTACATCTCTGCAGCCTTTTATCCCCTCCTGTATTACTGTCTACTAGAGAGCATTACAGTATACTCTGCACATCAATTAGTAAGTAACAGTGTGAACAAATGTACTTCTACACACCCAAAGGTATATATCACATATAACAGTCTACAAAGCATTGTAGGATTTAAACTACAAAATGTGCAAAATTCTTATTAGCTATAAACTCAAATAAACAATGTCAGGAAAGCAGAGACTAAAACTTCTGATTCCATTGAAGAACATCTTCTTCTCCAATTGTGAGGAGCCAAACACTTATGTGTTTTTTCCTTTGGTTTTGATTATTTGTTTGGTTTTGGTTTTGCTTTGGGGTTTTGTTTTATTTTTTTTTCCCGGGGGGTGGGGTTGGTTTTGTTGTTGCTGTTGTTTTTTAGGTTTGGTTTGTAGTTTGGTGTTTGTTAGTTGGTTTGTTTTTTGTTTATTTTTAACAGGACTGGGGAGAACAACACTTGTAAGAAAAAGTATTACAGTGCTTCTATTTACACATAGAATTAAAAACTATCAAAAGATAACCAACATGGGCCATTCTCAAGTTTGACTAAATGCATTGGGATACATTTTTCTGCATCTTTTATGGTAAAATAAAATAATTTTTCTCATGGAATTCCTGTAGCTACCTTACTTCATGTTTAAAAACAACAGAATTCTGAATCTGTAGCTTAGATTGTAACACTGTATGCCTGTTGAATCAAGTTCATATCTATAAATAAACAATATTTTCATATTTTTAGTCATCACTAGAGCATGAGTATTTTTCCTTTGAATTCCTCAGAATATATAAACATAAAAGTGTAAAATAATTTTCAACAGTTTACTGCTAAAATAAGCAGGAACTAAAATAACATCAGCAATCTACACTGTGATATTCATACTTATGACAGATTTTCACAACTTCAGGAAGTGTGTCTGAATCCTATGTCCGTACAAAGGCTTTCAAGTAAAATGCTGAAGCTAGTTTTTCTGGAGGAAACCAAATACTTCAGTATATCATACTCCAGAACAAAATTACCTGTTTTCTTTCTAAATGCATAGCATAATTTGCAGAGCGAGTCAGTAAACCTGCATGTTAACATTAAATAAAATTTGTCCAAGAAACCCTTAAAATCGGCAGGATACAACTTTCCAGGAATGTAAAAGATGAACATAACTACTCCTTATGCTTTTTTAAATATATATCTTTGGTCATGGGGTTATGATTGAAGTTCACAAACTTAACCACTCTGGAAGTTTATTTGTTCTAACGTGATCAATCTCAGTTGCCAACTACTAATTCATTAAATTGCATTGGGTCAGTTGAATGCTCTGTCTCAGCTTTTGCACAAATTTTACAGGGACAGCTTGAACAACAACACCAGCAGGGCCTGGGGCACAGGGGTCAATGTCAGCAGGTGTGTGGTGGTGTTTGCCCACAGTCCTGGACAAGGGGCTGTAGCTGAAGCAGAGGTTTGTACTGTTGAGATTTAGCTTGTTTTTACTGTACTTTGTGTTTGGTTTTCTTACATTTTCTTTTAGGTTGTCACAGGACACACACCCCATCCCCAAATTATTCCTTAGATTCCTCTCGGTTAAAACTGTTCTGCTGATGTCTTGGGGTTTTTTTTTTCCAAACTATTTTGAAGCCCCACAATTTCAGAAAAAGAAGGAGCTGTGATGAGCATAATGTGGCAGTAATCTACATCCTGTTTTATTATATTTTGATAGGATGAGAAATATTTTTCTGCAGGATCCTTACAAGCTACGTGACAGTCCAGTCACGTTGCTCAGCACCCTGCTGCCCCAGAGTGTCCCAGCACACTTTGCATTGCCTTGGAATGTGTAAGGTTTCTAAGGTACCTTTGTAGCAGAAACTGCAAGATTTTCTAAGAGCCAGAACAGACACATAAAAGCCTCTTTGAGATAGAAGATCTTATTTTCTTTCTGCAATGCACATTAATGTAATAATACCTAGCCCAACTATTGACTATTATTTTCAGATACATGATTTCACTGTTAGAAGAAAATAGCAGCAGCAGCTAGGTTGTTTGTCCAAATGCAAATATTGTCTACTCTTGCAAGTCTGACTTGGTCTTTCCATTACCTATTTCCCTTTTGGTAATGCCCAGCTCAAAATAAGTACATAGTTTTTGCACAAATTCACTAGTTTTTGCACATATTCACTGTATTTCACATTGATTTTAGCACTAGAGCCTTTGCATTGCACAGTAGGGAGAATTACATGGGTAAATCATAACAAAATATAGTTTGAGAAAAAATATATTAGATTAAGTGGCTTATTTCCAGCAAGGCACTTGAGACATTTGTGCTACTGCACGTACTTGTGTGAAGTAAAGATCCAGACCACTTACTGAAAAAACAACTCAGAACAAAGTTTCTACTTATATGTGGAGGTCCAGTCATCTGGAATAGGAGATCAAAGCAAGAACAGAGATGGGAAATTCTGCTTCTGGAACTCTGGAGGTTTTAGAAGCAAAATTTGTAGAAATTGCTTATTATCTATGAATTCACTTCTCTAAATGACAGAAACAACAACCAGTCACTAAAGTAGTATGAAGTGAAATGCTAAGTGAAAGCTCATTCAAGTAATCTGAGCTTATTTCCTGTACTCACAGCATCTTAAATTATGTTTTCTCTCTCCTCCAGCATACACAAACACAAAAGAGCAACTAGTACATGACTGCCACACTTATTTCACTTGACACAAAGGTAAACAAAGGAATTTTTTCATTTATCCTCTGACATATTATGTAATAGGCCTCACAAAGTAGAAAAGAAAATAGTTAGCTCAATGGCAGGGGTGGTCTTAGAACTTAAGATCCCTAAAGCTGGAATAGGAACAGGATGTGTAGGAAGGAGAAGTGTGAACTTCCACCAGAACATGAGAGAAGCTTTCTGGCCATCTGCATTTCAGATCACCATAAAGAACTCAATCTGAGATGCTTTTTTTCAAGTACTCTAAGCATTTAGCAATCTTAACATGATTAAACAGAAACACATGTGCTGATAAAGTTCTCTTGGATTCCACAGCTCATGAAAAAGATTTTTGTTGGTAATGGATACTGCACAAAGCAGAGCCTCCCATGAAGACATTAACATTTTTAAAAGGTATTTTTATGAAGAGAACAAGAGTTATTTAACTGTTTTACTCAAAGGCACATTTTCACTTGCTCATCCCAGAGTTATTACCACAAAGATGCTTTTCACAACTTACATTAGTATCTTAAGATTGTTTAAGTACAAACATACTTAAAAATCATTTATTTTTGTTATGGAAAAGCCCTGCAGCACCATAAAAAAACTACCAAAACCAAGCTAATTTCTGTCAGAAAAAAATGAATGGTCACAAAATTATTTAAGGAGAAAAAAATGTATTGCCACTCCTTCCTGCAGTGTGAGGTACAGATCCAAAAGCACTTAAAGGTACTATGTACCACTTTAAGAAAATTGTAGTCCTAAATTCAACATTTATGTTCTAATCTTCAGTCATTTACATACATTTCTCCTCTGCTTTAAATCACATAAAACCATAAGGTTGATGTAAGAGTGTCTACTCAGATGCAACAATATAAATCAAAGAACCATGGAAACATCTGGTGAAAAACTATCCCCAAAACAATTTGCAAGCATTTGGTTACCAGAATGAATTTACCCATTAAGAGTATGCACCTCTGTTCAATATTCTATTAGAAATAAGGAAGAAATTAATTTTCTAGGCAGTTAAACCCTAGTGATTTAATCTGGAGACACATTACTGGCACTTTGTTGGGATTAAAGCAATCAACAAAGAGTATACAAAGTTTCCTAACCGTCTTGTGACAAACAGCTATGAAATGTTTGTTGCTTGGTGTGCACTATGTTGGTTATTGTGTTATTATTATTATGAATTATGGAAATTCAGGACAGCTGATGGAGATGGAAAAGTGAAAAATAGTGAAAAAAGTCGTTTGCTATGGAGTTGGCAATAATGTAAAGGAAAATGTTTTCTTCTTAACATAAATTATAGGAATTATAATGGCTTGAATATTAATACCAACTCTGTTCAAGAATAGTATTTGAAAGAGGTGACAGTAGGCTCTGGACAGATTCTCCCTATAAAGCAGACCTGGGTTTATGTTCTCTGTATTACTGATTTTGGGTATCAGCTGTAAATGTGAAACCAAAAGAAAATTACTGCAGACCTGTTTTATGAACATACAATAAATACTGTAAAATTAAAAAGAGGTTTCATTCTCACACTGAAAAAAATTATAAATAGAATTATTTGTGGCTTAAGCCACAGTTTATCTAAAAAGCTTATAAAGCATAGAAACATTTTTGCTTGATTTGGTATGCAAATTGCTTTGTTGGAGAGCCTTAGGAAACTACTATTCTATCCTGCTTTCTGTATTACTTCTCTTTTTTCTACAGTTTGGTGCTACACATTTAGGAAGACATGGCCACTATTTCCCTAGATGGATTTTATATTATCCATGACTGATAGTATAGATAAAGAAAGTTGGGTACAATTCTACTCCACAGTTGTATATTTTAACAAAATAAATGGAGATATAAAACTTCTTATACTCTGCCAAAAGCTACTAAATCAGCAAGAGTTCCAGATTTATTTGAAAGTTTTAATCTCTTCCAGACTTTATCCTTTGACTGTGCCTTTTGTCTCTAGAAAGGTAGAAATCTGTCCTTCAGAAGACAAGTCTTAAAAGTGGAAACTTCATTATTTTACCTACAGAAATTCTTTAGTCTGTCCTGCTGGCCTTTAAAAAGCAATAGTCTACTATGGGCTTAGTAATTTCATACCCCAGGTTGCTACAGTAATTCCAGATTCTTGCTGCTGCTCCCTGTGCTGCTATCAAATATAATTCCAAATTTATCTCCAGTTCACCTCCAAGATGGACCTGCTGCTGGCCAAAGCTGAGCCACCACCGGGAGAACCTCTGGGATAATGTAGTTAAGAAGGGGAATGAAATCCTGTGGAATTGAAGTGAGAGAGAGGAGTGAGAATATGAGAGAAATACAGCCCTGCAGACACCAAGGTCAGTGCAGGAGGAGGGGCAGGAGCTGCTCCAGGCGCCAGAGCTGAGGTTCCCCTGCAGCCCGTGGTGCAGACCATGGTGAGGCAGCTGTGCCCCTGCAGCCCTTGGAGGATCCTCTCCAGAGCAGAGGAGGCTGTGGCCTGGTGGGAAGTCTGTGCTGGAGCAGGGTCCTGGCAGGACCAGTGGCCCCATGGAGACAGGAGCCCATGCTGGAGCAGCTTGGCTGGCAGCACATGTGTCTCCATGCTGGAGCCATCTGTGGGAATGTCCCTGTCCTGGGGCAGGGAAAGGCTGAGAGAAGTCCTCCCTCTGAGGAGGAAGGAGCAGCAGAGACAACATGTGATGCACCAACCAGAGCCCCAATTCCCCATCCGCTTGTATCACTGGAGGTGGAGATTTAGAGAGCTCAGGAGTGCAGAAAATCCTAAGTGTGTGGAGGGGTGGAGGGAAGGTGTTTTTAAGATTTAGGTTTACTTCTCATTGCCATGCTCTGATTTAATTGGAGATAAATACAATTTTTTCCTCAAGCTGAGTCTGCTTTGCCCAAGATGGCAACTGGTGAGTGATCTCTCCCTGTACTTATTTTGACCCATGAGCCTTTCATGGTATTTGCCCCCCCTTATGCACCCGAGTAGGGAGGTAACAGAGTAGTTTGGGTGGCCAGCTAGTGTCCAGCCAGGATCAACTCACCACAAAAACACTCTGTGGCTTAGAAGCAGTGAAAAAAATTATATATTACTGTTTCAGCTGAGAGCTGACCTCGGCAACTTAATAGTCTTAACAACTTTAAAATAAATAGTATTGTTTTCAAATGCCGATAGTTTGCAATCATACTAAATCCTTGTGGTTTTATAAAGATATACACCAGATTAATAATCATAAAAATCACTATTTTTTTTTCCAGTGACACGTAATTGTAAAAATGAGCCATATCCCTTTAAATTAATATTTCTTGTCTCTTTCTAATGTGACACAAAATTGTGATGAATGTCAGTTTGGTATTGAACTGTAAAGTGCATGACCAGAGGACTATTTTTTGTTTCTAGCCAAAATGACACAGTTGTTTTCTATTAGTATATTAATTCAAATTAATTTTAGAACTGATTTAGAAATACTTCAGGGAGAAAAAGAGTTTTTTTTTTTTCCTGCAAAACTCTACTGCTACTGCATGCTAACTATAATGCTTCAGGTTAAACACATAAAATTCAACTGTGAGTCCAAAAACCTACACACTGATTTTGCAGCACACCCCACTGAATGCCACTGTAATATATTAATTTCCATACTGATGTAGCATCAAAATGTGAAGACAATACTCAGTCAAACAATTTTTAATTTACTTCTACACAGAATACAATATGGCCTAATTTGATACCATGTTTATCAGCAATACTGATGGATTTATCTTAAAACCACAACAAGATTTTTAGCTAAAAGAGGGATTTTAATCCAACTCAACTTGAATGCAGTTCTTAATTTTTTCTGTCATATTTAAAGCAACTTTTCTTCTTTTAAATTAAAACCAGTTACAACACCTTTATGATTTCACATATTTTCCTGATTCTTACAGAACTATCCAGACCCTTGCATAACCCAAGTTATTTCCTATATACCTTTGGTGCACCAGAACCTAGAAAACTTCAATTTGCTTTCCTATGGAATCTATACCTGGAAAGTCTTATCTCTATTCATTAACTCAGCATCGTGTGGAATAAACACATGTGCCTCAGCATCCTGTTTTCTTTTCAAACATTATATTTAAGATGTACATATCATCTCTTTCTTTTGAAATTTATAGATTTTTATTTGTCAGTGCTTCCAGATATGGAAAAACTCTACCTATTAAATGAAAGCAGATTGGAAATATTGAACAAGCTATACATATTGACTCTCTGGTACTGGACATTTATAACTTCCCTTTATAATAAGCTACTGCAGATATCTCACCCTTCAAGTATTTGAATAGCATATAAATATATCTTTATATTTGTATAAAATGTATTTGTATAACCCTCTCTGTTGGAATTCTCATCTATATCTTTTAAACTTTTTTTTTAAAGTAAATTAAAATTTTACATAAAATTTTTCAATCAGAAAATCCTCATGTGTTTGTTCTTCTTCATTAATATTTAAAATATGCATTTTTGAGAGATACAAGAAACTTTTCTGGATAGTTTTTATTCTGTGAAAATTAAACCAGACAAAAATAGAAAAACCTACTACCAATATTATTCTGCCCGTTTGTAAGAAAAGAATGGCGAAATTATTTGGACAAGTAGTCAGTGTACACTGGCTTGGCTGCAATTATAGAAAGTTATAAAGGAATAAATGTATCCTAAGAAATGTGAAGCCTAGAAAAGTGGCTCCCCAGTTGTGGAAAATTGCTGCGGTAGGCAAAGGGATGAATCAAGTTTAGGCTTGGAACTCCTTCTGTACAGGAGCATCAAGTGCAAAGCCAGTAAAATGTTATTGGGTACCACGGACAGCTCCACTTAACAGCTCACCTGTTGTACATCATTGCATTACGGCCTTGCAATACAGCAACAGGAACAAACCATGGGTATTGGTTCAATGAGATAAGGGAGACAAACTAAAGTATTTCCTGAGATTTCAGCTAGGTTAAAACCAGAAAAAAATAAACCAAGCCAGCTGAAACACTCAATTTTCAAGAAGAAAAGGAAGAAATCTAATTATAGCAATAAAGTTATTTCCCTGCCTAGTGCTGGAAGGATCATACAGCATAAGCTCAACTGTCCTGAACTTAGATAGACCCAAAAACCCCTAGCAAACCATTTACCAGAGGATTCTGATGGCCAGAATTAATTGTCTACCTGCTGCTTCTCCTCCTCCTGCCTCCATCAAGGCAGCATTTGCCTCAAGTCTCTGAGTGAGGCCAACCTGAGGGAGAATGTCAGTGGCAAGGGACAGATGACAAACCACCCATCTGTAAGCAGCTACCACATCATCCTCATTCTTCTTCTCTTTAGATCTTGCTGGACCTTCCTTTGCCTTTCATAGCTCCATCAACTCTAGATTCCTAAGAGCTGCAGCTTTAGCTCTTTTAGTGCTGAAAAGAGGGTTTCTGTCCCAACTGAGTTATGTTCACTTAAGTAGACTGGCTTTGCTCCCTACAACTACCACTGGGGTGTTTCTTGATCTCTGCTATGCTTCATTTTCTTCAGTATCTTAGCCTATGAATCCATCTCGCTCCTTCTTCAGAGCATAATTATAGCATTGGGTCTGATCTTTTATTAATTCAAATGCTTTCCTAAGCATGCCAGTGTTGCTACTCAAGGGATATCTGATTTACATATTCCCATAATTTCATTTTTGATTACTAAATTCATCAGCTTGCTTCAAAGTAGTTCATAATATAAACATAGTAAGACTTTCAGGAACTGATGTTCATTGCATATTCAACATTTTTCTCAGAACAGCACCACAGTTTCAAAATACAAATCAATATGTTTTCTAATAAAGTTTTCTTTCAGTGAAAAACATGCACACCTACATCCTAATCTTTTAGGAGAAGAGAAATAGACTGTTTTACAACACCAAGAGTTAAAAATAAAAATGAACTTCTATAGGCATTACATACTCTGATGGACAAAACTGACTTCAGTTCAGCTCTTCTCACATCTTCAAGCAGAGATTATATTAAAATTGAAATAACTGTATCAAATCTGAGAGAAATATGTGTTGAAAACAGAGGAATTCCAGGCTAAGGATGGGGACCCAGGAAAGAAGCAATTCAGCAAATGTTACTTCTCTTTCTGAAGATGATACTATTTCATAGACTCGTTACAAACAGAAACAAAAAACCTCAAACCTTAGGTTTTCTTTCCCTTACTGAAATATGCAATAGGGATTATGAGTGTTTTACTGACCCTTAGAAATTTAGGGAGCAGAAGTGTGAAGTTGCACATTTTTTAACATGCTCAGCTTTCCTGAGTGATAGACAATTAGGGGACTTGGTACTACTCTGAACTAGAATCCAGCAAAATGGCTTTGGGGAAAACATCCCTTGTACTTCTATCAATTAACATTGCACACAGAAGAGTCATACTTAAGTAAAAATCACAATCCTTTTTGCTTTCTATGAATAATGTATAATCTCTGCAAACTTCCAAGTTTCTAAAAATAGAGTGGTGATTGTCCCGCTCTACACTGGTGTAGCCTCCATCCTGGGGGCAGTTTTGGGCACCATAATATATAAAATAGACATTGAACTATTAGAGAGCAACTAATGAGGATGATGAAGGGTCTGGAGGGGAAGCCGTGTGAGGAGCAGCTGAAGTCCCTTGGTCTGTTCAGTAACTGTCTAGAAAAGCAAGGGGTTTCTTAATAATGATATATATAATAAAGAGATTGATCAGCCTTCTGTGAATCATGGAGTCAATGCTAATTATTACCTAGTTCAGGGACACCCTGCTGTAAGAGTTCAATTTAGGGAATTTTGTGGAGTTCCCTTGTTTTTTATTCACAAATCTCTACATTTACATTTAACATTGAATTTCTATGCTGGGACATAGTTTCAATCAGCATTAAATTTTGCTTTAAATGTACACCTGATTTCAAAGAATTCATTTTTAATTTATAATATCATATTAGGAAACCTCAATTATTGTATTTTATATTAAAATTACAAAAGAATGATACATCCTAAGAAAATACTGGCATAGGTAAAAATCTCCAATTTAACCCCTAAAAAAATTCCAAGTGAAAAGTTTTACTACAAAAAAGGAGTTTTCTAGTGCACATCAGTCTCTCCTAAAAAAGTTTCGAAATGTCCAGCCCACATATAAAATTGATTTTGTCTGCTTATTTTGTATCAATACTAAAAATATTACAATAAGAATAGACAGGTGCAAATGTCACCAGAATTGATACCATACTAGATATCTAGTCAATATTTAAACAAAACTAATAAAGTTATTTTCTGTATTGCAGCATCCCTCACAGCAGGAAAAATAGTTACCATATAGAAAAATTTCTTGAGGTTCAGAATAAATATATTGATTTTTTGCTGAAGAGAAAAGATTGACGGAATTTTTTGGTCAATCACTAAAATTCCATTTAAGAAGTTAGATAAAGCTAGATATTACCAAAATTTTAATAAATCAGTAAGAAATAGGAGAAACAGCATAAAGCAGGTGATTTTTGCAGCCTTCAAACCTTATTTTGTCCCTTAAAAATGCTAATAGCTCTAACTGCACTTAGCGTATTTTCCAAATATTTTGGTCAGAATTAAATATTTACAGTTTTCTGCATAATTCTGACCCAGGTACTTCTTTAACTGCACATAATTTTCTTTCGTGGCAATTTTAATACTCAAAAAAGTATTTTTCTTCAATTCACTGTGACACTGCACACCTTTTGCACTTCATAGATTGCCTAGGTTATGCAGAAGTCTGGACATGAAATTCTAACATTAGAATAAAAGAGGAAAATATTTGTTTGGCTATAAAATCCCCTTCACTATTCTGTTTTTCTGTAGAATCACTAGAGGCTGCAGGATTGAGCATGCATGCCTCAGAGGAATCACCCCAATAAACAACTTTTCTGGGTATGGGGACCAAAATCAAATATGGGATTCAGTTGGGATCACAAACTGAAAACAGACACTGAAATCCCATAAGCTCCACTTACACAGCAAAACAGGCTGAAAAGTCCCTCCAAGTCCTCCCAGTCCAGCAGTGCCAGAAAAAAACAGGGAGTGGAGGGCTTACAGCACAACTCTGAGCCTTGCTCTGTGCTCAGGGAAGTCAGAGGCTCTTTATGCACAAGACTTAAATTACTGGAGCCACAGGGAAAAACGGGTTCATCTAAGGTTCACAGCCACTTCTTGGTGGCTTCTCTGCTCTCCACTTTCCAAGAGAGGCAAGGAAGATTTTTTTTTTTCCCAGTAATCACCTACTTTGAGTCTGCCTGGAGTTATAGTCTCAAAATAAAACATTGTTATGAAGCTACCATCTGAAAATGCTTACACCATCATAATTATTAAATCTGTGGTTCTTCTATACATGTCCTTGAGCAAAATTAAAGTGTTTTCTTATAACTAATTGCAATATCAGAAAAGAGCAAATAATATCAAAGAGATGTAAATACTATTTCTTTGCATAAAGACAGATAGGAAGCCAGCATAAATAACAGTCCATAAAAGTACTCATGAATTTGTACAAATTAATGACTTTATTAAAATGCATCATCCCAGACAGATGACCAGACAAAAAAAAAAAAAAAAAAAGGAAACAAAGAATATAATTAAAAGCAAACTAAATCTGTTGTAATGGCAAAAAACCTACACCGAGATTTTCTTTGTTGTTGTTTTTCGTGCCAAAACACTTGGGAATATCCTAAGCACATACTTGTTTCTATGAAAGCCAGTCTTGAGAATCTCAGGTGTTTCACTTTGCATGATATACTCTAAGACTTGATTACTTCCCAATTAAGGCCACTTGTGATTGTCAAGCTCCACTTTCCTTATATTTTTCTTATCAACAAAATATCAGCCCTCAGACAGGAAGAAAGCTGCAGTGAGCTATACCAAGAAAAGAAGTAACTGCAAGTGGAGGTGAAGGAGTCTGAGCTCACTGAGGTTCTGCACAGTTTGTTTTATGTGAAACTAGTCATTCACAAGGCAGAATCTAAGGAAAAATATGATTTAGTCACACCTTTCAGATGAATGAGATCCCCTCTTTTCCTTATTCTAGGCTCAATGTTTTTTCTGAAGAATATAGAAATAAAGAGGATTATGTGAAGTAAAAGTATGACAAAACCCAAAATTTTTTTGTGTTTGTTTTTGGGTTTTGTTCTTTTGTGGGGATTTTTTGCATTCTTGGAGGGTTGGTTTTTTTTGGTTGCTTGAAATATCCTAGTTCCCAATACTAGTCAAAAATAATGCATTAGTCCTTAGAAAATCTGCAAAGACTGAAGTTACATAATTTGTTCTTTCAGTGGTGAATCAAGATATCTATTTGTATGGGTAAATAACCACACAGGACTGATGGCAGGAGGATACTTCCCAGAAGTGTTGTCAGGGATAACATGCATAACACAATGAGATTTTAAATGAGAACACAGCTTTTGTAAATAATGTACACTCCTCAAGACACCCTAGAGACATGAGACAACACAATTCCTTCAGACAGAGATCGTGTTTAAAATACTATTTTTCCTCAGTGTTCCTGATTTCCATTAGAAACTTAAGTCAGACAAAAAGAAAGGGTTTCAAGTGAAGTGTTTTGAACCCTAAGAGGAAGGCATAAGAAACAGAACTATAAATCTAAAACAGAAAGCTATCCCAAAACAAGAAAAGTGTTGCTGACTTCTCTCATTTGAAATGATGATAAATCACTCATACATTATTTTAAGAGCAAAAGGGAACTTTTGCTCACGGAAATGTACATTCTGTTGTAACTTCTCCACTTACAGGTCCCAGAAAGGGAGGGTGAAAAAGTACTCTGCTCAATCTCTCCTTGAATCACTGTAAATTGTAGTGCAATTCAGAGTTAAGTCTAACCAAAATGGATGACCTGTTTAAATAAGTGTCAGATTTTGAAGCATTTGGATAATTCTGAATCAGTAAGAGCTTATTTGCTAGTGGAAGAAGATGAGCTATCTTTACTTTAGCTGAAAATGGAGACCATACATTAAATTAGAAAATTGTATCCCTATTTCCTCAGTCTTCGAATACTATCCTCTCTTTTACACCTCATTTCCACTGTCATACCTTTATTTTGCCTGTCAGGCAGCATAGAACGATCTTGCCAGGGGAAGTGAGAACAATATAGTCACAAGACATAAGAGAATTCTACTGTGGTCAAAGCCTTTCCACTTACTTTCTTGATCCTTATCCTTGCAAAGATTTAAGATGTCTCTTTTTGTCAGGACTTCAGCTAAGCCAAAAATAGCATGTAAATAAATCAGGCTGTAAAGACAAACTGTTATTTCCATTGATCTCAGAGAAAATTCTAGAAATAGCAGGGAACAAAAAATTGGGACGCAGGCAAAAAGCAAGCATCTTTCACACTCATGACTCATTTTGCTAACACGTACTCTGTCCTGTTTGGCTTTCTGGGAAGGATGGTTAGAGTATTTGTGCTGCTCTCTCATTTGCATTACTAGTTTGTACCAAATGTGTCAATGTGCTGGAAAGAATAGTATATAGTTCTGGAGTTTAAACTACATTTTGCAGAAATTAACCAGTGATAATCTAGAAGCACATGCACTGTCTTTAAAACAAAACAAAAAACTCTAAACACCACAGGCAACAGAATTGCCTCAAAGTCACTGGTAAGTTATTTCTTTCCTGAAGACCTAAGAAAAGCTTAGCAGATGTGTGGAGCCTTGCCATTCTGAGCAGGCTGTAATGGGGATTGACCAAGGGAAGAGAGTTCATGGGATGCTACACAGATGTTTGTTCATACATATTTAAGAAAACAGAATAGCAAACTTAGGACCTTTTCCTCTGCTTGTTTTTATTTTCTCTGACCTGCTTTCAAAAGGTCTTTTCAAACATTAACTACATTTTCAAATTTCCCTACTGATAAAAACATCTTAAAAGTACATTTATATGAGTTAAATAAAAATTCTACTCATGCATGCAGTACATAAGATAGTTTATACTGTGTAACAAGACATTTCTATCATAATTGTGTCTTTAGATACAGAAGAATAGTAAAGTGTTACCATTATTCACATCTTTTTCCTGATGTTTTAAAACATATGTTCCTCTAAAAGCAAGGCATCTCAGAATTGCCTTCTTGAATCGAGGTAATTAAAACTTTAAAAGAGTCTGTATTACTGGCATCTTCTGGTTATCTTTATCTCAATTTTAACCTCTGAAATTTGCTATGAAAATATCCCTTGTCCTATTAATCAACTGTTTTGATACATATTGTCAGACACAGTTCTTAAGAAAAAAAAAGTACAACATTTTTAAACCTTTTTTTTTAAACCTTTTTTGATCCTGGAGATCTTTTTTATCGTTCTGTGGAATGCATCTGACTGTTTTTTCTTTATGACTAGGATGTCTCTGAGCCATTCCCATTCATTTTCCTAGTCCTTACTAGACTGCCAGCATAAAGCTACCCTCTGAAAAGCAGCCTAGATGTTAAGTATAAAAGATAATTTCAATAAGCAGCATTGGCTAGCATAAATTTTCCTGAAAGGGTGGTGTCTTAGTAGGCACCCATAAATCTGCTCACAGGTGTTTAAAGAGAGACAGTGCTTTAAGACAAGCAATCTCTTACTCCTTGATTGCAGTAACATTTTCAGTGCAGGAAACAGCCCCAAAGACTACCATATATGACAGAAATGTTTCAAAAACAAGAACTAAGATTTGGGGTGTAGTGTACTACCCCAATATTCTGTCCCACAATAGTTCTGACTGACCAGCAGGCCTGTTCTAATTATCTTCTTTTTCTCCTCTCCTATCCCAACACAGAATTTCTCCCCATGCACACCTTTAACTAAACAAGAAATCTATATCACAACCTTAATATTGAGATAGAAGTGAGGATGAATTGAAACAAAATAAATAAGCTTCTGTCAAATCAACTTCTGTCAAACATCCACTAGTTTTTCTTGTCTTTGCACTTCCTATTTACTATTGAAATAACATCTATGTGAAAACAGAGTCCTTTGACAAACTAGGGGTGGTGAGGAGAACCGGCAATGTTCTGTGTAGGCAGTATGACACATTCCTTTGCACTGCTAATCCATTATGCTTAACATCAAAAACCAATTTAAGAATGGGGTAGTTATGGTTTGGAACTCCCAGGAGCTAGAGGGGATGACACTCTGGTGACAGTTAGAACACATAGAATAGCAGAAGGGGGGAAAAATTTATTATTACTATTGGGCTTTGGAACATGGCTGTTTCAGAAGGCAACTGATTTTAAAAAATTAACAGGTGATACACCATTATTTACTAGACTTGGTTGGGAGGACTTCCTTACGCTAAATAACTTCAATCCATATTAAACAAAAACTTGGTTAAAACATCTCCAGATGAATCTACCAAGCAGTTGTAAAATCAGTCACAGAATAGTACAGACACAGACAACCCAGCTGCAAGTGAACTTTTTTGCATTAAGACTCAGTAAGAATTTGTTCTGTTTTTAGATAAAAAGGAAGAAAGAAAAGTTAAAATGTTTTCCCACATCTGTGCTATCCCTGCCTTCAAAGATGAGTGCATGTGGAAAATTTTCAGCCCAGTTTTTCTTTTTATGTGCTTATGCAGAAGAGATACAGCATCATATTTCTTCATTAGAAATAAAATGTTTACATGAGGTTTCGGAGTAAAAATTCACCCAATTAATCATAATTTCAAAAAACCTTGACAGTATTGCTAACCTGATACATTGTAAAGTCTCACATCTAATGGGCAAATGAGGTTTCGATAAGAACAGCCTTGGGTTTTTGTTGTAAAGGGAGCTGAAAGGCTACATGATTAATGTAGTATCATAGACTTTGCATAAAAACAAGATATATTACTGTTTGGGGATCAACTTTAAAGAGAGGCTTCTTAAGGAAATTTGACTGTCAAGATAAAATTCGATAATACTTTTAAATTTCAATTTTTCTGTAATGTGGTTTTGGGAAGAGATACTACATAATTCTGATGCATCCAAATTCAATTCTTTGTCACATTCAGGCTTTAACACGTAAACATTCACCAGTTCCTACAAAAAGAACACCCTAAATCTTTAATCACTGCAAAAAACACAGTACCTTGACTTTGTATCTTAAAGTTAAATTGAGTGACATTATAAAAATTAAATTACTTCTTCCTCATTTCCATAATATCCTTTAAAATGCCTTGCATAGGCTGGAGTATATGTTCAATTTCTTTATCTTTCTTGATGACCCCTCATGCCTGCAAGTCAGCTCATTTTTCTCTGGTGAAGACTGCACCCTACCAGTGCACGCTCTAAAATTTCCATTAAAATCTAGGGCATCATCACTCATTCTTATCTGCAGCAGCCTGAGAGAGCAGCAACTGCAGGAGAACTCGTCTCAAAGGACAATACAGTTATACACATCCCCATCCAGAAGGGAAGAGAATTCTACGTGCATAATGCCTTATCACATCCTGTACACTGGGAATCTTAAAATCACCAGGAGTGGTGTAGAATGTTGTTATAAATTCTCATGCAACGGCAAAGTCTTACTTAAACAGCAATTTACCAGTAGGCAATTAGCTTCTCAGAGAACATTTTTATTACATTCACGTCACAATGAAACGATCTGTCTCATCAGCTATTGAATATTTGCTGGTTAAAGCATTATTATTCTAAATTAGCATATAACAAGTACCTGAGGGTATTTAAACTTGCCTATGTGTTTAACCTTCTGGTTTCTAAATCCCTCTTCTTCAAGCAGACTCTTAAACAGTTCTCATATCCAAAGTACCTGAACACCTTTGCAAAGTGTTTTGATAGCCATGCTCATTCCTCTCTCTGTACCTTTCCTACTTTTCAAGGAGAACTCATATATATAATTTTTATGCCTGTATGAGCACACATTCTGTAATACTGCACATGAACCACAATCTTACCATGCTATTTTGCTGGATCACAGGTCTCACATAACTCTCATCTTCACTCTTCATTCTAAAGCATGATGACCTTTCCTGTATCCTGAGCCCAAACCATTACATACCTTGAAGTCAGAGATAAATAATTTGATTTTGCATTCTATAGAGAATGGAAGGTGGGCTGCAGTGCTCTGTGTAGCACTGGTTGAGCTGGCTATCACCCCTGTCGGCTGTCACCTCTGGAATTCAGCAGACAACTTCCAGGCAAAAGAAGAATACAGATCATCCAGCTACAGTCAGGATCAGACAGTTGCACAGCAAAATGCACCTGAGAGGATTTGCCACTGGCAACTACTGCCACAAAAGAGCTCAGCATCTATGGAGACCTGACTACATTGCTGGCTGCACTAATCTGCTTTGGTCATTGGGGTTTTTTCAAGTGTTCATTGCCACAGCCTTTCCCAGTAGATGCTACAGCATTCTGTCCAGTAGATACTGACACATTAATTTTTCTGGTGTTCCACACAAGCAGCTTGAACTCTTTTTGTACTCATAGGCTTTTGTGCCAGGATGACACAAACACACCAATGTTCTTGCTGCTGTATGACACAAAATATATTCCAACTAGGTGCCTGTTTCTTGCAGTGAATAAATGTATGCATTGACCAAATAATCCATTAGTGACTCCTTATTTAAATAATTCTGCAGAGAAAGTTTATTTTATTTTAATTTTTCAGTGTCCTTTGGTCAGAAGTACCTGCAACAGCATTTAGCAAAGGAAGTAATAAATCATGGTTAGCTCTGTTATGAACTCATAAAGACAGATGGATAGAAGAGATGATGTTTGTCCTTCATGTACTAATTTCAAAATACAGCTAATACTGATTAGAGTAGATGTCTGTCCTGAATCTAGGCATACTAAATTTGTACATGGCCAGACAATCTTAACAGCAGGCTTGTGTTAATTTGGACACTTCACAATGGATTATAGGCTGGACATAAGCAAGGCAGCGTTATAAATGTTGAATAAATGATGAATTGCAAACCAAGCTTTCATTGACTTCCATAGAAAATACATCACAGAGAACAGGATATTTTCACACTAAGACTTAACAGCACTTTTAAAGAGATGCCATTGAGGTTAGAATCTTCAGTGATTCCAGGACAACATATAACTTTCTAAAGCAGGTAAGGAAAGAATTAAGTTCTCTAATGAGTGAAACACAACATAAACAGAATCCTGGCAAAATGAATCCTGTTTTACATGCCTGCAGCATGGCTTTCTCCTTTGGGCAACAGGAGAAAACTGGTGGTGATGCTCTCACCGTGTCATTCCTTACTGGTACCACAATAAAGATGCCTTATGAAGCATGTATGATTCAGCCATTATCCATATGGCAACAAGATAATTATTCGCTTAATATTTTAGTATACAAGTTACAGGTGAAGTAAACAAATTCTACAAAATGAAATGCACAACAGCATGTTTACATGGTTTCAATTGCAATCAACAGATCTGTCTTGCATATATCAAACTTTTTCTTGGAGCTGATTTCAAGTTATCACTGAGAAGGATAAAAAGTACACTGATTTTTTATATAGAGACTAACCCCATTACTAAAATTTCAGCCCCATTCCCTGATCTTTCTGCATGGGAGTAGGATGATGTACTCAAAAGAAAATGATTGGGGTTTAAAAAGCCTAGAAATACTTGGTTGCAGAAATTTAGTGAGTACATATACTGTCATGTAACCAAAAGAGGCATAAAGAAACAAATCATCTTTAAATGGCATCCAGAAGATATTTGTCATTGGATTTATTCTGATATTGTAGGCTGATACAGTACTAGTTTTAGTCAGTATAATTATACCCAAGAACAACAGATTCACTGCATAAAAATGTCCTGTCCGAAAATAGTTTCATATGTTTTTTACACTGCATTTTTGTATGCCTTATTTAGCCATAATTCTACATCTGAATCTTACAGCTGGACAATCAAGTAACATAAACAAAAAATATATTTTTAGGAGGACAATGCAAGTAATTGACAAAATTGACATATCAATTCATCTTTTCCAGAACTATGATAAACATCCAGTTGACTACCATGGAAATGCTATGAGAGCAGGAGAGGGCTGTACTATTTTGAACCTCTGGATGAATACAAAAGTAAGAAGAAAGAAAGAGAATTAGCTCAATTGCTGTTGCTAAGAAAACTTACGCCTTTATGATAGTTAGATTTAAACATCCAGGAGTATTAACAAGCCTAATGAAATGGCACTTTAATGCTTAAAAATCAAATAGAGCCTCTAAGTTCACACAAATTATCAATACAATTATTCACACTACTATCAATAACTGTTCTTGTTTCACTGTGTGTCTCCTTTGTAGAATGAGTGGGTAGCTTCTTTTAATTACTTGGGACTTGAAATATATTTTCCATTTTCTACTAAGAAGCAAGCATGATTTCCATGTATGCAGATTAATATTATACAAATACTAAAATATTATCATTATTTAGCTAGTTAGAGAGGTGTACATTTTGAAATAGCACAAGTTACATTGTCTATATTAAACTTTATAGATTTAAAGCATCCTGTGACAGCAGGACCCTTGAACTGGATAAAGAAGTAGCTGAATTTGCTTTAAAATCTCAGTAGGCAGAGTTTTGTACTTTATGCAGATTTAAATATTTTTTAGATTGGAAACTTAACACTCTTTTGCAACCATTGACTCATCATGATGTTGCTACTACCTATTCCAGTTATTACCCAGAATTAATTGGACTGGAATAATTTTAACAATTCCACATGGTACTTCTAATCCCTGGTGAAATCTAAATGTTAATTAATTTTAAAAAAATTAAGTAGTCCTCTCAAATTTTCGAACTTCTACAAAGTACTATGTGAACTAAAGTAATTTACTTTAAGTAACCCATCTATGTAACACTAAAACATTTTTAAGACCCCTTGGTGATGAATCAGGAATGGTTTACAAAAATACATGCCAGCATGTGACCTTGTTTTTTAACAGGTCTTTTTGTTCTCAAAAAAGCTGTATACCTTTACATAAACTGTCCTACAAATGACTCTGGTTTTAAACACAAAATATCTTTCCTGGGACAGCAGCAAGGGGAGTCCACTAGTGACAAGTCTGACTGGCAAGAGGCCACTGCTGGGCAGCAGCTGTTCCAGCAGGCAGCCAGTGTGATGTGCCCTGCTTGGCACATCTGAGACCCACCCAGCCCTTGGAGGGATGTAGAGTCCACTTTGCAAAACTTCTCTTCCTCTGTGGCTCTTCCCTGATATTTAATGGGAGCTCAGTGAGACAAGCAAAAGCCCTGTGTTAATCAGCTCGGCTGAAGCACCTCAGCCAGAATGGTTTGGCACTGGGTAAGCAAAACCTTGGGGCAGTGGAGTCCATGGCAGCACTGCCATCCCCTTCATTCATTCCTCAATAGCACCATAAACATCTATACATCAGAAGAATGCATTTTTCCTTCCACTGTAACAATCAGATACAGAAATACTTATCATTTAATTTACAAATAATAAGAACCTTATGTAAGATTTCAAAAGTTTAAAGAATGTGTTCTGCATGAGCTTTTGCTTCACTTAACGATTATCAATTCTTTGTGTCCATGTCAGATATTACCCTGGTTCAGACAGAAATTTGACATGTCTAAAGTAGTTTTAGACACCAGATTTGAACTTTATTCTCAAATAACTCTCACTGTACTTTTAAGATGTAAATTTAGCAAAGATGAAAACAATACAAATTGTGTAACTTGGCACTTTGAGGTTATCACACAAAATTTATTTGTAAATAGATTTTGAAGCTGATTTAATTTAATCCAAGGGCCAGAGTGACTACAGTGAAAGTCCAAAATAACTATAACATGTTTGAAAATAAAATTAGGTGATTAGCCTACATTTTTCCTTTTTTTTCCCCCTCTAAATTTGAGGCTAGTTTTATAATTCATAGCTTTGTAGATGAGCGCTAAAAATTTTTTCCCTCTATTTCATTGAAAGCAACAGATGAAAAAAAACTTTACCTTTGTAAACAGAGACTTTTGCAGACACTGAAGTCCATGAAGAATTCAATCCCCCCATTCAACTTCTTAAAGAATGTTCATATTTAAGATATTTATTAGAAATAAAGACCCTAAATTAAACTAAAATAAACCACCGGACTATCTTTTAGGAAAGTTTGAACTGGAACTGCTAGGGTTTTGAACAAAGAAAAAATAATTAGTGTTTCCTAACATTACACAAATGTCAGAACTTGAGTAATATACTTTATTAGTAAAGAACAGCATCTGGAAAAGCTAAGTTCATATTAAAGATTTGTAAGTGGTTGGATGATTAAAATACTAGCAAATATTGAAGAAAATATTTCTTTCTCCATTATTCATTATTGAATGAATTTGTTTCCTTTAATTTTCTTTTTTTTAGTCCCCTGCTAGAACTCATAAGAGGGAGATGTTTTGGTACTTTTTGGAAGAAATGGAGATTGTGGAAAAGAATAAACCAGCCCTCAGGGAAGGAGAATGGAGAAAGTGAGCTTCATTCAGCTGCTTTAATGTCTGCATTAACAGACAATAAAAGGACCTTTTAAAAAAATGCAGTGAATTTAGATCTTAGTGGATGGAATTACAATGAACTTAATGGTTCTCCACCTGAACACCTGAGCTAATCTTTCTCCTTAAAATGAGAATCCATCCCTGCTTTTCTTATCACTGTATGCACAAACACATTAGTTCAGACTGTAAAATATATCTTTCCAAAGTAATCACCATGACATACAACAGTGTATTTCTGTGTGTCTGTGTCAATTTTAATATCTTATTCCCTTTTTATTTTTTACATGATCTTGTCTATGGGTATTCAGTTGTTTAATCTTAAATCCCCATTTCAATTATGATTCTAAGGCATTGTACACAATCTGGTCTGTTTTTTTAAAAGACAGTGCAATGGGATCTTAAATGCTTACAGAGTGAATAGAGGCACTTGCAGGTGATGCTAGGGAGACAGTGCCTATAGAAAGGACTTGAAACATTTAATGCCTGCACCCTGAGCTGTGTCAGACAGAACAGTGCCAGCAGGTGCAGGGAGGTGATCTCCTCTCTGACCAGTCCTGGTGAGACACAAACGGGATGTTGGGTATTTGTCTTAAACCTTTTGTACTTCTTTTCTCTATTTGGCATCCTCTTAATATTGCTAATAAGTATAGGCTAAAATCGCTTGGGAATAACACTATGCTATTTGTTATTAATAAATTTATTTTTACTGGGTGAAAAGAACTGTTTTATTTCTCATGGCCCAAAGAGTTGTCCTTTCTTTGTCATGTGTTTTGAGGTCATCTGTGACCTCATCAAGTTTAAGGCAGATTTTCCTTTTTATAAAATATAACATGATAAAACAGCAGGGAAGTTCATGCCTTAAATTGTTCCTGCACAAAAGAATTAAACCCAAGGTCTATTCTCAAGTGTAGGCACCCAACACCATTCAAAATCAGTGAAAAAGGAGCAAAGCAAACTGCAAGCTACTACTGCGAATTACTGTGTACAGACCTATTACTTTTGCTGAGCACTAGGTTAGGCAGTTGCTGAGAGTTTACATTGGTGATCTGACTTAAGAAATAAATGGCTTCATTTCAGTGGTTACCCTGAATCCTTGATTCAGGACATCCATTATATGAAGTTTCAGAAAACAAGTTTACTGTAATGGAAGTGTGGATTCCTGGATTCAGAGCTGGAGGACATCCACTGATGTTCCCTCCCTGGCAGGAGGGGATAATAGCACAGGATAACACATCCTTGCTGACAGGAAGAACTACAGCACGATTTTCCAACAACAACAACAGCAGAAAACAAGAAACTTTTCTTCTTCTGCTCAGGTCACATAAACCATTCTGTTTCCTTTCTGCTTCCCTTCGCAGCAGAAAAGAACAAACAAACCAGGGTTAAACCTTGCTGAGGCCAAATGGACACTGTGGGTTTTCTGCAGGGGAAAGCAAACACAGTGATTCTCCTTGGGCTACCAGACAATGAACAATCTCAATTCCTTCCCACCATAGAAAGCAAACAAGGAACAAGCCAACCCAAAACCCTACATCAGCCATGGTATCTTAACACTGACAAGCCATAAATTCCACACTCCTCAGAAGAGAAAGATTTTCTCACAGCTAGAAGCTATGGGACCAGGAATCCACTGAGACAATTCAGAAGGAAATACTAAGGGTTATTTCAGTATTCTTTGAAAAACAGTTGACCGCAACAGTCTGAAACAGTTTCTATGGTGAAATCTCACACGTACTTCCCCCCAAAAATTGTGACATCAAGCAGTTGATGTGGATGAATCAGTAGAATCTGAAAAGGAATTTCGTGCATATCCACTCTTCTACCACAATACCAGGGAGTTTCTCGTTCATGCTCTTGTAAAATGATTTATTTTCTCATGCCACTAGAAACTACTTGAGAATTCTCCAAGAAACATAAATTTATAAATCCTTTGAAAAAGTGTGAATCAAACTCAATTGCTTACTCTCATGTTGTCATAAACAATAACTTCAAAAATAATACAATAGTTTAAGCTCTTTCTAAAACCAGCACATAGTTTAATTATTACAAACTAGCAGAGTAGAAAACGTTTTTCAAGAAAAACTAAGTGCAGACTTGGTGGTAAAATAGGCAAAATGAAAATGTAATTTAAATTGCAGTTTTGAAATTAGATAACAAATATAAAAATTAAAATGAATGAATTCCCCCCATTAGCTGTTCAAGAGGACTGTGGCTGTACCCTTTACAGTGCTCAAAAAGGGTGTGATCATGAGACTTTATCAAGAGAGGAAATGGATGGAACTGAATTACTTAATTAGATGGATGTATTTGGAACAGAATGTGAAATTGTTTGAACTTTAAGGGTTTGATGTGATCACAGGTCGAGAGTTACAGCCACTAAAACTTTGCATAAAAACAGTTCTGACTAGAGAATGACCAGATGGGGAAGAAACTCAACATACTCAAATCACAAAAGCAAGGCCAAGAAGCACCTACTTGTTTCAGCAGACCATTTCTTAATTAATTACTGTGCTAAAAAACCACCACACTCCATTAGTCTAAATCAAAGTATACTTCAAAAGCTGTAGCTAGAGACAGTTTTTAATAACCAGGGGGAAAAAATATCTTGTGACAAATTAAGTACTTAACTGGAATCTGGAGAACATAAGTTCCCAAACAAGCAGTTATGACAAAAGTCTGAATTTATGGAAAGAGTGTAATATTGCCCATGTTATCAAGAACTAAACCACACCTTTTGACCTCTAATCTGGCTGAATTAAATCAGACATGAAAAGGGTACTTCACCTATTTAAATGCCACTTTATTATTCAGCCTTTTTGTTTGTTTGTTTGTTTTAAGCAAACCTATCTCCTTTGACCTCTCAGCTTAAACTTACTGTAAAAACAACAGGGTTAACTACCAGGCTAAGCTACCTTTATCCTCCCATAAGGCAAAATTGCTCCGTCTGTCCAAAACATTTGCCAAACAAAAAGATACTTTAAGCATAATCTGTAGTGGGAAATATTCCAGGAGAATAGTGAATTTAAGTATTTTATTTTATTACATATTTAATGTTGAATTTGAATGCAACAGAAGGTTAATAAGTAAAACATTAACATTGTCCTCCAGTCTTTTCCATCACTCTGAAACAAAATGTTGTTAAATTAACATGGTCTTGTATTTTACTTTTTATGAAATTTTATTACTCAAAGATAAAACTACTTTCACAAGCAGCTATGCTACTCAGCTTGGTAAATAATGGAGTTTAGCTTTGCCCCTTTTCCTCAGCCTGTAGCACATGTGCTTTAAAGACAGAAAGTGAAATCCAAGGACAGGAACAAGATGAGGAAGCTTTTAACTATGAAGCACAAAACATGAGAACAAATGCAAGGAAATCTTGTTGTCAAGATCCAGCAAACAGTTGTGTCAAACAGCATGTGAAAAACTGGCTTGGTTAGAATAGGAAAAGACACTGCCTGTAAGCAGCAGAACTGCAGTTTGCACCTGATTGTTCTCCTTCATTCCATGAGCAGCCTCATTGGTAAGTGTCACATCAGGAATCCATTTCACTTAGAAACCATAAACTTAGAGCATTTCAAAGCAACGCAAAACATTTCAGAAATTGTTTTGAAAACACAGTAACACAACGGTAGCAAATTTTTAGTTTTATTGACATATCCTCCTACTTAAAACACTTGAAAGTACCTGGAGTCAAAAACTGAAATAGCTCACCCCTGGCTTTCTTCAGCAGAGTTGTGCATCTTCCAAGACCAATTAATTCCTGAGACAATGTATTTCCTACTAATTATACCAGCATCAGTCAAGCTTCTTTTATTCTGAACTCAGCAGTGACTAAACGTGTTGAGAAAGCAAAATGATGGCTTTACAAATATATTAGACAAATGTCAGCACATTAACCTGTGAGTTAGATACCATGGATTTGGAAACTGCAGTTTAAGAAGACTAGTAGCCTTTTCTTAGGATTTTCAAGCACATCCATCTGTTGTTAACATCTTTAAATGAATGCCATCCAGATATTAGATCAGATATTATTTTTAAATAGGCTATATGCAGGATTTAAGGCCGTGTAAAATTGCATTATTGGCCAGAATAAGATGCCAAAATTCCAGTTAGTAACTTGAAAGATATATAAATATATAAGATCTTTTCCATTTCTATAAGATTACAACTTTTCCTCTATGCTTTTTATGCTCAACTCCTAAGCACTTTTAGTTTTATAACCATCTAATTTTATAATCAACAAAGGTATACTACAGAAATCTGCCTTCTGTTAGTATATGTTCATACATGCAGTTGCCATGCATATAGTTTGAGACCTAATTATTTGTAGGATTCTTGAACAAATCAGAGGAAATAATCTAAAATTAAACAAACAAAACAAAACTCAAAGCCAACAAAATACTTTTGATGAGAGATTATTTTAAAGAATCAGGGTCATGAAAAAAAATCTACACTTTTGTGAAACAGACCTCCTCATCTTAGAAGAGGTATTCATTTGGTACCCCATGTGCATGGTATTAAGGCTTTCTCCCCCAAAAGTTTGATCTCATGATTCTTGGAAAAGCTCTTAGGTCAAAAAACTAAGATTCTATCCAGTTCAGTGGTCTTTGGATAAGTGGATTTGCCTGCTTATAAGAAGTTCCCTGCAGATGTTTGACCCTACTTTCTATATATTCTGTGACTTGTATTTTCTGTAGAGTAGATAAAACAAAAATTTTAAAATAACTGTAAAAACATATTTTACTAATTAAATACATATAGATAGATAAATATATGTAAAATTACTACTATACATATATATAGTAAAAAATTCTGATTCATCCTAGTCATCTGTGTTCCCCCACCTCAAATACACAGAATGACAAAATTTCCTGAGTTGGAAGGCACCTGTGAAGAACAGAGTTGGACTCCCGGACCTGAGTAGAATATCCTAAGAATCATATCATGGGCCCAAGAGCATGGTCCTTTTTGAGATCTGTCAGGCTTGGTATTCTTTCCCTGGGGATCCTGTTCCAATGTGCAACCACTCTATGGGTGAAGAACATTTTCCTGATACCCAGCTTCAATCTCCCCTCACTCAGCTTCATGCTATTGCTTTGAATCCCATCAAGGGTCATGACAGTGAAGAGATCAGTACTTGCCCCCTCACTTTCCCCTATGAGGATGTTGAAGATCTGCCACTGTCACCACAGAGCAGAGATCAGTGCCTGCCCTTCCTGTTGCCCTCACAAGGAAGCTGTGACTGCAGTGAGGTCTCCCCTCAGTCTCCTCCAGGCTGAACAGACCAAGTGCCCTCAGCCCCTCCTCACACGGCCTCCCCTCAAGGCCCTTCTCCATCCTCATGGCCTCTTCTGGAAGCTCTCTAATAGCTTAATGTCCATTTTATATCATGGTGCCCAAAATTACCCCCAGCACTCGAGGTGAGGCCCCCCCCCAGTGCTGAGCAGTTCAATCCCCTCCCTTGCCCAGCTGGCCCTGTTGTCCCTGATGTCCCCAGGACAGGGATGTCCCTCCTGGCTGCCAGGGCCCTGCTGGCTCACACCCAACTTTCCATCAACCAGGAGCTCCAGGTCCCTTTCCACAGCATTGCTCTCCAGCCTCTCGTTCCCCAGTCTATACTCACAACCATGGTTGCACACAGGTAAGACAGAGACCTTCTGGAAAGTTTCCTAATGTTGTGCAGGCAAAAGACAATCTACTTAAGTTCTTCTCTACACAAGGGAATTGCAATACTGTAGGAAGAAAAAATAGCTTTAGAAAGTGATTTAGCTAAAGCAATGCAAGTTCCTCTGTGGATAATGATGGCTTCTGTTTACTTTTTCTAAATTGTTATAAGACACTTCTCCAAACTAAGACTGTCTACACAAGAGGGCTGATCAAATTTATCTAAGTTCATTCAATTTTCTTGTGTACACAGATTTAATGGACTCCATTGTCACTGGTAATGCAATGAGGGAAGAGCAACACTAAAGAAAAAGAACGTGCTCTACAAACTAGCAATTAAATGTCAATATTATTCTCCTGGCTGGCAATAGCCATGTTTTCATATTTAGACAACTATGGACACATTTAAATTAAAGGTCATGTTAAAATGCTCCTAAATGCAAAGACATTGCAATTGCAAGAAATGTTGCTGGTACCTGGATATCCTGGGGAGGCAAACACCCCAATGATGTGTGGTAAACTTGAGTGGTGTAAAATCTCAAGGGAGGGATTGCATAGAAACAGTAAGACTTGCTGCCCTGGCAGGGCTTGATTTCTTTCTGCTGTGCATACTTTGGAGTATGAAGTACAGAAAAAGAAAGAACAAAAAAAGAAAGAAAGAAAAAAAGAAAGCAATCTTAACAGAGGTCCTTTTAGGTGCATTAGTCCCCAGGAAAGTAAGATTAGAGTCAAGATAAGACTGTTAATATTGTATTTGCAGACAGAATTGAAACTGCCACCACTAAATAAATGGCATTGTTAAGCAACAATATTATAACCTGCTGGAAACCAGAAAAGTTATAAGGGGAGAATAATTTTTCTGTAGTTCAATTTTACTTGTAATTTTAGTTTTCTTTATTAAATCAAGGATGTGGTAATATCTGAACACATGTATGATCAATTAATTATACAGAATTGGGCTAATCTTCTCTTGAATCCCTTTTATGCTTTTCTTCTATTCAACTATTGTCTCAAAGTAGTCTAAACAAATTATATGCTAAGACTTTTTACAATTATCCATTCTTACCAGGATTTATATTTCTGCAAGATTTGTTGAGTATATCAGTAAAATAATAGTTTTCATCTTGTAGTGTTTCCTAAATCACATTTTTCTCTAGGAGATTATTTGATATGTGAGGAAATCCACTAAAAGAATGTCAGTCTCTAAAAGAGTGATTACTTTCAAACTAGTTATTTAATAAAATATTCTACTTTTAGTAGAATATTTTATTAGGAGTTTTGGGGGTTTTTGTCAGTATCATGCAGAATTAGAAATGGAAGCAGATTATGCTTACACAAAAGGATGTCAGCCTAGCAACACAACACTTGCCACATCACAATCACCACTCTACTCCAAGTTTGCTTTCACAGAATTATAGAATCATGAAGGCTGGAAAAGACCTCCTAGACCATTGAGTCCAACCTTTGACCAAACAACGCCTTCTTAACTAAACCATAGCACAAAGGGCCACATCAAGTGATTTCTTGAACATTTCCAGGGATGGCAACTCTATCACCTCCCCAAGAAGCTCTTTTCAACACCTGAGCACCCTTCCAGTGGAGAAATTAGTTATTTGACTCAGTCCCTGGTCCTTTCTGAATGCTGTTAGTGAGTGTAGAAAGTGGCAGATGCTGACAAAGAAAGTGGAAGGCAGGTCAAACAGAAACATGAAAACAAAAAGGATGCTGGAAAAGCACCTGAGCTTTCTTCTTAATGTTCTTGGTTCTTTTACCAAGAACAACAAAAACTAACAATCTCTTCCCAGCAAGCTGCTAGCTAATTGGTATCTGTTGGTATAGTTGATAACTCTTTCAGAAATCAAAGCAAAGAGCTCAGTTTCAGCATCTGAAAAGATGAAGCCTTTGTATTGTAGCTAAATGGAGAAGTGGCAGAATCTTTCAGGTAGATTAGATTATGTTACATATTTTTGTGTTACCTCTGAGGAGTGGAACAAAAGCCACTTAAATGTGCCCCCACTGGAGACACAGTATTCAGTTGTTCACCTTGGCAGCTACATCTTCATCATTCACTTGTTTTTGTGCAAGGGCAGCAGCAGCACAGATCTTGGTACATTTTTATTAAAAAAACAACAACAACAACAAACTAAGATGAACTTTCTTTCAAATTTCCAAGAGAGCATTTTTGAAAGAACATTATTCTTTCTTTTGAGATATCATGCTTTCTGGCATCTAGTGCTCAAGTTTTCCTCTTTGTTGCAGCATAGGTATTTAAACTTTTTAAAAGAAAATCTTTCAGCAATTGCAGGGAAGCATACCCTTCACACGATAGAGTTTCTGAAGTTTTGTTGCTAATATTTATTTCAGAAAGATGCATCTCAGAGCTACCAAAGTGGAATGCAAAATAAAACTATTCCAGAAATAGATCATTCAGATGTCTAAGTACCTTGCCTGGTTTTGTATTTTTTCCTACATACAGCACTGCTAGCACACTTCCCCTTGGTCACAGGTCCTTCCATGCTCAATCAATTTTCTGGCTTCTGCACTTATAAGATAAAAAAGAAAGGCCATGGGAAAACATTATGTTATACCTTTTGTTGATAACACACAGTTCAGTTCCCCACCGCCACCTCTGGAATGAGGCTCCTGTAACAGAGGAGGAGGGCTGGCAGAGCATCTCCCCACTCTTTCATATCCCCAGAGAGTACATTGCTAGAGGACACCCTGAAATTGGGCTTGGAGGAAAAATTCAAGTACAGTAAACTTCAGTAGAGTGAAGGTTTAATTCTTCACAGTTGCTCAGCACTGGAAGCAGATCATGTACTTATACCTCATTTTTGCATGAGTGAATCCTTTATACTCATCAGCTAGTATATCACCAGCAGAGGTGCAAAGGCTTTTTATTTAAAGAAAACTATACAGAGTCTAGCAATTCTGTCTGAATTTGGTCTGTGTTATCTAGTATATTTAACTTTAGTGGCATGCAAGCACATATTTATTATTAGATTTTATCAGTAGGAACTATGTTAGATTAGATGAAGAGCAATTGTAGATAAGGAAGTCATTCCTTAAAATCTGGTGTTAGGCTACAAACAGAATGAGAAAAAAAGAAACCCCTTAGAAGTTACTCTTCCTCAGCTATAGTGTACAACTGTGCAACAGCAAAATAAAGTTCACAATTTCACCAGTAAATATTATCCCCATGAAAGATAAGCTCAAAAGCCTAGGTTAGTAATCCTGGCTCTGACATTTAACAGTTCTGTTGTATAAAACAAATATGGTTTCAGTTTCTTTGTGAAGCAGCAATGCTAATACTTGTCTACTTTCCCCAGTGGTATTGTGAGGATAAATGTATTGTCATAAAGGTCTTTGGAAAGGAAAAGATGCAAGCATTTTTATTGATGTTCTACTTCCCAATCCACTAGAGTATATTAAAAATAATTTCACTATTGTCAAGTGCGACCTCTACCAATACATATTTCTCAATTCACCAGTCCTTCTTCCTACAAATTGCAAAGAGAAAACAGCTCAGCAAGTACATTCTCTAGTCAACACTGCTTGTACACAAAGGATAAAATCTGTTGCTGACCATGACCAAAATAATTTTTACTAAATACAGCTGATCCAATTGCCTTGTGGTTACTGTCTTGTAAAAATACCTGAATGACTTGGAGATTTGATCATCAATCAAATTAGTTATGGCTGAATATGAAAGACAAAGACATGATTTGCAAGAGCCAACATGGCTTTACTAAGGGCAAATCATACCTAACAAATTTGGTGACCTTCTATGATGAGGCTACAGCTTTGGTAGATAGAGAAAGAGCAACTGACACCATCTACCCCAACATATGTGGAAGAATTTGACACTGTTCTCCTTCTCTTTCTCTCTAAATTGGAGATGGATGGATTTAATGAATGCACTACTCAGTTACTGGAAGGCCAGACTCCAAGACTTGTGGTCAATGGCTGATTGCCCATATGGAGACCAGCTAAGAGTGGTGTCCCTCAGAGGTTGGTACTGTAGCCAATACTGTTCAACATCTGTAAAACAGAGGGATCAAGAGCACCCTAAGCATCTTCACTGACAACACTGAGCTGTGAGGGACAGTCACACAGGCCAAAGGGAAGGGATATCATCCAGAGAGACCTAGACAGGCCTGGGAGGTGGGCCAATGCAAACCTTGTGAAGTTCAATAAAAAAAAAGTGTAAGGTCCTTTATCTGGGTCACAGGAACGCCAGAACACATCTACAGATTGGGCAGGGAAGTGATTGAGAGAAGCCCTGAAGAGAAAGGCTTGGGAGTGATGGTTGACAAAAAACTCAACATGAGACAGCACTGCATGCTCACAGCCCAGAAAGCCAAAGGTGTCTTGGGCTGCATCCAGAGGAGTGTGACCAGCATGTTGAGGGGTTCTTCCCCTCTCCTCTGATCTTGTGAGATCCCTCCTTGAATACTATGTCTAATTCTGGTGTCCCCAGCATGAGCTGTTGGAGCAAGTCCAGAGGAGAGTCACAAAGTTGGTAAGAGGACTGGAGCACCTCCTCTTTGAAGACAGGCTGAGCAAGTTGGGGCTGTTCAGGCTGGAGAAGAGAAGGTTGTGTGGAGACCTCACAGCAACCTTCCAACAGTTGAAGGGGACCTAGAGGGAAGCTGGAGAGGAACCTTTTATCAGGAACTAGAGTGATAGGACAAGGAATAATGGGTATAACAGAAAAAGTGGAAATTTAGGGTAGATATTAAGAAATTCTTTACTGTGGGAGTGGTGAGACACTTAAACAGGTTGCCCAGAGAAATTGTGGCCATCCCAACCCTGAAAGTGTTCAAAGCCAGGTTGGATGAAGCCTTGAACAATCTGGTCTAATGAAAAGTGTCCCAACCCATGGCAGTAGGGTTGGAATGAGATGATTTTCACTCCAACACTTAACACTCTATGATTCTGTGTTAATAGCCAGATTGAAAAAGTACTATTAATAAACAATAGCTTCAAAAAGAAATTAACTTCCCAATGTGTTGTTCTCTTTCCTTATTCTGAAGAGCAGGGAACCAATTCAGCATCAGAAAGAAAAATGATCCAAGAATGAAAATGTTTTTTTCAACTTAAACTGGTCAGGAATTACACAGGCCAGGTTCAGGGTCAATGAGGACATATCTGTACTTGAGAGTGTGAAGAGTTCAGTAGCTACATAACAGTACAAAACATCTAATACACAGTTAGAGAAAAGAAGGGAAGAAGGGACTAGGGAGCAAAACCCTAAGCCTAGTCTAATTCTAGCTATTCCTTTTCTTACTTTATGGAGGGCAGATATTTTAAATCTTTCATAAAGATTCCCTCTCAGTGACTCCCAGTTTGATCTTGCACAGGCTGAAGGATACCTTTTAGGTCCTCTGTGAAATGACTGTGCAACTTTTCCCTGCAGTATCCAGTGGACACAATGGATTATTACCCAATATATTTTTTTGTTTCCCTTACAAAAATTGTCCTCATTTTCCTGTACACAGGTTCCTCTAGCATATTATAAACAAACACAGGAACATGACAGAAATTAATGCCTGCAGTGCAAGGCATAAAATGCAAAAATAGTTGCTTGGCAACCAGCATGAGAAATAGGAGGTTATGCCTGTACAAACAGCCAAGTGAGTGGCACGAGTACCATTTCTGACTGCTGTGAGTAGGAGACAGGATGTATGAGAGGGCATTGTTTTAATGAAATTTGACTCTGAAGCTTCCCCACAATCATGCAGGTATGGTAATACAATAAAGGCATATTTCAAATAGCTTTCCTTGCTTGTCCTTAGAGCTTTGTCTTTAATCAACAAGTGAAGTTCTCTTTTTTAAAAAGCTATGTTTTTCATAATATTTAAAAACATCTAGAGAGATTTAAAAATCAGAATGCTGATTTTCATATGTACTTTCCTTACTAATGAATTGCACATTTGGAACTATTTTTCCAAGGAACATCTATAAGCATTCTGGTAGCCTTGAACAATTAATCAATCGAATGTAACTCTAAGTATAATAATAAATATGTGCTTACTTTCAGCGAGAATATACACACATTGTACATACACCCAAATGATACGAGGCTGATCATCTGGAACAATGGAGAAAAAATACACAGGCCCTCTCCTTACCATATTTGATTCAGTAGCTTTGTTTCTACATACAAACTATCAAAGAGAAGTACCACCTCTGGCCCAGAAATCCTTGTAGTGCAAACTGTTGGAGGTGAGAAAGATAATTCAAAGGAATTATAATTTCATGCCTACTTTGCTGTTATACTTCTATTTTAGCATAAATCACTCTCCCCTGCTGGATGTTAAGACTTGCCTTACCTGTGGTCTGATCTAAGTGATCATTCTAATGTTCAAATTGGAAATTTTAGAAATGTGAGAGACATTAAACTGAGCTGCATCTAACATGAACATGCTCTTCAGCACAAACAAGATGACATGAGCCTCTTACAAGAGAACCTGATCTGCCTGATGCATTGTATCCTGTATTGGATCTCTGGATCCATTTGCCCAACAGGACTTCCAACTATGTCATGTTCTACAGAACACCACGTGTTAGTACTGACAAGTAGGTGCCTGTTCAAGTTACCAGCAGTAAACTGCCTTGCTTCACTTCCTTTCAGTGCACTAACAATCACTACAACCAACACACTCCTTTTCATTGTCAATAGATGTAGCTATTCACAACCTTATTTTGACTCTACAAGTAACTGCAAATGCAAAATGAGACTAAAGCTATAGTGAAAATGAATGGTTGAAGCAGTTGTCTAAGGCTATTAAAATTCTTTTTTGTTGTTGATTATACCAGGGCAGACCTCCAACTGATACAGCATTATCAAACTTGGGCAGACATGGAAGAAGACAAATACCCCTGGAAGGGCAATTATTTTAATTCCTGCTGCAGATTAAATAATGAAACAGCAAAACCAACCCCCCCCCCTCCACCACCAATCAGTCCGAACTCAACAAAAAAACCCAACCAAAATGAAAACACAGTGCTATGTGTGGATTCAGTAGTTTTTGATTTGTGATCCTCAATGGTTTCAAACTGCTGAAAGAGAATAGAAAGATCAAAGAATGTATTTTTACTCTATGCAATCAATATTACTCTAATGTGAACTTCAGTAGGCTACAATCTCCTTTTGAAGACTGAGACATCTAACTTGCAAATTTCATGAGAATGTGTAGGATCAAGGAAGGAGAATTAAGACTCATATATTCTTCCATTTTTTTCCTCCTGCCCCTGCAGAATTCTGAAGAGTTATTTCTCTCATCAATTACTAAAGTAATACTCAGCAACTGGTTATTCATCTAACTTTCATAGTTCTGCATTTTTATTAACTAAAAAATATTATTCCTGGTTTAATATGCAGGACCCACTTCAGCCTGTCTAATAATGTCAATATTATTCTTAATACAGTGACTACCATACTCAAATTGCTCATTCATGCTATATCAAATACAATGGTTAAAGATTCAATTAAATTCAAGCCCTCAAGTTTTTTAAATGATCAATACAATGAAATGAAACTTCTTTTAAATCAAAAATGTATCATAGTTACTGAGGTGGTCTCAGTGTCCAAAAATTCCCAAGACAAAAACCTTCTCATTTAGTGCATCAAAAAATTTACAGCTTGAGAAGGCATAACATTTGAAGAGTGGGGGATGGATAGATTTCCACTCCATTTGTTTTTCAGTCTATGCAAATGTGAGGTAACCTTAGACAATATTCCTCCTAAACAACACTTGGCTACACAGTGAGCAAGTATTTCAGCTTCATCCAATTGCTTCCACTTTGCTCAAACACATGGTGCTCTTAGAGCTACCACAGGCAACCTGTCAAAGAGGGCTAATGAGACTGAAATTTAATCAGGGGGTAGGCAAACACCTCAAAAGGCACTTCCCAAAGAGAACAGTGACCAAAGTATAAATATGTTTTGAACTCGACAGAAAGATTTTTTTTTCTTTAGCTGTACCTCAGATTCTGTTTAGCTCAGCATGTCAACAGATATATGCTTATAAATCAGATCTTATCCTTAGGAAAGAAGTGTAACTTTTCTATATTTTTAAATTATTTGAAAACCTTTTCCAGAAAAACAGGTTGAATAGAAAAAATATTTATATTTTCAGAGTTATTATTTATACCACCTACAATAAAGTAAAACCTTACTAGGAATTTTTTTTCATTAAGACTCTACTAGGCCAAATTGTAATCTTATTTACATTTATTTCACACTAAATGCAAGAGCTTAGTTATCTAGAGGCTCATTTTGTATTTATGAGGTATCAAGATCAGCCTTAGCAACCTAAGAGAATGAAACAACAGTAAGACATTAGAGATGTGTCAGCAACAGGTTACACTGGCAATGTTTCTTACTCTGCAAGAAATCTCTGTTCTAAAAATGGGAACCTCTGGTGGTTGCTCCAGAGGAGCTGGACAACACAGGTGTGATGGAATAGACTCTGGACACTTATTTCACTGAAATTTTTCAAACTTCCTGGTAAATGCAAGATGCTGCTGATACACTTGAACATCTTAGCCAAAATTCCAGTTCTGAGCACCCCAGAGAATCAAATCCTAGCAGTCTACATGTGTTGATAGGCTTAATTATAAACACAATTTAGTTTCTAAGTCTTAAGGCATTTGTCCTGATGGAAATTTAACCCAAGCCATTTTACTTATGTTTTCAGTCAAAAAGAAATATAGTATTTCATAGAAAATAAAATCTGAATATATAATGACCAAACAACTTTTATCTCTAAACTTCCTTTAATAGCATCACCTCAAAAATATGCCTGCCAGGTACTATGCATGCATTAATCAATCTTTTTGTATAAACAGCTTCCTAATAAGATCAGTAATCAAATTACAAGAAAGTTATCAGGGAAACTACTTAGTTTAATTGGACCAAACACCACACAATGACGGTGTCTACATCGAGTGTGCAGCTGCTCAGAGTGGGTGACCTTTCCTCCCCAAACCCAAATACTGGAAAGAAAAATAGATGGCTTAACATGATGGGCTCAGTCCAGGCACAGGAATATCCATACCAGGAATATGGTATGGATATTCCTGCTTGCAAGAATTGCATGCAGCATTCCAAGAATAGAAATAATCTCATCTAAATTAAGACCTGGCAGACTACTGGTTTTAACTCATATTTCTAAGTTTATGTTTTTGCCTTTTTTTAAAATACCTCAAAATACAAATAAAAGGTTTTTTTTTTTTTTTTTTCTCAGAATGAAATATAGAGAATATTTGCCAGCAACTGCACTTAAAGGCAGATAAAAAAATACTGTTCCAATAAAAAAAGCAAGCAATGGTGCTTCATGTTTTAGTTATGGGATTGTTATGAGCAGCTAATTAGAATGACATTGTTCTAGTTGCTAACACTGCAGCAAGATAATATGTTGTTACACACAACTTCTTCTGTAATCCAGGCATAATGGTCAGTTTAAAGCTATCTTTATTTAATGTATATTCAAATATTTTAAAATATACCTATACCTATGTTGAACTGGAGAAGCCAACCAAATTTCCAAATGATCCTAAAGAAAGAGTAGAAATTCAGCTGCCATCATTCTAAACACATTATTTTGCCTAAAAAAGACTATTTGAAACTCTTTTGAAAAACTTATTCTATTATTGTAAAGTAACAGCCTAACAACATATTCTGCAAGACTTCTTCTGATCCCCAAACATATTAGCTGATTGAAAAAAAAAAAAAAAAAAGAAGGAAAAAAGCTAAAGGGAACAGATAAAAAGGGGGTTTAAGCTTAAAATGGCGGTTATGGTAATATTAGATTTGCATTTTCTTAAATCCTTCCTCTAGGAAATTGCTAAAATAGGAGTAAATCACATACTACCTATGAAAAATAAAAACTTTTGCATCCTAGAAAAGTGGTTAAGAAAATTCAGTATGTCTCTTTCCAGTGATCACAGATAAGACCCATAATCAACATACAGTTTTTTGAACACAAAAACTTTTTAACTGCACTTTTAAATTGCACAATTTACAGTTCTAGTGTGAATGCTTAATAATGCTTTTAAAAAATAAGATTCCTATGTTTATGTGAAAAATTAATAAAGTATAGGGAACCAAGGACAAGCAAAGTACAGTATGACAATGTTAAAGATAGGACTTTTCAAAGTCTTCATTATCAAAAGCTTGTATAATGAATTCCCTGCAACTATTATAATGCATCCCTATGTACCATTGAGTCTGATGACAATTACTCATGATGTTTTTAGTCCCACTCTTTTGCAAATCTTTTTAGCTGCTTCCCATTAAAATATAGCTCTTCTTGAAAGCAAGTTTATAAACTGTCACTAATATGGTAATACAGGATAAAGAAAAGCTTGAAGATGGCAGAACATTTCTGCAGTTTTTCTGGAGGCTGAAATTTTCTGAAGTAAATGATCTATTGGCTAAGTTCCTGTATACTTCATTTGAAAATGAACTCCAGAGAATCTAATTGGAAAAGAGCTTTAGTCTAAACATGGCTTTGATTGTAAACACTTCAATTAAACATTTCAATCAATGGGATTAAGTGTGGTACTGAAGTTTTTCACCACTGATTTTCATTTTACTTTTGTCTAAAACACAACACGGTTTTGCTTCCCAAAATCAAGAAGATTTTATCACAGATCAGCTAAATCTGTGGAACTTCAAAGTGGAAATTACACAGCACATATATTGCTTCCTTTAATTCTAAAAGCCTGATTTGTCCTTCAAAACACTGAATTCCTATCATTCATTTTATGAGGATTAAGTGCTTCCCTCCTCATCCTCCTGCAGCTCTGCCCTGTAATGTGCAATTGTGCTTGACTGTCCCTCAGAGAGGATGGGAAGCCCCATCCAGAGCTGGGACTGGGGCTGATGGTTTGTCTGAGACCCCCTATCCTACCCATGGCAGCCAAGAACACCGAGCTGGGCTGTGCCAGGGGAGACTGTGGATGCCATGGGATAGAGAGAGAGAAATGGCAAGCGTTTCTCACAGCAGCTCGCGAGAATTCTTAGGGAGTTGTAAAGATGTCATAACTTGTTAAATATAAAGAATCTGCAGGTGGTGTTTGTCTACTTCATCTGTCTGTTCTTCTCATGGAGAATGTATGAGGAAGATGTTTTTGTTAGTTAGCCAGTCAAATAGAAGCTATCGTATCGCTCTAGAAAAACCGCGCGGTTCTCTTGAATAAAGGCTTCTTCGCCCTTTCTACAATACTGCCTCCCGCCTGTTCCTGTGTCATTCTTGGTGCAAGAGTGACAGGGGACAGCAGAAGCACCTTCAGTGTTCTGCTGTGCTGCACTGCAGGACACTCACAAGAGGTGGAGAGGGGTGCAAGAGCTCAAACAAGAGCTGGGAGGAGCTTTGTGGCGATGCTGAGCAGCACCAAGGGGCACAGGGCGCCAGGGACTCCCCCACCTTACCCACAGTGAAGCACAGTGTGCCAGCACCATTTCACCTGGCAAAAGGAATCTAACTGAGCAGCTTTTACAAGGGCACCACAGTAAGCTACTTCTTTCTGGCTACTAACACAGGCTACTGGTTCACTGAAATGAAAAAAAAAAACAAAAAAAGAAAGAAACTCATCCCCTTTCTAATAGACAAAATCCAACCATTGGAAGAAGTACATTTTGATTTGTTTATCCTCCCCCATCCTCCACCCCCAAACACTATAGTGTTTTCTCAGTGGTAGGCAATTGAATGCTGAATCGTGAGACATTTTACCTAATCCTGATGCACAGAATAAGAGCAGTAGATGTTTTGCCATCTGTGCAGTAAAGCATAGCTACTTAAGTGTTTTCATTAACTCAGACTTAAAAATATTTAGCAGAAGCAACTATTCTATTTTAGAAAAGTAATAATAAAAAAACCCAAAACCAAAAAACCTACTTTCTTTCCCCTTTGTACACAAATTATTGATGCAATTCTGAGGTAATAGGCTTTCTCAATAATTGTATCCACCCCAAATACTAAAAAATTTAAACAGCTGAATGAAAGAGATAAATATCTATACCTATGTAACCACTAAAAATTTTTTGCTTTGTTTCAAATAAGCTTTCAGAACTGAATGCAAACCTCTACAGATTCATTGATATATTTTATTTTTAAATCACATTTTCATTTAAGCAACTTAAATATTTTAAAAGCAGCCTCTGGCTCTGGACATAAATAAAAGAATGCAGCAATATCCTTTGAAAGATGGGAGACAGTATAACCAATTACATTATTGCTTTCCTTTTGTGGCAGACTGCCTTCTAAAGGGGAAAAAAGCAATTTCACATATAGGAAAACAAAGAGCTAAGTTTAACATTTTTTCTGGTTTTTGTAGGAAAGATATTGCTGATAAAAATGACAGGTTAGTGTATTTCCTAGTACATTTACTCTTGTGTTTTTTAAGCCATAGAATCAACTGTCAGCTCTCTGATACAATTCAGTAAACAGTGACTTTTGCTAACAGATACTGGGTTCCAGATGCCCAAGGAAAAGAAAATCCAAACCAGATTCTCATTGACTTTACTGTACAATAATTAGACTAAGAAGATAAATATAACTTTTAAATGATAGTTTAAGTAGTTTACAAAAGGAGAATTATTTAAAATTCTTTGAAAGTGAGATCTACTAGGTAGCAAAATACCTTTTCATATATTATTTATATATTAGATATGTTCCAAATTCATACCAAAACTATTTCCTTATATATTTGTTTTTATACCTGTATATGAATGTAAGGCATGTATGTTTATGAGTGCTAATATATGAATACATACCCAGCCTAGGTAAATGTACTTTATTGTTGAAAGTCATTGAAGTGACTTGACTGAGTTTAGCAATTACACTGAAATAAAAATGTTTTATATGAAATGATACTACAGAAAAACATACCTGTGACAACTATAACTAACTTCAGTATTTTACAGATGTTAGACTTCCCTTTTGTGGAGGGTGAATAATAAAGAATCAGTATTTAAAAAAATGTCAATACCAAAACCAAAAATTTGTACCCTATCTTTTGAAATGCTATTCCAAAATTGATCTTCTGTAGAATATTTTACAGATTATTGTTTTAAGCCAGTTGAATACATAAATAGTCCTCTCATCCTGGAGTCAGGATTGTAGAAAAGTAACTACTTTTTACTTTTATTTCCTAATTTAGAAGTGGAATAACAGTAAAATCACTTTCTCAGTCTCAGATGTTTTCTGAGGATTTCTAATATTCATTTGCCATATTGATAGAACTAGGATGACACATAAATCATTGATAAGTGAGTGGCAGGAAGCTTAAACTAGATCAGAAAGAAATAAACAACACTTCTCTTTCTACTGAATTGCAGAGAATAAGGTCTCCAAGAAATGGAGATACAGGTTAATGAAAAACCATTTAGTTTTATAAATTAATCATTATGATATCATCCAGAAAACAAAATGTGCTGAAGAGGTAACGATAAACTTGTCACCATTTTAGGAAACTGATTATCCTTACACATGTGCAGAATAAAGAAAGCTGCTTAAAAGTCTTCTAGAGAAGTTTTGATTTCTATCAGATGGCCAATGCCTTATTTCAGTATTTTACATGTATTTCATTCTATTAATACAAAACTTTAGCTACTTGGTACTGTAATATTTGAAGTCATTTTAGGTTTCAGCTTAGGAAAGCCACATAATCAAAAATACAGTAGATTTTCATGACATTTCACTAATTCTCACATGTTCCCAGCATGACTTGGATGGGTCAGAATGATGAAAAAAACTTGATTTATTATTAATATAAAAGTTGTGAGACTAAGTCCTGTAAGATCATTTGACCTCTGAATGGCACATTCCTACACACCTGTAGGAGACAGGGCAGAACCCTGCCTTCATACTTGCTTGGCTAACAAAGAAATACAACCCCACTAAAGGGCCACATCTCTGCCCATAAATTCTGCATCTCTCTGGAGTTCATTAGATAGGGCTTAGCAACACATTTCATCATGGAACTATAACATCAGCATAAAGTCATAAGTCTTAATGTTCAAATATTTACTGAGCTTGTCTTTGAGCTACTGCATGTCTTTCACAGTACTTAAGAGCAATGCATCAAATAAAATATTCCTCAGAAGCTTGGGGAAAAAAATCAAGCATTCTTCCCTTATATTTTTTTTGCTGCATCAAGTCATTCTGGTTATGCATGACCACTGAACAACTTGTGAGGAAAATAATTAAATCGCTAAATTCTTCTCTGAAAGAAACATTCAAACTCAGTGTCAGTAAAGATCACTGATATATTATACATAACACTGATATATTGCAATAATCATGCTAAATCTATGGTCTTTTACCTTTCACTGTGCTAAATGAGTAAAATAATATTAAGCATTTGTTCCATAAAAATATCTAGTCTTTTTCTCCACAGGATATTTTGTCTTGCATCTATCACTTTTTGAAAGAGTGGTATAACTAAGTAAAAGTATTTATAAGAAATTGAAAGTCAGTTTTGAGGTAAATTGAAAGAATTTAATTTCCTCCCACTTGATTAAATATATTTGATGTGGCTAAGGTAATTATTTCACCTGAATATTAAGTATATTAAAATTATGTGAAAAGCCAGTGCAAGGTCTTCAGCAGTTTAAATTTGTGCTAGTATTACAAAAAGAACTGTAAAATACCTAGCTGTGCATAAGCACCAGCCATTTGGAGGCATTAATTGAGTTTAAGCGATCAGAAAATACATGAGATTAGTTTTAGCTACAAATTTGCAGCCAAAATATGCAGATATTTTCATTCTGAATTTATAAAGGAATTCTGAAGGCTCATGACTGTTGTTTTAAATGAAAAACGCTCTCTCAGACCATAGGAGTGGCTTTACATTGCAAGATTTGCAATACAGCTTTTCCCCTTTCCCTCTTTTTTAAATGGTTCACACATTAACCATTAACACGATACTTCAAACTATTTTGCAGTATTTAAGTCCAAAGAGTTTAGACTTTTTAAAAAAAATTCACATCTGATCTTCCCCTTTGTATGACCCTTTAATCAAATATGTCTCCTAAGGCACAAGTCATGTTCTCTGAACATAAAAGGTACAGATCCTAGCACTTTAATTTTATACTCTTTGCTAAAATAAGGAATCACCAATAGCCACAACAAATATAGAGAAGGAAATCTGTCTACAGAGACACTTCATAGAGCGAGCGTACCCTTTGGTGAATCTCAGTGTGATCTTCAAGCACTTTAGACTACATTGTAGCTAACCAGAAATTAGTTTGCTTTCTACACAGTGGAGATTAGGACAGCAAAAGGCATGAAAGTGAGAAATGCAACAACTAAAGTGTCATTTGTTTACAATTTATCCAAGCCGTATGCTCTTGCAGGCTCTGTTCTACCAATAGTTACATAAGCAAAATGACTAAAAGAGAGTCTCATGGGCTAAATGCTCTGCTTTTCAGGAAGCACATGAAGGAGAGGAGGCCCAGGAGAGAAGAGCAATGAGATAGCTGTGCCATTGCTGAGGTTTGTAGGGTATCAGCCCTATCAAAACCAGAGGAAATGCCAGGGGATGCCATGCTTACCTATGAGCTATTTCACAGCCTAGTTCAGACATGAAGCATACTTAACAAGAGAAGGCTGAAGTGGTGAGGAAGTGTCTTGGGGTCTTCAGCTTGTCAGAGTGACCCTGAGATGGGTTAGAAAGTCTCTTTTCCCAGTCAAAGAAGGAGTCAGAGCACCTTCATTTCTCGGTCTCAAGGTTGTTTATTTTATCTTATCTATAAAATTCTTTCTCCTGTCCTGCTGAGGTCAGCTCAGCAAGACAGTCAGAGGCACTTTTTATACTAAAAACTACATGTATAATATTTACAATTACTTTCAAATACCTATCATCTATGTTAGACAGTGAGCTTCTACTCTAAACCAATCTAAAAGTGCCAACACCACAGCAGAAGATGGAGGCCAAGAAGGAGAAGAAGAAAGGCAGGGCATGCCCAGATTCCTCCACCTTGCCTTTTGAACCCCCATTCTAAAAACACCAAAAATCTGTTTTTCACCCCATGATAAATTCACTATCATTCTACTTAAACTTTCGTAGCTTGTAATTCTTTGTATAAGGTTGGTAATTGTTTTTTCTAAGGGCTAAATCAAAGGCACAGGGGTCTTGGGCTCTGTGCCAAGGTCGCTGAGCCCCCTGGGCAGGGGCTTGAGTCCTCCAGGGCAAACAGAGGAATTTCCTGGGTCCTGACAGAAGTGGATCTCTTCTGCCATGTCTCCAGTGAAAGGACAAGAGGAAACTGCCTTATGTTGTACCAGGGGAGGTTCAGTTTAAATATTACAAAAAAAGTAACAATAAAGTAACTGTAGGAGAGGTTAGGAATTGGAATAAGTTGCCTAGGGAGGTTGTGGTATCACCATCTCTGAAAGAGTACAAGAGATGACAACATGTGGCATTTGGGGATCTCCTTTAGAGGTGATTATGATAGTTCTATGATGGTTGGACTCGATGACCTTAAAGGTCTCTTCCAACCTTAATGATTCTGTGCTACTTTCAGTCCTATTCCATGCCTTCTCAAAAGTGCCTGTCACTGACCTTGTACCTAAAAGAACATTTTCTAGCTTTGCACTAAAGAAATTCACAAGTTTAGCACTGTTAGTTTAGTGTTTAATATCAGAAATAAGTTCAATTCTTGTCATCTAGAAGTGGAAATTATCTTCATGATTTTGAACTTTCTTTAAGCATTGTAATACCAAGTGCTTCCTTGCAGTATCAGAGGATACTATCAAAACAAGCTTTCTTTTGCCTCTTTCAAGCATTTTATGTCACTGTAATTCCATACAGTGCACTGTATGCTCCAGAAATGCATGCAGCTCTCTCCCTTACTTCACAAACATTTTCCTTCTCTTTTTTCTTTCCCCACACCCACACACCACCAATGTGCCAAGATAAGAGAGATTTCCGGCCACATATTTCAAAAAGAAGAGTGTTAAAAGAAAAAAAGTAAAATTTTCATAAGGTAAAACTCTCCTTCCTCTAACTTTTTAGAGTATTTAGTGGATGAAAAGAGGTAGCATTTCTTCTGAGGTGACAGCCCCCACTCCCATTCCCACCCACATCCACTCAGTATCCAACATGCATTAGCCCTAAGAAATATCTTCTAAAAGATGTTTTGCTTTTGTATTAAATTCTTTGGAGTTACTCCCTTGAGTCTGCCTACTGTAATTTTCATCACAGCTTTAGTTGGGGTTTTTTTACAAGTATTAAAAGGTAGTGAAAGATATTCCCAAACCATGCAACTGAAGAAACTGACAGAGGTCAGTTTTTACTTTTCTTACAAGTCCAGCAAATACAGAGAGAACATACACTTTTAATAACTCTGTTCTTTCAAATGTGAATCAACAACAGGGAGCTGTCAATATAAGTTTCAAATTAAGTATGACATTTTTAGTATCTAAGTGCTAGAATACAGGGAAAAATGCAACATCTCAGTTCATTTTTCAGCTAATTCATATTTGCTCTTTAAAATTATTTTAGCAATTTTCATGAAATCAGAAGATTACCTTAATATTAACACACATATGAATGTTAATATTAAACATCAGTATTTTATCAAAAGAAACTTTTTAAATGCAAAAGAAAATAATTCTCTCTATTTTAGTTCACACATTCATCATAAATGGAATGAAATAAATAAGACACTTCTATCTTTAATAAGAACATATACTGAGCACATAAAGAAATACCAGACAAATACCTGAAACCTAGCCTGTTAATCTGTTAATTTTTTTCCTTTGGAACATTAAAAAAACTTATATATCCGCAAGAAGGTATCTTCATTCAATGTTCCCAGTAAAACTACCAACATAGAAGAGTTTGCAAAATTGGGTGATGATATCATCAAGTCTATAGTGCTCTAGGTGACTTCAAATAATCACATTCTGATTTAATTTATTTTTTAATAATGCATCCTTTTAATAGTTTGCTGTTTCTGTTTATTACACTACTCTTTCTTGTTATAAAGATTTTAAAACTAACCCACTGATGTTTTAAACAGAATGCCTATTCAGAATGGCAAAAGTCAAGAAACAAATAGGGTAGTATGGAAGTAGAAATTTAGGATAAATAGTAAAATATTAATATTACATACTTTATAAACTGTGCCAGTTTCTAAACTGTTTATGAATAGAACTTTGGGGTAAACTCCAGCCTGTAGGTTCAGGCATAAATTTTGGTTTTATGCCAGAGTTTGGAAATTTGAGCAATATATACACCTATATTTTTCTAAATGACTGTTTCCAGAATAGCCAACCTGCAGTACATTACTTCTGAAATATTTTGCTCTTTTTTTAATATGCTTTGCTAAGGGATGTTGAAAATAATTATTTTAAGACTTATGCTCTTATGATATTAGCTACAGAATGTTCACAGGAGTGCATCCTCTCATATGTGACTGCACTGAGCATACACTGAGCCAGAAGGAGCTGCAGTGTCAGATCTCCAGTTATTTTTTTTCTCAACTTATACACTCTACCTTTTGAACCTGTGCACTAGATTTGGTAGGAACAAAGTTATGCCTACAATGCTGACAGTTGCATTAACAGTCTCACTTATTTTGCACCAGTCACTTGGATAACCACTTTTAATTATTAAGTCATAAGCATCTCCTGTCACGCTGCAATAAGCAAAGGAGTGAGACAGACAGCTGAAGTCACTTTGTCACAGTGGCCACTGATCACCTCTCACAGCACAACTGAAGCACTGTGAGAGCTACTAGATGAAAAAATTAAGCCTTGTAAAGAGGCCCTGTGGCACGGGATGTAGGAATTTATGGGCCCATTTATCCTAGGCCTTTCCCAGAAAATGCCAGAGCGATTCCACACCTTAGGAAGATTACAGTAATCCCAGACAATTCTGAAGAGATGACAGTTAGCTTTGCTGTACAAACAACTCTTCCAATGCTGAGCTGAGAACAGATTTCTGCAAATAATGCAACTGAGGTGTTAAAATGCTAACTAATCACAGGGAAGTTTTAAAAAATCAGTTGTGTGAAGGGAAGCCACCTCAGGTGTGCTGGAAAATAAACTGTAAATACTTATTCAACACAGTGAGAAATTGTTAATGAGAAAAGGATCAAAGCACTTGACTCAAATTCTAGACAAAGTAGGCTACATGACTTGCTTCACAGATACACTCCCCTGTGAGTTTCTTGGAAACAAGTATGTCAGTACAGATAGAGTCTGAGCAGAAGTCTGTACATACACTTGAAAGGTACAAATTTAGATTTGACTGACTGGAAACTACTCACAGGGGAAGCTCAGCTGTGCCCCATCCAACACATGAGATGACAGGGTGGGAAAGAAAACTCCCCACAAGCACATGGCACGGCAAACCATTCAGGGTGGGACAAATCCCATGTGCAGTGACCACAGCACGAAAGGTCTGCTCACTGCAAGTGGCTTCAAGGGTTAATAATAAGTAGCCCATATCTTCTCAGGTGACAGCCATGTGGTGGCCCAGCAGGGGCAGGCACGGCATGAGGTGTGTCTCCACGCTATAGCTGGGCACATCCATCCCTGCTGTGCGTTTGGAGCACTCCCGGTCCCCATGGCCATGCCTGGAAGTCCTGAGGCCATCTTGGCTCTATTTGTCCACCTCTGGGCATGGTGGGGCACGACTTCTGAGGGACATCCCTGCCCCAGTCTGTCCCATGCCAGTCCCCCCTGTCCTCCACACAGCCAAGGGCTCCCCACTCATGACACAGTTTGCTACGCCCCCACAGGTGCTGCATGGCTCACAATATGTGACAAATTACCAAAAGAGGACTTTGATGGGCTCTGCACCCCTGTGGTTCCTCCATGCCTGCACAGAGTGAGGGAGGCTGTTTGCTGTGGGTTTTACCATCCCAGAATGGATTACATGAATGCCAAAGGTTCAGGGATGCACATGGTGCTGACATGCCTGGCCACACAGGGCAGTGTAACTGGAGAAACACGCCTTTTTTGAAATCCACATAAAGACAAGCAGCACTCAATGAACAGCAAAATCCAGCCTCAAGGATCACCACAGGTGGTCACCAGCAGTCAAACACAGATCCCTGGTAGCTGGCCCTGGACTCCTGGCCTCTGGAGCAGCAGGTCCTCCCATCAGACATCTCTACCTCTACTGCTCCAGACCTTCTGTGACCCACCGTCCTTTCTCCAGTAGCTGGGCCCTGATCTCTCATCCCATCCACTGCACAGTCCTGTTTCAAGGTGGTCACACACACGAGACCACACTCACACAGAAAATAATCAGCATCACAGTTTAAATGCAAGACAGAATAAACTGCAGTGAAAAGGTGCAAGGTCCAGCCTGCCAAGCATATTGACTATTGGCATATTGACTAAACATGACCTGCCATTAATATACTCCCTTTTCTCCATTTTGACATCCTTCTCTCTACTCTTGCTCCCAAAATAAGCACCTGTGCCTAATTAACTTTTTCTTGCTAATCTCAGATTTGCTACAATATTACTAAATTCAGAACTTCTGACATGGCATTCCAAATCCTCTCAGCACTAACATGATACCAATGAGACAACTACCAAGCAACCACTTGGCCTGCAAGGTCTCACTTCCCAAAAGGTTTCCAGTACTTCCCTCAGGTACTGGTGAAGTCTGGCTACCTTTCTCATGACCCCTAAAAATCTGTGAAGCCCAGCCAATCCTCAAGGTGCCATAAGTCCTGTCACCTTCTAATCCTGTTGCTCCATAGCTCCAGTGATTGATCACGTTATGCCTGAAAGCTTCTCACTGTTCAATGAGCTCAACATTCTGGCCTGAGCCTGATCATCCCTACGCATACCTTAACTCTATATTCTTGGGTCTCATCATTTACAGAAAGTCTCGGAAAAAATCAGAGAAAGGGCTCAAGAGCTAAAAGTGCCTTTACTTTGTCTCATGAAATTTCACTCCTGTTTTCCTGAAATGAATATTGATTCGAATTAGGATTTCCCTGCTACTGCTGATGTTGGCAACACCATCTGCATCATGCCAAAAGTTTGCTTGAATAAAATTTCTAATAATGACCTTCAGAATTATGACCAAGACACTAAAAAATACCCCTCAAACATCAGAAAAAAACAGTTGTCAAAAAAATTGTGAGTTTTTACATCTATTTTGTTTTCTTCTGCCTCAATTTTGAGCTATCAAAAACTGAATGTTTACTACTGTTTCTAGATATTCATGGGGAAGAAGAACCTAAAAAATAAGAGAAAAAGCTGAAATTCTTATTCATCCATCAAAATAGGTTTGCTCACAGGTAAATTTATTCTCTGAATAAATTTATTCACATGGGGATGTTTTAGGGAAAAAAGAACATAAAAAAGCATGGAAATATGCAGCAGTGAAGAAGAATGTTTTTCTAAGAACAAGGGGAAATAAAGTCCAAACACACTGCCTCGGCTCTTTTTCCACGCACATCAACTCTCAGTGGTCCTACTCCCCTCAAGAGTACTAGACAGGAATGAAATTCAGCAGCCTAAACTAGCTCCCCTCACACTTGCTACTGCTATTAATGCTAATTTTCTCATTCAGGCAGTATCATAATGCCAAGATGAAAGATTCAGACTGCCAAAGAATAACTAGCGGCAGTGAGAGGCTGCCTGGGGAAAAGACGCCGTTGCACATCATCTTGTATAATTTTTTCCATCAGGACTGACTGAAAAACTAGAAAGAAGGCAAGGGGGTGGGAAGAAAAAGAAGCAAAGTAGCACAAATTATCCTTTGTTCCTGTCAATTTATTTTTTGTTTCAGGAAAAAAAAACCAAACAAACAAATGCAAGATCTTAACAGTTAAAATGAAAATTATGGTAAGATTAATTCAAATAGTGTAACACAGAGTATACTATGGAAGCTAATAGCTACATTATTGAATCATAAACATGGTTACTCATGGAGAATCCTTTAAAATGCTGTATTTTAATTTCTAATACTCTATTCTTGTGAGACATTTTAGGAGTATAAAGGCTTGGTTGTTCAGTAAACACTTAAAACTTCTGGAATAAAATAGAATAGTTCAGTTAGACAGGACCCACAATGCTCACCTGCTAGTTTTAAAAACTTGTAAGTCAATGACTATTACTGATAAAAAAGCTCCTTAAAATTGTATTATTTTACTTCTATTTTTGGCATTTGTATTCAGAGCCTCAGCACACATCAGACATATCTTGAAACACATTGTTTCATTAACATAGGTTGTACTGATACTCATAACTTTAACTTTCTCATAGCTACACATAGTTCCTGTTCTTTGTTGCCTGATCTATGTGTTCACTGAAATACACAAGAAAATTCTATAAAAATATTTTAAAAGTGACTGCTATTCAACACCCACCAATTTAACTTATCAAACAACTACGGAAAAAGAAAAGAAAAACCTAAAAGATGAGAAGAGAGATCAGTATTGATACCAAATCAATACTTCTCAATAGAGAAGTATTTTACTTCTCTATTGATAATACCAGTGAAATTTCCAGTGACCAGTAACAATGATACAGTACAAACCCCTGTACTTCTATTAGGAAATGCCTCCAGCAGTTATGCTTAAGGGAAGGAGAAAGAACAGATATTTTGCTGAAACTGCACAGAAGTGAAATAACAAAAGCTAGACTATGAACCATCAATTCCTCATTTGCAGGACACTACCCTGAAAACCACAGAAGAACCACTTCCTGAGAAACACCTGGACTGCTAAATTCCTAACTGCTTACACACACCATTTCAAACCAGCCTGAAAGCATTAGCACACCCTCTGCACACCAGCATCCAGTTATTCCTTCCACTCTCATTTGGGCTGGAATTTCATCATCAATGATTTTTATCTGATTTTTTGACCTGCACCTTTGAACATCCATAGTTTTTTTTGGTACTGGACACAACAGCAAAGTGCTTTTTGTTTCTTTTACACAAAAGAGTGTGTGAACACCAGTTTATGGGATATTTTTAGGAATGAGATGAGAGTAATGAAGGAGAGAAAAGGGAGGAAAATCCTCCTTGACACCCTGTGCACCTGGCTGACTGCACTGATTTATGAACACCACAAAGGATACACGTATGGATGTCTTACCCTAGATGGTACAGAACATTTTTACTGGTCTTAAATTCAGCATTTCTGTTCCTTACATTGCTTCAGAATGGAAAATTGACACCTGCTGTATATTGTGAATGACTGCAGTACCATCTTCAGTACAGGACTGGATCTTTGCCTGGGCAACTTGATCTGACCCCACAGCTGTCCCTGCTTTGAAGAAGGGTTTGGACTGCTTATGTCTTAAGGCCTTCTCCCACATAAATTTTCAATATTCTTAATATAAATTTGTATTTGAAGAACAGAAAAGCAACAGAATGGCTCATACTGGAAAACTGAGTTCTGTAGGTTGATATTTGCATGTTAGATAACAGATATATATAATTACTTAACAGATATATAGAATTCTATAAAGACTATGGCAGTACATCAAATTCATGGCACATTTACTCAGTCTTGAAGTTGAGCATTTGCATATCTTAGTGCACATAAACACTGAAAAATGAACAATAACAGAAGGGTATCACATATGACATGATGATAATTGGACACAGATGAAGAATAGAACTACTAAGTGAGGAAAGTTAATATAAAATTTTACTTAAGAAGGAAATAAATTGAGATTTGAAGCAAAAAATACCACCTCCAAATTAAAGACATGAATGCAAAATGTATTTTTCAAGAGGTCAGATAGACCTAAGTGCTCTCTAGTGATCTTGGGTTTCTTTTTGATCCATTGTTACATGTAATATCACCTAATCTCTACTGAATGTTACTATCTGTCCTTGTCATCACTACTTTCAGCTAAACTGGTCTGAGCCTTCTTTATTTGAGAGATTAACCAGTCTAAATCTTACCTAAGGAGTAAGCTAATTCATAAGAGACAAAGCGGATCGCAGAGAAATCTATTCCCCTACACATAATCCACCTCAAAACACATTGGGACATCATTCCTAAAATTTCCACATGTATAATAACACCAACAGAGGCAGGTTTGGAAATCCGGACAACATGAAGTTAAAACCTCCCATATGGAATAGTTTCAGTTTCTTAAAACAAGATAATGTCTTGTCATCATGGAAAAATAAATGATGATAAATGGATAATGAAATGGTGTGGAGTCCTGGTCTTTCTGGGAAACCCAGACAACCATATCAGGTCAGCAACTCAAGCTACTGTCAGCATTAAAGCAGCACCAGTTTGTGTTTTAAACCCCCAGAATGGGGTGATCTGCAGTAAATGAGGCACCAGAAGACAAAGTGTTCAGCTGTTGACTCACACAAAAACTTCACATGATATTTAGGAAAAATGTCAGCTTTGTACCAGATGAAGAAAAACTTTTTTCTCATGGGGGATTTCCCTGAAGAAGGAGGTGGCATTTGAGCTCTTCAGATTTGCATTTTCAGGTACAGTTGGCAGGTAACAGTACAAAAGTCTACACTTGATTTGAGGGTTTCAAGCTTAATTTGTCTATCAAAGAGTAGAAAACATTTACTTTGGAGCATAGATATGCAGCAGTTTCTGTGACTAAGCAATACAAGGATCCTTAATTATAATTGTTCTCTTCTGTTTCACAGATGGTAATTGTGGCAAATGTATCTGAAAAAACACCCTTTAAAAAAAAAAAACCAACTTTTTAAATACTGAACTACATTTGGAAGGATAGGAAAGGTATTATCTTTTCTAGTGAGGAAAAAGTGTTAATTAAAGTAGTGAATTTTTCATGTAGAAAGTAATTTAATATTCTCAAAACTTTTGATTTATCTCAGAATTATTTTTTAATAAAAACTTTGCCAGCCTGATGCAACCTCTAAGTAAGTTCTTCCAAAATGGTCTAATCCATTGTTTCTCTGCTCCATCATTAATACTGCCTACATATTCTAAAACTCAAATTATGTTGTCCCACACACTCACACTTTCATTTTGAGCTATTCCCCAATTTCACCAATTCTTCTCCTATTTTTTATTGCTTTAATAAGGTAGGCATTACTTTGCTCCCAAGCCTTATGCAACCAAGATAAAAAAAACTTGTGAGATTAGTTTTTATCTCATCTTGGTAATGCTAATCCTAAATATCTAATCTTTCAGATATTTATAGAGGCTGAAATGGATGAAAACTGGGTAACTAATGATTTTGGTTGTTCTGTAGAAGACTATTGTTTACAGAATACACAAGCATTCAGAATAATATCAAATAGAGATATTCTGTAATTCCTGTTTTATAGAATAAGTATAAAATTACTTTTATAGCATAAGTATAAAATTACTTTTTATATTAAATAATTTACTCATTTGAAACATCCTAAATCTATAATTGTATAACAATAAGTGTGAAAGCCAACCTACATTTTTTGGCAGGTAAGAGTTTATGTGCCTTTCATTTATTCAGTGCAGTTTTCTGGGTTCTTTCAGGTGGGGTGAGTGGGTTTTTTCTCTTTCTTCAATCCAGGCTAGACATGGCAAACTTGTTTCTTCCTCATCTTTTTACAGGTCTGTAATTTTGGTTTGTGAATCTCCAGGGTAAGATAGTAATACAGGAAATTGAAAAAGCATCTTACAACCTTCTTCAGCAGACCATACAAAATGTACTCAGCAGAAATGAATTGTTCTAAGAATTTATGGGGATTTCTATTTTTTTCATCTTAAAACCAAATAGTCCTTTTTAAGTAAGTCTATAACATATCAGTATGCTTTTTCTCCCTGAATTGATTCCTGTATTTTAACTTTTTTGTGACCTATTATATATTATAGTAGTAAAAGCTGACAGGCCCTTATCTTTCTAAAAGGGGTCCTACACTTACATTGCTGTATCTAAATGACATGTCAGCATTTTACCTTAGTGTAAAATCCACTTTTGAGAGACACAAACCCCAAAGAGTCTACACAACTGATTCTAGAGTACATATATTATAAACATATATTTTTTTTTAAAGGCATTGCTGAGTGAAGAGTGTGAAATTCCTCCCTCCAGCCTCAACAAAAAAAAGAAAAAAAAAGCCTACAGATTATTAACAGTTCTTTAAGGGAAAAAAAGTCCACACATCAAACATCAGGAGGAAAGACTGTCAGTTCCACCAGAAAGTACAGCAAAATCCACTTGAAGTAAATTGAAAGCTTAGGCACATTTTCCCTCATTGAGCAGCAGCATCAGTTTCAGCCATAACCACAGCCCCATCCTTTGGTACTGTGCCCCTCTCAGATGCCCTGTTTCACTGGGGCTGTTATCAGGAGGACTCTGTGAACACTACTCAGACACCTCAGGGCAAGGTCCTGCTGCTTCACTCAAATCCCTGCCTGGCAATTTGGCGATTTGAATTATGAGCTTTACACCAACAGAGATTAAGGCATATTCTTCAATTCTAACTCAACATCACTTTTTGATACAGATGTTTCTTTAGCAAATGCATTCCTGAGCTCTTTATCTATTTAAATATAGCAACTAATTTTAATTTAATATACTGCTCTCTTGAACAGTCTTCAAATCCACCACTGCAAAAAAACCTCAATTTATTGATTGTGTTCATTTGTGAGATACAGGCTTAAATTAATTAGTAATGATTACTTAAGATGTGAAACAAATATATTTAAGTGTTTTTTTTATTCAAAAGAATAAAAAAAAGCCTCCTTAAGCTGCCCCAGTGCTACATATGGGCAAAGAGACAGAAAACTTAGGAAAAAAAATTTCTCTGCAAGTCAGATTTGCATTCAATCTGCATTTTTCAAGGCCTAAGAAAAACAAGAAAAGAGCTGCTGGCATAACACCACAGAATCACAGGATATTCTGAGTTGGAAGGGACCCACAAAGACCATCAAGTCCAACTTAGAATGGCCCATACCCTGGTCAAGCTTGCAACACTGGCATTATTAGCACCATGCTTTAGCAACTGAGCTAATCTCAGGATCAATACACTCTGGTCCTAATTAAAGCTCTATATTAAGCTATTCAATATTCCATGTTTCCATAATGGACAAATACTAAGATATTAAATCAGCATTACTGACAGATTCAGAGAATACAGTAAATTTCATACTAATTTTCTAAGGTATCTTGTTGATTTTTACTGTTTTGAGAATGTTTGCAATGCAAGTGAGTTCCTGCATGAAAGGATTAAATAAATGAAGAATGGCCAGTACTCAGAACCTTCTAGATTCAAGCTATGTTTATCTAGAGTCATACTTCAAACAAGACTAACAGTAGTTCCATAATGACATTTCTCCATAGTTAGGTCTTTAAGTAGCCAACAGCTTTCCTGCCATGAGAAAAATACATTAGTGGGTACAGCAGTGTACCAAACAAAACTTTTTCTGTGATATGACTATGGGAGTTTTCTTCAAATGGAAATTAAATATATTTTATTGTAAACCAGAACTCTACTCTTACAGTGCACTTCACAGTTTTACTTGGATTTTTTTCCTCAAAAGAATGTTTTTGAGCTTTATTCAAGGAAGTCACTAGAGTCAAATAAACAAAATCCACTTTATTCAAACACAAAAATGATCATTTGAACCAGTCATGCTATTTGATGAGCCTTGTAGATAGAAGATTTTCATAAAACAGGTGAAAACAGGAGAGAAAATAATTCAAACACAACTATACTTTAGTACAAAAGCCATGATGTGGAACAGAAGTAGAGTCCTGTAATATAGAGTCTTTCAGCTGAATAAAGTTGTACAGTGGCTATTGATTTACAAGCATTCCAATTTGCATAAGGAACACCAAGGAGCACTCATTCAAGGTGGGAAATAGTATTTGTCTAATAATATCAAAACTTACTTAGCTACATTGGAACTGCTACTAAAATTATAAAAAGAAGACTCTCTTTATTGATGTCCAAATTAACTCATGTTTTCATGACAACTCAGTATCAGAGCTGTCTTAAAATTTTTTGAGGTCTTGGGCGCACAGTTAAGAGCTTCTCCATTCTCAGGAAGATAAACTACTAAATAATAAGCACAGGACTGCACAGTGCACAAATCCAAATAAACTGCTTTTCTTGGTCCTATCTTTCATTTTTAAGTGCTTGACACCTATTCTTCTCAGATAAAAAAGTTACTCCAAGCCCCCAAGAGATAGCCACATAAATACAAATTTGCCATATTTTTAAGGAAAATACCCCATACTGTGGGTTCAAAGAACTCTTTAAGTGGTTGTGGATCTTTAAAGTTTTGACCTTCAGTCCTGTAACCCAAAGTTTTAGGACAGAATTATTGGAACAAGAACTGAATCTAAAGCTGAAAAAATTCAAACAATGTGTATATTTTTTCAGTGCTTTTTCTCTGCTTATGAATTATCTGTATAAATAGTTTTACAAATATACTCCCATTCTGCTGTGTAAACAAGCAAAAAGAACCACATTTTAGCTTTTCCCATATGTAAAAACTCTTTGACCTCAATGCTTACAGCAGTTATGTAACAGCTCCTACACTCTGATTCAGTAAATAAAAATAATTTTTAAAACCCAAACATGCCCACCATCCCCTCCAAAAAAAAACCAACAAAAAAAAACCCCAAACCCAAACAGCAAGTTTTTACAAATAGAAAGGTAAAGAAGTAAAGAAATCTCAAGATTTCTGTTTAAATGTAACATGCCACATAGATAACATGAATGGAACATACAGCTTCTCCAAGTGAATAAATAGTCCCAAGATAGTTGTCTTGTGCCAGTCCAATGGCAGAGTCACAAATAATACTGCAAGTTAAACAAATGTCACTGCATTAACAACAGATGTGGAACTCTTAAGCTTGGCTGGAAAAGACAAGATAACGAGGAAAAAAAAAGGTACTTGGTCCGTCACACCCACAGTTTGATATAGTGCCTTTTGGCATTTCAATCTACTGAAAGTAAAACCAAAATCCTGGACTTTGGAGTATGGACATGTAAAGGTGCCAAGACATATCAACACTAAAAATTAGGTTATTCATAAAGGAGTCCACTAAGAATCAAAGAGAAACTCTGAAAGTCGAAGTAAAGTTTTACTCTAAAAAGCTTTGAGACTTCCTGATTATTTATTACAAAATAATTACAGTTCTGCAAATGGATAACGAAAATTAAACTTTGGTATTTTTTCAAAACAGCATTTCTATAAGATCATCTACTTATAGACTTTTCAGAACAGTTCTGAGGGTGCAGCCAATGATTTACCACTTTCAGACACTTTAATTTTTTAAGAATTTGAAGAAAATACAAATGCCTTTTGGAGATGAGATGTACTAATTACTTCTTTGTTTGGCTTATGATTCCCTAAATTGCTGTCTAATATGTTATTTAAATAACTTCTGTACTTAATGAATTGGGGATTCAAATGACTAAAACACACTTTTAATTTGACAACTCTTTTAGACTTCATCACCTGGCCCTGCTGCTCTTCCTATTGTTCTAGCACACTGGAAGTACAGTCATTGTGCTTTTGTTGAAATTAATGTATCTAAAGACTTTAATTTACTGTAGCTAGCAAAATCTCCCTACAAAGGGTTATAACTGACAGAAGAGACAATCAAAGCCTAGCTAACAATGCATCCAAAACCCCTTCCTTGGCAACCCATTATAAAAGCACACAGTGACAACAAGCATGATGCAATCTTATAAGGTTTGGAATCCTATATCAAAGGTAATGGTGAAATGTTTAACTCATATCCTAGAATTAATTACTTAGCCCATATTGAACACACATTAATCAAAATTATTTACAACATAATAAGTTAGTTCATTGAAATATACAAACTAGAGGTGTACAATCTTCTCACTCCTTTTTTCTTTCTGGGGATTTAACTTGGAAATGTCATATGTAGGATGCCCAAAGAGCCCAGAATCCTTCCCTTTGCTGTAGGACCTGGAAGATCAGTTCCTATGGGCTGTATGTACACATTATGAGATTGGGTCCTCCTGTAATCCTGTGTTCATTTACCACCTGCCTACCTGCATGTTTCTACCTCCTCCTCATCTCCAAAGTCTTTGTCATTTTATGAGTACCAGGTACTTCAAAGATTAATGATTTGCTAGGGCCAATGGCCTACAGCAGTATCACAGGTTATCAGCATCTTCCAGCTGCTCTTTAATCTCCAGACAATCCCCAGCACCTTCATCATTATTAGTTAATTAGCATTAATGAAAGTTATGCACACAGTGAGAGGCTAATATACCCTCAAGCTTATATGTCAGTAATCCTTACTTAAAAAAAAAGGTACCCTCTGTGAATAATATCTGCATTGTTGAATGAAAGAATATTTTCCTACCTACCCAAAGGCATAGACATCAGTTAAGAGACTAATGATTTGTAAAACTTCATGAAAGATAAGAACACTGCAGCCTTCAGACGTTAGAAAGATTTCAGTATCCACCCCCTCATCTTCATTATTTTTCTCCACCTGTTCTCGGCCCATGCCCTTCCTCTCTACTTAACATTCTTGTCCTCTTTGGACTTCAACTACCTCATCTTGGCCTTAAGAAATTGAAGGCAAATCATCTTCACGTTCATTGCTTTAAAACAAGATGACATAGCCTTGAAAGCTCCAGAAATATCTGCTGCACAAAACTACTTGTGAGATGTGACAGTTGTCTCCATATGTTACCTATAATATTCACAGTTTACTGGTCTACAGGGCAATTGTCTATGCCTGGCATCCTGCCAGAATTTATATAGATACGTCTGGTCTGCTCTCTTCTACTTACTCATCTACTGACGGAAACATACTTTAAATTTTCTGTGTCCAAACATTTTGGTCCTGAGGTTTTGTCACACCTCCAACCTGCTGAGCTTTTCAAAAGTAGCATGCATTGGGAAGCAAAATTGTATGAATAAGTACTTCAAGAAAAATAGATGTAGAACTAAATATTTAAATAATATTTACATTGCAAAGGTAATGTAGTAAATCATGTAAACCACATATTTATCCCATATTCACAGAATCAACATTTGCAAATCCGTTACTTAACACTCCTCCTGATTAAAACCCCTTCCAAAAAATTGCAAATTTTACTTGTCTTTTTTCTTTTTTTCTAGAGGGCATTAATAGTCACACTGATATATTTATTTGCTACAAAGAAATTGCTCAAACTTCTCAGAATCCTGTGACTTTTATCCTAGGTTCTGTAGGCCTGCAACTCCTGCCACGCCAATATAACTACAACAAAAAGCCTAAATTTTTGCCAAAAGAAAGGGACCACTTCATTAAATCAGCATAAACAAGATTGAAATTGTTTCAAACTACACGTTAGATCATGAATATTTCTAGAGGCCAAGTCCAAAAAGAAAATCCTTGACTAAACTCTCAACGGTTCCACTGCTAAGTTTTTTTTTTATTTATGAGCTAGGGATCAGGCTCTCCTGTGAGAGCCATCCTCTACACCAAAGTTAACACACAGAGCAGTGGTACTCTGCAAACTTTAAATGATTCATGCCCTGCTGCAATCTCATTCCGGCACTAAGTGATAATGCCGGTTTCGGTGAAGAATGTTTATCATACTGAGGTAGAAAAAACTATTCAGATCACTTGGTCAACATATATTATTTGCTGAAGACTTTTAACTAACATCCCACAAGAATTAAATCAAGTTGTTACCAATCCAAATGGACATGCAAGAGTTAAGGTTATCAGAGACTAACTTGGGACAGGAACTACACCAAGACTCTCACATATTTCTGTATTTCAGATTAAAGTATGAAGTCCTTGTAGAAACCATTCCCCCTCCCCTCCTCAAGTTCTAGAGATGGAGTAATTTATGAAGTAATCAAATCTCTCAGTTTACATAAAATTAAACGTCTTCTGGCTTCTTTAGTTGACAATTTCAACAACACTCCTTTATCCATTCAAAACATAGCAAACACAGTGCCACTTTATGTACAGTACTGACTACCAAGAGTCACACAAATATTGTTGTTCAAGCTACACTAGAGGACTAAATTGAGAAATCATCACTAGATGTCCACCTACCTAATGTACAGTCACCTCATCTAACTCAAATGACTAATGCCTTGAAGTCTAATTTCAAATTGCATTATCTTGCCTATGTCCTGAAGTTAAATATGCTTTAAGTTTTGGGTTTAGGTTTTCTGTGGGGATTTTGCTGTTTTTTTGAAGTCTACTGTCCTGTAATTCTTACAGACAGGAACACTGGAAGAAAGCACTGCTGATTACAGAGCTTTGGATAAGGGAAGAACGTCCTTCCTTGTTCTCTTAATTTGCTCTCACTTTCATCAATGCCATAGAAACCTTATTGGAGACTCATGTTTGTTGCATGCAACTTTTTAAGGGTATTGTTCAGTAACTTCACCTTAATACAATACTTCTTATGTAAAGACTTCATTAATCTGTTAGAAAGCTCCTAATTACACTGAACTTATATACTTGGGTATACATACACAAGTATTGGAATCATAGACAAATGCACATATTTAAAGTTAAGAATATGTACTAAGAAATAGCCTTGCATGGGTAGTTCTTACCATAGTAAATTAGGTTTTAAAGAGTGAAAGTATCAGATCACTTGTGGCAAGGAAGCTGGAACTGTTAGCAAAGGAGCTGAGACTATGTCTTGACTTTTATCCCAATGCAAAACATAGAGAAGGTTTGATAGGCTAACTTGTTTATCTCTTACATACTGTAGTACCATGTGGGCCTACAGAGATAAGTGCTTGCACTAGAGACAGCTATCACAACTAAGAGCAGTGGAAGAAAATCCTTTGTAAGATAAATACATCAGGGATGCTGCACGTTCTGGACTGAGGCTGTGTATTATCAGCCACATGAAAGTATAGAAGCTGCCCTACTCTCTCTAACAGTCTGAGCGAGAATTTGTCAGTAGGAAAGATGCCATTTTTTCCTCTTAAATTCAACATAAAGGAGTTACACTTTATCACCTCATTCTTTTCCCCAGCTGTCACACATTCCATGCTTTTGACATCTATTCATGCACTGGGTATTAAAAAAATGGTATTATTGAAATCATTCCTGACTCTAAGACTAAAACGCAGATGTGAAGTAATTGTAGAAAATCACACTAACACATTTAAGCAAAAAACCCAGACCAAAACTAAACCACACATCCAGCCTGTTGATTATCTAATCATCTTTAAGAGGAGGCAGGTAACATTAAGAGCTCCTACAGAGTAAATATAAAGCAAGATGTGTATTAATCATGGTCAATCCATTTTTAAGAGTTTTTGGTGTAAACACAGTCTCAAAAGCCGGCAGGACTACTACGTTTTGCCCCTTCTCCCTACATCATCATCCCCAAGCCTTTCCCCCTGTCAAAATAACAAAATAATTGTGCTAGTTGCATAACTTTGATCATTCCTCTTCACAAACAGCATTTATGACTGTGGTTTAAGAAACTTCTAAAGAGACCTATCTGAGATATTTTTCTTTGTCTGGGAAAGGGAAAATTGTTTTCCTTCATCCTGAACAGAACCATAGAATAATTTATGTTTGAAAAGACCCTTAAGATTATTGAATCCAACAGTTAAGATAATATGATAAGTTATAAGCACTTCAGTGATTATTTAAACATAATCAAGGCCTATAGGAAAACAAGTTAAATTAAAAACCATTCTGCCAAATTGTAAATCTTTAAAGAATGTGGAAAATTCACAGAAAATTTCTGTGTGTTTTTCAAGCGTGGGGTTAGAGACTATACCAATTTATCACAAGGAAAATATTTGTGTGAAAAAGGAAAAATACATTTTGTCTTCCATATACAGTCTTGAGAGACTGTAGGATTAAAACATTTCTAATAAAAAACTGATTTGTCGCTATACTACTTCACACATTCACAAAATGTGAATTAAAATGCTAACAAATTTATAACAGTTCCTTGCAAGAGCAACCTGGTTGCAAATTAAATTGGCATTATTAGAAGAACACAAGTTGAAAAAAAACATGGCTAAGATGGCAGAGCTGAGTATGCTGATTTAGGAAAGTGATAGAAGACACTGCCAGGATTTATTTCAGTCACCTTCTGCATATGCATTATAAAAACCTTTTCCATATGTAGGGGTGGGGTCTGGGGACTTGAAACCTTTGTTTCAATGGGTAAGAAAAGGATGGAAGTTCTTCTCATTGGGAGAGCCTACATATTATTTCATTTCACCTTCACAGTAGAAGATGGACTTTTTCAGGAACACATTCCTTTCATATCTTGTACATCCCAAGCTGTCATTTATGTACAAATGAGACAGTAATGTACTGATTCAAAACAAAAAACTGAAAGACAGTGAAATTCAGGTCAGGAATCTCTCCTTTCTCGTTTGAAATGCCAGTCAGAGCATCCAGTAATGAAAGATCAGTTGGTAAAGTCAAAATCCACTGTGTGTAAGTAGAGCTGTGGACTTTGGGACTGCTGACAGTCAGATCCTGATGAAATCAAGTCAAGCACCCAGGAAACATTTGCACAGGATCACATATGATCTCTTTGGAATAGATATTCTTCAAATCAGCACTCAATTATTTTTGTCTTGTCCTTTCCCCTTCTGAAACTCCTCACTTAAACAGGAAAAGTTCCACCCATTTTATTATATTTTCATGCAAGTCTCTAGGAAACAAATTTTGTGTGATTACTATGACAGACAGGAAAAAATCACAGAATCATTTAGATTGAGAAAGATCATTGTGTCAAACTTGTAATGGATTGCCAGTGTCCTTTATACCTAATCTCTCCATGAAGTGTATTTCCTCAGTGCATTTCATCCCAGATATTGCAGAAGCATTGTTCTACACGTCTATTTGAACAAATAATACCACTGGCATGATAATCTCACATGTCAGATAATCTCACTGGGTTTTTATCAGTAGTATAGGGAGTCACACATTGTCCAACACCTTCTCATGGCAGAGTAGCAATGAGGAAAGAGTTTTTCTTTCTAATTCAGAAGAAAGAAAGACAGGGACATGAGCCCTTGAAGAAGGACAGACTTTTTTGTTTATTTTTTCAAGGAAACTCTAGTTTCTTTCTGTTAACTAATCTCACCTTTCAAATCTCAGTCTCAACTTTCTACTCTTTCAGGTCTCAGCATCAACCAGATCTAGTACTTCCAACTGGCTCCGAGACATCACTTCCAATCCTTGTCTAATTTTCAATTTCAACACCCTGCCTATCACTGTACAAGACACAATCCAGCATTGGAATTTAATCCCTTTGCTGGTCAGACTTTCGCTGTGTCTTGCCACCAAGTTCTAAGATCATTTTTCCACTCTTATTAGGAGCAGTTAGTTCCCTAAAACTATTGAAGCTGACTGTTTGTTTGTTTGGTATCATTGTCTTCAGCTCACATGCACCGTACTGCACATGAGACATGGTAGAAGCACAGAGCTGGACCCAGCACAGTCCGAATCAAATTCAAAGTCTAATTATTAAGGAAAATCCTGTGCGGCCTTGAAGTGGAATAAGCTCATTTGGTTTGAAACTTCAGGGCATGTACATGCAAAATTCAACTAAGCCTTTACTAAGAGCATGTAAAATGTGATTTTCAAGAGCTCATGGCTTGGACAAGCTGGGGTGTTTCATAAACTCATGTAAAAATACACCAGTAGAGATGATTCTTTTTAGCAGACCTGTGTCTTGTGCTCTCTATATTGGTGATAGCAATTTCCAAATGTCTCATTATTTCGTCTCCTCTCTTCATTCCCACATTGGAAAACAAACAAACATCTTATATCACCTTGAGAATATGTGGAAGCAAATAAATTGACCATCTCAACATTATTCAGTCTTAGTAAAAACTTCAAAATAGAAAGGTCAGTGCAAAAGTTATTCTACATCTAAAGTCAGGTTTGCAAAGAAGATATTGTAAACAAAACTTATGAGAAAACCTACCTAAAAATGAGTTTACTTTACCTATTATTACTGGTAGTACTCTATATTTGAACGTGTGGGTTACTTTATCACAAAGATAGATCTGATTATGAAAAAAAAGAGTGACTCTGCTTCAGCTCCCTTTCTTTACCTAATTTTAAACTTTGCCTCACGCTACACACCATAATATTTAGTCCATTATCATATCCTGATTTACATAGACCTGGCATTCTGAGGGTTTTTTATGATCTGTTAAGAAAATGCCCCTTTTTTTTTTCTTCTATTACTCATTCCCAGTCTTCACTTGCACACACCTGACCAGAATATACAACAACGTCACAGGCAGGGTTATAAATGGAACTATCCCTTCTGCCTAAGGCAAGTCTTGGAAGAATAATAACATGCACAATGAATTCAAATATTTCCAAAGGACCCTTAGCTCCTTTATTCTGGATAGCATGACAGTTTATGCAACCTACCACCTGATGAGGCAAATAAAAGAGAAGGAGCTTACAAGTTTATTGCTGTCGATCAGCATCTTAAACACATTATGTGCCCCAGCACGAATTTTTCATTTAGAACAAGAAAGGGAAATCTGTGTGATATTTTTTTCCCATTTCTTCCTTGTAGATATGTTGAGTTTTTTATTATTCATGCCAGTATGCTATCGATGCCTCTGCTGACTCCTAAAACATCTGTCCCACTGTTCACAATTCCTGGAGTGAAACGATATCAATCCATGCTGATAATCAGAGGACCCTCAATTAAGTACCTACAAGGCAATGAGTGGTAAACAAGAAAATGTACAAAAAGACAACAGATTAATTTTTCTCTATTCCAATTCACAGAAGCCATTAGAATTCTTTTTGCTTTTGATTTGAAATTCAAATTCCAGTAAAAGTCCATTAAATGTTCATAGCAATATAAAACCTGAAAAATCAGTGTAAAAAACGTACTGAAGACAGAAAACATAAGGATTTGAATGAGAGATATACATCCTAGGTCATATACCACTGTAATCTCTGATAAAATGATACTTTTCCCTAAGAGCACCAATAATTAAAGATCCATTATTATCAGAATACTTTACTATGACTGGGGGGAAAAAAACTGTCACAAAACAATTTCATTAGAGCTCATTGAAAGCAGCCCTTGATCACTTAGGAGAGCTGCCCTACCTTTAAATTTTACGTGAATTTTACAACAGTAGCTTAAGTGCAAATCTATTACCTTAGAAGAGGAGAGGGAACATAAGCAGACTTCTGGATTCTATCACTTTGATATACAACAATACATTTTGATGTATAATATAGCAGCACGTAACAGGACTAACCATAAAACTGCCAAATAATGCCAAATTAAAAAATGAAATAGTAGAATGGTGTGACATATGCAGAGTCACCAACAGAGAAAGCTGATAAAGCGCTTGGTGTTTGTGCTGAATGAGAAAGGCAAGTGATAAAGAAGTAGGAATGTAATGGACAGAAAACATTTGGGAATTTTAATTTTCCTGAACAATGTAATGTAGAAGACATGTTAATCTCTGTAGCAATGCAAATAGGGTGTGGGGGAGAAGACACCCAAACAAACCACAAAATTGGAAGAGGGAAATGTGTACCATATCCCAAGCTGAAATCTCATATGGTGTTATGTATTTTATCACAGTCTTCCATCAGTCTTGGCACTAAATATGAACCAAATTGTAACTTTCCTAGCTTGACTCTGTCTTCAGATGAATTTATTTCCATAAAAATTGAGGAATTCAGAGTAATAGACAATTATCTAATGTAAAATCCTCAAATAGCTATGAAAACAAGAAGGTGTTTGTTGTTTTTTCCATCATTGCTCCCTCAGCTTTCTCTGGGAACACTGTTAGTGTGACTCAGTGGTGCAGTTGTATGAAACCATATGCTCACAAGACCGAGGGCTGCTTAAGCCTGTCAAGAGCCAGACATATCACTGCTGGCATCTGCACCAGTTGTCAAACCAATGAGTATGAATGTCAGTGATCATTAGACTTATTTTCAGCCATCCAGTTATAGTGACATGACCTGTAATTCTTTTCTGCTTCTGCAGGATACAAGGACCAATAGTCTGACTCACCTCATTTGAGAATAGTAGAATGTGGATAATATCCTCAGTTGCTATGACAGCATTCCAGGCAGCATGTGATCCCAGAGCCACAAAGCCTGATAATAGGACAGAGTCCAAGCTCTACAAGTTAATGAAGACGCTCTTTTTTTACTTTCTATACACATTTCTAAGGAGGAAGAGGGGAGAATCTGCAGGAGCCTATACTAATCACCCTTCATAAAATATGCTTTCTTCTAGGGCGGTTTCTCATATATTCAAGAAAAAAGTCAGGATGGCACAGGCAGGTGGAGAAACCCAGAGCAGCCCCCAGTCCTTGTGTTGATAGGAAGTACTGTTGTGATCATTCTTGGAAGGAGTAAGAGAAATATTTTCCTGTTCTATTTTCTATTACATGGTTGCTATCAAAAAATCCAGTCAGAAGTTATCCACTAACAAGTATCACTTTCCAATAATAATATGAGATGCAATCTAAGCTGTAAATCTGATACTCTATCTTCTAGTTCTGCAAACAGTGTCCAAAACTTAGCAGGGACTCTTTGCAATATTGAGTGGGAGCATTTCTCCTTCTCCATGAACACCATATGTTGTATTTGTATCTTTCCTTCTAATGCAACTGCACTAATTTGGTGAGAGTTCACTGGTTCTTGAAATAAACCAAAAGGCATTTGTTTATTTATTCAAACGTGTAGCAATTTATATTCTAGCACTTCCTAGAAATTTCAAATGCATAAATACAAATGTTACTGCAATTATTTACCTAAATAAATAGTAATAGTAAATTTTTAATACCAAAATAAATTATTTTATGAACTTGTATAACAATATCTATATACAGACTTCTTTATTCAGAAAAAAATGCTTAAATGTCTGTTTTAACAGTTCTTTCCTAATGATAACCCTACAAGTGATACCAGCTACTCAGGACAGATAATGTTACCAAACTATCTTTACAAAGGAAATGGACCTTTTATATGAGCATTTATTTCCACTGTGGTCATCAGGCCACTGCTTAACAGTTTATGACACTGTAATCTGCAGCATGACCATTCATCTAATTACTGCTGAAACTGTGATATTAATCTACTCAAAAAGGGCAAGTAAAGGGTCAATTGCCAGCAGTGGAATGCACTTGGTATGGATAATGTGTTGCAGACCCGGTTTCATCTGCTCTTACTGATTTCAACAGTCTGCACAATTTGACTTCGCTTCTGAGTGGATAAAAGCACAGAACACAAAACTGGGTCAAATCACACCTGCACAGTACCTGTGATGAACATCTGCATCATTGCTAAAGGCATGAGGGAGTCTCTGACCTGTCTGTCATATCCCAGCCACGGGCTCCCAGACTGACGCACCACCACGACACACAACTCCACAGACAGATCACTCTGGCCCAGGACCTCCCTCTACACTTCACTTTCCTGACTTTTCCCTATGCATCAAAATGCAACTTATATGATAATTGTGGCACACAGTTTAAATCTGTAGAGATTGTGCTCCTGTAAATCTGTCCGTTCCTGTCTCCTGTGGAGACACCATTCACCAGGCAGCTGCTGAAACATGAACTCAAAGGCATGCATACACTTTTCCTTGGAAGGTACAGCTCCTTAGGAAAGCAATGAAAACCATAGGTTTTTCTGGGGAAAAGAGGGACTTATTTGTGGAAAGGTAGTCCTAGAAAAGTTGATTTCCACTCTCTTGTTATAAGCCACAATTTTAACTTAGTGCTTGCCATGCAGAAGGTACACAATTGTAAAAATGAGCCACAAATAACTTTACCTTGTACTTAACCCATATTTATATTGCTCACTCCTTAGGTCTCAGATGGCAATGTGGTGAAGAATGATTGAATGCCTCAGTTCATGTCACTTTTTTACTTCTCTCCTGCACATGAAAAAGGCCAAGAGACCTTTCTGAACTGCTCAGTCTGCTTCCCTTCATACAAAGTTATAACCCACACTAACTTCCACAAATTAAACACTGTTTAATCCAGTGTTGGCATCCAATCCAGTGACATGCATAAGTAACAGCTGTATTCCCCAAACCAGGTTACAATGAACTTTTTAATTTCTATGAACAACAATACAAAAAATATTAAAAGAATTATGGAAAAAAAAAACCATGCCACACACAGCAGTCAGTCATGTCAACTACATTTGCTAAAGTGTAGTTTTCAACATTCATTTGGTATCCAACAAGTAATGTCACTTTAAATGCTTTTCAAAATCATTAATTTTCTGAAATATGTATTTGTGATCATAAGATTTTACTTAAACTCAAGTGACATTAATCTTCCTTTAAAGACTTAACACAAGCTAGAATTGAAAATCTAAACTTTTACTTAAACATTTTTGCTATGATTATATGGTAATAAGATTGAGTGCAACAAGATATTAGCCTAATTTAATTCTCCCAATTAGTTTCAAACGACAGAGGCTAGGGGCACATCTGAGTGCTGTACCTATACAATCATAAATCAAGTGAATTGGTATTTAAGATTCACATGTTCCATTCTTCCCAAATTCTGCATTTCCACAGGCAATTTTAGACACATAATTACCTTTTGTTACTTGCACCAACAAACTAAAACTCCAGCAAAATTACTCAGTTCTTTTCTGGTTGTGTACCAAATCAAACAATTTTTTTATTTTATGATTACATATTGACTCTATGTTATTTCTATTATTCTTCTTTCCTCTCTACTTCTAAGTATTTTTTGGCAATTGCAAACCTGCCCAATTGTAAAATGAATAGCACATTGTAATAAATAATGTCAATCTATAGGCCTTCCAAGTTTCTTTATAAAGTACAGTATAGTTTTACATCTTGAATGAGAAAATAAGCAGTTTTATGATTTATTAAAAAATGTCAGGGAAGGGAGAACCTACTTCATTTTCAGAAAAAAAAATCTATATTTATGGATTTATATTAATGCTTTAGTTTTTAATATTAATACAGGCTTCCCTTGCAAAGGCTCTTGTCCTCCTCTGCTTTCTCAGCCTAAACTTCAGAGGTTTCCTCTGCCTTAAACATGCTGAGCTACCAGCTTTGTCATTTCTACTCAAAGACAGCTTTGGTCCAGAGTATAGGAGAGGAGCAGACAAGCAAGAGCTACAGTGAGGAAAAATAGGCTATGTAGAATAAACAAAAAGTAAGCAAATTAAATGGTTACAATTCATTGCATTCATAAGCAGCGTTCACAGCAACTAGGCTTTATATTTTTACAAGCCAAGATACTTTATTGACCATTCAGTAATTCCATAATTAGCTATTTTGTTTTAAATTATATTTTGGACTTAGTTCTGTTTTCTTATTAAACTTATAAACAAAACCCTTTAAGGCTGATGCAAAATACCATAGCTTTCTTCAAAACACATCACTGGAGACAAAACAAAATATAAGCTTAATACTTGATATTGCAAGAGAGAGTTAGCAGATCTAAAACATTAGGTTTTCCATTGGATTGGCTTTATTTTAAGGATTGTCCTGCTATAGGAAACTAAGGGAGTGCTGAGTTGTCATTTACCCTACATCCTCCTTTAATTCAGATAACTAACATATGTCTGAGAGGTGCAAATTATTAGGAAAACCCCTGTATTCTTGTATGAAATCATTATCTAGTGAACAACTGATGGAGGCCAGGATTCTGTAAAACCCAAAGAAATGTAAAACAAAGTGGTGAAAATGAGACAAAACCAAATTGAAGCATTAGGCATCTCCAAGATGAGAATGAGCATTTCTCTGTGATGTGTGTCCCTTACTGTGTGGTTTACAGCTCAGTAACTATGAGTGCTTGGCAATACTTACATTAACAGGGTGTTTGACTCATTTTGTCTTCATCCATATTTTAAGGCATAGTATCTTAACTGGGGGAGAAATTTCTAAAGAAATATCATTGATGATTTTATAGATGCACTCTCAATTTTTACTAGGTAGGAAAACAGCCTCTTCTATCCAGAAAGATGCTGTATATCTACAACTAATTTACAGTAATAGGTTTTGATGGGTTATCTGCTTGCTTCTTTGGTGCTCTACTGCTATAAAGACTTCAGCTACAAATGTCAATTTTCTTAAGGTATCATTTACTATAGTCTGGCATACTGCTTCAGATAGGACAACAAGAGCATTTCTTTAATCATACAACATTGCCTAGAGTACAGATTTGGTGTTAGGTTTTGTTAGAGCACAAAGCTGTACAGTATTTTAGCTGTCTGCTTATAGATTGTCTTTCACCTCTTTATGTCATAATTTAACAGTGCCAAGATTTCCAAGATCCACTGAGCTTCATTGCTCAGTATTTATTTTCTGCTTTGGTTTCATGTTCTTATTTTCATTACAATCATTTTCGTAATCCTGTACTTGCTTGTCAAACAAGCTTCTGTTTTCTGTTCCCGCTCTCTGCATTTCTCAAACCACTATGATGCCTAGAGTAGTCCTGAAAGTCACATTTTTCTTTAGTTATGTGTTCTGGAGTGGGGATTTTTTGCTTCACCACTAACCAGGGACACTGAGTTTCTTATGAATGTCAGTTCTGTGGTTTATGGGTGTAAATAATAGTGAAATGCAGATATGTTCCAAAGTGCCATTCCTACTGGTTTTGTACTGGAGTTATTCCTTCTCCCAATCCTTGCACAATCAGAACAACTTGAGTAAGTGTGGTGAGAGCACAAAGCAGTGTGCACATTCATATCTCTGCTCAGCACTCCTGTGACACAGGACCACAGAATGTCTGAGCCTGGGAGGCTCCTCCAGAGATTGTCCAGTCCAGCTCCTGCTCCCAGCACGATGCTCGGGGCCACGGGTGTGGAATATCTCAAAAGATGGAAACTTGACAAAGCCTCAGAGCAACCTGTGCCAGACTTTGACTCCTTTAACGCTAAAAAAGTTCCCTCTTAATTTATGTAGAATTGTGTCTATCATTCTCTTGCTGGGCCTCACTGTCTAACTCTGTTGTTTATATTCCCTCTCCCATCAGGTGTTTATGCACATGGATATAACCAAACAAAAATTAAGATACACTTTTAAAAAATAAATATTTTTCTTTGGAAAACATTGAAACAAAATTCTTACATTATTCTACATTTCTCAAAACAAAATTGAGATGTTTGTCAGGTAAATTCTGACACTAAATGACACTTCCAAAACAATAATTTTCTATCTGTAGATTTAAAGACAGCTTTTATCATTGGGTTTTGATCTATTCTTGGTAGAACTGAAATCAAATAATTAAGAATATGTTTCTCATCTGGTGCAAATTAACGAAATTTAATGGGAAGGAATATAAATGCAAACAGGCAAGCAAACAATAACTTAGAATCTAGCTATTAACTTTGATTAACGCTGCTCTGTTTAGCAGTTCATCACCCAGCAAATTATCAGAAAAAATAATTACTTCCTGAAATTTATATTGTAGATGTACTGAAATACAATATAAAAGTTGTCAGAATTATTTCATCTTCCTTCTGTAGTATGTGCCACTTGAGTTGCTATTATCTATTTTTAAATCCATTCTTGTCACTTCACAGAATTTTAAATTTCACAGCCTGAAGGATTCGTAGGATTTTGGTGCTTCTGATGGAAACCTGGTCTTTAAAAAAAACGTAGCTTCAGTCTGGACAGCCAATACTTTAGTTTTTAAAAGGCAATCAGAAGGAAAATATCCTGTTCATCCTATTCAGCCATTCCACCAAGAAATCTAACAAGCCAGACAGCAGAACAACAAATCCACAATAAAGATCTACTAAACTCATTTATGATCAGATTTTATTACTTTTGCCCATGTGTTATCATTATTCCCATTAGTATTTATATGAGAATTAAAATCATTATTTATAAAGGCAATATAATTAAATGTTTGTAAAGCTTAGGGTTGCATAATAAATGCAACAAATTCTACAAATACAGTCTTGTCATCTCCTTAAAAGTGTTATTACCACATTTAAGGTGCGAAGGTATAAGATTAAGAGTAACCCGATTTTCACATGAGCTCAGAACAGAGCACAGTTGTAGTACAGATGGCTGACACCTTTTCAGATCCATCTGAATACTGAGAGTTTTCTAAAGATTAAAAGAGGGAATCACCACCAGTAAAGAAAAAGATGGTTTAAACTTTTACTGTCTATACAGTAATTAAACCAGATATTATGGCAATAATGAAAATACAAATCATTAAATTCAAGAAATTCTTATTCATTGAGAATGCAAATTGCTTTTTAATTTCCTGACCTTATAGTGTAAGAGGATGATTAACATATCATAATCTCATGGAACTGATAGGTTAAATACCCAATTACAAATACCCTGCACAGCAAAAGACTATATAGTAAACATACTGAGTATTCTGAAAGTAGAAAGCTGAATTTAAGCACAGCAAGAAAGAGAAGATATAAAATTTTACAAAGTTACTGGGGAAAAAAATAAATTGAAATGTCTGCATCTCTTTTACTTCTGACATCAAATGTCTGCCTGGTAAAAGTTACACCAGTCTTGAACTACATTGAATGATACAGAGGTTATTTCTCTTAATTTTAAAGATGTTTTCAACAGCCTTGTTTTATCCATAGAGGTGTGTGTGTGTGTCTGAGGTTAGCACATCCTTCCTGTGCTGTGCACCCAGAATAAAGCTGCTCCTGAGCCCCCTGTGCTGGCTCTGCCTGGGAGGGGCAGCAGCCTCTGTGGGGTTGTGGTTTGGATTTTAGACTAAAGGTGCACTGAGAACACACCAGTGTTTCAGATCCTGCTGAGTTGTGAGGGAACACAGCTGGGACAGCTGAGCCCAGGTGAGCACAGGGGTATTCCAAAATACATCATGTGAAGAACTGGGCAGGGGGTGTTTGTCTGGGAGGTAGCCATTATGTTTATTATATTTGTAATTAGGTTTCAGGTACCAGTGTATGGCTAAAATAAATAGAAAAATAAGCTTTACAGCATATGCAAATATGCACAGAAATCTGACCAAATTAATCCAGTGGGGGGTGAAGACAGATGTACATGCATGTGCATATTTTAATACAGATCATAAATATAAAATATGGATATTATATATCCTCCCACTCATATCCCTGTTGGAGACTATAATTTATTCTAATGACTATTTCAGGAGAAAAGCATTTAAAATCCCCTTTCCCCTGGTTTTTTTGATCTTATATTAAGGCTCTTCCACCTGAGGTCTAATGTCTGTTCTTTAAACTTATCTGTTAAATTAGCTTAATTCATATGAGAAATAAAACACATTTTAAAGCAAAAATTTCTGACTTTTTAAACCAATGGCAGGCTGAATTTATAACTCAATGGTGTACTACTGGGAGTCTCAAAAAGTAGTCTCTCTCTACTTAAAAGTAGTGATCCAGCTATAAAAGTCATGCCTTTGCATGGTACTAGGAACAATATATGGGTAGCAGGATGAGACCTAGGTCTACTGTGTAGCTCAGTAAAATCTGAAAGTGTTTATTTTTCCATGGTGATTTTTGGGTTCATTTTTGTGAAATAGATCTGTTTATTCCTGTTCTATATTTAGATTGAAAAACTCTATTTTGAGTATTTCAATATTGGTCAGTAGTGACCTGGCTCACAAGCTTCTTGTATTAATGCTGTACAAAGATATATCATAATTGTAAAACCCTATGGATCAAAGTGTGCATTAAGGCATCAGAAGTAGCAGAGACATGTCTAGTTACTTGAATAATTGTAGCATACCTTTTAAGTTTTCAAAAGTGTTCGGTATTATTTTGAAAGATTTTTGAAAGTATAGGTTTGACCAAGAAATCTTTTTAAAATTAACTAGCTAGATTGTGAAAGAAAGAACAAACAGATTAAAAGCAAAGAAAGAAACTATTTGTATGCCTGTTACTAAGATTACAAGCAAAATAAAAGGTTATGAAACAGATAAGCATTGAACATCCAGCTGGAATATAAATGAACTCTTAGCTCTCCATTGTGTGCAGTCCTCTTCTATTCCCCCTCCACACTGCACTGCTTACTCAGTGTTTTGTTTACACTGATTCCTGTGAGTCAAATATACTTCAAATAACCTTAACCTTTCTCAGTACAATCCATACATATCTCTTGTTATATTATGCCTTAAAGGAAATTTAGAGTATTGCTGTTGTACATCGTTAATGTACACAGAGGTTTTCTTTCTTTCTTTGATCAATGAAACAAATAGTGTAAAGAAAAAAACCAAATCTGTAAATACAAAAGTTTACTAAAAAAAAGTCAGTATTAGTACAGTTACTTTCTGAACACAGCCAGTTGATGTACTTGCATGCTAGGTGAATAATAAACAGAGCAGAGAGCAGGAAGTATAAAATAGATCCCGAGGCCTATTACAGAAAATATTAAATTATCCAGTCATAACAATTAGAGCTCAGATTAAATTAATATTAGCTATTGTTTTTCACAGGTGCAAGCAAGATTGAATCTGTTAACAATCATCCCTTCCAGAAATCTCCCCTAAGCAACAAGTCCAGGCACATGGGAACCAGACCTTCAGGCTGTCAGCTGAAGATCCCTTCCCACATCCACATCCTCACTCAGCCACTCCCTGGGATGAGCCAGGAGCTGCATCTCGGCAGAGGACAGCATCTGTCCCTGCAGATTAGCAGAGACCCAACCTCAGAGCCCACACCCTCAAAGTCCTGAGTTCTGAGCGTAGCGAAGTCCTGAAAGGAGCATGACGGGAAGAGGTAGAACAAGGACTCACATTAGTAACTGTTGGGGGAGGGGGATTTCTGATGTTGTGTTTTCTGATTTTGTCCACTTAACAAATGAAATGAAGGGAAACACCTGGAGAAGAGAAGGCTCTGGAGACACCTTGTAGCAGTCTACAGTACATAAAGGGACCTACAAGAGAGATGGAGAGCAACTTTTTATAAGGCTGTGTAGTGATAGGAACAAGGGGTAATGGCTTTAAACTGACGGAGGTTAGGGTTAGATTGGGAAAAAAATTCTGAGAGATTGGTGAGGCACTGGCACAGGCTGCCCAGAGAAGCTGTGGATGTCCCATTCCTGGGATTGTTCAAAGCCAGGCTGGATAGAGATCCTAGCAACCTGGTCTGGTGGAACATGTCACTGTCCATTGAAGGGGGTTGGATCTAGGTCATCTTTAGGGTTCTTCCAACCCATCTGATGATTCTGTAAAACTATGCAGAAGTAAAAATGGGTCTCCTTAAAAAACTTTGGCATTTCAAATTTTCCTTTTATCTTAGACCAAGAAAAATGTTGACATTCATAAACAATGAATTAACTTTCACAGTTCAATTAAGCTATGTGATTTTTATTTTCTTTTTATGTTAGCAATTATGAAGATTTTGCTTGCTTGGTAATTAAAACTACTGCAGGGTTTTGGGTTGTTTTGTTTGCTTGTTTTAGAAAATAAAAAAAAAATGAAATTCAAGACACATGAGGATTAAATCATATTTCCTCAGAGTGCCATGATTCCTCATGAGAACTTCTTATCACATTCTTACCTTTGTTATCCCATGAAAAAACTATATTTCATATCATGTACTCTCTAGATTACAGTGAAAAAAGTCAACACAACATGAATAATATAAAAGCTAAAGGCTCCTCATCCCCCAAACCAAAGTAATCATTCCCAGCAAAGAATAAGGGACCCATCTGCACATCCAAATTGGGGTGGGGGGGAGGGGAACGTAGATGACAACCTAAACTAAAATTTCAGGACAATTGAAATTTTCTATAGAAAATTATTGCTTTTCAAGGAGCCACATTTTTCAGAGGAAAAAGTCCTGACATAACATGACAGATTTGATAATCTGTCACTAAAAACCCACCACTCAGAAGTGTAATTCTCAAGAGACTTGTAATCTTAGTTGTTTCAGTAGAGACACACAGAAAATGCACATATTATTCCACTCTGCAGCTCAAGATACTCGTTTGCCTATCTTCTGTTTTGAGACTATTCAGAATATACATGATCCTCCAACCCAGAAATCTCACATTTCCTAAAAGCAGAGAAAAAAACTCCACAAATCCACACAACCACAAAATGCATGTTTGTTTTTTTTTTTTTTTTCAGGACATACATACTTTGAAGGCCTATTGACTGTTGAAGTCATATAGGCAATTAAAATAATCTTGCAGAAATCTATTTTCCTTGCTACATCCTATGTACCAGATACTCTGTTTTGTTTGCAGAAGAATCAGACGTTTACTACTTGCAACCAGACTTTACACAGATTTCTATCCTTGTGTCTCCCACTGTTAAACTACAATTTACAATATCTGGACTTAAAAGAGAAGATGATACACTAAACATAAGACATGAGATAACTTGTTTTACTTTTTAAATCTAGCTGTATGTTCATATGTATATACTGAAGAATTCAGAAGGCATTGTGGGCGCTTAGAAAAACCTGCAAAATGGCATCTAGACACAACTACTGCCTATGGAGAAGGGCATGTTTTACATAAGAGGCTACAAAATCTCCAAATTATACCAAATATAGCAAAGACACCTGTCAGATTTACAGTCACCTTTCAAGTTACCTGTCACAAACCACATTTTCTGATACACGTTCCACATCTCCCCCAGATGTCAGTGAAAACAGTGTTACAATTGTCAACTAGAAGACCCAAAATTGAAAGAATTAACATTGCTTCTGCAAATCTAATAACACCTCTTGAGCAGATACAATTTTGAGACAAATTTTAAATACACAGTCACTTCATTTGACATGAAACTATTCAATATTTAATTTTTACCCAAATCATCTAATGAGTGACCTCATGCCTTATTTGCTGTGCACTATTGAACTGTGAATTGGGAAAGAATTATCAGGTCCCACAGTGAGCAGTTTGGAGCATGCATCACAGCAGTGTCAGAGCGCTTACCAATTCTAATTATTTTCCACAGGCCTGCATTGAGACAAGGATCTATTATTAGCTCCATTACACAGAAAGAGAGTTAAGACAAACAGTGCATGAGGTCAAAGTATTTGCTAATTTTGGATACCTATTTGAGACGGATACGATGTGATTATTTGCTATTGTGTACCACTCCCCACTCCCAAATCAGAGTTCTCATTAATAAATTTAGATAAAGGGCTCAAGGAGTGAGCCTAAAGCCATGAGAATTATCTCTTCCTCTTACCTCATACTATTCTCATTAGTCAGAATTGCCAAGACACTTCTGCCCAGCTACCACTGTTTTACCTTGTGAGCTGCTTTTACTCTAAGTTTCTGATTTCCCTTCTCCAGCCTGTTCCATTCACACCTTGTCACTAATTCTCTCCTGGATTCCTATCTTGTCATTGCCTAATGTGATTCTCTTTCCTCTGCCCTACCTTTCTTTCATCCAAGCAACCTTTATTGTTTTTCTGGCATTTCCAGTCTATTATGACACTCATCTGCTTTCTCCCTGCAGAACTGATCCTAGTCCTTTATCCTTTGCCCCAAATCTCTGTAAACCTGTGCATTAATCAAAGTTTTCATAGGTATAGGTGCTATTATGAAATATATTAAGTAAAACAGGCAGGAATTGACAATTGCTATCTTGATTACATTTGAGCAGAAGGAAGCCAAGTGACAGTCACATGGGGCAGTATGTGCTAAAGAGATCAGATATCTGCAAACTTAAAGGACTACTGTCTTCATTAGCAAAAATAGTGCCTGTTTAATATACTAATATTTCTCAAAGCATCAAGAGAAAGCCTACCTATAAAAGCATCATCAATATTTGTAAATGCCCTTACAAGTTTTATGGGGAAGATATCTAGATGTGCAAATCTCGTTTGTAAGCGTATTGAAGCAATCAGGAGTTATGCATTCTTTGCTGGCCAGCAAAGATGTAATAAAACAAAGATAAGAATACTTTCAAAGGAAATATTCCCACAGTTAAGTACAAACTGAGAGTTACAACAGCATAATCAACTATTAGAGAAAGTCTTACATTAAATATTAAGCCTGCAAAGCTGAGTTTTTTTACAAGTATTTTCAAGTAAAAGCTGCTATTGGTCTACAACATATCTTAGACAACTCTACACCACAACCCTCATAGAAAATGAAGGCAAATGGCCTTGAATAAATCAGAGTTTGATTACCACCATCACAGTGAAAGCCAAGACCATGGTAAACAATCCCACAGGAAAACATTCCAAACCATGAAGCATAAGCTCATCAACCTGTTCTAATTCCATTCAGTAGTTAAGATATTTTTATTGTAGTAATGACAAAATAAACCAAGGTATTCCCCACGCCACGTCCACTTTTCCAGTATTTCAAGAGCAGCACAGTACTGAATATTCCTGGAAGTTTTTATTCCTTCTAATGGACTGTTCTAAGGACATGACCAGCTTTGAAAACCACAGTCTGTAGTTTAGGACCCAAACCACAAAGGATGACAAAGTCTGACAATTCATACTCCATGCTGGCATTACTGCAGCAACGTAGGTACAGCTCCAAAGCTCCTACAGACACCTATACAAGACTTCTTTTTTTTATGGAGACAAACTACTAGCTTATGCTAAATCTACCTTTTATAGTCTATTCCATTATATGATAGCATTATTCTGCTTTCTCTAGCCATAACAATAATACAATCCTTACTATTAGGAAAACAAATAGCAGATAAAAACCAACATGTAATTTACTACTGGGAAGTGTAAAGTAACACAAACTCCTTACCTGACTTTAAGAAATAGCTCAAAACCATTTTTGAAGCTTTGAAAATTATTTATCAGCATCTTCACATTTAAGAAAAGTAGCCCTAAAGCAGTCTAAACCAGAAAATCCTGTTCTTACATCTCCCTTCATATTCCTGTGTAAGCTCGTGACACACAATTTTGAAATTAGGTATTTGATTATCAATCAACCTGCCTGTACATGATTACTGCAGATGACCTCCAAAAAACCAATCCAAACCCTGACAATAAAGATCCAGAAGCAGAAGCACCTGGTGCTGCAGCAATTCTGTCACAATGGCCTGGCTTGGGTCACCCCAGAGATGAGATTATTCATTAGCATACAGTAATGTGGGGTGAAAATAAAAAATAAGGGTCAAATTTAGATCCTATTTACAACACTGTAAATGTCTACTAGACTAAGAGCAAAGCAGAGGTGGAAGTGTTACCTTGTTCATTGCAAGAGTAAATGTTCCTGTGAACCGATGGAAGGTGACCTGTACTTTTGACAAAATTCCTCACTACTTCACCAGTCTTTGTTCATATTTCCCAATTTGTGAGTTTAAAAGTGATTTTAAAACACTTTAGGAATAAAATATTGTGCATTAATTAAGATCAGAATAGTTACTTTACAATATTGATTATCAGAATAAAGATGACATAATGATTCTGAATTGTTAAGGATTGTTCAAACAGAGCTGCTAAAAAGATTTCCTCTCCCACTCTCCTTACATCTGCAACATAGGAGCAGATGTCTAATTTACTGGTATGATTAACTTTTTCCTTCTGTGCAAGAGATTTTACTAATAATATATATATAGAAATGAAAATTAATAAATGTACTATATTTTCCCCCCTCTAAAAATACTCTCTTATATTTAAATAAACAGTCTGAAATGCACAATTTTAGCAGGAAGTCTGTATTCAGCACTATAAAAAATCAGGCCAACCCTTTCAGCATCCTATATTTAGGTTAAGCTTTGCATATTTTAAATTGCTCAATTTTATTTCACTAATGGGGGTGAATACTGAAAATCCAGAAAACCCAAACCATTCAGTTTTTGACAATTATCCCCACGTATTTGCCTCCATCACTCTTAAACAAAAAGAACCCAATATAGGCAACAGACAATGAATTTTGCTAAACATACTCTACATTTTCACACACTGACAGACAAGTTATTCAGAGAGAACAGAGAAATATCAGTTTGTTGTCCACTGAGGATGTTTTATGCCATGTTATGAATTGAGAGTTCTTGTTTTCCAAAGCCTCTGTGCTTTGTAATGTAAATGCACCAATGAAAGCGACGTCTCAAGACTGCAGATGAATTACATTACATGAGTGAGAATAACTACTGCTGCTCTAACAAATGAATTTGGTGAGCTCGGCACAATTTATATCATGATAAATATAAGCAGCTGGTGCAGGTGTTCTCAGACCATACTTTACTATTTCAATTTTCCTAAATTTTCTGCCTAGTATTTTGCATAGTCACATGCAGTGAGAAGACATGAGTAAGACTGTATGTTCTCAAGGAGCCAGCTGATGTGAAAAGTTACTTGTAAGCATCAGAGAATTATGGAAGTTTTCCACTGAAATATTATTATTTCTAATTATTGTCATAATTCTTACTATTAATATTATAGAAATTGAGAGACTTTGATGTGACAAGAACAAAAGATATACCTTTGGAAATGTAAACATTTATTATGTAAATGAAAAGGAGTAAAGTGTAAAAAGAAATTACTACACTAAGAAATAACAATCATATTGTATAAATACCAGTGGCTCAAGACCAGTGCTGTTTTCTCTATTAAATACAGCCATATTCAAAGGGTCAATTTATACACATGGGGAAAATAAAACAGGAAAAAAATAATACAAATTCTAAATCCCTAAACTTATTTGTAACTGAATTTTTAAGGCATTTCACTTATTTATGCATATAGTTTTGAAGTACAGTTGATTAATATTTGATATTCTTACTACATTAGAAAGAGAGACGGATCTATAAATCAGTGCCTGACAAAGAGAAATTACTAATTCAATCTTCTTCCTGGCCTTCTCATAATAGAGCTCTCCACTGGCATGCACATGAAAAGAATGCACAAGCCCAGTGATTGTCAAGATAATTCATTTAAGTCTTAACTATGAATAGTCATACTTTATCACAGGCTAATTCAGAAGCTAACTTTAATATTCCATTCAAGAAACAGTTATATTTTTTCAGCTGTTAGAAGCGCCAGATAAATAATGTGCCTAGATCTACACAGAGCAAAAATTAAAACAAAACAACACAACAAAAACCCAAAACAAACAAAAAACCCCAAAACCAAACTGGTTTTTAGCACATTCTCAGCAGATTAGTTTCTATTTACTACAAGGAATACAACTTCATTTTTATCTGTTTCAGACTACTTCAGTGGTGGAAGCACGACTCCACTTTTCTAACCCCACTTAGCAGAATTCATATATCTATGTGGAATGATTTTCTGTTTTCATTTTCTTTGTCCCGCTTACCAAATATATTTTCTATCATCTTCTATTTTATCTTCTATTGCAAAATGTCATCATAGATCCCACATGTCTATCTATATATAGACATCTGCAGGCAAAATGCAATGAATTTGTAATTCTTGATAATAGGAATGTTTCAGAGAGGCTGCTTGGTTTTGACATAGCCTTGACAACAGCAAATGCTTCTGATGAAAGCCTGCTTGGTTTCCTTCGAGCTCATGCGGCTGAACTTTTGGTACATCACTTTATAAGCATTAGTTTCCGTTGGAAACTAAAAGGAAAATATTTATATGAGATATAGGAAGGAGGAGGAGGAGGCAGAAGAAACGTGGGTGGAATACTGGTCATGGGCAATACAATGCAACCAGTAAAGGAAGAAAGAAAAATAATTGGGAAAACAGTGATCAGGCATGAAGGTAACAAATTTAACTTTCTGTTTGTCAATGTCAGACAACATCCAAAGCAGGGGAAGAAAGGTGATAAAACTTTGCAAAGGTGCAAGTATTTCCCAGGAGTTGTGAAACAGATGTATTTGAACCTGTGTTTTAAACTCAGACCTGAGCCTGTCCAACCGTAACAGTTAGCTCTGAGCTAAAACAAAACACAACATAAAAACACATGCAAACTAAATTTAAGGAAGCTGGTTCAAATTAAGCTCCTCAGATGTTTATCTTTTTAAATACATCTTCTTTTAATATGAGCGTGTCTGTTTGTTTATGACATTTATTGATGTATAACTTCATTATTGGGAAGCTATCATTTCCTCTAATGAAAATTGAAGCCAATTTGAGTTTCATCTATAATAAAACTGGCCTATTACTCTAATTTTTAATTGCGTAAGAGGACATAACTGTGTTTGATTATGCATATGATGGTTATTGACTCTTTTACAAAAAGTTCTTTTCATATTGTCAACTTTTTTGCCTACTTGAGGGAAGGAAGGGATGTAGAAGCATAGACACTAAGTTATTTGCCCTGATATTTTTCCTTTATATGGGTATATCTCATGCACATTCAACAGTTTTACTGATAGCACTTCTGTCTGATTCTGCAAGTAGTGAAAAGAGTGGAGTGCAAATAATTCCATTGTCATATTTTTTTAAAGTCACATAAAAATTGTTCCTTCCCAACATTCTTTGAGAGAAGGGAAAAAAGCATTTTCTTTTTGTTTTTCTTCTAATGGTGGTTTTTCAGCTTCCTTATATATCAAATTCCCTTAGATAACAGCCTTGTAAATTGAAGTCTAGCTGAAATGGAGAGACAGAATGGTTTCCTTTCCTAGGAAGTAAAAAACTTTATTTCTTAAGGATTTGAGGGGTTTGCTGATTGTTTTGGGTTAGTTTTGTTTTTTGGTTTTTGGGTGGTTTTTTTGCACTTCACACATATTAACATTAAATTACCTAGTGTAGAAGGATTCTAACTATTGGTCCTTTTTGATGATAAGAGTTAATGGATATTATTCAGCCATTTTGCTCAGTAATTAGATTTAGAGTTCACTAATTTAAACAGTCACTGCAGTAATCTCTCTGTAGCAATTTATGCAGTGCTGTTACATTAAATTCATGGATATGGAGCATGTAAATATTCCAATGAGATCAGACTGTACTTAAGAAGCTTCAGGAGGTGAGGTTGGTCATTTGAATATAAAAAACTATAAGAATTAACAAACCTTTAATATATTTATTTTTTTAATTAATAAACATTGTTTGCACAATTGTTTTAGTTCTTCTCCACAAAACTATCCTATTATGTAGTCAGTAGTAGTTCCAAATGAAATGTTTTGTTCTACAACCAGAATGCTTGCAAACATCACACCTATCCCCAGCAGAGGGTATTTCAGGATAAAATGGATTTGCATTTTTAAAAATCAAGGTGATTTTGACATGATATGCTACACCAAGAACAAACACATTTTAGAATCAACTGTCCCAAGTCCAATTGCAGGCCAAAGTCTTTGATTATTTTATATACAGTCCCAATCAAGAGACATAAGCAGATGCAAATTTTATTGTTTATAAGTGTAGGTTTTTATGTCTTGCAGCTCCTGCTGCACTAGAAAAGTTTGGAAGAAATGTCTAACATGGCTGGAGAGGGACTTTAACATGGAGCAACTAAAATTAAAATCCAAACAAGTGGCTGTAAAATAATTTAAAATGTTGGAGAACCTAGGATCTCAGCAATGGATATAACCTGAAGCAGAAGGTACGCAGAAACATATGATCCCCATCTAGATAGCAAATATATTTGAGAGAAGAGGAGAAAGATTTTTGATTACTTGGGAGTACAGATTAAGTGAACCACACTGCAAGCTTCCAGTAACAAGAATGGTCGCACTCTTTCCTGCCATCCTGGCATTACTGTCCCTCTATCTCAGCTTGAATCCAACCAGAAGAGATGGAAGGAGACACTTTGGAACATGGCTACTGGAGAGGAGGATGGCAAGAAGGACTGTTTCTATTGGCTGCATCCTGTTTTACAACAAAATCTCACTTTTACTGTTAGCAGAACAAACATGGTGGTTTTTCTTTCTAGTTTTTATTTGTCCTTTGTAAACATTTTCAGCTGTTTTCTATTTGGATGCTATGAATACTTTGCATTGTGCTATTATCTAAAATTAATCAATATTTTTCTTCTCCTCCCCCATTCATTTCCCTTGTTCTCCAGTACATAAGGCTACACTTCACTCAGTATGGCAGCCCCCACTGTCATTTCTCTTAGCAGCCTAAAAATTGTCAAGCTCAGGTTGTCACTATCACACCCAAAGTTTGAGAAAATCTCTATGCATCACCACTTAATTGCATTGTTAAATCCTTCTCCATGTACCCTCTGTCAATATTTCTGTATCTGGTTGGACACTGCCTACTTCTTGAAAAGTTATTGTTTGAAAACTCTTCTGCTTCATACCAGTTTCACTTGTTTTCTCTCTATAACTACTCGGAGGGAGGTTGCAGTGACATGGGAGTTGGTATCTTCTCTCAAGTAAAAAGTGATAGGAGAGGAGAAACTGCCTCAAGTTGTGCCAGGGGAGTCTCAGATTCGATATTAGGAAACAATTCTTCACCAGGGAGGTTGTCAAGCTCTGGAACAGGCTGCCCAGGGACTGAGTCATCATCCCTGGAGCTATTTGAAAGACACATACATGTGGCCCTTAGGGACATGGCTTAGTGATGGACTTGGCAGTGGTGTGTTAACAATTGTACTCAATGTTTGTAAAGGTCTCTTCCAGCCTAAATGGTTCTATGATTCACAAATTTATCCACAAAGGTCTCTTTCTGTTATCATTTAAAGGCTTCCAAAAGGCTTCCCTGTCCATATTTTCTTAAAATGTGTTTGTGTTTGACATTTCCTGTAGACTGCCAGCAGGCAGGAAGCATTTTGTGGTTCCTGAACACTTGGGTAACATTTTGCAGATTGTGCATTCCACCTGCAGCTAAAAATATGACAGCAGAGAATCTCCCCATTTTCCCAAATGCAAAATATCTTGTATACTACATTAGGAGAGTGTCTCTTCCTGTGATCTTTGAAGTAACCTATGATTTTTTTCTAATGGAGTCTCTTACTATATTATTCAGCACACAGTATTTACAATCTCCACTATGTTTCACATGATATGCATGCTACAGGATGAAAATATACAGTTCTATAATGAAACCTGCATTACCCAACTAGTCAGGGCATGTTGAGTGGACACTTTGCTGAGGATATTCTTTTAATAGAATTGTTTTAGAACTTTAGTCAGGCAATAAATATGCAAAATGCCTGCAACTCTGGCATCTGGAGTCAAATGAGTATCATCACAGGCCTGAAAAAGATACAGCCCTTACTGTGACATTTCCATGGCTTCAGTAACTGAGTACCAGTGGCCCATAAAGAACATTCTTTAGCCCCACATAACAGAGACTACTTGAGACATCATTTATGTCACTTAGTGCTGGCTGAAACCTTATCTGTTACTTTCTAACTTCTTTTCCTAAACCTGCAGTTCTTCAGCTCCATTTGTTTCCCCTTCCCTACATATCACTCAAATCAGTTTGACATTTTCAGCAACTACAAAAGCTGCAGTATAGAAGTATGAAATGTATATGAAGTATCTCACAATACACATTTTAAATATGTCCTGTACCCCTATTTCCCCAGGATGTCCAAGCAATTTCTTTGCTAAATTCTACACAGATATCTAACACCATTTGCCTAATTCATTTTTCAGAAATAATAATAATAAGGAAAGCAGACCTCTCTACATTACCTAAAGATCTTAAAGGGAGTTTAAATATATGCTCTGATTAACTGTAGTCTAACATTTTGGACTACTGTTATAAATTGTTTAGTCTTTGGTTGTTTTTGTTTGTTTGTTTGTTTGTTTTGGAGAGCAGTTTCCCCCCCGTTTTTAATTTCAGTCACAAAGCATGAGAATCATGTGCCTGAACCCAGATACAGAGTTCCAGTTTTCAGACATTGTCTCCAAGGAATCCCATGTAGCCTCCAGCTGCTGCTTGTAAAAGTCTCTCACTTGTAATCTCTATACATCTACCAGCCCTGTATGGCTGCCCCAGACTTTCAAAAGTGTATGAAATGGCAAAAAGTGCCAGATTTTGGAGAAATTAGGTTACCCTTTGATGAGAGCTGTCTGAAAAGTTGAATAAGTGAAGGCTTGAGAGACAGAGAGTCTTTTGAGAGTCAACTGAAAAAGATTCATGGAGAGTAATTTTTTTTATAACTAAATGCAAGAATAGGCATTCTAGAAGTATTTAAATAGCTCTATACATGGGAATTTTAGGGTGCCTTTACTAGTAGTACACCAAAAGGTTTGCCCTCCATTTCACCCAGGTGTGTCATACTGCGAGTATGTTTCCATGTGCTCAGGTGAGACAGAACTACAAACTTTCTTTTAAGAAGGAGGAAGTGTTGGTTACAAATACCCTGGAAGAAGACACAGAACAGATTCCAGATTTCTTGGCTTTCCTCGATTTCATGACATGGCTGCCTCACTTTTCCAGGCCATTTGTGCAGGTTTTATAAAAGCACCACAGACATCAAGTCCTGCTCACCCTTGGTGAAACATCCAAATTGTGAAAATGAAAGAGTAGGAAATTCTGCCAAGGTATTTCTCTGAATGACAAATCCTTGGAGGGCTGTCATTGTGGTCCTCTGTCAAAGGGCCAATAAAAATTAACAGTTTGAAAATAAGACAGAAACAAACATAAAATATCATAATGGAAAATCCTTCTTTAAAGTTGTGCAGTTAAGAACCTTGTAAATTCAGTGTGATCCCCTTGGTAGGAATTCTAGCAAAGAAACAGCTAGAATTTTCAGTTTTCAGCTTCAGTTTTCTTCTTTTCTTAACAGGGTTACAAGTTAATCTCCTCTAGGTTACCAGGGAGCAGAGAAAAGGATTATGAAAGTTACTCTACTCAACACACAAGGTTAATACACAGCGCAGAGTATCCAGACAATATATTCTTACTTGGAGCTTTTTCAGTAATAAGATGTTATCCCTTACTTCTCTGTGCCACAGGCTTTAGGGGAGATGCTTGGCATCTCAACTACAGTTAAGACACTAAGTGATTTATATGAATAGGGCATTTTGTTCAGACCAGTGAATAATTAATTATTTGTCCCTTGAAGGATTTGGGCAGCAACGATGTCAACACTGAAGCTTCCAAGGCAGTAAGATTCTCTACCCAAATTAGCCATCAGACATTCACTAAAATACCACAGTCTGAATTTTTATTAGAAAAAGCTCAGTGTTATGAAAATCTAATTACCTTAAACAAAATATAAATTACTAGATCCTTTAGTGATGCAATAAAGTAGCACGGCATAGGCATTTGAGGTTTTATATACAAGCTGAGGAGACAGCTGAACACTTCTGAGCTTGTCTGAGGCAGGTTTCTGAAACTGTCCTTTAAAGCACACCCCTCACTACCAAAATATGCTACTTTTCTTTAGCATGTATTGGGTCTCTAAATCTTACACAAAATATTACCTTACTGTTTAAGGAAAATAACTGAAATGAAAGAAGTAAAAATTTCTACAATAACACCTTTTATTATTTTTTTTCTCCCTGAAAAAGCTTTTGTTACAAAAACTTACTGTAGTAACAACTCAGCGGAAAAAAAAGTAGAATTTATTACTATTATGATATTTTTTAGTTCCATCACACAATGTTGCATCCTTTTTTAAGTGAAACATTGTCTTTGAACTGTTATTTAGCTTTTATGCTGTTATTTAAGTTATTGCTTTAGAATTTTATGTATTTCACCTAGGTTCTGCATTTTCTGTCATAAAAAAACACGCACTGAATATTTTTGGGGGTTTAAGTCAGTTAATTTGAATGTAATTAATTCCAGTTTATGACTGTTCATGTAATTTGATATTTTAAATAAGGTTTCAATTGAATTGCAGGTCCTTTGGGAAGATGGACTTCAAAACTGTCATTTCCAGAATGTCTGTGTTAGAAAAATATTCTTCAACTTGAAAGGAGTCAAGAGTCTATATCAACCAGATAAAATGCAAAGACTTCAATAGAACATAATTACTCTGTTTCACTGTTTTATTGTTTAGTATGTCTTTACTAGCCACAAATGAAAGGCAGGTAAAAAAAATCCTTAAACACGATAATTTCAATATTTATAGAGGAATCCTCCTTTCTAAAGTCACCTTTCCAAATTAATAACTCCAGAAGTAAATTATAAACAGTCAGTGCTGCAGTAGAATATAACCATCTAGGGGAAAAGGAAAAAAATCTGGGAAAAGAGGATTGCCAAAAAGTTCAAGTAAACAGCTTAATCTCTTTTACCAAACTAAATGCAAATTTCAATACATCCACCAGAAACTGAGTTTCTTCCATTATGTTCTGAACATGAAATAGTATGAGAAACCTTATTTTGCCTAGATTGGCACAGTGACCTAAATATATCTGAGGAAAACCCAAGGGACTTAGTGACAGCAAGATATCACATAAATGAAAATGACAACTTGCAACTTAGAATTCTAAGAGGAAAGTATGAACATTTCACCTCTCCCTGTAATCCCTTGGGATTCACTAAGTATGGTTTTGCCCTTAAAAATAACTGAGTTAGAGCATATGAAGTTAAATCTCACCGACTATAATTAACTCTTATAGCCACTAAAATTTGACATAATGAAATTAAGTAACATGACAGTTAAATAAATGTTGTTTTGATGTAACCCAAATGTTCCAAATAGTGAAGGTTTTGATTGGAAGAACATCCTTCTCCTACAGCTATTAAAAAATAATCTAAAAATCTCCAAGACTATAGAGAGAGAAAAAATGTTGGAATCTTTAATTTGAAAACATGCTTCCTCATTAATCATAAAATCACAGAATCATTTAAATTTGAAAAGACCTCTTAGATCATTGTTTCCAGCCACTAACACCCAACACTGCCAAGCACCCTGCATACGTGTCTTAAAATACCTTCAAGGGTAATGACTCAGCCACTTCCAGGACAGAAGGGAATAACTGGGAGTCCATACCAATTGCTGGGTCAGACTTTTTCTGCTGAGGCTGAATCCTCTGCCTCTTGGCATTGCTTCATGCTACAAGACCCAGTAACATTCTTAGGCAAAGTAAGCAAGAGATAAAGGGCCCTTGAATTAGCATAAATGACACAGAAGCATATCTGTTGAGGGCATGTAATAAAATTCTTGCAGATTCACATAAATGTTGTTACCAGTGCTACATTTGTGTTTCTCTGTTAGATGGACTGGAAGGATACCTCATGCTCACTGGGCACTGTATCTTCTCCACAACATGATGGAGGAAATTAGTCCTCATAGCAGAGAAAAATTCATTTTCTTGATGAATTTGGACAGTTATTTTGTTAAATGCTTTGGCACCTACATTAAAGGCTGCTCTTTAAAATCCTGTAAAGTAACAACAGTAATCTTTAATAAGGAACACAGGACTATTTCAACCGCTGACTTTGTTGCAAATGAAGCACTTAACAACAAAAGTTCAAGAAATCCTATTTTCTTATAGTTGAGCCATGTTCCAAAAAAAAAAAAAAGTACATTGGACTTATTGGACTTTAGAAGAATAAGTCTGTTGCAAAAATCTGAGAATCAAAAACTTTTCCTAATGTAAAATCGCTGATAATTGGAAACAGGTTTAAAATAGAAACTAAGCAAGAATGAAAAGTTTTTTCAAGATTGATTCCACACACTATACACTCATGTATAGTATTGTGCTCTATAAATTAAATCCATAGTCAAGGAGGTATTATACCAGAACTATGGCCATTCTCATGTATATAAGAATTAGATTAAGATTGTAAAGAAAGATTAATACAACAAAAAAATAAAAAAAAGAAAAGTAGGCATTCATTACAGTAATTTAGAAGTGTACAGAGGAAAAGATATTTTATACCATAGTGTACTGTACTTTGCATTTAATGTATATTAGAAATTCCAAGAAGGACATCTCTTATCAAATCTATGCCTCCAGATATGTTATATTAACCCTGAATGAAAAGATAAACCACCTTATCATGTGTGTTGAAATCACCTTCAATACACATGTACTACATCATGCAATAGCATGAAATTACATCTTTATTGCTAGTGAAAAAACCTAAAGTTAATCAATCTTTCAATACATTTTATGGCCTACAGCTCTGTTCTTTTTAAGACAGTACTATGGAGGTCTCACCAGTTTTTTAACTAAAATCATTTGTAGTTATCATATAACTTGCAGTTATTTTTTTACATATTTTACTTGGAAATTTCTGCGGCACCAATGAACTATGTGTTGTCAGATGGCACATTTTTCATGATAGACTGATATATTGAAATGCTAAATTTGAAGTCTGTATCTTACTCATTTTTGTCTGAAACTGAAGAAATTAAGGAGTTGTGCTCTGAATAATTTTCAATTTGTGTGGCCTTGAGACAAACATCATCATGGAAGTGACACAGGCACTCAAAAACCTGGCAGTTTGAGGTGCCATGCTGAATTTCTAGTTAGAGTTGACTGCAAGGTCAGAAGTTACTGCAAGGAAAGAATCATTTTAACAGAATAGCTAATGACATAACTTCTGACTGATGACTTATGCCTAGATCTTGAGAGGATAACTGATAAATCTATAAGGACAAACTTTGACAAGTCAGTCAGAAAGTCAACAGTGATTCTACTTGACACCATTTCAGGCAAAATGTTGATATCAAAGGTCGACTCCTTGTAACACTTTGCATTTCCTTAAGTATTGCCTGTTCCTCCTTTTGGCTCTTCTCAGACTACAGACTTTCTTTCTCTCCAGAGCTGATTGAATAGAGAGAAATAGCACTAATTCTGAGTCACCCAGAATGTAAGAAGGCTTTATTTTTCCCCCTCCCCTGAAGACGTGAATGATAACTTCTTAAACAAGAATGCATTAAAATGTAACAGCCTTATTGAAAAGAAATGCCTGATAGTTAAATTCTACTTATTCAGTTGGAATAAAAATCACCAAACAACAAAACCAAATGTGTTTTAAATGCCATCTTTCATTGTACTGACTAGCTTCTACTTTGTAGCTCTTCTTAGTTCTGAATATATTTGCATGTACATGCATTTTACATTCACATCTACACAGCAATTTACTTTTGAGATAAAACTGCATTCTTGTAAAATATAGGAGTAACAGAAGGCAATAATGATGTAACAGTGAACTTATTTTCAATACCACTTATTTATTCAGGTTTTGTAGCTTGGGGATTTACAAAGCCCCTGCTAGTAAATAATTCATGATTCTCATTAGAATTCTTTTTTTTTTTTTTTTGTACTGTCGGCAAAAACTATAATTTGCAGTTTGCAAACAATAGATAGATAAAGTTTTGACCAGTACTGTGACCTTCTTTGCCTTTTTTTTTAGTCTTGTGCTACAAGTGTAACAAGGGTAACACCTGACTATTCCCTGAAAGAATATATTGTTGAGCTTTCTTTAGTAACAGCCATACAAAATGCCAGTATTATACAGGATACACCATTGTGTGTATTTTGTCTATTTACATTTCACATAGTACACATTTTCCTAAAAGAAATTATCTTCTGATGCTAATATTATACATGATTTCAGAAAAATCTGAATACTAAGGATAGGAGTAAGTAGAAAATGATGCAAGAATCAGCATGGGGCTAATAAAGGCAGTTTATAGCAATTATACTGGCATAGTATCTCTTAGTGTAATCAGATAATGCTCTTTTGGAGAATAGAAAGACAGTAGATTTCACTTACCTAGAGTTCAAGAGACATTATTATGCTATGCCACCAGAAACCAACAATGGGCACATTGGGAAAACTTTGATTAGTGCACTAGGAATGACAAAAATTGAAAAATGTAGCAGGACTATTCCTGATTTATTTCAAGATCAAATTGAAATTGTTCTGATTAGATACTTCACTTATGATGATTACCCAAGTAATAAGAGCACACTGATGAAATATATTTGATACTAAGTTGCTAGAAACAGAAAGAAGGAGTTAGAACACCAGTCTTGAAGGAACTGCCCAATCTACATCACTAGAGTCACAAAACTAGAACTCACAGTACACTGCAATTTCTGTCACAGTGACAAAACTGAAGAGAAAATAAGCAGAACAAAGCATAGCTGCATATAGAAAACAAACCACTCTCAGCCCTGAGTATACTGAAAAAGAATTCAACAAAACACTTCTCTGAGGGGAGAAAAGTTAATAATAGTGCTGATAACATATTCATTGAGATAAAGTTGAATGCAACTTATATTGCTACTGCTTGTATATTTTGAAGTAAAGCAATAGTTTATTCAAAATGAATAAGCAGATGCAATCAGTTTTATGAAAAGCCACTGGTTTCCTGCTCTGCTCAAAGATTTAAACATAGCTTAAACATAAGTAATGGAAAATTGGTTTGTACTTACATTTTTAATAATATATGATTTATCGCCAATTGGATTTTGTGTTTGTGTATGCAGTTGGGTTTGTTTTTTTCCTTTCTGTGAGCATCAAGACATTCCTGGTGGTCTTAGCAAAAAGTGCAAGCAGAATATAAAATATTCTAGGTATCTTTTTTTTAATGCAGACAAACATCCATCCATGTAAAAATACTGAGGACTGGTCACCTTAAAGCTACTTGTTTCCCTTAGAAATGACAGATTTTAAAAATTATTTTCTTTTTATTACTATGAGATTATTATTTTATTTTTAAGAAAAGGAATATAAACAGGCTTAAAACCCCGAAACCACAAACTGGCCAATATTTGTACCCAAGAAAGTTATGGTAATATTTCCAAGGTGGAAATATTTTAAAAGGCACTAATACAAGTATGTGCTTAGAGCCCACTGAAAGCAGCGATGTAGAAAATGTGTGTGGACAGAAATATGAGGAAGGACACACTAAGGACAGGGACTGCATGCACATTTTTCCTGGAGACTCCAGCACCTCATCATCTATAAAGGTGTCACAACCCAAACCAAGACAAGAGATCACAGTGTTCACACCTCCCCTGCCTCCAGTTTGTGCATCCAATCTTATCAAATCATGACACAAACCAGTATTTATTTATTAGTATTTAACTTCTATATATGTAATATTGATGGGGCAATCCTTGGCAAGAATAGAGCAACGCACAGGGACAATGAATTTGTGAGGTTATTCAACAAATCTTTCAGTGCAGTAACACATGGCAGCAAAATAAAAATATAGCCACGCTGTTTAGTACTTTATAATGTCCACAATATTGATTTCTGACCACTGTCAACATTTCAGTAGGCTGCCAACAGAACTAATTAGGTAAAGAACACACTGAAAGGAAGATAAAAGTCTTGAAAATGTTAGAAAGGAAATTGAACAGGAGAATAACAAAAGTGCATATTTGAATGAGGGGATGGAGGTAGTCTCACTACAGGAATATTGCATAAAGTGGATATTTTAAGTCAAATTGCAGAAAGTAATGCATGAAAAAAAGTAAGACTTGACCAGCCATGGTTTTAGAGGGTTCTTAGGCTATATTATTGCTTAAAAATAGCTAAAGAAGGAAAAATAAACAACACTGCCTTGACTAAAACTTTTTCTCTTCATAGTTTCTTGGGAGTACTTAGTAAAAATGCTGTTCAACAGCATAATACTATATAACAACTTGATTATTTTTACAAATCCTGAAATTAATTCGGCATCAAGTAACAGTGAAACTCTCAGTTTATATCCTTGTCCATTCTGACTGAAAGACAGAAAGACAAGAAAAAGCAGAGGAGAAAATTATAAACAGGAGAAAGATGAAATGATTCAGTGTAGCTTTTCATTTTGATTAACCTGTAGACTGGAGCTCAAATGCTCTGCTAGAATTTATAGGGGTTTGAAAGATAGAAGAATCTTTGCACTTTATTCAGCTGAAATACTGAACCCAGTTTCAAACACTGAGCCTCAAGAAAGGTGTAGTGCTGTAATCCTAGTGAAGAGGAAGCAGAAAAGAAAAAAACATCAGAGACCTAGAAAACATAACCCATGTTCTACAAGAGAAAAGAGGAAGATATAGGTTTAAGTACATAAAAGATCACTGGGAAAATGATGGGAATAATCTGCATAAAACATTAACAGACTTTTAAATTTGGCAAGAAAGTTTCATGTTAGGTATTAGGAAAAAGTTCAACCTCTGAGCTAGCAAAGCTGTAGAGGTGATTGGAAAGGATGTGATCTGCTCAAAGAGAAAGATAAAAGCCAGAGAGAAAAGACAGATTCAGTGAGGCTGTGGCCAGGAGTAAAGGAATTGGATTAACTTTTAGGATCCCATCCAGATCCAGGGATTTTTTTATGTTTCAGGCAAGTTAAGAGACACCAAAAACCATTAATCAAATTTAAAAATTAAGAAATCTTCACTATAACTGAAATCTTGGATGCATACAGAATTTTCAAAATATAATTAGCTATTTTAAATCACTTTTATATGTCTATTAATACAAACCCAATGCCTTTACATTGATGAAAAAGAAATAGGGAATGAATTCTAATTTTGTTTTATTTTGTTATAGTGTAGTTTGCTCTACACTAAGTCAGCATTAATTTAAATTTTTAGGCATTTCTTTAAACAGGCTGTAATAGCCCCACTACAGTCATCATTTGTTACAATCTACTTGGATTGTTCATGATTTTCATCTTTGACATGAGAGACTTCAAGGGCTTTTTGTGCCATTAAATGGTGTAGGGATAGTTGACACTAAGTATAAATTCTAAGAAAAAGCCGTGAGCTTTATCACAACAGCAGAGCTATCTCTTCTTTACTATATCCATTTACTAAAAAGTAAATCAGAGTCAGAGAGAAAAATATCAATTTAGAAGTTTTTCTAAAAATATATATTTTACCACTTAACCTAGACTCACTATCATGTATTTGATTCTCACTTGTCAGGTAGCTGTAGAAAGGCTTCAATAGACATTTGTCAAAAAATTTGAAATTGTCAATAATTTGAAATTCTGAGAATCAAACTTGATTAAAAGCTTGAGAGATCATAAGTCCAATTTGCATCTTCTAAAAAGCAAAACTTTACTTCTCCACACTCATGAAAGATGATATTTTTAGAGGTGCATTTTCAAAGATAATTATTTTACTGTTCAACTATCCCACAGCAAAAGGCAACAGGTACTGCTCCCAGTCTACAACATTAGTCTGGGATATGAAACATTTCCTTGTCCTCAGATCTAAATCTTTGTCTCTACTGTGAAGTAACATAATGTTGATATAAAACCTCAGTCCATATCTTCCTTCTGATGTCTTGGCTTCTACACAAAATAAACCATGTAACATTCACCAGAATGGGTTCAATTTCTGAGTTAATCCCCTGATCTGGGCAATTGTGATTTAGGATTTGATAGACTCACTAAGAACTACACCAATTCCCAAACAGAAATACTGTAACCACTGACTGACAGTTAAAAAACCATGGATAACAATAGTAGAAAATAATAAATATTCACATATTATTTCCAGCTATCAAATATAATATCCTTTTTTTAATTAAAAATGTGTGGATTTTTTTTTACTCATGTATAAAGCCCATCTTCATTTCGCAAAGCACTAAATCTTCATTCTAGTCCATTTCTCCATAGAGATATGTAGAGAAATTCCTTATATACTCATGTGTTCCTTGGCAGGATAAGGCTCTTTCCATTACAAAAATCACTGACCTAAATCACATTAAAATCCTCCTCCTCTTTTTGTTAGGTATTTATGCAAAAGAAGCTGAACATTCTCTGGTGTCTTGTAGGCCTGTTTTGTTGCTGCTTCTACCTTTCAAAGAAGCATTACAAAACACGGTCTCAAAAATTTTTCCTTTTACTGTTCAAAGTCTGAATCATGATTAACCTTACCTTTGAAGTACAAGGCACATTTACAATAAAAGACATGAAGACATTAAAGAAAAGAAAAAATTCTCTTTTTAAGGTGAAAAAGAAAATACTACCATCTCCCTGTGTTATCATCCATTTTTCTGTCAAGTGCTTGCATTTGTCGAGTACTCTCAAGATTTTGTAGAATTCCAGAAAAGGCATTCAATACTATTTCTGTTTTAATCATGAAGAAAAGTGGGAATAGGGAAGTAAACTGATTTTTTTAGGCTACACAGCAAACTGTAGAGCTAGATTTAAAACTCAAAGCAGCTGGCTGGAATTACTGGGAAAAATAAATCATCAGAACAGTAAATTTAACAAAACTGGACATTTCCTATGGCTAAGGAGTAATTTCAATTAATTTCTTGCTGGAATAGACTGACATTTTCTTTTAAAACTATCCTGTGTCACGGAATCACAGAACAGCACAGATTAGAAGGGACTTCAAAAAATCCAATCTTTCATGGGAAAGGGAGCCTTGATTAGATTATCAAGCACCCTGTCCTATCCCAGCTTGAAAACCTCCACCAATGGGGACTCTATCATGTCTCTGAGACTGTTGCAGTGAATGATTGATTTTACTGTAATATAGTCTCTCCCTTATGCTGAAATGATGTCCTGTTTCATCTTTTTTAATTAGTAAATATGCCTTTGCTCATTCCAAGCATACTTTTTGAAATAAGTTAAAATGCATGTTATTTTAATTAGGGAAAATGTACAAACATTTGAAATGAAATATAATTACTCAACACTCCACAACAAAGGAGTTATTTCATCCTTATTCAGCAAAAGGAAAAATTCTAAGTCTTAAATTCTCACAAAAGAGGAAAATTATTTGTCTAATGGTTGATATGAGTTTAGGGCTACATACTTTCAAACACTTAGACACGAGTCCACATTTGTTGGTTACCAAAAGGAACAAGAGAGACTTTCAGTTGAGGTTGCTGTTTGAAGCAGCTGCATTGTTTGGTTACATGCATGTTTGCCACATTCCATGGGCTTGCTGCCATGATGGCCTCTCCTTGGTGAGAAGCAATTTGTTAGAATACTAAGGAGTTTGGAAAAGCTTAATATACTTTTTGGAACACAGAAATACAAAAGCTTTTGCAATACAGTTTGTGTATTAATGTTCTGTCACACAAACCCAATCTTTACAAGTGGGAAGTTGAGTACAAATCAAATGTTTCAGTCATGCAAAATGACTTGATTTCCCTTATTAAAGCATCATAGAAAGGCTTGGATTGGAATGCACCTTAAAGATCATCTAGTTCCTGCACTTTCCCTAGATCAGGTTTCTCAGGGCTGCCTCCAGCCTTGAACACTAATGGAGAATTCACAGCTTCTCTGAGCAACCTGCTTCAGTGTCTCACAATCTGAACAGTAAAGAATTTATTCCTTACATCTAATTTAATCCTACTCTCAGTCTGAAGCCATTCTCCCTTGTCCTGTCACTACATACTGCTGCAAATAGTCTCTCTCCATCTTTCCTGTAGGCTCCATTCAGGTTACCCCAAAGCCTTCTCTTTCCTAGGATGAACAATCCCAATTCTCTCAGCCTTTCCTTATCTATATTTGACATGTCTTATGCTTCAACTGTGTACCAAAATTGAACTTTAGCTGTGCTAAGATAATTACAAATATAGCTGCATTTAAACAACAGTATAAACTACATTGTTGTTCCTTTTGGCTAAGAGGGAATATGCTTGGAAAACATATTTTATGGGTTTAATGGTTTTAAAATGGTTTTTTAATGGTTGCAGTGTAATTATACATTTGGTAGCCACATTTCTTCAGTAAAAACTAGTAGTGTCAGTCACAGACATTCATGCTGCTGAGGATTTCCAGTTTTAAGTCACATCAGGTAAGTGAAGCTGCTCACAGACAGAATGGTTAAATCCTGAGAGAAAAGTGCCACAAGGATCCTGGATCAAGTTGGAACAAACACTGCAAAGATAAACAGGATATAGACAATATTGCTAAAGAGTGTTGCCTAAAGTTGCTGTGTTTTCTGTATCAGGACTTGAAAAGTTGATTCCTCAGAAAAGAACTATGGTTTGCATATCAAAACCAAGGAAAACATTTCTCAGAATTTCTCCTTGCATAAAGATGCTCAATTGGATATAAAATTCCATAAGCATTTTAAAGCAGCCACTACAATACAAAGTGTCGTTAAAACAAACCACAAAGAATATTTTCAATAATCCACTCTTTATCAGAAGAAAGTCAGCCATTTTGAAAAAATCCAAACCAAACCAAACCAAAACCACAAAGGAAAACACATAAGAGAGACGTAGATGTTTGAAGACAACTATGTGAGAGAGATGTTCCTGCATATAACACATTTCCATGCATATAAAATGAGACTAATATTGTAACTGAGTGCATCAACAGCACAGCAACAAGAGCAAATTGCAACTATGTATTCCCTCTGTCATTTCTAGTTTTTCAAAACTCACCTGAACCACATGGGTTTGTTTCTAACATACCTTCTGTAGTTAGTGGCTTGCACATTCCATTTCATTATGGCTGTGAATATTTACTGTTTTTAGAATGTAGTCAATATTTCCTTAAAATAGGACATATTTATATGCATAAATACATTCTAAATAAGCATCTAACTTCCTACAAGATAGGTATGGGATTTTTAAAGGTTTTGCTTATAAGAGTGAATTAATTTTTTAGCATGTGGAAATGCCCCAGTATTCAGAAACAAGAATTTATACAAAAGAACAGGTCTGTTTTTGATATTCAGGGACACTCGTGTTTTATCACATGGAAGATCTGAATATTTTGCACTTGTGAAGATGTCTTCCCAGCTCCTGTTGTGCATATGTTCTATTTGTAAAACAAACTTTTAAAGCCATCTGAGTAGGTACTGGGGTTTTTGGCAGTAATTAGAAAAGAATATTTAATAGACCACCCTATCCAGAGTATTTAATTAGATTGCTACTCAGACTTTTTGCAAGGTCCCTCCAGTGGAGGTAAAACATTAGGGTTATGATCTGCTTTTTAAAGTCAAACTTCTGTACAAGAAGAAAACTAACCTACAAGGTCAGTTCAAAGACAAGGCAAATGCTGAACATATGGGATACATAGATACATGTCTTTCAAGAAAGATGTATTATTCCAGTACTGTTCTGATAATTTGGATCTTTAAATATGTATTTGACTCTGACACATTTGAATTCTAATCAATATTGCCTAATGCAGTTTGCATAATTCTTTATAATTATATTGCATATTTTATAAATATATATATATATATATATAGTATTATTGCATAATTCTTTATAATTATAGCTAAAGAAAAAACAAAAGTATATATATTTCCAAATTTTTGGCTGAACAGTTCTGAGTAAATGATTTCAAAGAATGTCTTCACTGAAAAAGGCATTCTGAAAGTGGAGACTCTGCAGACTCCAGAGCCCTAGATTTACATTAAAATAATTGAGTCTCATTCTCTGTATAATATCTCTGATCAAATCATTGGCAAGAAAGCATTAGGATATTTATGATGCTGTCCTTGCTAATACCAATGTTGACATACAACAAAGCAGATATGGTGCTGGTTGTCTTTTACTATTAAATCAGTCATTACACATGTTGGACCAGTTAATGACCATCTACTACTGCAGACTGAAGTAAGCAAGCAGTTTCACAAAAGTAAATATGGGTAGACTTGTCTGAATTTACTGAAACATAAGTATTCTACACAAAAAATAAAAATACTAGGGAAAAAATGGGTAAGACATAAAACTTTCCTTCAGATAACCATTAAATATAAATTATGCAAAGTTATCTTTGTCACAAGTTAACTGAAATATTCTAAAAATTCACTTACTTCAATTATTTCTCTCAAATACACATCAGAGGTTCCTTAATTCAAGTGAATGTTTCAAATTTTTCACTATGATCTGCCAGTGTGTGTGGTTTTGAATTCTGGATATGCATCTCAAATATCTTTTACCACAGCCTTGACTTCTGACCTGCAGTTCTGCTTTGATTAAATGTAGGCTAAACAAAAAAAAAAAAGCCTCTACATTGTAATTAATCCATTGCTAGCTATAAAATTCCTTTTGAGAATGCTAATTCATAAAAGAAATAAAAAGTAGCCTGCTTCAAAATGATGTAACTAAGAAAAAAAGAAAAAAATTATCAGAAAAGAAAAAACAAATGTGGAACTACAATAGAGTTGCACAGCTAAGAATCCAGATTCTGGGGATTTGTTGACTTTTTTGTTTTTCTTTCTTAACTCTAGTGCTATTTAGAATTCTGATCTTAAAAAAATATTATTATTGACCCAGATGGCAAAGTTGAATGAGAACTGACCCATCACTAAAAGAACCAGGAAACAGATAAATCTTAAAACAATGCTAAAGAAAGAATATATTTGGGGTTCTATGAGGTGTGACACTTTGGTGACAAAGCTTTTTTTTTTTTTCTTTGAATTGAAGGTTACTGTGGTTCTTCCATGAAATAAAGACTGCACAAGACAATATGATTACAGTTTCAAACTTGATTTGCTTGCTTTTCTTCTGTGAAATCTAGTTTACTTCATTGAAACTCTGGCTCAGGCATGTATGGTGAGAATATGAGCCATGAAGTAAAAAAGCCTACTCTGTCCTTTTGTTCCCCAGTGAATGACACCATGTCACTCTTTACCACTGGAAAGCTCTTGCTGTGTGCACTGGACCTGAAGGTAAGATTCCCAGGAATTAACTGAAGCCTGAACTGAAGGTACAGTGTTAACATGAGGTCATAGGTGGGGTTTACCACTTTTTCTACTTCAGCAGGAAAAAGGAAATTTCATATACCGTGTATCATGAGAGTCAGTCATTTTTCATCCAAAATGTTATTTGGTTTGGACAAAAAAAATATACATTTATAGCCTAACTACTCACCTTGAAATATGACTTGGAATTTAGAAATATAGAACATAACTCAAAATTACTTCAGAAATTGAGATTAAAAATAATAATAATCATAGTATCTCCCTGCAAAATATGCAGTCATAATCAAAGAGGATTATTAATTCCTTATATTAATACGAACACACCATGCTATCAACTTCACTATAATTTTCTTAGTCAGTTGTCAGAACTCAAGACTATCCTTTCAGCTCGTTCTCTCTCCTTCCACTTGTTAAAGAAAATGAGAGTCCACAGAAAGAGCAACCTGGTCTGCAAAGGTTTGGTTTTCCATTTCTGACTCCAGGCAAATACACCTCATAAGTTATATTCCTTCACATTCATATGTCCCCTCAAATGCATAGACATGTGATCTACTTCTCTAGTTTGCATATCAAACTCCACTTACAAAACCAAACATCCCAATTTCTCTGAGCACTCTGGTACAGCGCTTTATTACTCTTGTGGGGATATTTTTGCCTTCCTTCCTATATCCAGTCATGCCAGTCATGATCAATTCATGACCAGGGTCCTCTGTTCTCCTGCCTGTCTCTCTCTCCCTGTAAGGAAGGATTGGTGGGGCTTCCCACAGCTGTCCCTCCCGCAGGCTCTGCAAACCCCAGTCCCACAGCCTCTCCTCACAGAGTGAGGTCCCCACACCTTACTGGCCACCTTGGTGACCCCTGAATGCTGTTTTCTGTCAACATCATTCTTGCACTGGGCATCCCCAAACTGGATACCTTATGTGGGATATGATCCAACCAGTGATGAGTAAAGGGGAATAATCAATTCAAATGGTCTATTGCCTCTGATCATGTTGGTAAAGCCCAGAATGCTCCTAACCTTTGTTGGTGCCTGGTCACACTGCTGCCATCTGTTTACCAGTTAACAGCAACAAAAGAAAACAGCAAAACTCAGATTTCCTGCATTCTTTTTTTTTTTAATTTCTGCTGTTTGTAAATGCAATTGAAGTGAACAAAACTACTTTGAACTTCTAAAAAATGGAAGGCCTCTATATAATTAAGGTTAGAAGACTAATTAAAAACAACAATCCATTTTCACATACTTCTTTTAATTTCAAAACATCTTGTTCTCTCACTCTTTCTTTTTTTTTTTCTCCTTCAGAATATTGCTTTCACATTCTCTCAGAACCACAACCTAATTTCTCAAGGTGTACAAGGAAGGAATAAAGTGAATTACTCAATTATTATATAGTCAGAAATTGGTCCCATGAAAGAATTCATCTGATATGAAGCTGGATAAGGCAGAATCATCAGTTTTAATGTATTACTCCATTATGTGGAAATTAATATATTTCCTTTTTATTTTCTCACGGATACTTGGATAGACATCACCCATCACTAAAGGGTGTGAAACACAGGTATAGAGAAAGATCTGATTGTCTTCAATCAGAACAAATCTGCATTTTTTGTGGAACTCTGAGTATTTGCAGAAAGGTGCCTAAATATTTGCTCACTACCTCCTGTGGAACACTGGCTGATGAGAATCAGTTTGTTGGCTGGACTTGTTTAGTGGGGTGGGTTTTTCTAACGTATATTTCATTAGTATCAATTCTAAAAATTTAATGTGCAAAATAAAGTCATTGTTAAAACTTTGGATTTTATGCAAAATATGCATATCATACTAAAAAAATTACAAAATTTGAAATATTTTTCACAGTACCACCATTGTTGCCAGTGCCATAAAAATGTTTGCTGCTCTTTTCTAATTTTTCTTGAAAGCCTTTGACATATTCTTGTAATGCCACAGGCAAAAGCTTTGATCTTTATAAAAAATTAAAACAATACCATAATAACTGACTTCTATAAACCAAATCTTTTTACAACACAAAACATATTTTTTAACCATTTTACAGGTTTAAATCCAGGTTTCAGGATTATTTTTTAGCAAATCTTATTACTTCAAGTGTTACACAATGATTCATTCTTACATTACTGCACAACAATGCACCAGTTATGGGTGTGAGGTCAACCTTCCTTCTGTTACATCCTCATGTGAACTTTCAAATAAATTCTATTCAATATTTCTGCTCCTAGTTTGATGCAAGTTTTACTGACATGCACAAAAATGGGATTAACAGAAGGTATTTTTCAACATGGTATATGATTGCCAAAAGGAAGCTTGTATACATTGTTATTTAAATGTCCACCAATCTGCAGATCTTGATAGACAAGTCCTTGCTTTACTTTGCCTTTTCTACACAGGTTTCATTTATTCCTTACAGAATTGCATCTGACAAACATCATGAAGACAAAAATAAATGAAAATAACAAGGAAGGTTATAAAGGTGAAATAGGAGAGCTGATTTGGTAAAACAAAGACATAGAAGATTCTTCAACAAATAGAAGAATCAGCAACCAATCCCAATGTAACAGACATACAGTAGAATATTTGGCCTCAAACACCTGATCTTTATTTTTATGAACTATACAAGCCATTCTGTTTCCTAGGCTACTAAACTTCAGTTGAAAATTAAGGATGGATAACACAGCTTTAAAGCTAATTTCTGCTTCACTGTTTTACAAGAGAATAAACTTTATTACCTGGACCTAGGGATTAGGCAAGGTGCTTGTGCTTTTAGTGTGAATCTGTGCAGAATTCAGAATTAAAAGCAAACTATTTCATATGTTTAGGTTCACTTTGGTTTCACTGATTTACTTTATAATTACCAAAAGCTCATTCCTGAGATTGGACATACCAGAAAAAAAAGTAAAACAAAACCCCCAAACCATCCACACAAAACACCAAGAAAAATTTTCATGCATCAGATGCCTTAAGTTAAAATATATGAATTATCTTTTTGATTATTGATGCTCATTTCTTATGGCTGCTAATTAATACACTCAATTGTTTCTCCCCTGCATCCACATCTTGGTGTTTTGTTTTTAAAAGTAAAAAAATTGTATAAAAGATTTTAGTAGTGCAATGAAAATATGCTCTTGTGCCCTGAAATTAAAACACTGATTATATATATTACTTTTCCTACCTTCAGCATCTCTGGGGATCTTTTTGTCGATACGCAGTCCAGAAGGGAAATTAAACAACTCAAAGAAATAACAACAGGAATTTTGTTTACTTTAACCTGCTGCATGAAGGATTATATTATTAAGCATGTATTTTATTATTACCTATTTTATTGTTGAATATTAGCTCAAGAAAACAGAGCATCCTTATTTTAAAAATCATTAGAAGGGTTTTATTGTTTATTAAAGTAATATTCTATTCTATTACCCTTTTCAAAGGACACATTAAATTACCTTATCTATGCAGAGAATATGGTGATGAATGTTGCTAATAAAACAACAGAATAAGGGGAGAACCACTTCCCAGTGATGGTACTTTAAATGAGTAAATTGCTCCTTTCACACACAGGAGTCATGCTCAGTAAGTCCCATATTGCCCTTTCAGAGAATAACTGGATTGAGACAGCAGCTACTTAAACTGACCTGGTAAGACCAGTGCACGTGGTATTTGAGGCTGCTCCTGCAGACTTCTGAAAATGCCCACAGCTCCTGGGGAACACACTGTCCCAGGAAGGCAAGCACAAGGTATTGGAAGGCACCCTTCACCCCACCCCCTCGTGCCAGCGCTGGTACTCCTACAGCCATGTGGATCAAAACCCTTCTTCTCCTGGTTAGTTTTCAGACAGATTTAATAAAAGGTTAATTTTTATCTGGGAAATTAATTCCAGATTGCTAATGCTACTCATCCTACAGCAGCAAGCAGAGTACTTCCAGCACAAAGAAAGGGGTGGGACTGTGGCTTTCAGTAGCAGCCCACATTTCTGGCTGTCTAAAGGAACTGTGGAGCTACAGCTCTCCACATCTCTCAAGGTAGATTAAATGCACTTTTGCATTCAGGGGGAACAACAAACTGCTGTTCCCCCACTGAGATCAGTGCCTGACTAAATGAGCATTCCTCTTCTCTGCTGCCTGTTGCAAAGCAAATAGGTAATTTTGAAGGTTTAAACTAATCTGTTTGACTTCATGCTGGAAAAGGAGAGGAGTGCTATGGCTGGCGCTGATCTCAGCTGAGAGGCTGCACAAATCAAAGGGTTCAGTGCCTGTCACCTTCACATGCACGACGCCTGCCCTGGGCAAGGAGGAATCTCAGCAAGGCACAGCCTCCATTTGGGGCCTATGAACAAAGAAGCACATTAATAGGTTTGTTTTGGGGTTCTCTCATTTCTCTCAACAACAGCATAAGGAAAAGATTTCTGAAAAGGAGATCGACTGTTGCTATTCCACATACGGATTCTGTGAAGGTCAAATTCCCACTGCAAAAGGTGATTTTCCTTCTCACTGCTTGATGAATTTGAGAAATTAATACTATTCATTAAATTAATACAGTTATAAATGTAAATTTGCATTTAGTTGTTACATGGAAGAGCCTAAGGGGTACAGATTTACCCCACTTCAAATGCTAGCACTAAGTTATATTCTATGGTTGCTGCTTCCAATGGAGTGCATTTCTACTCTATGGAGTAAGGTGTGAAGTTTTTCCAAGAGGAAAATGAAGAACCAGCAGTGTCCACAATGGGATTCAGGAAGGTATTTTTATATTGGAGTTCACTGCCTGAGAGGGTGCAGCATCCACATGGACCTAAAGTGATACACATTTGTACATGTCATAAGTTATTAGCTAGATAAGTGGTGTAGAGTCCCTCCTGGGGGACGGCAAGGAAAAAGGTATTCTCTCAGGCTTTTGCTCCTGCAGGCAGAATATCAGCTGCCTTCAGGAAAGACATAGGGCTTTTTGTTTGTTTCACATTTTGAAAAAGAGTATCAGCACAGTTAAAATCTCCTCTTGAGGGGGAGCTCAGCTGTAAAGTTTCCAGTGTCGCTAGAGTCTCAAAAGCTCTAGGTGCTATAAATAAGTGTAGTGTAATCTATTTGCTGGTTGTTTAAATTGCAGTTAAAATCTCAAACAATCTTACAAATGGCTCTACTGAGATGCCAATAAACTTCAAGATCCATATGATCTGTTTAAATAGTTATAGGTAGCATCTTAAATCCCTTTACACTTCCCTACAGTTCTCTTCTCAGACTACGTCTTTCTTCAAACATTAGTTCTACTTTGAAGAGACAAAACTGCATGTTGTGTTTTTTTTTGATAATTTATTAAATTACTTTTATCAGGATACCATTTTTTTCTCAAACTAGAAAATACCAAATTCTTACCTAAACTACTTCTTTTAATCTCACCAGTCAGAAAGGAATCTCTCTCCGCCCTCTGGGTAATTTTTTACATAACTTTAGGAAAACACACTAACTAGAACAATCCTTTTCTCAAATCTTGTGAAGTATTTCCTTGTACTCTGGGGCCTTTATTCCACTTATTGCTGCTCTTATACTTTTCTTTCCATATTTCCATTTGCACACTTATCAACTCTGCTTGATTTCCTGCATTTCCCTCTTTTCCCATAGATCAGTATCTCCCATGTGTTGTAGTCCTGTGTATGTTATGGACACATAATCTGATCAACACCAGGATTTTAGGTGCTTTATCTTTCCCTATGCCTTAGGCACCCTGCTGATCTGATCCAAACTCCTCAAAAATGCCCAACTTAACATTAAACATTATCAAAACCCTTAACTTCATTGGTGTCTACAGTCTACAAGTATATGATATAAAATATATGTATATAAACAGCCTTATCTTGTATGAGGGTGTATGTAACAGATGGGAGCAGAGTTTGTTTGCTGCTGTAAAACTTACAGGGCATGTGTTATGTACTACACTGCTTTAAATGCAAGACAAGCTGGGCAGTATGGAAGAAATCCTCCCGCAGGGTGCTGGCTGCAGAACTCTGCTTTCACTGTGCAGGAAAAATGCAGCTTTCTTGATTCCCCAGAAGACCTGAATTGAAACTTCAGGGCACAGAGCAGGGCAACACTGAAGGCAACCAGAAGAGAGCAAACTGCAAGCCTTTGAGTGGACTTGGGTTGTGCTATCAGCAGTGAGCAGGCTTCTTTTCAGCCCAAAGACAAGAGACGAAAAGAAAGCTTCCTAAGAACCCTTGAGGGATATTTTAGAGTTCATTCAACTAAGAAGACGCAGAAAGTCATGGGACCCATAGAGGAGGATGCAGGAAAGGACCAACACACAATCACACAGTAACCAAAGAGATTTTCTTTTATGTACTTTTGTTTTATCTGTCTCAGGAGATCTGGCTTTTCCATCTCGTAAAAGCCACCTGATTCTAGCTTATTAGTTTGTGCTCTAATACATTTAACTTTAAAGACTGGGAATTGTTTTGATGCCTTATGTTACACTCACTACAAAGGGAAAGGTGGGGGTAGTTCCACTGCAAGGCTCTGGGCAACTCAGAGGATCCATCACAGGGGTAAAAAGATGAGACTAGGCAGATGCTAATATTGGATGCATTTTTGATGCATCACAGCTAAGAAGTTCAGCCCTCCAGCTGGAGAAAAACAAAACAAAACAAAAAAATCAGTAAAAAGAAAAGCTAATTCCATCCCTTTTAAATTGGAGCATAAATACTGCAGTAGCCTGAATAAAAAAGACTTGACAGACCAAGTAAGAGTAATGGCACAACAGTTTTATTCAAGCTATTAAAGAGAGTTTTTTTTTCTGTTCAGTCATTTACTTGCAACTTTTAGATGGGTGCCATAAGCAACTTAGGCAGAGTCATCCAAAAAATAGTGAAACATAACTTCTGGATGAGCAATGCATAAGCAAAATACTGCAATGTGTGTTGATATATTTATGCAAGACTGATGTTAGCTGCACAGCAGTTGACTTTAAGTTGATGGACAGAGTAGGACTTGAGAAATCCCATTTTCTCTATTCCCTAACACTCCTGTGAGTTAACAGTTGTGAAGTAACAACTGCTCGGCTTTAGCATTTTACCAAAACACTCATCTATCTCCCCTTTCTGTCTTTGATCCAAGATACATTTTGATATTACCTCTTTCCAGGAACATCTTTCCCATACACAAAGATAACTTTGCCCAACCTTCAAAGGCAGATATTTACCTGCCCTTTGTATTCTGTGTTGCCTCCTTCCTTTATCCCCTCTGAGACAGTGGACACCAAGAAACAGTGTTTTCATCTTCTTGTTTTGGAGCACATATTTCTTTCCTTTCTGCCTCCATTTTACACCACTAAACACAATCTAAAATCTTTATTTCATTGACATCTAATTTCCATCCTTTCTTGTCTTACACCCCACTAACAATTCAGGACTCTAACCGACTTCTCACTGCACCAAGCTGTTCTTCCTTCCTCTTACTTTCCCACCTCAGTTCTCTTTTTCAGATACATTATCCTGGAGAATGGAAGCAAAAAGCAGGCATGCAAGCATCTCTGAGGGATGAATAATGCACACTTGCATTCAATTATAGCCTTCATTCCACACTTTGCACACAGACATGTAAACCTTACGAATCACTTTCTAAATTTTCTGGAGTTACAAAATTTTGTCCAGCTTACTGAAATAATCTAGATGGGGATCCCTGTGGCCCAGCCCTTTAAATATCTGATTGCCTCTCCACAGCTTCCTCATTCTCTTTGCCTGGCTACAGCCCAGTATTACAGGAAAATGCTGTATAATGGGTGATAGAGGTTTCAAATAAAAACATGCAAATCATGCACAATTTGTCTAAATATGCTTATGCAGGCCAGATGCAATCTGCAGCTGCAGCACAATCCTGTTTATATTCTTGACGGGTAGAGTTTACAGTCAAAAAGTTCAGCATTATTCTCAAAATGTAACACAGGCCTCACTACGTCCTCATCAACAATCCCTTCACAGCCTACATAGCTCTCTTGTGCAGAAGTAGTAAACAATTTTAAATGAAATACAAATGTTCCGTTTCGCAGATCAGTGTGCTCCAAGTCAATATGAACCTAAGCATGCTTTATTTAGCAGTTATTTACACATACAGCTCCAAGAACAATAAAATGGTCTCCTGAAGGCAAGGGGCTAAGGAAGCTGCTCCTGTCTGCCTGGTATTTTCCACACTACATGATCAGGAGCTATGGAGCTCCTTTGAGAGGAGTGCTACCCCTGGAATGACCAAGATGGCACAAGACAGATCAGAAAAGGGACATTTTGCCCTGGTGATCTATTGAATATCTGTTCAGTGTTCTTCACAGTGTTAAGACTCTGTCTTTCCAAGATGAAATATGGGATCCCTTCTATCTAAGTCATCCTCAGGGTCAGCACTCTCAGAAGATCAATCCTTGATTCATCACCAGCCAACTACCTGGAAGGCAGAACATTATGCAGCCCTCCACATCTTTTCCTCCACTGTGATGCCACTCTGACCTCAGCCTCCTAGAGTTTCAGACAGCTCTTCTAAGGTTCTTTCTTGTCACAGATTTTCCATATGCGCTATAGTAAATCTTGCATTTTCCTCTAGTCCCACTCTGCCATCCTCAGGCTTCCTTAAAGCTGACTTTGCTGTACTCTGATTCTTTAATTATGTATCTTTTCAAGATGTAGTACCCTTTGCTTCTTGAGTCACATCACTCACTCCCTCCAGTTCATATACATATTTAAGTTCAACTGAAGTCATAAGAACATTTAGCATGTTTGCATGGGAAAAATCACATTTCATTTCAATCACAGAATCATGATTTACTAAGGCAGCATTATAAACTCCAAATAAAAATTACTTTGTCTAGGATTCCTAAATTATTAATTTTCATGCTATGTGTAAGAAAATAAATCAGGAAGCTAAAATTTTTAATGCTGTTGAAGAGAAACATCTCTGCAAACAGTGGTTGAGTACACTGACAAGATCAATAGCTTTAAGTAATTGTGATGTTCAGCGGAAAAAACATTACACTGAGCATAAGATCAAGAAACAAGGGATTTGATTTTTCTTATGGTCTAAATATGAGACAAAAATCTAGACTTCATTTTGCTGACTAGGGCATATATTTTTTTCCCCTTTTACAAAAATAAATGGAACAAAACAAAGCACATAACACTTAAGTACAGTTTCCTAACTTTGAAGATGCTTAAGACACAAAAATCAAAGTAACTGATTAGTCAATCAAGTCATGAGATTAGCATTTTCCTGAATGTTATAAATCATTAGAAAAATATAAAAATAAAAATAAATAAAAATTAACATCATTAGATGCTTAGAAAAGTTTGAAATATATATATTTTTTCAAACTAAACATTCATAAAGCATATGAACAAGATTGGTAGATATGCTTCATTTGAAGCCTGTAATGAAAAGCCTCATTAAAATCTTAAAGACTCTTCTGCCTAGAGATCAGAAACTATCATCTAGAAATGAATTCATATTAAAGAAATATATCATTTTGTGTTTCTAAAAAGATTACTTTCAGTGTCATGTGTACCATCTGTAGCAGCTTATTTCCACATTACAGCAAGGAACAGGAGAGTAAACTGAACATCATCTTTCCAAAAGGAAAAACTGAAATGACCAGTAGGTCATCCATTGCATACTGTGGAAGCGCATTTAACTGAATTTCTAAACTGGTCAAACCATTAAGACAAAATGTGTGTTGGGATGAATAAACTTTCATTTCTATCATTCAGCCACTATTTCAGCTTTTATGTCCTATAAGAAATACAGAACACACAGGGAGCAGGAGGCAAGGGAAAACCTAAGGCAGCACTGCATGGAATGTTGCAATAATAGAGGGGTTAGGCAGTATAGACATGAGGACACATTCTAGTATGCTCTTTTTACTAAAACTGGGTCGTTGCCAAGAAATTGCTGATGTTAGGATTTCTTGTCATGAATAATAAGAGCAACTCTGCCAGAATGTGCAAGTCATAAAATAGACTAGAAAATCTTATGAATGACGGGTAGCATTTGAAGCTCACTGTAATGTTACTAGATATGCCTTCTAACTGATGCTATATTTAGTATCAGCTAAACTTCCTTGGCATCAAACCCACTGGTTCTCATGAAACTAGAAAGCAGAGGTGTTTTAAGTTCAGCAGAGCATGCTACTGCTGACATTCAGTGGCTGTGCTGTTTCCCTGTAAGGTTCTAGGCGGAACAAATAATCTCAAAATTTGTTCAAGAGTCTGCATGACCAATTTTTTCCATGATTCTCAGATTTTAAAACATTTAGTATACATAAGAAAAAAAAAGGGGGAAAAAAGTATTCTAATTTATAATTACTTAAATTTAAAAAAGTCCTACATATTCACAGATTTTAGAAATATAGTGATTAGTTATCCATAAGGACTACATTCATTATCAACCTATAGCTGAAGAAGTGGAAGAGGGAGAAATTGCTAAGGTTTCACTAATGTCAAAGCTGTAAGTAAATTAAACATATAAAAGTTCTATCTATAAATATCATTTGGCTTAAGGATGTCTGATAAATCTCATTGACTTTACATTTCCTTAACTCTTGTAAAATTCATAGTCCTATACAATTCTTAACTCATTCACAAAAAATCCAACACCTTTTAATCTCCATAAAATAAACACAAAAGGGCAGACTACAATTTACCAGACAACATACTGTAGAAGGAGACAACACAAGGGAAAGCATGTACCTGCTACTTCAGCTTTGCATCTGTCCTGTAACTCTGTCAAGAATAATGCCCCAGGTCAAGAGAAACCCCTCAGTGGATCTCACATCTGCTTCCTGTCTTTTCTCACCTTGCTGCTTTCATCATATTGCTAATATTGTGTTTATGAACTAAAATCTGTATTTAAATAAGCATCATTTTATATGAACAAGTATATTAATTTTTTATAGGTATTAACACATCATCTTGGCTACTTCACTAATATTACAGAGAAAAATTTTTAAAATGTAATCTGCTCCTCTTACTGCTAAGGTGTGAAGAGTAGCCTCTTTTTGTTTAAAAAAAAAAGAGCTGTCATAAGATACAAAGTCTAAAAAGGATGAAATAAGGTAAAATTGCTTTGCATATGGAATTTATGGCATAGATTTTATCTTCTCTGTTCCACCGGAGAGAAAGTCCAGAGTATCTGGTCTCCAAACAGTATATCTGTACTTCTGGAGGCAGTGTCAAGGACACTGAAAGTGCAAATTTAGATGTTCTAGAATTTCTAATGATATTTATGAGTGGTTCAGCCTCTACAGATTTTTTTTTTATGTTTGTGCTCATCTTCATTCCCAGAAGCAACAAAAAAACTAATAGGTGATGGACAGAAAGGCATGAGGCTTTGAGATGCAGTTCCTCCAACCTGTATCCATGTTACAACTAAGGCAAGTGATGAGAAGGAACAGGGCTAGGAAGATGAGGAAAGGATCACAATATTTTCACTTCCTAAAGTGAATAAAGGAGAGCCAAAAAAGAGGGTTCTTTCCCTTTTGGTTCTATTCTCACTTTAACATAGAAACTTAGCAGGGGTTTCCTGACAGCACTGATTGTCAGAGAGCTGGTGACAGCAGCTGTTTCTCTGAAATCGAGGTAGGTGCAGATGTTGGATGATCCAAAGATGCATCAGGCTGGTCACGGTCATCCACAAAGACAGTCAGAGCCCAGATATTGCCCACTAACATCAAGGCTGTTGGTACAAAGCACTTGTTACAAACCACTGAAAAACCTTTATTGATTGCTTTACAGTCCATACTGGGATGTGTAATATGGTGGTTACTTTGCTACCATTAGACAGACCAAGGTCACCCCATTTACTACATTATAAGCACAGCTTTTATCACAACACAGGTAGCAAAAGGCCTTGGCCTCTTAGCTTAATGATTTTGTCAAGAAGGAAGAAAAATTCTTGTGGTTAATGCTGTACCATAAGCTTCAAAGGCTGGTAAGACGACAAAGAAGGAACACTAAGCAAACGAGTAATGAAATCAAACAAAAAGCTTAAAAAAAACCCCAAAAAACCAACAGAAAAAAGTGCCATACATATATAGCAGAATTTCAGTAAGTTATTCAAAACAGAAGCAAAATCTACAAGAAAAGAAGCAGATGTATGTGATATTACCAATTACAATCTTCTTCTGGCATCCAAAATCATACTATCTATATTCCTTTCTACCCTTGTGCAGAAAAAATGCATTTGAAAATAATTATGTATTGACAATAATGCATACTAACATTTCAACATAGCTGAAAAGTCTGATGACTACCACGTGCCTCTGCACAACCAGAGTCCAGATCTCAGATTTTACCCAGAAATATTCAAGGCTGCCATTTGCTTGTACAGACAGGCTAATCCTGCACATGCATCCTGCTACTGCCATGTAAAATGCAGGCTGCACTAAGTGCCAAAAATGGGGGCTTAACCCGTAAGTTTTCTCAGAATATGCCTAACACAAAGTGATAGAATTGGGTTTCTTGCAAAAAGCAATTATATCTCCCATTTTTCTCTTAAGAACAGGGCCCTCCCTTATTGTGTTATAGCCTAGAGATTAAGTTACATTCATCCAAAAAGTAAGAGACTGAGCTTGAGCTCCTTCTTTTGCTAGAGGCAATGCAAATTTGCATTACTGGCTACACAGAAGTTAGACTAAAAAAAACCATTACTTTGCAAAAGGCATGGTCATTTATTAAACCACTCTAACTTGATCAAATTTGCCCCATACTCAATGTCCATCAATGAAATTGCACCAGCATGCTAACCAGTGTACTTAACATAATGTGAAGGTGTTTTACTGCTTTCTGCACAATATAATTTCTCATTCTGCCTTGACATGGAGCTTTGAGTAAATACTCAGCATTTTGGAAGATGAGGCTGGAAAATTAGAATTTATGGAAAAACATCAGGAAGACTCTATTCCCATAAATAATTTCAGCTAATTTTACAGTTGTTATGCTGTCCATAAGTACAAAAATGCAAAAGTGTGTATTCATCTGTTCTATCAAACTTTTTTTTAATGGGTAAAGAGAAGAAAACCAAAATAAATAAAATAAATCAATAAAATGTATCCAAGACAGAATATAGTTTCAGTAAAACATGATTAATTTTCCTTAAACGCATGCTGGATGTAGCAGCAAAGTCTTAGCTGTTTTCTGATGAACCAAGCCTAAGAAGACACCTAGCCAGTCACCACTAGTGGCCAAAACCAAAAACAGAGAAGAAAATAGGGATAACATCAAGCAGGAAAAGAATGAGATGAACATATCAGCAACCTCTGGTAACAACACAGACTGGGGGATGAACAGATTGAGAGCAACCCTGGCCAGGAAGGTCTTGGGTGTGCTGGTGGGTGAGATGGGACATGAGCCAGAAATGGGCACCTGCAGCACAGAATTCCACAGGGAAGGGAAGGGAAGGGAAGGGAAGGGAAGGGAAGGGAAGGGAAGGGAAGGGAAGGGAAGGGAAGGGAAGGGAAGGGAAGGGAAGGGAAGGGAAGGGAAGGGAAGGGAAGGGAAGGGAAGGGAAGGGAAGGGAAGGGAAGGGAAGGGAAGGGAAGGGAAGGGAAGGGAAGGGAAGGGAAGGGAAGGGAAGGGAAGGGAAGGGAAGGGAAGGGGAACTTCCCTGCAAATCATTAGAACTGATGAACCTGAAAAAAGTTGTGCCTAAATGTGGTTTTAGTCTTGCCACAGGTTGTTGTTACCAGGGAGAAATAATCAAATAGTTACTAAGCTAAAAATAATTTTAAAGCCCTACCAAAATGAGGTAGACAAAGAGACTGTTGGTATAAAAAAGACATATTCCTTGAATAATCAATACAACAATGAAAAAAAAAAGTTTCTAGGCAAGAAACAAAAGCATATTGATAATTTCATACCTCTGGTGGGTTGCCTCTGACTGGATGCCAGGTGCCCACCACAGTCACTCTATCTCTTACCTCCTCAGCCAGGAAGGTGAGATACATTTAAGTCTCTTGGGCTGAGATAAGGATATGGAGAGATCACTCAACCAATTAGCTGTCATAGGGTATGCAAACAAACATTGGGGAAATTAGCTCAATTTATTACAATGGGCAACAGGGGCACAGCTGGCTCACCATGGTCTCCACCACGGGTTGCAGGGGAATCTCTGCTCTGATGCCTGAAGCACCTCCTCCCCTCCTTCCTCACTCACTGATCTTGGTGTCTGCAGAGTTGTTCTCACATTCTCACCTTTCTCTGCCAGCTGCAGAAAAAAATCCTTAACAGATTTTTTTACCCATACTTCTTAAATATATTATCCCAGAGGTGCAACCACTGTCCCTGGTGGGCTTGCCCTTGGCCAGTGGTGGGTCTATTTTGGAGCCAGCTGGCTTTGGCTCAGTTGGACATGGGGCAAACTTCTGGCAGCTTCTCACAGGAGTCACTCCTGTACCCCTGTGCTACCAAAACCTTGCCACACAAAGCCAGGACAATATTTTTATCAAAAAATTATGCTACTTAACATGAGAATGTTAGGATAAACCATGTCACTGTTACTGTGCCCAAATGCAACCTGTCAAGAAGCTGAACTGAGACACTGTCTGACAGGGTGATCTGAACCCATTCCCCAAATCCCACAAACCACTAAAGAAGTTGCCCATGATCCACACCAGGTAATATATTTCCTATCTAACTCACAGTTCTCTGGAAGGCAACATCCTGAGATGTAATTATTTCATGTTTGCCCAGAGCTGGGAGACGAGGGGGCGAGGGCAGTGGGCTCTGGGCTGCTGCTGGACAGCTCCCTCAGGGGAGGGCAGGCTCATCCCACCAGCCAGCCACGGCACCCAGCCTCTGCCATTTCACCCTTTTATGCATTCTGCTCTAAATAATGCAGAGACACAGTACTGGGTTTTTTTTTCTTATTTGAGGAAAATAGAAAACCAAACACTTGGTCTTTACCCGCTTTTGTAGGACAGGAGGGAAGCACTGGATCTCAGCAATTCGTGCAGGCTGGTAATGTGAATGAAGTGCACTATCTACAGGCAACATCTGTACCTTCTTTCAAGCTTTTTTTATAACAACTACCATTTTCACGTGCAAGCAAGGCATGACCTCTTCTCAATCCCTGTTATTTGAGATTTTCTGAGCTCATTGTAAGAAAAGAAAAGAAGAAAAAAAAAAAAAGCTGAATAATTTTGCAATCAAAAAAGACCTTAATGCTGAACTTCTAAGAGAGTCTAAAATTACTGACAGTTGTGACTGAAGGAAATAGACAGTTTAGTGCTTTTCAAACAAATTGATGTGTAGTCCTGAAACAGTCCTATATGTCAAATGGCAGGCTGGAGACAGGGAGTTGACTGTAAAATCGACATCTCAGTGCAGTTCCAGTAAATGCTAACAATAATATTTTCCAAAGGTGCACACACATATATGCATGTTCATAGAGAAATTATATATAGACATTTTAAAGATGCCATTGCATGCTTCAAATATCTATTAAAAATAACATCTGATGAAAATTACCTTTAATGCTCTGTAATTAAATACAATACCTAATGCTTATGTATAGACATCCACAAGGAAATAGACAGAGATACAAATGGATTTACTAATCTTTCTGTTCATATAAAGTTAAAGACTGACAATTATATCAGAGTATTAAAAAGGAAGTCAGAGAATAAAACTGCAGTATTCCATCACCATGCTATTTAACCTGCCAGTAAATAGATAAAGGAAAAAAACAATACAGAGTATTGTAGATGTTCCTCTAACATCCTTTTTTCTAACTCTGAACTCTAGCATTCCTAATTTGTTTACTAAAATGTTATGTTTAAGATTAAAATTATCTTAGCAACTCCTCTCTTTCATCTTCACTTAAAAAAGCTATTTTTACATATTTTTATGCTCAGGAATACTTGCCTTAATTTATTCACACATACTTGAGACTAAATAATCTATGACATAACTGTTTGTTTTCTGAACTTTTATGAGGAAGAAGACAAATATCCATCATGAAGAATGCAAAGCACTCCCTCACAAGACCAAAGCAACAGTGCATGAAATTGAACTCAAAAAGAGCCTCCATTCTGTGTGACTTCTTGGCTGACACAATTCAGATATTTATAGCTTTACGAATATGCCACTGGAAAAGAACTTGAAGCTTTTTCTAGCTAGGAAGGATTAATGAACATGTGCACCTGGTAATTACAGCACTCCATCTTTCTCAAAGCCCTCACATTGCCTCAATGGCAGAAACTGTAATGAAAAACCATTGAAAATATCAATCTGCAATTCCATAAGTCATTTAATTATTAAAATATATAATCTCTTTTCATACTTTCTATGAACTATGCTAACAGTGGTATGCAAAAAAATCATACTTTTTCCTTCATATTATTACCTGGAACACCTAATTTAAAATGAAAAATTCATCTGATATCAGCTTGGGGTTTAACTTACTCTAACCTCAGATTGGAAAATGCATGGTAATAACTGTCAAATACTTGTGCAAGAAAGAGCAGAAAAAAAACCCCAACAGCCTGGGGTAATGCATGCAGTTTCAAGAGAAAAATTACACACTAAATTTCAAAAGAAGTTTATTTGAAAAGAAATATTTAAAGATTGGGGAAAACAAGCATTCTGTACTTTTTTCCTAAAGAAGGTTCTCAGAGTTATTGTCAGGTGAAAACTTTTTAAGAAGTAATGCATGCTGCCACAAACATTTGTCTAATATACATACCATTAGAAATCTACAGTAGCTGGGGTACTGTTTGTTTGCTAAAACACTTCCTGAATAAACTTCAAAAACACTATGCACTTCATGTTCTATTTTGAGATTAAACAACACTGAAAAAGCTTGGAAAATATTACAAAACAAAAGCCACTTTACCATCAAAGTAGTAAACCCCCAAATAGTCTATGACCATCAATATTTGAATTTTCTCATGTTATTCTGACATTTGATATAACAGTAACCCGAAACAGCCAGATACATGAAGGGATGAAGCAGACCACCCAAAAGTAAAAACAACCTTACTAATACAGATTATTTTAAGCAGAAAGCCTCAACTGCTTCACAAGTGAAATTAAATTTTAAGATACATTTTAGTGAAGTCCTTAGCCATTACAACATTAGAATGAAAGCCAATTATAAACTAAATGCACAGACATCTATATGGCACTAAAAGTAGTCTTTTAAAAGATATTAAAGCACAGTATGAGATTTGAGCATTAAAAATGGCCTTTTATTGTTAAAACATACTGTTCCCTGGTGGATTATAGAAAAAGAAAAGGTTCCAGTAGAGATAAGTGTGCATGAAATGCTCTCTCAAGAGTATTCAGCCAAACTGACTGCAATAAGGGGACTTCAAAAAGCAGCAAGAGAAGAGATGTTCAAAGCACCTTGCAGCTTTGGGCTACTGGCCTCTACTGCTGTTTTTAATACAGTTAGCTTTAACTTGGGAGCGGATAAATAATTGACAGAGGTATTTTCAGAAAGCTTTGATCACCGCACCGTTTGTCACAAGCTCCGAAGTAGTCGCTGCGATAACACTTAATCTGGGGCTTCTTATTTCAAGTACAAAAGCATCCCCTCCCACCTACTGCTCGCAGACTCCTGCATCAGAGCAGGAGACTTAAGATGCAGCCTGCACAGCACTAACACGCCACGCTCTCCGCCGGCAGATTCCTTCTCCAGCACGCCTATTTTCGCATCCTTACCTTTAAAAGGCTGTCCAGAACCTGCAAAGTTCCCCCAGCCGGTTTTAGTTCAGAGCATCCAGCAGTGCATCCGCACAAAGCTTTGCCATTGCGAGTGTGAAGAGAAAGAGCTGCTGGGATGCTGAATGGCACATCAGCCAACTTTGTGTGTATCCGCGGCTCCCTGAAAAAGCTGGACCGAAATTCCCCTCGCCTGCGGATTGGATTCAACAGCACTCAGTGACTGTGAGAGACAGCAAGGATTTGAAAGGGGAAAAGGGAGAAGAGGGAGGGGGAAGGGAGGGGGGAGCACGTCTGAAGAGAAAAGAAAAATCCTGTCCTGGATACTGGTCGTGATAAGTCTTGGCTGTGAAATACAAGCTGCTCTTCAGAGTCCCACAAATACTTGCAAAACTACTCTTCTGTAATGTTTTCATTGCACTGTGTACCATGGGATGCCATCAGTCTGACAGCTGATATTTCAATATAGAATGTGTTAACTATTTGCCTAGCTAACATATAAGGGGATAACACAAGCATTTCAGCCTTCATGCTGAAATCATAAAAAGAAAGTGCAATATGTGAATAAAACTAATTTTAGATATACTTACACTATAATTTTCCTATTTCAGATTATTTGTGTACTCATTTAGATTCAACTAACTGTAAAAAAAGATGTTTTCTTTTTTCCCCATTAAATGTAGATATTGAAGTTCCCATATAACAGCCCCTCAGTGTAGGCTGTTCCACCTGTGTTAGTTATCCAGTCCTTGTAGAAAATCCACCTATAACACTAAGTTACACCTTTTACACTTTATGTGCTTGTCAGTCTAGAGTGAATCAGAGTTTGCAGAGATGCTCCTGGCACATTACACCTGCTTTAAATATTCTTTACCAGCACAATGCTTAAACTATTCTGAAATGAAACATTTTTACCTGTTATAGCTAATGATGTACAGAGTATATACATTAAAAGTTAAACTTCATGTATCTAGGAAGATTGGGGCTTTTTCCTTGCAAACTTGGCCATTTTAGGAACAAGTTTTAATAACGTACAATATATTCTTTATCACACAGTCTTTCTCAGACCATAGTAGGGTACAAATTTATTTCCGCTTGCTGACAATGAAAATACCATTTTCTAGTGGCTCTACTCTTTTGGCACTGGCACAGCAATTTGAGGTTAGAAGTAAAAGTGCCAGGAAGATAAGAGGCCAGATGTACCATAGAGGTGATGACCTCATTTGGCAAAAAGAAAAATATTTTTGGCATTTAGTTTAAATAGCACAGTTTATTTCAAGTAGTACCTTTTTTTAGTGAGGTTGGGTGAGGAGGAACACCTCAATCCCCTCCAAGGTCAATAGGACCCATTAAAACAAGTAAGACACATAATAAAGGTCAAGCAGGAAAAAGAACCACCAAGGTAAAGGACGTGGCTCACAATTGTATCTATTCAGCGTATTTTTTTTCTCTACAAACAAACATTGTGTCTGTCTAAATGTTAAGGAGTTTACATTCCAAATTGCATTACCAATTATGAGGCGTTAAATTGGCCTGTATAGGTTTTCCAGCTCCTATTGACCTCATCAAACAGCTGTGATTTCTAAGCAATCAGTCTCTAATGAGTTTAGAAACAATAAAGAGAAGTTAAAATACCAGATGTATTTAATTTATCTTTAAAGGAAAAAATAACTCTCTTAAGATGTACATCTTGCAAACTTTAATATGTACAAAATGTTCCTTGGGTTTGCATTTTTGGCTAATGTGTGGAGGAATCATCCTTTAGTGACTGAAAAGGAAAAACAATACTTATGCTCTTCCTGTGTCTTTTTAATATAGTTAGTGTCTTATCAGCACTCAAACACACTCCTGTGAACAGCTCTAGAAAACTACCTAGGATGCTGAATACCTTAGCTCTTTTTCAATCTTGTCTTGGTTTTATTGTCTTCTACTACAAACATCTGTAATGCACTCAAAATTATACTGCAAAATTTAAAACCAGGTAAAACCTGTGCATTTAATGAAGGCAGCATCTCAGAGAAAGAGCTGAAATGCAAAACGTAGCTATTAATTGCAAGGGAAAAATTCTATACAGCCATCACAAGTAAAGCTTATAATATTGCTGGAATGTTCTGCCTTAGAGAAGTTTTTTGTCAGTACTTGTTAAGGCTAGTTAAGAACACCAAAATAAATAGATAAAACGAATAAATAAATAAATAAGTTACTATAATAAATACTTCAAAACATTAATTGAAAGGTAGAATACAGGCACATTGAAAGGGTTATGAACAGAAGGTAATTCTTAGCTACAAGTTCAGTGATTAAAGTATTTAGCTTTTAAGGACAGTCAGTCCATCATCTTTCCTGTGCACAAAAGTAATTGAAAGCAAAAGAGCCTTTACAAAAGGCAGTTTAAATGGTTTGTTTGTTTATGTTTGATGACTGTTTAAGTAAGCAGGAAACCAGATAACCTCTCTGCAAAAAATTCATTATGTAGCTGCTACAGCACTACTTCAGGAATCATACTGCATACACATTTCATGTGCACTGAGCAGTCCCCTTTGTGTCCTATGCAGAAATATTGCACACACATATTAAATATACATTTGTTGTTCCTTTTGACTGTAGTGTACAAGGACCAAATGTAAAGAAACTTCCTTGCAAAAAGATTCAAGTGCTAATCCCAGTTTTGATTTATACTACACCCTAAAGTAGTTTTACTTTCCCTCCTGACATTTTGCAGCCTTTCAGTGGAGCTAACACATCCCATCTCCCCAATCACAGTTCTTTCAGAAAACCAGAGGGCTAGACCCTGGAAAACAAAAGTCACTAAAATGACCCCACTGATTGCAGCTATCAAGGAGTTATACAGAGATAAAATGGTTTCTAAGTTATCTAAGCTTGAGTGTGTGGAGAACAAACTTTGACTTAGCAAATGGATAGGAATTCAACAGAGAGATGTGTCTGTGTTTGCTATGAACTCTCCTACAACTGTCAGAACTGCATATTTAAACAGATGTAGATAATCCACAGCAGATCCCAGATAATGTGGAAAACATTTAACCTGAATGTGAAAACAAGCACATCAGTGTAGAGGGTCCATATTCAGAGTGTTTTGTGTCCAGACAAATCTCAGGAGAGTTTCCTCATTGCTCTTGATCATCATCCAGAACATCTCTGTAAGGAATGTACAAATGACCTTGCCCTGATTACTGACACTTATGCTTGTGACCATAATGGAGATTATATTCTGCACATTAAACACAAGTCTGTAGTGTGATTTGGGTAGCCAAAACCAGAAGTCAGGAAAACTCTCAGGAAAAAGAGTGGCTTAAGGTAAAAGCAGTGCATGTTACTAAATGAGATTGCCAGATCTATCAGCTTTCAAAATTTGATTCACTGTCCTGCTGAGCCTGACATCTTTTGGTGAGACAGGTATCGTAATAGGAATGCAGAAGAAAAAATAATTTCAGCAGCATTAAAAGGACTGTATCTCAAAGAGAGTGCTCTTTTTTTGTAAAAACAGCACAGAAAGGGGCACTTTATAGACAGGTATTTTATTCATCTAGGTTATTTCCAGGAGGTATTAAGAATCCACAGGTAAAGGAGACACAGAGGATCTAAAAAGGACTTTCTATTACCAATTCTCTATTCTAACTGCTAAAAATGCTGCCATTTTGGCTTTAAGCACTCCTGTCATTCCTAGGCCAAAGGTTCTTGAAAACAGAATGCATAAAAGATGCAGTCACACCTGAAGTTGTCACAGTTTATAGGCATTTGTAGCATGTAAGATAATGGTAATATTGCCATTAAGAATTCTACAACCCTCAGGGCTCATAGTATTCTTTATTCTTTTAGAAGTTAAGTTTGTGTTTTCTACTTCCCATGACTGTGAGAGAATTCAGGAGCTAACATTGTTAGGGAAAAAGGCCCTGCTGCTGCAGCACACAATCAAGCACTCCAAGTATTACAAGGACACAAGTAAGAATAAAAAATTAAATTAAGAGCAAAAGAATGAAAAAGATAACCTTCAGTTAGCCCTGAAAAGGTGAACACTTCCTCACAGCACAGGTCCCTGTTCAGCAGCGTGTAACACATCTGCAGGAGGTAGTGATTCCCCATCCCTCACTCCCATGTGTGCCAAACAAACTCAGGAAGCAAGCTCCTTTTTATTGGCTTTTTACAGACCGCTTACCTACTGTGAAGTAGATATTTCCAGTTTCCAGCTATTAGACAAGAAAAGGTCTAGTTATAATCCATTATAAGCTTTCCTGACAATGCAGGTTTTTCTGAACCTTGAGCAGGAGGTGCTGTAGAGGAGGAAGATTTACTATGAACTCCTGATTTACTTACCTCCACTCCTGTTTTCATCTTGATCATTTTAAGTGACTTTTGTGAAGAGGAAAGTCAACAGATTAACCTTAGGCTTTGTACACCCTCCTTTGAACTACACCCATATCTAGCAGCTATCTCAGATCATCCAGATGACCTTACAGACTTGCTAGATACCATTAAAAAAGGTGCTTAAATTACATGGACTTTTACTTTGTACCATTTGTGAAGAAATGTTCCACAGTTTCAGTATGCTGGGTGGCCCCAGGTTGGAAGTCCTTGCATAGCAGGCACAGTATTCTGCAGGTGTTCATGAAGCTGAATTAAGTCAAAAGACTCAGAACTCTCATGGGTGAACTCAGTCACTCAAAAGTACAATTTGTTTTGTTGATTTCACCTTTCATTTTTCTTTTTAAATAACAAAGTTTTGATGTAAGCTGAGTTTTGTTACTGTCAGCGAAAACAGCTTAATGTACAGATACTAATTTTCTTAAAAGTTTGATTAAAAAGAGGTGTATTAGTAAGGCATATTAGTATAACACACCCATAAAAAGTTATTAGCAAAGTTCTAAAGGGATGGAGATGTAAGAAATTTCTTAACACTGACAATATCAAAGATGAACACAGAAAGGAGTAGAAACTGCTCTTTCACCTATAACAAAAAGTCCTGCCTGTAACTGCTAGGGCACCTGCTGTGCTATCAGCACTGCAGATCTTTCTGCCAATACACTGCCTGTTTCTTCTGATGGGGCTGCCATGCCCTGTCTTCAGCTCTTGGCACGTGCACAGATTACTTCTGAATTCAGTTGTGGGTTTATCTCTAAATTTGCTTTGACTAACACATCTGAAAAATGATACTGCCATATCGTGCAATGCTTTCTCTTTCCAGGCAGATTAATTAATTTGCCAGAAGCCCTTGGATGAAATCTTGCAAAGGGCACAGGGAGGCTCGAGATGTGTTCTCTCTGTTGGTATCACCAGTCCTGATCACCTGCCTGTTGGCTGAAAAAGTGACTGCTCACCTGACAGTTAGCAGGGAGGAGGAGTTCACACAGAATTCTCAAACTGCAATTCACATCATCACATCTCAGTCAATTGGATTGGGCCTGTCCACACAGGACATTGGATATGAGATTTTATAGATTAATTAATTTTTAGCAAAAGATGTATTAAAAGATGGCAAACTTCCAGGACAATAATTGCTTTATTCTCATCATGCAACAAATATAAAAAAAGCTTCTTTTTTATCTTCAAATTATAATTCTCATTATTACAGTTGAGAGAAAAAATGTCAATAACTGTTTTGCATGTTTGTATTTTTAGACCAATTGCCATATATCTTGAAAAAAATTATGAGATGTATTACAGGAAGGTCATCAGCTGCATTAAACACTGTGAATAGTTTCAGTAGCTTTAATATATAAATTTACATATATCATCCTACCACTGAAAAGCACATTTTAAAACTAATATTTGATTTTGCTCCTTTTGCACATCATGTGGTTTCATTCAAGATGAAATTTAGCATGAGAAATTGTCCTGTGATGAAAAAGAACATCACTCAAAGTGTGCACGCCAGTTAGAAAGATGGATTTATTCTACTTCAAAGAAATGCATGTTCTATTTAGACTTGTATTTTATCACACTGGGTTTGGATCTTAAATATTCATTTTGATTATGTATTATTTCACTGATTTATTCACTCGTTAATTCAATCCTATAGTAATGTGATCAACTTCAATGGATATATTTAAACTGTTACATACATTTTATCTTTTTGTGCTACACCAAATTCCTCCATCAAAATAGTTAATTAAGGAAGAAAATCAAATTTTTCTTAATCTCACACTAATGCATAATTTTTTCCTTGAAAAAAATACAACTTAATTATGAAAACGAATCCATGAATTATATGAAGACATGTGAGTAATATTAGAAATGAGCATAGCAAATGAAAAGTCGACACAGTATTCATGTTTGATTTAATACATCAAAAGTGAAGCAAGAGTGTGTCTAGAGAGCTCATGGGTCATATCATCTGACAGATATGTAATACCCAAACGAGTGCTGATAAGAAGATAAAATGAGATATATCTGTTTTTGTATCTAATGTTTTGTGAAGTCTGTTTGTACCTATTCATTTTGGTGTCTCGGTTACAAAGGCAGCGTATTAAAAAAGGACTTGGGACCTCCAAATTTTTTCTCCTCAACAAGATTTTTTTTCCTGACTTAGTACAGAATCATTTATTCTATTCCTGATTTTCAAAGAATCTGAAGGAGCCAAGTTCTCTTATCTCAGTGGAATTGATGATCCTTTAGCCCCTTGCTTCTCGGATGCCTTTGAAAATCCTACGTCCTTTCCCTGATTATCTGTCTATTGAAGAGAACATCAAATTTACTTATCTGGGGTATCCAATATGAAAAATGTGCACACATTGCTGAAAGATGATGGTGATGTGAATATGATCAAAGGGAAACATGGGGTTAGATTCGGGAATACGGCAGTGATAATTTAACTCCCTTCAGCAGAGGTAAGAGTGATTTAAAAAAAACCCTGCTTTTTTATTAACAAAAAAGGAGGGGAGTACAAGGCTTACAGTAAATAGAATGTCATTCAAATTACAGACACATAAGTCGATGAAAATTCCTTTCTTTTTTATTTTTCTTTTTTTTTTACCCTTTCCTTCTTCTGCTTCTTTTCTGACTCAGTCACCAGCATCAGCAACAAGACAGTTAAAGCAGCTACAGCATCTCCACATTTTCAGGAGCACAAAGTACTATCATGTTCTATTTGTGTCATAGCTGTGGCCAGTGTGACAGGCTGGAATATTACAAGGATAGGTCATCATTGAGAAGTGGTATTTTATTTCACAAAGAAAAAAAAGTTATAAAAAAGACAGCCCTTACCTAGTAAGTCCTATTTCTGTTCTCAGTCTATGTAACTTATATATTGATAGAGAATTTCATGCATAGCTTATGCAAACTACTTTTTAAACAATTGAAAATATCAATGATTGACCATAGCTACCAATTAAAAACACCACTAAGACTTCTGTTGATGTGTTCAATATAGATTTCTTATAATACCACTTTCTATATTTGGAATATTTTCTGCTTCTTTCTCATGAAATCAATATCAGCTAATTTTTTTCTTTTTCCCCAAAAATCGAAATAAAATATACAGGATATTCTAGAAATTTGTTAGCAAAGTAATCTAATTGTTTTGTTGTTGTTTGTCCTTATTAATTGTCAAAGCTTAGAATTGGGCTTGATAAGGTATATGTCTAAAAAACTAAATAAAATCATTGTGCATAGGGCTAATATTAGGAAGTTGAACAAAATATAGACAGCATCTCAATTGAATAAATTAATTGTTGGATGCTTGAACAGAAGTCATAATAGGGAGAGAATACTGCCACAGTTTGGCTAGATAACACAGTTGCAGATAATAGTTTTATCCATCTTAGGAAAGCTGCAGAAGTATCACTGAGTCTCTTCAAGGTCAAACATAACCCTGATATTGTATTGCTTATACTGCTATGTCAGGAAATGATACATCACAGTTATAAATTTATTAGTGTGAAAAAACCTTATGTGCTATTTGCATTTTGAAAGCAATATTGAAACATTAACTCCTCCATACTCAAAATACCCTAGAAAGATTGTTAGGTAGAACAGATCATAGAATAACAATAAAAAGGAGGAAATTATAGTCACATTTATAGAAAAAAATATTTAAAACAGAGTTAGATTAAGTATTTTCCATGTTTCTTGTGTTTATGCAGATGCAATGAAAAATTCAGTTCATACAGATGCAATGAAAAATTTTCATTAGATCAAAACAGCAAAAGAAGAAACTGGATGGCTATATAAATTCCAAATACATTAGGACCTGCTATTACTGAAAATAGCTTCACAGTCTTTTACATGTAGAATTAAAGACACCAATGAAGATCATAAAATTAAACTAAAAATTGACTTATGATTCAGTTGAAGATCTCTGTTCTTTCAGACCAAAACACTGCTGTTTCCTACCTTTATGTCCTGGGCAGACATTTTGTAATGACAGCTAGTTAGGAATTTCATCCAGTAAGAGTCAAGAGACATCCAAGAAGATATGTAGAAGCGTTATCATCTTCCCACCCTATCTCCTCCAGTTTTAAAGGCGCATCTACATTCTCTCTAATCTAAAGGCACATCTATTTTCTCTATAACTCTGCCTCAATTTTGAGCAGTATCGTAGAGCTAGTTATACGGTATTCAGATCAGCGAATACCGTATAACTCAGCGAACTCCAGTTTCCCATACTCCTATTCCCTATAATGTCAGAAGCAAGTGGTCATCTACTAACTGTTTTAAAAGATACAATAGAGGAATTTTTAACAAAGTAAAAAAATGGTGGAAAAGAGAAAACTGGATCCATTTTGAAAAATTCAAAAACTTTTACACGCTCCCCAGCCATGGAAAAGCTGATGCAGACATCCCTTTTATGCAATGTAACCACCATTTATTAACTCTGCCCCAATTAGGTCAGAACTAGCTCCACACTATCAAAACTATCAAGCCAAAAACCTCCAGGTAGTAATGAATGACATTACACATTACTTATATTCACAACATATTTTTTATAATTACAACATACTTTAAACCTTATTAAATTAGTATTTTCAAAATTTGTTAGCTATTTTTATGACAGCACTAGACAGTTATTAGAACTTCGCTCTATCACTTAATACTCTTTTAGAAGGGAGCAATCTAAATGAGCAATCTACAGTCCATGTCAGTATATATCATATAGCCAAGCTTTCTTTTGTGTAAGGAGGAAAGTGTCATGGTCTTGAGCATAAAGCAGAAGCATGAAGATCTCTGACCTTAGTCCATGCAGTGAGCAGATCTTTTGGACATTTGAATCCTACAGAAGATGTCAAACAGGAAGTTTAAAAAATTTCCAATAGGGAGGGAAATAGCTGTTTAAATTTGATTATGTGTAAAAAAGTGCATTCCTTAAACTGATTATCTTTATTTATTTAATCATTTTATTCCTCATCAGGGCATTTCACATTAGATAAATATACCCAGGTTTATGAAAAAAGATTGTTTCTTCCAAAATAACAACAAAGAAAGATAAAGTCTGTTTCGGTTCTCAAGTTTGGTTTGGATGAAACACTCACTAGGACTGAGCCAGACATGATTGCTGGGAGACCTTTTCCTCTCAAAAAGAGTTATTATAAAAAAAGGATAGTATGCCTGAAATAAAACAGGTTTCAATGTAAGTTGATGCTGCAGACTATAAAAATAAATACTTTAAAAGCATATTTAGCATGAGAATTAAAAAAAAAAAATTAGAAAGAAGTACAATTAAATGCTTGCATTCTGCCTTGCTTCTTCAAACTTCCTGCCTGTCTTTATAGCTTATTCTTGAATCTATTCAACCTAGAGTAAAGACTTCCTGCAGAAAACCTATGAATCATTCATTTAAATGGATAGCTCCCAACAACCAGAAATAATAAAATTTTTTGTGGACCTCCTACCTAGGCTCTGAGGAAAAAAGAAAATTCAGCTTTAGCCATTCAAGTTAAAGTTGTCTTCAACAAGCATAGACCTTTACAAACTAGGGATATCTGAAGAGAAAAAGTTCAATTAATTGCACCTAATAATTAGAGTAAATCAGGCAAAATATTTATTGTTCAATGTCATAAGGGTGGTATGCAGGAAAACTATGATCATATGGAAGGGTCTTTCTGATCTTCAGGCAGGAAACCAGCAATTTCCAACTGACAGGATTAATTTAAGAAAGAAGAAATCCTGGACACAAACCCACTTGTAATCCAAGTTTTGCCATGTCATTCAAGTTCTTATATTCCACACCCCTTCTGCAGGTAGTGCTAACTGGAGGATGCAATTTTGCACAGAAAATCTCTCCCTCACTGGGAGTAGGTTGACTGTGGCCTATACAACTGTTAAAATAAAATTTAAAAAATATGAAAATAAAGAATGGAAACATATAACCCTAAACATTTTATATTACAATATTATTCCTACAGTGCAGTGATACTGAAAAAAAAGCCAAAACAAACAAAAACCAAAAGTTTCTTCAGCACTACCAATTCCCTGATCAAACACTTAAAACAATTTTCTATTTTAATTGGAAAAGAAGGGAAGTGTACAAATAGACTTTTGTCATTCTGAGTTTTACTTTTTACTTTTTTAGAAGTAAAAATAAAGTCGAAATTTTTATTTGAGGTTTTATAGGCACACATAATTGTGGAAAATGTGTTAGACTATGTTGCTTTTCACAACCATAAAATTTGGCAAAGTGAGAATTTCATGCTTGTATTCACTCTATCATGGTAACAATGAGGTTCTGTAAATACTTTTCAAAATTAGACCTTTTAAGTGGTAGTCATCATTCTTACTATCAAGTTTCCTGACAACTGAATATCTGTGCTTCCATTAAACCCAAAGTGCTTCAGGAACTGCATTACACTTTATACTTTTTTTTGGCTCTCTAAAGAGATACCTAATGATAACATTATCTGAAGGGAATAAGGGGATTTTCTTTTTCTTTATTTCCAATGAGGTCTATCACTGAAGATCTGTCTTATGAGTCTGCAAGACAAAATTATAACAACAAAGGCTGTGTAAAAAGGAAAGAGATAGAAAAAACCATAATAATCCATCTGTCAAACTTTAGAATTGATTGAAGATGTTAGAATAGAAATACATAAAGACTAGTTTCTACCATCAGTATTTTTGACAAAGTCCTGCTTTGCTTAGCCCTGATTATTTGAAACCCTAACATAAGACAAGGAGATTCACTGACCAAAAATAATATTTCCTTTATGGATGGCTGCTATGAATATTGCAAAAGAGTTCTTGAAACTTTTGCAAAAAACTCTTCCAAAAGTGCATGACTTATTTTCTCCAAAACAAGTAAACTCCTTGATCCAAGACTGCAAAGTATCAGTCATGGTAGAAACAGGACTTTTCTAGGGGAATAAAGAAAGACAAGATAAAAAAGCAAATCTGACAGTGTAGTTACTGAAAGTTCATTTTAGAGATGTGGTTTCTGACCATGTCACTACTACATTTCAAAATCACCTGTTTGCCTTTCCATTTAATCCTACTTTTAAAAAAGCCTATGGCTTAAAATTAGTTTTACTACATCTCAGTATTACTGTATAACTAGAAAATGTTTCTCAAAAAGATAAACAATAAATGCAATGTCCATAGACAAATTCCTCATTTTTATTTAGAGAAAAACATCTGAGTTCTACATTTTATCTTACAAGCTTTTCTTGATAGACCATATGTTTCTAACATTGAAAGAGACTCTACTTGATAAACTGACCATAATAATAATTTATGGACATACATGAATGAGTTACAGTGACAGATGACAGTTCATATTTTGCTTTCGGTGCCTCACTTCACACCATTTAGATACTTTGAGGTCCAGTGGTAGGACACAGGACCAAGTCTCTCAAAACTCCAGTCATCCAGTGTAGGATAGACTGTGGAGATCAGATCACCAAATAATTTTTCTGCTATATAGAAATAGCATGTCTTGGCATTGCCTTTATGAGTACATACGCAGAAACCTTAAAAAGAAAGCTTGGGTAGAACATACAAAGTAAGAGTGCTAAGAGCCTATATATCTATATATCTATATATCTATATATCTATCTATATATCTATATATCTAATCTATCTATATCAAGATCTATATCCTGTACATACAATCATATTCACTCAGAAATCTACTATGAAGTAGAACTCTATGATGTAGAAGGGTACAGGAGATGGCAACCAGCAACCAAACATGGAAACAAAAAGTAGACATGCTGACATATGTCAGCAGCTGCAAAAGACAGCCCAATAATTTTGATGGCTTTTGCAATGGTCCAGAAATTTTTCTGCTTGTTATATCTCAGTTGAACTAACATTTAGTTCAACCTCAGCTGCTTTGGGTTTCATTAGGGAATGCATTTAATTCAAAATAAAAATTGTGTTACTTAGATTTTCCCAGTTATGGGAGATTTGACTTGTTTCTTTTATGTTCTGGACTAAATTCCAGGGATGCCATTTTATTGCAACAAGGGGAAAAAATAAAAAGCATTCTTAGATGCTTCTTGAAAGGTGCATTGTCCTAACTTTCAGAAATCATCCAATCATGTGCATGCTGAAACACACAAAGATTAAAAGAAAAACTTAAACATTTGAATATAACATATTGTTATACTTTAAGACATTATTTCCATATCATCATCATGTTTCTAAACTATCTTAGCCTTCATTTCTGGCTTCTTCCACCATATTTTCTGCTTGGTTTGGTGCCATGTGATTTTGAGTCACGTCTGAGTGTTTTCCCTACCCATATTGTGTGTATCTTCCACAGCTTTTGTTTCCAATAAAGCTTTGTAAAATTTCTTCAAAGAATGATTTATACAAGGTAGAAAAAGTGCTACATTCGTATGTGAAAATTATACTACAGTATTGTTCTCCCAGGAGCCATAAACAGATCAGAGTCCAGTCTGTGCTATGGAAAAAGAGCTATGAACCTCACTGGGACTTTTAATCACAATATTCTGGCTCTGAACTGAAGATCCATTTTCTCTTATGTCCCATTGGACTAACAAAAATCTGTTTGTTTATGGAAGTTAATTTTAAACTTTTAGCAAAGAAAAAAAGGATACTGGAGGTGTTGCCCAGATTTCAATCAAGCTTGACCTTATTCCAGAAAAAAAATAAAAGTGTATTGTTGTGTAGTGCTTTCAAATCAGTTTTTCAAAAACTATAGATACTATTAAATATTTTTTCTGTGTCCTAAGAATGTTAGGAAATACCCTTAAAAACTAGGAATAATTGTATTTGCACCGATATCTGTGGACATAAGGAAATATGTAAAATAAATTCCCATCTGGTCATACTTTTTTCAATGAGTGCCTTCAGCTTCAGATCTGCACTGGGTAAGTGACTTAATGCAAGAGAAAAGCCACTAGAAACTTCATGCTTTATCACTGATTTTATGTAAAAAGAATGAGAGTCAAAAATCTGACAAAATACCACTCACAGTGTCGCTCCATTTATCAGAGAGGCCATTGAGATTTTACCAAGGGGAAAAAAACATAAAATGGTATAAAACACAGTAAAGAATCTCTAAGCTCTCTGTGTGATTTTTTGACCTTTGGGTAAGACTTGAATTACAAAGTTCTAGAGCTAGATTAGGACTTTTGTTGATGATAGACTAGATTAATGGGATAGGGGAAAATACTAAAAATTTCTAGATTTTCCCTGAATGTTTTTATTTTGATTATGACATCTGGAAAATTTTTATATACTTAATAGAATATGGCAACTGATTTCTGGCTCACACTAGGACTGCAAGCATTGGAGGGCTGGAAATATGGAATGGAGGGGAAGAGTTTCCCTCTTCTGACAGAAGGACATTCTGACTGATACTGGTCATTGTTCTGAATGACTTTATATGATAATGACAATATAAAAGGAATAATGTTAGCTTAAATCATGGTTATAGCTAAAGAGGTGCTTTGGAAATAATTCTATGCAGAAAAGGAATATTCTTGAGCTGTGTTACAACCTCATATTCATCCAAATACAGTATTTTATGCTGAAATATGCATGTTAGTTATTGCTTGCTAAACCCTAATTGGTACTTGTCCTGATCTGTCATTCTTAAAAAATGGATATATTAGATTTATATATTCAGATATATGTGTGGAAATCACTGGTCCATGTCCTCATGTCAGACAGCTGAGATCTAAATTTCTCACTGCTATAATGAAAGCTGTGAAAGACTGAATTCATTAGAATGCAAGGGTCACTTGACTTGGCAAAAAAGGCAAAACCTGTATTATACAGATCAATGGCAAGAAAAATATTTGAATTTCAATTTCTAATATTTTGATTTTTTTTGTTTGCTTCTTCTTATACTCTCTTTAGGTTTTTTCCTGTATAAAGTACTTATATATCTAAGAAAAATTACCAGAAGTCAGAAAACAAAAGGATAGAAAAATTTTAGAAATCTTAAAAAATCTTTAAAGACATAGATACTTAATCCAAAGATCTTAGGAACTATACAGGAGCTGTGTAAATAAAATCCAGAAATCCATGTAATAATGGAATGATGAGAGATTCAAGAGGAATTGAGTTAACCGCAGAAAAGTAAAAATAGTAAAAAGTGAGGATAGTCAAAATTTCAGATTTCTTACTTACACTTGAAACTTATGTGCTAATGCTTTTAAATTGGAGGTGTGTTGTTTTTAGAAATTTTCAGCAATTTGAAGGCAGAATGGGGAAAGAATTACTTAGTCTACTGTTATATTACTTCATCAGTTCCTTAATGTGCCTAATTAGTATGAAGCTATTATGGTATGGCAGTCCAGTAATACTCAAAATAATTACCTAGACCTGTTTATACAGTTTCTAAATTTGTACTGTCTTCATGAGATCAAGCACAGCTAACATGATTAATTTCTGCCTTCATGATAAATGTCTCTGAGGTCAAGGGTGTTCAAAGATTTTAAATCAGTACTGTATAATAGCTGCTGATATTAACTTTAAAAGTAATTGCATCCCATTGAAGTACTGCTGACAGCATTTTGAAGCAAAAGACAATGTACCTAATAATGTAATAAACCAGCCTAATTAGGGTTCTAAAAATCCAAACAATTTTGAATAACTCTCTTTTTCTACCACAGAAAATACTGCCAAAACCAAATGGTAAAATGGTCTACATTTCAGCTATTGTGAGCAAGTCTGCAGGTCTACAATGCATAATAAGATAGGGTGCTGTAAGTTCTTCTATAAATCTCATTTTGATTTGAGATGCCACTTTGAAAACCTTCCATATGAAAACAAATTTCCTAATATGTTACATTTTAACTGATGCTTTATTTTCTGCATCAATTATTACTCATAAGGACCCTTCAAAGATGTGGCAAAAATTTTTTACCATATTCTGAGCTTTAAGAAAGAGAATTTATATTCTAAGCTTCTCTCTATATTATTTCATGCTTGTATGCTGTTATTCTGTTTTTCGATGAATGTGAACAATTTTAAAACATAAGTAAGAAATATGGAATATTATTACTTGCATACATGCCTTTTACAAATATTCTAGTCATAAATGAACCTCAGGAAATGGTGCACATCCCATTTGTATTATAACATAGTTCAAATTTTTTTTATGGGATCATACTAAACATAACTTCACTTGGTGTCTTTCCATTAATTGTAGAATTTAAACTCAGCTTATGCATTCACACTAACTTTATCAAGTTCATCTCTTTCTTTTCTCCTGCTGCCATGTGCTCAATATAATAATTTCTACTGCCAGAAAATGCATGCTTTTTTCAGATACCAACATAAGAGTCAAGTAGACTAGGATGCTCTTAAAAATTTGAAAATTAGCCATACAGTCATGAGATAATTACATTTCATTAAAGTGATTTTATTCCTAAATGTGTTATTAGCTCCCTCAACTACTCACAGTTGTACTGCAAATAATCCAGCCACATAGGCAGAACAAAATGTATTGTAAATCTTAATGTCTCTCTGTCAAAATACAAGATGTACGAAATTTTTCCTAATTAGGAAGATGGGATTAAGAACAAAAGTTGTATTCAAAGATTGTATTCTGAAAATGCACTTAGGTTACCCCAAGGGTTGTGTTTGAAAATATCATGTCTTTAAAATGCATAAAGTCTGTTGAGACCTCACCAGAAATACATCAACTATAAAAGAATCAACACAAAACTAGTCAAAGCATTAAGTATTATAACAAGATTAGTTATATGAATGAAATAAAAGGAAAATATTTGCTCGTCAAAATAACTTATCTGAGGAAATGAGGATACAGCAATGTTCCTACTTGTTCCTTATTGCTGAAACATGCTTACAATTCCATCTCAGTCCAGACTGATGTTTCAGTATCAAAATAACTTTGCTAATTTAAGATTCTTAATATTGTTCTTTGTTTCTCAAAACTAACATTGACAGGGATTTATTTTGTTGTGTTTGGTTTTTTTTTTAAACTAAACATGACTTTCACATTGACTGGTCTCCAAGGATTTTGGCAAATCTGCTGGAGCCCAAGTCAAAATCTCTAAGCAATCTGATTTTAAGTTGTATTAAGGGAAAAAGGTAAATCAGAATTTGAAGACTGAGATAGTCTCAAGTGATAGAGAACTTTAGGTCTTTTAGTAAGCAAAGAGAAAATGAAGCAGCACATGCACCAGCACAACTGAAAGTACCGTCTACCTCTAGGAATAAAGAATTCAAAGCCTGCTTAAGGCCTTGAGCACTCCCATAATGAAAAAAAAAAACAAAACAACAAACCACCAAAACACCATCCTACAACAAATCTGAAAAATAGTGAAAGCAAGAGAATTGTGGACAGAATAAAGTGGTAAAGAATCAGCTATGCCTGGAGTCTTCATTGTGACACAGACAAAGGAGATAGTAAAATTCTTTGAAGGCATATAAAGAAATAGTCAGCTTATGATTCTTCTGTGTTTTTTCTCAAATATAGCAGCTACCTAAATCTACCTAACTACAGTACAGTACAAGATTTTGTAAATGATGGACAAAGTCAGGAATGTCAAATCATCTGCAAAATCATTAGGGTTTGCCATACACTAAATAGTATTGCGAAATGTGTTAATTTCTTTGTAAATGTAATTAAACAGTGACTATGAATATCTGAAAAAAACCAAAAACAAACCAACCAACCAATAAAAACCAATATGGTAAACTTTAATTCCAGTTTTAGCTTTACCATTAAAAAAATGGAATTCTATAACAGAAAAATCCAGTAACCAAGATGTAGCACCAGCAGCATTTCAAATATAAATGAAGCACAAATATCCATGAAAACCCATTCCCTTTCAGTTTAATAAGGAACATTTATCTATTAAAATGAAATATTCAACATAAGTCATAGACTGTCTACTAGACCTTGGGTATTCTAGAGAAACAAAAAATAGACCGTAATGGTGCCTTTCTCCTCCATCCCCAGGCCTGCTCTACCATTTTAGGCGCACCTGAGAGGCTTTTACCAAAACTGCTGAGTGATGAAACACTTGATCAGACCAACTGGCAGGGTGAAGCATCTCTGGCCATACAGAACCAGAGGACACAGTCTCAGCCTGCACCAAGAGAAATATAGGTTGGATATTAGAAGAGTTTTTTATGGAAAGAGTTCTGGAATGGCCTGCCCAGGGAGGTAGTGGGGTCATCACCCCGGATGTGTTTAAAAAAAGATTGGATGTGGCAGTCGGTGCCATGGTTTAGTTGAGGTGTTAGGGCTGGGTTGGACTCAATGATCTTTAAGGTCTCTTCCAACCTTGTGATTCTGTGAATACCAGAGGCTCTTGCATGATACAGGTGGGAGAACACTGACTGCAACAGGAACATCAGCTGCCCGACCCAGGTGGGGAACCATCAGTCATCCCCTGACAGCCCTGAAATATTTCCTACCTGAATCAGTCCACATGGAGTGGTACAATTTTTGCTGGAGTTCTAGAAGAAATTTTCACATGTTTTAGAAATTCCAGTAGTAACTGATCTGAGGATGGAAATTTTGCAGATGAATAAGCCAATCATCTCATGACCCTATCAACAGTAGTCCTGAGTGAGTCCCTTTGAGATCTTCTTGAGCACTGTGGGCTGCAGCAGCTTTGAGTGGGCTCTTGGAGCTCCAGAACCCTCACGTTTGCAACACTCACAAAACCATCCCTGATGATGAGGCCTAGGCTCACACCCCCTCATGCACTTCTTCTCCTCAATGTGCAACCCGTTCCTGCTCAGAAATATTAAGGGATTTGACCTGAATTTCACTGAAATTGAGGGGAATTACATTTATGCAAAGTTGTACACCTCTCTTGATGCGCAGGCGTGTGAATTGATTTTGGTATGAATGTTGTTATCGTGAATCTGTAATTAGGCCATTGCCTAATTTAATTGTAATTGGGTCATTCTCCTTATTTGATATTTCCTGATTAATAATTTAGGATTTTCAAAAGGTTAAATTTCCTATATTCCAAAAGCATGATGTACTACAGCAAAAAATTAAAGTCACTAGAATTAATTGTTGCCTTTTCTGTGAGTACTTTTAAAACAAAACACGTACTGTTGTGGTCCTATTTTTTTCCCTTCTAAAACAAACAAACAAACAAACAAATAAACACAAAGATAATAAGTTTAGCATCCTAATTTCATTTACTCTCTATTTTGTCTTGCTTATGGCAAGATTGCAGAATCATCAGCCTTGTGTACCAGGAACCACTGCTGAGGGTATTACAACTAAAAAAGAGGTAATGAGGTAGGATAATGATAGTAAATTTAGAAAATACCAGAACAGGCCTTTTTTGAGGCAGTATCACAAGGATGTTCCCAGGAGCATGAGTTCCTCTGAGTCTCAAATCCTATAACACTGAGAAGTAACATAAGTACTAACAAAAGACTCAAAAGAAAAATTCTTGTCAGTCATCGTAAATGATATTGGTGTGTCTTCCAAAAATCAAAACAGTACATAAATATAACACAACCTATGGGTTAAAATATGTTAGAGTACCCACTCAAACTGAAGTTTAAATTACAAAATCATTTAAGCTAATCACAGTAAGTATTTTCAGTCTGTTCCTAATCTGTATTGATCACAAATGCAAAGTTTGGCTTTGAGATCTTGAGAGAAAACCCAGCTAAAACTGAGGCCCCATATCACCAGACTGCAATTACAAACAAACAATCCTTGCCTTGAAGCCTTTATAATCTAATAGAAAACACTGCAGTACTTTGTGTTACTGGAGCAGTTCCTGAGCTCTACTTTACTCTTGAACAACATCTACCAAATGCTCATTCACTCAGAGCAGATGTTAATTTGTGCTAAGAATTCTGTTAGATTTCTTGACAGAAAGCTCTCCAACAGTTTAGGTGAATTTAGAAAGTTAAGTAGACAAAATCAGATAGTTTTGGGAGGTTTTCTGGTTGGCTGGCTTTTTGTTTGGTTGGGGTTTTTTGCCATTGAAGGCACAAACCAAAGTCTTAAATACATTCATAACAAAATATTCATATTTGTAGGGTTTTTTTTTTCTTAAAGCAGTCAATTTCATAAAATAACAGTATTAAAACCACAACATAAACACCTATTAGCAAGTCATCCTACTAAACTCAATGATTTACATACCATATACAGAACAGATCTTTTCCAATTCAGCTGTTAAAAGCAACTCTTAAAGGAAGAATGTCTCATGCATTATACTTCAGATTGGTGTAGCGCTTCTTGGAAAAGCAGAAAGAAATTTTTTGTGATCAGACCCTTTAGTTAATCTTGCAGTCTCAAGAAACAACATTCATTTTTAATTTAAGACAACTGTAGTGACTCAATCATGGAACACAGGATGAGCTTTATGAGAGATAAGTAGCCAGATAATGTAGCAAAAGAAAAAAAAAGAAAAAAAGAAAAAACCCCAATAGTTGTCATTAATATGTTCTTCCTACTAAGAGAGAGCAGAGAACCACCTTGTCTTGCTATGGAAGGCAATAGAACATGGCTATGAAATAATGGAAAATAAATAAATATAGCTGATCACCTAATTCATATAAAATAATTGGCTCCTATTTCCAGGTTTCAGTAGAATAAAACTTATATGAACTGTCTTACATAACACAGGTGAATAATAGTTCCCATTTCCACCACACTAATGGTAAATTAACATTCACAGAACTCTCTGCTCATCTTAGGACTCTGAAATTCAGCAATATTATTTTTTATATACCAAAATTACTTCCTGGATATTTTAATTTGACTTCTAATACCAACCCAATAGTAGGACCTTGCCTAGTTTCAGTACATCTTTATAAATCTTCTTTAAAACTACATTTCCAGAGAAATGACAAATAATTGATTTTGACTGTCACCTTAGGGGGAATATGGTGAGACACATAATACCGTGAAACTGAGAAATAATTGCCCTTCTAATATAGTAACTGTATATTGAAAAAGCTGTTCAGAAAACACTCTTTCATTTTTTCTTTCCCTTCTAGCATTTTTGACAGGACTGCCCTTTATGCATGCCAAGGCTTTGCAGTCTTTATTAAAATAACAAACCAAAACAAAACTCAAGAAGCCATTTTGAAATTAGCAAAATTCTGAGATATGTACATCTACAATTTAATATAGCCAGAGCTTGAATACAACAGTCTATTATACTCTTGTTCTGATCAATGCATAAACTGATATATATTATATTATAATATATAATATATATTATATATCCTTCAATCAGTCAATAAAAATTGAAGCTTGTAAAGTCTTTGTATGTGGGGCAAAAGAAAATATTTATTTCTCCTTTTAAGTAGAATCAAGGTGGAATAGTTGCTTGAATTTAGATTTTGCATTATGGCAAATGCAAAATACTTAGACCCACAAAATAAAAGTTTGGTTTTTTTCTGTAGTGGTCTTCATTCCATTGTGAAAAGTCAAACAGATTTTAAAGATTTTAAGAATTGTGTAGTTGATATAATATTTTTTTCACCCATCAAAAGCCTAGATTTTCAATGAGAAGCTACAGCATATCTGTATTGTGTTTATTTTTAGAAGACTGAAAAATACAATATTTGCTGTCTGCTGAAGTATAATAGAAAAGAAAAAGATTGAGATCAAAAAATGTCTCATAAATATCTAATGTTGTCCGGAACTTCTGCCATAATCTTCACTAAAATAATATCACTTTTTGATTTTTTTTCAGTTTTTTATTTTAGAAAGAATATGAATTTCATACACAATTTGATGTGAGCAACAATATGAGAACAAATTTCTTGCAGCAGCTTTAAATAGCACAAAAGAAATAAATAGCCTCTCTCTAAAATACTTCCTTACAAGTAGGTGTTGGTAATGCAGTATTTGGTAACTCCTTAACACAACGTGTCAAATAGTTTTAAAAAAAGTAATTTTTGGAAAATAATTCCTCCAGTTTTCTAGATTTTTTAATTTCATATGATTGAGCTCTCTGAGGTTTTGTAATCTTTTTGACAGTGTAAGGGAAATGCTGATCCTTTGCTGCCTGTTCTGTATAAACTCTATGGTTTTGATAAGGCAGATTTCTATAATGCAGAGTGGTTCTTTTAAAGCAGTTCAGTTTTTGAAGCAACATAACATTAACTTACTGTCTTGTCCAGCTGATTACTACAGGGCTTTACTTTATGGTTTTAGATGGCAATGAAAATCTGTATGTGATAGACAGAACTTGTAAAATCTGTAGGGATGAAAGGTTCTAAATAAGATTATTAAAACTATCCATCTGAAAAGTGCCCGATCAAGACCTAGTTGTACTAATTTATAGAATTAATATGTACAGAAAGCTATTACCCAGGAGTCTTACCCTTCCCTGATTGTTTTATGTAAGCATTTTTAATGGCCAGGCCTAGAGACTCCCGGGCTGGCCAGTCTTCAAGTGACAGGGTTCAAGTCTCAAAAGTTATCTTCACATCTATGCATCAACACCCACAGATTTAATCATATGTCATAGTGATCTGTGATGCAATACAAGATTTTCTTTTGAAAGACTTATGGAACTAAACCAGATAATTTTTTTGAGGTAAAAGAGCCAATATCGTCCACTTTCAAAGTATTTCCCAAAACTTGCAAGACATAGTCAGATTAACTACTCTATTTATACCATGATAAAAGAATAAATAAATTTAACCCTGAAGTGTATTATCTGTACATGTCATTAGAAATGTCCAGATTAGCCCTGACACTAAGATAAATTAATTAATATGAAAAAAAGGCCTCCTCCATTGCCTTTATTTTTTATACACAGACAAAAAAATGCTTGTGGAATAGGTAGAGACCTAAATAACTTTCCCAGATCCCCACATGCTAGCATTCACTTGAATTAGTGAGGATAAATTCCCCCAAGCAATGAGGCAGCTATAGTCAGGTACCACAAAGTTTGACTGATCCAGTCCAAGAACATTGTTTTCTCCAAGACAGAGGAAAAAAAACCCCACATATTATTTATTCTACTCATGTATAAAAATTATGCCACTCTACATCTGTGTGCAAGTAGCTATTTCAAACATTTTCCTAATGAAATGTTTGAAAAATGCATCCTAATTAATTACTTACAAGATTTAATTCCATTTTCAGAATAAACAATGCCATGATTTATAATAAAACTTAAATAAAAACCACAGATTGTCACCTAATGGTGCAAGAGTAGGCAAAATCACATAAGCAACTTTAAATTTATTATTTCCCATAGCCTTCAGACATTTTAATGTCCTACTACCAGTGACATTAAATTAATTAGAAACTTTTAATAGGATACTGTAAATTAGGCATTGTGTGCAGTAAAGAAGAATTAAATAACAGATTTATTTGGGAAGAAATATTTCTTACAGCTGAAATAATAAGAAAATATTTTTACTACAAATTTGAAATGAGCTATTTTGGTATTCCATCACTTCCATTAGCAGCAGCAACAAAGGTGAGGAGCCTTTTAACAGTAAAAGAAAGGTAAGGGTTCATATATATAAAGAAATTAACTTGTAAAGATCACAGTATTATTTAATATTTCGCTTAGTAAGGAAGAAGTGACTATTTTAAGAAGAATTAAGTGAAAATGAAGTCCTTCCATTGTTGGTAGAAATTCAGTCAAGCAAGGCCCAAGAATTTATTTTTAAGATGAGCTCTAACCAGAAAAAGAAGGGTTTTGCTCAGTTAGAGCCCAGGTGTCACACGTAGAGCTCATGTATATTACTTGAAACATTCCTCTGAGACCTTAGAAATGGACCAAAGACTGAAATCCCTGGGATATCTCTGAGATTTTTCTTTCTTAGGGGCAGTAGCATTCTGCACTCAGAGGAGTTTGATAAGAGGGCTATACTCAGTGGAAAGAAAACCAGTGATCTTTGAATAAATTATCTAATCAATATGTAAGAACTGGCAGCAGTCATGAATGCTGGCAATCATATTTACACTATTTTATATATCCTTCCAGAGAAGTCCTTTCACTATGAAGGATATTTTAGTATGTATCTTCACTGTTCTAATTAAATATTCTTGTAAAACAATGCTAAATATGTTTCTCATTTATTTCAAATTCTGTATTTTCTCTTTCTTACACAATCACTAAGCAATGATAGAAATGTCTTTGACCAGAGTATTTTGCTACAGTTCTAAAAGTTTTCTGACAATATCTCTCATGACTAAAAAAACACAAGTAAAAATTGAAGTTGGTAAAAAAAAACCGAACCATTTGAATCCAAATTGGAATAAAGAGAATCATAAATGATTGGAATAACCTTTATCATTCAATAAAGCAGGAAATACATGTAAAAATACAAAATCTATAACATGAAAGCCAAAATCATCATACATATAAAACTATTTTTACAATCTTTACATTTGGGAGAAAACAGAACAAACTATCCACCTACTTTCCACTGTGCTTTCATGGTAGAAAATAAGTTGCCTTGAGCACTGAAACACTTTTTTTCTCCTCTCTACTCTGATTGCATTTGTGCTCTATTCCAAAAAGAACTGTTTAAATTTGGTGGTTATTAAATCATCAAAATCCATATAATCCAATTTAGATATAAAAAAGGGAAATTATTAGCATGACCATGACTTTCAGCACCGAAGCCTGGATTCTTGATATCCTCTTACTTTAAACATCTACAAGGCAAAAATGCGATGTTCCTGACAGTATGGTGTTGCAGGAAGGAGGTCTAGAGAAAGCATGAGTCATTCACAAGCCTATTGCAGGCAGAGATAAGTACCCTAAAATGTAAATGCTGGACAGTTCATTGTATGATCAGTTAAGATCTGCAATTTACAGAGCAATTTCTACATCTAGGGTATCCTCAGAAGGCTGAGTATAAATATTAGGGCCCATCACTCAATATTAAGGTCCTCTGAGACCTTAAAAAATAAACACTCTTGATATTTATGCCAGTAAATGAAAACAAATACTTGAGAAACTAATAATAGCATAATATTTTAATCAATAACTTTTGAAAAATACTCATCACTGATCAGTCACAAAAAATGAACATGAATAAAATGAAATTTCCTCAAAATTCAGACCCAGAACTTCATATTTTTGCTACTAAAATTTCACCACATAAAATTATAAAATTAATTTAAACTTGAAACCCACAATTGCATACTAAATATAGACCATTGAGCAATTCTTAAAACCAATGCAAAGAAGAAATATTCAGAATGTTCTATATAAAAATGCTATTTTAAATTTTGAAGTAATGGTTCAGGTATGTAACCTCACATCCCAGTTCTGAAACTGTTACAGAATTCCTCCTTTTGCAGCTTTTTGGCATGTACCTGTGACACATGAACAACCCCCCTCAAACCCCAATTCTAATCCTTGCTTGCTTATTTGCTGTATGTTAACCTAGTATTGGTATCCTGTATAACATGGTGATTTTGCTGGTTTGTTTTAATTTTTTTTTTCCTCATATGGAATGGAATGTAGATCAGGGCTGCAAGGCAGATCAATCACAAGATAAAGAAATAAAAAAAACAAAGTTTAGATAGATGACCGAAAATTCTATTCCAGCATTCATCCATGGTGAGATGCAACCACAAAATACAGCACCTGAGCCACCTTGTTGCTGATACAGATGGTATTTCAGTTTGGGTAATAGTGTGCTATTTTCAGAACTCATGTTCCAGAGAGAGAAATAAGCCCAGGAAGTAAGAGACAAGTTGTCTGGCTACCATGTGAGAGCAGATTAGAAAACTGTGGCTTTAGTGTACTGAACATGGTCTGATAGGGAAAATGACTGCAGCCTGTAAGAACAGAAGGGGATAAACATCGAGGAGCAGATAAAACTGAACTATAGCTCAGTCCTAGCACTAAAATAAACAAGCTAAGTGCAAATGCAGGTGGCTGAAGAAGCAACAGTCACCAAGCATTAAGGAGTAAAGAGACAGAAGAACCTCTCTGTCACAATAATGAGAGGGAAAAAAATCCTTAATGACTTTGAAGACAGAGTTTGATACATTTCAAAGGGATTACATGATATGCTATCCATGCAATGTCCTTTTTAATCTTGTGTCTTCTAATCATAAAACGTGTCAATTAAACTTTCTTAAAAACTGAAACATGGTATTTCTTCTCAGCACCATAAATTCTGATCCCAGAAAGTCTAGTGAAAAATTCACAATAAGAATATTTAAGAGTTCATGACCTGAAGTGAAACTATTATTAGATTTCATTCACATTATTTATAATGCATAATGTTGTTTAATACCATGCCATTATGCAGCAAAAAGGAACGCACCTCCCCTCCCCAAATACACTTGAAAAATGTAATTACATTTTAACCTCTATTAACATAATCATCTAATCATACTGTTGACTATTGCATTTTATATAAGCATTTGACTCTATGTATTTATTAAATATTAATGAACACATTAATCTTTACTTTTCCAAAGTAGTCCTACTCAGAAATAGTATTAAAAATCTGAAGGTTTTGTATATTTTTCTTTTTCTAGAATAGTTCCTTCTCCAGTACCAGACTATTCACTTGCTAGTAAAGCATTTTCAAACAAATCCTGTTAATTCTGAATATGGTTCACTAAGCAGCATGATCTCATTAATAAAACAAGTTGCTACTCTAGTAAATCAGAACGCTCAGCTGTTTTAACTGTTTCCCTAATGGAAATTCTAATGATCTCTTCAGTCAGCCTCACAGAAGCCTAACACTTTTGAAACAAGACCCAGCAAAATAAAGAAGCAATGAAAAGAATGGAAGCACTGCAACTTCAGACTTAGCATTCTGTCACAAATAAATGTTAACTAACATTGGATCTGCATTCTTGAGGTGAGGTGGAATATTTTTGCACCACTTGAATTTTCATTACAAAGGTACTTTTGTCTGTTTTTCTGAAATAAATGAAATTTTTGAGTGACAAATTCATGAGTTCTTGGGATTTCTAACAAAAAATAGAAGGGAAGAAAGAAAAAGCTTGATGGATGGCAAAAAGAAAAGAACACTCTGCAAACATATATTCAAAATGATCTCATATGTTGCATAAGAAAATAATAAATGGATAACAAATGAGAAGGAGGCTAGGTCAAAGGGAAATGTAAAACAGAAGCAGTCTTTTGCACTGAATATAAGTTTCTGCATAGCAACACATTATCTCAGGGTCTTTCAGTGTGATGTTCAGTTTGGGATGAGCCTCTTTTTTAATGATGATAAGAAGTTAATGCTTCTTATCTGCTGAGAATTATGAAATGTGCTCCACACCCAGCGCATTTGTAACATCCATAATGCATCTTACCTTTGTCTGGGCACTCTAAATAATCAACATTCTCCAAGGGAAAATTCTGATTTAGCAAGGGGTTAGAAATAAATGAAAATAAAAAATCACAGATCTATTTTGTTTTTTTGGTAAACCTCATTTGAAGCTGCTCAAGGATCCAAGAATAGCGCCAAGGAAGGTAATGGTGCACAGGCAAAGCAATGAATGGGTAAGCCTTTGTAACATTTTTGTGTCTACCTAGATACACATCTCACCTTAGTAATATATATGTTTTTCAAATTGTGGGACAGAGAAAGGGAGTTGAAGTTTCAAAGAACATACACATAAGCTCTACTACCTTTTACATATGCTCCAAAAAGCATATTTAATTCCTTGATGACTTTCTAGTTTGTTAATCAGATCTTAGACACTTTTCTTCGGTATTCAAAGCATTGAAAATAATGTGCTGAGAAAAAATTAACCGCTATTTTAACTGCCTCAGCTTAGTATGTTAGTTAATAGTTGTATATTTTTTATATATTATCACCACACAATTTTGTTTCCCTTTCAGTTCAGCAGTTTTACAGTCAAGAAATAACAGTGTAAATTTTTTTAAAGTTGACTTGAAATACTAAAATTCAAATTACATTATTTATTTTTTTGACAGTAGGCCACGAAGTAGGTTAGTGTTGCATTCAAAAACACCTCCGGCTTTAATGTTAGACACACCTAACTTCTTTCAACCTGAAATCAAGTAATTCAATACAGCAATTCAAATTTACAAGTGCCAATTACCTTAACAGCACTTTTTTCTTATGCACGAATAGTAATTTATAACATGAATCCAGAGTCTGGTCAAGTTATTCAGGTGAAACTATCTACTTCCAAAACATCAGTCTGGAATTAATTCTTCATATCCATTACAATTTGAATTACAAAAGAGGGAAATGAAATAAACTACCAAGAAACTAGAGTTATTATTATCCTTATGATGCTCAAAGAGCTTGCAAGATGAAAAGCATACAAATTGGAACTGGACACATAGCAACTAAGTGGCTATTCTGTCACACTGCATTTCACAAATAAAAGCATCCTCCAGGTCCTTTGATTAAAACATGAAACAGACAAAATGAGCAACACTTGCAAGACATCATTCATGGAATATCTCTTGTACAGCTCAATGGCTAATCACATTTCTTCCACAAGAATTTAAAATTAAGCCTGATACTCCTGCTGGTCATAAATAACAAATAGAAATTTACAAGCACTTTAAGTAAAGACCAAAGAAATATATAACTATGAAAGTACCACAATATACCATGTCATCCCATATCTTATTTCATTTTAAAATATATCTTACAACAAGCTAGTGAAAATTTTTAGTTAACCAGAAAAACAGACATCTGAACAAAATTGTCACTGTCCACTCAGCACTAGAAATCCTCCTTAAATGAACTGCAAAATAGATTACCCAGACCTTAAAATTTCTTAAACCCTACAGAAAAACAGAATATAGGCTAATCAAATCATACCTGGATAAATTGCTTGGTTTTCACAAGCCCCACGTCTCCAGCCTCTATCTGTGCTCTTGACAGCTTCTCTTCAGTTTCACTTAGCCAATGATTAAATCTCTTCATGTCAGAATGAAAAATCTGCCACTTTTCCAATGATTTGTCAAACCGTCTGCAAGTATAAAAGGAGATGAAATAACATTCTACTGATAGTTTATTTATTGACTACAGGAAAAAAATAAGGAGAATAATGTTGGGTTTCTCAGGTTAAAATCAGTATAATATTGATGGCATAATATATTAGCATTTATAACAGTTATATCAAATGGCAATATGGCAGCACCTCTGAAGTGAAATTATTGCTAAGCAAATGCATCACAAATCAGTTGTTTTATCAGTTTTAAAATCCTTTTGAAAAAAATGCAATGGTCTTCAAGTGAATTTCCACTTGCATTGTGCAAAGGGACTATTTAATAAAACCTTTTTCCTGTGTTTCACTCTGAGTATTTTATAATGATAATTACCAAAAAAAAAAAAGAAAAAGAAAAAGAACTCCTGAAATAAAAGGATGATTAAAAAAATAGAACATTAAAAAATTAGGGTTTTCAACAATAAACAAGGATGAAAAATATTACTACCATGTCTGCCAGTCTATAGTTCACTACAAAAAGACCAGATAAGTACTTCCAGCACTTTGGGAAGATCTGACCTGTTTTTGTCTAGAGTGACTGATTGATCTTCTGCTTCAAGAACTGTTTGAATTGGCCACTGCCAAATACGAAAGAAATGAAATGAAGACAGATTACAAAAAAAGATTCTAAGGGGGTTTGCAGATAGCCTACATCTTAAGAAGTTCAGTTATCCTCTGTGTTAGATTGGTGTGGAAATGTAATAACTAATCAGAGATTAGCTAGAATGTTTTGTTAGAAGATCATCATTAAATGTGCTACTGTTGTTTAGTTTAATAATCCTCCTTTACAGGATTATAATAGATTTTAGGGTGTACTTAAAGGATAAAAACAAAGATGCTCAATTATTTCTCTATGAGATAATCTGGTTCTGTATGGGCAAACTATACAATTATTTGAATGTTAAGGAGTTTAATTCATCAAACAAAATGACATTACTGTGAGGGAATACAGATAATCTTTTTCATTTTACTGATGATTTTTCATTTTTTAGGAGAAAATCCAAGCAGACTGTTGACCTGATTAAACATTGTAGTCACTCATCTAACTTACTAAAATGACTGTGATAATTTATCATGGTTAACATATTTTCTGCTCAAAATTATCAAACCATAATTTAAAAGTGCAAAGGTGCATTATAACAGGTTTGGTTTTTTTATAACTACCTTACTTAGAGTTACAAGGAAAAATTTTACTTTAAAATATCGCGTAGAAAATAGAATTAAAATCCATTTCTTTTGGTCCAGAATCATCCCTCATTCTGGACACTATATTAAAGCATCTTTCCTCCTGTTCCTCACAAAGTAAAATTACTGTTCTCAGCATGGGAAGCTTATCAGAAGCTTAAATGTAAAAAATTCAGTAGGGGTTGATATTAGTATTCTTGAATTTGCATTCCAGAAGTTGCAAACTTAATCTCCCATCACTGTAAATTCTTCCTCCATCTTTTGCTCTGGGAAATAACAGTTGTAAGGAGAAGAAAAATAGAAAGTTGCAAGAAGAAGAAGAAGAAGATATGAATATTTAAAGCTTAAAAGTTCCCAGTGCTTATTGCTCGTGTCTAAAAAAACCTTGTTACTGTCAGTATAAGTATAAACCAATACAAATACTCAGTATAAGTATAAACCAATACAATAGTAATGTTTTGCAAAACATATAAGTAAAAAACAGAGAATTTATCAACAGGCCAAGTGACTAACATTCAAGGCTCTTACAGTGACTAAATACCTAAATAATGTTACAATGATAAGAGAAAATGTAATTTTTGCTGCAGTGGCAGGTGTGGGTGAATTTGAACATCATCAAGCAGCTCCCTGCTCTGGGAAGTTATGGGACACCTCTCCTGAGTATACCTAAGTGAGAGTTTCCCTTGCTGAATCTCTGTATTCCATCTCCTTACACACGATACCACTTCCAATAGCTTTTTTAAACTTTAAAAACAAAGAGGCTTCTGTTTGTTTGTTTGTTTTATCATGAGCAATGCTGTTACCAGGTGGTGAGTTCAAAACCCACAAAAGGAGAAGCCTAATTAACTACCAACGCTGAACAGCTAAATTGCTGAAGCCTTGGCAAAGCAGAATGGAGAATAAATTCATAAGAGAGCAGTACTCCCAGGACTATGAAAACTCAGAAAGAGTATGTCTGCCTCAGGAATCCCCAAGCACACAATGTGGAGCAGAGGAAAATTAAAGACCTTGCACACCCTTACCTAGGGATCCACCCTTGTTTGCCATCAGAGACAAGTCATTGAGCTAAAATACCCTTGTGTAGACATTCATCTGCATCTTCCTCTGCTCCAACCCTTTCCCTCTGACCAGTATAAGACAAAATAGTGGCTCATGAGTGGCCACTAATAGCGGCTGGCGGGTGACTGTCTGAAATCTGGGCACTATTTCCTTTCTGATGTGTTTCTCTCTAGTTTTCTTAGCACATGCTCAATAACAAGGTGCAAAGAGACACCCTGAATCCAAGCAGGAGGTTCTGGATGAGAATGTACAACTGGCACACATTACAAGGCACCTGAGCATTGTAGATGAGCTCTGACACAATAAGGCAGCTTTATTCCTCTATCTTCAGCATGTTTGGGTTGATAAGCAAAAAAAAAAAAGTCACACTGGTCCAATTTTTTCATATATGTACTGACACTCCAGCAGGGACCATGTTAAGCAGTGGCTTGTGGGAGCAATTTCATTTTATCATATTAGTACATAATGGAATTGTTTTGCCTCTAGAGAGCAAGAAAGAAAAAAAAAAGCAACCAAAGACAACTGCTGGGGTAATACACAGTACAATTTACATTAAGTCATAAAAGTATTGGTTGTTTCCTTTCTTCCGAACCCTTGGACCTGACATTCTATAAGTAAAATTTAATATTATTTGGTAGCATTGCACATAATCTTGCACAGAGATTTACAAATGCCAGTTTGGATATACACTGTCAGTGGAACTCTAAAGTGTATAATGGGATTGCACTTGATGGTCTGTGTCACAAGGCTGGTGTTTTTAAGAAGCTGTGAAAAGGTGAAAGGAAAGACCTTTGAAAACAGGGAAGACACAAACATAAGATTGAGTACAAAAGGCTACTAGTGTGTTGTTGTAAACCAAATCTTAATTTTGCATCCGCATTTTGATTAATTCCTAGATATTTTGATAACATTCCTTAATAAACTGTGAAGCCCACTTTTGTGACAGAATCTGGTTCAGCAAAACTTCACAATCAATTAACCCACAAGAAAAGAATGCTATTTATACAATTTCCTAAAAGACATGATTTATGTCATGGAAATTGGTTTTGTAAGAAACATGTGTTTTATTCTTCATATTGGCAAAAACATTCCCTAAACTTAATTTCTATACTCTTGCTAAACAATGTACTGTAGGATTATGCTAATATTAACCCAAAATTTTTGCACTTTTGTCAGCTTAATTCTGCACAATTAGCACCTTGTAAAAATACACAAACATCAAAGTAGTATAAATAATTATGTATTAAAATGTAAGAGCATTAACATTACTATTTAGGGCCATTCTTACACATAACAAAATAAGAAAACTTGTTCTTGTCAAGCAACTTCTACAATTAAATTGCTTAAAGAAAGACCTAACCCATTTTCACAGGTTTTGATGTTTTCATTTGACTTCACACAATTCGTGTGAGTTCTTAATTTATATTTAATTCCTATATCCTCTCTACATTTGGACTCAAAGTGATTATCTAATTTTAGACACTGCTATATCTTGAGCTTGATCTCAGGTTTTGCTGTGGGACCATTCTGGGACAACACTTAGCTCTACAAATTCTATTCATACCTTTGCAGCCTTTCACACATAAACTACCAAATAAATAATAAACTGCAACCAAAACAACCATAGCAATGCCATCCATCACTTCAAAATTTAATTTCTCTCCTCTTCCCAGAAACTAGGTTCTGCAGCATGACATAAATTAAAAAAATTGTACATTACAATTACATTATAAATATTTCGATATCTTGAATTGTATTGACTGTATTATTCTTCTTGTCCTAGTTAGTGATATCATGCCTTTCAGTGTCCATCTCTATCAAAGAAAATGACAACTAATTTGGCCAAGAAAAAGCAATTTCATGTCAGTCATTGTTGGTTTTCAGGCATATAAAAATCCATTTTTTATTAGACATGAGAGCAATAAACTTAATAACCATTTACAATTAATAATTATACAGCAAATGCATTAGATTCTAATGGATGTTGTGCAGCAATTGTTTAAATAGAAACACTCCATAAAATTTATAAAACATGCATTCTTTTTCTACACTAACTAAAATTATCTCTTAGGCATATGAACTTGAAAATTGCAATTCTTTATTTCCTACAAAGTTTTCCTCCATCAGAACAGAGATGCAATAATGTATTTTAGAGAACTTTGCCTCAACACCTGAATTAAGTGTAGGTAACAACATTTCCATAGAGAAAATAAAAAAATGCTTGATTACTGTGAGCTAGGTGAAAGAGTAGCATATTTTGCAACTCTCTTAAACATTAAAAATGCCCATGCAATTGCTAATAAAACCAAAAATTTCATAACTTTTTGAAGCATAAACACCAAAAGCATGATAAGGAAACCCCAAATCAAAAATTTTACATGAAACAAACAGTGACTCAATTTTATGGAAATCCAAACCAATATTTCTGCCTGCATGTGAGGGGTATTATACACATTTCATCCTCGAAAGGTGACAGTGCACACTGCACTTCCAGCCAAAATACTGCAGCATTAGTATTACCCACCCTATGGTTGCATCCACCTGATGAAATTACATATGAGTGACAAATCACATGAACTTCTGACTGTCAGGGTGATGTTCTCCTCCCTTCCCCAGACCAGGGGCTCTGACCTGCTTTAGGCCAGTTCTGATGCAGCACAGCAGCATGAGCTGTCATCAGCCCTTTAGGGAGAAATGACTGTGAGAATCCTCACCTGGGGTTTCTGCCCAGCGCTTCAGAGCCTGTTTTAAATTCAGACCTCTGTGGTATTTTCAGGGCCTCTTGTCGTGGGGAGGAAATGATTAATCTGACCCCACATTCTTAGAAGGCTAATTTATATATTATATCATATCATATTATATCATTATATATATTATATTATATTATATTATATTATATTATATTATATTATATTATATTTATTATATTATGTTATATTATATTATACTAAAACTATACTAAAAAATAAAGAAGGGATACTTACAGAAGGCTCAGCAAGATACTAATGAAAAACTTGTGACTGACCCGCCAGAGTCCCAACACAGCTGGACCGTGATTGGTCATTAAGTAAAAACAATTCACATGTTGGAGAAACAATCTCCAACCACATTGCAAAGCAATAATACACAGGAAAATCAATCAGATAATTATTGGTTTCATTTTTCTCTGAGGCTTCTCAGCTTCCCAGGAGAAGAAATCCTGGCATAAGGGATTTTTCTAGAAAATATGACAGTGACAGACCTTGACCTGGGCTACTCTGTAAGTCTGTCCACAGCACACCTTCCTCATGCAGCCAGAGCCAGCTTTGCTCTCCTCTTTCAGGTATTGGGGAACTTGGGCAGAGGTGCCTGCTTCCAGCCCCTTACCCCAACCTTGCTGGGTCTTGACACTCTCAAACAAACCTTCTGGAGCTCTCCAGAGTTGGAAGCCTCAAATGGCCAGTGTGCTGCTGTTCACACAACACACTGAGCAAGTATTTCCACTGTCCTTCAATGTCCCAGCTCCTGTGACTACAGGGTGGTGGCTGGAAGGTGGAGCAGCCAGCACAGAGGACACATGTCCTCCTAAGGGGTGTTAGTCTGCCTGAACTGCCCAGCTACACCCACTGACCTCCCATCCCACTGACCAAGTGTCCATTAACTGCTGGAGCACACTGGACAGGCTCCTGGAGAGAGCCTCTTCCACCTGGGTTTCATCTGAGCTAAATCCAGAGCACTCTTTGGAGTGAGACAGAGCACGGAGAGCAGCTGATCCCAACCCAAATGAAATGCTCATGGACAGATTCTAAGTCAATACCAGTGAAATCAAGCAGTCCATTCTGGTTCCCAGGTTCTGCTGCAGTTCAGGTCCCATCTGGGACCAGGAAAAATGGTAGTTTCCACAGCCTGGACACAGAGACAGGTGCAAGACTCAGATTTCTAGAGAGCTGGGAAATCATATCCAATTGGGAAAAATCAGTTCTCAGAAAATTTTTAAATTACCATCATAATTCATAAATAAAAAAATTAATTCCAGTGAATTTGTGGCATAGAGCATATGTAATGCTAAGTGCATATTACGGGACGTCCCCTCAGTAGTCCACTGTAATTACTATGAAGTACTTAAATCCCATGATTTCCAATGACAGAGTTCTTAGTTCAACCTGTAATAACATGTTTTATCCTCCAAAATTGCCCTGTTCAATTTTATGGTTACACTTTCTTTCTTGAAATCCCCCCACAATAGAGGCTTTAGAGCAGGAAGAATAACAAAAAACAGATGATACCAGTTAATGCTGGCTGTTGACTCCCTGAGCCTGAAAGATGTTATTTATCCTGTTTAAGGTGTGGTAGATGTGTACAGAAATATATATACTAGAAAATTAGATGTCCTTCTTTCACCGAAAATCATAGTAATAACAGAGCACTTAGCATTATCTTCTTAAAATACTGATGTCTGTATTGGCACTAGGTATTTTTTATCTTTTACAGCTTTTCAGTCAGTTAAAAATCTTTCTAATAAGTGGTTGTTGCTTGTTTATCTTTTTTTAAGTTTACAATAAAATTTCATTTAAAACCCCTTTTACCTTTAATTTGGAAAATTCATTTGAGACAAGAAACCTAGGTCAAGTAACAGTTACTAGGTCTTATTGTAAGAGCAGCATATAGTAAACAGCTCTGTTTTTTCTGAAACTAAAATGTTGATGACTTAGAGAACTTAAAGGAATGGAATAGCAGAGAAAACTGTATTGATAGAGAAGAGTGTTCATCATATTGCTATCAAGGAGAAAATATTTGTAAGTAATGAAGAACCTTTCTAGATTAAGTACCTTATAGTATCTTTTCTGTGTTTAACAAAAACATCTTAAATAATTCTGACAACCAGTAGTACAACAGAAAAACACAAAAATCTATCTAACTAATCTAAAAAATCTGTCTAATCTCAGAAAGTATATTTTCCAGTATCATTAGAATTAATAAGTATTTTCACAGTAGTGGCATTTGAATGCTTGCTTTTTACCTTTCATTTCTGTGAATAATGATTTACTGTAAAGAAAAAAAGTATTTGCTATGTCCAGGATAAACAGGAAAGAATGCATTTTGTAGAAAAGGAATGGAAGGCACTACTAGCATCTAAAACCTAAAAAAAAGTAAGAAAGTGGCATGTTTATGAGGGATTTTATATATATATAAACATGTATATATATACAAATGTATATTCCCCATACAGAGATACCTTAATTATACACACTAATTAAAAAAAAAAAGTTAAGAATATTATATATATATTAGTCTTATGAATGACAAAAGACCTTTAACACTGTGAAGTAAAATTTATCACACTAGAATTTCTTACTTCATGAATAAATAGCAAAAGACATTTTGGCAAATTCATATGCTTGTAACATGGAGAATTTAAACAATGTACAGATGCCTACAAGGATATAATAATTCAGAAGGTTATTATCTGTAGTAGAGATATGCAGTAGAGAAGTTATATTCTACTACTTGATCCAACTCAGGAAAGTTTCTAATGACTGGATGGAATAACTTCCAGAAAACAATTAGGAGTCCTGGAGGTAACTCTCAGAAGCATAAACTGTGGCTGTCCAGTACAGGGGAGGTTTAGGGTGTATCAGGAAAAGGTTTTTCACCCTGAGGGTAGCTGGGCAGTGGAACAGGCTCCCCAGGACAGTGGTCAAAGCACCCTGACAGAGCTCAAGGGGTGTTTGCACAACTCTCAGGCACAGTGTGTGACTCCAAAACTGCCCTCTGCAGGGCCAGGAGTTGGACTCAATGATCCTTGTGGGTCCTTTTCAACTCAGGACTGTGATTCTGGGTCCGGTAAAGAATCCCAGACACATCATCCTCTCTGTTCATCGCTGATCTCAAGAAATAAAATATATGTGAAAGTAGTTCAAGTTATGCAACAAGCTATAAATTCAAAGACATTCTTGCTGCCAAAGGCCAGCTTTGTACAATGTTACATGGTCAGCTACCACTGCAAAGGCCTTCATAACTCTTTCTGGGCAGTGGAGAGTTTGCATTGCACATCCTATTCTTCAGTAATCAGGAGGAAAAAAACAGAATATAATTGAAACAGATCTAAGGTTAAGCAGATTAAGACAGTAACAGGTAAGTTTAATGTAGTTTCTGTCTTCAGTTATCTCCTACCTCAAACATCTTTTTTTTTTGTTTTGTTTTAGAACACAGAAGTGAACCAGAAATCTAGCCTTTGGGGATGCAGCAATACAGCAAGAATCAATGGAAGCTGAACAGACATAGCATGCTTATCAGAGAAAAGAAGCTCACATATTATGAGGCTCTGATCTTTCATAGAGTCTATATGTCAGTCCCACTGGACAGACAGTAAGAATTATTTACAGAATAAAAGCTCTGAAATGGAACATAAAAATAAACTTAATTTAAAACTGACATGTTCAGTTTAACAATCTTTATTCACTCTCAGTAAAGAAAGTAATTAGTATCTATTACTTTTAGTAGTATATACTACTACTTTAGTATATACTACTTTCTCAGTAATTAGTAATATAACAGAATATATGTGTATTTATATTAGCAGTCTTTAAATTAGTCATAACAATATTATGTTTGTATACTCATTCATTTAAAGTTTATATTGAGATATTAGAGCTCTGTTTAATAATATAATTAACATATTCCATTCTCTTAATTATTTGAGTACATGAACTTTTACTTTCTTGCAGAACAATGTGCAATTTTGAGCCTAAAGAACTCCAGTTAGATTTCAGGCATAAGAAATTATGAAGAGAAAAATATGAGATTTCATAGCAGTTACAATTAACTTTTAGTTATTAAGTGTTCCAGCTAGAGATATTTTTAGTTAATACCTGTTAATTGAACTGTCAGGTATATTAAAACAGACTTGATTAAAATGTCCATACTTTGCCACTGCTACTGTGACCTAAGTATTTAATAAGGCATATTTTACTTCTCTGTAGATAAACTAACCAAAGAAAAGGGATGCACAAAGCTCTGCAGAACATTCATGTTGCGTATTTCACAAAGTGAATTTTTTGTAATCCATATTTTGATGTTTCAGAGAGACCCACTTTGGTATGAAAATTCAGAGCTATAAATCTTTTCAGTATTATGTCACAGAAGAGAGCCTTGGGTGCTTTGCTAGCATGGAGAGTTGGGCAGCATGATAGAGCTACCCATCCTTTAAACATGCCCACACAGTCATGTTAACCAGCACATAATGACTTCCTAGGCATGCTTACAGCAATAAGACTTTTAGGGTCTTTATCACCCCATTGTGTCATACAAAAACATTAATCAGGGACCATGAGACATTAACTCCAGAAACATTTTTTTGAATTATGTACATTTGGCCTATTTCTTTCTGCAACTGCAGCCTCAGGAGCTACAGAATTTTTTGTGTCATAAAAACCCCCTGAGAACGCTTTCTAGGAAAATTGTCCAGGATTCAAAATGAGAATTTTAATTGTTACATAACACAGGCTTATGCTGAATTTAATGCAGATGTTTTAATTTGCCCATAAAATCAAGGAGTTTGGAATTTGGAAATAAATCTTCCAAGCAGGTTTGCACTTTTCCTCAAAACAAAATAAATAGTTATTGTTTGGACTGTGGCAACATTTACTGTTTCATTAAATTTACAAAAAGAAAATTGAAGTAGGAAAGAATCTGGAGGAAGACTGTGAACAACACATAAGAGAAGAAGGGGCAGGGCAAGGTGTGTGCTGGAATAATATAATTTTTTTCTTTAAATACTGATCCTCTTTGTTAGAAGGAAGTATGGCATCTATGACTATTAATATTTAGCACAATGAGCAACCCAGTTTTCACAGGAAAAAATGAGGTGCTCTGAAGAGCAATAAGGTACAACTAAGAAGTGAAGATTTACAACAGGGACTGAAGAGGCTTCGATTCCCTGCCCTTATTAATCACATTTCCCACCTTACCTTGTGGCTGGCATCTCAGGGATTTCCAGCCTAGCAACACATTTTTTCTCCAACTCTTCAGATCTAATAGAGAACTGCTTGCCAGTTACACAAGTTAGAGAGAAATGGCAGTTTAGACAGGAACCAACAAGAAATGGCAGCGTCTCCCTGGAAGACAAACCTGGCACTCCAATCCCGGTCATGGCCCATGACATATCATGGCTGCAAGATAATCATTACTGTTTCTAACAATGTTTGAACAAATAACCAATAATTTAAATTGTCATTACATTTTGCTTCAAATTTGCAGAGTTGCAGTTCCAGAGTAAAACCTGTTTTTTTATCAGTAGAAAAATGCACTAACTCAGATTTCCACAAAAAGATTTTTAGATTCCCAGTGCTTTGTCTCCAGCACTAAAGAAAGTCTTGAAAATCCCTCCTAGCTTGCCAGAGCAACAGGTTAACTGCAGTGGATGCTTCTGCAATTGGTTCTCCACAGACACTTTATCCTCTTCCTCCTGTAACTAGGAAACCCAAAGCAATAGTCCCTGGAGGACAAAGTAATGACAGCAGAGAAGCTCTTTAAGCTTAAGCAACTTCCCTTTCTGAAAGCAGAAGGGCTATACAGTCCCATTTACAAGATGACAGCCAGCTTGATTTCTTAGAGTAGTTTAAAAAAGGCTCTCAGTCCTCTGCCAGCTCCTGGGGATCAATACAGCATTTTCATTCAACTAATTTCTCCCAGATTGCTGTGGGAAAAGACATGCTAAGTTGTTTAACTAGGGAAGAGCAGTTGTTTTCGATCAAGCTGTGGTGAGGTACTTTTTTAGTTCTCTGGGCCCTGATTACGTCTTCTTCAGCCCCAGCTGAATCTGGCAACTGTCACAGGAACATTCCAGCGCTGGATAAGAATCATACTGATCCTAACAGGGATTCTGCAATACAGGGTGGACTGAAAATATTATGAAAGTGGTGCTTAACTCTAGAAGAAAGAAATAACTGACTAAGCACATTGTGCTCTGTAAACACAAATAAAAATACTGCATTCACACCAAGATCTTCCTTATATTTTTTAGAGAAATCACACTTTTGTTGTTCCTTTAACAGTACAAGGTCAAATAAGTAGATTGAGATTTTTTAAAAATGTGTTTAAAATTCAAAACTTAGGGCTCTACATACTTTAAAAAACAATAGCCAAGATGGTGTTTAAATTGCTTGAAATTAGCGTGGAAGAAAACATGCTACTCATTTGGAGACATATGCACACAAAAGAAAAATAAGCAGATGAAAGGTAGAAGGAATCCTACTCCTTTCTGTGCCAGCCAAAAAAAAGCCCAGTAAAACAAGCTGTTCAAGAATACAACAATCTTTTTTATTTTTGGACATTAGCCCTAGGGAAAAGCTTTGACACACCAGCGAAGTCTACTTACCTATGCTTTTCTTCCCTTACACAGCAAAAACATCTTAAGGTTCCACTTCAGGGGTTTTTACTAGATGGAATTACATCCTTGTATTACAAGGTTCTGTAATTAATTTATTCTACTTATTATAAATATGTCTCAGTAGAAAACTGGATGACAGAAGGAGCTGCACATTAGTGGAAATCACACACAACACACCATTTGTATTACTTATAATATCAAGGGCATTAAAATGAGAATCCCTTAAAATTATATTTAATCATAATTGTTAGATTCTTCATTGTCAGATGTAAAATCTTCTTTTCATCTTCTATGTAACTTCAAATACTTTTTTTTTTAATAACAATTTAACAGCCACATCTATAGAGAAGTTTAACTGTGTATGTGCAATGTACATAAATCTATACTTGTTTGTATATTTATGTATATAAAGGCTTTATTTCAATTTTTCACTCTCCCTGGTACACATTGATGACTTCAGTGCATAATTTACATTTCAAAGGATATTTCAAATACAAAAATGCTGACTAGGGAAAATGTTCAAATTCAAGGATTATCACATCACTGTAGCCAAGATTTCTTGTGCTTTCTACTACAAAGTGGAAAAAACAGTGATGCAGTAAAAGCCCAGGACTAAAATTCAGACTTCCTACTCAGAATCTGTATGTCACTCTGGGATAGTAATCTATCTTTCTTTACTCAAACAGTAGTATGCCAAGCCTAACTGTTACAGATTTGTGCAGATGGAGTGCAAGATTAAACGTGTTTCGCACTGTCAAGGCTGCCCTGGCTGGGTGCTGGGTCCCTCCCAGGGTGTACATGCACTGCACAGCCTTACACCTTTTTTTACACAAAAAAAGAAGCCATCTGCAGTAGATGGTGGCCATAGCTTCCACCATTCACCAGGAAGTCAGCTGGACCAGAGGTTTGTAACTAGGCAGCAGATGAAGATTTGGGAAAGTTCTTTAGGTTGGATATCAGGAACCAGATCGGCTCCCCAGGGGAAGTGGTCACAGCACCAAAACTGACAGAGTTCAAGAAGAATTTGGACAAGGCTCTTGTGATTCTTGGTGTGTCTAGCATGGGGTAAGGCGTTGGATTCAATTGTCCATGATTCTACTACTGTCATCATAAACCCCACAGAGCATGACGTCCACAGGAGTATACTGTGTTAGTCACCCTCGCTGCTGTAAGTCCATAAACCCAAAAGGATGTCACTATCAAATCATGGCACTAAGATTTTCACAAATAAGAAACAAGAGATCAATAAATTTCTGTTGTAGGGGATGAAGAGCTCCTGAGTGCCAAGTGTAAGCTGAGCTAGGGCACTCTGCTCTATATCACAGCTGCTGATTTCAGGAGTCTGAAAACAGTCACTAGGTCCTCATTCTCATCTATTTGTCTGGAGAATGTGAAGTTGCACTTTTCCCCTCTTTCCTTTAGCAAACACAGGGCTAGGCTGAGCAGTCATTAACCTGGAGGTGAGGTTTAGCTCACTTGATGATTTGCTGAATTTGGACAGAAAGTCTCCTTTACAAACACTGCTGACAGCAGCAGAAAGAATATTACTGGACAGTGTTAGAAATACCAAATATGTAAAATACCTATGGATTCATGATGGTGGTGCATTATTTACTAATTCTTCTCTTTACCAAGGACCAAGGCAGTGCGTAACAAAGTTATCCTCATTACTTATTGCTATTCCTTCTCTGCAAACAGGTAAGGAATCTGGAGCATCTTAGCTTGGCACCCTTTGAAAGTGCTAAGCAAGCAACCTGCTGTCATTTAGCCCAACTGGCAAGGAACCCTGATTGCATCTCAGGATTTGCATAGGTGATAAAAAAGAAAGTTAAAAAAAATTAAAAAAAAAGGAGGAACAGAATGAGCTGTCTGGCTGTCTTGTGAAAGACAGTATTGTTGTTCTGAAGTTGGAAATTCATAAAATAAAAAAAATTTAGATAATGATTAGTCCTAGAAAACTACAAATTGTTCACAGACTTTTTTATTTTCTTTCAATAGAATCTTCTCCTACTCTATTCATGGACATATCATATTCAAGACTGTAGAAGCTTACAAAGCATAGAAGTCAACTGTGTGGTAGTCTTCACAAAAACTGTGCTCTTCCCCTGTCTCTATCAGAATCTTGGAGAGTATAGAGGCTACACTAGCACACTCCCGGAGCTCCCAGTTATGCCAGCACAAAAAGAAAGCTGAATCAAGAATTCCATTCTTTGCTTTAGTCTTGCCTGTTTTCCTTCTAAGTACACAAAGAGATCAAATGCAATTCCCTTAGGTATCCCTGAATGACTATAAATGCTGATTTATCATTTCTGCTCTGTCTTAACATGTTCTGCAATGTTCAGATCATGGCAAGCATGTTCTACATTACTGTTTAAACATTTCTAGCAGCTACTCTCAATGCTATGTATTCTACCTTTCTATTTGCAGGACCATGCTATGCAAGCAAGGCCAGTTTATTACACTATTCACCAGTATTTATAGTTCTTTAACTTCCTTGCAAGATGTTCCACTCAGACCCCTTTGCCCCTGTTCCCTTAGCAACACAATCTTTTCAGTTATCAAGTCCCAGTTACATTCCTTTGCACCAGTGATGTCCTTTTTGCATCCTCTCTTATCAGAGCAGTCAGAGTGGCCAGAGTGGTGGCTTCACTTCTTCTTCTGGCCTTGAGTTTATCTCTCCCATGGCTTCCACTATACCAGGGCCAGGAGGTCTATGGTGCTACCCAGCTCAGCTTCTGTAGCTGTCTGGTCTTCCACACTATTTTATGATGCCACTATCTTCCCTGCTTTAGAGGGAATATTAATACTTTAGAGGATACTTTGGAGGATCACGACTATTGAGTTAACAGCAACACTTACTGAAATAACTTGATGAAGAAAAAGGATATAGCAGCTGTGATTAGGTCCTATTTTCTTTCACGAGGCAAGATGCTACATCTTGCCTGCATTGAATGTCATGGACTTGATTTCAAAAACTAAGCATCTGTAACTTCTGCTACTATCGACTTTAGCATTAGATGACAAGTCTGAAAAAGAAGTTTAATAAAAACAGCAAATCCACGTGGGAACTGACTTGGAGACTCAAAGCTGACTGCTAAGTCTCTTTCTATAAATGTTTTCATATCTTGTATATTTGTGCACTCTTCCTCCATGGACCAAAACAAAACATTGTTGCGAAATTATTTCTTTCTCTTTCAAGAGTCACAAGTTCTAGTGGTCTTTTTCTACTTTTCCCTTTCTCATAGTAGTGCAAATCCAGTGAAAGCAATGGAGCTGACTGACTTATACAGTGCCATAATTGAGTCAGAATTAGGAGGCAGAAGACAGTTTGTTACAGAAGCCTTGTACTTACTTGCCATCAAATGACAGATCACCTTCTCTTTGTCTCATGTGGATAATTTCCCTCTCATTTTTACATTGGAAGAGAGTACATGGGTATTGCCTACATTGTTTACAAGCTGCCTTTTCAGAACTGATTGGAGAAATGATGCCAAAACCACAAGAGTGAACAGCTCAGTGTTTGCTAGGATCACCATGTTTCATGGGTGCTTCCCATGCAGACACCTCAGAAATAAGCTCTATCCTGTGTGTGGAAGATGCAGAAAGACCTGGGGATCTGACCAAAGGATTTTGCATCCAAATGGGAGAAAGAAATGCAGTTGAACTGGCATTGCTGTTGTGCCAGAGGATTTAAAGACAGCGAAGAGAATTGTTGGTCTGTTTAGTGCCCTGCAGGGACAAAGACACTCATGGTTATTAGAGGAATTTATTTCTGGGCCTGCAGTCTCCCACAGTGTCTACTAAAGAGTATCAGTTCAGAAGGCAGCAACATTTTCTCCTTTTCCTTTACTGGCAAACTACAGTGGTTGTCATTAATCACCCTGACAATATGAAAAATGCAGCATTATTCTGTTTAGTAGTTCTATGCCTTCTGATTTTTCACTGATCTACCACATTGTCAAATGCTATACACACAGACAAGACACACAGTTGTGTGTAGTGAAAAAGGAAAAAAAAAAAAAAAAGAAAAATGCTTAAAGCAATCATAACTAAAATATTTGAACCTGGGTTGTTTTGGATCTTTATGGTTTTTAACTTCATTTTCTTTCTTCATTATATTATTGATTTGATTTGATTTTATTAGCATAGTTGCTTTTAAAATTAATATTCATTGTAAGATGCTATCCAGTCTTTCATCTGTTTAGGAAAGCCAGAAATACATTTTCCATTATATAAAAGCCTTAATGGTGAAATCTTAATCCCACCATTTCTACACTGAAATCAGAGGGGAGAATAGAAATAAGTCACTAATTATGGAAGAGCCTTAAGAAGTCCAGAGAAAAAAGATTCATGGAACAGTAGATGTCTGTACCACAGTTTTGTGTTACATGAGGGCCTGCAAACCTGAGTGGGAAAAAAAAACAGCTCAGAGATTCCCCAGATTTACGTTTCATCTTGGTTTCCAGCTAGTCAGGAGGGCATTTTGTGTCCTGACAAGCAGGAAAAAATATGCTGGAAAGATGGAAAAAAGCACTTTTCCTGTTAGCCAAATCCTGCACTGGGAACATGGCAAAGCCACCAGGCTGCCCCAGCCCCATGGGTGCAGGGTTCACAGGAGAGCAGGTAGGGAATAAAAGGGGAAAAAACAAGAAAAAATTCACACAAAAAAGGGCAAATAATTTCTGAACACTTTTTTTATTTCTAACATCTGACACAGCTTCTCACTTCAGTCCCTCCTTATGTCCATAAAGGTGACACTTGAGGGAAGTGTTCATGTGGGTAAAGCATTAAGATGGAATTTAAGTTCACTTCTTGGCAAATTAGAATATTTTGCACCTAACCTTTAAAAAGCACCTGATTATCACAGCTCTTCCTGACTTATTTATGAACTGACAATAATATAATTTTTAAGATGTTTTGGGTTGATTTAGCTAGATTTGTTAAGGAAACTCAAAAAGAGGCAAATAGGACTAGATATGGAATTAGTAACTCTTTAATACACAAGACAGCTTCTATTACTGCTTATGATTTCTTTTCATTAACCATAGGACATCTGAGGAGAAGCGTCTTGTGCGCAGCAAGAAAACCTTTCTGAAGGTTTTGCCAGAGAGTAATCAGGAGAGAATCTCATGGATCAGGGGAAAGCAATGTGTCCTTGGGTGGCCCTACAACACCACAAATTCAAGCTTTAAATGCAGAATGTCTATCATTAAAGAAAACATTATAAGCACAACATGATAAAACGGCAGAGTCTGGCTTTGAAAAACCAAAATATTCAACAAATGTCTTGATGGTTTTTAGAAAATTCTGTTACGTATTGAAACTTGCAAATTATTTTGACTGATTATTTTTTAGTTCTACATGGAAAGCCATCACAATTACTGCATTTTATATGCTATAATAATATAGGCAGTTTATATTAAACACTGAATCATGTTAATAGATATTTCCACAAAATATTAAAAATTAAATGTTTAAACAAAGCATTTTAAACAAAAGATTAATAGTTAAACATTTTTTTCAGACTAAATCCCTAAACTATTAATTTTCCTGAGTTAACGAGTTCTGACCTTTTACTGCTTTTGAACACAACGATGACTCTGGAAGTAGAGATTTACTATTTTTGTCAGCATCCAATTTCAGAGATCACTTTTAAAAATCAAAGTGACAATTTTATCATGTTAAAAACATTAAAAGAACCTAGATTTTGGCATACAGTTCTGAGATGATGGATGAAATCTGAGGAAGCTACTGAATAAATACTGCATAGATGAATCCTAGAAATCAGAATTCTTTAAAATGTGCTTGCTTCTAAACAGCTATTGAAACTGAGCTTATATTTTTTCATTTTTCTACTTTTCTCTGAGAATGGAAACAAGGGCATTTTTTCTACTATGGGGAATATATGATACAAATTATTGATTTTACATCTATTTTAAAGAATATTTAGAATATTCCCAGGTACATTTTCCTTATATTTTGCTTTTCTTTAACTATGCTAACAGACAAAGCATACAAATATTGATAGCTTATTTTTTTTTCTTCAGGGTATTCTCTCATTTTGTTTGTAGAAAACTCAATTTCCCATTACCAAATCACTTTTTAGTCCATATGATTTCTTTCTCAAAAGATATAAGACTATCATGAGATACATACCGATGAACTCACAGGATCTGACACCTCTCATGCGTGAATTTCTGTGCATGTGTGAGCATCCCACCCATAATAATATTATGAGAACATTAAGGCAAAAATTCAGCTCAAGTAGTTGTGATCACTGCAGAAGATAAAAAGGAGCAGGGGAAAAAAGAAAATTCTCCCCCTCGTGGCAAGGAAGTGGCACAAGCCAAATCCTTTCTTTGGTTGGTATTAAACATCAGGTGTCAAAAGTTCTGATGTGAACTAAAGGAATAATGGGCCTGATACACCAGTTAAAGGCCTCCTTTTGCCCAGGAAGATGAGTGCTCTAAAGCCCCACACCTAGAGAATAACTTGGCTTAGAAAGCTCTAAGCTTTATGGCAGCCAAGAACTATGCATACAGGTGTTTTCACCCAAAACCACTTAACTTCCAGTTCTGCAGAATAAAGTGCTGCATCGGTCAATAAAATCTGGACCATAAAGCCTTATAAAGATCAAGTTTCTTTACCCTTTCTCAAAATGGCTCCAAATAGAACTACAATGTCTCTTGCCTGAGAACAAAATTAGAATGGAGCAGCTAAAAGCACTTTCATACTTGCATTGCAACTACACACACAAAGATAAATGTAAGAGGATTCAATCTATAGCAACGCTTTATACTTAGGAAGGCAAATTTATGGCCAGGAAAAACAGTTTTGTAGACACAATTTACAATAATAGCTAACAAAAATGGTGGAAAGAAGCTCTTTGTTTAGTTCTGATAAAGGAAAATCAAACACCATCACTTTTAGAATTTTATTAACTAGAACTGACAACAAAGAGTTGGAATGTTTGAAAGAAACACTGTGAGTAAAATGATGAATGTGAGACTTAAAAGACATTCTGAAAATCTGCATAGTTAAAAATTATATTCCTAGTTTCTGGTTTGTTGAGCAGCAGATGCTTGCTTTTCTGAAACTTTTAAAATCTTTAAATGTTTAAGAAATTCAAGACCTTTCCTAGATAAGATGGACAGACAGCACAGGACCACAGAACAATAACCTCTGATTATTAACATATTCCAGAGGACTATATCAAGCAAATTCCAGAGAGAAGACCTGCAGGAAATCTTACTGATGAATGCATGAGACTTTAGATATCTTAAAAGGAGAATACTTATATCAGAAGGCACTGATTTCTTTGCAGGATTTTCCACCAGATGAAGTACCCCCTACCATTCAAACAAGCATTATGCATTTTCTCCATGAGTATGACATCAGAGCTCTAAAAGAATAAAATTGCATAAAGTCTGAAAAATATAATGAACCTATAAAAAAGGAGAAGGACCAGCAGGATCTCCCTGCCCTTCATGCTTACAGACAAGATTGAAGAAGGTGAAGTCCTAGAAGTAGATAAAGGCAAGTTGAGAATTATGTCACAGAACTCAAACCCTACAAGTCTTTTCCCCCAGCCAGGCTGCAGCCCAGGACACTGAGACAGCAAAGGCTTTACAGCCCAGGATGCCATTGGCTTTCTGGGCTGCAAAGTGCATGTTGCCTGCTCAAATAAAATTTTCCATCTGCTAACAACCCAAGAGGATCGTTCTAAATTCCTCCATCCGCCATCAGGATTAAATCAGAGGTGGTAAATTCAGCATGCTTAGTCACAGAGCTGCCATTCAGAGGGAGCTAGATAGGGCTGAGCCAACAGAAGACCCATTGAATTAATCAAGAAATGCAAAGTCCAGCACCTGGGAAGGAAGAACCCCTCGCAAGTATATAATTTTGGAAATTGATTGGCTGGGAAGTGGCTTTGAAAAAAAGGATCTGGGGTACTGTGGGCAGCAAGTGGGACATGAGCCCAGCAGTGTGCCTTGTTAGCCAAAACAACCAAATATATCCTGGGCTGCGTTGGCAGCAGCACAGCCAGCAGATGGAGAGAAACGACTATCCTTCCTCATTCAGGTCTCATTGGGCCACTTGTGGAACACAGTGTCCAGTTTTGCACTGCTCAAAACCTGTTTTGACCTGCCCTGACCTTAATGAACTGGAAGTGAATTCAGCAGGACAACACCACGAAGTCATGGGGCTGGGGCCCTTGCTCTGTGAGGAGGTCATTGAAGAGCTTCAGCCAGGCTCTTTGGAGGGGGTGGACAGTGTGAGGATGAAAAACAACAGGCATAAAAGCAAATAAGAAGTTTAGACCAGATATAAGGGGGGAAAATTGCACCATGAGGACAGTCAAACTGCAGAACAGGTTGTTGAGAAGTTGGTCAGTCTCTGTTGTTGAAGGTCTTTAAGACCTGTCTGGCTAAAGTAACCTGGTCTGCTAGTGTTGACCATGTTTTGTGCAGAATGTTAGACTGGGAGAGTCCCTGATAGTCTTTCCAACTGGAATTATTCTGTGATTCTATGACACTAATTAAGGAAATGAAAACTCTCTAAGCCACCATAGCAAGATAACACACAGCTCAGGAAAAAGGGAAAATATGGCAGGAAGGTGTAATCACACAGAGATATAAGTTGCTAAAAGGGATTCTAGTGAATTTTTTATGACTAACAGGCTAAGAAAATAAAACCTAAGGAAATGAAACTTCAGTGATTATGTTGTCCATCATTCATTTCCAATAATAAATTTTCTAGCCTTTTAGCCAATTTCAGCCAAATCTGAGAAGGAAATCTCAGAAGTAATTGTGCTGTTATAGGATTTTGAAAAATTGGTTGCTGGAGAGAAGAAATAACATTTTACTTCTTTTAACACTCCAAAAAGACAAGCAGAGGGTCCCTGAGTTCCATTTTGATTGGCAACTGTGTGCCCAGCTAATGCATGCACAGATGCAAAATATAGGTATGCTTGGTATTCTATGGGAATTTTATCTGAATTTTTTGCTTTATTGGTTTTCAATCTTGGCACCCACTTCTTTTTAATTTTCTTGCTGTCATACAAGACTTGTGGACAGAAAGAGGAAATCAGATAATCTGACTAGAATTGAGGCTATACAATCTTACAGTGTTATCCTTATGTAGCCCTAATAGATAGAGAATTGCCTCAAGGTCTTAATGGAGTTATTACTAAACCCAATTTTCCTGAGTGATATCAGGCTTAATGATATAGGAGAACAGCAAAATAATTGTCACTCATTTTATTTTAGTGTAACTGCTGGAAGAAAATTTTCAACCTTACACTAAGAATTAATCTCTCTTTTACTAGAAAAGCAACTAGACACCTAAAATTACCAATCAGATAAAATAATGAAAGTCTAAGTTAGAAGAAACTATATATTCCAGGAAGAAACAAATTATATAACATTGGAAAAAACTACTTGCAATGCATTTATGGCACAGTCCCCTGCCGAAGCCCAGAAGATAAGTGGTTAAGCCTGTCTCAAACACCAATAGCCAGAAGGTCAGAGCCAACCAAGGGTTGCTGGTGAGAGCACACTGGGAGAAAGAACAGCATGTGGCTGAAGAAGGGGTCAGGCAGAGGTAGGGCAGTACTTTCATGGGACAATTGTCCTTGCTCTGGCTCCCCGAGCTAAGAGCACAGTACAGGGCAAGTACAGGAAGGAGGTCGAGGAGAGGCCAGCCCAGTAGTCTTTATTCTCCCCCACAAACTCTCTGACCTATTTTCAGAGAGGTCTAGAAGAACAAACTGAAGATGATAACTAATTTGCATAGAAAGCAAGAAACAGTCCCAGGGTGGGGAAAACTTTGTTTTAAAAAAGTGCCTCCACAAAGCCTGGGCGGTGCTTGCCCCATCAGCTGGATCCCTGCAGCTCTTTCTTTTCTTTCTTTTCTCTTTCTTTCTTTTCTTTCTTTCTTTCTTTCTTTCTTTCTTTCTTTCTTTCTTTCTTTCTTTCTTTCTTTCTTTCTTTCTTTCTTTCTTTCTTTCTTTCTTTCTTTCTTTCTTTCTTTCTTTCTTTCTTTCTTTCTTTCTTTCTTTCTTTCTTTCTTTCTTTCTTTCTTTCTTTCTTTCTTTCTTTCTTTCTTTCTTCTCTTTCTTCTCTTTCTTCTCTTTCTTCTCTTTCTTTCTTCTCTTTCTTCTCTTTCTTTCTTCTCTTTCTTCTCTTTCTTCTCTTTCTTTCTCTCTTTCTTTCTTTCTCTCTTTCTCTCTTTCTTTCTCTCTTTTCTTCTCTTTTTCTTTCTCTTCCTCTCTTAAATTTCTCTCTCTTCTCTTCTCTTTCACCTGACCCCTTAGTCAAAATCCACCACTGTTTACTTATACTATAACAGACTTATACCAATTTCCATAATGTATATAATTTAGTAATAAAACTTTGTAAGTGTTTATGGCCCATCTTACTTTTGTTGTTCCTTTTTGAAATAGGATCTATAAATCTAGGGTACTCCCATCCTTAACAGGATGGGATGCCACAGTCCCCCCAGAATAACAGTAAATAGGAAACAGGTGTTTTGTCTACTTTTACAAAACATCCCTGCAATAGTCTGCTTCAAGTTAAGAAGAAAACTTTTTTCCTATGATAAGCAATATTCATAGTTCCATAGACAAATAAAAATAAACAAATAAAAGGCTAAATTAATCTCAAGGGTCAAAATTTTAGGGAGCAGAAACTACTCTATTAATGTGCAGTGTACCTAGTGCTATAAGAATTAGACAAAGTAAATAGTTTTTTGTCAGTTCCACAGCTGCAATGTTTTGGATCACACCAGAATATTTAATTAGCTTTCACCAAAAACACCTCAAACACTGACTTGCCCATAAAAGAAAAGAAAATTTCAAAGCTGACCATCCCCCCTGAATTACTGAAGGTCACCAGACTGAACCTTGTAACCTCAAAACTATTAGTACTAGAGTCAATGACTAACACAAAACTTGCTGCTTTTTACTCCAAACTTCACGTGTGTCTTTGTCTCTTCAGCACCTAGGGGTTTATGTAATACATAAAATAAAAAATTCCTTTCAAACTGCCTTGGAGGAAGCAAGAGAAAATTATATTTATTAGGTGATAGCAACAACATGTACTGAGAGCTGAGAAACAACAGTGATGAAAACTGTATAAAACAGAAAACTGTAACTTGTGACTATAGCTACAGATGTTAAAAGACTAGGCTCCCTCTACTGCCAAAAATGCTTTCCTGGGAGATACTTGCAGGGAGATGTGTACTGCACTATGGCAACCAGAGAGCAGCAATTCCTTAAAAAGCTTCAAGGGAATTCTGCAAAGGAGCTCACCTTAGTACATCCAATATGCATTGGACCTAATGGAAGTTCCTGCAATCTCATCCTTCATCCAGTGCACAGCTGACCCAGCTAAATATTCATCCAGCTAAAAAATTCTGGCACAGCACAATGCAATGATTCAATACCAACAGTGAAAGTATACCTTATTTGTCAACACTTACAGAAGGTAATGGAAGTCACTGCAAATAAAATTTTGGACCTGAGGATATCCTGCAGTTCTCTTAGGCTATATCTACATGGATGGATGCAGCTGAGCATGAATGAGCTCTGCCTGTGCTTTGAGATGGTTGGCTATAAATCAGGACTATCTGGGAAGTTACAGAGATGCAGTACCACAGCATTGTCCCTAAAGCAAGTACACACTTCATTGCAGCTGTGTCTCATAGCTTATGACACTGCCCACCATGTCATATATTTTTGTGTATCTGACATGAAGGCCCAAGACAGTTCATATCCAGATGGCTCAGAGTCTATTTGCTTCTGCCTGCAATTCTCTTCATACATATTTGCATTCCCATAGTTCTACAGCCCACATATTCATGACTAAGCCATAACATTTCCCAGACATTTCAGTGAAAAATCTTTGTTTGTACAGCAGAAAAAGGCTCTACAATAATTCCTGTATGAATGTGGTGCAGTTTTGTCACTGAGCATTTTACAGTAAAGTTATGCTAAATTATGCTAATTGTCAGCCTTGAGGGTTGGAGATTTTAAAACATACAAGATTCTTTTTCATCTGAAACACTTTCACAGCACAAACACATGCAAGATTATCTCCTCTACTTATTAAAAGAACTTCTGAATTAGTTATTTCCACCTCATTTTACAATACAGGCACCTTCAATTCCCATAACATTTTCCTGTTTTAAACTCTTTAATTACACTATGACAAAGATTTAATAAACATAGCTCTTTTTCCAAAAGCTGCAGTGTTATTTCTTATCCTGCCTCAAATTCGCTATTAAAGTTTAACAAATAATTTTAGATTTCACTTATAGCAGTTCCATTTTGAAGATGATCTTATATATAGTGCCTCATGAAAAGAAAAATTTTAATGTCTGTATATAAGGTAAAAATATTTTCCATCTTTGCTACAAGTTTAATCTTTTTAGTTATAAACTAGGCCACAAAATATTTATATATATTTTGGGTTTCTTTACATTATAAACATTGACAGAAAGCCCTATCTAGATTGTCCATAATAAAGCATATATATGTTATAGTACACCTGCTTGTTACATATTATTTTATACTCATTTGCTAGCAATTAAGTAACCAGTATAACTTACCAATACATTAACTTGATGGTGCAATATTATGGGGGTAAATCAAGTGGCAAATTTGTTGCAAGAATTTGATTATATAGCAACTGCTATGGAATGCATTTTTGAACAGTAAGCAGGGTATGGAAATAACAACTAATGTTGGCTGTAAGAGTCAAGCATTATAAGCTGCCCTTTTCAAAATCTAAATGAACAATTTGAGTCACTGTGAAAGAAAGGAAGGGAAAAAATCTACCCTGCATGTAAATAAGGTATGGTAACTATTTTGAGATTAACATTAGAAAGGAAATAATTTTCTTCTCACATTGGGGATGAACTAATCTGTTCTGGTTTTCACTTTCACCTTGAATCCTGAGCCAAGGGTAATTCTAATAACAAGACTTACAACCTCAACAGAAATATGTGAGCAGACACTTTTTCAGAAGAGAACAGCCACTATTTCTCACTTTCTCTTAAAATACCTATGCCTTCCACTAGTTGCTCTTCTCCCAGTACTGAAACAAAGCTAGCTAACATTAATTTTTGTCATTCACTTTGTCAGAGTTAAAGCATGTACAAAGAAATGCTGACTGGGCTTAGTGAAAGAGATATATAACAACACATTTAGATATAAATTAAACTGCATTGTTTTGCTATACTTTCTAGCTAAAGATTAATCTCCCCTAATTTTATCTATCCAAAAGTAATGTCTCTAGTCTTATCTTGTCTGGTCTCCCTGAAGAGTCAGAGACTCACAATATATAGTGCAGCAGTTACCTGTGAAAGGATTGCCTGGCAGGATTGGATTGAGAAAGAACACATGCAAGTACTGTAAAATAGGTAACTAAAACCTGGATAGCTAAAGGTAGGTCATATGACTCATATCTTCAATGACTTCACACTTACAGAGCATTGTTAGTACCTCAGATGGAAATTGGAAATCCACAACTGAGAAACTCTGGGAAGGAAAACATAAATAGCCTAAATGGCTCCCTAGTATATCTAATTAAAATTAAAAATCACCTACAATAATTCTATTTTGATGTCCTTTAAGATAGATCTGGCACTCAAGGCTACAAAACCATTTTCTTAAAAGTTCTAAATGTGCCCCTTTTATCTTTTGTGTTCAGTTTGGATTCTTTGAAAAGCTAAATAGTTGCATAATGAACAGTCATAAAGGGATTCAGACTTAAGCATGGTTTCATAGTGGAATGTTAATGAGAAATCTGTGCAAGATTGGCATGGGATGAATGAGAGAGCTGGATCACTCTGAAGTAAGAGGTGGAGGCCGTGAAAGAAGGGTTGAGGTACCTAAACGTTTCTGGAAACCTATACTCAATAAAATAATTTCCTCAGTATTCTTACATTTGGGTTTGCACTTATCAGTTGCTTATATATATTCCTCCAAGAAAATATTTCATACTATTACTCTACTAAGAGTAATACTATGTATTACTCTTAATACATCACTTGGGCTGAATGCACATCTCTTAAAACTGTATCTCTATAATTTCTACTAAGCAAGAAGAGAACAGAAGCTGGATCTGATTCAGACACCATAGACAGGAATGTCCTCAAGGCTTGCTGGTTCTGCAGTAATTCAGAACATAGGCAGGTTACTTACACTTGAAATATTAATGTATTTGTTTTCTTTTTTCTAATGTCTTGATCCATGGATCGGATAAGTTCTCAACTCAACAGAATCTATCAGTAAGGGATTATGACATCTGCTACTATGTGGTCATAAAAATATTACCACAAAATATTATTTCTCTAACAATAAATCAATTCTTTTTGTATAATAAATCTTTTCCTTCACCCTTACCAAGATAATCAAGAGCTAATTTATTGTCATTCAGAAAAAGTTGACAGTTGCACTGTTATCCAAAACTGAAACTAATTCTTAGTATAAACCTATTAACTATTTTTATGGTTTACTCCTATTACTATAAAAATTGTCTGTGAATTTCATACATCCTCAATATATTTTTATTATCGGTATTATGGATTTGCTATCTTTTCTTATAAAAGATTGGCATATCACTTTTTTCTACTTTTCAGAATTATCTAGAAGCAATTTCTAAAGATATCTGATATTGGCTTCTCCACATTCTCTCACAACATTTAATTTTTAGTGGATTTGAGATTAATTAGATGCGCATTAATAGAGTCAGTAATGTAGGCCCTGGAAGATAATTCTTAAATAAGACATGAAAAAGGCAGAAATTAGTTGCTTGGCACTTCAGTATTTTGCTTTTGAATTATATTCATTTGAGTATCTTCTAACTATTTCTGTCTTGTGTGTCTTTTTTTTTTCTTTTATTTTTTAACATTCTCATCTGCAATTCCTAAAGAAATATTTTAAACAAAACATCAATTTTGGAAAACTTTGTTGAACTTCATTGATTCAGTGATTTCTGACAGTTTCAGTGCTCCCTTAATTTTAGGGAGCCCTTGTTTACAGAAGGAGGACTTAGGCATAAGTATCATGGGAAGATGATATCCTGAAAAGACAAGCAAGATCTTTTACAAGTGGCATTCTGATAGGATAAAAAGTTATATAAGATAGTAATTTAAAAGTCTATCTTTTATTGTGTTTTTTTTTCTCCAAAAATTATATGTTCTCATTTAAAAAAATTATATGTTTTCATTTAATTGGTATGTAGGGAACCTGGTGTTAGTGTCACTGCCTAAATAATCATGATTAATACCAAATAAACCCTGGTATTTAAGACTGTTGGAAAGAAAGAAGACTATTGTGAAATTCTGGTGCAAGGACAGGAAAAACTATGACATCTGAGTCATTATTCTTACTGTCACTAAAACTACCTTTCAAAATTCAGATTCTACTATCTTAATACAACTTTTGGAAAGATAACATAAAAATTTAGTATCAAGCAAAGGTTGAAGCTATAAATTTAATCATCAATTGCTCTTTAGCTCACAAAAGACAAATCAGGCCACTGCTGTTTCCTGGAGTTTGTTTTGTGCTCATAGAACTGAAACCAAGGAAACAAATTCCACTTGGTGTAAGATGATGTCATTCCCATTTATCTGTTGGGAACACAATGAGTTCTGATATTAATTGGAACATAAAAGAAAGAACTCCTATCAAAGAACCATGCTTAGATACAGGCTTGACTTAAAAAATTAGTAAGTGAAGATTAGTGGTTCACTGTGTTTGTGAAAGAGTAAAAAATTTGCATTCATCCTAGGTTCCTAAAGTCACAGGAAGGGTACTCTAGGATGACCACAGAATTTTTTTTTCCCCAGTGAAATATTCTCTGTTATATTACACTAAGCACAATATGAACTCTTATTTAAATACAGGAAATATGATAAAGTAAAAGTGTGAAATAGCGTTTTCAAAAACTGTAGAAGAACTGCACTTGTAAAGTTATTTGAGTGCTCACCATTCATAACGTATTTCTATCAAACTGTGTAGGCTCTGCTATAAAACAAACTGAAAATCTATTTTGATTTCTAATTAAAAGGAACTCACTCTAGAGTTAATTACAAAGTATCTAGATATGAATCAGGACTTCAAGGAAATCAATTTCACACAAAAAATGCAACATGAAGGTTTCTAATGGCTTCTATTAGATTTAGAGTAAGCTCTCCGCAAGTAACTAAAGTGGTAAGGAAAGTTGCTTTGTTCTTCCATCTGTTGTGGTGATAGTGACTTTTCATTCATTAAAACAATAATTTCCATGTTATTACAAGCCTTCGATTTCGTAAAACCAATATTCAGAAATGAACATAGTTCCAGTATATTTGTTCCTGGTACCTTTCAAGCATGGAATACTCACATTCACTTAGACATGCTCCCTTGAAAGCAAGACAGCTGCAATAATAATTCCAAACCTGTCCTTTAGTATCATCATCAATAGCATATCTCCTAAACACAGCTTCATCCATGTCCCAAGGGCAGAGTTACACTGATACTTTCACCCTTTACAGACACAAACTGCCAGAAGTAAAATGCTAAAGGACATATTGCCTTCCTTCACCTCATCCCTTGGATTCGTGTGCAGTCCAAATGCCCCTCAAAGAACAGCAGAAGCTATAGGGACCATCTAGAGTTCAAACAAATCCTCTTTAAGGCTGACACCAAACCCAAAATATTAAAAAGAAAAATAAAGGTGTGTGAATCAGAGAGCAGTCAAGCTTATCATCACCGTGAGCTGCTGCCCACCATACTGAACCAGGGTAAGTGCCCCAGGCAAAGGCCAGCTAGACAGTAATCATACTTTACAGTGCTCCACTGCCTTTATCTGATGACCTCAAAATACTTGACAAACACTAATTCATTTCACCTCACAAGACTTCTGCTGCTGGCTAAATACCACTACAGCCTAAATAAAGAATAATTGAGTGTCACTGATCATAGTCCAAGCTTTCAACTAACTAAATTGCTGTCCTTGCTATGCACAAGTGGTAGAAAATGCATATGAGGGGATTCCAAAGGTTTCTCAAAGACTGGTCTACTCAAACAGTAACAGGCTGGGAAAAGCCAGTCTCTAGGGAATGGAGATCCCAAAGGTTTCTCAGAGTTTGGTGTACTAAACCACTAAGACTTTGGGCAAAGCCAGTTTCTGGGAAAAGCTCAACACCAAATATCCCCATGTCTTATTAGATTTTCTTCAACCTTATTTCTAACTATCCTTCATTTCTGTACATGGCATCATGACTTAGAAGGAATCTTCTTAACACACCAGAACAGGACTTGCTATTTGAAAAACCTACACCAACAAAACAACAGGCAAAGAAGAAGAATTTTTAAGCTTTACCACACTATAAATCTGTCTCAGTTACTTACACTTTAAATGTTGAGACAAAGCAGAGGTGACACCAAGATTACTGACTTAGATTTTTTACTATTTATCTCTCTGATGATTATTTTTTTAAGCTTTACTTTCTTCTCTCTCCAGCAATCTAAAATCAAAGCTAGTGACTGGCTGACAGTGGAAATAATGTCTCTAGGAATCTGCAAAGTGACAGATGTTTACCAATATTTCTAAACAAAGAAAACACAGAAGTTACCAAGGATTGGATCATAGAACAAAGCTGGTACAGCCTAAACCCACACAAAGTATTTTTTTTTCTTCCAGTAACTGCTTGCACATTTAGAATCATGTGTTATTCTACCATTAATGAAATAATTTGCACATAAAGCTAATTTTTTGTATAATAATTACAAAGTTTTAAACATTTTCTTAGATAAATGATATTTCAAAACATATGTGTATTGCAAATCGTGATATTCTATCAAATATCAATCTATTGTCTTTTGAGGTGGTATAGCAAACAAAACTTTTAATGTCAAATTTTCAGCATTAACTGAAGAGCCAAAGAGCCAATTTTGTAGAATTCCTATGAAAGGAAAGTTTCAATGAATGGAACTATTGATATATAAAATGATTTTCATTATCAGATTAATGCCATTCATTCTCAGAAGAATTGTCAAGGACTTTTCTGTGGTAATTCAATAAATTCTTGAAACTATGACTTTTTAATCTAAGGCAAAGTTATTTGTTAACTCTTAATTATTCATGCTGGAAAAAAGGTATATCCCATAAATCATAGCAATTTATGTAGCATTACCAGTTCAATGGTTCAATGCAAGGGACAGCTGGCCAAAATATTTTCATATTTTCAGTTTAACTAGAACACTCTCAAATTAAATAACAATTCTAAATAGATATTCTCTCCTTAGTTAGAAGAAATTATTGTTTGTGACAAAAAGAAGCAAAAAACCAATCACCAACAATAGACCAAATACTGAAGAAAGCCATCAGAAAGAGTAAGTTTTAAAAGTCACTTACGCCTGTCGGTCCCTGTACATCTTGTTAACTTTCTCCCATTCAAAATTAAGTTGAGTCAGCTTTTCTTGTATATTTGCTGCTTCCTTTGGTGTAACATTTTTCAAAGCCGGTGTCTTCTTGTTGTTAATAATTTCTACATGACCTTGCAGTCTCCCCAGGCTATCCTTAATGCTCTGTAATAGCAACATAAAAAAAAAATAAAAACAAAACTCTGTTTTTATAAATAAAAATAATTCTTCATAAAAAAGAGAAACTGGCACAAAAATGCTAATTAAACCATAACATTGATAATAGGAATAATTTTGCAATAACCTGGTATAATAATTGAATATCTATCCTTTCTTTGAAGACTTAATGAAATAGATCTGAAGAAGTTGATGGCTGGAGGGGAAACAAAGTGCTATTTGCTCAAAAGTTCTGCATGTCAGTATTTACATTTCCTGACCTGACAAAATCACTTGTAATTTTTTAACTAATTGAAGTTATTACACTGTATTTACTATTTTGTAAAATATAAGACTTGAAGTCCTTACGTAAATGTGAAGGCAATGCATTGAAATAATTGCATACAAAACCACCCTGCAAAAACAGAGAAAAAATACTCTGGGTTCCTTGAGTTCCTGGAGTTCTAGCACCATAATATGCTATTTGCTGGGGGGGCGGGGAAGGTACATTCCATAACATTCCCCATATGAATAAGAATTTGAATTTTTAGGTCTTGAGAAACGTGACTTACATTAAGCAGACTAAATGAATATTTATACATCAAAAGGGAATGGTAGATGTCTTGTCTCTGGAATGAGTCACAATAAGGAACACGTTTCCTCCCTGTCAGCAATCTATCATGTGGAGGGAAAGCTGGCTGAGTCTGTGTCATTACTCAACAAACCTCATTTGACTTTCCCAGAAAATGTCTCTCACTCTGTGTTCCTTACTCAGGTCTACTTAAATCTTTGTTTTACACACTCAGGGCATGGATAATTCAGATATTCATCAGATATTCAATGTTACTAATCTGAATGTCAGAAAAATTGGATGATAAAAACATAAAATGCCTCTAAATATTCCAAGATATATCCCATTAATATGCATCTTCACAAAACCTCATCCCTGACTAAAAAATTGCACATTTAAAGAACAGGAGAAAATGTAATTGAAATGTAATTGGAATTCCAGGGCACACTTAAGCACCCAAGTGAAGTGGCCTTCTTTTCCGTAGGTCTGAATATCAGCTCATCTGAGCCCACAAGAAGGCATTCTTGTGTTCAACATGTTCAAGTAACCAAATGAAGATTAATATATGTGCCTATGTATATTTACATTTTAGGGTTTTTCAACCAAGTAGATAAATTTTCTAAGTATTAAAAATAAATGAAATGTATCTAAGCACTTCAGAATTGGTAAGTGATATATCTCTTATGTTTAAAATTAGTGGACTATGAAAAAGGTATCAAATTTCTAAGTCAGAATTTTGGGTTTTTTTAAAGCAGAGCTGCTACAGAAAGAACAAGATGATACAGCTGATGTGCTGTAAAGGAGTATAAGAATGTCTATGAAAAAAAAAATAAAAGAGAAACCATGTATATATATACACATGTACAAATATACTAATGTATCTCAAACAAATTCCCCATCTATCTTTCATGTTGAAGAGAACGATCTGCAAGCAGTTATCAACAATGCCTTGGGAGATTTTGTAACATAGTTAACAGAAGCAAACAAAGCTAATTTTTTAGAAAAAAAGGATAACAGAAAATCATTAGCAGCTGAAGTGACAGTAGCCTTTAGGGACTGATCCATCTCACTGCTCTTAAAAGAGAAATCAGAGTGCTAGAGACTCAAGTCCAGTTTATTTTCACTACCTGGAATTTGTCTTTATCTGCCAGAGAAAGACAACTTCCTGTAAAAATTCAGTTCCTTGGCTATTTGTGTACAAATCTGTCACCAAGCACAGTGTTACTGACAGATCTATTTGGAGAGTGCATGTGAGCACACTCAGTTCTAAGTTATGGGTAATTGGGTTCTATTGAGCTACAGCAGAAAAATCACTCTGAATTTCCTATTACGTGATTATTCTTGATAAGAATCACTTAGTACACATCAAATATGTATTCCACTGTGTAAGATTAAAAATATATTTTTTTGACATTCTGAAATTTGTAGAATGATAATTTATAATTATATGTATAGCAGTTTTTTTACAATATTGCATGCTCTTTCTGCTAACATGAAACTCAGTAACAGCACAGTTGTTAGTAAGCATGGACAGCTGGAAAAATTCCACAAATTAATTACAGTTTAAAAATCTGTATAGAATTATGAATTACAATATCTAGTATAAGTTTGACTGGCTTCATAAACCGTTTTGAAAGAGGATTCTTGCTGCCAGAATCCTGGATGTGTGATGTGTCCAATGAATTCCTATATTCTGAAATACGACACAGTAGAAAAAAGTGCAAAAACCTACTCTATCTGTCAGTAGATGAAGGATTACTGAAGGAAAAAAAAAGAGAAAAGATGAATCAGAGCACTAAAATATCTACATTTAAAAAACAACAAGGAAACCAACCCAATTTTCAATGAACTAAATAAAATGCATATAGGAAATACAGAAGAAGATGAACTAGAAGCAGAATTGTTAGAGAAATTAAGCATGATATATATTTATCTTACATATATAAGAAATCTCTTCCTCAGAGCCAGATGGCTTTCCATATTAAAACTATGAGATCATTAAAAATATGATAGCTAAGTGTATAATCATATTCTACAATAAGATGTTCCTGACAAAATTAAGAATATTAAAAAAAAATAAATAAAAAGAGGCACTAAAATCTACAGGCCCTACTGCAGGTCTCCCATAAAATTATATAATGCAAGTAAGCTCAGGAAATAAGTTTTGAATTCAAAACTAATAGAATTAAGTAATTGATAGGCATAACTATGCCATGTCTATGACAGCGATCCTTAAAAATTCAACTAACAAAATTTTCACATAGAGTTATAAATTAGATTTCTTAAATTCCAGGTACACTCTTTCATTTTGATGCACTTCTCCTATGTGCTAGCAAAGATAAATATGGGTTAGTTTTATTCTCTATTTAATCAGTATGTTTATTACACTGGATACATTTCCCACTAAATAATCTGGAGCTTGAACTAGTCAAGTAGCTTGCATAGGATAATCATTACACTGGAAAACTTTGTCTTAGTATGAACAACATAACCATATTAAGTAGAATATATACAAAATTTTACAGTGATTTAACTTTTAGGAAACACTTGAAACATCAGTTGCTAGGAAGGATAATTTACTAAAATCTGAAAACATTTTAACAGTATATTTTTTCATGCAATTACATCCATTGTAATCATAATCAATTCTACACAGATAGCTCAAAGATTGTGAACTCCATCAACATGAACATCATCAGTAGCAGACAGAAATAATGTCTGTGCTTATAACAACAGTTGCCCTGTTTTGAGAGTACATCAGGCCAACTTTACTAATCCATCTATATATGAACTACAATTTTCTGTACAATCAACTCAAGTTTCATCTTTGACAGAACTGTAATATTTAAATTGTCAGTAAAGTACTGTCAGCACAGTGATAAAGAAAAGCTGAGGTTCTGTGTGTCATAATACTTGAAAGAACTTGTAATGGGATGATGAAAACATTGCAGTGCTCATTTTATGAGATAAAGTGACAAGACTTGGTTTCTCTATCTGACTTTTCCACTCCCTAAAGCTTAAAATAAAAACATTCCTATGAGCTGGTTTCAGCAGATACACTAAATGTGCTCATTAAAGTATTACAGTTTAGTAAATGTTAAAAGCTATCAGATTTTTGCTACAAAACCTCATATTTTACTATTTCACATGGCTTTGATATAAAAAGTCAGTGCTATGACAATTGATCTTAGCAATTTCTTATTTGTATTCAATATTTATCCTATTTGATAATGAGCAATCATGTTTAAGTCTTACTAAACATATTTACTCTGGAGGAAATGTTCAAAGCTGTTACCACTGACTCTTGTAAATAAACTTATTTTTTCTTTCATGGATTAATTAAAATGGATTCTTTCTGAATGGGAGTGAAAAAAAATTCAAAAGCTCAGTTTTAAAACACAGAGCTATTCATGACAGTTCTGTAATTTGATTCATGCAAATCTGTCAGAGAAAAAAAATCAACGACAATTTAATTTCAAACCTTTTCCAACCAGCTGCTGAACAATTTATGCACTACCTTTCTATTTTTACTGCAGGATAATGACAATGATGGATGCTTTTCCTTGGAAATAAATATTCATTAAGCAGGCTCAGATCAAACCTATACCCTTCCAAAAGCCCACGAATGTGCAAGACCCATTTGCCTCTTCTAAGAGATTTATTTTGGAGGAAGATGGAACTGTGCCCACAAATGCATCTCAACAATTTAATAGTTCAGTTAAATTAAACCTATGGTAGTACTTACTTGTAACCTCAGTAATCAATATTATTAAAGTTGGTGTCAACTCCAATAATACCAAATGTATGTGGGTGAACAACAGATTACTTAAGGATATAAATCAGATGAAGCTAGCCCAAATGTAAAGCACTGAGAAGAACTAAGGAACTAAGAACTAAAGGAACTAATTTCCCAGTAAACTTCCAGAGGTTTCTCCATTCTCTGTTTCTCCACCCAATCTATTAGTGAACAGAAGCTCATCAACAAGGATCAAGTAGGCACTCATTAGCCATGATTTACATAGTATATAACTTGTTTTTGTTGTTTTTTTGTTGTTTGTTTGTTTTTTGTGCAGAGGAGATTATTTAAAATGAAGACTGACAGTTAGATTGACATGTTTTGTGCTTCAATACTCAGACTGACTTTAATTTACTGGTATTAAATCAGAAGTGGTAAAAGAAACAGCCTACTGGTATTTGACATCTATTGATTGACATCCTATTACCGGTTCCGTGCTTCCTTTGATCCAGCACTCCACTGTTAAGCTTCAGTACCCAACTCTACTGCCTTGCTAGGAAACTGAAAACATCCTAATTTTCACAAGCTGATAAGAATATTTGTGTGTTTGCGCACATGTGTGTAGCACACAAATGCCTAAAATATATATCTATGAATGTCTAAGAATTATAAACAGAGGTGATTTTACAGAAGCTAACAGCAGCATATGGATGGGGTTTTGTTACATATCCTCTGACACAGAAAGAGATAAATGAGCTCCCACAGAGGAAAATTCAGAGCATATAGCCAGAGCCACTGCCCTGATTCTCCCTCTAAGCTTCTTTCTTATAGCTGACTGTAGGCAAATTCCAGCCTCTTTAGGCTAATATTTACTTCTTAAAAAAAAAAAAATCCTTTTCCTAAATAATCACAGAAAAATGGAAATATAGTCTTCTCTTCATGCTGGATGACAATTTGGAATTGCTGTAATTATATACAGCACTTGAGCACAATTTTTTACAAGGCTTTCCTCACACAAACATTATTCTGCAAAAGCTGATAACTCATTCATCTACTTAGGCTTACAACTTTAATCTCATTCTCTTCTTATGTCAATTCTGTGTTGAAAAAATTCCACCAGTTTCAAAGGATTTCAGTATTGCAAGTATTGAACAAACCAGGCAGTAATATTTCAAGCATTGAAGAAACTACACAGTAATATTTAAAGTCATACTAACAATACTGAATTTGCTTTTTCTTAACTACATTATCTACTTATTGGACAATATTGTCTGTTTTGCTTACTAAATGGAAATAACTACATGGAGTACAGACCCAATAAGACCTCAAGGTTTTTTAGTCTAACATGGTATGTAACAGCTAAATTTTACTTGGTTTTTCTCTTGTGCAAATAAGAACAATTTTAGAAATCATATACTAAAAGAAAACAGCCAAGATTGGGTGTTGACATGGTTACTTAGTAATTACTTACACTTACCAATCACAGAATCACAAAATCACTTCACCACTAGGAGATGAGCTCAGTTGGTCAGAGCATGGTGCTAATAACACCAAGATTGTGGGTTCAGTCCCTGCATGGGCTTAAGAGTTGGACTTCATGACCCTTGTGGCTCCCTTTCAACTCAGAATATTCTGTGATTTAGATTGGAAAAGCTCTAAATCAAGTTCAGCCATTAACCCAGCACTTTCAAGTCCATCACTAAACCATGTCCCCAAGTGCTACATCTGCAAACCTCCTAAGTACCTCTAGGGATGGTAACTCAACCACTTCCCTGGGCAGCCTGTTTCAGTGCTTAAAAACCATTTCAGTGAAGAATTTTTTTTCCATTAGGCACATGCAAACAAACCTTTAACCACAAATTCTGTGTTTAAATACACTGTGCCTCTCCATCCTTTCTCTCCCATTCTAGGACTTAATATGCAGATACCGTAACACTCCTCTAAATACAGGTTACACAGGCAAAAATAAATGAACACTTCAGAGTTTTTCAAATTTTGCCCCAATGTGTCCCCAAATACAAACATCCATATATGCATACATCAGAGATGGGCTCAGAATTTGTAAAACAGATGTCTCAGAGTGAGCACAGGCTGTCAAAATATAGAAGACCCAAAATGATGCAATCTAATCACTGACAAGAAAAATCTTTCCATCTTACCTTGAGACACTCTTCTTGTTTGAAGAGATCCTCACAGTCCTTAGCCTGCAGAACAGGAGAATTAAGGCGCTCTTCCACGTCAGACAAGGCTTGCAGAAGGTGAAGGATCTCTCCCAGGTACGTAGAAGGCACATGAGTGGTTTCCACAGTCCTAGTTTCAGTCATCACAAAAGTTGTATCTTCACGAACTGTTTGCTGGTACAGATATACAACAGAATGCTTCCTTTAGTTTCTTAACACCAGACAGAATTACAACAATGCATTTCCAGTCCACAACCCAGAAACAAAAAAATCAAAAGTAACCTCCAAGGACAAATGCAGGAAATATCTGAGGTTTCTGACACAGATAACTCATGTTCCTTGTGTGTTTGAAATGGTGGGTACCGAAATTAATCCATGCAAGTGTGCAAGCTTTTCTTCTACTCTCCAAAGAAATGCAGAGAGGAAATGCAAGAGTATGCTGAGATTATGGTGTTACTGAGATTTTAGTGCTTGCCCTTTAATATCACCACACCTCTTAAAAATCTGTTGTTCTTCAAGAAATTTCATGCATGTCAAGTCTAAAATAATAAATAATTGCAAGATATCAAGTAAAATAATGACTTGTATAATAGACAAAATTCCTTAAATAAAATGCAACGTAAAGCAAATATGCCAACTCTATACTTCTCACTATACAAAAATTTGTTTAATCTAGCAAGTATAATTTGGAAGGTTCTGATTTGAATGGTCTTTAATGCATTCTTAAAAGAAAACTCAGCAACACATCTCTTCATGAAGTTAGGATTTTTTTTTTTTTAATATGGAAAAATATGAAATAGACACCCTATTCTGGAAGCACATGCATACACCAAATGTAAAGACATCCCAGAATGTTTGGGTTCCAAGAAAACACTTAATTGGTTGATGCATTTGAAAGCATACTGACATATAAAGTGACAAAAAAGTGGCTGTTTATACAAATTCTCCGTATTTCCCATTTGATTTGTAAAAGAATCATAGGTAAAAATATAATACCAAAAGTGTTCTTTGCTACCGGGAGATCTCTGATTGTTCCTTTTCACTAAACTTCAAATACTAAATCACCTGCATGTCCATTAAAAAAGGGATAGTTTAGGATATCAATTATTTGTGGTTTCACAAACATAAATTTGTTCATGGATTTGTATTGTGGGACCAAGATCCCTTGTGTTTGATGTCAGTCTTCTCAAAAATATAAAATTTAATTACTGTCGCCTCAAAGAAGTGTACAAGAACTTGTTAGTAAATGCTCAAAAATTCTGTTATTTAGATTTGGAGCCATTTATGTAAAAGACAATTGATCAATGTTCTGAAGAAAACAATATCATTATTTAGCTACTCATTATGCAAAAGAAAACAAATATAAGCACACACTACCTCAGCAAGGTGTCTCATTTTAATTCAGGGCATATTTCTCTCTTCAGTTACTGAGCTGAGTCATCTGGTTCTTCAATTTTCTTTAGAGTCTTAAAATATGCATATACACACTCTAGAAGATGTATGCATATCACATATAAAGCCCATAAAGTTATCTGTAGACTTGTGTTACTCTATTGCATTTCTTATGCAAATTTAATTGCTTTGCTTACACTTTTCTCACTAAATGACTTTCTCAGTACATCTGCTAACACTGAAACCTCTCTAATTACCATATCACTGCCATAATTTTTATTATTTAAAATAAGTTGCTTTGAAAAAACTGTGCTTGCCCCCCATATGTTTCATGAATCACAGGCCCTGCAAAAATAACAGTTTACTCTGGTAAACTGAAAGAAAGAGCCGTCCCATTTGATTAGAAAATGGGAGAATCTCAACAGGCCACTGAGACCTGCATGCAGCAATATATATTTCAATTCCTCAAGACTACACTGAGACACTTCTACATGCAGCAATGAACGTCAGAACTACATAAGGAATATTTTAACTATATTTGTATTTTTCTTTTTGACTCGACAGAATATTTCTACTCACAGTAATGAAAAGAGCATGCTAAATGTGCAGGGGTTTCCACTCAAAAAAAGGTCACATGAATATGTGAAGCAGCATACAAAATACAATTTGATTCAATAGTTCTATGAGATTAGCCTACTCTTTTCAACCCAAATTTAGGCCAATAAATATATACACACATGTATGCACATGCATCTATTTAGATAAAACAAAATCTGTGTCTTCTCCCTCTAAACTATTCCTGAAAATACAAAAAGGTCAAGCAGAAATTGGATGTGTAAGGACTTCATGGTTATCCCACTTAATTATTTATAGTGGCAAAATCAGGTACCTTTCAATCATTGTTATGAAGAAAAATGGGATATGTGCAACCATATATTCACACTGCCCTTACAGGAAACTTTAAATATTTCTCATAGCTGGATGATTACTTGTATAGTTTTACTGTTTATATCGTTGGTTAAACTGTAAAACACTACAACCAGAGAAATAAATAAATAAACAAATAAATAAACAAATGAAAGGATAGATTTATAGAAGTAGACACCTACCAGAACTTACCCTCATACTTTGATACATTATTAAAAAAAAAAAGTCACAGTCAAAATAAGTTAGTTTCTGAATACTATTTTTTAAAAGAGTTGAAAATTTGATACTACTTTAGAAATCAAGGATTAGGTATCTTTATTGGGGTTTTTAACAGGTCACAGGACTTTCTTTCCTTCTATTTTTCCTTCATTTAAGGTATCATGTTGGAACCCCCAGCAGAAGCTGCCATCTTGCAGCAAGGAATGGAGGGTAGGCAGGTGCAGAACTGACAACTTTAATCCGCAAAGAGAAGCATTTTTAGCTTGCCCCAGTGTTCCCTGGAATTGCCTTATATTAGACAACTAAATAGGCAGAGTCCTTCCTTATACTCTAGATAAGCATTTTACTAGAAATGCAAAGCTGAAACTGAGTCATATCCTAACGCTGTAGTGAGGAAAATAAACCTTACAAAAGGAGATCACAGCAGCTGGGAGCAACTACTACTAAAATAATATTAATTCAGTACAGATATATGTAATTGATAATGCCAAAATGGCTCATCAGAATCATAGTAGGTTAAGACTTTATAAGGATTTAATATTAATAGGAAAGTGGAAATTAAAGATATAGATAACCATTTAAGAATGGGCTTGATAAGTTGAATCTGTTAAAATGACAGAATGTATTACAGTTACTTAAAAATATTTAAATTAGTATTAAAAATATATATATAGCAAAAAATACATTTAAACTACTAATAAACTGTTAAGTGATTGGGAAATGTTGGGGTAAGTGGCCATTTCCTATATTACTATTTTTGTAGAATACAATTTTAGTGGTTTTTATTTTCCTTGATTGTGAGTGATTTAATGATGCAAAGATTATTTTTTGTCTCTGAAAGAACAGCTTATTTTGGGTAAGATTCAAAATTTCATGCAATGTTTGTTATCAAGCATTATCATGTCTTGAATAGTAAATTGAATTTTCTTCACCATCATTACATAATTTGAATTAAGGGATGCAATCCTCCCATACACATGACTCCACTTAAACTGATTTTATTGATAGTTACCATGCCCCACCAGATGCAACAAAACCATAAGAAACAAATCCATTATCTGACCCTTAAAGAGAAGGCCAATAAGCAAAACCAAAACAAACCAACCAAAAAAAATTACAACAAAAACTCAACAGAAAAGTACTGGAATAATGCAGGTTTTGCCAAGAAATTCACATACCTTTCCCACAGAAATACTTGTGATCATTACTGCCTACATCTAACACAGCAGTGGCATCAGAGCTAACTAGTCTTGGAGAATGCTGCTCATTTTCATTTAACAGTGGAAAATTTATGGTCAAAGCACCTTTCACCAATCCCAGTGTATCCATTTCCTTTCCTCTTTTTGCAGAGGGAACAATCCCAACATCACTTTTGCTGTTCAAGAGTTTATACCCAGAAAGCCTCCAGCTTTCTTGTGTCACATCTTGACAACTGTTTCATTTTTTGGTCCCTTCTCATGATGACTTCATAAACACATCGGAGGAGTAAAGCTGCAAAACACTTCCATCTGCATTGTTATACCTCAACATTGCTCCTGGCTGAAACCCTGATGAGAGGTTCAAGGAAAACAAACAAATTTGCCTACTCCCAAAGTGAAGTTGAGAAATTATTCCTTTCTCACTTATTTCTCACTTGAGAAATTATTCCTTTCAAAATCTATATGAGCATGAGGAGTCAGTGACCTCTGCAGAATAAATGTGGTAAGCTACATACATGAAAAAAAATGGAGTAGACAACGCACGTATTCTGGACAAAGGCAGTGATACCTGAGAGAGTCCAAAAAACTTGCGAATTACATGGTATCTGCAAGCCCATGTTCACCATCAACAAATCAAAAGAAGAATTAGGTAAAAGTATGATAAAATGCTATCAGAGGTCAATATTCACTTTAAAGTATATATTTATAAAAAAGCTTTTATTCACCTGTTCCTATGCCAACTAAGAGTGGTGAGGTCAGCTAACATTCAGACAAAATTACTCTGCCTTCAGTGTTGCTAGCATATCTTACCTGTCAATGTGCATATAAGCAGAAAGGTCAAAATTATACTGATTATATGGAATTTTCATTATGAGGTTGGATGACTGTAGTCAATCACAAACAAGTTATCAGTACAAAAAGAAGCATCTCTTTCAAGTACAGAGAGACCTAAATCCTCGATGCAAAATTAAAAATTTGTAAATTTCTTCTGTAATTTTATGAAGACAAGACCTTAAAAGACACTTGGAAACAATAAAATATCTTTAAAATATTGAGAAAAAATAATAAATAATATTTTTATGTAAGAACATAAATATTGTCTCATGTGTATGATTTTTTTTTCCTACTTATGTTGCAGAGTGGTTGCAGTCCACAAAATCCTGCATATTGCAACACTTAAACCATATTGTTTAATGCTTGTATCTGATTTCATATGTCACTTATACAAAAAAAGAAACTTTAAAAATATACATTACTATTTTCAGCACTGTTCTTGGACAGAGAGTGCTTTATGCCTTCACAATTCTTCTCTGCTAAGGCTTACCTTACTCGAGAAATTCTGCTTTAACAGTTTTTCTTCAATGATAAAATGGCTCTGCTTAATCTATACATAAAATGAAAAAAGGCAGCCAAAATGAAGCTATTTCTAAAAATGCCATTAATTAGAAAACATATCAGTAAATTTTAAATTCTAGGAGTAGCAATAGAAAACTGCAGGCTTTGATTTTGAAAACTATCTATCAACAGGCATCAACCAAACTGAAGTGAATTCTATTTAAGTTCCCTTCATAATTTGACTGAAATGAAAAAAGTTTCTCTGTAAGAAAATGTCTCTTTCCTGTATGTATAGGCCCAAATTATGGGATATCTCCTAATACCTCAGACAGCTCTGCTACACTCTGATGAGTGCATTATTTTCCGATTTAGATGTGGCGGAGGGCAGGTGAAGAGAAGAAGAAAAATACAGACAAAAGCTGCAGCAATTAATTTTAAACTGTAAATCCAGAGTATTCATAGTTGTAACTTTGTTGTGGGGGTTTTTGGTTGTGGTTTTTGGTTTTTTTTTTTTTTTTTGTTTGTTTTTTAGTTGTTTTTGGGTTTTGTTTTTTTTTTTTTTTTTTTAATGTGAAGTTTAAAAACTATGACAAAGCATTTTGATACTGCAGCCAATCCTTTGTGGTCCTCACACCCTCATGCCTTTGGAGCCCTCCAAGATGTCAAATACACTTGGTCAAGTAGGAAATTGGACACCCCTTTCTCACTTGCTGAAAAATGCTTTTGTTTTATTCTGGCTTATATAATTGATTCCAGATAGGAATTCTCCTCAAATTGAGGTACAGCTACACGTTGAAACTAAAAGCAGCTTATTTGAAAACTTACCCAGCCCTCCTTACTAAAGACCTGCCAACTTGCACAGAAATAAGGGACTAAGATGATTCAGAAATCCTAGCAGTTCTGCTGTTAATTTTTAACCTGATAACTTCCACTGGTACCTACTTGCTAAGCAAAGAGAAAAATAAATTCATTTCAGCGATGATGAGACTGGGGCAGAGGACTCTCATATAATTCAATATATGTGATATAAGTAATTTTTTTCAAGAAACAAAAGAAGAAAAAAATAATCTGTATCTTATACCACATTTGCAATGCTACCGTGTCCTGAACAAAAAGAAAATAAAGTAACATTATGGCATTATTGACTAATTGGAACTACTGGGACAACAAGAAAATGCCTCTTGTTCTAAATAAATTATCCATAAATCCTAATTGCTTCTGATAATGATGGCATATCTGAATATTAATAAATGTAGCAGGGCAAAACTGACAAAGAAATTCGTGTCTGTCACGTAACTTTAAACAGAAATTTGTAATATTATAAAAGGAATTATTAAATCCATTAAAGAGTCTGTATCATAAGTATTTACCAAACACTGCTCAGATCATGCACACTCAGTAGGATTTTTGGGGGAGACAGCACCAATGAGCCAAGAGAGATAGCCATTATCAGTATTAGAAATCACAAAACAAGTAAATGCTTACATTACTTTTTGTAAAGAGCAAAACCAGAACACTCAAAATCTACATCCTAGACTGATTTTCAAAAAGTATTTTAAAATGCTGTTCAAAAAGTATTTTAACATGTAGTATTTTATAAGGGTTTAACTGGAAAATACTTTTGTAATTGATTTATATGTGTTACCTTCCAGTAGAAAAAACATATTTGAAAGTTTTTATATGCTAACTATAGAAAAAAAAATCCAGAGAAGTTAGCCATTTCTTGGATTGATCCTGAATTTTTCACACCAAAAAGTCATACAGACAATATACATGTCATACTTCAGTAAATGCCTACTTCATAGTTCAGAAAATTAAACTCTTGTACACAGTTCTATATCCCTGTAGCTATAATGTCCATTTGTGACACACTCTATGGACTTTGTTAAACTAGTATCATAAACTCAGCCACACAGAAGGAAATGTAATTCCAAAATAATAAAAGGAATTTCAAATTATTTTTCCTCAAAATAGAATTTCACAATCACATTTCTTGGACAGTGATAAGCTATAGAAGTGACACAGTGATAAAAATGGCAGAACTAGTACACATGATTTGCTGGAAGTCAGCCTACTTATGAACAGATTTTGGTCAATGCCAACTTATTTAATGGCTGATTGATTTATTAAGACTACAGAAGTGCCAATCTTAGCATTTATGGTGCCTAAGGGCATGAAGCTTTAGGGCTGTCTTGAGTATGTATGTGTACCTACTGAGTGATCACCAAGAACCAACTAATGATAAAGTTCAGATATGTTAGAATACAGACTACTGACATCTGAATTGACTAGACCATTTTGGATTTGAATGCTGATTTGTGATGCTAACTTTCCAGATATTTATGCCAGCTAACATCTGTTAGATAATTTCAACATAATTTAGGAAATAAAGTAAAAATAATATTGAAGTACCACATCTATAATGAATGCAAACAGCTTCAAAGCACAAAGTCCTACACCCTAAAATTTTACACCTTCCAGGAATGTCAAAAAGTGTTACCTATGTCACTTAGGCTGATTTTTTACTTCAGGACAAATACTTGTTTCTTTAAATGATGTGAACAAAATTGTTGTCCATCCAGCAGTTCTGAAAGCTAATTAAATATGCTCAAATAGAAAATTCAGCACTCACACTGTAGATCTACAAATTTTCTTCCTTCCCAGCTTCGTGTGTATACTCAGATACCTCCACGAAAAACAACAGAAACATCAAGCATCAACCAAAAAACCCCAACAAAACAAAAGAAAACAAAAAAAAAAAAAAGAAAAAAAACCCCAAAAATCCTAACCAAAACAAAACAAACCCTCCAGCCATGAGTGATGCTGACATTCTGAATTGTAGACAAGAGATGAACATCATCTCTTCAAAAAATACTGCCACTTAGGGCCAGATCACTCTGCAGGAGGTATTTTCCCCTATTATTTAATGCAATAATAGTGCCAAGTAATTCTTGACACCAAAATCCACAGCATGTAATTTATTGCACTAATAAATCATAATATACTATAGCAGAGAAAATAAGATGGTAATTAGTTGCCTTGTTTTCCAAATAACTGGGTAATCATAAAGAAGAAAATATCAGAGCTGCATAATGCTCAGTTTGGTCTGAAAGCAGGGACCACTGGGTTCTGGGTTGTACATGATTTTTTAACCAAAGGCTTGGCCTTGTTTCCATCTCAACCATTCTGTGAGGAGTGAGAAAAGCCTGTGGCATGGCTAAGACCAGATTTGTATAACTATATAATTTAAAGACAAATTTCTAACCCTGCCTTACTCCATGTTGCAACAAGAGTTTTCACTCCTATGTGACAGGGTAAAGATATCAAGTTTCAATTTTAAACTTGAGAATGCAATTTAGATCACTTAAGTTTATAACATATAATGAAAAATGGCCAAGAAAAATCTTTTCTGTGAAGTTCTGTCACTCAAAATATGGGATTTTTTAACTTATGTACAGGAAAAATGCTATAGCTTGGCAATGATGAGAGTGAATACTGTACAGAATTAAAAAGGAACTATGAGGGAAGAAAAATATTCTTTAGAAAAACTCAAAATAGCACAGTAAACTTGTCCACTTATACAAAAAAAAGGCTATGGATTGTCTTCACTTAAATTACTGCAACACTGCATGCATTCATTTTAGACAGAGAAGGTAAAGTGCATTGTAAAATGCATCTACAAAGTTCACTCTTCTTGAGCTATATCAAAGACAATATCCATCTTCAGTTGATATTGTCCCATTTTTTCCATAATCTTATCTTAAATCAGACAGAAAATTAAAGGATTTTAAATACACTTAAACGATTTAGAATACATTTTCTAATAGGAATTTCCAGGTTGATGGATACTGGAAAATAGGTGTAAACATTCATCTGTGATTCTCTTCCCAAAGTTCCTTATTCATACTCATCCTGCTTTTTGCAGACCACAGCCAAAAAAATCCTGTTTTTAGCTATGCTATTTGTAAAGCTATTTGTATGTGTAAAGCTATTTGTATGTGTAAAGCTATTTGTTTAAAAATGGTGCCACTGCCAATGTCAGAAATGTTAAATGGTGTCACAGTATCACCTCTGTCCCATTCTTAAGAGACCCAAAGTGCACAGGTGAACTGGATACTAATCCATCACTGCACAGTTCTTCTGTCCAGCAGGTGTTTTCCTGCTTTTTCTAATGTCTTTTCTCTCTTTTATTTCTCTCTGTCTCCACTCATTCCAGAAATAATGAAGCATTAGTTTGCCCCTTCTTCTTGTCAACCATTACTTGTTTATTTAACCCAAGAAATGTTTAAGCAAGGATAAGAGAACCACTTTAACCACTTCATTCCAGCACCAGTGTTTGTGAAAGCAGAGGAAAACAACTGAAAACAATGGTAGCACATCACCATTGAAGTGTCCATGTTATTTTGATGCAGACAGATAATCAGGACACCGAGTTCTGTGTTTATCTAAAGGTGATATATTTATTTAAATTAATGTTTGATTTATACTTTAGAAAATATCTTGATATATCAAAATATTTTAATGGTAAACAGAAATGTTTAAATTTTATTAAACTAACTAAATAGAGCTGCACAGGGAATTATTAACTGAAGATTGCAATATGCTCTTAAAAGACTGAAAGTAAACACAGTCTTGAAATTCAAATGTAAATTTGAGCAGTTCTTAATCTGGTTCAAGGAGTTGATCACATATTCTCTCACCTGAAATGACTATCCAGTTAGGAGACAGGCATTTTGAATTTCTGAATGCTTTAAAGGATCTTAAAGAGAATACTGATTTTTATTTGGAAAAATGAAGTACTAAGGTTCCTGGTATTTTATCCATGGTGCAGGTAACAATCAAACTTATCAGACTAAACCACTTACCTTATAAAAATAAATATAAGTTTTGTATAACTATATTCCTTATTCATTCTTGATCATAACATAGTCTAATTGGTATGAAAAAGACAGTTTTTCCCGTTGTTTATCATTTGATCAATTCTCTATGGCCAAAATCCAGGCCCAAATATTTCAGGAGTAAAATTATCATAAATTTCAATAGAATGTTTGTGTGTGTCACCAATAAAATTACTGAAATTGGTAAGCCTATTTTTTTGCTTGTATATACAATAGTCGACACATAATTTTGACAGATTGCAAGAGTTTCTCTTGTCCTAGAGATACTCTGTCTTATGATTTTCAGCATGCATAGCTCAGCCAAGAGAGGAAAATTGAAAGACCACCATGTATAATAGCAGAGAGAATGTTGAGCATCTTGATAAAATATGGTAATAGGACATTATGAAATAAGAATTTACAATGTAGGCTCTGCACCTGTGTTCATCTAGAAAATGCTCTCTAATGAAAAAGGCTTTCAGCACTCTACACCCAGAGTAATTTCAGTCAGCTCAGGAAAATCTAAGCTGAGCCATGACACAAATATGCTCATGGATTGTTGAAATGACAACATTGGGAAAAATTCTAGAAAACAGGCATTAGGATAGTTTAATGAAACTTAATCAACATATCGATAACTGATTTTGTTCCTTACTTGAATGAAACAATCCAAATTTACCCTTTCCTCTGCAATGGATAACTATTTTCACCACCCCGGAAGAGTGGTTAAACTGTTTCAGAAAAACAGTATAACTGGATTCATGTTTAGTTTGTAGCAGGGGGATATGAAAACTTTTCTGGAGATACTGTGTGAGTGCCAAGGCTAAACGATAACCAATTCTTCAGAGGTGCTTTAGAAATAATTGTTCCTTAACCTCTCTAATGCTCTATTTTACTGATTTTTTTTAAATGCATGCAATTTTAATACTCAAAAATTGCATACTGTTTTAGGATTAAACTGCAAAGGCTTGTTTTTTCAAAGAGTATCTTAAACTATCATGGATTTCAGTGGGATTTTGTAGTTAATCATAATTTAAAAATATTATAGAGAGATATTTCACTCATTTTTATAAGTTATTCAGATTTCACCACTGGTGTCATTACCATCTGATTTTCTGCCCACTGTTTATTCTGCCACATATTAATAAAAACAACAATGTGTGAGAGAAACATTTTTAAGACAACAAGAACTCTACAATTTTTTTCCACTCAATGTAATTTTAGGTTGTGTGCAGTTGCATTTATGTAGTCATGTATCATGTGTAATCTGTAAATGCAAAAAACCCAACTTTTTCCTTATAGAATGTCATATGTTACTTGCTGAAAATTTTCATATAGAGGATCACACTATACCAAACTGATTAATATCTCAAAAATGTTATTAAACAGAACATGCATGTTTGAGGTGATATAAATATAATATACTCTATTCTCAAAAGTGGTGACAGGAAATTCCTTTTTCTAAATATACACCGATATATATTTGTCAATTAGCTTTTGGATATTGGCTGTTATGTATTTGTGAGGCACGGGATTTAACAAGGATCCACCATTCTAGAAAGAATAAATCATTCCAGGGTCGTGGTTCTTATATCCTTCTGACAGGTCTGCCCAACAAATACTGGGGAAAAGTAAAATCCAGGGGAGCATGATAATTCTAATTTCACACTTTGATATCAAAAATATATTAGCTCCAACAAAATGTAAGAAATGCAAATCTGTCATTAAGCAACATAATTAAAGGTTTTCTTCAGTGCAGTCTTGCTATGTTTATCAAATGAAGTGTAATGAATTGTAAGATACACAGTAAAACTAAACCCTCACTGATTTATAACAACTTTCAGTTGCTAAATGAAACTATTATGGAATACATCATAAATTATAAATAAATGCAGCATTTTTATATTTCTTTTGCTTTAAAGAAAAAATCAATTTTGTATTTTTATTGTATGGCTTTATTCAGTTGTTGGTTAACATAGAAAATCTCTGTGGAAGTTATTTTTGATGGTATATGCATGTGTTCAAGTGAATAGTTTGAATTTTCATTTTTCTTTTGTATTTTAAAGTCTTGCATAAACAATTAATGCATCCTCACAACATCCCTGTGAGGTAGGTAGTTAAGCTGTTTAAGAAAAAGAAAAAAACCTTGAGAAATTCCCTCTGTTTCACTAATTCAGCAAAGTTAAAACAGTAACAACAACAAGGCCATTGTATTTCTCACTCTGATTTGGGTCATGAAGATATACTGCCTCTCTCATGTCTCAGTAGCTTCTGTATAAATTCTAAAATATTTCATATGAATATCACCTTAGTCATTGCCAACAGAGCGAGATATTTTTCATGTGAAATGAGAAGGATACAGTAGTTGTCCTGTGTACATGTAAATTTCATTGAATCATCTCATCCCCTAGATAAATAGTAAGAAATAGACTTCTTGCATGAAATAGTTAATATTTAAAAATTTAACCTTTCACGGTTATAAATACAGTATATTATTATTTATTTTAAGAATAAAAAAGTGTGTAATGGTTACATGAATTAAAAAAGTTGGTGAGTGTATTCATCTGAGCAATTCAAAAACATGCTGATGCACATCTACCTTACATATTTGAAAGAAAAATATGCTAAAATAAAGTTTATTGATCTGCTAGTAAAATTTTATAATGGGTATATTCATCCCCTGTCATGGTAGGTGGTGGGTGACATAAAAAGCACAGCAACAGCAGAATGTTTTTATATAAATTGCATGCACAATCTGATTTCTTACTTGATTATCAAAGGAACAAATATATTCATTAAAAAAGCCAACTCATTTACAAGACAAAGTGACTCTCGCTCTAGCTCCATGTCAATATAAACAATTTGCAACTGATTACATCCATCAAGTTTAATATAAACCATAGTAATCTGAATAGTGTAATCAGATGGAACAAGATTTAATAACATACAAACCAAAGTTAATGTTTCTCTGATTGCTTCCATTAACTGCATAACTATCCAAAGTATTAGTTTTACATATACATTATGTAACTTAGTATTAGAAAAGTTAAAAATACACAATATAGTACATTATATAGAGGACTATATTTATCAAAAGTTTATACATTTTGCTGGTTTTTGATTTTTTTTTTCCTTCTTAAAACATAGTTTACCATATATCAATTAAAAAAGAACACATATTTAAATCATCATTATCCTATCAGTATGGTCTCTCTGAAATAAATAAATAAAATTGTATTTTGATGAAACACTCCTTTACCACTAGCACTTTAACATTACAGAGAGCACATAAAGCAACAACTTCCTTAAAAGCAAATCTTATCTTTCTTCATATAAAATCAAAAACCCAGAAGACAATGTGCAGAGTAGTAGGAATAGCAAGAAAAAACTCATTTAAGTGCAAAAGCAACCTCTGGTAAACTTCAAAATGGGTAACACTCAATACACATCTTGTTTGTAAAACTGGAATAGTAACAGTTTATTTCCCTTTTATTTACCCAGTAATTGCAGCATGTATAAACCAGTAAGAATAATTGTATTTTATATACAACTAAACAACTCAAATTCAGAAGACATGAAGGTGGTTTGTAAAATTATGTTTTCGTCCTGTCAAATTTAAAGTTACATTTTCTTACAAAAACTTGTTTGAGAGTTCAAGCAGAGCTTTGAAGAAGAGGATATGCATATCTAGAGTCATAAAAATTTTTCCAATCACTTCCTAAAGTGAGTATAACATGTTATGGACAAATAAAAAAAACAATTAAAATTGGCATGGGATGGGTAGTTTGGAAAAGACAACTTTTGTGTTTTTCATGTTCAGTGAAAAAAATAGATGCATGGCAAGCTAACATTTTTAAACTGATAAATGTTATGGAAAAATAATGAGGCAACAGAAATAAACACAAATTTTTCATTGCTGAGTTCTTTGTAAATGACTGATTTAACTTAAGGGCAATTTTAAGACCAAAGCAGATCACTACTGTATCAGAGCATATAAAGCTTCCCCCAGTTGCACACAATAGGGCATTTCTTATTAATGTCTGGAGAGTTGACACTGACCCTGATGCTCTCATTGTTAGTAGGATGCTGTTAGTAGTAGCAGTTGCAAACATATGGGTTTGCCAGTAACAACTCACAATTTGTGCATAGTTGAGTCTTCGAAACTGAGCAAATTTGCTCTCAAAATCTTGCCAGCGCTTGCTGAGCTGTATCAGGGTTGGCTCCACTGCTTTTGCAGCCCCATCCTTAGACAGGCGTTCAGCCTGCCTGTGCACCGCATTCAGATCTTCCTTCTTCTTCTCCAATTCTCCACCAATCTCCTAGTGAGCAAAACCAATACAGGGCCCAGGACAGTTAGCTAACTAGATCAATCAACTTAAAATTAGCAAAATACTTCCGTCAGAAAATCCATTTCCATTTTATTGTCACAAGTAAAATTTACAGCTTATTTTCATGTTATTCATATCTTATTTTACATTTAAACAAAACAAAAATAACTGAAATTGAAGAAGCTTCTTGGGATGGGCTGTAGAGATCCTAAGAGCTGCTACACTCTGAAACTGTTAGCAGAGGCCAACAGTTCCCATGTTCAGATTCTTGCTAGTACACTGGGATGGGCAATTGGAGAAATTACTTTCTTAGTAAGGGTCAGCATATTCAGGACAAATAGTGTTTGAACAGCTTACAAATATACTATTAGGGTCTTTAATGTACTAGTTAACTCCTATTTTACTCCGTGGGAAATTCAACAGAGAATGAAGCAAAGAAAGACGATGCAAAATAAACCAGGAAAACCTTTGACAGTATGTAAATAAATCTATAGAGTTTGACAGTGACATATGAACATGTTCTGATGAAAATGAATGTGCTAACATGAGATAGAGGTCATCCATATATTGGTAAGTCATTTGTTCATCTGGAACAAAGATACATAAAATCAATTACAATTTTTTACTAGAAAACATTTGATGCTTCTTAATACATTGCACACTTTCTGTATTATTGACAAAACATTATATTTAGTGTGTTTCAAATTATTTATATATCATTCTGTATAGGAAACAAATAGAAAATATAGTACAACAAAGAAATGTCACTTTGAACACAGATAATTAGGGTTTGCTTTACTATAAATAGAAATAGAGAACAGAACATATAATTTTCTGTAGCTATAAGATAGGATTGGTTGCTGCATTTGCTGTCTGTTCTACAGATAAACTATCACTCCAAAAGATCTATCATTGCCAACCCAAAACAACATTACCTTTAGCTTCTGTTCATCTTTGTGGTCTGGCAGACCGGCTAACTTTTTCTCAATGTCATCCAGCCATGTCATTAGGTCATCAGCCTGCCTCTTGTACTGATACCATTGATGAGAAATCTCTAAAGCCTTTTTTCTTCTTTGAGCTCTCAAGTCCTGTTCACAGTGCAGATATTATTAGAATATGAATTAAAGGCTTATAAAATATGAACTGGCATGTGTGCACACTGAAGGGAAAAAAGTTTACAAGGCTTCTAATTTCTTAATTAAATGTTGATATTTAAAGCAAGTATATGAGTAAGTGAACATATTTGCATCAGTTTAACAAATTTATTTTTTGTTTTTTTAAAAAGAGGTTACCTATTTCAGTGTTGTTCACATGTTCAATAAACCACTGAGACAGTCACCAATATTCAGAGAAGTTTAGACTCTTACATAAATGTCAATATTTTATATAAAACACTCCTGCTCAGAATACTTACTGGACAGATGGAAACACAGCCCACTTAGTATCTAGCCAAAAGTGGGACTTCTGTATTTTGTGGACTCCTGTGAATTTCTAGCCTGCATGAAAACTCTGTAGCTATTCAAATGAAAATCACTGCAAAGCAGAAATGTTTGCAAAGACAGGTTTTCTTTATCTAAATTAAATACCACATACATAACAAATGTCTTGTGTTTATAACTCTGCTTTAAAAAGGATTAAGACTTTTCTTTAGCAGGAAGGTATAAAATGTTTGGGTTTTTTCCCTTAGAAATCTTATTAAATATACATTTGCTATAACTGCTTAACTTCACTCATGCAGAATTCAGAAAATATTTTAATTACTATAATTTCTTATTAGGAATAAATTAAAAAAATACTGGCATATTTTATATAAAAATATTCAGATTCATTTTCCTCAACCATTCCTTGAATTTTTTTTCACCAGGGTGAATGCCTTAACTGAGTCACCCAAAGGAAAATCTATCACTATACCATAAAAAAGAGCCAGGGAGGATCTGGTCAATAGCACAGTGCAATAAACACTGTTCTTGTTTCTCCAACATAAAAATTATGAATTGCTTCCATTTGGCTTCCATTCGGCTTTCATTCTAGAGAGGCTGGAGCCACTCTTCTAATAGGAATGTAAGTATTTTACTGAAGGACAAACAACTTATTCATGGCCAGATCTGTGTTATTTTCAGCGGAGAATGTAAGTGTGTGGGATCTGATTACAACTAAGGTCTTCAGTGCTGTTGAAGGAATATAAAACACACATAATATGATAAAAAAAGGACTTATCAAAGAAATCAGTGCTGTCCAATTGGCGGTCACACAGCTGTAATGCTGAGGATAAGACAATACTTCTCAAGCTGGAGATTGTAAAATGCCTTTTGCAAGGCATCAAGAGAACTGTAGAAGAAAATACATCTATAGCCAAATAGTTTCAAATTACTCATCTCTAAATAGTAAGGACAATTCATTTAGCAAAAAGATTCCCTGAAATGAAGAAAAAATGGGTTTAATAGCATGTGCTTATAACTGTAGCTCCTATACCTTGAGGGCATTATGTTTAGTCCGCAACAGCTGTTGTTTTGTCTTTATTTCCTCACGTTTTTTCTCATCTGTGACTCCCTTTTGAAGTCTGTCGCCCCTTTGCAGCAATTCTTTCACTGTGCTCTCATCCTCTTCACTCTGATTTAAAAAAGATAACCAATATAATATGCATTTTAATCTAATCATTACTTAAGTACTAGTAGATACAGACTATGCTAAAGTAATCATGTAGCAGACACTTGTAGTTGTATACCGATGATCAAGTAACTTTTACTTGCTTTTTACAATGTAGAAATATGTAGAGGGATAAAAGAAAGACAGCACCTGCAAAACTACATATTTTTGGTATTAGATATTATGCAGCATCCAGGATAACAGCATAAAAACAGAGGCAAAAACTTGAAACATATTTTACTTTCAAACAAGAAGAATAGATATATATAAAATATTCTAAATCACTGTCAGTAGAGATTGAAATTGCCAGTATGCTGGTAGACCATGCAATTACTGACCATTCTGTCTATCACATTGAAAATCAGCTATTCTGATACGGCAAATGCTAGCACTAAGCATTTTTTATGTAGAAGCCACCGACAAATCTATGAATCTTCGAAGCTGGATCTATGTCACAGCTTCTGGCAGTGTCTTGAACCACTCCAAGCATTTGATGCAAAGAAAGGGAACGAAAAATGCTCAGGTAGGGGAAACTGCCCCGTCAAACTTGATTGATTTTGAATTTAACACTACACACATATGCTAAATTCTTCATGCAGCACATGGAGCCTAAAATTTTATTTTTCCTGAATAAAAGAAAAAAACAGCTGGTTAAGATTCCTTCCAGTACTGATAGGAAACATAAACCTTTGAGGAATTCCTTAAAATTAAAATAATATTGATTTTTTATATTGGTTGTAAACAAATATAAATTTGATCTTGCTGAGGACTCAAGAAGAGAGAGTTCCAAAGATGAATCTCCTTTTTTGCCCAGCCAAAAAATGTCATCTTCCTGAAAATCACTATGGAGAACACACACCACAATTGCAATAGTAGCAAAGCACTGCAGTATTTTATTAATCTTTTTCCTTCCTCCCCCAGCAAATATGAATAAATGGTTTTATGACTTGCAATGATAAAATTTAAGTAATAAAGCTTACCACAGCCACAAAATCTATTTACATTAAATGCTATAAGCAGATTGGTTAAGAACAATTTGGCAAGTGGCATTTCTTCTTATGACCGTTTATTTTTAGTAAATGCATTATTTTAGTATTGTGCCCATTTTGTTACATTATTCTGACTTTTCCTGGTCTATTATACTACTACAGGTATGTTAATATCCATTCCTTGTTCTGTAATACTGCTGGTAGTAGTACAGAATCCATGGATAACATTCCTGGTCTGCTGAGTGTTTTCATAAGCAACAAGAAATGCTTTTCTGATAAATTAGAAATTAAGTTAGCACAAAAAAATTTAGTTAGTGCTAATTTGTGACTTTTGGTTTTATAATATACTAGCATAGAAAAATTTTGCCTAAGTTATCCAAAGATCCTAACGTAAATATGGGTTTCTGATTTTCACTCAGATTTTTTCATCTCCCTGCTTATTTTGCTCAGACTTCCATTTCAACCAAATTACCATATCTTTATTGAAGTCCTCCTCTTTCAGATTCACTCCCTGCTGAATTTCAACCTCCAGTGGTTCAAGCATTTTTTGTATATCGAAGTCAAATTGCTCCAATTCCTTCAAAGGAATGAAGGGCTAAAATGGAGAAACACAAAGATTATTTATTTAAAGCACACATTTCATAGTTTTATTAGAAACAGAAATGAAAAGAGATATCTGTGCTACCCCCTATTTCTAAAACAATGGTAGACTTTCCATCATGTTGAAAAATATCTACAGCATACTCAAAGTACCCAAAGATACAAATAAAGATACAAATTTATGTAGAATTTCCATGTCAGTAAACCAAAGAATTTTAAGGTGAGGGAGAATCAAAAAGAAAAGAAAAATACATTCTCTTATTTGTGTGTAAGGACAAGTCCAAATAAATAGTATTTTTCTAAAAAAAAAAAAATAGAAAAAGCTTACACTAATTGGTTAAATCTGGTTTGTCAGAAATTATTCATACAGATCCAAGAAGTCCATTCAGATGAAAAAAAAACCCTACTATTAATAATTGAGAAAATTTTAATGTTAATCTGGCTCAGTTTTGAAATCATTGTTCTCTAACATAGACTAGTAGAAGTGTTAGGTGAATGCTACAAAACAAAGGACAGAAAATCTTTGTGTTAGACATTCCCTTAATAGTATTTCACAACACATTGGGAAAAATATCAACAAAAGTTCAGCTTTTGTTTCAAAAAGCTTCAACAAAAATTCAGGATTGAAAAACAAAGTCAACCAAACAAAACAGTCTCAATTCCTCCAAAATCAATCACAGCATAATGATGGTGCTTTACTTTAGTATTCAGTTTTGAACTCTCCAACAGGCGCTACTTATTAACAACAATGCACTGCCCTTTGTCGAGCTGACATGAGTGCCTGTGAATGCATATGTACATATATTACATACAATGCATAGTCTATTTATTAATTGCATTGCAAATTATCAACAGAAATTGTTTCTTCCTTCAAAGCTTTAAAGGCAAGAAGAAGTAAGAAAATCTCAGTGGTTCTTGCATAAAATTTAGACTTAAAGGTAATTGATGCTTTTTGATGTTCTAGGAACTCTTGGATGTGCACCTGTCTTGTTAAAGACATAAGCACATTATATCCTAACTAGTTCTCTTTTACTATTTCCTCTGGTATAATTAGTTACTATTATATTAGTTATTATATTATTTATTATGTAATGAAGACAGCAACAATAAAAATATAATAAGTTAAAATATGAGAGATAGGATGTCAAATGAAATATCTTCTCAGATGACCTGGAAGACTCAGAGTAAAAAAGCCTTAATTGTAGCTGGTTGATTATTTTAACAACAAAGATTTTGCACATTTACAAACATTAATGGAAATATAATAATGTACAATATTTATAGAGAATAATACTGTGCTCACAAATTTTCATTAAGAGGCTCAGAATTACACTCATCATGCACTTCAGCTGAGTTAGAAATAATAGAAAACGACACAGTAAGTTCTTCTCAAATGCTCTGAAGAATATTTTCTAAGGTACTTAAATGTCATTAAAAGACAAGCCAACTAATACAATTGGAATATAAAATCTATAGTCTCTGAAAAAGGCTAAAAACAATAACAAAGAAGAAAGTGGAAAGAAAAATACCAAATGAATTCCAGCAACTGAATGATGTTCAAAGACTACTTCAAAATGTTAAGTCTCATTTCATACTTAACATTTTGAAGTAGTCTTTCATAAGTCTCATTTCATACTTATGAACATTTTGTTAATTCTTGACATGACAATTATATAACTAGCATTCACTGACTTAATGAATCATTTCTTATTTACTTCACTGTTGTACTGATTATTGTTAATATTTGATTAAAAAAACCTAATTTGAAGACAGATGAGTAATTATTGAAAATAGGTTATGAGAGCTTTCGATCCTCTTGAATTTATGTTTTAATCTTTTAGTGAGTGAATATTTTTACATGAACATGGGGGGAAAAAAGCAAAAACATTTAGGAAGCGTATCACCCCATAATAATTTTCCAGCTCATTAAGCCAAACTCCTAAGGAATGTACAATTGCCTACCTTATACAGGTAGACAAAATAAAGTACCCAGTAATTTGGTCCTTTATCCAAATTCATATAGCAAATCAGTAGAACAGTCAATAATTCAGAGTGGTTTTTTACCTCTCGATCTGATTCAATACCAAGTGCTTCAATAGCAAGTACCCTTTGTGAATCACATTCTACTTGTGCATTTTCCAAGGTTCTGGAAAAGGTCCCCTAAATTCTAATTTACTATTATAATTTGTGTGCTGTAGTAATTCCTTTCATCTTGCTGGGCACTTCTCCTCTAAATCTTAATGTGGTTCTGCCAATTCCAGCCCACCTTGCCTTCAGAAATGGAAGAAAATCTGAGAGGGAAGGCTGCAGGTGGAAGACATTTGCAGACTGTGTTCTGAAGACACTGCATCTTGATAAGAACATTTTGTCCCTTCTTTGAGTGAGCCCATAACATGCAGTGCAAACACTGAACCCTCAGTAAGCCATCTACAGGCAGTCCCATTTTTCCCTAGGACAAGCAATAATTTCACAGGATCCCACCCAAGGCTGCATCTGCAAGCATCTCTGCAAGCTTACAATAACATGGAAGTGCGAAGTAAAACTGAGATGGAAATCCAGACTGCAGACAGCAGATGTTCAGAGCAAAAACATGAGACAACACAGCTCTTGTAAAGATGTCCTCAGTCTACAGCTTGCACATGTGTAAGAAGTAGGTAAGAAGCTGGAATGGCTGAAATGCACTGATGGCTATTAGCCAAAAAATTGTTACCTTTATTCAAAAGACATTATTTTGCTTCAGAAATGAAACCTAAATAAATCCAAATATCCACAGAGATGTGCTGGTTAGGCAGGATATCGAGCTCTGCACAGATCCCAACAACTCATGGAAACCTTGTCTCTTTGCTTATGCCTTTTGCCAAGCTTACTTCCTGCTCTGCCATGGATCTCTGTGCATTTGTTTCCAGTGTTAGTACAGTGACCAGCAATAATAGTTTGGATCAGGATCTGTGCATTCCCATCACCCTACCAACCTTCATGGCTGTCTCATTTAATCTTCTGAACAGCTCTTCAGAATAAAGGCAGCAAAAAACAATGGAGAAAGTAGGTGGCTTATGTCCTTCTTCATTCCAAATCAGAAGGCACAACTTGGCTAATAATTGCCTAATCCACACTGAATTCAGATTTAGCAGTCATGCTGGTTCTACAGATGAGTAACTGAGGTAAAATTGATATCATCTCTACCTATCTATTTCTATCTCCAGCACTGGTGAATCTCAGACTCATAGGATAAGACTAAATGCACTTGAAGAAAAATTAGCTCTCAAAACCAAACCTATATGAAAAAAGGCTACTCATACTTTGCAAAGTTAGAGACTTACTAATTCTCAGCTGTTCATTTTTTGTGAGTTAACGGCTTCATCATTGTTACATTCATATAAATTCAGTGAATACTTCTAATTGTGAAACAGTGAAAAAAGACCTTACTGCCAAAACCCCCAAATCATCACACTTAATTTAAAAAGAAAAAATTCCTTAAGTCTTACATAGTTTTCCTTTTAAAGCTCAGTTTTTTGAGGAACTGTAGCCCACTATGTAGTTGCAATTGTGCACCTTTGCAAGACACCATTTTTTATGCAAACACGAACACCATTTTTTATGCATCTCCTCTATGGAAGCAAGCCCTCCTACCTTTACACTCTTAATTCTCTGTGATATAGCTGCAAATCGCTGGTTGAGCTCTGAGAGTTTGGGCTCCACCACTTTCCTGCAGTGGTCCCCACGGTTTGCCATCAAGTCTCTGGCCTGGTCACGCACAGAGTCCACCTTGGGGTGAATGTCATTCAGCTCAGCCTTTAAGCGCTACAGTCCGTGAGCAAGAGACAGGGCTTGAAGTTAGTAATAAATGCAGAGAGAGAGAAAGAGAGAGAGAGAGAGAAAGTGTGCAAAGGAATAGGGAGCAAAACCACAAAGCAAATTCAGATAATTATGCATGAGTGTGTAAATCCAGTAGAAATACCTTGGATAAAATTCCCTCAAATTTATAGCAGGAATGTATCTAAAAGTCTGTTTTAGTATCTCCTGGCTGAAATTAATGGGGATCATTATTTCTAGGCAGATTCTTATCTGCAATAATATTGCAGCATATTTCAGGATGCACTAAATTATTCTACGTTCCTAAAGCTAGGAAGAACTGCTAATTCATGTATGATAGAACTAGATGTGAAATTGTTGCTTTCAATACTGCTCAGGGTCATAGTTCAGACAAGTAAAAATGATCAGATTAAAAAAAAAAAAGTCCTAATTTTTTCTATAAAAACAAAGAAAAAAAAAAGAAAAAAAAAAAAAAACAGGGCAAAAGCCTTTCTCTTCTGCAATATTAATCTTAACAGTAGATGCCAGTACAGGCAGAGGCCAAAAATAGATAGCAAGGCATTTGGGAATCAGAAATACAGCTGGGCATTAAGAATTACATTTTACTCTGCATGAACTACCTTTGTGCAATGCAAACATAAATATAGGTGTTGATAATTTTACTTTGTGTCTGATGCTGGCAAAATTGTTCATTCATCTACAAAAGCCAGTCTCAATCCTGCTGAGATCAATGAGGCATTGATTTATGCCCTAGAATCTGTAAAATTTTACTGCAGTAAATGGCATTCATTATGTCAGTGTCAGCAATACAATTCTGATTTTGATTTGTAAACTCTGCTAAGATATTATGTAATGACCATGTAGTTCATTACAAAGTAAAATTTCACATTGACTTCAGAAGAAAAAGCAAAGTCCCTTTAGATAATAATTTGATGTTGTTCTTAAAGCAGGTATTTTAAATGAGATATTTTAACATACACACCCATATTACAAGCTAATTTTTCATCAGCTGGTCAAATGATGCAATTGGCCAACTAAAACCCCAAGCTCAACACACTAACCCCTGATGCTACAGCCAGTTCAACATATAATATTCTTTTCTGTGTTGCTAATCTGGCCTCAGTGTAAGCAATGTTTGTAGAATTAAGATAATCATATGACAGAAATATCATACATAGTGGAAAAGTATCACAGAAAAACAGAAATACAATTAAAAAAAAGGAGACAGAAAAGGAAAATATCTTGTTCAAACAAAACAAAACCTTGAGTTAAAAAAGTATTTTCCAGCAGACATGTGCTTAATAAGCTGCTGTTTTGCTAAACAGGAAGTTCCCAAGAATTATAATAACAATCTGGTTTTATTTCTGTAAGGATTTAATTTTGGTATTACAGAGCAAATTTATTAAGTAATCTACAAGTTGCCAGAGGGTAGCTTTAGCACAGAAAAAAGAGTTTTAATCCATTTGTGATACCTTTTGAAATATGCTAGTTTTGACACAGTCCTTTTTAGAATAAAATTAATGCTTTCCAGTAAATCACATTTTTTTTACCTTAAGAATTTCCTCTTTTTGATGGGGTTTTTGTTTGTCAGATTCATCCAACAGTATTTCAGCACGATACATCCAAGTAGTGACATTAGCTACATTCTGATCAAAAGCCTCCATGTGCTTTTGATATTCCTGTATGTGGAAAAGGTAAATACTGCATACAAAAAATGTAATCAGAACTGAAATAACAGCTGTAGTTATGCCAAGTGTGGCAAACATGCACACATTATGACATTAAGAAAACTTGTTTATTTTACACAGTAACTTCTTGTTTTGTGAAGGATAGAATCTGCTGTTTGTTTCCTTCACTTTGCATGTTAGGCTTCTTGAAAAAGACATTCTAGGAGAGAGAGAGAAGCTTCCAAAGTGACAGGCAGGAGGATGACAAAATCACAGCAAGACACAGGTGTCGGCAGCTCAGCAAGGTGCTGAGAGGAACAGGAAGCTGTTAGCCAGATCTACAGGAGCTGCAAAGGAGTATTTCCCAAGAACAAGGTACAGAATTCATTTTGGAAAGCCAGTCAATTGACTGAAACTCAGATGGTCACAAGGATGCACTTGCAAAATCACAATCAAGACTGGGAGCTTTGTATCTAAAGCTCCTATGGACATTTCATCTACTTCTCTGCATTGAGACTTTTCTCTTTAAAAGCTATTCTAGTTGATATTCTGAAAAATTTTCATTTCTCTGCTTCATTTAAAACATTGTCTTTTTGGGTGAGCTCCCTAGAATGGGACCTATGCATAACTCACACAATACATATGTAGACCACATATCCAAAATCAAAGGTATTACTAATTCCTTTGGCACCCAAATGTACCTACCTTTATTTAACACTGTTCTAAATTTGGTAAAAACCCCTCAATTACCTCTCTTAGACGTTTTTATCATGTGTTTTAGCAAATGTTAACCACAGAATCCAAAGCAGGGAGAGGATGTACAGGAATACACAACTATATTAACCTGTAAACTCCATTATATGCTTCTTACAATCACCTCCACATTAAATCTCTGTACCTACGTGATTCTAAATGAAATGCTTAAGTTTTTCAGATACTTTACTCAGCTGAGGAAGCCCTGTAGTGACACTGTATATTTATTGCCAAAGTATTTATAAAGCAGCCATACAGACACTAGTGGAGCTCCAACATATCAAGCCCTGAAAAGTCATGACAAAGGCCAACACCCCCTTAAAAATCACTTCTGTTTCTCTGGGGTGACATTGCATTCCCATGCTCTCAGCAACAGAAAGAGCATGTAAGATTTCCCAAAACATTCTGACAGCCCAGTTGTTAAGACCCTTCTGTGGTTAGGGGTTCAAGCTATCACCTCTTCATGACACAACGAATTTGAAGGCAGAATAAAGTTATGTGACCATCTGTAGTTTAAGGCAGCTGGGGATGAGGCTACTGAATCTGTATGAAATTTGTATTAGGGGTTTTACTGTCCACTGCACTTAATCCAGTCTCCTTAAGGAATTATGCCCACTTAAACATGCCTTATAAAACTATGCAAAGGAGGATAATGAAGTTCTGAAAGACCAAAGGATAGTTCTTCGGCACATCATGTGTGCACTCTGAGAAGAGCTTACAATTTAGTTGCCTCTAAAATGAATCAAAACTTACACACACCAGAACTACCCTGTGGGCCAAACCAACTTGCAAGTGGAAACTTATTTCCCAATTGTACTGCTCCAAACAGAAATTCTAATGCAGCCAAAAGTAGCTGATATTGTTGCTATCAATAAATACTAAGACTTTCTCAGCTTACTTGACTATTATTTTGACTTGACTACTGAAGTAATCTCTGTCCTTTAAACTGCATTTGATTTACTAGGAAAAGAAAACCCAAGCAAAAAACAATGCAAGAACTGTTGAGACAGACAGGATTGCAAACTGCTGACAATCAAGATTCCACTTGGCAATCAATGAGATTTTCAAAACATACACAATGTACTAAACAACAATCAGTCTGATTGCTGCGTACCTGTGCATTCAATAAGCACAGTCCAAGGCACCAGAAAGAGCACTTCTATAAAGGCTGGGCATGTACAACTGGAAACCAACACTTCCTCTGTGTGAAGAAATGCATTTTCCTTACCAGTAAGAGATTGAACCATTCCTCAGCACGTGAAGTTACCGCTTTCCAGTTACTGTTCAGCAGGCTGAGTTTATCATCCACAAGACTTTCCTTTCCTTTCATCACTGCCTTCAAATTCTCTCCTAAGTCACTGATGCTCTTAAGCTGGACCTGACGTTTCTCAATCTCCTTCCGTGTTGCCTACATGAGCAGAACAAGATAAAAAATTTCCAGGAATTAAAAATTACCCACACTGAGAACATGAAATGTTAAATCAGGCAGCAATTTTATACTAGAACACACAGTCTTGCTTCCTATAGGAAGGGAAGGCACTCTGTGAAGAGCAGCAAATACAAAGCAAATTGTTTCTCTTGAGCTCTGATAAAATTGTATATATTCTTCATCTTCTCACAATAGCTTAATTTTAAAAAGTGCAAATTATCTTTCAGTGTTTAAAATATAGTTTCAATACTTAATTATTGAAAATGAATCAACATTTTATACTATTTATATAGAGATGTTTAAAGTTACTTTTTATATAATAAAATTAGCTAGTCATCAAATAGCACATGAAGCTTACATAATAATTGGGACAAAAAATACACCATCATGATGACACCTTAAGACAGAAGACTTCATCAAAAATAGTCTAGTGAATATTTTATTATTTTAATACTTTTCAATGCAATCTTTTTCAGAAGAAATCATGTTATTTTATTCTGTTAAACTTGTTTCCTAATTGTAGAAATGCAGATTTTTTTATTACATTCACTTGGGATTCCATTCTGCAAACCAAAATACTAAAAATAAGCTATAGGCCATAGCATTTCTAAGCCTGAATGACTACAACACATATGCAGCGCTATAAAGTCAGATTTCCAGCATCTTTTCCCACTGTTATCTTACCTTATAGATCTGATATGTAAGGTTACAGAATTTACTCATTATTCCTGTCTTAATATTCAGTGCAACACACAAGATGTCTAACAAAAGGAACAAACCCCAACATATTTAGACAACATGTACAAAAAGCAGGTGTTTAAATACTAAGCAGTGAGATGACACAGTGCAAAGTACAGCAGTCTTACTGAATACTCAAGGAGAGGCACAAACCCCTTACACCTAATTTCACATATAATTGTTTTCATGAGAGAATTATCTGAGATCCTTGGCACCTGACAGCAATGATCCAGGCATAAAAATCTCTACTTATAAAATAAAACTGCAAGCAGAAACAAAGTGTTCCAAGATGAACACAAACAGAACTTAGTAGAGAAGGAAGAAGCACTGGTCTTCAGACACATGGATGTCTCACAGAAACCTAAATACTGTAAAAAAAATAGATTGTTCAAACAAATGGCAAAACCAATACTTCAATCTCAGGATGAATGCCGTTATGCAGTAGAACCCCACCTTCATGACCTCTACACTATCATACCTCTCATGGTCACAAATCAGTATTATTTTGTTGATAGTGTATTGACAGTGAATGTAGAATGTTCATTTTTCAATAACGGTAGTATAAAATTATTATTTTTTGTAAAATAGAACCTTAATAGTACCTTCAAATTATTCAGTGTGTCATGTTTAAAGCAGCAGCTCACTTCCTATGCTTAACAGAATTCAGGATCTCATTTTGCAATGTTATTTTACAGAAAAAACTCTTACACTTAAACTCTCTTATTTCATGTAAGTAAGAGAAATTTTCCCCATGCTATCAATTTTCTAAAATACACAGGATATGTAATAGAACTAAGGCATGATTGATGCAAATTATTAGCAATATACTATATAATTATAGAATTTGAAAAGGAGAGTTTAAAATTTCAGCAGGTCCTTGTCAGATTAAAGGAAAAACATGTCCTCTTCTAGTACTGTTTTATTTGTTTCACAGCAGGTGCAAAGTGTCATAATGAAAAAAGAATAACACAAAGGATATAATTTACCCTCAACTGAAGATGGAAAATTTTGATCAGCTTTCTTTCATTTTCTAAACTATTTTCTTTCATTTGGAAAAGACTCTCTGAAGTGTATTTACCATGGGTTGTGGTTTCTTTTGTATTTTACATTTATGAAAATGCCGAACAATCTTGGGCTATATAAATAAATATTAATCCCAACTAGTAAAGGGATGGGCCAAACAATTAAAAGTCTATTAAACAAAAATGTTACCCAAAAACCAGATGTATAATTCCCTATGTGTAAGAAACACATTATTTCCTTTTTAAGTAAAGAATAAATATTACCTAAAGACTAGATGCGCCTCTGGGCAATATGGGTTTTAACTCCCTCGTGTAATTGCAAGTAAGAACCAAGTAAGTCACACTTCCCCTCATTGTCTTAAAAAAAAACATTGTGGCCCTCAACACAACATTGAAAGGACAAAAACATCTTCCTCAATACTTTAAATCTCCATTATTACAAGTCCTGAATACAACTGAAAAACTAGTAGGGTCTGTAAAGTCAGTGGGATCCCACGCTGCATTATCAGCTACAACTTCCCTCTGTAGGTTATGAAGTGCACCAGGTAAACTAACTTGCTTTCACAACTTCAATAAGACCTTTTTGGTTTGTTTTTTATTTGGCTTCTCCACATTATATTCCTAAGAATTTCCCATTTTTCTTTCCAGTATTACAGGAAAGTGATAGTCTACACATACTTTGTTCACTGCAATATAACAGACAGGACTGTTAAATTTTCTGTAATAAAAAAAATCAAAAGTAGTACCATTAATTCAACAACATTACATAAAACAAAGAAGTATGTGTCATGATGCCAGGATTTAAGTAAGATTATTTCAATAAAAGTCAGGGAGTGGCTTTTAAATTCTCCTAATTTTTAAAGAGTAATTTCCACACAGCCTTGCTGGATTTAAGCTACTTTCTGGTTGCCATAACATGAAATTGCATTCCAGCTGTGTGGTTTATTTGAAAATATATAAGAAAGCTGTAGAATTTAAATTACAGAATTAACAGAATTAGCTTTGCAAATTAAAAATTACATTTAAAACACCTAAAACCTTAAAAAATCTCCAAACTCCCAAGTCCTAAAAACTACCACAATGTGCACAAGATGAAACATCAACAAATAAAATGGTTAAACTCTTCCCAGAAGGACTAGGCAATTTATGCATTTTGATTTTGTGTGTTTATCAGGGTGAAACTGTGTAGCATAAATAAAATACGGAAATGTAGGAGTTTTGAAGGAGCTATTTTTCTGATATAATCATGGCATCTTGTAGAAACAAAAACATGTAAACAAAAGATTGAAATAAAAATCCTAACACTGAGCATTCACTTACAGCTGTGAAAATTTATCAACAATGTTGAACAACTTCAAAACAGATTATAATCATTCTGCTGTTTATCATTATAGTGAAGTTATTACATCTTTTTTTTTTTAACCTTAAGAATAGTATAATTATTTATAAAACTAACTCTTATCCAAGTGTATATTACATGCTGGAAGAGAAAGCTGCCATAAATCCTTCCAGGAAAGATACATCCATTAAAATATGTATGCAAATTATGCAGATTATATTAAGGATATATATATAGCACTTCTCTACATATGCCATTATTTAGGATCACATCTACTACCAGATACAAGAGTTAAGACGATGTGAATCTCTCCCCAGTCAAATTTCAGTCATTCAGTTAGACAAAATTTTGAAGCGAGTCTTTGGAAGAAGCTCCTGTACTTCCACTTTTCTCAAGTACCAGTTATACTTATTTGGTACAAAATACCACGATGGAAATTCTCTGACCCAAACATTTAATTTGTGTTTCACTGGCTGAAATATTTCCTTTGCTTTTTAAGGAACTGTTATTTTTTTCTCACTCATGGTCATAAGAAAATGGTTGGTAGCCTGCTTTAATCAAAACTGGGGGATTACACTACCATGGAACTCCCAGGATTTGAACATTCCTAGGAGAAATGGCATCTAGGTTCCTGGTATCCAGGAAATTAAAGCAATCAGACAGACCGTGGTGCAACTCAGCATGCAGACCCTGTCTCAGGTGATTAGTTTCTAATCCCATTCCCAGAAAAATCAGAATGGAATGAGGGAGAATCTGAGCTTCCCTTGTGCCAGTTTCATTCATCAGAACCTCAGGAAAGGAGTTGCAGTACAAAATAAAAGTTCTGTTTAAAAAACAGCTTTGGATGGGTTGAAATCTGTGCTGAAGGGAAACCATGCTGCAGCATGTAAAGTCATAGGGATGAGCTTTGCTGAGAATTTATAAGTGGTTTGTAGCTGCATAGAGTAGGTAATTTACCTACTTTACATATGGATCCATAGGATGACAGGATGAATCATGTTAGAACAAATAACTGCAGTTCCCTGTGCAGATATTTACATTTTGAGTGGTGTTCACAGTCCTGTCTCTGATCCCACTGTGCTGTGACATACTCTTTATCTTTCAGTTTACTAAAATATATTTACAGGGGTTTTTACAAAACAGTTACAACTGTTTTGTTTTGGGTTTTTGGGGTTTTTTTTATTTGATGGTTTTGGTTTACTGTGATGACTTTTTGTACATCCCTTCCATCAACAAATACCAACTAGGAATTAATTGTGTTTGAAAGCAGAAGTTACACAGAAATGGGCTTCTTGGTGTAAGATTTTTTTTTTTGCTTTGGGTTTTTTAATTATTATTTCAGTATTTTGTTAGCTTGGTTTGTTTTTCTGAAGATGAGGCAAAAAGAGCTTCTGAGCTATATTTTATAGTGATAAATCTGCTATGTACCAAGATGTACTAATGATGGTTTTTTTTTTCCAAACAAACCAGAATTGTAAGAAAATGCAGGGGATAGTATATTTAGTCATGATGATCATTAACATATGTAGATTAAAAACCACAACAATGAATGAGTGAAGAAAAGTTCTGTGTGTCTTTACACTGCCTGTGATCTTTGGATTACTTGAAAATACTTTGTAATTAGAATCTTTCTAAAAGAAATTTGGTGGCTCAGCTCTCACAGGTGGGATTGCAGAATTAATCAGAAGCTGACATTATGGTCTTCTCAGTGGTTGATTATACATATTTATTTGTTTATTTACAGCACATCTTTTATTTTTTATTGCATTTTGGCCAGTGACTATGAATCAGTTGACACAATTTACAGTTTGTCTTCTTCTATGGATATTACTGACAGGAAATATGTTGCTAAATGTAATTTTAAGTACTTCAAGTCAACTTTATACTCACTGGTATTACACACTGTGTTAAAAAATCAGATTAAAGCATTGGCAGAGTCATACTGCTGATAGTAGGGAGTGATACAGAATTTTCCTGGTAATACCATCTGCCATTTCCTTTTTAAGAACATGGTTTTCTGGCAATCTAATTCTTATCAGTCCAGCTCCTGATTAAAAGACAAATAAACCCTGCAGTTGTTAATGTCTTCAGTGATAAATATGTTCACTAAATCAGAATTCTAATTATAAATGGATTTCTAATATACGATGTTTAATGACTATCTTTCTACCCGCATGCCATTTTTCTTATCTATTATAAACAGAGCTGAATTCAAATGGAAAGATTTAACTTGTCTCTACTGAGCAGAAAGGCAGGATTTTGCCCATCTCATTTCACATAACTCAGCCACGTTTTTGTTCCATTCCTTGAAAAATTCTACACAGGAACAAATACCATGTTTCCCTTGATGTCCAGATTAATGGTATCTTTCATTAGCTTATTTTCCTATTCAAGATGGACATTCCTTTTTACTTCAAGGTGTTTATACCTTGAAGACAACGTTCAGATGTATGATTTCTTTTATTGTCAAGTCTATAATTATCTTTGTATCCCTCTGAGTTTTTTCCCTTTTAAGAAGACTTGGGTGCTGAAAATGAATTAGAAATAAGTGCACTAATAAATATAACTGCTTCCTTGTCCTGTAAAGAAAAAAGATTATTAGCTCTCTGCTTAGATATATCGACAGCAGCACACATCCAATTTTCAGTTCATTTGCACTATTGAATTCTCCTCTCTCTCTCTCAATTTTCCATCTTTGTTTTTCTGCAGACTTTTGTCACAATGGGAATCTGCTGGGCTTAATTCATCTCCCAGTGCATTTCATTAGATTGGTTACTGTCTTTGGCAGCCTACTTACCCAGGAAGTCCAAAGCCCAAAGCTCTGACATTATTCAGCGACTGTGAGGCTCTGGTTCTGGGGACTAAATTATTGATGTATAATTTTGTGTGATGCCTCAATGAAATCCACATAGGAGTAGCAGCATTGTACTTATTTATGAAGTTCCCACAAGAATTTTAAAGTGTCCAGGATAAAATGCAGCACTGTCTCCTAGTGGGAGCAGATTCTTCAGGAAAAAGCACAATCCACATGATTTCTGTAAATATTTACACTTGTAAGTCTAGGATTTGACACATATACTACCTGTTGTATTGTTCCACATTACAAGTCTGCTTACATATATGTATATTTCCTAAAAGGCAATATTAAAATGGAATTTTGAAAGCCACTAAGTATTTTGCCAAGAGGCAGCTGCTCTCACCCCAAAGTTGTTTGTTCTTATTTTAGTGATGAACTGACTGAAGGGGAAGAGCTGAGGTACTACATGAGTTTAGATTTTAGTGAAGGCCTTGGGGAGTATTTGAAGCCAAAACATCCTTTTTAGCAGTTTTTCCTTCAAAACTTTATGTATCAATTCCCTGTGAGAATTCAACAATACTCAACAGCACTCTTTAAGATTAAAAGGTGGAATGGTTCCTGTGTGATATATTTTTTTTCATGTTAATAGTTCTTATTTTAATTAGCTCTTTTTACCTTTTCTGATTGTCTTCAGATAAAGAATACATTGTACTTGTTGTAGCAAGCTTAAGACATAACAAAGGCTTCCCACTGTGCAGGTGGACTAATCATCAGGTTTTAGGTCCTAATTATGCAACTTCTGAATCATTAATGTTCGTATCTAACAATAAAGCGATATTAAGGACAAATCTTTCTCTGTAAACCCCTGAGAAGTTACATACATCTGTAGTATGCGTGCATGCATGTATTCATGTGTGACAGGAACATGAAGTGCATGTTTCTGTTTCAGTAGAACTGTACTGTGTAGTCACCACAGAATATTATTTTTATTTTACTGGGAGAATGGTTTAACTGCCTATAGCAGGTTAGTCTGGGGATGTTAAAACATGAAGATTTTTTATTTGTCTCTTAAAGATATGACACCCATCCTTTCTTATGGGTGTTAAAGAATGGCTGGAAAGCTGCACAACAGAAAAGAAAGGTGTTGGTTAACAGGTATGAACGTGAGCCAGGTGTGCCCAGGGGCCCAGGAAGGCCAATGGCACCTGGCCTGGATCAGCAATAGTGTGGCAGCAGGACCAGGGCAGGGATTGTCCCCCTGTGCTTGGCACTGGTGAGGCCACACCTCAAATCCTGTGTCCAGTTTTGGGACTCTCACTACAGGAAAGGCATTGAGGGGCTGGAGTGAGTGCAGAGAAGGGCAGCAGAGCTGGGGAAGAGTCTGGAGGGTCACTCATGTGAGGAGCAGCCAAGGGAGCTGGGGGTGTTCAAACTGGGTATTTAAGCACTGGAATGGGATGTCCAGGGAAGTGGCAGAGTCACCATCCCTGGAAGTGTTGATGAAACAACTGGACATGGCACTTAGTGCTGTGGTTTATTGCCATGGTGGTGTTCGGCCAAAGGTGGAACTCTGGGATCTTGGTCTTTTCCAGCCCTCATGATTCTATGACTCTAAGATCAGAATATCAGTGCAAAGAAATGAGAGGAACTGCACAAAATTTACTGCAGGAAAAGCAGCAAGTGAAAATGAGAAAATATCAGGCAACCATAACAGAGGACAATGAGGGTTGCAGGGATTTAGGTTTTGCTTTGAAAGTGAAAACTTCAATAGTCAAAGCAATAATTTTAGGTTAGTAAGAGAGAAAGTTGAAATTTTTGGATATCACTTTTAAAATACTGTCTTTCTTAGGGACTGATGATCAAAAAAAAAAAAGAACTCTAAACCTAACAAAAGATGTGTAGACTGTGGGTTTTTTAATTGTTGTTATTGTTGTTATTTTAGTATTGCTAATAGTTTGCAAATCATCATTGTGTTTTAAGGCTAAACACACTTTATCAAGCCCAGAAACTTGAAAGGATTAGCTAGAAACAAAAAAAAAACCCAACCCACAAAACAAATTTTACTCAAGTGCCTTGAATCTTCTCTGCCATTAAAAATCAGGAAGACTGCCTTTGTATAATTCATTATTATTTCTATAATGCATAGTGAAACTAGTAAAATGTTTAGAGGATTTCTCCATTAAACAAAGCAGAAGTGATTTTGGTTTTTGTTGGTTTTTTTTTCCACAAACCTCCAATACTGTTTAAGGGGATTTTTTTTTTTTGTTTGTTTTGAAATTATATAGAAACACTTGTTCAAAATGCTGCTGGCTGCACACAGTTATTTGAAATTTTGAAGCTTTGGATAATGTTGACCATAGTGTGCTCTAAAATGCAGATTTTTGTATACGTGAATAACGATTGCTTGGCTTGTATATGACCTCAGCTAGATTGGATTTCTATTACATGTGCAGAAAATGAAATAGATTAGTTACTGTTGAGTAATAACATGCCAATTTCTAGCATCACACGAAAATACTCTGTTTTATACGGACATCTTGTATTCCTCAGTTTCTGTAAAATGTTTGTTTAAACTGTGATTTTGAGGTAAATTTTGATTTAGGCTTTGAATTTTAACCTGAAAGATGAGTTCAAGGTGAAGTCTCATGGAAGTAGAAAGCCCTCAGAATGCAAAGGAATGAGCTACAAATCTAAGAGTAAGAAAACAAATATCCTGGCTGCTATGTGAACACATAGAATATATAGTGTTCTGGCATCTTTAATCTTTCATCTACTCTTTAATACCTTTCTTCCATCTAACCATCAGTAGAATGGTGTTAGAGATCTCTACTTACATGGATACTGGGTGGTTGATTTATAGTACTCTAAAAAATTAAATTCTAACTTTAAATTCATCTCAGTGAAGATTAATGCAACGTGAAGGTGAACTGTGCTATTGATCTCTGATGAGACAAGAAGGTTTAAACTTTTCTGAGCGATAACGCTAAGGCAAGATAATGCCAAAACATTCACAAAGTTCCACTAACTAAAACGCCAGAATTTGTAATTATTTTTCTTTATCACGAAAGAAATCTACCTTTCTGCAATATTCACATGTGTGTGTTACATTGTTACCTTGCCCCAGGCAATTTCAGCATCCAAATTGCTCGGCATCCCCTGCGCAGCCGATCTCTTTGTCAGTTCCGCGTCTGTCGCTGCGAGCCACTCCGTCAGGGCATTGATCTCTTTCCTCAGTTTCCGGGACAATTTCAAGCATTTCTCTAACTCCTGCTTTTTTTCTGTCACCTGCAGAAAGAATAATTTTGCTTATTAACCCTTCAGTGTAACAGGTCTGATGGCTTTCATATAACATTTTCCGTAGGCCACTTTTCTATAAAATCTAGACTTGGGATTCCACAGGTGAAGTCGCACTTTTAGTACAGGTATGTCTTGATTTTTTTTCTCTCACTATCAATAATTCTGCTGCTAGAATGCAAACACCTACAAGAAAATTGTGCATAAAGATGCACTGAGTTTGAACTACAAAAAGAGATCCGAAAACCTCCTCCTCTGTTTTGAAGTTGTGCATAGCAAATTAATTTAGAACAACTGAACTAACAGGTTTGCCTAGAGACACAAAATAGATGTCAAAACCCTTCAAAGGGCATATTTCAATATAGGTGGTCATACAGGAACTGGGATTCCTCAAGGTTTTTTAATGTGTAGCTAAGCTACATGGGAGAAAATTCATACCAGTCAAAGAAAGCCTCAAAACTTGAAACACAATGTCACTGAATAAGGTCAAACTAAAGCAGCACATTTAAAGTTTTAATTTTCTGAATGCTTTGGATGTAAAGTACTCGGCATGACCTCTGCTTTAAAGTTCTTTTAAACTTGGTACATGGTACCTGGAAGGAAGTCTGAGTAATTATATTGCCTTGACTGTCTCACCTGCATTTTGAAAGAACAGGGCAAATACAGCATTTCTTGCAAGCCCCGAGACTCTTTAGGGGGGCGGAAGAAAAGGTTTTACTTAATTAGTAGAGAAAGCAGAAGAATAAATTAAGAGATCTTAGTCAGGAGACTACACTACAGCAGAAAACAGGCAACTAGTAGCAGAAAATAAAAATTAATAAATTATGCTGTGATGAAGTTTAAAAAACCCAATCAGAGAAGGAGGATTAAAAGTGTCCCATAGATCTCTAGTATTTAAAAGAAGTTCCTAATTAGCTTGAATGTCAAATAGTAATCATGTTAAGACTGCAGCCGCTGATTTGTATTTAAGCATTTTTAAATAGAAAAAAAACTTTCTACAGTGGTAGAAAACTGCACCTACTAAAACAATTTTCTACTTTGCCATTAAGAACAAATAGTGGTACAATGATCAAATGGATTTGTAGATCAGCTGCCAAGGAGAATTTGAGATTTTAAAATGTAACAGGACGTTACAAGGTTAGGTACACGGTTTTTGCTATCCCTAAGTAAGAAGATGAGATTTGCCTAGGGAATAAGCTATAAAGTGACCTGATAATTTATTATCATTCTGTAAAGGCTTACTACTGAAATCTCATAACATTTTTCACTGAATATGCTTTATGTGCTTTCTTGCATGCCAAATTTATTAAATGAGACCACAGAACTTACAGTCAGGCCAAGAGGTAAATCCCTGTGAAGGATCATAAAACTCAGCTTTTTAGAGCTCTATTCACCCATGGAGCCAGGTTTTCCACCTGTTCTTCTGAAGAGTGTAATAGCAATTGTAAATAACAATACTTAGCAGCAATACAATGCAAAGAGCACTACTCTGAGCTTGATTGCCTGTTTAAGAATTTTAAACACCTGGTATATTATAAAATGAAGTTACTGATACTTGTCAAAACAGAGAGAGAATATTTGTGTTCCTTTATGTCTCTAACATGTGTTTATTATATAAATAATACAATATCACCATAGACATTGCATATATCCAGAGGTCACTGATTGATCAGTTTGTTAGTACTTCAAATGTAAAGATGCATTTTCTACAGAAAAATAGGAAACAGTGCCCTCTAAAGGCCTTCTGTGTCAGAAAATGTTATCTTGAGTTACTTTATTTATGAGGGGCCTCTTGAAAGAGTACCTGCAAAATCACACACATGAACCTATGCTTGAAGATATGTTTTTCCCCTAGACCATAAATTTCAGTTCTGAGACTTACTATTAGTTATAAATATTGTTATTTTTCTCTTAAAAGGTCTTTTTCTCCATGCAATAATTAGTGCTGATAATGGCTATTCAATGCCTTTATTTCTATATATCTGGGCTTCTGTGACTTTCTCTTTAGCTGTTAATTACCATGCTGAGTGAAATTAAATGTGAGAAATTCCACCTAGGGCAGCAGAGCTAAGCCCAGCACTGCACATTTTTGAGACACATCAATTTGCAATATGGCTCACTTCAAGTCACTAATGGCTCCCTAATGGTACATTTTTATCCCTCCATTAGATAAGAGAGGTTTCCTACAATAATAGCACCTGTTTGCTGTTAAGTTAAACATAATGCAGGAATAAATGCCACAGTTATTTCTAAAATAATGGAGAGCTCAAACATATTATCCAATCCCAAATGACAGCTATCCACACCTACTGAAGCTGACTCCAGTTTTCCTGACAATCAAACGATTGATATCTCTTAATACCTTTACTTTCTAGCAAGAGAGAACTGTTTAAATTCAGATTCCCTAATGAGTATTATCTCTGTCAAAAGTAACATAACTCTTATTGCTTTATCATACTGTAGTCACCAGGGTTTGTGTCTCATTATCTGTTTAAACCACATACTGGCTCTCAGTATTACCATGGGCTCATTTTCCTAGCGATTAATAATTTATTATTTGAATAATTTATAATTTTACAATTAGGAATTTGCTTTCTGTCTTGTTTTGTATTTTTTAAGTGCACAAATTTTAGAAATAAACAAACAGGTATTATTTGTCTTTCACAATTTTCATTCATCCAGTCACAGCACCAAATTCAATCTCATCCTACAGTTTTCAAAAGTTCTTTGAATAGTTCTACTGAGGGCAAGAGAAACTAAACAGAATAATGAAGAATATGTGTTAACTGAATTATTTAAATGAAGTCTTCTTTAGGACAATGCCACAATGTCTCTTCTGACTCCAGTTAATATTGGTTAGGTCCCTGTCCATCCTACTCTGTTTAGGTTTTACAGAAGTGCCTCTTGAGGAAAGCTCCAGTGGCAAGGGCTTTTTTGTTCAATAGATTTTTGAACAGCAAGAAATGGAAATTGTATACTTTAAGATCTATACAGTCAGAGGCAGTAGTAATTTAAAAGGTAGATTTTTCTCTTTTATGAAGCAGCCCTATAAGTAAAACTCAATCTAAGTAATTTCCTAATCTGAAGTGACTCTTTGAGGCATCAGAATGAAACAACATCCCCCATCTGAACTCTAAAAAACAATTAACTAGAAAGAAAAAAATTCAATATTAAGAAATTAGAATTTTGAATTGCAATAGAGGTTTTTTTTTATTTTTCTAGGTGGTTCTTTTTTTTTCTTTGAGCAACTGAATAGTCATGCTGGTGGTTGCCTTTGCCTCCACTCCTTCTCTCCCACTGGAACAACCTTGAAAGGAACCAGTAAAAAATCCCATTTACTTACCACACCAAGGTTACTTTTCACTTTGCCAGTACATGGTTTTATATTAAAAACACAGAACTTACCTTTGCACCCAATTCATTATATTGCAGCTTCAAAGCTGTAAGCCTTTCATCCAGTTCCTTTGGGTTCTCAGTCTGCTGCTTCTGAACAATCTGCCTCCCAGTTTTTATCACTGTTTCCACTTCAGACTTCACCTCACTCAGGTTTTTATATAATTTCTAATCAAATAGAAATATAAAAGTGAAACACCACCATTAAAACATGAAAACTAGAAAAGGCCATTGGCCTTCAGAATCCAAATTGGTATTCAGAATCCAAATTCAGAACAGTCCATCTTTACCAACAGTGACCTCAACAGCATGTCACTAAAGTCTAATTAACTAAACTAATACCTAAACTAATTTTAGTGTTAGAAATGTTAGACATGAGAAAGTACACATCATTATTAATTGCTTTTGTCTGTGACAGACATTGTTTTAAAACTTAGAGAATGCAGTATTTAAAACAACAGATATCTTCTGTCAACTCATACAGAATGTTGGACGTATTTGAACTACAAATACCCATTAGTTTTTAAAATCTGTCATTTATTTGTACTGCTAAATCTAGGGACTGGAAGGATAGAGGATAACCCCTACATTTATTAAGTGTCATACTCTAAAAATTTTAGTTAATAAAAGTAACAAAATGAGGTGGACCTACAATTACTACTTTATTTACTTAGAGTAGTACATATATAGCCTAACTCCTTTCTAGGTGCTTAATATGGTAATAAATTCTTCATTCCTGAAAAGTGGCCAACAAATTAGGAAGCTGTTGTATGATGCACATAAATTGTCTAAATTCTGAATATATACTACAAATTGATTTTGAAAAACAGGAATATTATAAGAATCCTATCAGTTAAAGATGCTCTAAAATCACCATAAGTTTTCCACAAAATACATCAGGGCTGCAAAGGCCAGCTGCTGAGTGAAGACATATTAATTCAGTACAGAGCTTCTAACTACCACATCATTTTAATAAGAATGTCATTCTCACAAGAATATGAATTTAGTTGCAAATTTTTTCTTCTTTCATTTAAGAAAAATGAAAGATGTAAAGCAATAACATTGACTTGTCCCATGCTCATTTTTAAAATTTAAATGCTTTCTACATTTACATATGAAGGAGGTTGGGAAGGGGAAACCTTCAGGCATGCCATTGCCCCAGTAAAAACAAGACCCACAGAAAAAACCCCAACAAACAAACCAAACAAATCTGAAAAAACCACAAAAACCCCAAAAAGCCAAAAAAAAAAAAACCCCAAAAAGCCCAAAAAACCCAGCTACTTTTGCTGTTATAATTTTCTTTTTATGATCATCATCAAGAATGAGGTGTTTAGCTTTATTTATTTAAGGGGAGCAGGATTATAGTGATTTTAAAGAGATATATACAGACTTTCCTCATAGTCTTTAGGACATATTCAGGTCATCTTTCGCTCATGAACTGAAAGAAAGCCGTAGCATGCCATCTCATGGAAGTTTTAATCTGTGGTTTTCCGTTTTGCTTTGTGTTTCCTGGTTAAAATAGATTTGTGTTTCATAACACCTCTTTTGGTTATGTCACAGAGTTCCATGACTATAGAATGTTGCAGAAAATAGAGCCAATAGGAGGAGATAAATTCAATTACAGGACAGGAACTGGGAATTAGAAGATCCCGTTCTAATTCCCAGTTCCTGTCCTGCAACTGAATTTATGGCATTCTCACACAGTGAAAGTGCATGTCTAGAGTTCTGAAGGGGGGTTTTGTTGTTTTTCTGGGGTTTTTGTTTGAGTTTTGGATTTTATCATGTGACAGATACTTTGTTTCTCATCTGCATTAAGGACAGTAATCTCTAATTTTTAGCTTTCGCTGCATAAAGCCACTAGAAAGACAGCATCCTGAATACTCACCATGCAATGATCCAGCTGTGATTGTACAACTTCCTGCTCAACACTCTTCATCTCCAGCTTGGGCACCTGCAACTTCACTTCATCTAGAATTCTTTTACATTCTTGGAGGCGCTGTTCAAAGTTGGCTGGCTTCTGAAACAAGCGGAACTTCACGGACACATCCTGCAGCTTTTTCTGAAAAGAAAACATGAGCAAGTAGAAAGTGTGAAATCAAATCAATGCTGAAGACAAGTCTTAGTCCTGCTACAGAATACTTGGAATACATTGTCAATCAGCATTTTTTTATTAAAAGAATATAAAATGTTTGTGAAAATGCCAGTGGTAGAGAATCTTGGGTCTGCACTGGGGGATAAAAATTCTTCCATCATCCAGGGCACTGGATGCAGCAGAGCCTGTGGCTAAAGAGCCAGAATGCACACATAAAGAAAGGAAGAAATGTTATATTTTTCAATATGTAAAATGTTCACGGGTGTGGGGAGAAGACAAATTTAATGATTTGAGGATAATCCATATTGCAGGGGGAATGCTCTTCAACTCTATCTGTTGCTGCTTCATCGTATGAGGAAGGAAACTTTTAGTCCTTCAAAGAAACCTAAATAATGTGGCTTGGCAGTAAGTAGGTCTAGCACAAACCCCAAGATTTAGAGTATAAAATTGATTTATATTTCAATTTTAAAAAAGCCTAACCTAGAGTAAAAAGAAAGCAATTTGAAGGCAGGAAAAAAACTGTGACAAGCTTGGTCTCTAATTTCACCATTTTCACAATTTTCTATCTTTGCGCACTAATTAGACTGCTTGCTCACATGATCCGTAGCTCAGGGGAAGGGGAAATAATTAAAAATAAAGAAAAGAAATTTTAATTATCTACTTGAAAAAGAACAAATTTCTCTATAGAAGTAAAGAGTGAAGTATTATTGAATAAGTTTTTCAACTCTCTTGGGAATAAAAAAAAAACCAAATGTCACTAAGAAATAGCTAAGTAATTAAATAGGAACTCAGCATTTGCAAACACACTTCCAATTTTTTTATCTTCAAATCCTGGACACTTAATTCCACTGCAGTGTGCCCTGTGCCATACAGATTTGAGGAAAAACTAACAAGGCTTGGAATTGGACTATACATTGGTAAAAACCCTTCCCACTTCTATCAGATTTCGGAAAAGGAGGCAGAAATCACGAGCAGCAGACAACCTGGAGTACCCCAGAAAAGTGTGTAAATATCCAGCAGCTCCTTCCAACAACTTTCCTCTTTAAACACTTTTCATGAAATTCAGATCCAATGAGATAAGAAAGGAAATCTTTCTGTCTATGAATAAGTGGACAATTGAACAAAAGTAGGGAACAAGGGTAGGAATAAGTGGCCTTATTTTTTCTTCAGTGTGTTTACATACACTAAATTTGTATGTAATTTGTTTTTAACTCTCTCCAGTTTGAGGAAGGCCAAATCCTGTGAGAATCTTGCATCGCCACGTCTGTATCAGTTACCATTTGTGTTGGTCAATACATTAAAAGTTATTTAGAAAGAGAGAGAATTACAATATTAATAGCAGAGAAAAAACTAAAGCCATCTGTGAAGAGTCACTCAAGAATTGAAAACTACTGAGGATCTGTAGGGGGGAAAATAAGCTTGATATACAAGTGGGATCTAATTTATCATTTAGCACTCTCACTTAAGTTCTCTCAGATAACCATGACAGCTGTATTATATACTTATATTTATCACCAACAGTTTTAAAATAATATTATATCAATGCTTAAAAGCAGCAAAATAATCAAAAGTGGGTATTTGAAACAATTTGGAATATAAAGAAACCAAAAATGTTTTGTACTTGTCACAGCATAGAAGTCATGTATAAAGATATTTTCTACCTGAATAATATGTTCATTTCTGCTCACTTTGTTTCAAAAAGTAATTTTTAAAATAGAAAATTTATAAATAATTACAGGAAAATGAAAGGCCTTCATGTGAAAGTCTCAGTAAGCTTTAACATATTTGTCTGTCTAGAAAAGAGACAATTGAGACAATTGTATTCAAAAAGTTGACCAGAAAAAGCATTCAGTACTGAATTGCAAAAAATAAATGTTCATTAGAAAAGATTTTACATTCATGCAACATTTCTCAGCCTGTTAGGACTAACTAGGTGCTATACCACTACGGCAGAGATAGATTTTTGTTTTCCTAATCATACTTTTCCCCTTAAATTTAAAAATCAGAACTCAACTCTCAGCCTACAATAATCTAAAAAGCCAGGGTAAATTTGGCTGCCGTTAACAGTAGCTTCAAAATCTCAATGCATTCATTTATTCTCATAGTTGTTTACTTTATGCCCAAGTAATTGAATAATAGATCAAATATGTCAAATTAGAAAGATTACTTAGTGAAAAAAAAAAGAGGAAATTATTCATAAGTGAGAATGCTATTTCAGAAAACAGTAAGTGAAGACTGATTTCATGAAATGCATTTTATCACTAAAGGTAGCATAATGATGGGAAGGTATTCACAAGAGTTCAGTGGCCTAAAATCAAATACAGTCATAAATATATGTAACAAAGGGCTCAGCTTCTACATGCTTTGGTAGTTGATATTTCCATTACCCATGTAAATTACTACTTTTTTGTTTATATTTTATCTAATGTTAGCAAAGCAGTGTCTCAAGATGACCTCCACCAATTTTTCAAAACTCCTAATGGTGCACATAATCAACTAGAGAAACCTTACAAAGAAAAAAACGAAGTCTGCAGAGAGGTGGACTAATAAAAAAAGCACCCAGAAAGGGTCCTGCTCTCTTGCATGTTGTTGAATTCACAAACATTTATTTACACAGTCATCTGATGCCTGCATTTCACTGATGAAATATGGGCAACTTCACAGCTGCCATGGAGACCATCAGAAGGTGAGTTAGTATGAAGAAAGGCAGAAAACTGAGGAAACTTAAATATCCTCAACAAAGAAATCTAGTCCTGCATAAGATGAAACATTAAAAACAGTAAATTTGTTAATTTCAAATAATTAACTACTAAAAAGCAATTAATGATACCCATAATATAAAATTAAAACCCAAATGGAGATGCATAGAAGTACTTGACAGGGATGGGTTAAAAAATGGCAACAATTAAATTGTTTTTCTAATGAACTATGGAAATTTGTTTTGCCACCTACAAACAAAAGCCAACAAAACAACAACAAAAAACAAACCAGCAAAATAATCAAGAAGCTATCATTAATGGGTAAAAATGTGAATTTCTCACTGTTGTTTATTTAGTCTTAATATTTAAGAAGGTCTGTGTCTATTAAGCTAGATGAAATAATGCACTATCTAACATTTTAAACTGATGTCTGAATTGAACAGCTCAGCATAATTTGTATTTCAAATGCTGCTCTACTAAAGATTTCCAAATATTTTAACCTATTTTGACAGTAAATATTTTCCAATACCTCAAAACCTACATCAGGAAAGCCTCACTGCAATTTTATCTCTTAACATGTAGGCACATTCAAAGCCCCCCCTATCACCTGGTGTCCCTACCAGTTGCTACATCAGTCCTGCACACCTTAGAACTGCTGCCAATGAGGAAGGCTGGGGAAAAAAAAATGAGCAGGAAGAAGATATGGATAGTATGTTTAATTCACTGATTTTTCTGGCTAGAAAGGACTAGCTAAAGCAGAAGAGATACCTTAAGAACACTTCAAGGTAGAGTAGTAGTACCACTCATACTAATTTGAACGAGAGAAGGAAAAATGTTAGAGATAAAATTTGCCCACCTGTGCCACATCAATTTGGGAAAGCACTCTTTTGGCAGCATCCTTACCCCGGTTTCGTTTCTTCATTTCTTCCAAACTTATCTCATGACTTGTTAACTCAGATTGTATTTTCTGTTGGAAAACAAAGACAGCAATCAGCAAGGTTTGAGGGAAAATTGAATGCTATTCAAATTATTTGGACCAGTTGATTTTGAACCACGTTGGACAGCAGTTCCAGCCTGTAGAGCCCTGCCAGCAGCACAAGGGAGGTGCCCCTGCCCCTCTGCTCAGTCCTGTGTCCAGCTCTGGCCTTCTCAGGGCAAGAGAAACATGGAGCTCTGGAGCAGCTCCAGCAGAGGGTGACAAGGGATGGTTAAGGGACTGAATGTGGATTTATTTTTTCTGTAGGAAAACAACAGCTTTCATTGTTATGAATATTTAAAATTAATCATAGGAAAAAAAAATAGAAAATTTGTTTGCTTCACTATTCTTAATTCTTCTCATTTTCATAGTTTCACCAGGCAAGTTGAGAGAAAACTGATTGAAGTATCCTAGAATGACATCACCTTCATCTTAGAGAGCTGTGCTATATCTAAAATAGTACATAATTTTTGGCATACTACCAATCAGAATCTACGTTCAATACTAGTCTTTTGTAGCTAAATGCACAATGACACCCAGTTGATTATTATACTAACTTCATGTATTTTCTAACACATATTGCTTGCTATGTTTGTCTGCAAAATCAGAGTGTGATCCAAAAAAAACTATCACCTTTTTTGGTTCACCATTAACCAACCTCACAAGACAAAATTAACTTAAGCAGTGTTGGCTAGTGCAATATAATAGAAAAGAATTCCCAGAAAATATATTGACGCAATATATTTGAGGAAGATTCACATATAATTATCTTTAAATTGCTAGACAGCACCACTAAAAAGAATAACCATATGAAGTAAGGACACAAAGCTATGTTCCCATCATGAGATGCATTTGAGGCCATTACTCCTGCATTAAAAAGTGATTTTTAATTTAGTCTTCTTTTTTTTTTTTTTAAGGCATATAGCATTTTTCAGATGCCCTGAAGACTAGCTATAATTTGAAATATATGTACATAAATTTATCTTACACCACAGTAACTTTAATAGCAAAAATTAATATACGTGTATTTTTAATCACATTTTCATAGGTTATTAAGTACAAAGCTGCGTACACCCTATGCTGCCTACTTTATACTGCTATTACATGGTTATAATGACTTGCATATCATTATAATGTCCCATGTATTTCAACACTTAACTGAAAGCAGGTTTTCACAAGTTATATTGAATATGCATTAAAGTTAATTTTAAGAGAAAAAGAAAGATGCATGAAACCATTAAGTCTTTCCTAAGTTTAGTTACAAGAATATATATGACTCTAAATAATTCAGTACTATTTGGAGAATTAAAATATCTTTCTAAAGCAAAGTATTTGTAAAAGCAAAATGACAAGCAGAAAGCCCCAAATTTAGATGATTTTTTTTATTCTAAAATTACAATAGCTATATATTTTTGATTTTTCATATTCTCAGTTCTACTTGACAGGGCTATTCAATGAATGTCCAGAAACACGTGGAGCAAATAATATAACTTTTTAAAATATATTTAATTTTTGAGAAAACGAAAATGGTCAATTAAAAGAATGATTCTATCAAGAAGAGGAGACTTATTTAATTGTTGAGCATTTATTTTGTCCTTGTCTAATTTTAAAATTTCCCCCTGAAGTGTGTCTGAATTGGAACAGGATTATCTTCTATTTTTGTGCCACACGTGAACCAAACAGGTGGTGATTTAGTAAATACCTGAAGCCAAATAATTTTTTCATGCCTTGAATGGTAGAACTGCATAAGAAAGGAAGAAGCCAGTCTGAATGCTAAAAAACATACTATACAAAACCAAGCATTTCAACAGTTTGCTTCCCCACCTCATCAACAAACTGGTTTTTGGTTGCATTTTCCAATTTACTTGTTAAACCTTCAGAGTCACTCTGAAAAGCTCATAACTGAGCAGTTCTCATCTGAATAGGTCAGAACAAGACAGCACAGATAAGAGTAGTATTTAGGCAATTAGGCATTATGGGACATTGGATAGAGGTTGTTCTATCTTACTATTTTAAATTGATCTGCAGGAGAGAGATGAAGTGTCATCTTCTCTGACATCAAAGTGTGGAATTGGAGAGAACAAACACATTAGAGGAAAGATTAAAAGGAAAGTTAGGAAGGCTTATAGCTAGGAAAGCCCTTTTTCTTTTTTTTTTTTTTTTGTTTTGCTACTGCACACAGGAAGAAAAATTAAATCAGTCATTAACAGATACAAAAGAATTTATAACATTTGCCTGTGATGTCCATTATCATTCAATTTTTAAATGACCACTTTGACTTTTGTGTCTCTTCTGACTCACCAATTTTTTGCATGAACTTCTTAACATTCATAAGAAAACACTATTTTTTTCTTGTATTATCCCCATCTCTTCTTTTTTCAGTGATTCCTGTCTATTTCTTTTCTGTTTTTTTCAATAAAGAGCAAAACTTGCCTTCAATTAATTTCTAGTACATCAGAATATAATGTACTGTGTGTAACCAAACAATACTACTGTGCATAAATTATTGTGTCCTACCCCTATTGGGTTAGGGATTCTCATTTGCCATCACTGGCAATCTTTCAGGGAATTTGCAAAAATTTTGTTCCTATATATATGAAAGCATATAACACACATAGAAGATGATGTTACAGCACAAATGACATATAGGGTAATTCTTAACTCAAAACTGTATGCTTTGTTATGGACACTAACTTTCAAGAAATATTAACTGGAGAGTCCAAATGAGAAAAGAAAGGTAGAATAAGTAGAACCATGACTGCAAGGCAATACTGAGCAAGTTGGACATGACAAATGCAGTTAAAAAACAGTGTTCAGACACTATGGAGATGTGTAGAGGGTGAAAACCTGCATAGTAGAGAAATCCGCATAGATATTCAAACTTAATATATTAACAAAATGTAAGCTTTTGAATAAAACTTACTGATCAGTGGTCAGCTCTTCCCTCTGACCACTGATCCACACATGGCTGAACAAAACCATCCTCACAATTTCCAGCAGAGGAAAGGAAAGTGTAGATAACTGAAATACTTTCCTAAGTAGGCAACTGTGAGTTCTTTGTCCCAAAATATTAGCCTGAACGCAATGAAGCACAGCATCATCTTGTCAAGTGACATCTTGAACAACTGAACCATTCTGCCATTGTAGCATCACATTAACTTTAGTTTTGAACAAAGCACAAAGATATTATAAAAACAGTATAATAGGCACCTTCACTTAGAAAACAGCTGGGCATGCAGTGCTTAACTCTACAGAACTGAAAATATACAAGGATTTTATTGCAAAAGTAGATTATTTTTGCAATTTCAAAAACACAGTATTAAGTTATTCTCCACACCACAATTGATATAGTTGACTGGGGAGAACAACAGACAAAATGATTTGTCACATGCAGGTGAGACATGAAATAAGTTGATTTTCTTTCCCATAATGTAAAAATATTCATGTAGTCACTCAGACTAAGCATAAATACAAAGTAGAAATGCTCTCTTCCATCAAAAGTCATTGAATAACAAAGCTACAAATAAATTGTTTGAAAAATATTTTGTCATACAAATGTAATATTTTCAGTACAGATTTATTTTTCTCCTGTCAGTTAAAGAATACTTTAAAAAAAGCCACCAACTGCAAATTCTTGTGATGATGACTTCATTCTCTGCATTTTTTGGTAAGTTAAGAAATACGACAAATTCTTCCACTGGGATCATGAGATCAAACATAAAAAAAAAAAAATCTTTCCTTTTGCAATATTGCTTGAGATTTTACCTCACTCAAGGTTTTATCATAATTGAGCCTTGAGTAATCTGAACTGATTTATCTGTTTGGTTGCTGTTAGTTTGTTTTTTTGGTTTTTTTTTGTCTGAAAGCATCATCTTTAGTTGTACTCCAAATAATTTGGGTAACATTGGCTTTCTAGCATTAAAGTCTCAGCGCCACATGGTGGAGTAAGAAGCACACAGAACTTACATTGAAAATGTGATCCTAAGAACAGCACACATTGGACTCCCTTTTCTTTCTGTCAAGTTTCTGAATAAACTAAACTGATCATTTCACTTTAAAAAGAGAAGGCAAATATAATTTTGTTTTCTCAGATTAATTTCTGATCAGCTGAAACAAAGATTATTCCTCCTATGAATGCTTAAAATAAATTTGAAATTTTTGAAGCAAACACACAGAACTCCCAAGCCCGGCAGCTTTCTGATTATAAATTCCCCCACGTGTTCTTTTAGAAATGCAACACATATTGCTGAATGGGTTGCTAAGTCCCTCAGCATGGATAAACTGATCCCTGCCCAGAAAGCACCATCACTGACTGGAAGATTCCCATTCCAGCTGTGCAGACGCTGTTGTAGGTTCCTTACATGAATGAACTGTTTTCAGCTCTACAAAAGAATGGAGCCAGCAGAGCTCCACAGGAGATGTGGCCATTCAGGATCTGCCTGTTCTGCCACTGGCTCGGTGGCTCTTTGCTGGAGGAATGACTCAGTCTATGTACCCACATAAAAATGATTGTTTATTCCCTTTCCCTCTAAGGATTTTAAAGAGATTCACAACTGAACTTCAGAGAACTTCAATATTTGCTTTAGACCTGTTCAGTTGTTAATTAAGTTTTTTTTTCATTAGGTCTCACTGGCACCATAAAATGAAAACATGAAAGGGAAAAACTCAGCAGTCTCTATGCTGGTTTTCCCACAGTGGATATAATACAATCAGGTAAGCCTGATATTAGACAATAAAATCGCCAGAAAAATAAAAAGTTTTACAAAGGCCCTGAGCTGAAATATTCTTATGAAAGTGTGCTAATTAAGGTTGATTGGGATTTGTTGTGCTTCAGTTTTTGAAGTTCTGAATTACTTCATTTTACCCAGTCTGTAGTAATTCCCAATATGGTATCTGACAATGCACATAAATCAAATGGATGCATGGGACATGTGAAACATGTAAGGGTCCAAACACACCAGGAAAAAAAAAAAAAAAAAAAAAAAAGCACATTTTCATATCATTTTTTTTTCTTATGTATTCACTTCATATAATTACAAGATGAGAAATTAAAGTGATACATCTTTAAAAATGTTATTTTTTTATCTCTTTAAAAAAATTGCTTACATTATTCATATTTCTAGGAAGAAGAAAAGAAATTTAAGAGAGTCAACAGATAGCTAACGTTGTTTAGGATTTAAACTGAAACAATTTTTTTCTAAATCTGATATTATACTGATATAAATTAGAAGAAAATGAAGTAGGATAAAAATTATTTTCAAAATAAGACTGAATCCGGATGTGATCCCATTTTCCAAATATAGCATTTATAGTCTCAACATACACATAAAAATATCTGCATGTACCTCCAAGCACACACACACAAAAAGCAACTGAAAGGTACACCCATCTACATGCTAATTCAAAAGACATAGTAACATTTAAAAATATATTTTCAGGGCTGCATATATTCAGCTCTGAATATATTTAAGATCATCTAAGGTACTCCATAGAAGATTATTAATTTTTAGAATTATTTAGAGCTCTACAGGCATTCTAAAGAAACCTATTATTGAATATCTCTCCTAATATCATTATAAAAGCATTCTTTTTCAACTTTCCTGTGGCTTTTTTCCCTGTTTACTTTCATAATCTGACTGCCTAAATTTAGATGGAATTAACAGAGAAATTGAGGTATATAACACTGTTGTGTTGATAGTTTTATTGCAGAGATGTTTGGTTTTATTTCATTCAAATTCTTACCCTCTTAATGCTACAGTAAAGCAGACCTAGCAGAAGAAAGAAAGAGCAAAAATTGCAATTAGATGTACATTTTTATTTCAAAGGCTAAATAAACCACGTGTAAAGATTAGGAAAAGCTTTTTCCACTGAACTTCCATGAGCTGTAAAAATTAAAATACAAGTACATTTATGTGCACATTATGAAATAATTATCAATGCTGTCTATGTTTCAATAATTTATTAGTAAACCACATAATCAACTTTGCAAAAGAGTCATGTAAAAGTAGTGAGGATGATGAGTTTCCTTTTTCTAGGAAAGGAGCTGGATTTCAAAGAACCATGTTATTTATCCTTGCCTTTTTAAAATTACTGCATAGTCTTCCACGACATTTACAGTCCTTTATACCTTCTATAAAGAAGATTTTCTGACCATCTTCTGATATAAATCAGAAGGAAAATATAACTTTTCTAGGAGAGTAGCCTAAACTTCTCTATGTAATCCCACACAAAATTTGCTTGCACTTTCACGCCGATCATGTTGCAAATCCTCTTTAATGAGAGGCTGAGGGACAACCAAACACTCTGGTTAATTAAGAAAACTAGTAGACATGTAAGCCAACCTGTGTCTAACTTACCTGTGCTTCCTGAGGGACCTGTGCTGCATCCACTCTGTCTGCAGCATAGGCTGCCAGCTGCTTGTCAATAGCAGCCAGAGACTCTTGGATCAGGCGCAGGGTTTTGTCAGTCTCCTGTGCAGATTGAATACTTTGCTCAAGACTTTTCTGTCTTCTCACAGCCTAGAAACAATGACAATGTTATCAGCATTCAAAGTAATAATGCATATAATACATTTTTTCCACACATCTTTTTTTCCCCAAAAAAGTTCAGGCAAAGAATCAGACACAGGGTTCCTGACTTGTGCCCATCCACCTTTTTGTAGGATAAATTGCGCATCTTTCTGCCACCCATTCAGTTTTCTCCTTAAGAAACAACAACACTCAGATTGCACAGACAAGTTCTAAAAACCAAAGGATCCCAAAAAAGCCCCAAAGTGTAAACTGAGGATTTCTATTCAGAGTGCAAGATGGCAAAGCTGCACAAGCAAACTATTCTGACAGTTCTGTCTTTCTTTCTGAGGCAGAGAGGTCCTCCTGATCTTGTTATATAATTCAAGAGACTTTGTTTACTGAGAAGAGGGTTACTGTCATCACAATCCTATCCAAAGCAATCCACCTCAGTAAGTGAGAGGGATAAAGACTCTGTTGAGCTGGATTTCTCTTATATGAAGCATAAATAGCTGTTTGGAAGAGGCAATGTCTACTTTCTTCCTCCTGTGGGAAAAAAAATTAAGAAGTTGAATCTTGCTTCTACTCCACCAGCAGTGCCACCACGGGTTTTTTACGCAATCCTTTTTTGGAGAAGGATGTTTTCCTTTCAAAGGAGCTCAGTTTATGGTTTAACAAATCAGGACAATAAATTCTCCATCCAAGTTGTCCTTAGAAGACACATATATTAAACACTTCACATAAATGAGTCAACTTTAAATAGTATTTGCAACACTTTAATAAGGCATTTATCGGGTAACAAATAACCTGGTACATTCTTCCATCTGTCATTGTGTCTACTCACAGACTCATATTTTATTTGGATCCCAGCTACTGCCTCACAGAGTTTCTGCTTTATACAAAGCACACAATAATTATCAACAACTTCAAATACAGCACAGTTTTTCTCTGTACAAGTCCAGCCATATTGCTGCCCACAGAATAAGGTGACTAACTTAATTTGACATGAATCAAAGGTGAAAGCAAGCACCCTTTAAATAAAATTTCTAGGTATCCTGCCATTTTTCAAGTCAAATCACACTTTTTCTCTCTGGTAAGCCAGCTATACTTTAATTTGATTTCATACCCATTACAACACTCTTGCCTTGAACAAAAATATCTCTCAGCAATTCAGTGAGAATATTTGATATATCTGCATCTTCTTCACAGAGCTCCACGTGTAACAAATGAAGAAGATGATTTCTTGTGCGCCTTCTTGCTAGCTGTTTGACTTAGTTAAAGGATAGGAATCCAACCAGCATTTTCTATATTTGCTTTTGTAAGCTGCTTTGTGCTATTTCAAAACAACTGATCAGATAATCTTGTATCACTGCAAGTTCCAGGAACCTTCTCTGGAACTGAGCAGCTTTGCATATCAGCCTCATGCTGTCAGCGTTAATGGGAGCACCTAAACCACCAAGGTATTATTACCCTACTGCAGTATTAAGGCTTGCTACTTAAATGACTTTTACCTTCATCTGATTTGAGATTTAAACATAAAAACCTCCTCAGCCTGTTCAAAGCAGTGAGTTAAAAAACCACTGCTTCCATTTACTTTGGCACTCCTTGCTGCTGATTTGTGAGGCTGGCCAGGACACAGACTCCCTATCAATCCATCTCTCTGACTATGGGGTGGCTTGAAAGGCACATTAGATCAGAAACAGCACAAGCATCTTTCTGTACCTAATGGGTAAGGTCATCTTCATGGAAGCATGGAAGAGCCATGGAACAACTTCCCTGCTTTTGCTGGTCTCTGTGGTTCACTGTTACGACTAACACACTGCAGAATCCATTCCTCCTGAGGGCTGCAGTGCTCTTATGTGCAGAGAAGCTCACCACTTAAAAAAGGACTCCTATAAAGTTCCATTCTTATGAGTTATCCAAATAAGTGTCTGCACTTTCTGAAGAATTCAAAATACGGGACAAATATTTTTATTATATCTATCTGATGAACTAGTTATATAAAAACACCTGAAGCTTTGAACCTCTGTTAAATGCTGTCCCATGCTAACTAATGTTTGGAATTAGAGATTTTTAAAGTACACATACATTTGCTGCCAGCCTGAGAAGCAGAGTGCATTCATGCAATGAAGTAGTAAAATGCATGCAAATTCCCAAAGACTTAAAATCCTATAAAGAATAAGTGGTGATTGAAAAATTGTCATCTTTCTGCTGATATCATCAGAAACTATGTATATCAAAATCCTATTTTAGAGTACAACTGGAAAAAAATACATTTTCTGAAGTCATTGATCAAATATTAGCAAATAAATCAAATATAATCAAATATTATTAAATAGCAGATAAGCTTAAGAAAAAATTAAAGCCAACCCTCGCCTGAGTCTAACTGAATTTTTACATTTGTTTAAGCAAAATAAAGTCAGATAAATATATATATATATTCATGTGTGCTATGTGTTTACGTGCATTCAACACACACACAAAGAATTTCCCTTTCATTGTCCTCCCAGGGAATTAGATTCCAGCCTGAGAACCTGCATGACATTTTGCCTCTTCCAAATGAGCTGAATGTACATCTTTTCCCAAAGCTGTGAATGGTTTAAGTGAATGAATGGATGATGTCAGACCAAGACATGAATGCAGCAGTAGAATAGAGGAATTATTTTGGCAACGGGAGAAGAGACACAGAGCTGAAATAGTAGCAACCAAAGTTGTGGTGATTTTCTCAGTAGGTGCTACTTACATTTTTTTGTCTGTATTGCTTACTGGAAACTGACCCTGCCTTGCATGTTCATCTGAAGTCAAGCTCATACCTGACCTCATTGAATTCCCACAACAAATGGATTGAAAATCTGTACAGTAATCTTATAAAAAGTATGATACACCTGTGTCATGGGTTGTAACATATTTCTCCATTATACAGATCTTCTGACCATCATATTGTAGAGATGTTTAGCTTTATTTCATTCATATTCTCATCTTCTTAATGGTGCAGTAAAGCAGACCTTACAGAAGAAAAAAGACCTAATCTTTTTCACTAAGTAGGTCCCTGATATTACCACTGGCATTGCAGAATATTGAATAAATGCAATCAAGGGGAATGCCACAATATTGACAAGACACCTTCTTCTCTTTCAGTAGAAAAGAATTGTTGGTGGGCACAAGCATTAGAATGCTTTACAAAAAAGAGTTATCCTTCTGCACTCTTACACCTGTGGACCTGAGCTCCAAATTTGTCCTTCCAACTCACATCTGTCTGTGGGTCTATTTTTTAAAGACATGTGAGAGTTCAGAGCTGAAATTTTAAATATTTATAATAGGAAAATATTTTTATTTAGGATGTTCTGGCCGGTTCAATTTATTTGTTTCCTGAAATGTTATGGGTTTTTCATTCCATTGTGGAAAAAAAATAGATAGCTTAACACTGTAGTTAAATGGGTCTGAGAGCATAACAAGAAGTTCCAGCTTTGCTATCAGATCATAGTCAATAAAGCTGAAGGCTTTGGGCTTTAAAGAGAAATGGCTGACAGTTAATTGCTAAATAGAAAATCTCAGGAAAATAAACAACAGTTTAATTATTTCTGAGCCAGCAAAATGTTGACAGCTGTCAAGGAAAACTAGTTCAAAGAAAAAAAATCTGCTGTTAGTCACTATCGGAATGAAAGAGAAATGAAAAAAAATATGGAATATTTTTCTTATTTAAGTCTCTACAGGGTTTCTATAGATTTTTAATGCTTTGATGGTAAACACAACACTTTTTATGGTATGATGTCCTGCATAAACCAGTTTACAATTTACAAAAGGTCAAGGGTAAACGCAGGAAATAGCAACACTGCATATTGTCCATGTAAAATGCAGAATTAATGCATTTAAAGACCAGAGTTAATTCTTTCATGTTGAATGTTATAATGTAGTATTTATAGATATTGCCACTTTTTCCTTAAATAACACATTTTGTCTATATAACGCATCAGTTACATGTGCAGTTACTAAGAAGTAGGTTAGAGTTTTAAGGTTAAAAACAAATAATGTTGTTGAGGCAGTACTCAGTAGTTGGGCTGTTGAAGAATAACAGAAAAAATATTTTGAAAATTACAGCACATTTACTACAGGGTACATTTATTTAAAAAGCAGAAATAAATTCATTAATTATCTTATAAGTTACAGCTCATGCAAAGGGGTCTATTAAGAAAGGCAGAAATCTTAGCTTGTTGGGTGTTTTTTTTTGTCTCAGTTATACTCTCGTGTTATTGAGAAATGTTGCCACAGGAGAAGTTTAAAAGTTAGGAAACTTTAAAATTCCTTCCTAACTTGTTTAAATTACCTTAAAATTTAGCCTGACTTGGTGATATAATGGTTTTGACTGAGATATATCAGAATTTCTCTGTACCCCTTGCATCAAACTCCAAACGCATTAATCTCCACTTAATCCTGAGATTAATGTTTGTGCTTAGACTTTAATTAAGAACACTTTTTTTAATTTCAAAACATTATTTTTGGACCCATGAATTTTTTATACCCTCAAACCTAGAATTAAATTTTCTGCAAGTTCTAGGAGTATTATCCAGTGTTCTTATTGAGTAAATGGCTACAAATATTTTACCTCCCAGCCATTAAGTGATATTCAGCTTTGATCAACTGAATTCCAAACCAGCAAAACTATGCCACAGAAGACTTTTCTATCTCTTTAGGTTATCACTGCCAGCAGATAATGCCTCAGAACTTGTAAAAGCAGCCTTCTTAGCAGCCTTCAAAGCAATTATGTGGACATGGGGTATGAAATATTCTTTCTCCTCTGGAGAGGAGAATAAAACAGAAAAATTATGTCAAATGATGAATGTGTGCTCTTTGAAAGAAACCAAAGATAATCTCCAGGGGAGTCCTAAAATGAATTAAGAGACAGGACCCAATAATAATAACTGAGTCTAGTGTAAAGCCCATGTGAACAACGTTTTGTACAGTGTTTTGCAAGAACAGTCTCAAGAATATCTGACTGACATTTCTGAAGCTTGCTGGACAGGATGTAAATTACTGCAAACATTGATAGTTGCTTGCAATATTAGTTTCAAATTCTTCAGTGTTCCTTAAATCCCATATACAGAGCTGTAAGTGAATCCGTCCTTGAAAAGTAAGGACAGGGTATACCTTGCTATCAGTCAGCCCCAAATGTTCAAAAGCAAACGAAACACTCTTTGTTAACTAAAGAAGATAAGGCACACAAACATGAAGCTATTATCTGCCTTTAAAAATTCATCTCCATCTCAGTAGCAAAGATGTATTGTCTTGCAGCATCACTCATACAGAAGTGGGTTGGTTTGGTTGCTCTATTAGCAATGAATAAATATTTCACACATCAGTCTCTGCCCACATGAGCTTATTGTCTTGGTAATTACCTGCAAAATTATTCAAATAAAAATAAGTAACATCACCACTTTAGGACTGCCAATTAGCCTGTCTGAAGAAGTGACCTTGAACATGAGCAGATTTGTGTTATGTGCCTGCAATATATTTTTATGCAAGGAGAATGCTGCTTGAATTTCAAGAGACTACACAAACAGCACAGAAAATTCAGTATCAGGAACCTTTGAAGAAAAAAGCATGTTTTTCCACTTCAGATTCAGATCTCACTATTAGTGTTTAACTACTCAATATTTGATCAAGCTTTCAAAGAAGCTTTTAAAGAAGACTTCCACCTCAATTTTTTTCTATTTTTGAAAGAAATTGGAGAGCAGTGAATACATTTCTAATATATTTTGCCTATATACTCATCCAAATTGTTTCCAGAATTTCACACAACATCTTCATTATGTGCTTCTGACAACTAAATCTCTGCATCTTTATGAATTTTGATTTAATATCTATGAATGATGACTGAATAGTATTCAACTATCACTCAAAAAGACTATTTAGAAGTGTTGTTCTCACACCCTGGAAGCCTTCTGCATATTCCTAGTCTTTTAGTCAGTAAAAAAATAACAAGTACCAAGAAGCAGAATTCCAGAGAGTGTATCTGCTTTCAAACAGAAGTGAGATGATAAAAAAAAATATAAGGGCTACAAAAAGAGAAGGTATACAGAAATTTATATTTACTTTTCAGACACTGTCCAGCTACACAGAATTATGTGAATGCCTGCATTGCCTCAGAAGTACCACCAGGCTCTTTCCCTCCCCATCCTTCAAGTTTATTCTCAGAACAGCCAAGGACCCTCTTATAATTTTTATTGCAGTGTTTTTACTTCCACTGTTTTCAAAAACAAGTATATTTCTAGCACCAGAAAAGAAACAATATTTTTTTCATTTTCATGGTGGATTGTCATCCTTCTAATACAGCTGCTTTCCAAAAATCTGCACTTGTGCATCATTTCTATCATTGTAACTGAGTCATTTTTGACAGCATTTGTAGCTTATCTTCAAGCATGTTCTGGTTACAGTCATAAAGGGGCTGTCTACATCCTTTGCTAGATCTTTCCCTAATAATTCTTTCTGATCTTCACCAAAGTACTGAACTGATATTTGCCTCATATTTATAGCACATCACTAGATTTGGCTCTCCTTGTGTTGCACATTTCTATACTGAAGTATCTTTTAAACCCTTTCATTTATACAAATACACTTATTTATTGTTTAATAAAAAAATTATCTATAACAGATATTACACATAATTAGTTTTAAAATAATTTGCTTCTTGCTAAGAGTTTTTTCAGACAAAACATCTTAAATATGCAATTAATTTATAATAATATTATAAATTATTTTATAATTAATATTATTTATAATAATAATATTAAATCCACTAAAAGGGCAGTCCAATTTTGAAATTTTGGGGTTACCCATTTTACTGGCTTTGGCTGGGTCTGAGTTAATTGTCTTCACAGTAGCCTGTTTGGTTCAGTGGTTTGTATTGGTGGCCAAAACAGCATTAATAATACAGGCATGTTCCAGCCATTGCTGAGCAGGGCTTCCACAGCATCCAGGTCTTTTCCTTCTGACTCTGCCCCTTCCAGGGAGCAGGCTGGGCTTTGAAAGGATTCAGCCAGGACAGCTGACCTGAGCACCACACAGGGCCATGCTCAGCAACAAAAAGATGTGGGGAAAAGCATTTCCAAAATTGTTATTGCATGGGGACTGGTTGAACATCAGTCTCCTGGTGGTAATTTCTTCTGCATCACTTGCTATTACTCCTTTCTTCTTTCACTTTTAAAATCATCCTCAATCCATGAGTTTTCTCGCTTTTGCCTTTTCTATAATCTCCACTAAAGTACCAGGAGATGTGGAGTCTTGTGGTGCTTTGCTGCCCTACTGGAGTTAGCTCACCACACCCATGAAACCACTTCTAATGTAAAATTGTGTTTGTTTAGGAACTGTGACCTATTTAGGAACTGCACCAAAAGAATAAACTCCTTTATTTATAATAAACTCCTTATTTATAATAAACTCTTTTATTTATTAGACTGTCCTCTACTTAGCAGGATGATCACTAAATATACCTCCTGCTGAAGTTCTTCCCACCGACTGTTGAACCTCTCAAGTTTCTCATTGATCAACTCATCCATGATCCCACCATCTGTCAGAGTCTGAGCCAGCTCCCGAATCTGGTTGCGATTATCTTCTGGATGTCTCATTAAACGTTCCAAAGACTGAAAAAAGTCAAAAAAAAGTAGTTTATGTTTTCTTTTTGTAAATAAGGGTCTATAAAGCAATCCCAATTTGCCTTAAAAATATAAGAAAGAAATTTCAAATTTCATATACAATAAAAGTAGAGAAAAAAAAAGAAATACTTATGTTTCATGCCTTGACAACTAATGTTCTGCACTACATCTTATGAAACAAAAGGATTTTTCATATAGCAATAAATTTAATCCTTAATTTTACAGATGGGGACTATGCCTAAGGAGTTCAGTGAGAATACTTGTACCTTAATAGAAAAATCCTGCTTAAGTATCTAAATGGATGAAATTCAACAGCAAAAAGGGATTATCAATGCAGTATTTTGTATTTTGATGCACTACAAGCATTAATTTAATTTCTACTAATTTTAAAGGCTCCATGAATAAAGATTAAAGAAGAATAAACAAAGTTGCACTGTTATGATGGAAACTTGTCCTCTCTGAAGCCTTCAACATTTTTTAGACTGGCTGACGTGAGGGGTTTGGTTTTTTTTTTAAGAATGCTTATTTTAGCATTACCAAAACTGTATATGACACCCAGCACAAGACATTAAATTATTGTTTGATTTAGGTGAATTTGAATTCAAAACCTCATTTGTTGACTCTAGTAAGAACTTAGGACTTGAAATATTCTGCACCTTGTTCACATGTAATGTTAGTTCATAGTTTGTTTAGAATGACATGAAATTTACAATTTATCAACACATATGACTGGATTATTATTTAAGTCAGCACTTACATCTAAAGACTCAGAAATCTCTTCTGCACCTCCCTGGACATTTTCAGTTGCTTTGAGTTTCAGTTCAATCTCATTCAACCATTTATTTTCTGCATCCAAGTATGACAATAATTCACGCCAACATGCCCATACCTCCTGATGAAAAAAGGGTTTATTTAGATTGAAAATTGCACAGAAATTTCTCATTAAAATACTGAAAACATTCATGCCTCTTCCCCAAAGCAACATGGGTGATATCTGAAGCTTATGGGACCGTATGATTTCATATGCCAGCAACCATCTGATCCAAATTAATATAAAACAAAAGAAAATCATCATTTTGATTAAACAGAGCAAAACCACAGAAAATAACATGAAACAGTGAACTCTTCTGCAAAACGTAACTTGAATCTTCATTTTCATGTATTACCCACTTTATATGTTTTGTGTAAAGTTTTCTTATACAAATATAAAAGTGAGCAGAATTTTTAAAGACCCCTGTTAGAAATTTATGTTTCTATTATAAAAATGCACTTAGATTCCTTATATAGTCTATATTTTAATTGCTTAAGTCACAGTTCAGAAAACACCAGCTTTTAAGAATTCAGACTAAAATCTCTATGGAAATTAATTCTAAACCACATTTAGTGCAATTTATAGACCTTTTAAGTGCTAGAGTACTAAACATAATGCTGTGAAATGTTCTTATTCTCCTGAAATTAAAATATTGTCAAATATTTTATTTATACAGTGCCTGAAGATACTTAAATAAGCAGATAAGAGTGGCACTTTATACACAAACAAAGCATTTAAATGTTCCATAAATAATCTCTTTTTTCCTTTTTTTTTTTTTTTTTTTTTTGTTAGAACAAGTTAAAATAATGTTATAGAAATGCATTACACTCTTGGCAGTTCAAGCTTCCCAGAGTGCTTGATTCATCTTGTTGAACTTTGCTCACATTAAATGAGGGTTATAGAGGGATATTAACATGCAACAACACATCATCAATGATCAGGGTAAATGCAGATTGCCAGTTTAGACTACACACCTAATTTTCCACAGTGAAATTTAGACAAGATAAATTTTACTCTGGTGCATTATCGTCCTGTATGAGGTTAGCTCTTGCAAATTATTCACCACCAAAATTTAGCTCTTGCAACATTAACAACAAAAAAAGATACCTAATTAATTGTAACTAGTGTATAACATAAAAATAGTCCCATGGAAAATCTGCCATGGAGTTGGCCAAAATGGCAGGGTCAACTCAAAACGCATGGAAATATTCAGTTTGCCAGCAGAGCAAGTGCTGTTCCCATGCTGAGATAACACCACATGGCCAGCTCCAGGGCCACTCAGTCAAAACCCTCAGCCATGGAAAAGAGAAGCCTAGAGGAGATGATGAAGGGATCACAGGGCTGCTACAAAGCCAGATTCCTGGCTTGGTCTCAGAAGGGATAAGAAGCTTGAGCAGCGATTGCTGTCTCTGACCTAAGAGCCGTGTCTCAGCCTTCTCTTGCAATACAACTCTCCAGTAGATATGATCTTGAAATAACTTTGTGTGTAGCTTATAACACGGGGTATTTGGTATATGGCTCATAAAGCAAGGATTGCCTTGGGCTACCCACTATTCTATGATAATACAGCTGTGCTCTCCACCTTACTTGCAGTTAGAAGGGCTATAAATACAAGACTGGCAAGATATCAAACCTCCAAAGTCTTCCACTTTCCATTCAGCCTGCTGCAGAGTTGCTGGTAGCTGGTAATTAGAACATCAAGTTCCTTTTTCAAAGCCTCGTGAGCTGCAGGTGGAGCCTTTGCTATAAAGTTATTCACAGAATCTGTAATAAGCTTCACTTTCACTTCTTTCTGCAGGGCTTCCTCCTTTGCCCTCTGGAAAGGAAAAAAAAGAAGTTGTAGTTCTGACTTAAGAAGAGAAATTATTTCTAGTAATTATTTCTAGTAACTCTCAGAATTCTCTGAGAGAATTCTAGATGGAGAAAAAACCACAAACAACGCTACAACAAAACAAAATAAAACAGGAGACATTCAATTCCCAGACTTTCTGAAATAATTTTGAATGCATCCAAAAAACTTTTGTTTCATTTTGTTGCCAATACAATTTAACATCTCACAACCATCTAGTGTTCTGGAGCTCTCAGACTAATGGAATCTTTCAGTACTTTTTTTTCCTTCCAGAAGTGCTCCAAGCACCTTTAGCATCATAACTTATGAACCACAAATTATCAAAAAAAAAAAAAAAAGAAAAAGAAATATGTTGCATTATAAATTCATTTATCTAGTTTTAATGGAAAAATCACAAAAATGGCCAAAAAAAAAAGAAGATACTTCTTGTCACTATCATTGCCTTGAATTTAAAAATAAAGTCAGAAAATATTTTTTCTTTATTGTATATCCCACACTTTCGCTCCTCCTTTCCTTGTTATGTGGTCTCATGAAAAAGATTTTCATACTCTGCACTGTTTCCTCTGAGTGCTTTCTATGACTGGAATCATATCACAACTGGAAACTGTGATGTTATAAAAAGTGTCATCTGTGCCTACAGGCCTGCACAGGAATTTACAATGAGAACTCCCTGCCCTGAAAACATCTAATCAAAACCATATTCCTGACAATATTTTTTTCCCTCTATGGGTCTGTAAGTCCATGAATCAGAATAATTGTGATCAGGCTGCCATTGCTAGAGGAAGCTTACAAGGTTGCTCTTGACTTTCCTCTTCTCTAGTTGTAGGAAGAAATGGGCTGTAGAATGAACACAGAATTCTGATTCAGATTTTCAATGTTGTGACATCATGAGAAATGATCTGGTTATTTCCTAGGTCAAGGTGGCACAGTCTGAACACTCCTGTACTTCATCTGGGTGCAGAATATCTACTAGGAATCTATAATGGTGATTGTATATAAAATTATGAACTTCATCTGCTTAAATATGCAGCAGTGCAATGTATAAAATTGAGTTTTGCTATTTAGTTACTAAAAAAACTGTAACTTTAAAGTAGATATTTATTTTTGATATTTGTCTCATTTACAAATGAGTTGTTCCATAAATTTCCTTACATTATGTGTATTCTGACTGGCAGCAAATTATTTGTGCCAGTAAATAAAGAGATTATCAGTTGCATGGTCTGAAACTCTCAAATACTGGAAAAAACCATGGGAAATGAACAGCTTGAAAACAAAGTGTTCAACAGATTGTCAAAGCTATATTTATGATGACAATCAAGTTATAATCTGGCTTCCTGAATAGCACAAGCCCAACAATTCACCTCTAATAAGAATTAAGCCCATATCCACTGGCTTATCAAGAGTGTATTTAAGCATGTATCACAAATTAGTTGTTTTGTCCAAAGGTCATGTTCATCCCACATGAAGGAAACACTATTAATTGAGATCAAAACATGTTGTTTCCTATATTAAAGACATAATATTCATACATAGCACACACCAAGATGCATCCTAACATCTTAATTTTTTTCTGCTCATTCTAATGCAAAGAGAAGATGTAAAACTGATTTCACTCTACTGCTGCTAACACCCAAATTTTAGGAATCATCCCTTAATTAAAAGAATGTTGAAGCTACATCCAAATCAATATCCAATAAAGAAAATAGGGGGGAAAAAAGCAATGTGGTGTTGAAGAATTTAAAATATCTTCTAGCATATTCCGAATAGAAATTACTTCAAACCACCTGGATCTGAAAAGGTATTTTCCTAAAAGAAAGAGCAGACTTTCTTTACAATGAGAGCTTCAAAAATAAGTTTGAACACAGCTCAAGGAATTAGTTTATCTTTTACCTTCAGCTCCTCAACAGCTTTCTGTAACTCATCAGGTGTTTTATACTCAAAATCTCTTTCCAGATATTCTTCTTCAGCTTGTGTTATCCACTCGTGCATCTCTGACAAATCCTTTCTGAGACTCACAGTCTTATCCAAACCACCTTTTAATGCAGCCTTCTTAGCATAGGCCTTTAAGAAAGAAAAGATTCCATAGTACTTGAAGCAAAGCTACTGTACAAACTTGAAAACGTTTTAGCCTGAAAAGAATCAAATTAAATCCTACAATAATAAAATTGTTGTTATTAGGCAGATGTTAACGAGTAATTAGGTAGATAATAATAACAAACAATCCAAAAAGTACTACATTTGTATGCATCCTTTTTATTTAGCAAATCATGGCCCTGCAGAATGAGTGCTGTAATGATATTAGAATGAGAATCTACACCATATGCTGAGGTGATCAGAAAACAACTATGGAAAAGAACATCTCCCAGGGACTGACTTCTGTGAAATGAAGAAAAAATAACCACAGGAGATTTTGAAAGCACATTCAAGAATGAAACCAAAGGCTCTTCAGCTATAAAGTCAGATGGCCTTTAACTAGTTCAAATGCAACTTACTAGAGAATAAACCAATATGCACATCTATCTGCTGTTGATTAAGTCATTTAAGAATGTCTCCAAAAGGTCAATACCCTAAAAATAAGTAAGGAAAAATGTCCAACCTCCTAGTGGAAGAAACTATTTATCTAAAAGGGAAAAATATTACTGCTAAGTCACCTGCCAATCACTAAGTGGGGGTCATATAACTGTATTATCCAGCTCATGTATAGACCCAGAACTAGATAATAATATAGATCTCCATCCCAAACCATTCTCTGATTCTATTCATTGTGCATTAACCTATCAAAATTGTCCCTGATTGTGCATTTATCATCTTTCAATAGTATTAAGAAGTTTGCATCAAAAATAGCAAGTTGTACAGGTGCCATTTCTCAGAATTGGGCTTGCAAAGCTTATTGCTCCAATATTCTGCTCTGTAGTGCTGCTTCAGTAAACTTTATTTTTAGTAATATCAGAGAAATTTTCTTAGTATTTGGTCTCCATTTCTGACATTTATTGATTTGTTACTCATTCTTGAGGACTGGCTGTTAAACATAAATGCTGTTCTACATAAATGTTGTTTTACAGAACAAAATAGAGCAACAAGCAGTGAGTATAAAAGCAGAATTGCATTTGGCTCTGTAAAATTGTCTCTTCCTCAGTCCCAGCACTAGAAGAGAAGGTAATCTTTTATCACCTGAAAAGAGTATCTGAATTGCCAATGACAACTGCCAACTGTCAGCGCTCACAGTCACATTAACTGCATGTATATCAACCCAAGCTGACTTTTCCAAATCTTCTCAAGAAACCTCCACAAACCAAAATGATTTTTGTATTTACTATTCATGTATTTTAATAGCTATTGCTGAAGAAGTTGAGTTAGAAATGCCCACTGAGACAGAATAATTTGTTCCTTGCGTTGAATGAAATTATTATAGACAGATTTTCAGGGAAGTCAGAACAGAACTGTGACAGACTTCTATACTTGTAAGGTAATACTTGAAATTTCCATGAGAGAAGTGCAAAGGTATCCAGCTTATTAATATCATAAAAAAAAAAAAAGAATTAAATATTTCATGGTAGTAAAACTGGATCAATACAATGTCTTACAGATTTCAAAGATCAATTTTTTTATGTTTATCAAAAATATAGAGAGATTATTTTTCACATGTAAAGTGAATAATAAAAATTTAAGAAAATATTATACCTCATTAAAAGGTAACACTTTTAATTTTATGAAAATATACATGAAAAAGGTACACAAGAGAAAAGGGCAAGTAGGAAAAATTTAAAGGTAATACAACATGAAAAAATTTTATTTGAACTGTCATAAAGAATAAAAATCCAAATGCCATCAGTGAAAGAAGAGTAATTTTTAGCTTCCTTACTCTGTACAATTATTTATTAAAAATGCCTTTAACTAAAATAAAAGAACTGTTCTTTCCTGTTATGTCTCATTCTTTCAAATCTGTGTGACTACTGGGGACTAATTTATAAACATGCATATGTGCATGTACTCTTAATTCTGAGTTATTCAATTATGAACCCTTCACTGCTTTAATGTCTTTTTTCATCCAGAGTAATGACATTCAATTTGAACAATGTACAAGAAAACATAAAACAACAAGTACAGAACTTGATTGTTTTGGCAAATGCCTAAACAACACCTTCAGAAATCTAGTTTACCAGAAGCCATAAATCATACTGCTGTTAGACCTAATATATTAGTATGTATCTTTGTTGTAAAAATAGTAAGGTGTTGTGCTATAAATAAATATACTTTACATATACTGCTACAGGCTAAATTACACTCTGTAAAATATTAGTTGAATTAATACTTTTAAATTCAGTTTCATTTGCATATTTGCCAATGAAAACCTGATGATCAATTTAAAAAGAACCAGTCACAGCAGGAGTCTTGGTACCTGTTGGCAAATGTGGTCCCACTGAGCATTGAGATCCTTTAGCTCTGCCTCTATTCTGGAAGCAAATTCGGGCTCTGCTTCACTCTTCATTTTCTTCCCAGTCTCATTAACACTGTTCAAACTGGGCTGGATTGTCTGGATATCATTTACTAAAGCCTAAAGGAAGAGCAGAAATTTAGGCAAGCAGAATTCACACAAAGTTTCAGATACGATATCCCTATGAAAATGTGTCTGCATGAGATTCTGACTTGTCCGGGTTCCAGATCCCCAATAAAATGAGGACAATCAACAGACTTATATATGAAAAGAAATTTAAAAGAAATGAGCAGCTGTAATGTGGCAAGCTGTTGTGTACCAAATAAAATAATGTAATTTTTAAATGTTATCGATGCACTATAGATATATACATATATAATGTGTACATATATATCTCTTAAAATGCTTCCCTATTGTTGATTGAAGACATGAGAAATACTTAGATCTTATTCACATTTCTGAAAGAACATTCCACTACAATGGTGAAAGATAACAATAATTCTTATTTAAATAATGGCTAAGAGAAAGTATGAGAGAACTTGCAGTTCTGCAAGATCACTGTGTATGTAGTATTTCATAGTATTTACACATCCTGCCTGAGCATTTATAGAACTTGTAAATTCCACTGAGCATATAGACAGGGGCCATCACAGATTACAAGATTCACTGCACTTACACACTCTGCTGGGACAGGAAGAAGAATTTGTAAACCCTGTGATGGAAGCACCAATACTTCATGATGCTTTAAAACTCTGCTGGGATAGCATCCTGGAACTTGTAAGTTTAGTGAAAAAAAAATGGATATAACTCACAATACCTGCAAGTTCTTTTCGTACAATCAGAAAAGTTTGTAAATCGCATGAGTAACAGATACAGAAAAAAAGATCTTTTAGCACAGATTATACAGATTTAAAAAAATGCAATGCTCATAAGCTCAACAAAGTTAATAAACAGTTGACTTTAGAGGCTAGCTTTATATAGTATTTCCTGTATTTGTGGGTGTAATCCTGCTATAAATACATTAAAAAAATCACTTTAATCACCAGCCTCCTTCTGGTACTAAAGTCTCCTTGTTATAGCTGAATTTTCCTTCAAACCCAGGACATGAGAAAGGTTGGAATACACTGCAGAAGGCAATTCCCTTTCTACATGAATTTATTTCTAAGAACAGTAATCATTTGTGTAAATTCAGTATAAACTCAGCTCATAGAGAAGAGTTGAATAACTGCCAAGCAGGCAGGTAATACGCACTGTACATTGCTCAAGTTGCTTTTCCAGTGCTTCTGAGTCTCCAAGGGCAGGCCACTCTTCCTTCAGAAAAACATCCACTTCAGCCATCCACTTCTTCAGTGTTCTAGTGTCATTCTGTGTATTAAAAAGACATTTCATTGCATCACACAAAACCTGACTCGCAAGAGTGTAATTCATCCTGACACTACAACTAAAACTCATTGCAATGTAATTTCAACATTATTGAACTGTCTGAAAATACAAACACAGCAAACAAGTAAAACCAATTTTACCTGGGTCTGTCATCAACACTTTAACCTGTACTTTGACCATTTCTGACCAATTTAAACGTGTCTATGAGCAGACAAGCTTATGGCTCTCAAATTTATGCCTTCTAGATATCACTTGTGTTTAGATACTGCATGCTTCTTCATTGTTTCCTTCTATGGCTTCAGATTACTCATACTTGGCATTTAATTCAGGGTCACCCATCAAATGTTCTGTGCTTTCATTGAAGCTTCAGATTCCTTTTGGAAGTTATATGCTGTAGTAACTATATTTCTAACAGAACATGGCACAGAAAAAAAACACCCTTACTATTCAGAATGAAAAAAGCCAATGTAACTGAAAGAGATTCACTTCAGAAACTAAAATAATATAATGAATCAGTGAGTCATTTCAGAGTCTCTCAGTTACTGGTTCTAGCACTAGAATAGGAATATTACTTCCATAGCCTTTATTTAAGTCTTGCAGTTAACAAACAAATCTTAACATCAAATACTTGAAAAGAGGGGATGCTACCAGTCCAGGCAACATTACATAGGTAATCTAATAACTTGAAAAGTAGAATGAGATTTTAAAAATACCACTTAAAATTACCTTAAAATGCCACCTTTATAACCAGATGCACATATTAAAATAAAACATATGTATGGCAAAAACATAGGAAGTAAATTATAAAGCATTTTTTCATCAAACTGTTTTCCTCACCAATGAAATACACATTGATATTACAGGCTGAATGCAAAGCTGAAATAAAGCACAAAAAAGGACACTAGAATAGAGATTGTGTCCTAAAATGTATAGAAATATGTCTTAGTAACTATTATGAGACAAGTAACCAAAGGGAACATTTCCTTAATGTGACTGATATACTTAAAAACCAACAGGCTAGCCTGGAAAATGAACTGAATTAATAAAATTAATCATACAAAAAATATCAGTATACTCCAGAATGGCAATTACCAAAACACTGTTGAAATATCTAGTGTGCATTCCATTATCCAACAGTAAAAATAGTTTAGAATCATATTTCATGATGAAACTTTAATACCTTTACAAGAATACTTTTAGTTCATTAATGCGGTAAAATATTTATCTGGTGGGATTTTCTTAAAAAAAGATTAGTCTCCTGCTACCAATGAAGATCAAATGTATGACTCACATTTTTAATCAGATCGTAAATGCATTTTGTTTATGAACACTGGTTTCATCATATCCCATACTGATGCATTCCATAAATTACAGCAGCTAAAACAATAATCTAGATAAGAAGTCATTCAAGAAGCTCAAAAGTCAATAACTTTTATATTAGATGTACACCAGAGGGCTTTCAGCAATAAATATAGGGGGTAAAATTTGTGTGCATCAACAGCTCACGCTGCTTTGAATGTTTTACGTGAGCGTGGTCATGATGCTCAGAACCATTTTAAAACCAGAGGGAAAAGCTTTAAATTTGGCGAAGGGATGGGAGTGAAGATGGGAGGCAGAAAGGAGGAAAAAGAAAAAAGTTTGAATTTCTTAAGCAAAGTGCTCTGCTTTTTTTATGTGGCACTGTTTTGGGAGTAGGGTGGCATCTGTGAGGAGAGGACAGGTGCTGTTCTGTGCTGAACAGAAAGTTCCAGCTTCCCTCTGTGGAATCACCACAGGATATGGCTGATGCTGTGGTGAGCTAGAGATGTTCAGTGGCAGTGTAGCTAAGAAAGGACAAAAATGTCAGACAGACAGAGGACAAGAGGAAAAAGTGAGAAACAGCCCTGCAAAATGTGAGAAGCAGCCCTGCACACACCCAGGTGAGGTTCCAATGCTGCCCTTCTAAATACTTGAAATACACTTCTGCTTTCTGGAAAGTGCTGACAAGATACTACTATATTACAGGTGACTTTAATTATGTAAGTGAATTCATTAAAGTCAATATGGTACAGCTACTTCAGATGCATGAATAAGTGCTTCAGCTACATTGAAAAATAAGTAGAGGAACATTATTTCCCATTTTTAATTAAATTAGAACTTTTTGCTAATGAAACAACATAATCAGAAAGAACCACAAAATCAGAATCCAAAGTAAAATCTGTACTTATCAGAATCGAGTAGAAATTTAAACACATTTTTTGTCATGTTTTGATATCTCACTTTGGTGTTAATTCCTGCAAGCACCTAAATGTATTCTGCCTTAGTCCCACAGCAACAAGCCACCAGGTATAAGCAGAGGCAGAAAAAGCGTGATGAACCTGGAATCTCTGGAGTTTGGTCATGCGCTCCTCCAGCTTCTGGCACTGCTCCGCCAGCTGTGCCGAGAGCTTCTTCCAGCGGCCCAGGACCACCTCCAGCTCGGAGCGGTAACTCTGGCTGACCTCTGCAGGGCCTTTCCTGGACAGCTCTTCCACAGTCGTGCTGAGATAGGCCAGCCCTTTCTGCTGCTCTTGCAGAGAACTTTGTAGAGCCTGTGAATAAGAAGCGAGTGGAATTGCCTGGAGAATTGCCAGGCAATTCTCTTCGTTCCACAAACACGGACAACACATAGATGTCACCTTTGCTAAAACACGCAACGGCATAATTTACTGAGCAATTTAGGATTGTTTTTCTCATACAACGTAGAAGGTTTACTTAGCTGAACTGAGAATATAACCAGAGGTATTTATACTTTTTAATAGATGTAGTCTACATACATTTCATTAATTTGAGATAGGAATTTGCTATGGACCTGATAATGACACTTTTAAAAGAACCAGATAAAAAGAACCAAAACATGGAGAAAAAAAATAAACTTAGATAACTGAATCCGTGATTCATTTTTTATACCTTCTCGAAACTTTTGTAATTCTCAGCCCAAATTTACTTCATCTAGTTTTTTTTTTCTATATTCTACATTTTATTTCTGAATATGCATCAAACAATATGTTCATTAGCCATCCGAGAGTACAAATTCTGTCAGACATTGAGATACAGGGAAGGTTTTTAGCCAGCGGCAAAATTTGTTCCACATTTGTCTACTTGTAAATTTGACAGGAAACCTGTCAAAAGACTGTGCTGCATTTTGAAAATCAGAATCGTTTTCATGTCAGCACTGGAAAATGAAATTACCTAAATCTATGTTTTACTACCAGAACTACCATCAAAGGAATATTTTATATACCATGGGGAAAAACAAGGGCTTTTCCTTAACATTTTCAATATCTTATAAAATTGCTTTCAATGGTGAACACCATTTTAAATTCCTTAACTTCAGGAATCAATATAAGCAACCACCATCTCCTGAAGCCCTGGCCTAAAACCAAAATGAGCATTATTTACTCAAGATCCACAGGCTTCAGCAGATTAATGTACCAAACTAGAACTCTGTTCTTCTAAACTTCCCATTTAAGACATTTTTGCTCACAGCTTGATCACTCACCTTGAACTCCCTGAGTCTCTGCTCCATGATTTCATATTCAGCAATTGCAACCTGAGGCACGGAGAGTTTAGTTTCTGACTGCTGCATCCACGTAAGTATAGTGTTCATTGTCTCCTTGTAGTGTGCAGGAGGCAAACTGTCAAAAACTACATTCAATGGGGAAAAAAAGGGAAGGAAATAAAAGAAGGAAGGAAGGAAGGAAATAAAACAATTTTTCGCTTCACTATTTGGTTTGCTAACAGAAGACACTTGGTAAAAGACCAAGTCTTATTGAAGTCTACAGCTGTTTTGCAAGAACAGTGTTTATCAGAACTCTAAAAAATAATTTTGGAAGCAAAATTACTGTAAAATACGAACACACTCCTTCTAATATTTGAGATATCTCTACCATTTTATGAGTTGGGTGTTGTTTGACCCTGTTATTATAGGACAGAAGACAACTTATATGGCCAAAAAAACTATTTGAAATACGTGTGTTCAGAGACCAACAGACAAACCATCGTACTTAACCTATAATCTAATATCAGAAATGTCTAAAGAACTAAGTTTATGTTCGATGTTTCTGTTCAAGCAAAATGTTCCATTTAAGACATCTGTTAAAAGCTTAGAAAATTAATCTTCGTTCTACAATAAAGCTGAATTTTATTGAACTGTTCTTATTGTGTCAATATTACAGCTATTGCAAACAGACAACATCTGGCACACACATAAGCAACTCATTAGCAGATAGATTCCCTCTGCCATCAACAACAGTTGCCTCTCTACTCACTGAAAAATTTGTAGACAAATAGCATGGCTGGTTGGAACTGAAACATTTCCAACTTGCTCATAATAATGAAGAATATAAAAGCTAAAAAGAAGTTGCTCTCATTTGTATCTCCTGTATCCTCCTCAATATTTTCTGGAGTTTCACAAAGAGATGTACAGAAAAATAATAAAGCTGTCCAAAAAGCAGTTTGACAAACAACCCAGTTAAAATTTTTAAGTGCAAGCTTGCTTACATCATGCAGCAGTGCTTGGCAGAATGTACCTCAGATTTTAATTTAATTTTTTAGTTGATCAACAGAATGCTACCTGAAAAAAAAACTTATATTTACAGTCAGATATCCTAACAACTTCCCAAAATCAGAACAATCTCTCTTGTGAACAATGCACATTGTATGGCAAACTTTCCACATAAAAGACTTGCCTGATGTGATTTATCACATATATCTGTGGATTTATAAAAGATAGAACTTGGTAACAGGAAGCACAAGAATTTCTTCCCTTGTGAGGTATTTTTGTTCACAGAAATCAATAGTAATATATTCTTGGAAATATAAACCCTAATATTTTCCATCTCATCCAGTAACATTTTAAATATTTTCTTTCCTTAGTGAAATTTATATTGTCTTTGACTGATTTTATCCAAACAACTTCTACTTTACAATACATTTAAACTTTTCATTCCAAACAAATGGAGATATAATTTGAGCAGCTCTGATATGTTAAAGAGTTATACAACTCTTAACAGCAGTTTTATTTAGAAATATGAAATGGAGTTTAGTGTCGTCATGTAGTGTTTGACTTCTCAAGGTCATTTTTCCCTTTAAATGAAAAATAAATCTTATCATTAATGTATAAGCATTTAAGCAAAACAGCTACTTTTGGCAGTACTGAAAAGTACCTCAGAACAGATGAAAACTGCTATAGCAAACTCCACCAAATTGCATCAAACTCTAATCCTGTAACTTTACCAATAATAATAAAAATTTTAAAACCATCCAAACATTGCAAAACATTTCATTCAATTGTAATGAGTTATGTTTCCTACTGTTGGATGGACTAAATAAGAGTTCAATGGGATGACAAACATTGATTTAATCAAACTAGTGTCTTTACAATTGGTTATTAACTATTAATTTAAGAAAGCATTGTTAAATTGAGTGCAAGCATAGTTTTCCCATTTCACTTTTCCAGATTACTACAGATTAGCAATAACGAAACACTTTTTGATTCTTTAAAATAGACCATGTGTCAGCACTTTCATCCACAAGGAAGCAGATTAACATTTAGAATGGCAACGAAGAGCCTTTATTATTTTAGCAGCACATGATGGAAATGGTGAGAATTCAGTCAAGCTCCCACAGAGGGATTCACATTACCCAGTAATAACTGTCTAAATAATCTAACTCACTTATGGCCTCTCTGTGGGCAATGTGAGTTTCTAAATTCCCCATGCTAATAACATAAACCCACATTCAAGACACGTTTCTTCTTATCTTGAAATTTGCTTTGTGATACTAATATTTATGGACTAAAGTTCACACAATAAGCAAATCTCATTATTATGGATTCTGCTGTATCATCTAAAAAAACCCCAAAAACCTAATTGGCAATGAGAAAGATCCAGTATGTCCTCAATATGGGCCTAGTTTAGATATAGCAAAACTAGGTCCATGGCAGAACTGTTACAAAATATCACAGATAAAAATCACAAAAGTGTTATTGTGAAATATCAGAATATAGTTCCCATCCCAGAGGGGAAAAATGTGCTTCTATTAATCTATTCCACTTGTAGGGAATGCATTTTGGTGTGACTGACATTGTAAGCCCTGAGAACTGACAGGCAAAGGCACTTGCATATTTCTTTTAGAGAAAGTCCATACACGTGGAAACAAAATGCTCAAATAGCTAGTTAGGATTTATTTCTAATAAACAGAACTATCTAAATATATGAAAATAGCTTTACAAGTAAGTAAAATACTTTGTTTGGTTTTCCTCACTGCTTCCTCAGTTTTTGTGACCAAATTTTTCAGTCAAAAATATTTTCCCAAGTCAGAAATGAAATGAGAATACAATTATCTCAACACTGATCAAATCACACTGGATAGGTTGCAGTGTGTTTCTCCTGCAGTCACTACAAATCCCAGTGTTCATCACACCATCATGAAAGACAATAAATGTAATCTATGGGACCATTTTAGTAAAGACTTATTCCCTGAAATAAATTAACAAGTTTGAACTTCATGTATTTCCAATAAAAATCTCTTCAGTACTAAAACCAGGGTGATGTATTCACAACTTTGTTTTAATTATTTTGTAATACAAATACTTGAACCAATTCATCAATAGGTCTTTATTAATAAAGCTGTGATTTCATTCTCTTACATTTTTAACCAGAAAGTCTCATGAGGAATTTTGTGTAATACTTGATCAATGTTATGTAAGTGATTTAAGACTTCCAATTCTCTTCGTCATAAAGCTCATGAAAGAAACAGAAGGGAATAATAGAATCACAGTGTGGTTTTGGCTGGAAGGAACCTTGAAGATCATCGAGTTCCAACCCCCATCATGGGCAGGGACACCTTCCACTAGATCAGGCTGCTCAAGCCCCATCCAACCTGGCTTTGAACACTTCCAAAGAAGCCCTTCTCCAGTTCTACAGGACCTTTTGTAACAGTACATGTATTTTAAAGACACAATTATTTTTTAGGTGGGCTTGTTTTTCATCCATAAAAATATTCATTTTTACCACTGAGGAAAAGGACAAAATCACCTACAGAGTAGAGGACATTATCTCATACACATTCATTTCACAGGCTGCTTTGTCCTTTTGATCTTGATTTACATAAAAAATAATTACCGGAGGAAATGGATGGGGTGAAAAAAAAAGAAAAGAAATTGCTTGCATGCTACTTATTAAAACAATAAATTCTCACACACATCTGAACTGTATCTTCAGCTTGAAAGACACATTTAAAGAAGGTTAAGCAAACTTTATCCCTCAAAATCAAAGAGCAATGAATATTTTTAGTACAAAATGATAGTTTAGGTCTTAAAGAAAACTTTTAGTCATGAAGTTTACAAGATACTTGCTTAAATTTTTCCTTCCTCAAGTATAGAACGATTTGTGAAAGATTATTTTATGTATCATTACAATTTCACTGCCACTTATAACCCATTTCCAATGCACTTAAAGCACCAAAATAAGTTAGCAGTTCAAAGTTTTAACCAAAGCAGAATAATTACAAACTCTAAATGGTCATCATACTTACACAGTTAAAGTTACTGTAGTTTTACTATCTTATAAAATTATGCCAAGTTTGAATTGCATGAGCTCTATGCAATCCAACACTCTAAGATACTATAGTTATGGATTAGAGAGAATAATAATGTGCATGTAAATAATTTTAAGCATGGCATGGGTAAATAAAAAGTCTAAAGAATCTTGACATGATGCAGAAGACAAAAGCTTTCTAAAGTACTTCCTGAAATAAACAGGAGAAACATCATTTGAATGCAGATGAATAATTTATCATTAATAATAACAACAGCAACGATGACGATGATGACTTCACCTTTGGGAATTACTGATTCTGCAAAGGTAGAATCAGAACTTGAAAGAATAGCACAGTGCATAAATTTATGAAGCTGACAAAAATGGAAAGATATATGACTTTTTCTTTGCCACCTCCACCTTGATAATTTTAATTTTACCTGAGACAAAAGCCTTTTTTTAGTTACTTGCTAAAAATCCAATTTCCCTCAGCAGAACATGTATCTCAGTGAGAACATGTATCTCCATCAAGGCCACAACTGGGGAGCAGCTGAGTGCAGTGAGACTGAAAAGTAGAAGCACCTTAATGGAATTCAGTTAAGTCACAGAAGTAGAGGAGTGCTGGAATGAATCAGCTGCCACCCAGGAGGGAGTTTGAACCAGGGAATATTCACTTACCTGACACTGATTCCTCCCTGGGCTCAGGGGGAATGGGAGCCTGACCATGCTGCCCCCTAGAAATCTCTCTGATGTAGCAGCAGTTAATTTCAAGACAAGTAAATATAAAGTACAAAACCTCTTTTTTCACCAGGGCATCACAAAATCTAAGAACCTCCTTGGGAAATCAGGTTATTCATACCCAAATCATTGCCAGCATTGTCTATTTCACTCCCTTGTGTAGATTACTGAACAGTTTTAAGCTCAGTCTGACCTTTAATTTTTCTATATAACAATATTCTAGACATTACTCTAAATGTGTTTGAGGAGAAGAGGGAGCTGGATTGTTGCATATATCACATTCAAAATGACATATGGAAATACAGACATTCTGTGAAGTGAAAAAAATGGGGTTGCATTTCTTAATGAGATTGTATCTCTTTCCTAACCAGCACCACAAAATAATGAAAAAACCCAATCAAATAGGTTTCAGAATTTAAATTAGGTTTTATAACTCGAAATGCTAGTCAAATCATGGAGAAAAACATGTAAGAAAATCTGAGTTAGTCTTTTGTATTATTTTATTGACAAATCTGCGGCAGAAAGAAACTACCAAGCACTCCTAAATGTTTTTTTTAAAAAACCCAAAACTTAGCTGCCATCACTTTCAAAAACCACAATCAAAACCTAACCAAACAAAAAATATTTGAGGGTGACAATTCCCAAAATTAGAGAAAACTGTTTATGAGGGCAAATTTCTCTTGACAAACAGAACAGCTAAATACCCTTATTCATCAGAAAAGATTAAAAAAAAAATCAATGGAAGATTAACAAAAAAAAAAACAAACAAAAAAACCACATGCTCACAAAATAAACAAACCTTATATGATGGTCAAAAAATATATATTTTTTTAACTTAAAAATAAACGGTAATCATGAATCAAAAAAGAAAAATCTTTTTAAACACATGTAGGTTTTATTCATAGGAAAGAAAAAAAAAGGATCAAATATTATAACTGATCTGCAACACATCATTTATTCCTCAGAAGACTTTTCCATCTGTAGGAAATAATTAATTACAAATAATTTATGTAAATAAAAGACGGAAAGCTCCAAAGTACTCCAACAAAATTTCAATATTTTCTATTAAAGTAAGGCCAGAATAAAGACACAGGATATGGCCCATCTGTACAACACAAGAAAAGTAGTAACTGTTCATATGATATTGATTAAATCCTTCTGTTCTCCTGCACTACAGGAGACTCTCCCCAGTCTGGTCAGTGTTTCCACCTCAGGACAGCTGTTCCTGCAGCTGGCCAGGGCACTGGAGGAGCAGATTGCAGCCCAGGCTGGGGAAGGAATTCCCAGGAAGAACTTGACTAAAGCCCATGGCATTACAGGTCAGGCACTGCACAGCATTTACCTTACTGTACCAATCAACTGGTTAATTCATGGCCTCTCACTACAGTAAAATTTGGTGTGGCAAACCAAACAACTATGGAAGTTTAGACAAAGAAATCATAAAGAAGCCAGCATTTATGCTATGTTTTTGTTGGAAGAATGGAAACTGATTTCAGCATATAAAATGTTTTTTACGTGTTGCCTGTTGTTCGTTCTGAATTTAGAGTAATGAAGAAACTTTACACTCCTTAATGTTAAACTTCTACAATTTGTTCTTTCATCACTTGCTATGGGACACTTGCATTTTATTTCCTCTGTTCTCCCATGCACCATCACCTCTTCAGTTTGCATACGTGGACAACACAAGTAAAATAACTACAGTAGTGCAGTAATGTAGTATTGAAAAAAACAATATCCAAGACTCTCTGTGAAAGAATTTAGGAGGAATATTAGAAAAATCCACTAGAAGGAGCTAGTACTATGTCAAATTTCTAATCAGTACAATAATTTAGAGATATCAGTGGTTGAGGAGGCAAATGATATGTTTGTTGTTGGGAAAAGTTACATTTGTATTCTTTTTTGTCTGATACTTTATTCATTTCATAAGCTAATACAGAATGTGTACAGCAATTACTGATGTGATGCCTATCATTAATCAGGAATAGTTAACTTTCTATTTTGGTATAGCATTTTGCCCCTTTTGAAAAATTCAGTTTACTAAAAATGTCACAAATAATGCTATAACTGGCAGTCATGTGTTCTGCCTTGCAAATAAGAAAGAGTTGGCCACATGAGGAAAAACTAGATATGCCAAGGTGGCTACTCTCTTTGATAAGATTTATGGAGTTAAATTTCCATTCTGTGAAAATCTAAAGAAGATTCACTCCTGTAATTAAGCCGTTTTTCCTCTCTACTGACTGACAGAGATGGACTTCCTTGTCTTATAATCCAGATAAACAAAGACAGTTTTATGGTGCCAAAAAACATCACTGAATCTGTCCATAAACACGCTAACAAGAGGAAGTTTGATGGCAGAACTACCTTGAGTGGAAGCTTTGCTTCTGAATAGTGTACCTTCCCTTGATTTCTTAATAAAAAATATGAATGAACTGATAATTTTTGAAGGACTAATTCAATTGCAAAAAAGAGAACCTGAATTGCACTACTGGTTTAGTATCACAACAGCAAATACAAAACTGGGAAAGCAAAATATAAACACCTATTCTATACTGCTAGTCAGGCAAATTGACTTCTTGTCAAGAACACTTACTGGTCTGTAGCTGCTTTTCTCTGGCATGCATGTCAGCAAATATTTGTTTGAAATGGCTGGTAAAAGCAGCAAGGTCAGCATCCAGAAACACCGGTGCTTGTTCTTTCTCTTTGAGTGCTTGACTTTGAGCCTTTAGCCGTTCAATCTGAGGCTGCAGGGTTGACATTCGAATGATTTCATCCTGCAAGTGCGAACAAAAAAAAAATCAAGACATGGCTATACAAGAAATGAAACCACTAGTGCCATCAAGTCACCACTGTTTCACTGCATATTACACAACTGTTTTGCTTCCAAATACATCAGTTACAATACACATCAATTCAACATTTTAAACCTTTCTTCACAAACCAATACCTCTACTCCCAATAAAATTGTTGATTGAAATCACTGCTTAAAGCCACCTTAAAGTCATTTGCACATGACATTTTGCTCAAAGAAAACAAGAATGATTGTATATTAAATTTTCAATTCTAAGGAACATCTTTTTCATGAGAAGATGGGAAGAGAAAAACACCACATGTACCATAATCCTGGACCCATGTCTGTTAGATTATGTACAGACTAAAATGAAGTAGAAAAGGAGAAATAAAGATGCCCAGTGATTTTTAGCAGCCCTACAGTAACACATTAGAGGCTGAGGTTAAGATTAGGATAGCACATAGCAGCTGGAAGGGACTTGCAGGGAGCATCTATTCCAATGGCCTGACTACTTCAGGGCTGACAAGTTAAAGCACATTGATAAGGAAATTTTCCACATGGCTCCTACAGACTGACAGGCTGGAGGCACCCACCACCTCTCCAGGAAGCCTTTTTGTTACACTCTTCAAACACCTTCCCAACTCCAGTCTAAACCTCCTCTGGCCCAGCTTTGAACCATTCCCATGCATCCTGTGCCTGGATACCAGGGAGAAGAGATCAGCACCTCTCTCTTCACTGCCCTTCTCAGGAAGCTGTAGAGAGCAATGGGGTTGGGCTAGTATACCTTGTATACACTGTGACATGTGCAACTACAGAATATAAAAGAAATTAGCAAAGTAAGCCAAATGTACAGTTCATAGCAGAGATATTCAAAGAAAAGTTTTCTGCACAAGAACAGAGATCTCTGTAGGTACAATGCCAGCTTGGAAATACCTGAAAATTGAAGTAATAGCATAAATCTCGATTTGGGTTTCAATATTTTCTTGTTCAGAGCTTCTGGAGCCAGAGATTTCCCAAAGTAAAACTTCTATAAGTATATCATGCAATTTATAATGCAATACATTATATATTCAATATATTGCTGTTAATCAGTATTTGCTTATAAGCTCTCCACCCACAGAGCCGTCTACAGTAAGAGAGAGAAGCAAATTTCTATGGTGGTACAGCACACAAATAAAAACAATTAGGGGACTTATAAGTGAATTGGTGTGACAGTTTTTTGTACAACTCCTGTGATTCTCTCATATTGTGACAGAAGAATATTCCTCCATTTGACTACACAACCCACACTGAATCAAAACACGGGGTACATAAGAAATAAAGTGGTCTGCAATGGCAGAATTTTGGACTTGAAGACAATGTTCAGGCACAGATCCTTAACAGAGGTGATGAGCAAGATTTTCTTAATGAGGAACCAAAGGCACAGATTTTTACATTAAAATGAAATGTGAAAAAGACTTTAGGCCCACAGTTCCCTCTAAGTGTCTAAGTATCCTAGTAACAAAATATTTGGGGCATACTTTTAAAGACCCATATCCTGGGTTCTACTGCCTCGTTATTTCTTTACCAGTCTTTCCTTGAACAAATATTTTCAATAATTACTTTGTAAATCCAAGGAGTCCATTTACCATTTTTATAGTGAAACATTGTAGGACATAATCTGTCCCACTGTTGGAACACGTATGAGGCACAATATCATAAAAAACTTGAACAATCTCTAACCTTGCATCTTTCTAACTGAGCTTTTACTGTAGCAGGATCTGTTGCTGGTGTGGGTTGTGTTCTCAGCCAGTTTTCTGCAGCAATTGCTGTCTGCTCCAGTTGCTGCAGCTGGGAGTAGAAGTCAATGATATTATTTTGGTACTCCAGCCATGCCAGTCTTTCACTCAGCAACTGACAGAACTCAATCCAGCGGCTCTTCAGCTGCTCTGAGGCTTGTCTAATGTTGTCAGGATTCAGACCCTCTAGAAAAACAAGAGAAGATGCTTAAAGATAAACAAGTTACAAAGAAAAGGAAAAAAAACCAAAAAGTAGGATAATTTAACAATTCAATTTCTCTATTTGAGAACTCATAAATCCAGTTAATGATTTATCACCAAATAACAGTTCTGAATCTACAGATGTTACACATTAGTGGGGAAAGCATATAAAAATATTTAAAGTTGCTGCCTGAGTACTTTTGTTGCTATGGGAATGAATTATAAACTACATTAAAATACAAGAATGGGAATAAAGCAAAAAGTAGAGATACAATACATAAAGCTAATTAAAACTGCTGTAAGAAATAACCAAATGCCTGACAGCTGGATTTTGAAAACTATGCCTGGACTGAAATTAGATTTTAATGTACAAGACTGTTGCTGGCTTTTCTTCTATAAAAAGACTGATTACAATTAATAGGAACTATATTCCACAGATATTTAGAGGTTTCTGGTAATCCAACCCATAGATTCTGCATTATGCATTATTTTAGAAATATCATAAACACTGAGGAATAAACGAAGTACCAGATCAAATCTCCATCTAGGCCCGTCCTGAGTGTCCAACAATGACCATAAGGAGACAGTAAGAAGACAGCCAAGAAACCATAAATGATGCTTCTCTATGGTTATTTTCAAAGTGACTGGTTTCTCTGATGTAGTTTGCCTATTCCTGTCTGTTGTTCAATAATCATGCTTATAATAAAGTTCATAAAATAAAACTAACTTTAGTTATTGAAGACAAGGTAATTATTTAGAACAATTAAAAGGTAAAAGGAATTTTCTTCACTTTCTGTGAAGAAACTAAAGCAATACATATGAAAGATAAGAAAACGTGTCAACATAATTCATAATCACTCTGTAATTTGAACTCAGAATGACTTCAAAAAAATATTAACCTAATCTTCTCATTTATTTTTCAGTGGAAGTTTAAATGTTATCCCTAACATTTTTTAAATTGTAATGACATGTAATCATACACATGGCAATAGGGCCAACACTGATTTCAAAACGAGTAAAAATTCTCAAATCACTGAGCAATGCCATAAGCTTAAGAACACTTTTAATAACATCATCACATAGTTATACAATAGCCAATCAGTTAAAAAGAAGCTATGTTTTTATCAAAATAATAAAAATTACTTTTCTTTAAAGCAAGATTGGAAACGTGGAGCCTTCCGTGCTCCACGTCTGCAATCTTTGATACACTACTGAATATGAATTTTCTGGTTTGCAATCTGCACTCCAAATCTACAGGAAAATTTCTTTATCAGGATTAAAAAATAGTAAAGTTCATGGCAGTTTTGGAAGGTAGTACAGAGGAAATAGAGTCCTAATTACAGCTAAATGCTGTAGGAAAAAGTAATAAAAAGTACTAGAATTTTTTTATAATAAAATATTCTAAGGAATTGCTATAGTATACACTATATGGTAAATCACACTAAACGATAATTGGGGATTCTGTCTGTTGTGGAGCATCATAGTGCTCTGGCAAATCCTGTTCTGGATCCAGCTCAGGGCTATTTCATTCAGAGTTGCTTGGAAACAGCCCACTTGGAAACACACTGTGCAGTAACCTGATAGCAGCTCTCTGGATATGCTTTTGCTCTGGAATGGTGCCCCAGCCAAACAAACTGTACAGCATTTCAAAAAGCAAAACTATTGGAAGAATAGAAAGCCCAGTACTACTGGGAGGTAATGGGCGGTGGTTGGAGCAGCTCCACATCCACATTATACTCAAAAAAACTGAAGAGCACATTTTAAGGACTGATCAAGGATATAAAATGAACTTTGAAGCATGAAGAGGTAAAAGAGGATTTTGAAAAATCTTCATAAAATCCAAAAGTGATCTTGTCTTCTGTGAGTGTGTGTATGCATCTGGGGATGTGGTAGCATAACTACATTTTCTAGAAGTGTAATGTCTAATGAGCATGTGAAGAGGCAGAATAAACCTGGATGGCACAGCACATCTGAATAACAACAATCACAGACAACCAGGCACGCAGATACTGACTCTTAACAACAGCAAGAACAAGCATATGTATAGACAATAAGACTTTAACTATGCTGTATTTTAACAATTGTTTCTGTTGTGAGTTGGGTGTAAAAATGCTGTGAATTCATAACAGGGAGCAGATTTTCTTGCCATTGTGTTCATTATTATCTCTGAACCTGGAAGACATTGCTTGTGAGTTTGGCAGACTAGAAATAAAAAGATCACTTTATTTATTCCTCCTTTCCTTTTTTTTCAGCTTCCAGAGTCTCCCAAGTACCCTTAGGCAAGATTATGATTACCAGAAGTGCAGTCATGGATTCTCCACATATAATAATACTTTTCATTGCAATATTTTCTTCTAGGATTCAGAGAGGACTGTATTTCAGATGAAAATCTAGATTCACTAGATATTCCTTTGTTATTTTTCCCATAGGTCCCTCTTCACATGACACATTTAAATATGTGAAAATAGCCACTATTCAATTTTTAATTATTTTATTTAACATCTAACCTTTGAGTCTAAATGTGAATTCATAAATACATAGATAAAGAAATGTTTTTGCTCTTCATGTTCCTGAAATGGACAGTACAAAACTGCTTTATGCAGAGTCATGTTTGGTAAAATATTGCAGAGGTGCACCTTCATTAGGCAGAATATGATACTGTAAGGAAGATAAAATCCCCATAACATATTTTTTTTAAATTCTTATTTCTCAGTCCATTCAGTTAAATCAAAATTGTCCATCAGATGCTAGCATGTCATTTCCAGCAGGATGTAATAAAAGGGCTGTTACTTGCACTTGAGATCATTTGGGCAAGTCTGACCCATTGGGGAAAATCAAGAATTTCACAGAATCATGGAATCATTAGGGTTGGAAGGAAATTACTCAGTCCAACCCCCATGCCAAGGCAGGGTCACCCAGAGCAGGTGGCACAGGAATGTGTCCAGGTGGGGTTTGGAATGTCTCCAGAGTGGGAGCCTTCGTGACTTCCCTAGGCAGCACTGGGTTCCAGTGCTCTGCCACCCCCAAAGAAAAGAAATTCTTCCTCTAGTTGAAGTGAAACTCTCTGAATTTTAACTTATTATTCCTTAATAAAGTCCATTACTCCTTGTCCTATTTGAAACGTTCTTCTGTGATAACTACTGATTTCTGGACTAACTTAAGCACCTTTACCAAGACATACCAAAAGTGCACAAGCAGGCAAAGAAACAATATAAAACCCATTTTCTGGTAAAACATTATTTTATGAATAGTGGTTGGTTAATAATCTTTTCATGTTTCACATTCTAAAACCTTCTGGTATAATCACTGTATAAATATACTGTACCCAGAGGAAACAGATCATTATCTGAAGTGCATCCATTAATTTTATTACCTTGTATACTGCACATAATAAATTGTGCCTGAATATTTCTAATTGTGCAGCACCTTACATGCAAATGATTTGGAATTGCCACTTAATATGAAATATATCTTGTTAAGTGCATCTGTCATTTGCACAGTTCTGTGATAGAATAATGTAATATTATTTTGTTTCTGTGGCTTTCAACTCTTGTGTAACTTACAAGATAATGTATTTCTTCCACAGAATGGTGGCATTTTGAAATTACATGTTTTATTGCAACAAATTGATTTGTATTCACTTTAATGCTTCCTGTCAAAATTCTCTGATTATTCATTTTGATGTCCTGTTTATTTTACTCTAAACTACTATAATAGCCAAGTGTCCATTCCAGCTGCTAAACTACTTTTCTTATGCCTCAACAGATTTTTTATTCTCTTTTATAATATGATTTAGTGAAGAAAAACAAAACAGATTTTTTTTCCTAGAAATACTGGTAAACAGAATATATGTTTTCACTGATTTCAATCATTGGTCTTTGAAAGCATGAGCAATGAGAGGCAGAGGCCCATGAGGGTGGTTGGGTAAAGAAGAATCCACCAAAAAGCACCAATGATTTCCCTTGTGATGGGAAAAGCCCTTCAAATGACAGTGTCCGGACCCCCTGCCTAAAAGCACAGGAACAGCTGTGCTGTGGGAGAGGGCAGAACTTTCCAGGGCAAAAACACTTCTGCTGACAGTGGGTGACAACGTTTACGTAAGGCTAGAAGAGTCTCCTGTGTAAATATGTTTCCTAAGAATATTCCCCTCTGCTAAGGAACAAATAAATTAAACCCTAAATAAAGCAATCCCATTCTCTCCAGAGTCCTGTTTTTTTAACTTATTCTCTCTCCTTACCTACCACAGAAGAAAAAAAAAAGGCAAGAAAAGAAAAGAAATTATTCAACGATGGAGTTCACCACTATTCTGAACTTGCTTTTATAATTCACCAAAGGTCTCATCTTTTTATGCTCTTTGTCTGTTACATTCAGAATCTTGTTTATGAGCAAACAGAAAGAATATTTTAAGTATTAAGTAAAGCCAGCATATTCAATGCCAGCATGATTTGCATCTTAAGGAATCTAATAGTTATTCCTCCAGATCTAATTGACACAGAATAAGTTAAAATTAACAACACAATTTAAAATATCATCATTTGACTTCTGAACTGATCTATACCTTAAATCTGTTTGCCTTCTGTGGTCTTTTAATTACAGATTATACTGCAAATGCATGACAATCATCAATTCAATCACTGACTCATTTCCCTAAAGAATAACAAGGGGAGCATCATCATTTTTGATCTGTAAATTGTGGTAGTTAGAAAGGTTTTTCATTAAAATAACATAGTACATCTTCCCTCCACTAGATGTTAAACTGCAGATCTCCCACAAATCCATACAGGCACACTAATTAATTCCAATTCCTTCCCATTTTATGGAAAAGAGTTCCACCACTGGAACAGGAAGATATCAAGGAATAGTTAGGCTGCTCCAAAAATGTTATTTTTTGAGATTCAGCAAATCTTTCTTCTTGTTAGTGAATACAACAAACAAAAAAAAATTTAATTTACACAAGACACAAACACTACAAAACAGTTGAATTACTGTGGAAAATATAAAGTTGCATAACTACTACTGTTTGAAATGAAGTTCTAAAGGTAATATTTTTACTTAACTTTTAGTTCAGTTTCAGTTGAACTAAATTGCAACCATTAACTGCAATTAGATCATAATGATTGGAAGAAAAGGCAAATAAAGAGTATGTTGTACACAAAAGTACAATGGCTTTACAATGGCAGTTAACTTCCTTTACCCTCAAGGAGTAATTTTGAGCATCTCACAAGATATTCCATTTGCCAATTCTTTGTTAAAATCATCTCATAGTTCTCACCAACTAATGTTAATTATTTATTCTACTCTCTACTGCTGGCAATTACTGCATTAATTAACCATTCCAAACACTATTCTTCAATTTGCCTTTGCATTGGTGGAGCAGTTGAAAGTCCGATAAATACTCAAGGTTTCAAGTCCAGAGGAATTGTTTCTCTTTTCAAAGGGATTGTTTCCTCCCTAAAACCACGACAATAATGTATCTTCATTTTCACAGCCAATTATATCAGCCATAATAGAATGTTTTTTCTACCAAGGCTACCACAACATAATGCATGACACAGACCTCAGAGCAGCTGACAAAGTTGAAGAAGTTGATAAAGTCATGCTGGCTTACTTAGTCTACCCTATGCCTGCCATCCAGTTGGAAGATGTGCTTCCTAAATAAAGTGTGACTTGAGAAATTCTGGAAATATTTCCATGCACATCTAGCTGCGTGTAAAACATTAATAAGGATGGACCCATGGACTGAGGGAGACAAAAGCAGAGTCTTGATTTAAAACTCCATGGGAATAATTAAGACAGAATTTAGTCTACTTGATACATGACATGGTAGGCACTACAGTGCAGGGTAAGCATTATTTAAGATGGTAGTGAGTTTGACAACTAACACCAAAATTAGTCATCATTAAGTACTACATAATCCAAAGAAACTACACTGGAATTCTTGAGGTGCAGGTCTGCATTTATCCAATGGAAGAGTGGGGCATGGCTAAATATGCCCTAGACCTCAACCAGATTCTGCCCAAAATAGGAACCTCAATGCGTCAGCATGCAAATTTCAGATGCTTCCCTAAAAGTCATGTACAATCAATTCTCCCAGACAGAAAACATAAAAAGTCTGAACTTTTTATATCATCAACCATGGAAAAGTGCCCAAATTATTTCAAACAGGGTGCAGATGCTGCCAGACTGCCTTCAGTAAATTCACAGAGTCTGGAAGGGACCCATAGTAGCAATTGTTACAGTAATGATAACGAAATATGTCCTACACATTAAATATGGCCTCTTTTAAAATATTACACATTCATAATTAAGCAAAATAATCGTAGGATTCCATCAAATTTCTTTAGCTTGGCTAGTTAGTACCTTAGACTTAAAGCATTTTACTTTTAGCAATTTAATTATTGGTTATTCGTTGTAACAATTTGAGAGAAAATATATGTTCCAAATGTCAGTTTACTCAGCATCTGTATTTCTGGTAATCATATCAGTATGATAGATGTTGGCCCATCTTAAGGATTTGATTGAAAGGCAAGATATTCCTTAATATTAAGAACAACGGCACTAGTTGCAGTTTTACTTTCATTATCTTTTCCTTGGGTTTCGTTTTTTCCTTATTTAAAAGTTCAAAAGAATGGTGTAATGTAATAATTTCCCTGGGGAAAAAAATATACAACAAAACCCTTGCACCTATTTTTCTTTGTTCAAGAGTTGTATAAACTTCGACAATTATTATATTCGAAAAACCAAATGCCAAAAATTTCTTCCAAATCCCAATAAAATGTTATATTTTCTATGATACAAAACATTACAGAAATACGTATATTACAAAACATACATTGTATATTAAAATTCAGGAAGTATCTTTCCCCAACTGGTTAAAGTAATGCCTTTGGAGTTGTCTAACTCAGATGTGTTAACGTACTTCAAAGTTTAGAGAACTCAGAAAATAAGATTACAACTTAAGTCTCTGCACAGAACAGATTGTTAATATACAATTCATTACTGTGAGTTTCTAACACATCTCTCTGCATGGTACTAAAGTGGCAATACTTTTTTTCTCTTCTCTAATTAACAGATTTAACATTCAGAAATAATAAAAGAAATATAAGGCAATATCACTTTACCGTTCCATTTAGACAGTATGTGCTAATATAATTCTTGTGATAAATATGAACCTGTTCGTTGATCAAATCCCTAAGAAGATTATCTAAAGCAACTCCCAAGTAATTACCATTCACCATCTGTTCCACCAGGGCTTCAGCTGATCTGCTGGCATCTTGCAGTTTTCTGTACTTCTCAGGCTTTTCTCGCTGGATGGCCTGCAGCACGACAGGAAAGGTGAGTATTTCAACAGAGGGATTTCATACAAGAAAGTAATTAATCTCAGGGATGTCTTCTGATTTCTTGAGACTTTTTAACCTATCATATTGCTCTGACTGCCCCCCAGATTGCAATGAAAGAGGCAAGCACCATAAACCACCGCCAGGAAGGGAATCAGTCAAAGTCAAATACAAAAACTGAGCGTCAGAACACAACAGAGCTGAAAATGACACATACCAGTGTATGTGTCAATAGACACATAAAAGACATAGAAATTAAGAGTTATTTGAAGCACAGTATTTCAGAAAGAAATTATTAATTTAACAGAAATGCCTTGTGGAAGAATAGGTTTGCTTACTGTCATGGTAAAAGCAAAAGCTGACCATTCTCACCAAATCACAGGGATTCACAGATTTCTACAGCATCAAACCCATATAATATTTGATTCCTTATATTACTATTTTATTTAAAAACAAAATAAAAACTTTAAAATGCATAAAAGACCACATGCAGCAGACATCCTTATATGGGCTATTAAGAACAAGAGTCAACTGCAGATTTAACACAGGCTTCTCATTATGCTTTGTACTTAATACCCTTGATTCACCTTTTGTACACAAAAATTGCTTACCAATGTTAAGGCCAGCAATTAAGGCCTAGTAAAGGCCAGCTGCTAAAATTATAAGATATAGTAAATTTAAATATAATTTAAATATCATTTTGGGTCAGTAGAAATACTGATGGAATGTAAATTCATTTTAGATCTGACAGCCCATCAATGCTGTCTTGTAATTAACACCATGAAGTCACTTCATTGATTTTAAACTAAATTAGTTGCATAATTTAGGTGTAATTTAGAAACTCCGAGATGCAAAAAGCTCAAAGATGCACAGTCAAATTTGGTACCAAAAATAAAACAGACATATATCCCAGAGATTCTGACCAACACAGGGTCCCATAAATCAAATCCGTCCCTTTTTTGCAGCAGATACACACATACAAGAGGATATGTTCCTCCAAATCCTACATGATGTATAAGGAAACATAACACTTGGCCTTGGTTGCAGTTTCCCAGGCTGGCTGATCCCACTGGGCTTCCCCATCACCCTGTTAATTTCCACAGCAAAGTTAGATGCTGCATGACTTCAAAAAGGCTCCTTAAACTGAAAAGAAAGCTCAATTAGGTGTCTAAGAATGCATTTAGTAAAAGAATCTTATATACATAAATTTGGAAATACTGTTTTTCAATTAGATTGCTGCACCCATATGAAATGAACATAAACACTTTTGAAGAAACTCTCTTAAAATAATTTTTTAAATGTGATGTTTAAAACATCTTCAGTTTAACAAGAGGCAGCTCCATGGCAGACACCACAAATGAGGAGACACAGAAACTTGGAAGATAAATTTTCAATTAAATTAATGCTTTTCCTCAGTCCACCTATAACTGCTACCCATTTGTGCATACAGAAATTGTTAAGCAGCAGGCTTTCTAACAATATCAAAGATTCTTTTCAACACTGTCACAAAAACAATTTTGGATAAATGAATTATATAAAGAAAATATATTTAGAGAATAATAAAATAGTTTGCATTTTAGAAACATGTATTAATATATAACTAAATTTCCACTGAAATATTATGAGGTTTAAATCCCCCTAAGTTACAGATGACTGTATGAATTATCTCTCATTTTTGTAGGTCAATAAAATCTTGCACGATTACCCAGAACAATTTAAATATTTTCAAAATTTAAAAAGTAAATTAATTCTCCACAGAATTCCAAAATCTCTTACAGAATCTTTACTAATACTACTCTTTCTATAATGTTAGATATAATTAACATGAGAATAACTACTGAGAACTCAAAGGAACCATTAAAACACTAAAATATACTGAAAATATTTCTACTCCATCTGTAACACCAGGTGTGTAATTATCATGTGCATAACTGTAGTGAGCAGAAAAAAAATCATTTAAAAAAGCCCACAAAACCACTTCATAAAATATGCTAAAACTTATATTTTTAAAACATAAAATTGATATGACATATGAGCTTGTGGAAGTCAACCATTCCCTGCCCAGCATATGCTATGTGTGAAGAAAAATGTGGAGAAATGTCCACCTCTCTCCTGAAAGATTCAAGCTCCCAGGTCTTGGCAGAAAATATAAGCACTATGTATACAGATCTTAAAAAAACATATCAAACTTTCAATCAACTATTTTTTCCATTCATTTTTATGTAATTGGCATACATTATGCAAATGAAGGTCGAGCACTGGTTACAGGAGGACAAACACACAGAGGAATGCAGTGATAATCAAAGGAGGAGAAATTGAGCTCTTGGTTCCTCCTACAAAGACAAATGATGTGGCCTGGGGAGAAAGGAGGAAATTCCCTCTAGTTACTCAAAACAATGAGCACATGTCCCTGCCATCACTTGCCAAACCTGCAAATCGTGTCTTGGGTTTTTAAGAACCTCAGAAGAAGTATTTCCATAACCCAGTGTCAAGTGCCTAGAAATGAATGGAGCAGTCCTGGAAACACTTCTCATTTATCTCTTTGGTTCTGTTTTCTTCATTTTTTCCTTTACAGAAGGGGACCATACTCTTGATCCAAGTTCATTTACGTCACAAGTAGAATAGGATAATTTTGAAAGGATTTGTGAAGTTTTGAAACTTAAATTCTGTATAATAATATTATACAGAATATATAATAATAATATAGTTCTTATTCTGTGTAATAGACACTTTTTGACAACAGCAGCTAAGCCACTTCAAAATATTTCAAAATATATAACCTCCCTCCCTTTTTTTACTCTTTTTTGCCTTCTGTAAAAGATTTTTCAGAAAAAAAGACACTGGTATTAGAGGAAGAGGTTAACTTGGTTAACTTTATGGGCTTTTGTCCAAGTAGAGATTAATTATCTTTTGGACTACTTTGTAACAGTAGTTTTAATTGATTGAAAAACATTATAAATTCATCTTTAACTAAATGCTAGCCAAAGGTGAAGGGGCAATTTTTACAAATCTAAACATTATATTTGACCTTGAGATTTTAGTTGGCAGTTAATGACTTCATAAACTAGAAAATACTGATGGCTGGAGAAATTTGGATATTATTCATATATCAAATCAACCTCTTTCTTTGAGAGCTCTGTGAAAGGAGGCAGGGCAGCACTCCCTGACCTCCCGTGGTGCTGACCCATCACCCCTGAGGGCAGAGAGGCCAACATTATCATCACCACCTCTGACAGTGATTCAGCTCTCAAACACCCATGCCTAACAAAGCATGCCTGGAAAAGGTCACTAAAACAAAACAAACATATGAGAATGGGACTTCTGAGAATGCCAAGAGAACAAATTTAATTGTCTAGGATATCTGACATTTTCCCTTACATCTGTTCCATGTGATTATCTTTGAGTCTGAATTTCTAGGTGCTTCTTCTTCTTCTTGGGTAACCAAAACTTCTTTAAAGGATTTTTATTTCCAGTTTCTTGTTGGATAGTCTCAAATTCAATTCACTAAGTAGGATTTACTACCTGAAATTGTGAAGGTTTTTTGCACCTGAACCTTTATATATTTAAACTTGCAAATAAAAAAAAACCCAGAAAGCTCATTATAGCTGAAGAAAAACATAGAAGTCCTGAGTCATTCTTAGGTCTGATTTTAGTAAAATACACATGCTAACTGTAGAATATTTATGGTGGCATGCAGTATAACAATATTTACTACATTAATGTTTGGATGTCTCTGTTATTTAGGAGTATGGCTACTCAGCAACGAAACTTCTATTCCTATGGGTTTGCAGTCTCCCTGCCCAGGTAAGGTAAATATCTTTCTTCTGTATCAGGGAAGGGATATAAATACTTTTCTTCTCCCCAGACATAGGAATGGACTTTTTGCACATATCTAATATATTCAAGCTACATAATACATCTGCCAAAGGCTAATTTCCTGCCAGGATCTGAAGAGCAGCTGCCTTAGCAAACAGAGTCACTGCATTTCATACAGCCTGCTCTTGGCTCTGTCTCCCCCAGGACTCCTCTGAGCTGGGATGGGAGCAAGCTTTTGCACTTTATGAATCACCAATGATGGCAAAAGAGATTTCCTTGTGGATTTCATTTCCGACGCCTCTGTCCCTCTATCATGCAGCAGATGCACTTCCACTCAATCTTATGGATGTGACCCCTCATCCATGAAAAATGATGGGCAGGAGCAAACTGCCACAAGAAAAACAACCCTGAAACTAGTAACTGTGCCCAAAAGAGCAGCAGAAAAGAAAGTTATCACAAAAAGGCTCTAGGACTCAGCACTGACTACAGTAGGGAATAAAGAACAGTTCTGGGATCAGCCAACCACAGATGTTCTGTGCTATACCAAGTTATGTTTTCATATGGGGGAAAAAAACCCTAAATGATAAAGTAAGGCCAGATGGGACTTCTGCACATGTGTGTAGATGGTCACATGCATGCATGTACAACACTGGGGTACAACTGTGGATCTCAGTGCACGTCCTGGTTTTGGCTGGGATACAGTGATTTTCTTCTCAATAGCTGGGACAGTGCTGTGTTTTGGATTCATTATGAGAATATTACTGATAGCATTCATGTTTTGTGTTTTCTAACATTCATGTTGTGTGTCTGTCCTAAGTCAAGAACTCTTTTTTTGTGTCTCATGCTCTGCCAGTGATATACACAAAAAAAAAAAAAAGCTGGGAGGGAACACAGCCAGGACTGGTGACCCAAACAGGCCAGGGGGAATTTCCACACCATAGAAGAACATCCTCAGTGTATAAACTGGGGGTGTTACCTGGAAGGGGCTTATTTGGGTTCAGGGAGAGGATCGAGCCTTGATCAGCAGGTGGTAAGAAATTGCATTGTGCTTCACTTGCTTGTTGTTTGTTGTTTTCTTTCTATTATTTTAATTATTATTTGCTATCATTATTATATTTTACTTTATTTTATTCAGCTATTATTATCTGAACCTACAAATTTTACTTTTGGTTCTCCTCATTCCACTGGGGTGGGTTGGGGGATGTGAGCAGGTGTGGTGCTTAGTTGCCAGCTGGGCTTAAAGCACAACAGAACAATAAAATCTATTTCAATTATCTCTCACATATGTTTTCCTTTCTGCATTTCACTCTTTTTTTATACCCCTTCTACAACTTTTCCAGAAATTATATAATATGTTCAAACACATACTATCTTGTTTTCCATTGATTTGAGGTACACTTTGAGGGAACTAATAACTAAAAGTGTTAACAAGCAGCAATGAAACTGTTCAAATCAATGAACTGAAAAGTACTTTCTGCTTTGTCTCTCATTTAATTGATTGAGACAGAGATAAGACCAGGAAAAGTCAGGTCAGGACAAGTTTTAAGACCTGGCATTTATAAAAATTTGATATTTTTCTTTACTTTGTTAAAAAGTGTGTTCAAAGACTTACACTGACTGAAAACGATTCAACACATAATCCATGTAGCACTTGTCAAGTGTCACCTTCCAGAGTTCTCACTCTCAGATTAATACATGCAATAGAATGTTTTCTCCCTCAGAGAAACTAGAAACTTCTAAATGTAACGATTTTCTCTAAAAAATGTTATTTTAAAAGCAGTGACACTCTGAAATTAAAACAGGTCTTGGACCTTCTTTTTTCAATGTTAACGAAAGATACATATTGATTTTTTTTATATCTATTTAGAATTACTGGTTTGTCTCAGACCTCTCTCATGACAATATAGATAACTAAAATTATTGCAAGAAACTTGGAATTTAACATGGAATTTAAAAATGTACACCTACAGTCACAAAATTCCATATTACTCAATCTTATCATAGCTGACTTGTGATGAAAAAGTAGCAAATGAGAAAAACCATCAGAAAATCTAAATTCAATACAGTAACTTTGTTCAACCTCTTTGTGTACTAGGAGTATGTATCAACATGGGTTTTAGATGTGTTCCATAACATACTATGCTACTATCCAAGATAATTATAAAAACTACCCCTTTCTCATCTTGGAAAAGATGGGTATTTTTTCACTGATCTGCAAAAATCAAATAACGAAGAAAATTTGTAACAGTTTAGTTTTTAAGGGCTAAATTCAGTAATTCAGTCTATGACACACAGACACACAAACATAGCAACTTCTTAAGCAGTGCAGAACCATTCACTTTGTCAGGAAAGAACAGTTTTTGGTTCTGATATGGTACTACAATAGAGTAAAAAAACCTTAAAAGGCAAACAATGAAAGTCCTGTGGAAACTGGTGATTGTCATATCTATTTTACAGCTCTGTAAATGAAAATAGATATAGATTTTCTTTAGCATCCACTCCAGTGACACTTTTCATATTCTTCAGTTTATGCATGTATAATGTCAAATTAAGCTGTTAGTATAGAACGGATTGCATATATAAGTAATGATAACTTAATATAACTTTATAACTTTACATATATATGTAAATTATATATATATATATAAAACTTTATATATATTTTAGTATAAATTTACCTAAGACTTTCATGGGTCTACAGTACCTCAATTAAATATGAATATGCATGAACAAAACAGCAACAAAAGTCTATGTGTTCAGACTGCCTGTGTAGTAATTTTGGTGCCAAAATCTGAAACTCACAGAAACAGTGAACACATCTAAATTTATCTTGGACAATCAATGCTTGTCAGTCTACATTTGAAATCCTTTAAACTTGGACTCTGAAAGCATTTTGGCAAGCAAATACAGACTAACAGACATGCACATGAGTAGTTTCTCCTACATTGACTCTTTCTCTGAGGTCTGAGAGGTTCCCTTCTTTCCTGAAGATGGCAAACTCAGGGCTCTGCAGCAGTGCCTCGGAGCGGGTCATCCAGCTGTGGAGCTCCGTGGTATCCGAGTCAAACCTGAGAGACACAGAAAAGCACATCAGGACTTTCAGCTTCCACAGTTCCTGAGAACAGGATTGGCAGCAAACATGGTTGTTTAAACAAGGGAATAAACAGCAATTTCTATCAGCAAAATACAGTTTTAAACTCCCATATCTCATCAGAGAGTTCATGAAACTATTCACTCTAAAATTTAGAAACATGGAAATACTTTTTCATTTTTAAGACCCAGTTTGGCAGCTGAACAGATGCAATAATTTCCAGAGTAAGTGTTCAAATTTTTCAAGCTCATGTTTTTGGAAGATATGAAACAAATGTCTGTCAGTGAAGGAAGGGTACCACAAGTCCTGTTGGCTGAGCTGAGGATGTAAGACCTATCACTCTGACCAAATGTAGCCTTCAAACCTGCGAGATCATTATCCCAGCTTGTGATTATGAAATTATGAAGAAAATTCAAGCAGAAAATTTGATGAAAGAAGCTTTTTCTGATTAACTCAAATTTGTTGTACAATGTAATCACTAATCAACAAGTATAATTTTCCACAGTTAAAGCTTTAAAACCAAAATTAAGATCCCCAACTCTCTGCACTTAATTTATAACTAGGTTTTACTCCACAGCCCTCTTTACTACATTCTGGATTCTTTCATCAACTCCTTTAAAACTGATCTTAACTTGTGTTAACCACTATTCAGGTAATGTCTCAAAATGCAGATATTTAAATTACTAATGTCTAGAAATTTCAAATTGTGATTCAGTATCCACTGTAGTTTTAAAACAAGAAGCTTCAGACAATATTTGTTGTCAGTTACGCCACACTCTCTGTTTGATTGCATTTCTTTATTGCACTGTATGTTCTAATATTTATATCCCTTTTGCAGCTGACTTTCCTTCTGCAGCAATATGCTGAACACAATAGAGCAGAAAGACCTGGGGGAAAAAAATAACAAGCTGTATCTTTCAGTTTGCTTTATGACTATTGGTTGTATCATTTGCATACAACTGAAAATCTACTAAAAACAGTAACTTGAACAATTATACCCCTGGAGGAATTAATTATTTTATAAAAATACACTTCATTTATAGAAGGATTTATGCTTCTAAAATGCAAGGATGTAAGGCAAAACCAGGTGCTACATAAATCTACATATGCTGAATTGAAAAATGAATACAAGAAAGTATTCCATGCTTGAGTTAATATTTATGCTTCCTTTTTTTCTTTCTCCACTGTGATTTTTGTATTCATAAATAATGAAAGAAAAAGAAAAAGAATTACAACCTGCCTTAATCTTAGTCCAATATTCTACATTCAATTATAAACTCTTAGGAATAATTTTGATTAAAAATTTCCTGATAATACTAACCGAATACTCATTCAAGGAGAAAAAACTGTGACTTTAAAGTAATGGAAGGTACAGAAACCTTCAGTTTTAAAAAGAACTACAAATTCTAAAGCAAAAGACAAAATAAAATTCCCAGATGGTTCAAGGAATGTCTGTGCTGTTCTAACCCCTGAACATGAACTCCACAGTCAGTTGAGACCTTCCTACTTCAGCTTTATTTCTGATCATTAAATCAACTGCAATTCTTGAAATAAAATGCTATCCTTTGTTCTACAAATAATAACTGCATATTTGATGATTACAAAACACCAGACATCTGACAGCAATGAAGTTTACCAGTCCCTGAATAGTAAAGTTCCTTGACTGCAGGTAAAATTGTATGAGTTCTGGAATTTGTTCCATTCTGAAGCTGCAGGCAAGTAGAATCAGTGAGTCCAGCTCTCTGAAAAATAGCCTGGTGTTACCCTGGTACAGGATGGAAATTGACAGAAAAATGTTTATCAGCGATCAATTCTTCAAGAAAAAGGAATAAGCCCTTGCCTTTGCAACACCTGGAAGAGGAATGGGAGCATTTGGGATAGTTTTGACAGTAAAACAAAATAATTAGGGACACATCTCATGGCTCAGAGAGCCATCAGATGGTGGCAAGTGTTAGACATAGATCTTTAAGGTCCATTCCAACTGAAAGCATTCTATAACATGATATGATTCTCTGATATGACCAAGCTGATCTCACATAACAGATTGCTCTGTCACTTACAGTTTCTTCTGGAGATAAATATAATTTCAGAAACAAAGCCTCCTGTTCAAAAAAGGGCAGTAGAGTTTGGGGCAGAAAAGAATTAAAAATACATGAAAGTTAAGTCCAAATAGCTTTTGCAGTACATAATATCTTTAAGATAAAGATATCTTACCTAGCAAGACCAAAAAAAAAATCACTCTGTCACATTCACCTTGTTCAGAAGGAGGAAATACTGGTAGAAATGACATTTAATCATTCTGCTTTAGTGAATGGATACTTCCTTCCTGAGCACAGCTGTAGTTAGAAATTATATTAGCTCTAGATTGATATCAAAGTATAAATAGAGTCTTTAAATCTCCTAGGGACAAGAATAATTTAGACATAAAATAGTGCAAGACTGTCTTTCTGTCCCAACAAACTTCATTTCAGGTAGAATTCGTAAAAAAAGATCAATGCAAGATCCTAAACCAAAAATCACTTGAGAAATTACTCTTAACTACTTTAATTTAACATGTACATTGTCACGCTCCCCACCTAAAAATTCCATTTGAGGCAGAGGATTTATTCTTCATGCAGTAGTCACACTTTTGTTTTCCACTTAGTCTTTTCTTCTGCTGTTCCATAAGAGAAATACTATTTTTACTGGTCCACAGCCCTGTCTTTACATGCCAGCGTATGTCAGCTGAGTTCAAATGGAGATTTGTTTTCATTGTAAATATAAATAAATTGAATCTTGTTACTTAGTGATTACCATAAGCTTTTGTTTTATTAGATAGGGGACTTCTAGTAGGACAAGAGTATCCTACTCTGGTAGGTATTTGGGTTGGAAATTCCATTATGAGAAAAACTTGATGCAATTCAGTTGTGAAATGTCCCAAAGCAGAGGTTTATCATGTATGTAATAGAGAAAAGGAAAGCCAGAACTAAAAATCAATTTTGAACAAATAAATGGTGATCTAGTAAGAAAGTTTGGAATGGGACTATGTAGTGGGCATATGGCTTGGGATGATCAAGAAAATCAATTTGTGGAGAATTTTCCATGAAAATATGACTGGCATAGATTAAAAATATGATTTTTTTTAAAATATGCTTTGAGTAAATAGATATACAAACAAATTCAATCTTAAACAAATTCACATAGGAACACAAGGTGTGAAGCATCTTTCTGTCATGCGGCCATCATGGTACATAATCTTATCAGGAAACTGAAGGATTTTCATCTTGAAGCTACATTACAATGCTTCTGCTATCATGGACAGGCACTGGTTTCAGTACTTTATTCTTTCAACAGGCAGAAATTGCTTGACAATTTCCTTTGTTCATTTGTTTCCTCCCTCCCCAAACAAAAATCACACTGGGCCTGTCACCACTGTGAATCTTGGGCAGACACGAAACCATTTGCCCACATATTGAGTTGGCAGGAAATGATACAACTTTGATCCAAGAACCACTTCACTGAATTATTTCATTTCCATGTCTGGGCTTAAATCCCCAGCTCACCAGAGTCTTTCTCAGCTTGTAGCTTTTCACTGCCTAGAACATATCAAAGAACAACTTTACAGCACATGGTGCCCATTGGAAGAATTGTTCTGATCTAATTCCCTGCTGTCTTCCTTCCTTCTCTGTATTTGTAGTTGATGAGTCATTAGTTGATAAATAGAGTTGTTCTTATCTTCTAATTCAACCGCCAATTTATCCAAACAAATATTTTTACCTTCTTACTTTTTAGGTTTCAATTTTAGATGCCAATTTAATTTCCTTTGGAATGACATTTTGACCTTCCCTTTACATTTGCGATACTATTAAGTTTAACCTCATCAACAATATGACCAGTGCACCTCTTTAATCATACCAAGGCATGAAAAGAAATACCAAATCAATTCCAAGTGTGCATCTCCAACAGGAACTCCACAAGAACCATCAGGTACAGAGTACTTTTAAACCAAATCAATACTCTGTAGTATTGCAGGTAATTTCAGGCGCTGAATGTAAAGAATAGAAATTCTTTTTATTTGTCACTAGTCCATTTCTCATCTCACCAAAACTATAAAGGATAAATGCTTACTAAGCATTAAGAAGTGCCCATGTATACAAACCTCAACATACACTTCTTATCCTCCAAACGAAAATGTTTATTAATTATTTCCCCTTTAAGCAACAGAAAACTATTCTGTTGTGTCTTAGTCATCTTTTCCTTTCCTCTGGAATTGACTACAGCAATGCAATCAAAAACCACTAGGAAAACTGAAGACATTACTTTCTTCCTTTTGAATGTGTTACCTATCATTAGATAACAACATCAGAGAACAAGCTGAATTTCTGTAAGAGATTAAGGGTCAAACAACCCAACTGAGGGGCTGTAAAAGTGCTAAACAATCACCATTTAGTCCTGACCAACACAATTAATTGCACAGAAATGGGATCTATGAAACAATGCCTATCAAAAAGACCATTATAATGTCCCTATATGTTTTCCTTCGCCAATTTTTTTTCTTTATAAATCCAAACTTTTGCAAATAATGAAGGATTGAAATCCAAAATATTATATTTTTCAAAAGAGTGAGGGCTTCTCTTTTTTCAAAAAGTTCATTTAACAGCTGTTAAATGATAAAAACACTAGATGGAGCAGCTATCCTGTTTTAACACACCCTGCTCTTCAAAGGGCATCAAGTCTCTTTCAAATCTTCAGATTAACATTATACTAATAATAATGTTATGACAAGTAGACTTTCCTTGGAAACCTTGGGAAGCACGTAAAAAGATATTTACCAAATTGCAGAGAAAGGTATCTTCGCTTGTTATTGAAGTATATTAATAGTACAAATATATTTAAATGATATATTAACCAGTTCTTTCTTGTCTGCTATTATAAACTTAGCATGAACAGGGTAGTTCTCAGATTTTTTTATGATATGCAACTGACCTGTTTTTCTCAGAATATGGAAATACCATGGAAATAAATATGTTGTCTTGCATCCCTTTCTCCCATTTACAGTTTTTTTAAATACTATAACCTCAGCTGAGTTACATTTATCTCTAGCCCTAATGCCTAATACATTCTTTTCAAGATCTTATTATACAGCTCCAAGTATTTTATCTTTCTCAGTTTCAAATTGATTCCTGTGGGAAAAGGAGATTTTCTTTGGCTAGTAACAGAACTTAGCTCACCTAAGTTATTCTGACATTTTGAAGCATTAGTCCTGAAGGAGTTTTAGATTTTTGGGGGGAGAATGGATGGGGGAAGAAATAAAAAAAAAAAAAAAAGTAATCTGGTTCTTCTCTCTGCTTCCCTTCATTTATGGCAAAAACTTGCTTTAAGAGGCAAGAAAAAAACAACAGCTTCCTTCTCATGGATTTGTGCCACAGTAAATGAGAACAATGGAAAGGGCCATTCAGTCCTGTGGATGTTATTGGTCTAAAAGTCAAATTGCTGCTTCTTAATTTCTTCAGTTTAAATTGAGATTTTTATACTTTCAACCCTGATAAAACACTTGGCACTGAGGAGTTTGATACTTTAATCTTAGCCATCCCTTTTTTTTTCTCCTTGGCTTAGTAACTGGAGGCCGTACTCTTAGACAGTACACTAATACAATATTCACTGAGTAGCCAAAATATTCCTCCTTCCTGTAGCATCCAGTATCTTTAAAATATTTAATTCACAGAGAAGCTAAACTGAAGCAGAAGTATTTCCAAAACTCTGGCAATAGGGCCTGATGAATTTATTTCTGGCATAGTCCTTTTACAGAAACAACATCAACTAAAGTCTGAGAACAGAGAAAGAGGCTGGCAAAACCGGGGAGCATTATTCATCACCTCAAAAAAGCCTCAACCCCCAATGTGGCTTTCCCTTCCAGGCCTAAAAATATCAAGCAAAAGCATGCAGTGTGTTGTATTTTAACTGCAGAAAGCAGCCAACACAATCTGGTTATTCACCTTTGGAAGGTTCTCACAAGCCTTCAGTAATTGCAAGAGCTTTTTTATCAAACCAAAACTAAGGAGTACACAACCATCAGGTATTAGTCATTAAGTGCTCAGGGAAAATTTTGGTTGCAAACACACACAATATAGAATGATGTAGGAAAGGTAGGTTGAGAACTCCCATTCTTTTAATTTATTAAAAAAAAAAAAATCAAAAGGCATGCGGCACTATGGACTTTGTTTATCCTTGGGTGCAGCTACAATTGAGTACAAACAAAAAAACCCTGAGAGATCTTGTGGCCAACAATGCACCCAGAGAATAAATGACTGGATGTTTGGGAATACAAACCTTTTTCTCCTATCAAACAAAAACATTGATCCAAAAGCTGTCTAATCACCAGTGATATTTTAACCAAAGATATTTTAACTGAGCACCCAAATTTTTAGATGAGCTTTTTTCTTCCATTATTATGCTAATATCTAGTATAAATTTATATTTTCTTGTCTTTGAGAGAAACAACAGCATTCTCTAAAATGTGTTCATTTCCAAGGCTGCATTTTTACATATTCATTAAAAAAATGTCACAAAACCTGTTATTCTAAGCTGAAACTTCTTCCCCAGAGTTTAGTCTCAAAGTGGTTTTCCAAAGCCATTTCCTGACTGCTCCTCCCACTGTAGATCACCTGCTTGGACTTTCTAGAGACTAAATTGTGGGGTTTGGTGTTTTCTCTGTTCAGTTAGAAATGCAAAAAAGATTATCTGAATGGAAAAACACTGCCTTCAGATAATATAACCATCATTCATCCTGCTGCACAGCTGTGGACATTTCCATCATCTACTTAGCACATTTCTAAAATGTAGGTCCACTCACAGATATAACAATCACACTGGACTAGTTCTCATGTCCTGGTGCAATTCCAGTGTTAAAACAAAACTAGTAATTTTGGCACACAAAACAATAATTAGAGCATATTTAAAAATGTATGTGTATTAAAAAAAAACCTTTTTTCCTTGTGAAAGTCAGATTTCTCTCCTAGCAGAGAGAGAAAATAAAAGTCTAACCTGTTCAGAAATGAAAAGGACTCTGATTTTAAATATCTAAAAGAAACTACCACTTATTCAAACACCTAAAGTCATCCCAGGCCAAGACTGAGAACTACAGATTGTTCCATCTTGACTCTTTTCCAAAAGTTAAACAGAAATTATATGGTGAAGGCACATATTTTAAATGGCATTGAAACAAATCAAAAACCCTTGAAACCTAGTATGCATGGCAAAAAATTATTAACACTCTGTAAATTTGGTAGCAGATCTACCAGTAATATATTTTAAAGCAATCCTAGTCTCAAAGTTGATAATATATCCTATTTTCTGTACAAGGATCAACAAGGTTTCTATATAAACTTGTTAGTTGGAGTTCTTTAGACAGACATCAGCTAGAGCACTGTACTAACACATAATTATCAGTTTCTATAAACCAATGTAGTCTGGAACAAAAACTGTTCCCATAATCCAGCTAATTCCTGCCCACAGGCAGTCTCCTTGCATGATGAGTATCAAGTCTGTATTCTGCTGTTTACTGCCAAGTTTACTTTCAGTATTAAGGCAAATTAAAAGAATATAAGAAAGAAGGAAAATATATGCTAACAGCAAATATATAGTAGTTGAAAAAGGAACTTCTACGCCAATTGGTCTCCAGTTTGATAATAAGCAGCAATTTTCTTGAAGAATTAAAAAAATAGGTTTTAAAAAAATCATCCTACTTCATTCAGTTTTAACTAAAATAATGCTTTCTTTTATAACAGAAGTCTTGCACTTCGCTTTCTTATGAAGTGAGATCATTCCTAAAACTTTTAGGAAAAAAAAAAAAGGCAAAAAGTTTTAAAATACCAATTATTTAAATACTTTGAAACTGCAGGAAAAAATTTCATTCTTACTTTTTCAATTTCAAAATAAAGCAGATCACTATTTTCATGATAGGCACCATGCTACACTAAAGGTTTACTGTCATATAGAATCCAACAGGGCCTCAATCCTGTTTCACATCTTTGCACATTACTACTGAAACATTAACAGGGGTGTTAAGGCTTATAATTCCTGATAAGCAACAACACTGCCATCTAAAAATTCCTTCCACAAATTCAGGAATTACAAGTCTGCTGACAGTCATTGCACTGCATAATTTTGAGTGCTTGGGAATATATTAGCAAAATACAACTCTCACTTATGATCTAATGGTAACCTAGGATATGGGAAAAAACAGATTCCAAATGAGGACTTTAGAGACAGAATAAATTCATTGAAATTTAGCTCACAAACTGATTTAAACCAAGCAGTTTCCATAGAAATAGTTATCCAATTTAACAAAAAGGGGGAGAATCACTCCTCTTAAATCACATATGCAGCATTCCTAAATAATGATGCTAAACCAGAAATCTTACTTTTAGAATGGTTAAACACAGGTACAATGCCTACATATAAAAAGTACCTATTTTTCCAATAACATAAAACTTCAATTTAAAAGAAGTCAGATTTCTCCTATTCTTTCTAATATTTCATTCTTCTTAACAAGTGAAACTATTCTACAAGAAAATAGTTGTCCTGGTAAACACATTGAACTAAACAAAGATATTGTATATAGAAATAAGAATGAAACTGAATGCAGTTTCACATCCTTTTGAGTCTTAAAATCTATTAGCTTGGAATTCATGTTTATCAGAATATCAAAAAAACATTTCCAAAACAAACATTACAATGAAGGTTTGAAATCTACCTTCTTAGTACCTCGTTTAGAACCTTAGTGCTTGAGCCAATTTTGCTTAAACACATCAGAATTTTTTCTCCTGACTTTAACTAGTGTTCAGAATCAGTATAAAATCCCTTGTCACTTGTACTTGAGTTACACATGAAAAACATCTGAAAGTAATAATGATGCATGTTTCACAAAATATTAACTGCCTCTGGAGAACTGCTATTTTTACTCCTGACCCATAAGCCCAGAAGAACAGAGTGAACTTTAGAAAAAAGGCAATATCTCCATTACTAGTATTTAAACTATAATAAAATTCTTCTTAAAGAACACAAAAATCTTAGAATTAATTTGGAATGCTTCTTGTCCATCATGTTTCAAGACCCCAGCCAAGTGGGATGCCCACAATGCCATCCATAAGGACTTTAACTGACTATAATTAATATGCATAGTACTGATGTAATCATTAATATTCTATACTGCTAAATAGGTGTAATAGAAGCAAAACATAATCCATAACTCATGCTGAGTAAAGAAAGATAATAATCAGCTGGTACTCTAGTAGAAAACAGAAATACAATTTTAAGCTCAAAATAGCATACAGAAAAATACTGCAGTCAAATGACAATTTTTGCATTTCTGTCCAATCTCTGTCGGTATTCTCTGTCTGTCTCATGATGATTCTCACCTCTTCCTAATTTCTGAATCCACAAGGAGTTGTCTTTTTTTGTGGGGTGGAGGTGGTGGGAGTTCCTCTTTAGCATGCTTAACCAGGATTTGCTCTCTTGTGGTCACCATAGTTACAGTTTCCATTACAGTTGTCTGTGTTAGTGATGTCTGAGTGGTAGTGACAGCCTGCGAAATCTGTGAGAAGCACAAAAACAGAGGTCATACGTTATTTGAAAGCCTTCAGTAAAGATTGTTTGGAGGAGCAATAGAAAATAATGACAAACTTCTCTCATCTGATCATAGGCTGACCTTCAGGAAAAAACATTATACGCAACTCAAGCTAGATTGTTTTATCTGACTCACGCTGTGTGAATAAGTTATCTGCAAAAGCCAATATCAAAATCAGAAAGGATTCTAATGAACTTATAGCTCCCTGTAATCTCTGCTGAATGAAGAAAAGAAATGAATGGAATTCTACAATGGAATCAAATGGTAGCAAATAAATAAAATGTAACTATTACTAGATATTAATTTCAGACTGCCCCCCATCTGAAAATTTGCTCCTTGAGAGGGGATAAAGGCATTAAAATGGCACTAAATTACCAATTATTAGTCTTACCATTTATAAAAAATTTCAAATAGAATGTAATCCACCATAACATACTTGTATGAAAAGGCAGTTAACTTTCCAGCTGGATTAGAACACATACATTAGAAGGCAAATTAATTTGCATCAGTTTTATTCCATAATTAAAAAACAATATTTAGGGGGTTACACCAGATACTAATACCCATGATATGTAACACCGTAAACACTTCCTATCTAATGCACTTAGCTTTGCTCTGGTAATATGAAAAAAACTCCTTTGTATAGCTCAGCTGCATTAAAAAAAGAATGATGAGAAATACTTTTTGCTTATAGTTGTTTATACACTGCTTGTGCATGTACTGCCCATTTGTACTTTTTTCCATATAACATTTCCCAACTCAAATGTGGGCAGCTGCTCTTAAATCCCATAACTCATGAGAAATAGGCCACATCTTTTTTTGATTCTGCCAGATGATGGCTCATTTGTCAAAACGCTCTAGTTACAGCTCCAATGACCACTTTGCAGTTTAAGGGCAGTGAAATGGAAAATAAAATAAAATAATTATACCAGGACAAGAAAAAGTTGTGCACCTGAAAAGCCCTGCTTCTTTGCTTTTGCTAATATGCAATATTGAGTGTCCAATTCAACAACAGGCATGCCAGTATCTAAAAGTTCATGAAACTATAAACCCATACATAAATTATCTATTATTTCTTGCATCAGAAACTCCAATAAGAGAATTGAGTCAGCTTAGTTATTGAGACATAAGTGATTCTATAAACAATGAAGAGGCAACCAGGTCTAACACCTTCTCCATAATGCTTCCCTGCATTGAAAAAGAAAAATTGAATGACAAGGAAAGGAAAACACTGTTAGCAAGCAGCCTCTTCCCAGCAGGCAATATCAGTAAAGCCAAGAAATCTGAAAAAATACCCCAACAAATTCTTGCCAACTCTGCTGAATTCTTCCCATTGTCTTCCACGCAAAAGTCTTCCTGTTCTTTGTCCAGGCTTACAGTGGAAGTGATGAGTAGGGAAGGGCTATACCACTGTAAACAGGCAGTATTTCTTGCACAGAGCAGTTAACCCAATTAGAGCAAACTCTGGACTACTAAAAAGACTAAAAAACGTAGATTCAGAGCAGATTTTAAAAAAGCACATGGATTAATTATGGCAATTGAATAAGCTGCTTGCGACCTGCAGGGATTTAGGTAACATATGAACTACAAAATTCATTGGAAGAGAAAAAAACCCAGTTGACTTTTTAACCACTACAATTCTATGTAGTAACATTCTTGTTTTAGTTCTCTCAACAAGATGTATTGATTTTTATACTTTTCCTACAGAAATCATGACAATATTAAGTCAGCATTTCCTTACATTTATATGGAAACTCTCTACAGCATTCTTTTCCATTTTATTTTAATTAATTAGAGGGCAGAAGGAAAAGCAAGGTAAAGTTTCTGATGTCTAGGATTCGACGACATTTGAAGATAGAACCTGATGTCATCTCTCTCTGAGCTGACTATACATTAGAACAGAAAGAGGTTCTTGCCTATTATATAATTTTGGGTACAGTCTCTCTGTCTCTCTTCTCATAAAATTCGTATTACACTCTGTTTTATCCAAAAATCAATGATAGGATGATGTTTCGGACACCCAGGGTCATATCCTGCCATGTTTTCATTTGCTAATCAATACCAGGGCAGAGATTCCAGTGAAGAAGGTGTAACACAGAATAAACCAAAGCTAGGGCACTGTAGGAATCATCTGCAGCATAATACCAATTACAGGAGTAGCAGCTGCAGCTGGAGATGGGGAACTGCCTTTCCAGAGCTGGCAGTGCAATCACTGCTCAGAGCAGTCAAGGCGTGATGCTGGGGAGGTAATGATTTGGATGTGAAACCAATAAAAAAGTATTTTTCATGCTTAATCAACAAGAGTGGAGGTTAAAATGTGCTTCAAAAGGAGAATGGAGTAGTGGATTTGAAGTTCATAATTATTCTAATAAAGACAGGGTAAGACTAAAAGATAAGATTGCCACCTCACATGCAAGATGAAGCCGGTTCACATTTAAACTTCACACACTTTAATAGGAAAAGGAAAATCATTAACAATATTAGAAATAACAAAAAAAAAGTAACTTTTATTAGCTTACCTGATGAAAAAAAAAGAAGAAAAAAAGAAAACAAACAAAAAAAACCAACAAAAAACCCAAAGAACCCCAAAGAAGTAACCCTCCCCAAAAAATAACAAACAAAAACAAAAACAACAACAAAAAAGAAAAAACAACAACAAAAAAATCAAACATCTTTTAATCACTAAAGTGGTGTGTTTTATGTATTATTCAAAGACAGCGCAAATAATAACTCTATATTTTCTTCATCCCTCTCAGTACCAGAACAGCAAATGTGATTCTGAGAAGGGGTAACACACACCAGGGCTTTAACCCACTAGAAAATCATGCAGAAAGGGCTAAGGTGACTCACAAGGGTGCACATTAAAAACTTTTAAAGCACAATATTTGTCAGCAGTTTCACATCAAGCCCATCTTCGAAACATGTTAAAACTCATCTCTTTTCCTAGCAGACAAATTCAAATCTTTTTCATCATCTATAGGCAAACATATGTACAATGTGTGTATAGCACTTCAGTAGTTTTATGGCATTTTATTTCTCATTTATACAGCAGCCTTCCTTTAATGCCAACATTTATTACTGTCTTTGGAAGTGCCCTCTGTCCTGATAAACTCATAATTTTCCTTTACACTCACTTTTGGAGCTGTCATCTGTTCTTTGATGAAATTTATCTCTGTGAGTGGGGAAGTTTGGATGAGGAATGGTGTTTTCTTTAGTTTGGAAAGATTTTCAGTACAATTTAGTGGAGCATAATGAGCTCAGCAAAGCTGGGTTTAGAGTTTCTGGAAGCTCCTCGTCTAGCCTAAACAAGCTGTCCTTGTCCTTGATTCCACTGTGTGGTCAGTGAAGGAAAGCTGACATTTTCATGATGAGGACAAACTGCTTTTTAGATTTCTCTCTCTCTCACACACCCTTGCCATCCAGTCATTTGTAGCAGAAGCTTCAGCCATGTGTTCTGATTAGATGCTTGAATTCAAGAGCAATTAATTCAGCCAAATGTGGGAGAATTCACAGTCTACTTTCTGCACTTCTCCTTTGGGATTTATAGCTACTTTATATGTCCAGTTGGAAAATCATCTTTGAACTGAGCCTGAGGTTGTCTCTTCCATTTAATTTCTTATTTTGTTAACAAGTTAATCATTTGGTGACACTGTATTAAGAGGGGAAATAACTAAGGACAAAAATGCAATTATGAGCTCCCTATAAAAATTGTTAATCACAGAATCATGTAGGTTGGAAAAGACATTTAAGATCACTGAGTTTAACTATTGACCTAGCTCTGCCAAGTCCACCACTTAACCATGTAAAGTTAATTTTGAAGGCAATATCTAAGCTTGATGAATAAAACATACATTTTCTGATAGTTTTTAGTGGAAAATATTCTATTTTCACCCTCTTTAAAGTCTCCTCCTCCTCAGTTCATGACTAGAGAACATAATGAGATCATGCATTTTTTTCTCACAGTGTAAACACATAAATGAGCTCTGTAATGAATGCATATAAAAAACCTCACTGAAATTATCTGCCCTGCCTAGACAGAAACTCATGGTGACAAGTACACCATCAGGATTTCACAGAAAATATGTCTGAACAGTGTGACAGTGCCTTAGGAACAGGTCCCTCAGCTAGGTCTAATGCTTCTTCTGCGCAATGTTTCCAGAAGGTGAAGCACTATTCCCATGGCAGCACATCACTTCCATCCCAAGCAAAGCAGCTTCTCCTTGGAGGAAGAGTTTATCCACTGAAGCATCCTGCTGTGATAGGACAGCTACACTCTTTTGGGAATCCAAAGCATCTCCCAGCTGTGCTGATCTATGTTTACAGCCTCAGGGCTGATCACTTGATTTTCTGTAATCTAAGTTTCATTTTCAAAACTAGTGATTGCATTTAGGAACCATCACCAATCTGAACAGGACTTGAACAATTTGGAGTGATTTACTAACTTCCTCAAATTGTGGGACCCTAGACATCCCAAATATAAAAATGAATCTCTGGAATTTTCCTCGGCTTTGAAACAGGAGGTGTTCTACAGCAAATATACTGTAACTAAATCTTATTTTCAACTCCTAAATGCTGTGTACAAAATACATTTTGCTTTCTAACCAAAATTGTGCCCTTCCACCATTTTCTTCCCATACATTCTCCCAAACAGATTTTTCCAACTTCAGCTGCTTTTTCTAACTATCACAGAGCAAGCTAAAATATTAAGGTATGATTTGAAAGCAAGGTTACTAAGAGGGATTCAGATCACTACATGAATTATAGCAGCTTTTCTTTAATTATCCAAACATAATTTGGTAGAAGTATTAGTAGAGAGAAACAAAAAAGGGCAGCATACTCAAGGGAATTGAATCAATCTGACCAGAACTGTGAGAGATCTGTATTGACAGGAGAGAGGTACCTGCTGTAACATTCTGCTCTGCTGCTGTTTAATTAAAAAGCCTTAATATCCATTTCCATTTTACCATTCACACAGTGACAGCTCAAAAATAACCCAGTATTAGTGAGATAATGGAATGGATAAAAGGGATCTGGTTTGGGTTTAAATTCAGTAAGAAAGAGATGCTAACAAGATATCTAGGAATAATAACTGGATATGGACTTGGCTACTACACCAGAGTGCTGAATTTTATTACCTGGTTTAACAACATAATTTTTTTAATAATATATTGCAGTTAACATAAAGTGGTCAAAATAGTAGCAGGTTACATTTTTTCATTGGCACTGTGGTTACAGGTATGATTGATTTCTTTATTTTTCCAAGAAATTTCTCTTTCTTGTAGTCTCCCTTTTTAATCTGTAAATCAGCATATCATATACAGGAGTAAAATAGCAGTCAATTAGTAATTTTTCATGTTGAAAAAAAAAATTTGCTTAAACTAGCAGACAGTTCTTGCACTAATTTCAGACTACGTGCTATTTCAAAGAGACAGCTATAAAAAAGTGTGTTATTATATGTTAAAAATAAATTAACTGGAAAGGTATTTTCATTATGGTTTGTATCATCCCTGAAAACATAGTTAACAACCCAAGAAAGTAATCAACACTATAATTAGACATTAAAAACTAAAGAGATGAATAAAATTCCAGAAAATTGTATTATGCTGTCCTAAAAATAAAATATGTCTTAAGCAATCATGCAGGGGAAATAATTAAAACAAGATGACAAACAGCACCAAAACTACTTCAAGCATTTGACTGTCAAAGGATCTGATTGTCATAAACTGATAAAACTGTTTTTACAGACCTGTTTAGAATTGCTCTCCACCTTCTGCACAAGGCTTTCCCAGCGCTGAGCAAAATTTTCAAGACGACTTTCCAGCTTTTGAGCCACTGCTTTATTTTTCACAGCTACAAGGAGATCTTGGCTGAGCAACTTCAGCTTACTCATCATTTGCCTTTTCATTTCTAGATCTCCTTTTAGGATCTGTTAAACAAAGTAACAGAAGGAAGAACACACATTCATACAAAAAAAAAAAAGAAAAAAAGAAAAAAACCAACAAAAACCAACCCAAACCAAAACACCCACAAAAAAGAAAACCAACGAACTTAGAAGAAAAATCACAAGGAGAACACCAGAAAGAGCTGAAAATGGGTTAAGGGCTCCTATAATTCCATAATGTTGTTTCCATAAAAACTACTGGCAGAGCTTACATAGCAACATAACATGGCAGGTGGAGCAACTCCAAACTTCACAGTAGGCTTCAGGTGATGATATGAATCAAAAAGCTAACAGCTGTGTAACAGGAATAACCTTAAAACTGCACTCATGTTAACAACTATATCAACATGGCAAATGATCTTTCTTTAAAGTGTCAATGTACTTTGTTATATATTGCATATCAAAAGATTTTCCCAAAAAAAGTAATATTTGATCCCAAACCAGGATTAAATTATGCAAACAAAAAAGCCCAAACAAACAAACAAAAAAGGCAATAAAAACAAAGCCCAGAACAAAGAACCCAAAGGAACAAAACACCAAAACACTGTGCCAAGGGACCATGAAACTCCTGAGATCTATACATGCAAGCCTGCCTACGAAACAGGCTATTCACAGATCCAAGGATCATCCACAGCTCCAGTTCTTACCTGGGTTTACTTTTTAAAGCCTTAACTGGTTTACTCCACTGATTTTCATTCCTTAAACATTTGTTCTCTACACTCTAATCCTGTAACTATAGCCAAACTTTGAATTCTCTATGCAGTTGTGGATTGCATTCTAATCCCCAAGGCATGAAAAGGATAATCAAGCGTTTAGACAACAATATTCAGTCAACATATACTTTCCTACACCTATATAATCCAAAACTGTAATTAAAAATGCAACTCAACAAAAGAAAGATTCATTGTCTTTGTAATCAGCACTGTTTCTAATCAAATTTGATTTGAAACATCATAATTACTAAGGGTAGGTACAGTTAATATCAAAATTTAAATTGATGTATCCCTGAGAAGTAGAAGCTAACTTCATATTGAAGAATCTCTTTTCAGAGTAGTAGGAGACCTAACAGATGGAGGAAAGTAGATGCAGACCAGTTTAGCATGCTAAATTTCAAGCACTGCTATATTTGACCTTTCTTTACGCCTACAGCGTCAGAAAAAGATCATGTGGAAGCCACCATACGCTGAGAGGAATAATAAAAAATGATATTCTGTGAAACGTCAGCTAGTTCTGAGGAGCAATGTTTGATTTCCAATCACTCCAGCCCACAACAGCTGTATTACACACCCAGAGCTCAGCATCAATCCAAGACACCTGGAGCACAAGCAGGAAGTGAAACAACACAAAAAGAAGGAGGCTAAACATTTCTTTTAAAGATAGTTCTCGCTGAAAATTAATACGCTTTTGTGACAGCTACAGTCAATCTGGAAAACTATACTGGGAGATTCTGTTTTCACATTTCTTCATTAAAAACCTGTCAATGTGCCACAATAACCAAAAATATGCTCTGGGTTGTTTTTTTTTCCTCAGTACAATAACAGATCTAAAATAATAATAGTAACTGCAAAATATGTATTTTTCCAATTTGGAGGACAAGACATGGTAGTTTGCTTTATGAAATTAATTTTCAAATATATCAGTCATAACTTCTGCCAAGTACATACTACAAACCCTGATATTGGAACATTAAAAAGTAATTTCCTTATTTTTGGTAACGTGGTTCTGTATTTGGGGGTTGAAGTCTTTACTTCTACTTTTTTTCTTTCCTTAAAGATCAAAAACTTTGCTTACTGTAATAGTCTAACCAGCAACACCCACTGAAAAGTTAATTTTCAGCTGCAAATAAATTTATTCCAGTCAAAAATAGTGTAATGTCTAACTTATTTTCTATATGTAAAAAAAGCCACAAATGTTGGGTGAAGCAAGAAAATATTTAACTCTATAATAATGGAATATATACTATAAATATATAGAGGTAGATCTTGTATACTTGTACACCTTTGCAAGAGGTCTCAGTATTTGTTGCAAAAAAAAAAAAAAGAAACCAACTTCATTTTACAGACTACAAAATGTAGGCCAAAGGTATGAAAAAGAATCTGTCAGGTCTGTGCCATACATGGCACCAAAATATCACCTCACTTCTACATTCTCAGAGCATCACATCTTCCAGCTATTCCATGCTCTGTTTCCCCCTACACCTTATGTAAGAATTAAAGAGTCAATTATAGAGTCAGTGAATAAATGGTAGGTGGAAAACTTAAAAACAAAACAAAACATAAACAGCCCAGTTGTTTTAAGGAATTATTTTAAGAACTGGAGCAACTACCTGCTGAACACTTTTCTGACCTTTAGATTTGGAAGATCCCAGAAGAGACCTGATGACAAAGATAAATTTTCACATACAATACTGAATAAATCCTTTGAAATAAACTGCAGTCAGAGGAGAACCCTACACCAGAACAGGCAGGTGTGCTCTGAAGGAAACTGTGACCCTGTGGAGAGCCCACGCTGGTGCAGGCTCCAGTCTGTGGACATTATTGTGATATAAAAGTCAAGTTTTTTTCCTACTGTGAACTGTATCTCTTCAGACCTGTTTCACATCAGTTCCTTTAGAATGCTTAGGAAGGTTGTAGAATTTCAAATCAACAGTCACAAAGCTAAGTGGTTTAATAAATTACCTTCAGAAATTTCCCTCCAGTTAACAAGACTGGCTAAAGAATACAACCATAATCTGGCAAAATTCGGCACATAAGTGAGGCGAAAACATAGGCTGGAAGCTTTTATCCCATATTACAATATCAAACCCAAAATTCTTAAGGTTTAACAGGAACAACTAATGCTGTAATTTTTTGCTGGAATGACTGGACAGCTGAGGGATCAAGATATCATATTGATAAGAATATAAATGTCTTTATTCTAAGTGAAAAGTTACATTTTTATTCTCTCACAGACTTGCTTTTACAATTCAGACCTAATTATAAGAGTGATCCTTGGTGACAGCTTCTCCTCTACTACATTCAAACACATGTCAAAGTAAAATATAGCAAAATACAGGCACAATGTGTCAGGGTCAGGAGAGTATGACCCCATTTTTCCCTTTTTCTAAAAGCCAGTCCAAGCAGAGAATATATTCTTCATAAAAACCATCATGTGGCTGACATATTAATAAAAATTCCTGAAGGTTCAGACAGGATTAAAGTAAATTTTCATACACAAAACTTCTTTAAGGAATTATTAATTTGGCATTGTGTGAGTGTGAAAACACATACTCACTGGAATTTGGAAACAATTACTGCTAGGTCTAAAACCTCAGAGGGGAATTCCAAAAGTAAAAGCTGTTCTGCTCCAAATCACTGAAGAGGCAGTTTTCTTCTAGCATACCAACAATATTTAAATACTTAAACTATTGCATTATGAATCATGTTTCTAAAGAGATCAAAGTTATTCATGTGTAAAAAGGAGTAAGGTGCAATTAATAATCTCCACCTGTTCTTTTAAGGATGACATGATTCTTTTTGAGGTTCAGGGCTATGGATAAATAACTTTATTTTCTGTTTTTTGTTGTTCACTTAGTCTTCTGAAAGACCAATATTATTTCATGAGACAAATACTTAACCATTTAAACTGGCAGCATTATTTTAAAATAAATTTAACTTCATAAGAGTTCACTAGTGAAACTCATGAAAATACTACAGAAGTGTTTCCTTTTTAACACCATATTTTCAAGCAACTCTGAAAAGCACCCAAACTGGCCCTATCTTTAACACTTGCAAACCCTTAACAGTCTGCTACTTCACAATTTGTGACAAAAATTTCAACCCTCTGTACCTATGTCCTCTAGGAACCTTCTGAAATCCAAAAGTATGCATTTTTGTACAAATTTGAATTTCTTATAATACATTTTTCTTCATGAAGGTACTCCAAAGCATCCTGAGTTTTCTCTAATCCATGGTGTTAAAAGCCTGGCTTGAAGTCAGCTTCAAGACTGCTCACACGTTAGATTGCTAGAATTTCCAAGTATATAAACTGAGTCAATACATTTTTTCCTTCCTTTATAAAAAAGTTCACTTAATCCTAAGCAATCTTTAATCAAAATCCAACTCTGTACTTCTAAATGCATATTTTTATTCTCCTAAAGTGTTGCAGAAAGAAAAAGAAGGGAGAGGAAAAAAAACCCAAACATATGTAGCAGTGTAATTATTAGTGTCTCAAGATTATGCTAAAAATCAATCTTTTGGTTCTTAAATTAACTACTGAGTTATTCTGTGAATCAAAGGAACATCTACCAGTAATTCTGGACCAGCTACAATGGAATTAAAACAGTTAGTCTGTGAGTTCATTTTTTTAAGCTTTATACATTTGTTTATGTGAGGAAAAAATGAAGTAAATTTTAAAGGCATCACAGTTACTCAAACCTCATAGACATCATGGTAGTTTTATCAACCCAGAATCTGAATGCTTCTATGTTTAATACAGAATGATTAGAAGGAAATAAATAATAAATTAATTTTTAGAAATTTAAGGCTGAGCCTTAGATAAATAGAGCCAAGCTATGTATATCCATAAAAATATTTAATGAAAAATATATAATGAATTGGTACTTCATATTTGTTACTTAATAACTAATGATAGCTAATTAATAATAAAGAAATATTCATGTCTGAAAAGATCAGCAGGTTTTTTTTTTTCCCAATAAAGCAATAATTCACCTATTTTAACCAAAGCACGGACATGAGTGTTTCCTTTCTCCTAAGCAGCACACAGAGTATTATTTTCTTTACAAAGGTCCTACTGCTGTAAAGCCATTGGCAAGTCTAGGCTGCCACAAGTTTTTCACCTCTAAAGGCATAGCCAGACCTACATTCCCTCCACAAAGACCACACAGGGTGGAGAATTTGCTGAAGAGGGAGATGGAGGATGTGGTGAAAAGGGCACATTTTGTGCATGTAACTCCATTTCTGATGCTGAGGTACAGTTGTAAAGTAACACTAATTTCAACTTCTCATAACTTCTGAGCCTTCAGCTTTTTCAAGTTCAAGGAATGCATAACAGGATTTGCTGAAGGATAACTTATGATATGCAAATTGCTTTGCACATATGTTTATAAAGTCTCACACGCAATATATACACTAACAGTATCAACAAAGAAGCCTTCACTGTTAAAGTATACATGTTTTTAAGGCACCAAAATGCTATTTTATTTAATGAACTTTTGACCAAAGATACAACCAAGAAAAACATCTCTATCTATTGGTTCCTTTAGCAGCAAGGCTATGGACCAATCTATTCCATCACAGGAGGCGAAGCCCGCTCCCAAAGTATGAAACCATGTGGTCTGAGAGTGGGGTAAAGCCATGTGCATGCAGACTCAGATTAACGAAGCTGAACATAAAAGCAGAAGAATGAAAAATACATACAGCCAATTTGCTTAGATTGGTCAGCATTTCATTCTGATCTCCAAAGCCAGTTGTTTGAATTTTGCTCACAGCCTCCTCTTTCTCAGTAAGCCATGCGTCAAAAAGGCACTGAAATAAAAGTGGAAAGAAAAAGCTTCAGTCAGGCCTTTCCTATATATATATGTAAAAAAAATTAAAATACATTATTTCCTATAATGTTTTAAATAACATTCCAATTTATAACTTAAAAAAAAAAGGCTATTCACCTGCTCTTCTGCAAAATGCTGCCATTTACGAAGAATATCTTGCAGAAGGAGCCATCGTTCCTCTGTCCATCTGCAGATGGCTGCCCACCGTTTTCCAAAGTGCTGGAGAAAAAGAAACACAAAAGTGTGTTTAGCATTTGTTTACTTTTTTGTTCCTTAACAAGGAAAGCTGTTTTCCCTATGACATTACAAAATTTTTATGGAAATATTCTCCTTATTCACTTTTTTCCTCAGGGATTTGCCCTTAAAATATGTTGCATATCACACTGAAATGGATTTTAGGCCCATTTGAAATAAAATCAAAATGGAGAGAATAAGGAAAGCAATAGATCTAAACACTGAATATTTTAATACTAATATACAGATAGTTTTCTTGCAAGTCTCTAGTACTACAGTTTGAAAAACTCACTCTATTTATAAACTTTAAGATGCCCAAAACAGAACTACTTGAAACATAAACATGGGCAAAGATGTGGCCAAAGCAAAAAAAAATTTGGCTTTTAAGTTGCATCATCAGTACAGTTGGTCAAAGCTCTTACCTCTTTTAAAACATTGCAGTGTAAAAACCCCACACCTACAAACTTCCACATCAGCACAAATCCCACCAAGGTTTCCCAGGTATTTGTACCATTTGCTATTATGCATGTATATAAATTACACAAAGCACCAGCCATCTTGTTCTCTTCTCTCTTACTTTAGCGGATGATAGAATACTTTTATTGCAATGATTTATAGTGACTTGATTACCCCTGGACATCATATGCAAATTATTCAGCTGCTCCCCCCAAAAAAATCTCTTATAAACACCTTAAAGATACTCTATAATACTGCATTCTTAATTTTTCATCCACTTAATAGCATATCCTGACAAAAAGATAATAGTTTCTTCCTTTTTTCATATTTAGTTATTTACTTCATTACTCTTATGGATCCCTAATAACTTGAGATATTATATAATGTTATATCTTTTATATTTACATATTCCTCAGAGGTCATAATTTAATGTTAAAAAACTGCGGCAACCTTTTTTTTCCCTCAACAATTTGACAAGATCTTTTATTTTAATAAAGTAAGCAAAATGACCAAGTAACTGCACTGATAAAAGTGCCGATTCTGTGACCAACCTTAAATCTAGTTATTTCTCATGAGAGGCCATAACAACTGTACACTGTTTGGTGTACAGTTAGGACATGAAATTTCAAGTTCAAAATATCAGGTTAGGACTGCTATTTATAAAGCAGTTATTTTACCAAATCACATGGTTCTCAACTTTAACTCTCTATTCACATCAAACAGTATCCTGTTACTGATGCCCACAAACTCAGACTGCTTCAAGTGTTCCTAACATCTGGGAAAACAAATTTTCAGAGAAATTGATTGAATCCACAGAAACAAGTAAAATGCCCTCCTAAAAAAAAAAAAAAAAAAAAAAAAGAAGCCTCTACTTACAGTCCTAACACAAATTTTTTAGAGAAATCTGCATTCAGAAGATTTTTTATTTTTTCTTCTCAGAGGACACTGAAAGATTATTTTATATGACTATCCAAAGCAGAAGGGGAAATATTTTAGTCTGCTAAAAGGTCAAAGTAAGGAAGCACAAGAACAAAAGAAAATGAGTAAAACATAACTCTTGGGAACTCTGGATTAAAATCATGTTCTGCAAGCCTGCAACTAACAGAATTTGATAAATGTTTTTCTAATCAAGTATTACTATCTACTTTTTGAAATAATGAGAAAAGGGGGAAAAATGTTTTTGCCTATATCCAAAATTAATTCTTTACAAGTGAATATTTATCCCATTTGTAGAATTTCTACCAAACAGCAGTAAGTTTTGTGTGCAGTTCTGAAATACTCAACATTTCATGAACCATCACATAGAGTGGGAGAAACAAAGATGAGGAACTGGAAGCACTGGCCAGGTCCCACAGCTGTGATGTTAATGAGACTTGGTGGAATTAGTCGGACGCTTGGAAATCTGTGCTGGAGAACTCCTGGCTGCTCAGGCTGGAAACTGTTCTACAGGGAATTAGCAGAAATTTCTAGATCAGTATGGGAGACTTCAAATTCCCAGGCATCAACCAGGAATACTGTTGTGAGGAGCAGGTCTTGGAAATCCCTTTAGTCTGTAGGATGCAACTTCCTGTCATAAGTGCTCAGTAAGTCAACTGAAATACTCTATTCATTCTTTGATGTACTTTTACAAGAACAGCCCATATTTCCTCTTTAATCAGTGGACAGTACCCTGAATATTATGAGCATATAATCCTGGAAAATACACTCTCAGGTCCTTTCCCCCAGCAGGGGAATAAGCCATCAAGTAGTATTTGATACACTTTATACAGATTTCTTTCTAGCACAAACCCTGACCCTTGAAGCCTGGGGAAGCCTCTAATTTGAGCTAGCCCACAAGAGTCCTTAAGAGACCTGTTATCTGCGGGGTATAATTATGGAAAAAAAAATCTCCCAGCATTCATGGCATCTGTATGTTATCCAGCCATTTCTCTGAGCAGAAGATAATTTCCCCCATTTTTCCTGTAGAAACGAGTCAGAGTACAGAAACATCTTTGCTACTAAAGTGGTTTGATTTTGCAGCACTAAATATAGATTTGAGCCTTATTCCACAGCTGCCTTGGTAAATCTAAGGATTGAGCTAATTGGGGTCTTGGAGTTTTAAGTCTAAATAGTGGGTTCTCAGTAGCAGCATAAACAGAGCCTCTCAATATGTCACACATTGCTATGTGAAGTTAGCAAAGTGATGTAAAATTAGTTTTAAAATTCACACTCAGCCAGTCCAGCTGTAGCCTCTCAAAGTACCTTAGAGGGACAGCTGTTTCTAAGAAAAGCCCTGATATTGAGTTTAGTTTTAGCTTTCCAAGCAAGGGTAAATTTTCAATTCATAATTTGATACAGGGGACACTTTTGGCTTCTATGCCATTAATTGCCTCTTAAATAGATATGTTTTTGCATAGGCAATGAAACTTAAGAACTTTACTGTTGAAAAGTAAGAACTGTTGAAAGAAATGAACTTTACTGTTCATTTAAAATCAGCATAGATTCTTGTCAACTTTCCTGTGACATCTCAAAAAGTTCATTTTAGGCTTTAAAGAATTTTTTCATACAAACATTTAAAAAAAACGCCAACATTATATGCGTAGATATTTATATGTATGAAAATATCATCACCTCAAAAAGAAATGCAAAACTGAATTGTACCTGCTTGGAAAATGCATCTTTGACTATTACATGGAAATAAATGCTCAATTTATTCCTAATCTGATCCTGACCAGCACCTCAGTGAGCCAGTCTTATTAAGCTCTTTTGTCTGATAGTTCATGTCTTGTTTTGTTCTACTTTTAGAAGTGAGACTGACAGATACATAATCAAGCTTGGAACTTTTCTCCATTGTGCTCTTTGTGAAATGCTCTAATGGTTGTGCCTGTCAACACATTTTATCTCCTGTGCTTATATTCAGACTGCAAGTGATAGGGGAAAAAAACTCCAAACAGTTCCTGTACACAAAAAAGAGGTGCAACCTTTCACTAGGAGAGCAGGTGGACTGTGGTAACTCCCTTCTCCTGGGCATTCAAGTATAAAAGTTTCCACAACTCCCTATCACTCTATAAACCCTGTAGGTTTACATCTGTACTTGGGTTTTATTAACATCTGTAATATTGCTACATATTCTTTGACTTACAGAGCAATTGAATTATGTTTTCTCTCAGATTCTTCCGTAAGAAATTATGAATAAGGACATAATAAAAGAGCAAATGTTCTGTTCCACAGCTCCCTATGCTCTGCTCAGAGAGCCTGGGCTACAGGACATGGGGACTCAGGAATTGTCTTTCTAGCATCTTTCAAGGAATGTACTTTTTCCAAGACAGTAATAATTGATGTTTTCTGCACTAGTACAGTTACAAATTGTGTATTTCCACTGTGTTTAATTTACATTCATTATTCATGATGTTTCTTTAAGGTATTGCAGTATTTCCTGAGTTCTATTTTGTGCTTTATTCCAATATGGATCGGCCACAGATGTTGCACAGGATACTAATGGTACCTTTCCAATGATTGTAATAATATGGGATGAAGCTGTGTCACCTAATGTTCCTTTATTCTTTTTTCTGAAGATGTGAAATTAGATTTCTTAACAATCCACCATCCTTTCATTTCTTTTTCACACTATTAAAAACTCTAATTTCTACATCTTCTTACTCATGAAGTGCCATAAATATCAAATACTGTTAATTATTTTCTCTCTTCCATTCAAGACATTTTACGAGTTTAGTTTTGCTTCAGGAGCCATGTTCTTGCTAGGGATCTGCTTTATTACACTGAACAGTTCTAAGGAGCTGGCTGGCAAGATATTCTGGAAGATTATTTTGGGCAGGTGCACCACAGCTCTGACACTTAAGATGAAGTCAAAAGGAATTAATAATTATGGATCAGTAGAGGCTGTGTTGTTATCTTGGCTGGGTTGTGCTCCTTGAGTGACTAAGTAGCTGCAGTAGAGAAATCTCAGAATTACATTTGAAGTAGGGCAGGGCTCTGCATCTTAGTAAAACCTACTCTAAATTCTAATTACTGATTTACTGGTATTGGTACCCAAATTAGCTACATTCAAGACAGCACGCAGGTATCTGCCTGTGCTACAGCTACACCTGCTGGAATATAGATAGCTTCTCTCGAGAAACCTTGGGTGTTAATGATTTAGAACCCACAAACTCTTATTTCCTTAGATAATAAAGAAAAATTAAAGAAAAACAGTTTCTCCTTTCTGAAAGAGAAAACTAGAAAGAATCTTGGTTGTAATATTGCAATTCCTCTTGAGCTGTGTCCCTGGAGAGCTGACCACCAACACAAGAGAACCCTCCTTCAACCTATCTCAGCATTAACTACTGACTTTTGTTTATCTATTTGCATTCAGAAGTTACAGTAAGCACACTGGAATATAAATAATACAGCAATAGCAACATTTTAAAGACACAATTGAAATAGTTAATTGTTTCTATGATCAAGTTAATATTTGAAAAACTTTTAGAATATTTTGGCTGCTAGCCCTATCACAAATGTATCTCCAATGTGTCTTTTAAAGTTACTCAAGTGATTGTATTTAGAAAATACAATTAAGTTATACTTCCCCTCTTTTCCTAAGAAACATGGCCATGAGAAAATAATGAGAAATAAATTATGACTTTCCGCCCAAAAATGCTTTAGAAAAATACAGAATAATCTGAATATTTCTTGATAACCATTATTTATCTATAAATTGTTATCCTGTAGATCAAGAACACATTTAATATCTGGTTTTGCTTTTAAAAGTTTTCTATTTCAATTATTTGGGATCATCACTGCCATACAGTCATTACCTGAAGCTGCTCTTCCAATGCAGCAGTAGCTCTGTCACCACTGTTTTCATCTACCACCACTACCATATGAGTTAGGGAATTCACTTTTACTTGTTCCTGCTCCAGATCTTCTTGAAATGCCTATAATGAAATGATATGTGTTAGAAAATGTATTCCAAAGTAAAAAAAAAAACTAAAAAAACACCAAAAAACAAAAAACAAACCCTATCAAAAAAGTGTACCATTGACTGGTTAACTTGCATAAATGACTATGAGAACTCCAGAGCTTGAAGTTACTCACAAGTACTAACTTTTATACAATAATCCGAGTGAAATTTTTGCTTGAGAAATAATTTGTTGAGTTTATGTAGCTGATTTACAGATAGTCACATAATATGTATACATACCAATAGCCAGCAGATTTTAAATAGCCACTGAATTAAATTTTGTATCTAATAATAATGCATGAAAATATTTTTTTTCTATATTGTAATAATATAAAAAACCACTTTATTTCATTAAACAAGCACATGCTAACTTCAGTTGGCACCCTACAACATTCCTCATGTAGGAGAAAACTGCTCAGGAAGTGACCCATCATTAGGAAACTCACGCAGCACCCTACTTACACTCACTGCAGAAACCAGGAAACTAAACAAGAAACAAAAGGATTTCATGATTTCTGCACACCTGATGAAAAAATTGCTTGCCCTTTTGGTTTTTTTTCCCCTCACTTGCCATAAAAGATGGAGCCCCTCCTCTGCTATAGTTAACAAAATCAAAACCAGTCCAGCGCTGGCATCACAGAACTGAGCTTCTGGACCTATTTTCTCCTTCCCTTGCTCTGGTGCAGCAAGAGGACACAGAACAAAAATGGAAGGAGCTAAATGGTATTGGTAATGAAATTAAAATCACAGAGAATACCTCATACCACTCCCCTAAACAAAAAAAAACACAAATAAAACCCCAAGGTATCCAGGACTCCATCTTGCCTGACACACTTTTTAGGTGTCTCTAACTTGCTTCAAACCAACTAAATAATTAGGGAAACCAAAGTCCTGGATTATGTTAGTACTTTAGCTGTGTGTTCTAGGGACTAATGCATATATAGTGGGATAGTTGCAGCCTGGAAAATATCATGGCCTTGTCATAAGAGAAACCTTGACTGTGTTACGTACTATGCTGAATTTCACAATGTTGTGGTTTTCTGCTGCTTTTTCAAGTGGAGTAATTCACTCATGTATGAAGTCCTTGCTGAACATAAGTTCATGCATTCTAAAAGTCTTTCTTATAAGACATATTAGTTTTATTTAAAAATAAAAAAAAAAAAACAAAACATAATGTAGTTATAAGCAATAGGAAATGAATTCACAGAATACTTTGTTTTTAGGGCATAAATACCTTACCACCCATTTCAGAGTTGATTTCTTTCATGGGCATATTGAGACAATATAAGAATCCTCCTTTTTCTGACTTTCATGCCTGTGAGTACCATTTGCTTCAGAGAGCTAGACTATAAAACAATTCTCAAGGACTGTGAAGTATGCTAAATTGTTAGAGTCATCCCTGGAATTTAGACTTCTCAACATTTTATGATGGAGCTCTTGAGAGGGAAGAGGAGGCAGAGTAGTCAGGGATTAGTGTGTATAATACAGCTCACATCCCCCACATCTAACCCACTCTTTAACCCATACAAAACAAATTCATTGCTCCCTAAGTCTACAGCCATGGACAAGGTGACTTTAATTTCCTCATTAGCTGGAATCTGACAGATGGCATCACAGAACAAAACCAGAGTGAGCAGGAGTAGATGGCACTTTGGAGGTGGGAGTCTCACACACATTGTGAAAGACTTGAGAAGTCAAGGAACAGATGAACCAGAAAGTTGACTCATTATTTAATCCTCAGGCAGATTCAATTTACTCTGAAGTAAAAAACTGTTCCTTATAACCCAAGTGTCTATTTTTACCACGAAATTCATTGGTGAGAATTGTTTGTTTACAGGATCTTGTTGGAACAGGAATTTATGATGGACAGTTTCAAGGCAGAAGCACACTCTGTTCAAATAATTTAAATGGTAATTTCTAACAAGTTGCCCTGATCTTATTAGAGAAATCACAAATTTTCAGGGACTTAAAATGTAAGATGGACGTAGAAGTTGATGAATAAAGATAGCAACAAGAAAAACTCATAAAACTCTACAATTCCTTTAAGTCCTATCTATCAGATAACCATTTACACAACTCAAACATAATCTAGTTCAAAATTAATAAAAATGCCTACCAAAGTCATACGAATACCCAAAGACAAATCTTTCTTGATATTTGGACGCTGAATAAGTATCTCATTTTACCTTCGAAAATAATTTGAAGTAGTAAAAATCGCGGCACTAAAAAGAGCTTAAATGTTTTTAGAAACTTAATGAAAATCTATCTTCAAACTTTTGGTTCCTCTTATGAATTTAGAAAACATTGTTTTCTGATTCAACCAGACTCATGTGAGACTAAGAGAAAATATGAATGGTTTGGGGGTTTGGGTTTTTTTATTTGCTTGTTTAATAATGAAGCAATAAATGTCCTATTAAAAGTCCATTGTTTTAACCCATGCTACAGGAGGTAGCTTTGCTGTATGTAAAATACAATAAAACCATATGACACTTTCTCTCAATAACTGAAAGAATGGAAAACCCTGTTCTTTCACTTCTGAATAACACAAGGGATAGATGAATACAAATGTAATTAAAATTAAATACAAACTATTTTGTTTCCAGCATTTCCAGCTAAATTCCCTTTTGCACATGAAACAGATTTGCAAAGCAATACACATAAATAAATAACGTTCACTAACTCAACACACCACAGTGAAGAACAAGCATGTGGAAAAGAGATTTCTGCATGTCTTCACTCAGAATCTTCAAATACAAGCTAATTACCTATTTTTCTTAGTATCAGAAAGAAGCAGCATAGGGAGATTGCATAAATAAAGGTATTGCATTTTATGTTAGTATTCATGCATCAAATGCATGGAAATAGGAGTAAAGCTATTCAAGTCTTAGTACTGATGTATTCAAAATCTTTCATGTTCCTTTTGCAATTACCATTTCATAATTTCCTTCTGTCTTTTTTAAAAAGAAAATTTAATATCAGAAATGTCCTTAGCTAGCAAACCCACATACTGAAATGCACTGTTTCCTCACAGGACAAGCACAGACAGCACCAACAGCAGCAGGAGCTGCAGAATTTGTATTCTTCTTCAGTAGCACTCCTTAATCAGAATGCAAAGAAATCATCTTTAACACACAAGTGCATCATGATGCCTTTTGCAGCTTTTGACCTATTTTTAAAAGAACTGTAAAAACTGATTTCTGTTTAAATTGTTTTTCAGGATGATCTGCCCTCTAAAACCTGGATTAGAACTGACACAGGCCAAGAAGCACCAGGTGTTAAAATCTCTCAAGATACCATGGCAAGGAGGTGCTTTGAGCCATTGATGTAGAGACATTAAAAGGTCATCATATTAAATCTCCACCACCTCACAAATCACCTCTGTTTTCTATTTTTTCCTGTGTTTCCTTATCATTCTCATCTGCTGTAGACACATATATAAATTTATTTTTAAATCTAAATTAATATGAAGCAAGGCATTCTAATCCAGTAAATTTATTCAAACTACTACGCAAACTATCCTTTCTCTCTTTTTAGTTCTTAATTCTTCCAATTAAAAATTACCCTTACATAATGTGGGATAAATTGGCAAAATTCCATCTTATTAAATTCCATCTATTCCTGAGTTTGGTTGGTTGCTTTTTTTTTATTGTTTTGATACATTACCAAAAGTTATTTTCTACTGGTAGAAAGTAGTGCATTTTACAGTGCATAATATATATTCAGTGCAAATATATATTCAGGATCTCTGGAGTCCTAACAATATTATGTGGCCTGACAACTGCATCATTGCTGCTACAACATGTAAGAGAAAAAAACAAGATGAAAAAGAATACACAAGCATTAAAAAACCTGATCTGTTTTCATTCTAATGTAATGAAAAGATGTCACAGTTGCCTTGCATATTCTAGTATATTGCTTATACATAAAAAGAAAGCAATATTTTTTTTATATCAGAATAAAACTCACAGTTGTGATAAAGTAAGTCTACAAAAGCTTGTTAACTGTATAGAACAATAAATATTTAACCAAGATTTCATATTACTTTGCTATGCTCTAACGGCAGGAGTAGAGATTTTAAAATGTCAAACACCCAATTTGGTTTTTATGCCTTTGGAAGCCCATCACAGCATACCTTATGCTCTTCTATTTGGCGCTTTAGGTCCTCTAGATCTGGACCTAAGGGCTCCAAATCAGTTTTCTTTGTCCTTTCCTCTGTTTTTGTCAACCAATCAGCTAGCTGGGCTAGCTGCTGATTCTGCAGATCCATTAGGATTTTATGTAAACTGTAAAACAAAGAAAAAATAATTAGAATTTCTAAGTGAAGAAAACAGCAAGCAGAAACATCTGCCCCATATACTAACAGATTTTCACAAGGTTACATTTGAAGGCAGAATAGAAATATATGCTTTTGAATACATGCTTTGGAAGGAGAACAGGCTCCCCAGGGCAGTGGTTCCAGCCCCAGCCTGACTCCAGAAGTGTTTGGGGAATTCTCTCAGGCGCTGGGGGTGATGGTTGGGGGGTCTGTGCAGGGCCAGGAGTTGGACTCAATGACCTCGATGGGTCCCATCCAACCCAGCACATTCTATGGCTCTATGGAGAAGGTAACAGAAACTTTTTGGAAGTAGTTTTGATTTAGACAAATTGTTTCAAAGCTTTTTCATTAGGAACTGACTACATCATATAATATTCGGGCCGTTAAAGCTGTATTCCAGCTGCATTTCTATTAGACCTGGAGTTCAAAATTCCTAAACTCTGTTTTTTTAACGTTTATTTTTCCCACTACAAGTATTTTGAAAGCTGCTCAAACAGCTGAATTTAGCAGGTTTCCTCTAATTTAGGATATTAAATAGAAAAAATATTATATTATCAGTTATTCAATGTAAAATACTCTGAAAATTTCACCAGAAAATACTTCAGTTTTGCCCCAAAAAACTGTATAGATAATGATCCGAAATGATTTGGCCAAAAATCCATAAAAGATTTCCACTTAGACTTTCCTCTTTAGAAATTCTCAAAACTCTCCTAAACAAAATCTTCATCAACAGCATTTTTGGATTTCAGATTTGGTTTTTCCATTTCTTTTTTTTTTTAAACTGGAAATTATATTTTAAAGATTGATTAAAACCACCAGAGGACTCATATAGTATTGTTTCCATCCTAATCTCTCTATTAATTACAGATAGAATACAGAAAGATGATACCCTGTTTCAATAAAGCTCATGGTTTACAAGGGATTAGGGATCTCAGATCTGAGTCCTTCACTTTCAACTGTGCATTTTATTGTCTCGATGTTCAAAACGAAGCTATTATAAAGTACACTGCTTCATCCTGGAGATATTCCTCTTAGCATTAAATAAAATAAACTGCACAGAAAACCTGTTACACTAAACTGAATTTAAGAAAATGAAAATATGATGAAACAAATATTATACAAATATTATACAAATATTATACTTTCTTATTCTGAAGTAAGAAGCATAAACTTAAAAATTAAGTAATCACAAAACATAATCACAGTTTATTCTTAAAGCAAAAGAATGCTTCTTCTTTCTTACCATTCACCAGGTACTTCCTCGTTTTCAAAATACTTTTATACACATCTGATATGAGGGTTTAGTATCTATTTATATACCTCAGGAGATTATCAAAACCTTTGTTTATAGTATGGCCTGAATAATTTTCAAATTAAAAAAGATAATTGAGTTGAATGTGTTTTAAAAGTTGTTGAACTCCCTATAAAGTGGTAAATTGTATTGTTTTTCTCTACAGTGACATTTTTATGACTGAGATGCTTTACTATATCGAATACTATTTGGGAAATGCCAGGAGGAAGAAATAAAAAAACACCAAAAGACAGTTTTCCTTCAGCATGCTACTGCACTGCTTATTAGAAGAGTCAAATACTTTCCATACACAGGGAATACACGAGAAATCCAATCTGGGCTGCTTTTACAAAGGTATTTTTATGTTCCAAACTTCCTCTGACATTTTGACTTCCTAAATCACCTTTTATAAGACACTTTCATTTTTATAGCATATTTATCAATATATCTTCCTCCTGTCCTTGTTTATTACTTGCTTTTGTTTTCCTTGTGCTGTAAAGTTTGGCACCTTTTTTCACAATTCTTATTACCATTACAGAGGTCAGACAGTCTTGCTGTTCTCATCTTCACAAAAACCATCCCCTGTTTGGCTAAACGTGCCACTGTTGCCTTAGGGACAAGATCACAGCAATCTGCTCAGAAGATTGTGCTTTAAACTACAGTAGAAGATGGATACTGAGAGTTTAAATTATGTATAATAAGCCAAAAATATATTATATTGTGATAAAAAAAACTTTTTATACTCATCCAGCCAGTTTCTTGAAACACAGTAGTTTGACCAAAAGGTCAGTATTAACTATATCTACGTATATCACTCCTGAGAAATTTTCTTTTGCCCTATACCAAATCTCATTGAATTTATCACAGATTTCTTTTTTATATAGAAAATTAAATAGTAGTGCAACAATCTCGGTGAAGCCCTTATTATTTTATGTCTTCTACTGAACTCATATTACCCAAATATGACCTGCTTTAGAAGACACTAGGCCACTCAATTCCCCAAGCAATGACCTACAGCTGCAGCTGGGAGATGGGTTTAAGTGGTGTTAAAGGACATTTCAAGTAGAAAAAGTACCACTCAGAAACACAGTGACTTGCATGTATTGATTTAAATGAAAATAAGTATGGCAAATAAAAACTCCCTACAGTAAAGAATCATAAATTTTTTTTCTCTCCAAAAATATACTAGAACTGGAATGAGTTAGGTTAAAACATCTGAAACTCAGAAACAATTTTATAGTCAAAGGAAGACAGAATAAAGGAAACATTCTCAGTACTCAGTAGCAAGCTGAAAACAAAACAAATGTTTGGAATTGCTAAGAATATATTGGAAAAAAGAGAGTTATGTCATGCAATTGTTAAAAATCACAGTTCACTTTTTAATACAATAGGCAACCCCTCAACTCCAAAAGGCAAGGTAGAACTGGAAAAAGCATCAAGAGGAGCAAGATGAATAACTTAATACGTTCATTATATATTTATGAAGAAAGTAAGAAAATATGTACTTTTTCTCTGTATCCTGTAAACCAAATTACTCCCCTGTGGCACAATCAGAAGCTTTTAGGGTTATGAAATTTTTTATCCTAGATGGCACCGCGTAAATCAAAATTTTAAACTCAGATACAGTAATAATAAAAATTTCCAAATAGTATTGTGAATATTTAATAGATTATTTCTCTACTTCTACTTGTAATTCAACTTTAAACTATAGGCCTTGCATTTTTTAAAATAGCGTAATTTGCACTCCAATAAAAGTGAGGTAGGTGATGCAAATTTTGGTTAAATTGTTATCTGTGTCCAAGTTGTTGGTAGCTGCTGTTTTATGTGGCTTCCAGGCTCCAAACAACATGCAAGGTTCAAAATCACCGCGCATAAAATTTCAGGTTAAAACAGATACAAGATGGAGTTTTGCTCACAGTGAAGGGAAATCCCAACTGTTAGTCAAGTTCAGGATTGTTTAAGTCAAAATTAATTAGTTAATTATTACATCATATAATTAAAAATTATATGATGTAATAACACCTGACATATTACTTACTTGCTTTGTTTTTCCATACTTGCTACCCTGAGACTTTCCCAACGAGAATTAAGTAGATTCATTTGCTCTTGGATTTCATTCTCTTCCTCATCTGAAAGTTTTCCAGTTGATAGAAGTTGGCTCCCAACTTGCAAAACATTACCAACACGTCCTTGGTGAGCTGTTAACTCCATCATAAACCCCTGACAATAAAAAAAAAAAATCCAGTTTTCAGTTGCATTCTTTGGAATGAAAGAACAGCATTGTACAGTTTTGCCAACATGATTTAAAACATTGGTTTTAATTTTTTCAACCCCTCACCAAAACTTGTAACAAACTGGAAATAAACACTTTCATTTTCTTCAAAGGGCAAAAAGCTATTTAGTCTGGAGAAGAGGCTGCAGGGTGACCTTACTGATCTCTGCAAGTACCTGGAAGAAGGTTGCAAAGAGGTGGGTATAGTAACAAATGATACGATGAGAGGAAACGGCCTCAAATTGTAACAGAGGATGTTTAGATTGGATTTTAGGAAAAAAAAAAACACCTCCACTGAATGTTCTCAACCATTGGAATGGGTTTCCAGGGAAGTGGTTGAGTTGCCATCTTAGATGCGTAGATGCAGCATTTAGGAGCACTTAGTGGTGGAATTGGCAGTGTTAGGTTAATGGTAGGATTTTAGAATCTTAAGGGTCTTTTCCAACCTAAACAATTCTATGACTCTAGGGCAGAGTCTCCAGTTTACATTCTCCAAATCAAAATTAATAAAAACAAATCTCCCCCGCCAAAACTCAAAGATAATAGAATAAAAAAAATAAATTTCAAAATATTAGTATAAACATATACCTCGTGAGTGTGAAACTGTTCTTTAACAACTTCTACGTCATTGGATATATCTCCTTGTGCTTGTAATGCATCTTCAGCAGAGAGAAGCCATGTGAGTACTTCTTCTAAAGCAGTTTGGTAGTTTTCAAGATCTCCAGTCCCCATCCGCACGGTGCTAAATTTCTTTTCTTCAACACTTGCTAAAAACTGATCAAAACCAAAATTGTAAGAGCAATGAAAATGGCACCTGCTTAGACAGTTCTACAAAGGAATAAATGGAACAACAACGTATTCTTAAAAAAACCCCAAACAGATGGCTAATACTTGGACATAATTTGCAATACAAAATCAGTTAACTGACCAAGATCAGTTAAGATTTAGGGAAATAAAAAAATCTTATATTTTAATTAGATATTTCACACTGTTATTCAAAATCCCTATGAAGTGTTCTGAACAGTGAATAATGAAAACAATATTTACCAATAATATTTAAAGAGGTATTTACCACAGAAGCTCATAAAATGATATATGCAAAAAATTAGCAAGTATACTTTCTGACTTTGCAGAGAATCTATGAAAAACATGACATTTAAAAACCTGAACCAACAAACCTTTACACTACATGCAATGCTAGGCTTGAGCAATCCACAGACACATATTTTGTGAAAACCATTCTCGGAAGCTGGAAAAGCTCAAAAACTCATGCGAAATCATAACTTTTTAAAATCAAGCAGAAGTGTATTACTGTTGATTTCTCTTTTCTGCAAAGGCCAATCATGTAATTATTTTTTAGAAGCCAAGTCTCTTATGAGAACAGAAATTTCTGGTCTACTGCATAAAGTCAAGAGAAATCAACAAGTACTCATTGATTAGTATAACAGTAGAAAACAAGGACAGAAGAAAAAAATGCATTTGCTACAGAAGATACCATCCCATATTTTTTTTCAAAAAGTTCTGAACAAGTTTAGCTAGTTTGTCAGGAATTTAATTTAAAAACAAAATATACATATAAATAAGCTTATGCTTCCATAAAAAAATATACCATGGCACTTAATGTTTTTATACTTGGCAAGAATTGTTCCTACTGACAGATTTGTGCCAATAAAATGCTCAAAGCAGCTAATAAAGCCTTTCATTGCAGTTTAGAACTGAAAGTTAAAGTTTATCATTAGAACCACAAGCAGGAACACAGCAGGCTCTGGGTTGGAAGGGACCCAGAGGATCATCGAGCCCAACTCCTACGTGAATGGCCCATATGGGATTAGAGCTCAACCAAGGGAGCTAACTTCAGGGAGTGCAATGCTTGGAATGTAATAATTAAAAATAAAATTTTCAATCTTTAAAACAACAGGTTCATTCACAAATGCATAGATCGAATAATCACATGAAATTTATGCAGATCCCTAAATATGTGTTAGGCTAGGTAATAGTCATGACTATCACCACTTGTGTGAGAAACACAGCAGAAAGTAACTGAATCCTCATCAGGAAAAGCAGGCTTGGAAATCTGATGAACTTTATAGTGTGGGTTGTGCTTGGTGGTTTTTTTTTTGTTAAAAGGAAGTACTACATTACAGAAACATAAATAATGAAGCACAGAAAATGGTCATCATTTATCCCTTCACAAATTAATGTTTGACCTGTGTAATTCTAGATTTCAAATAATATACAATACAATAAGAAATTGCACCTAACCACATCATATTTCTGCAGCAAGATATATTTTTCTCCACTGTGGAAAGGGATAACTTGATCAGTGCTTTTCACAGGTAATAGGTTTTTTTTATTTCCATAGCAGTACTTCATGGGTTAATTCATATCTATTACAGTGTAAAAAAAAAATATTTTAACAGTTGACTGAAGTTAGGGATATCATGTTTGTAGAGATCTGCGATAATCTATGTAGTCTAAAATTGTTTGAAAATTCTTTTTTCTCTAGATTAGACACCGAATTGTCTCACGTATGACAAGTGTTTAACTAAGGATCCCCAACAATGCATTGTCTGAGGAACAGTTACTAAGTATAATTTTTCCTAACTATCAGCACTTTCGCTGCTTTCTCTCATGTTAACATAAATATTATACAGAAGAGAACTGAAAAATCTTGGAATCATGACCTATGAAAAAAAAAATGGTGCCTAGACTAATTTCAGATCCGTTTTAACATCTCTTGAAGAAGTATAAAAACCAAAAAGATTCTAATAAAGACAGAAACAAAAAGAGTTTCTAGACAGGTATTTCAAATTGTGTTCTCAATCAAAAAGAAAAAAGAAAAAAAGGGAAAACAAAAGGGAAACAAAGGCTATTTTCTGACATAAGAAAAACAGAAAAAAACTAGGAGAAAAATACGTAAGTATGGAATTCTAAAATTGTAACATTGTGAAATGCCTTTCAGGAAGAAACACTCCTTGGAGGCAACTGTGGGTTTTTGTCTTGTCAAAAAGTACATATAAACATTGTTATATCTCATATCTACTACTTCTGTCAGCATTGTTTTCTCTCCAAAAGATAACTGGCCATCCTTGCTTATCTTGCATATTGAATGAAAAATAGGTATCAAATCAGTGGAACTAGCTGTAAATGGAACATGAAACACTTAGAAAGGGGCAACTACTGACCTAACACTTATGGCATAATCTTTGTATCAAAAACCAAAACCAAAGTAGTGTTTCAAAGATTATTATACTGATTATTCATTCATCCTTTAATAAACCCCAAATTTAGGTGTGCAGATCCTACAGCACTCCTAATATTCCCCAAATGAATAATCTACATAAGACAAACAAGAATGGAAACCTCTGATTCTTATAAATCACATTGGTAGGCAACCAAACAGCACAACCTGTGAGTGTTCTTTTTTATGAATTTATATGAAATCTCTTGGAAATTCCTAAGAAAGTAAGAAAAATATAATTTTAAGGTGTTGCATATGCTAAATGGATAGGACAGTTATTAATATGGATATCTGATATAAGTTGTGGTGGCTGTTTCTAACCATATTTTACGAGAACGAAAAACAGTGAGGACAGGCTGAAGTCAAATTGTTATAGCCATATAATGCTAGGAAGGCTATTCCTAGGGAAAAAAAGCTGCCTAAAAATGAATACAGTTTCATTCTTAAATCAAAACCTATTCTTAATAAAGTATGTAATGAGTATGAAACACAAACTTGATTGTCTTTAGTTAGAGCAGAACAGGGTAATTTACTGAATAAAAACTTCAACAAAATCTCATTGTGGTAGTGCATTCCTACCTCCTTCTTGGGCTGCACAATCACCTCAGAAATACATGTGAGCCTTGGCCTTGAGCTCATCACAAGTATTATCTGTTCCCATGAACTTATGTTGGCTAACGAGCCAACTGTTTCTAAATGAACAGTCTCGAGAACTCATTTTTCTTGCCTGAACTAATGAAATAACCTGAGCAGAACAACAGTTTTGTTATCCAACCTTTAAAGAAATTTCCTGACCCAAATTGTAGCCAAGATGGAAAGTTACTATGACTAAAGCCAATTGCCTTGTGACCCTGGAAGCAGCAGTCCTAAATTGAGACCTGTTGAGCTCTCCAGGACAACAGCAGGACATGGACAGCATCCTTCCTCTGCAGGTGAGCCATCCCAGAGCCAGTGAACTCCCAAATTTGCTGTACATGGGAGAGTGCTGGCCAACACATGTGAAAATGACATGAGAAATTTAAATGTTTAATGAACACTGCAGCGCATGTCGCTGGGAATCAGTCAGGCAGTCATCTCCCAGACTGTTTCAAAAAATGATCAGACACTTTTCATGTAACAATCCTTGTTCTTATGGACTGATGTAAAAAGAAAAAAATTTCTCTGGACCCATATGTTGTCCTCTAAACACTTTTTTTTTCCTTTGCTTTCTGTTGCACATAGACAAATTATACCTAGATAAAACAATGGGAGTTTAATCTCTATGCACCTCACCATCCTCTGCTTGGGTGTAGGGGCTGAAAGACCCCAGGAACTCTGAAGATTTAATTTAAAGTATAGTAAGTGAAAGCAAAAATTCTCTAACCTTCAGAAGCTTGGAAAAAATTAGCTATTCCTGGCAAATGTATTAATTATTTCAGAGAATTTAAACCATGAACTTGTAGTTCCTCCAAGGTGAGAAAACGAGGGGACAGTGTTGCTCACCTGTTATTGCATTATGTTCCTAAAAGGAGGAGAAGGATTAGTTGTGCATTAGCAAATTCTCAAAGAATGTTTATATTAATACATAAAGACTGATTCTGAGTTTTAGAAATTAGTTGGGCAGCTTTAGAAAGTAGTTTTAGAGGAAATCTTTAGGGTTCATTCCAGCACTCTTATTTATATTATGTATTTCCTTCCTTCAGAAACTGCCTGACCCATCGTTAAAGATAAAGAATGTGGCTCTGGACATTTAAAGCTTTAAAACTCAAAGACATAAAATTTTAAGGAAACATTTTTTATTAAAGGCCAATTTCAGTTCAGAGTATCTTTCTCATTTTGAACACCCCCTTTGCAGGATTAGAGCCTAAGAAAATAGTTTACATTACTCACTCTCAATCTATGCCTCCTATCATCTGAGAATGAAACCACTGCTTATTCTTTTGGTTCCTCCAACTTTCTCATTAAAAAACCTATTTTATGTGTCTTTGTAATTCAAAATTATGACTGTTAAAATGTTAAATGATAAAATGGTCTCTTCAACAATCAAGATTATGTTTTCTCAACAGATGAGTCCAGACAGAATAGTTCAGTCATTTCTAGTAATAAAACTTATAAATGGGTCAGACAACTTGTTATCATAATGTTAACAATTTCATTGTTTGAAATGAGGCTAGCACTTCCATTTTATTAAGTATTTTAAAAAAATCATTGTAAATGAATGCAAATTAATTCATTGTAGATTAATTTTTTTGTTTGGGGTGGGTTTGTTTTTTTGTTTGCTTGGGATTTTTTTTGTTGTTGTTGTTTTGTTTTAATTTTTTTGGCTTTTTTTTTCTATATTTGTCTGAAAATCCACACAGGTTTGGCCTTATGATAAATCTGAAAAATTGCAGGTTTTGCTTGCTCAATTGAGACAAGTTACATTTTTAGTACTTGATTTTCTCTGTGATTCTACTTCTACTGCATATGTTTCCACCTGGATGAATTGACCTGTCCTTGCAACTGCAGTTTTGAGATGCAGCAGATTATTAGGTCATTAAAAATCAGTGGAGCTTAGGCAATGTATATGCTGAGGAGAAAAGGCAGAGCCAGGCAGTACTGATGAAAGTACATTCATTACAAAGGAAGGAAAAGGTTGGAACTATTGACAGGAAAGCGATAAAAGAAAATTAATTTCTTCAACTACTCTACATGGGTACAGCTGGTACAAATAAAGACTGAAAGAGTCTAAGAATTTATTGGCATTAAAGCAAAACGTTGCACCTTGGGGACTCAAGTGTAGAAGTTAGCTTAAGACAACTTAAAGACGGTGAAAAAAACCTGCAATCAACTGGCTTGAGGAAGAGACTAAGACTGGGAACTGTGAGGACAGGTAAGATGGTACTCAGGCATAAGAGACAGGAATCAAGGCGGCCATCTGCCTATAATGATCAAATATTCTAAAAAGTAAAAAACTTTTTTTTTTTTTATTTTGCACACTTGGTCAAGTGAGTCAGTGCTTTGCAGAAAGATTTTCCCCTTAGCTTGCTTTCTTCAACACACCTGTACTTGGAAAAATATCAAATCAGGTTTTGCTTAGCAGCTACTTGACTCAAAGTGTATCAAAACATACTGCTTTCATAAAGTCTCCAGGGAAAATTTTCAGCCTCTGTTTATTTATGGGTTTTAATTTTGTTGAGTTTTTGCTGCTCATAAAATGTATTGCTGTTTGTAGCATTGCTGATGACAAGACACCAGTATTTGCCTCTCTAAGGAAAGCACTTCCTATTCAAGCAATTATGAACCATGGCTCTGACCACTCAGTGACTGAATGGAATTACTTTCACCATAAATCTACAAAAAAATTATTATTTCTTCCTGTTAAAAGGGCTCGTCTACCCACCATTCTTAAAACTTTCCCTTTCCTGATGACAGACCTAGGCACAGTTTAGGGGGAAGTGTATTTCAGGCACTGTCATGTCACACAGTAGACTGTGAGATCATTTGGCCTCTACATAAAACATAAATTAGACCCCACTCTACAGAAAGAAAGGTGAAATTTTCACCTCAGGATAAGTTTTCAGTATTAACTAATGAGTCTTCTCAGAAATCTCCAAGAGTGAATGGTAACTGGGTCCTGATGAAATACTACAGGTCAAGAAGCCTGGGGATTTTCCCAGTAATGCTACCAACAACATAACTCCCGATCAGGAGATTCAGCTTATCTGAGAAATTCCCAGAGTGTTTTGTGCTGTCACATACACACAGACAAAAAAGGAAAAGGTAATTTTATCCACTAATGATGATCAGACCACCTTAAAATTTGAAATGTGGTCACAGAATAATTCAATAACATGGTAAATATGCAAGATTGAATAGACAATGGCCATGCTTATTTAATTTTAATTTTTAAAATGCAAATTCTAAATGTTGTGATGACTAAAGTAACATCCACTTTGAAGGAGACTGCTCTGAGAAAGACATTTTAAAGGTCTTTAAAGATCTTTAACACCTCTTCTAACCTAAACCATTCTACGAAATGTTCTATGTTCTAAATTGTATTCTCAAAAACTCCATGTGGAGAAAAACTATTAAACATATAAACAGAAAAGCTGAATGGAAAGAGGTGAATTACTTCTTAGCTAAGAGAAATGCAAATGGATTATCCAAAAATGTACTGAATTATTTTTTAGCATGTCATACAGGAGATTGAGATAGAAAAATAGACTGAACCCCATTCCCCTCCGGCAACAGACAAATCAAGAAACAAATATCAGAAGGTATCCTGCTAACATACAAATGGAGATTTCAAGATTAAGATTACAGAAATGCAGGCCAAAAACAAAAAGTAGAGGGAAAAAATCTAGAGTTTGCTTTTGTTTTTGTGTTTTTTGGCTTTTTTTTCCATTTTCACATCTATTTCATAGTGAATTCTACAGCCTTATAGTTCAAAAAACCATGAAAATATATAAATGTGGTTCTATCGTTCTATAAGAAAAAGTAGCCTTCTCTTTTCAGCATCCCATTCAGTTATTTCTTCCTTTTTTTTCTCCCTATTCTCTCTCTCTCCTGCTATTGTTGTCAGCAAAATCTGTGTTATCCCATAGCATAAAAAAAACTTCCCATCTTCTCAATAAAAATATTTAACTTCAAAACTCTTTTTATGTTTCCACAAAGTGCAATACCAAAATGCCTTCAAAAGCATCAACAGCCTCAGCAATTAACTTCAACAAGATATATCTCAAAGACAATTTTTTATTTTGAGAAATAAAGATTCTGAGGCAAGAGCCAATTAGTGAATATACTACACACTTTCTGTGAAACTGAGGATGAGGTCCTGGAGAATTCAGAGTATTCAACAGCATGTGTTGAACTGTACCATTAGAGTTGGAAGGAATTATAAAAATAGGTGGTTTTGCAATGTCATCTAAAGCCTCAGTAGTGAAATTTCCTTGAATAAGATTAATATCCCATTCATGGCTCTTATGCAGTTTATCCATTTTTTATTTAAACTCTCCCAAAATGTATTTTAGTTTCTATTAAAGAGGTTCGCCTTCTTCAATGGAAACCACTGCAATGAATATGTTTGCAATTTAAAATTAAAAACCAACCAAAAGGCTGTTACAGAAAATTATCAAGTAATTTAATATTTGGATTTTTTTTTAATAATTCTGTAGTGTAACTACCTTTCTTGTAGCTATATGCTCTGAATAATAAATCAAAAGCTGTGAATAAGTCAAAATTATAACTACTTATATCACAAAGGGGTTTTTCTCCTCTCCTGAATGCAGAGCTTCAGGTTTATAAATTGGGTATTAATACAGAAAATACTAAAATACTTCCAAAAGATAAGAATGGGAACTACGAAGAAGTCCTTCTGCAATACTGTAAGCTATACAGAAAACTTTCTTAAATGCTCACAGAAAGCAGTAGCTGGATAGAAGAACAGGATGAAAATCCACTGATGACTTTTAAATAAAAAGATGCCATCTCCAGGTGAAGAAATTTCTGAGCCACAAATCAGTGAAGAATGAGTAAGTGAGAATAGTCAGATGGAGTCAGATCCAATTACTAAAGAGTTGGGCATGAACCAGTGAGTTACAAGCTTCTAAATTCTCATTACAGAGACAATGTACAACTAATATGTAGCTTTGTAGATGCAAAATTCCTGACAGACACTAGTAATTCTGAAACTGTCAGTTTAAAAACACATCATAAATGTGCTGTTTGGAAACCATATTCTTATCTTTATTCTTTCTTTCTTTCTCAATGCTTGCTTTCATCTTCCCCTTTGCGTTTCTAGTTGAGATCTAGTGAAAAGCAATTTCTTAATTCTGGAATTGCACACTTGTTGAGATTTATTTATTTATTTACTCATAATACATTCTTCTAGAAATAAATTAACTATTTTTGCTCTTCAAAGAGTTACCAGAATGTTAAAAGAGAATCTCCAAATATTTAATCAAATAATTTTTCCTGATATTGCTATTATGGCAGAAAATAATTATAGGTGCCTTACAGGTTGAATTTTTCCAAGCAGTATTATCCTTCCCCATATCATATATAAATATTTACTAAAATATAATGCATGATTCTAATCTGTAGGTATTAAATAGCATATTCATGGCAGCTGCCATCATGTATATTCACAGAAAGGGAAAAAAAAAAAAAAAACAGGAACAAGGCTAAAGAGTGAAAGGAAAAACAGAAAATTAGGAGGCTGAAGATGAACAAGTTAAAACTTGGTTTAAGCCCTCATGGCAGAAGAGAGAGATTTTGAGACTGAACTTAAAAGGGACAGGAGAACCATGAAAAAACAAGAAGAAGCAAAAGATGGCACGGCATAACAGAGAAAGCATTTCCTTGGTGGCGTAGGGAAGACACAAGAGCACTGTGATTAAGAGTGTGAATAGAAGTAAATGAGATCAGAGAAATACTGAAGGTAATTTTTAGGACTAAAGATATTGGACAGAAACTGAATGTATTCTGGAAGGGAGTAGTCAATTATAAATAGATTAGAGGACACTTTTAAAAAGGTAATCTCTACTGAACAAAATGACATTGAGGGGTTGGAGTAACACACAACACATACTGTGCTATGGAATTGTACTTTGTAATTTATTTGGCAAATGAAATTCAGGTGGGAAAACTTATGCAAACATGTAGTCATTCCTTGTTATCATACCTCAATATCTTTCAGAATGGACAAAATGCTGTAGAATCTTTATTTTTTTGTTCATATTGTTAAATTCAAAATTAGGAAGTCCCCTCATCTACTGACAGTCTTTGACTTGCATCTCAATTTACTGCTCTCTGTATATGATGCTCCTGACACAATCATGATTTTTTTTTATTTTATAAAGCAATCTTTAGAGCTTATCTCCCCCCTTCTCCCTTTTCTGGTTTATGTTTTTTGTTTGTTTTTGACAGACAATAGAATTATTTTAAAAATTCTTTTGTTGGTACTCCAGGAGCAATGTATTAAAATACAAAATAGAGAAAAATCAATATTAGATTTGCTTTATTTTTGAGCCCCCTCCCCCCAAAAAAACCCAAACAATTAAAAAGAAAACAACACAGAACTGAAATTGATATGTGTTGTCCAACAAACAAAGCAAAGCACAAACCACTTCAAACTACCAGACAGAAGACTTTTCAAATGGAAAGTTAGGAAAATGGTTTACTTATAGAGTGAAGAAATATCAACCTTATTATGTAAGAATTGGCAATTCAGAAGCTGATACAAACAATATACTGGACCAACAGGTCTTAAGCCAATTGTCATTTTGTTCAAATGAAGATAAAAAAAGCACTTTTGGTAGAAACTGCATATATTGTGATGTTTGATAGGATGAAAATACCAAAGAGAAATCTGGAGAGATTACAGCTGAAATAAAGAAGGTAGGAACATATAAACCTGGAAGACTGCCTACATAAACATCAAACATAAAACTTGCCTTTCATACTTTCACCTGTCTATATTTTTTGTGGTTTCAACTTCCTCTAAACACAGATATATGTATATATTAACAGTAGCTAGGCTTTAACTTAAACCAGATCTTTATTCTTTTCTTATTCATGCTCAGGAGGTAAACACATTTTTTTCAAAATACTTTCCAAAGTACTTGCAAAAAGTTCTCATAACAAATTCCATAAGAGATTGCTACTGTTTTCAAGTAATAATTTTGATTTTTTAAAAAAAAATCCATTTTTGGAAAATTCCACTCTTTTAAAACATACACCTTTTTTGTAAATTTTGATGCCTCACTACATCATCCACAGTTTATTTTAACTATTGTTTTTGCTCTAATGACATCACTATTAAACAACTAAAACTTCATTTTTTTATTTTTAAGAATTATTTATTACATCAAAATATATCTATTATTTCTTTGCTACACCTTAATTAATTCCTAACAAAACAAATGCCTTCTGTACAAACACCATGCTGTTCCATACAATTTTTATATTTCTGAAGTTCATATTTTTGCTATGTGTTATCATTCTTTCGGGACTGGAATTTTTAAACAAATTTTCAACATCTAAAAAATTGTTTGTCACTCTCCACCCCAAATCTATTTTTCTTATAAAAGGTATTGTTTATTCCCCCTTTTCCCTTAGCCCACTGATTTCCACAGGCTAACATACCTGTATTAATAATGTTGATTAAAATAATTATAAATCTTAGAAAACTATAAAGCAAAATTCTTTAATACTACTGTATATAGAGATGCCTTTGTTGTAGGAAATAAACACGGAAAATCTAAGAATATTTTCTTTTCTAGACTTGGATCTAAAATTTGTACATGCAGACCAAAACTAAAAACTGCACTTTGCAGTATCTTAGAGGGAGAGTGTTTTACACAAGCATTACAAGGCACAGCTTCTATTGTATCAAAATCATTGAGGGAAAGAAAGATATCAACACTTTCACGATCAGTAGAGATCAGCAATCTGGCCTTCCAAATGTCACCGCTTCAGATAAGCATGCAGATCTCCCTGCCATACAAATATGAACTAACAAAACCTACAGCACTTCCTACGGACCCTGAAAACAGACAACTCCAATGGAATGGTTAAATACAACAGGCAAAAGGAAAAATGGCTATCCACTATCTCACAGAGCAATGATTTAGGCAAAAGGACATTCCAGAAGCAAAAACTCACATTGGCTCCGCATGGGAGCGGGGAATTAATTTTCCCTTTACTTCTCAAAATCAATAGAACCATTCGTAACACACCAAAAATATTTTACATTTTACAATGAAGAGTATTACATGCAGCTAGGGCACAAAAGTTTTCTCCACAGAGGTCTTAACACTTTCTACAGAAGTAAAACACAAAGCTATTTCCTCAAAGTTGCAGCTGCACTTGGGAACAGGCATTTTAAAGGCACAATGCAGATTCTGTGCACATTTTTTAAAGCTATCTTAATTTAAAACCCTCACCGGTTTTATTTCAGCTGTACAGAATTCAACCATGTGATGGTGTAAGATAGGACAGGAAATTTAAAAGTATTGTAATTAAAACTCAATGACTTTTAATTGGAAAATAAAATCCTTAATGTATTCATAATATTCATATATGTTTAACCACCATATGTTTCAGAGGTAATCCTCTGAAAGCCATTGTACGTTAAAGTGAGTGTATCCTGTCACACTGCACAGAAAGTCAGAGAAACACGATGAAACTGTTGGGGCCAAGGGAGCTTTTCTCATTGATGAGAGCCAGCAAAGCCATTGAACAAGAGGCTCTAAACTAAACTTTCTCTCCTGTTCCTGAGCACAGGAATAAAATGTGCTGCTGCTGCTGCTACATCAATATTGCAAGATTTCTTTGGATTAGGGGTTTGGGGTTTTTTCTCATATTGGTAATAATTCTCAGTGGGACACACAAAAAATTATTAGGTTACCCTACAACCAGACAATCTCATCTTTGATGTCTTTTAATCTTACAAATGTCAAATCTAGATAAATTATTAAGTAAGAGAAATTCTTAATAAACTTAGTTTTAAAATAAAGTTATAATATCTAAAATGATGAAGGAAGACTTTATACTATTGAGAAGTTCACATGCTATACAGAGATGAGCAAAATTTTAACAATAATGCTGTTTGTAATGATGCTATAATTTTGTCTCTAGAAAATTACTTTAAATTGCTTTTATGTATTAAACTGCCCTGTTGATTTGAGAAGTTTTTCAAAATATATGAGTTCTATTTTTTTTTTTTGCATTTCAGAGGTTTTAATAGATGTAATGAAAGAGTGCAAAGAGTTAATTGCTTGCTTTCTGAATCTCAGACCAAATTTACTTTTTTTGTGTGCATAAAGTGAAAGGCCTTAAGTGTTTGAAATGGGGATGCGTAAGTACTTAAAATTGTACCCATCCTCAAATTACTTCAATTTTAGTCCTCAGATTAGGAAAAAATGAACACCAGTCTGTTTGCCAGTAAGGATTTTCATTAACATGGTGTCCTATGTTTTACCTTGCCCTTCCTTTGCATCAAATCCACTGCTGATACAAGCAATTCTGCACTGTTGCCTAACATCTACAGGCCAGAAGGGGGATTCAAATTTACTAATGTACTATTGTACATATCGTGGATATAAAAAAAATAAAATGTTCACAGTAAATGAACATGTGTCCTTATTTGCTGTATCTACATCCATCATTAACAAACCTTACACATACTTTATGTTCAAGAGACTCAGCGGCACAAAATTACTTAAAAAGAACATTTTAAAATGTTATCCTATATATCTTATTGTGGGCCTTGAAGATTAATCTATTTAGCAACCATAGAAAAGAGGTTTCTTTCCAAAATGAGAGGCAAAAATATTTGAAACTGCAAAATTCAGTGAAATTAAATGAATCCTCTCACTCATATTGACAAGATTTTAAATTTGGCAAGACCAGATTTTCAGTACAGGTTAGAACTTTTAAATAGACTTTTCTAAAAAAGAAGTACTTTTATCACTGTCCAAATTTTAAATTAAGAAATTCTTAAGTGTGCTGTTAAAAAAAAAAAAAACAACACAAAAACAAACAAAAAAAACAGATGGAACTTAAAATAGCACTGAAGGTAGTTAAAAACACCTAAAGATAACATGTAAGAAAAAAAGCAGTCTAGGTAAAAGTGTATTCCTGAAAGTATGTACAGTTGTCTGTTCAAAAACACATTCACCAACAATGTAATCAGGAAATGACTGGTATAACATTTTCATGTTTCTAATAAGAAAAGAATAGTACAGAAACCTTCCATTTTAATGCACATCAAGTTTAATTATTAGAAAATTGGGTTTTTCTTAAATATTTCCAACCAGTTATAGGTACACTCGTGATTATGACATTATCAATTTATTCAGTTACTAGATTCAATCTGAATATACAGCAGATATATTTTATCTAGGAATTTTAACTTCATGAAAAACATGTTACCCTTTCTTATCAGTCAGTAAGGAATACACTAACAGATCACATGGGAAATTCCATGTTACATTTCCAGTGCCCCTTGTTAAACAAGCTTTACAGCTATTTTAAGGAAAAAATTTTGTTGACAAAGTCTTACATAAAAATAAAGTTTTCTCTCATATGTTTTAAAGTCAAAGTTAAAAAGGGATGGGAAAGTCAGTAAGTAATTACTTTTTTATGACAAACTAAAGAATTGTCATTACCCATTAGAGGTGGAAAACCCCTCACCTTTCACTAATGAATGCAAACAGGAACTTGTACAGGGATTAGAGAACTGTGCAAAGATGTTTGGAGCAGAGGCAGCTGAAAGCCTGAAATTGCACTTCTGAGCTCCTGGGCTGATTCTTGCCACTTGCCAGCTACAAGCAGCTGGGACTGGTTGTAAGTTTTGCTAACAAATGGTCTAGACATGGTTTAGCATGCTCTAAATCCTGCCATTATTGAAGAGGCAGAAGAAAAAAGCACTCCTGGTGAGGCTCATCATGAGTTGTGCTTCTGCTCAGAGACTGTTTAGACTGGGAAAGCTGCAGTCTCATGGCTATGCAAAGATCACCTGCTGACAAAAAGAAGCATCCTTAAAAGAATTTGTGTCATGGAAGAGAATGGGATTTGGAAATAAGATGGAAAAGATGCTGACTAGAAGAAAGATCCTGTAGATCAGAGAATTATAGAATATCTCAAATCAGGGTGGATTGGTTCCATCTCTCTGCTCCTCACAGGGCTACATAAACTTAAATTGTATGACTAGGAACAACACCCAGGCTTTGCTTGAACTCTCACAGGCTTGGTGCTATGACCACTTCACTGGGGACCCAGTTCCACCCAGTGACCATCCTCTCAGTGAAGAGCCCTTTCCTCATGTCCACTCTGAACTTCCCCTGATGCAGCTTCATAGCATTTCCTCCTGTGCTGCTGCTGGTCAAGAGCCAGATGTGTGGAGACAAGTAGCAGATGATGTCTAAGAATTTTGGGCAGTGATGTCCAACATCTGTAAATGCAAAGCAGTGGCAGAGCTCAACATGACAGCTGGACCAGCAGCAACCTCTCTGCCCCAGCAGGGAAGTTGAGATCTCATGAGCTCAGCCCTGGGGCAAACCAAATGAATGAGTGTGTGAAATAAAGTAGACTAAAAGCTCTGATATATTGGAAACTAGAACCACTACAAGTTATCACTTTACCCATAAAGAGTACTAACATTTTTGACAACAAAATCTCTTGAAAAAGAATCTACAGTAAACAAAACAAAACCAAAAAAAATCCCCACAAAAACAAAAAACCCCAACCAAACAGAAACAAACCACACACACAAAATAAGTTAGAACTTCTGCTGGTGGCTACACACAAAGCAGTGACAAGAAACAACTGTCATCTTGACAGACCTCCAGGCTCAGACAAGAAGCCATCTATTTTCCAGACTGTTATTGAAACTATAAAACATATATAAACACACTTGAAAATGTCTGCTTCATCATTTTTCAAACTGTTCCTTGAACACATGGCATCCTGGAGAGCTCCCTAAGAAATACAGAAGACTTGCACTTAGCTTGATTTTTCCATCTCTGCTTTTCTGTGTTCTGACCTCTGATGGCAAATTTTGCTATTTTATTATGCCTAGCCTGAACACTAGGGATTTTATTTAGCTCTACAGAAACAGTTCCTAGCTTTCTGAAAGTTTCTATTTAAATGAGAATACCCAGGCTAACACCTGGGACTATCATTATACTCATTGCCCAAATTACATCCATCATGATCTAGTGACTAAATGTGCAGATAATTCAGTATTTCTGCGGTTTCCCAAATTGTACTTTATATTATGCTATAAATCCCTCCAATGCTGGCACAATGGGATATTTTATGTGATAAGTATCTTATATTAGCAATACTATGAAAAATTTGGAAGTAAACTTCGATTTGGCTGCATTTAACTGTCTTCTGATGCCTCTCCAAAAGAGGACTACACCATAAGGTAAACAGGACAGTATTTAGATCACAGCCTCTAAGTAAAAGAAATACCTGGTCTAGTACAGAGGAGAGCAATAAAGCAATCCTGTGATGCTGTACCACTAAATTCTGTGGCATAGATGAATCCTGAAAAGTCCCAGAAAGAAGGCCTCACAGCAGTTTTAAAGAAGTTAAATTGTTGGCAGGAGACCAAGAGTGAGGCAAATTAAGGGTCTAGAAAACCACCATTCTCAAGGGCAAGACTGCCAGAAGGGTTCTGTACTGTGGGAATAAATTCAACTTAATAGTATAAGGAGATTTTAGTGACTTTTAAAGATAATTAATATAGTTATGAACTGTCCAACAAAGTGCCATACAGAAACTGGGTAAGATTCACATTAAAAAAAAAAACCTAGAAAACACAAAAACTGCATTATAATACTTCTGTAAAACACAAGTAAGGACTGGATGGTAAGGAATTTCTTACAAACCAATAATGACAAGGCTGAAGCCTGAGGTGAAACCACTAATTCTTAGGACCCAAATCACATCATTATGTGCCAGCAAATACGGTCCCTATTTACCACTGCTTCATCTCAAATTATTTCAATTCAAATACACTGAAGCTTTACTAACTAACCTTTAAACTTAAAGGTTAAACAGTAATTCTGCACACAAACTGTATTTCATACAATGTGGAATGAAGAAAACAAAACTCCTGCTAAAAGAACAAAAATCAACAATCATAGAGATCAATGGGCTTGATTTTGAATAGATAATTTAAGGCAGCCAAACTCACACACTCACCTTTCTGACAGGACCTGTCAGAAGCTTATTTACAGAAGCATCAGTCTCAAAATACTCACAGATTTTATTCATTCCCATTTTTTCAATGCTTATATTTTCAGCACTGTTTTTTCAATAGGAATAGAGGTTGCCCCCACTCAGATTCCTGGTGACACTGAGTTGGGTTGGCAGATTGATCTGCTGGAGGGTGGAAAGCCCTGCAGAAGGATCTGGACAGGTTGATTGATGGCCAATTGCACGAGGTTTAACAGGCCAAATTGCCAAGTTCTGCACCTGGGTCACAACAACCCCAGGAAAGTCTTGAGGCTTGGGCCAGAGTGGCTGGAAAGGTGCCTGGAAGGAAAGGACCTGGAGATGTTGGTCAACAGCAGCTGGACATGATCCAGGTGTGCCCAGGGGCCCAGGAAGGCCAATGGCACCTGGCCTGGATCAGCAATAGTGTGGCAGCAGGACCAGGGCAGGGATTGTCCCCCTGTGCTCAGCACTGGTGAGGCCACACCTCAAATCCTGTGTCCAGTTTTGGGCCTCTCACTGCAGGAAAGGCATTGAGGGGCTGGAGTGAGTGCAGAGAAGGGCAGCAGAGCTGGGGAAGGGTCTGGAGCACAGGTCTGATGAGGAGCAGCTGAGGGAGCTGGGGGTGTTTGGCCTGGAGAAAAGGCTTGGGGGAAAACTTGGGGACCTTATTGCTTTCTACAACAATTTGAAGAGAGTTTGTAGTGAGGTAGAGGTTGGGATCTTCTCCTACATAAAAAGTGGTAGAAGAGGAGGAAATGGCTTCAAGTTGTGCCAGGAGAGGTTCAGATTGGACATTGGGAAAAAATTTGTCACTGTAAAGGTTATCAAGCACTGGAACAGTCTGCCTAGAGAAGTGGTAGACTCACCACCCTCAAGGAATTTAAAGGACCTGTAGAACAAGTAAAAATGAAAGCAGTGAGATAGGAGCTTTGCCTGGGATCAATACTAGCAACTGCTCTGATAAACAAAAATGGAAATTAAACACAGCATTCTTCTTGGTCAGGTGTTCAATGAAATAAATCAATAGCACAAACCCCAGTGCTTTCATAAATATAAACAGAAGACAATGAGTAGATTTAAGTTAGGATTTTGAAATGTCTCAGAAAATTACTAGAGGATCCTTTTATTTGTGAGTTAAGCTGGATATTTGTTAGTGAAGTCTTATTACAGAGAACGCATACAAGACAAATTACAGACCTGCAAATTCAGGCAAGCCTTCTGTAATTGCCAAGCACTAACTTCCATCCAAAAACTGTCATAAAAACTGAAAACATAAATGTTTTCTGTTGAACCTTTTTTTAGTGTTCATTCAGGAAATTCAAGGATTCAGGTTTGAAAAGTAGATTCTTGTCCCAAGATCTTCATGAGTTTATGAAAACTGTCTAAGTAAACAAGGTAAAGGAGGAAAACCTTTCTTGAATTTTAGCAGAAAATCTGTTATTCATGTTACCTCTGGCATTTGAAAATGTTTCACTGGTTCAAGCAGAAGTGGTGAAGCACTGACTGAACAAGAAGGCACTGAGTGAACAGGTTTGCAGAGCGATGATTGCCCTTGAATTTGAGGAATGTCAGAGTTAAAAAAAAAGCAAAACTTGTCTGGCCACAATTTGCACAACAGAAATACTTGCAAGGTCTTGCAAGTACCCTCCTGAGTGACAAAGTAAGAAATCAGAAAGTAAGGGTGAATTTGAAGACACACAAGTTGTGAAGCTACTAGGAAGAGTGAAGATGAGGAAAGAGAAATGAAGTGAAATGTAACATAAAAGAAAAGACAAGGGTAGAAGATAGAAGAGGAAGAACCTTGACAAATGATGGTGTGACAGGAAATGCTATTCCTTCTTGCCAATACTGAGCTCAGAGAATCACAATTCATATCTCTTACAATTTCTGAGAACTGACATATGAAGCAAATGTATGCCATGTATCAAAAGCCATATTTGGTCAAATTTGAACGATTGTGATCAAAATCTTTGGAAGGAGGACTTACTTAATTATGACTGTTTTGGGGAAAATATAATATTCAAGTCCTGCAAGCTGAAATTTTGCAGAGATTGAGAAAAAAAAGAATCATTCCGTGATTTTAACAGAAGACCAAAATACTTGGTGAAAATTGCTTCTCTATGACAGCACCAAAAATACCATTGAAATTGGCAGGCAACAGTCAACTAAATCTAATAAACTTTTCTTTGACAACTAGATGGAAATTAGAGTTACCTCCTTAAACTTTATAAAATGCAAGAGAAAAAAAAGTTGAATTTCTCCTGATTTCTTTATTACAGTCCCCTAGAGAAATAGATTTTCCTGAAAAGCTTAAGGCAGCTGCATTATTTATAATGGTATCCAAAAATCATAATATAACTGGCAGAAAATTGAAATGCTACTAAGAAATGAAAAGGAAAAAATATTTTTTATTTAGTTAAAATAGATGGGATTAAGTTATACCAGCCCCATGTATCTGGAGAAAAAATTATGAGCCACTATTTACCCAGCATTATAAACTTGCTTTAACAGGTAGACAACAGCTCTTTAAGAAATACATAGCTAAAGGCAAAAAAATAACCACTGACTAATAAATCCATGTATTGATTTGGGATATTAATTACTATGTATATAATTCAAGTTTATCTTGATTATAATGAGAATTTGCCTGGTGGTTTTCCCAAAGGAATCTTAAGTGAATGCTTTCCATTTGTTAATATCTGTTGTGGCTGTAGCACAATTTGGCTCAGATTCTGGTTAGATCTTCAGCTCCTGCCATATTGGTAGAATTATAATATTTGCATTTATTCTTGCATGAAAGTGTAGTAAATGAAGCTTCCAAATTCAAGAAGAAGAGAACTGAAAACTGGAATGCAAGAAGAGGACTGGATCAAATTATATCTTAGTAAATTTCAGCAACCATGCTTTGTGTAAAAATGACTTCATTTATTTCAGTTTATACATTACTTTTGATGGTGGAGGTGCTGAAAAAACCTGCAACTGATGACAGTAAAAGTACCTGAAGAAAAAAAATCTATCCTGTATAATAACTTGTCATTACTCTAATATATCTGTATAGTGTCTAAGTAGAACAATTACGATTGCTTTAACCATCTTGCTTCAAAGCTGTGTGACTCATCACTGCAACACATTTGATGTTAGAGTAACTTAGGCAGGGCTCATGCTTGTGTGCACAGGCTTTCTGTCCTGGAGTATTTAAAGGAAGTCATTATTCAATAAAATACCTGTCACTTGAACAGTAGATTTGAATATGGTGTTGAGTAGAAGTATAATTTTGCAATTGATTTTTAGATGTTAGACAGAATTAAGTACCTAGAGGCAAACTCTAACTGTAGCACCATATACACACAGATCTTTTCTCCCTGAAGTAATGAAAGGAAATCACATTGCAGTACACAATATGACCTTTGGGTCTCATACTTGTCAAAAGTTATAAAAATTCAACTACTGAAATTCTCATTATAAGGATTACTTGAAACAAGTTTTATTAAACCACCCCAGCTATTTAAAGGTAAAAATAAAATAAAACAAATAAGTAAAAAATCAAATATAACCCCTTAACCTCAGTACCAGCAAGATGCCATTTGTGATAAAAATTACCAACTGTTGTAATCTAATAACACAGGGTAAAATTTAATACTTGTTTCACCTTTTTTTCCAACTACAGTAACCTTCTGAGAAATGCCATCATTAACTATTTTCTTTAACCGGAAGGGTAAGAAAAAGAGAGAAAGCCAATGGTTCTTTTTTTTTCTGTAACTGAACCTGAGGCTGTAATATAATAGATGCCAAATATGGCTTATGTTAGATTTGTTCTTCTAATACTTTTTTAAGGCAATATATGCACTATTTTAAAAAATGACTGAACAAAGAAGGAAATTTATGATTCTGAAACAGCAGTGCTTGAATGTTAATCAACCCCTACAATCAGCACAACAGCTATTGCCAGCCATGCAGAAATAGACAGGAAAAAGTAAACACTCGACAGAAAAAAGTCCTGGAAAAAGCAGGTCATTAAGATCAGGTAGAAGCAAAGTGCACGAGCTCTTTCACTCCAAGCACGAGCTTAACAAAACAACTCTCTCAAAAAATTGCAATATTGACAGACCTGTGGAGGAACCTGCCTCCTTTTTTGGTCAGGGGTTGTGACATACACCGCTTGTGCGTACGCGTAACTTTTGAACCGCGGTTTAGGAGAAGGCGAAGGTCCCTGGGGTACACTGACTGTGATCTATGAATAAATTAGAATGTACACATGGGTAGGAGCATGGATTGTAGAAGTAAGTATTGATTTCAAGAGCAGCTGAAGAAAAAGAAGCAGGAAGGTCATTTTTCAAGGACAGTGTTGGTATTCAGCAGGCAAAATGGGATGGTATTAAGGAAATCTCTCATTTAATCTGACACCCTTTCCAAAAGCAACAAACTGTCAGGACTCAACACCAGAAGAATACCAATATAAAGTGAAGCTTTTTTATAATTTACAAGGAGAGGCTCAAAAAGCAAGTGATCTTTTGTCACACCTTGAATAAACAGAGCCAATATTTATCTGCTCAGTACTCTAAAAGAGAGTGAGCATCCCAAACCCAAGCATAGAGATTAAATTCAGAGAAGTAAACTAGGCCTAAAATGCACTAAACACTTCAACGGAAGCTGTCTGATGGTTTCAGTAAAAACAAAAACTGACATTGCAATCATAAATAAATTCCAATTATTACATGAGTTTTTTGAGAGGACAACAGTAAACTGAGAAGAGATTATTTTAAAGTGCAGGTCATCTTAAATAAAACGCTAAAAAATTAAAAACGTATCATGACTATGGATAAAGGCCATTCTCTAAAATGGTAAAGATGTTTCTATCTACTTTTAAACGTAGGACTCCCCAAATTTGTTTTCCCTTGAGGTGTCCTGCCACCATCAAAATGCACGATGCTGGACAACTGAAGTGCAAAGCACTTACTTGCTGAATAGTAATTTTTAAAACAGTCTGGTGTGAGATGAAAACCAGTATGAAAGAACATGCAGGGAAGTAAATCTCACTTGCCTGTTGATGAGACTTTGCCCATTATACCCAGGGGGCTTTTGCCTTCCACTGCCCATTTAACATCAAACTCATGGGGTAGGCAGGGAAACAACCACTTTAGAGCAGCAAGATGAAAGCAGAAAAATGAAACTCACTTCCTGTGAAAAATGCTGTTCATGTACTTCTACGTGCTCTTCTCTAGTGATCCTTGTGTGCCGTGGTAGCATCTCCACCTCCCTGATGGCTTCCATGGTGACTTGCTGGGGCAGGGCTTGAAAGAGTGAAGTCACATACATTAAGATGGACTTCTTATCTGGATAGGCAGTTGCAACATCTGGAAGACAAATTAACATGTGTTATTTCAGTTTCCACATTCGATACGAGAAATAGCCAATTAGTTTAACGTTAAGTTGATAAGCTAATGAGGAATCTATTGTCCACATGAATACTCTAGGGACTAATTAGAACCTTACCATCAGTTCCAAATGCAGAATAAACTTGCATATCAATGAGAAGGTGCCAAAGTTTATACAGGTAATGTTACCTCATTCAGCATAAGCTTCCCATCTATATTTCTTGTGTCAAAATGCAATTTTAACACTGTGGTCCCCACTGAGCAGGACTAGTCATAGGAAAAAACGTATTTGCTTGTGCTGTATAAATACTCCAATTATAAAAAAGTAACGAAAACCTCATTTTCCAAGTCATGCCTTTTACATTCTCCCCACATCATTTAGCCACTGAAAGCATCAATGATGTAGAGGGGAAAAATAATTACCAGTTTTTCTTGTGAATGGATTCATAAAAACCCACAATTGAAGTCAAACTACAATAAAGCTAGATAGCTTTTATGTTCTACTTAGTCTTGCATTCTTCATGAAATCTGTGGAACATCAAAGGAACATGGTATTCACAGACAGTAAAATACATAATAGAAAAATTAAAAAAAAAAAACCTGTAAAATCTCTATGTCCTTCAGCAGTCAGTACAAGAAACCTTGCATGCACACAAAGACTATTTCAGCTTTTGCACATAGCCATCTTATACATCAGCAGGAAAAGCACTTTCCCTGACTCAACAATTCAAGTCGATAACAATTTGTAAAAATATAAGACATGTGGCAGCTCTTTGAAATAGTTACTTTGTTATTTGCCATTGACGTTTAATTCCTACACTCAGTCTAGTGAATCAAGATGTAAAAAGACACTTGTACAAAAAATTTGTCATGAATTCCATTAATGTTTTAACACGAGTGCTGGCAGAAAGCCAAGAACTATGAGTCTTTACTGTCTTAGATCAATCCAGTCTTAGCTAAGATTTGAGTTCACAGAAAAAAAAATAAATCAATGAATCTACAACATGGCATCTCATTCTCCCTGCCTAGAATGTGGGAAGGCACCCTGCATTAAAAGCTTCGCATATATCTAAAAATTAAGAAAAGACATTCTATGAATAATTTTCATTTGGTTTTCTGGACCATCTCCATATCTTTGCTTGGTACTTTATGAGAGGCAGCTGAAGGTTTAGTGCTACTTAACACTGGCTGGAAAAATGGTACATTCCCTCTAACATTCCCACTTCCACAATATAAGTATTTTACTGCAAGCATCTTCTTGTCTTTTCTTGAATATTCTAACACCATTTTGTTACACTTAGTATCCACTAGTAATTGATATTTACAGGAATATCCATGCCTTCCTGCTGGGAAGAGTACACACTGGATGATCAGTACTAGCTGTGATTTTTCTATTTTTTGTTCATTATTTTTCTTTTCAAAATGTCCTGTTAACCAAATGGGCAAATACCTTACCATTTATCTACAAAAATATCTCACACAATAAATAAAATGAGTACCTAGCAAACAATATACATGCCAAAAACTGTTTACCCATTCTATCTGACAAATAAAAAGTACATACGGAGCTGTCAAAACCCTCTGGCAAATAGGAAAGTATTTAATTATTTAATCACAACAAATAGCTTAACAACCATAGTTGCAAAGCCTGGAATATCAATCCATCTCTCAAAAGTCTTTTTATGTGCTCCTGAATTATCAGAGCAGGAATAACTTCTGCTATACTTTGCCTTCATATTTTCTTCTTTTGGATCCTAGTCTGATGTACTATCTTTACCACCTGCTGAGTCTGATGGCTATTTGAAATCCTCATAGCTAGACAGTAAATAAACTGGAATTCAAGTGTTTTCCTCCAAGGAAGTTCACTATTTCTTTGTAAATATGTCTAGTTTCATTTGTGGGGCAAAAATATCTGTCAAACCAATATATATGCCTCTTAAAAACTAATCTCAAACTCTTGGAAAAGACAGATTTTTAACAAAACTAAGTCAAGATACTCAGACTATGACATTTTTCCAACACTAGTTTTGAGAAAATGACCCAGGACTTTTTTTTTTTTTTTTCTCCTGACGAATTTATCTTCAAAAATTCAACTTAGAGGCAATTCTTTCAGAAAATTTTCATTAGTTTTCTTGACAAAGACTATCCAGAGCAGGATTGAAAAGAATAAAATGAATGAAAAAAAATTAGACTACAAGTCAAAAGAGATTAAAATGGGAATCATTATAAGGTTAGCAGAAATTATACTAATGTGTTTATCAAAATAGAATCTGAAAAACTTCGGAAAGCTCTGGAAACCATCTCACTTCTTTAATAAGATAGTTACACACAAGTAACCAAGTCGAGTGTCGAGCAACCAATTTTCCAAGATGAGTGTTCCAATTATTGAAAGGAAACTTTTTTAGTACAAAACTTTATACTGACAGATTAATATTTTTCAAAAGAAAACAGTGATCTAAACATGTGACATGAACCATATCGGTCAGACAATTCTTGATACCTTTTCTGAACCATGGGATTACTTATTAATACTTGTGGTTTTTTCAAGAATCCTTTATCATAAAAGAAACAAAATTACCTTGCAAGACCCCAACTTTATGTGCTCCCCCTGAAAACATATTCACCCCTGACCATTTAGAGAGATGAGTCTGTCCAGAGAAGGTCTCCAGTCAAATTTAAAAAATACAGAAAAATAAAACAAAGCACTTATTTTGATATATGGGGCAAAATACCTGTCTGAGTCTGAGGAGACACCACAAGAGCTCAATTTTGACCATAAATTTTAATGTATAGTAAGATTCCGTTCATTTAGAAAAGCAGTTATTTGGTAGCAAGTACCAAAAGAGCAGAAAGAATCTGAGTTCACACCAGAACATTAATATCATGAAATGTAACCCAAATCCACTGTGTTTAAGTGCAATTGTCTTTAAAGGATTATTACAGGTTAAATTTGAGAAGCAATTTGCCTGATAAAAGTTCATTGCAGCTGGATTTTTTATTAGCAATATTATTTGTTTTCTGATGAACATAACTACAAGTTTGAATGTTTGTTAAGGATGACTACAATAAACCTGAAGTGTTCTCAAACTAATTAGTTTCTAAATACATTAAAGTCTTCAAAAAGTGATCCAGCAGCCAATTTTTATAAGCCTTGTTGTTCACAAGTGTTTTGGTTCCTGCATCTATATGTTTGGTCTATGACCAAATCCCTGCTAACATTGAGGGATGAGTGAAAATGAGGATGACATAAAACACAAATAAGTTCCATACCAAAAAATAAAGGTCTAGCAATACAAAAAAAAAAAAAAAATCCGTTTTCCTACACAGTGTTACATTATGAATACAAAGCCACATACAGAGCCCAAATTATAAATGTTTATGGAAACGGTTCTTAAAATTTTCAAACACACAGGTACTAATATAACTGTTCCTTTTTAATAATATTTTGCTTTCTCCAAGCTCTGACCAACTAACAGTTCTGACACTATTTTGTCAAATGGTTTTACTATTTGTGTTTACTCTGTATCAAACTAGTGGCAAAATAACTTTGAAAGAAGAGAGCTTAAAGGCCAGCTGCACTGACAGAAAGATTATATTTCTGTACATAAATTGCTGATCTAGTTTCTTTCGATTGAGAGAAAAATTCTGAAACGTACTTTACCTTATATAGTGCTGAAAAGCAAGATAAGACTTGAGCCCAAAAAATTCTTTGTCCTCAAAAGAAGCAGCTAGAATTTTCACAGAATCAAAAAGTAGAAACCATAGCAAGCTAATTTCTAAATACTATGCATCACCAAATGCTATTTGCTTCTATTACAATAGTAATAGAATATCCCTGTATTTTAATATTACCTGCTGCTATCCCAAATGAGATTTTTAAAACTGTGCTAAATAAAAAAAAAAAAAACATTGCCTTTCCTTCCACAAAAAAAAAGAGATTCTCAAAGCTTATTTGAATTTTCAGAGGTTATGTGTTTTTTTTTTTTTAATGATAAATAAAGGACATTGGTATTTCTTCTATCAGAGTGGGTGATGGGGTTTTCTTAAGGGCTTTAAAAGATACGAATACAACATTAATACTTATTACAGGTTCTACTGTTATTTCCAAATGCTTCTCTTTAGAAAGCAGAAGCTTTCAGATTCCTCAGATAAAACAGAAATCTGACAGACACATAAATGATTGAAAATTTACATCTCTGCAATGTAAACTCATTACAGGAGATATTTCGAAACTCCTATGGCCACTACTAGTGTGGCACCTGCCTCAGCCACAAGATCTAAGATGAGGGCACAGAAAAGTATTTATAAAAAGTGCAGCCACAACTCAGATGTAACTTTTATTTATTTTACCTTTTAGCCTCAAGGACAAGGGTGAACTTTTCAAAGCCTGTTCAAAAATCTGCAGTAATCTGCCAGACAAGGCTGACCAAAACATTTTGAAAGAGCTTTCATAAAACCCAGGGTATGTATTTGGATCTCATTTTTATTTGGGAGAACCTAAATTTGCAATTGAAAGTGCATAAGAATGTGCTAGTAAAAATGAAAGGGCTGACTCTTAAAAAGCAAGAAAAACAAGTAAGATTTCATTCCCAAATGGATGCATCAGAAAATTAGGAATAAAAAATATCTCCAAAATGTTGCCCCCAGAACTAAGGGGAAAAAAATGGTGGAAATTGCAAACTTGATAATTTTTACTCCAAATACATACTTTTGGTCATTTAACAAGTCCATGTACAGACATTAAGCTATGACAGAATCATGAGTCCCATCTGAGATTTCCTCTTACTGGTGACTTAATTCCCAGACTGTGAAAACATGAGCCTATATATAGTTCATTCTTATTCAAACACCAAGAAACAAGGAAGATTACCAGGCAAAGATTATAAGGTGTTTTGCTTAAATGCATACATGCTTCTCCCTCAGTCTCCCCTAGGTCTCAAAATGACATTTTCCTACATTCATGCTTATACTAATGGTATGCTAACAGCAGGAACCACAGAAGTAGTAATGGTTTACTCTACTGACACTGCTGCCACTACGACCTTGAAGAGACCTCTGCAGTCTCTGAAAGGTCAGACAGTAACTGCAGTGTCTACTCACAATTACTGACTGGTTTTGCTTCTTTTTTTAAACCTGGAATTATTTTCTGCCCTGTTTTGTTTTTTTTTTTTTTTTTTTTTTTTTCACTCCACCAGTAGATTGCATGTTGAATTAAAAATGAAAACAGTCTTTGCAAGTAACCTCAAAGAATAGCCCTGGACTTGCAGATAAACAAAAATCAATGTATGAAATACTGCAGAACTGTAAATATTGAAATGTGGAAATTAAAAGTGATGATTTTACAACTTTATTTTAAAAACCAAGTTAAAGCAAAGATCAATCTTTTTTCAAAGGCCATTGAAAGGCCTACATGAATAAGCATAGTGATCACAGTCTATTAATTTGCTGAATAAAATTCGCATTTCACAAAATTAATTGCTAGCAAAAGGCACAAATTACATACAGACAATTAAGTGAGAGCAGAAGTCACTTACACACATAGTGGCACTGATTTTTTCTTCTTTTCTGTAGAAATGAGTGGCCATAAACCTAAACCACTATAAAACTCCCAGAGGAAAACATTAGTTTTTAAACGGGTATTTCCTTAACAAATGCTTTAAACCTGATGGTTAAGACCTGCAGAGTACATTCAAAATGCTGACATTTGTAGGTTGTATTAAAAAAGGCCACAAGAGCAGCATGAAGAAAATATCCTCAGAAGTTGTAACATATTTGTGTTTGCCTTTTAGAATTACAGATTGGGATTTATGGAATTAAAGTGCTTCAGAATTCAAGTGTATCTGCTAATAAAATATTTGGTGGCAGAGCATATCTTTAATCTGTCTGAATGTCTGTTCTGATTTGATGCAGGAGTGTGAAGGAGCCTTGGACTAATATGCCAGCACTATCCTGGTTACGTGAACTTCATACTATCTCTGCTTTTTAAACCTGAAAAATCAGACTTAATATCTCTGCTGAACAGTAAAGGTGTTGCTTATTCTTTTTCAGGTTCCTTACAGTATTAAATATTGATTTAGTAACACCACAACCTTTGCAACTTAAACTATATCTAAAGTGTCTTCTCAGCAGCAAAGACAGAAAGAAGTGAAGTCAAAACAGCAAAGGAAAAAAATTCTAGTTTTAAAAATTTGGGGTATATTTTTATCATATCATGCTTTATTCTGATATTTTTGTAATTAGGTAAGAGTGAGCATGGCTCTCCTCAATTTGTTGAAATAACAAATAGTCAGCATGTAATACACTCACAAAACTGATATACACTACTGAAAGCTGCAGTTTGATTTTTCAAAACCTGGAAATGCAGTGAGGGGTGGGGTGGGGTGGGAAGGGCCAGAGTTAAAAAGCCTAAAATATACCTTGTTACCTAGTTCCTACTGAGGAGTCCTGAAACTGAAGACAGATCAAGGGAGTTACAGATTCGGGATCAGGAATAGTGTTCAAAAATGGTAATATTAGCAATCACCAAAACTGTAATTTTGCTAAGAGTATTTAAGATATTTTCAAGCAGGTTAATATTTGAGAGAGCAAATGGGACAATATTCCAAAATACTGTACATTTTCCACTTAGCTTTTATAAATATTTAGTCTAGAGAAACTGCACAGGTAACTATATAAAAAAAAAAAAAGAAAATTAGAGACGGAAATCCAGTAACTAAAGATTTTATAACTTCATATGAAGATAAATTCATTACTTTTATTTCATTGTAAAATCTTTCATAAAGCTAAAATGATATAAAGTAAATGGAAAAGGGCAATTGAAATCTAAACAGCCAATTCTGAATAGACAATAGAAAGAGCCATGTGCTGGATGGGTGATTGCATACTCAGTAAGAGAAGGCAATACTTCCTCAAGTGCAATCCAAAAAAAACATTGGGAAACACAGCATTCTTTTGAGACACTACAGGGAAGAATAGAGATTCTGCTGCTAGAGTGTCTGTACCTTCTTTTAATTCCCATCTGAAGTGTGCCATTTCTGACACCAAGGCAAGCTAAAATCACCTGAGGTTAATTCCATCCCAAACCAACAAAACAGAATGCTGAATTGATACTACAGATAGCTTGTACTTTTCTTCTCTGGAACCTTATGGACAACTGATTTTATATAAAACTTGATAAAAGCAAAATGGAAAAAAGAGTGAAACCTCTACAAAGAAGTTTCCAAGATGGACAGATTTGGCTGCAAATTGAAACTAAGCTGTTCTTGGCTTTGTATTTATTTATTTAAAAAAAAGGCATCAGAAGTTTTAAGGAACATAGCTAAAGTTTTAGGAAAATTCCTAAATTTTAAGTCAAGATCAGGTGTAAAATTAATTCTAGATATCTTGAAACAAATACAAAAGTTAGTGTGTACAATAGTGTCTTCAATAATAACTCCTGTAGTCCACTAACTTAGGCCTGAGTACCATTTGCAGGTACAACATAATACTTTCTATATTCAATGGACCATACATACACAGGGCATGCAAGTTTGATTAATTTCAGCTAAAAAAAAAAAATCAGAGAAGTTTTCCATATCATTATGAGAGACTGAGAAAATTCATAGCTATTAAGGCTCAGTCCTATATAGAATATTGAAGAAAAGAAAACCCTCACTGACTGAAATTCATGTGTACAAATTGATTTGATGTATGAGTTTTAAATTCAAAGAAGAGGTTTCTTGATGAGTCATATGGCTACACATACTGAATTTTCTCACTACATGTGTGAAGTGGCTACACCCACATGAAAACCAGTTACCTGGATATTACAGGCTTTTCTATGTATGGCACATAAACAGTATAAAAAGTGACAAGTGAGGTCTTTAAGAATGTTAACTGCAGCAGATGAAAAAAGGCTGTTTCCAATTTAAAAGCATATTTTAAAAAAAAATACATACACATCTTGAAAAAGCGGAAACCATAATTTTAAAAATTCATATATATCATGATCATTCCTGCATTGAAATGTTAAAGAAAAAGGGTAGGTAAAAAAACAAAAACGTACAAATAACTTATTTTTAACATTCTAGGGATTATTTCACCAAGAATGCAGCAAATAGATTAATGTGCTGATCTCTTTCCTTAGGCTGATCAGGAGGAAAAGCAGTCTAAAATGTGTCATGCCAATACTTTTTAAAAATGCAAGCTTTTACTGAAGGGTTACTATGCACTTTCCATTTTCCAGCAAGTGATTTAATATCTACCTGCAATGTAATTTAAGAAAAAAAACCTTAAATCTGATTATCTGAGGAAGAGAACTGCTCATGCTCAACAGTGAGAACTTCTTAAGCCCATACTCTGAGGCTGGAAACATCTGCTCATGTTTTGCATAAGTGTAAGCTTCCATTTACATTTCAACAATTTTATACATGGCTAGTGTTGGAGAAGCAGAGAAATAGGTTTAGGGCAAGGGTGTCTGGAAATTCATAATGTAAAGACTCAGAAATCAACATTTTAATGACTCCTATTTTAACATGCAGCAGAAAGAAGGTGTCCTGTCTTTTCTAGCCTATGCAAGCCTCAGCCTGAGGAAACAGAAGTGTGTGTGACACTGATGGGTGTGGAGCAGCATGTGAGAGGCCAAGGAGAATTTTAAATGCTACAGCTTGGTGGAATCAGACTTGAGGACATCATATCTATAATATTTACTTCAAATGTCCCCTGCAAGATGGAATAGCTGGAAATATGCAGCCACAGCAGCCAGGTGTGACTGTGGTGCCAAATGATATATTATGTGTGCATCAAACAAAATAAATATAGCAAATTTCGAATCTGAAGCACAATATATTAACCTTTTTTAATAAATAAAAGGAAAACTGTAAGTATTAAAACATTACAACAATTACCATCTAAGCATATTAGCAGCACTATAACACTTTGCTTTGTGCTCTGAAAAAAGAAATCCTTCTAACTACTGTATCAGGAGGGGAAATTGTGAAAGAAGGGCCTGCATGGGCCCCAAATTTGCCCTAAAACTGGACAGATAACTATCACAAATCAGTATTACAGTAACACCTTGCTTATTAGACATGTTTCTGACTTCACTATAAAAAGGTTCTCTCACATTTTTCTCAGTTCAGAATTATTAATTGTCTTCATGGTCATCACTCACAGAAACAAATGGATAGCAAAATTACAGTACTTAGTTAAATCCAGGAATGTTTTATGATGCAGTATAGGAGCAATTTCAAAGCACAGCATTTTCATGGATGGCTTTATTAAATAACTTAAAGAAATTTATGTTTTTAATGCTTTAAATACACAAATCTCTAGTCCACTGCAATACACTTAGAACCTAAGTGTATTGTAGCATTTCATGAATGAGTGCTATGGTAGAGGCTTATTGAGTCAGCTTGGACTCAAAGACGAAAGGTTAAGAAATGGTAATTTAATATTTTCAAGAGTTTCTAGAATTGATACAAATTCTGGGACATTTTGAATGTAACCACCCTTCAGATTACATAAAAATCCCAGTCTAAACAAAGCACAGCTCATTTTAATGGTCTAACAGTGCATGTCCAGCTATTGTTCAGCAAATGCAGACAAAGCATTCAAGATCAGAACCAAAGCCTGTCACATTAACAAAAAATTGCAAAATTACACTCATCAAACTTTACAGAATAGTTGCAAGTATGTAAAACATGTATAGTGCTATGTACAACAGCGCCTCCTGAAAATACTTCATACATCTGAGCATTCAAGGAGCAGAGAGTAACACACCTTGCATTTCAAGGCTGTGAAATGCAAGGCTTGTTTCTTTTTTCATCTAAATATCAATTTTGAAGGATAAACCAAATTCATCTTCAAGAAATATAATATTGATTTTATTCCACAAAGCATTAACAAGATTTGATTTGGAATTCTGTTTTCTGGTCTGACATGTCCAAGAATGATAAACTACAAGTGCAACAGAGACAAGCTGCTGGTCACAAGTAAGAGTGTTGAGAAGAACAAAACTGTTTTGAGAGCCTAGTCGAAGGAAGGCTTAGAGCAGCTACAAGAGTGCTCCTTATAAATATATCATGGGGTGAAAGCAATCAGAGCAAAACCACCAAGTTCAAGGACAATGTAAGCACAAGAACAAAAGACAGCACAACAAACCTGAAGAAATACAGCCTAAAATGCAGAAAAGTTTATTGCCTTCAGGAAGCAAGGTTCTGAGCAAGGCAAAGGAACAGAAGCAAAGCATCCAACTGGCTACAACAAAACTTGAGGAATTAAAAAAAAAAAACTTATAAAGAGATGTTCACCTGAAATTGCAGGTAACAGGACTTGAATGAAAAATCAGGTCCTAAGCGTTCTGCTCCTCCCATCCTTTTTACATTCTCCTAAATGCTAAATATTTTTAGTTATATTATTTTAATGCAGGCTATGGTTTCATGCCTTTCTATGAATTCCACTCCCTTGCCTTTTTATCTTTTTATTCAATTATGGGGAAATATATCCATGCAATAACCCTCCAAATAAATGATAAAAATAATGTGTCATGTCTATTCTTGGAAACTCTGATAAAGCATGAGACTAAAGATGCAAAAGAGCTTTTCCATACACAGCATACATATACATATTTAACAACTAATAGCACATCAACAGAGCATGTGAAAGAAAGCTGGAGATTAATCACTGCAGTCAATATAATGTAAATAGGAGTTAGGAATGCATTAGAACAACAACCAGTTTTATTACATATTTATCATGCATTATGCTAATGAAGAAAATGCAAACAGCCCTAAAAGTGTGCTTAGATAGGACTGTGAAGCACCACAAAAAATCACCAGGTTAAATCTAAATATTAGTTGGTGAATATTTTAATAAGCAGAAGGATTTGTAAATACAGAGCAGGGACTAAGCATAAAAGAAAAAGAACATGTAAAAGTTTAAGAAAATATATACTCCTGGAAAAAGATGAAACTGCCAATTCCACCATTAGCATATTATCCCTTGATATTTAACTTGCAAGTACTAATTATATTTTCTTGAATTATCTCTTTTTAAAATTAAATAAATTACATAATATTCAGATTCACCAACTGAATATACATTTGTCTATTAATTAGCATTATTATTGTTAAAGAGGTTATGTAATGTCAGGCCTTAATCTATGTTTTTTGAAACAAAATATATTTTTTTAAAGGTCAAAACAATTTAAATACGAGATTTTATTACCATTTTTTTGGGGGGGGGGGGGAAGGATCATAAGAAGACATGGTTGAAAATTGACTTTAGAATTTAGAATTGACTTTTCCAGGCTGAGTAATTAAACAAATAAGCAATGCTACAAGTAGAGGACTCAGAGTCATGGTGAGATTAACATTCATAACTACAGTTATGGGAGCAGAGTCTAGGATTGTAAATGAGAGCGGTGGAGGCCAACATTTTCTTCCAGTCTTTGTTTAATTACCCAGTGCTAGAGAGACTGACTTTAGCCCAAACATAAAGAAGGGATTTAATGGTTATTAGCTAAGAAAACATACATAATCTAAAAATAATGCAGAAGAGGTCACCTTCGCAAAGAACTCAGAATGTTCTGAAGACCTGAAATTAGGCTTTGAAACAGGGCCTGGAATATCTAATAAACACCTAAAAAAATGAAATACATGTCCAAACCCACTGGGAAATTTTCATTTCACATTTAAATAGTGTACAATCTTGTAGTAAAACTAGAAAAATATTTTAATACAAAGGTTACCAGTGTCATCTCTCATTGACTTATTTCACTAGATTAACATAAAAAGCCAACAAAAACCAAAACCATAGAACTGAAAAACCTTCCAAAACAAAAGGAAAAACTAAACAGCTCTCCAAACTTTAAACTAACAATATATAATACTTTTTAAACTACAAATAATTATTAAATATCCTAAAATAATCATAAAATGGACCTTATTCTGCTTAGCTACTTTTTGTTTCAGGTCTTTATTTAACTGGCTAACTCCTGAAGAATTTGGGCCTGGTTGTGCAACCATTTCCATCAAGCAGCTTGTGCAAGCTGAACCAACACTCTAATAATTTAGCCCATTTTACCAAAAATATAGTGATTACATCAAAACTGAGCCTGCAGGATTCAGATAGGACAAGTGAGTACACCAGTGACAGAGCAGCAGCATGTTTCACTAACTTGCAGCATTAACAGTTTAGAAATATATATTCTGGGCCTGCACAAAACACTTTTAATAAAACATGAAAAGTTCTAATAGCTTAGAAATAGCACATTTCCAAATCCAGAGCAATAGATTTGATGCAGACTGAAGCACTCAGTCTGCCAAGGAGAGATAAAGCAGCAATAGGAGCCAAGTGCCTTCCGACACTATTCTCCCTCTGAGCTCCAGCTGACCAGAGACCTCAGCATGAGCAGAAGGCATGCTAGGATCCTCTCAGTTCTGGAGCACACAGATAAGAAGTGAACTATATTTTAAACCTTTGAAATAGTATGAAATCTTTATGCCAACTAACCAGCAAAGCTATACAGCAGATGTACTCACAACAGCAAAACCACAATCTTCTACAAACCTGGGTCAAGGGACTCCAGAAGACAAACACCATAGTTAAATGTCCCAAAACTTTCTGTAATTAGATTCTTCCTTCCAATCAGACTGCTCATGGAAGTGAAATTAAACTTAAAGCACTATAGCCATGGCATTGTAAGGAAGATATAGTGAGCACTGAAATAGTATGAAATCTTGATGCCAACTAACCAGCAAAGCTATGCAACACATGTACTCACAACAGCAAAACCACATTCTTCTACAAACCTGAGTCAAGGGACACCAGAAGACAAACACCATAGTTAAATGTCCCAAAACTTAGATTCTTCCTTCCAATAAGACTGCTCATGTAAGTGAAATTAAATTCAGCCATGCAGCCACTGTAGACATGGCATTGTAAGGAAGATATAGTGAGCAGTGGCAAGTGTCCAAAAATTAAGCCTCACCTACATGATTATTTTCAGTTCAATGGGATGCAACTCTTAGCATGCGCAGGTCCTTACTCCCTGCATAATTTGTTATGCCTTTCATCTAAACTTTGGGGCTACAAGGATACCATTTAACAATGCAACTTGCAAAAATGTTACTTAGTAACATAAAAATGAAATATCCTACACCAGGATAAATAGTGGAGGAGAAAACAAGTAGAATAAAAAAAAAATACAAAAACATATTTTCTATAGTGTCTCTGTGCTCCTGGCTTGGAATAAATAGTAAAAATTGATAATACATTATTATTGAAACATGTTCAAAAACCTTAAATGTCAGGCTACTCTTGTTATGTTTGTGTTCTATCAATTAATCTTAAGAGCACCTCAAATGTTACAGCTTTCTGAAGATTCTACTAAAGAAAACATGAAAGTGGCAGGTAAGTATCTCCAGGTAATCTCTTAAAACAAAGTTTTTACACATGTATTTTTATTGCCTTGCTTTTATAAAATGCTAATATGCCATAGACAATGATATTTCCTCATAAAAATGTCCCAGCCTCAGCAAGTTACCCAACAGAGAGTTATGGATTTAAGACAGAGTTTGATTTTTTAAATTGTTTCTGTTCTTAGTGTTGCATTGGTCATTGCAACAGATATTACTGAGAAGAAAGTCAGGAATGGACTACTAGAAAGTTATTAGTTAAAAGAGAATTAGAAATCCATAAAAGCATGTAAATTTTCTGTTTCTTGTGTTTGGCCAGAGTAGTCAGACTAAAGCATCCATAACAGAGATCCTAAGTCTTTCAGAAGACAGCAGATAATTCTGGGATATACAGTGAGGTGTCTCACCTCTAGGTCATTTCTTTAAAAAAAAAAAAAAAAAGCAGTGAGAATAGAAAATCACTATCATCAGAGCATCTCGTGTCTGTTGAATAGCCAATACGCAATATGTCTGTAGTATCAATTCAATTCCTAGTGGAGTAAATAACAAAACATGTTCTCAAGTTCCAGTCCATCACTCATAGAGGGAATCTCAGCAGAAAAACATGCATATAAAGAAACTGTGATTAACACCAATGTCAAAACCTCCCCAAGTAACATACAGAAATTATGTTGCCTACACAATCCAAAGATGAACTGGCAATCTTGGCTTTCAGAACAGTTCAAAGTTAAATTTATTAACACACCCAATGATAATATTCTATTTCAGTTGTTGAAAATACAGTGATGCTACACTGACTGATGTAAAGCCCTCCCCAGAGTTTTCTCCAGCCCCTATTTTGCACTGAAAACAACCTCTCTTCCCCACCTTCTGGGTCCATGTTTCCTTCAGCACCCCAGCTGCTGGACTCTCAGTGAGAGAACACCTTTGCAACTGGATCTCCAAGTTCACCTTTCCCATTTCATGTGCATTCATGTACTGGTTTTTACATAAGGAGGATGAGAGATACCTCATCACAGAAGTGACGTTTTAAAAAACTTCATTGTCCCATGTTCCTGCCCTTCTCTTCATCTAATTGCACCCCTTCCTGACACAATCAGGCTACAGCCCTCATCACAAAGTTAGACACTGGTTACCAAAGATGTTCTTTATCCGCTTTGACAGTCCTGTTAAGCAGGCCTTGATCCTCAAACAGGTCCCCACAGTGGAAAAAGCCAAAGTCCCCAGCTGTGACACCTGATCAAAGTCAAATGTTGATCTGAAAATTTTCCCAATCCTCCCTGAGCTTTCCCTCTTTACCAGCAGGAGAGGAGAGCACCCTGCCCTTCATCCTCACCAAAACTCTGCAGTCACTCTTTAGATACCCAGGCACTACCCATTGATTAGTGCCCAAATGAATGAACAAGAGGGAGCATCCAGAGGGTCAGACACATGTTGGGAGAGTCTGCAGCCTCCTGAATCCAAGTGGCTGACAAGCAACAAACCTCTCAAGACATGGTTATATTTGCAGAGAAATGTCTCCATCTCCTGCGAGAGACACTCTCCGGGAAATATCACCCTCCTTTTCTTCACCCTGGCTGAGGTGTCCCTGCCTCTGATGTTTCCTGTGATGGAGACTTATCTTCCTCACCTGCTCCACAGGCTCTTCTTCAGGGCATAACTTTTCCAGAGAGCATTTGGGACAAATGGTGTGGGTTAGCTTGTGCCAACTTCTGCTGCAGACTTGTGCTTCTGCCAGTTCCAAAAGAGCAGCCAGAGGTTGATTGCTGTCAGCTTCCCCTAAACATCTTATCTCGAACTGCCCATCAGGGAGCACCAAGCACCAGCTCAACTGCTTAGCAAGAATTGATATAACCAGGGGGCAGGAGCACAATAAACAGAGGCAGCCAAAAGAATCACGGCAGTGCCCAAATGACTTCAGAAGATTTTAAGAGTAATAAAAAATAATTAGGGAATGGTAATTTCCCCCTTACATGAGCAATCAGAGTATATATTGATGAACACTTTGAAACATTTTCTGAACAGATAATGTATACCTGAGAGTACATTGATAATGTTCCTTACAAACATTAAAATTCATTCATACGTTAGATGGCATCTGGTTTAATTCTGAATAATGCTTTGAGAAAATGAAGCATTACATAAAATCTCAGTAGCCTTCAAGAAACAGTTTAATTTACAGGTCTTTAACAGAAAAAAAAAAATAGCCATCCATTTTTCTAGTAAGGTTTCAGAGGTACCCATACCTATATATGTGAGGTATACGCCTCCTTAAACCCAAGCAATAGGTTCAAAGATGGGTTCATCAGTAAGTCACTAAATAAAGTTCTTTTATCTACAGTGTGCACAGTCAGACCATGGTAACATAACATTTCAGTGTGAGCACACAATCTGTGAAACTACAAAATAACTGCAGTGATATAAAACACGAGAATTTCAGCATATTTCCAACATGCATAGACCATTTAAATCAATGAAAATACCAAAACATTTATATTATTATTCTCTGTACTATATAGTGATATAGTGGCTAACTGTACTGATTATATTCTAACAAGTGTTTGCTGAAATACATTTAAGAGGAAAAATAAAGACTGATAAAGCACACTGATGTGGACAGTTTGTCCCTATGGTCCAAGGAATTAAGAGTAAACAAGTCATGCATTGACTTCAAAGTAGATATTAGTAAGCACCTCTTGCAACAGGAAAAGGAAAGTCAAGAAAATATTCTCTCAATCTACAGTTTTCATTCTAAGAAACATTCTGTACATCTTTTTTTAGGAAGTAAACTGACAGGCTGAGAATTTTTAAACTTAGCATGCAGTTTCACAACAGTTTTATCTTTACCTTAAGGAAGGAAGCCAGGACAGTTTTCGCAATTCCTACCTTTCAAATGTTGCACTATCCTAACTCTTTGCTTTGAGAATGCATTAGCACATTTATCTCAGTTCATAAAGAGGAGATTCTAAAGTTAAGCCATAATAAAACCAATGCAAAATAAAACCCAAACCAGAATAAATATTTATAAACCAGCTAAGCTCTCTGAACCATTTCACTGTAGAATAATAGAGAGGAGCAGTGCAGGAGGAAGGAAGATTGTTTCAGAGCTCACTGGCTTAAATTCTGTGAAACCTTCCCCATGGCTGCACCACCACTGCCCAGCTCCTGACTGAAATAAGGATAAAATAAAATCAGATTATAACTAGAAAATTATACTTTTGATTCCACTTGTCTAATGCCAAATTAAAACCAGCTATCAGTAAGCTACTGACCAAAGCAAACAAATTTCTTTTCAAAAAAAGTGGATTTTCCCTAAAATAAGCATTTCATAAAAGTTACTGGTATGCAAATGAAGTTTTATTTGTTCATCTTGTCTCCAAACATAGCACAGAAATGCTATAACAGATTGAAAGGAGCATAATCTCATTTTTTGGGTATCAGAAAAAGATTTTATTTCTTCCTTCAGTGCATCACCATTTTTTTCCCACAATTTCATTGTGGACTATTTCTATAGCAATTCTGTTTGAGTGACTATGAATGCAATTCTTTCTGTTGCACATTTAATTATTTAAACATAGCGAAGTGTTAAATTACTGTAAACACTTTTGATGGCAGATGCTGATATTTTAAAATGGCACCTGATGGACCTGTTTCATAATTAGTTATAATGAGCAGGAATGGGAAAGAACTGTTCTAAAGGGATTTCAGCGCTGCAGCTTTCCCATGCTCTATGAAAAGTGGTTATGTTCAATAAATCACCATACTAAGTTCTGGTTTCTTCAAGCCTAGCTTCTGATAAGGGGTATGTACTCCCATGGATTTATGCACTAAAGCTAATTTGCTGGGTTAAACAGCCAAAAAAATCAGCATTGCTCTGAGCTTATACCCTCCTACAGATTCATAAGGCATTCTTTAAGAATACTACTGACTGTCGAGGTAGTGCTCTCTTGAGCTTTCCCTCTTTACCAGTATTCTACAATACAGAAAATTAAAGTAAGATAACTAAACCAGAAGGGCAAAGGGCCTTGTGGAAAAGAGGAAATTCGGCAGTACATTAACTGCTCTGTTAAAACAAGTAGATTAATTTTTCTTCATTTTCTTGCAATCAACAAGTCTCTTGATGAATAAATAAAGCAAATAGAGTCCTACAGAGGTTGGTGGCAGCCTTTTTAGAGAGAAGTTGCATCTTGCACTTATAAACAGCCCTCAGATACAGAAACCCACTGACTTTCAAAGCCAGTATGCAACACGTGGAACAGGTTCCACACAGACTAAAAGCCTTTGTTTGCAAAAAAGCAAACTCCTAATTGAGCATTTTGCTGCTGTAGTTCAATAAGTAAAATTCCTGTTGATATACAGCAAATTGGAGGCTCTTGGCATAAGAGCCTTGCTGCAATTTCTTCCTTTATTAGGCTCTGCTCAAAAAGCCATTATAGAGGTTTGTGTTATGGCTCTCTAGGCACACACTGCTCCATGACCCTAAAGAAATTAATCTCTCTTTTAGTTTCATACTCTAATTTTAGTCCAGGGTGCCAAGTCTCACATTATGGAGCCGTGTAAAATGCTAATAAAAAATAATAATTTATTTCTTTCTTCTATTTGGAATGTAGACTTTACTTAGTTGCAATAATCACTAAAAAAAAGCAATAACATAATTGTGAAGTACCATGCCATTGCATATATTACAAGGGCACTAATCAAAACACAATTAAGTCCTAAAACATTTTGGATTCTTTTAAATAACACAGTTTAGGACATTAAGTAGAGACATCTGAAATACATAAAACAATGCTTGACAGCAGCCCTAAAAAAGCTTAAGTTTTAACAAGTAGCAGAAAAGTGTTAATTTTTTTCTCTACTTAAGTCATAGCTAAACCAGACTATCATCTTTGCTTCACTGTCTCTAAAGGGCTTAGAAAGGAAACTGTTAAAGGATCTCCCAGATGGTACAAATAATAGGTAATGAATTTGGAAACCAGCCCTATGTGTTTTGACAATGTCTTCTGGGAAAGCCTTCTTTAAGTATGCCATATATGTCTTACATACACAATAGGTTTTGTAAAGTAAGCTTCATACAGTTAATGGTTGGCATTTTCCCAAAATATTAACATACACTAGTATAACTAATCATACTTACTCAACTGGTTAAGCTTCTTTTTAATTAACTTAGTTTACTTTGTCCAGGGTGTTTTCTAGCATGGAACAAAACAGACAGAGTGTATTCCCTTAGCCTTAGGACCAAGCTGCACAGAATCTGATTATTCTGTTATTACTGTTAAAAAAAAACAATGCAAGGAAACCTCATCAAGAGTCATATTTACAGCTACATGTTGATTTGAAATTGAACATTGAAAACAATTTTCATGCCAGGCTGTAGGTCAGAATAATGTGTTGGCCACTGAAGCCAAGTGTCTGGCTGTTTCAGTAACAGAAATGAGAGGGTGAATTCTGGCACTTGTCAGCCTATGATAAGTTTCTAACAGACTAATACTTGTCAGGGGAGTGATAGCTGATTATACAGTAAAATTGTACTGGAGAAAGGTGATGAACACACTATGAAGGAAAGATTTAAAAATCACACGAGTCACTATAGCTCATGGCAGAGTAATTCTGCAGTTCCTTGTTTTAATTTATCACAGCAAACTATCCAATACCAATTTTATCCAACATTTCCCAGTGGAATACTTGTAATATAAAAGTACGGCACAAGCAAATGTACATGAACTTTGATATATCTAGCAGCAAATTAACTACAGTAACCTTGCTACTGCTGTCAGTCTGTATTTAACAGGATGGATGCTCTTCCATGCCATGCTCACAGCCCGTACAACTGAGAGAGATGAGTTCCTTCAGGGAGCAGCCTGTACCCATCGATTTTCCACTTACCCCTGACACTTCAGAGCAACCTAGAGTCTTCCAAAAAGGGACACCTTTTCATAATACTCAGTGAGCATCTGCCCATTGAGAGCAGGATGCAGTTGGCAGAGCGCTTTGCTTTCTTGTGCTCCACACTGCAGCAGCAAGGATAATGAAATACAAGATCTGATGAGAGACTACAAGTGTCTGTCTAAGCAGAGGTAACAGAGCCAGAGCCCACTTTTCTCCTCGTGCCGACTGCCAGGAGAGGGACAGCATGAGATGAGCAGATGCGACACAACCTGTGAACAGCAGTCCACCTGGAGCAGCTCTTATTGCAAAGCTAAAGGACCCAAACTGTAGGAATTAAAATAAAATAACACCTTGGTTTTCAGTGTCACCTAGTACCCTTAGACAATGTGCAAAGCTCTAGTTATAGGATCCCTTCCCTCTTCCCAATAGGTACAGAGCAACTTAACTCAGGTACTAATGACTATTATCTATATTTAACACTCACAGAAAGCAATACAGTAGATAAAAGGACAAGGTCCTAGAAAAACTTAGAATTCCCAGACAAGAACTATATGCTCCTGTACTGCTGGTTTACTATATTTATCATTAACATATAAAGTAAGATGCACCTTTATTAGTTGCACATTATTATAATATGCAAATGGAATCAGAAACAAAGTAAATCGATCTTCAAATTAAATTTCCATCCGCATTTAAGAAATATTCTGAAGAGCCTCGTTTAAAGCAATACGTTAAGGAGTAAATAGCTTGATCATAGATTTCTTGGCAACTTTCATGTAAATATTTCCTAATTTAAATTTAATTTTCAAATCATTTAGACATTTCAAGAATGCATATCAAATAATGTTTTCCATTTTAAATGCTAAATGCTGTCCGTCCATCCTCTGATACTTATTTCTAAGCAATTCTAAGCTACAATTTTAATTCAAAGGGTGGCTGACTGGATCAACTACCACTCTGTTTTATTAAATCATGTATCAAGCAGCTTGATTCTGCACAGCTAAACAACAGTCCATGTTCAGAAAACCAGCAACTGGATTGCAAGTAGCTCATCCATGACAAAAACTAAACTCCTCTGAAGTTTGAAATAAATCACCTTGAATTCAGAGCAACATATTAGGCAAATGTGATACAAAGTTGGAAGTATATAGATATAACTGCCTATTATAATCCAGATTCTTTTTCCACTTCACAGCTATCTCAGTAATGATAGGCTTTAGCTGAAAAAACAAATTAAAAGAACTGAAAAGACTCCTGGAAACAAAAGTTCTCTAGCACTACTGGAGAAATATTAGCTGCATTTACCATCTGTGGAAGAATAATAATGCTTGGGTACAGTCCTCACGGGGATTTTTGCAAGGTTTAAGTAATATTTTAATGTGTTTTGTAGATTAAACATCCAATAAGAGCACAACTAACCATTTAATTTAGGAAAAGTAGATGCCTAAAGGAAAGAACTCAAGAAAAAATAATTGCAATATCATTACACAGAAGGAACAAGATTATAAAATAATGTACTTAAACTCTGTGTTAAATTTCAGCTTTTAATGAAAATACTACTCTTTTCCACATTTTTGGTACTTTGGATGTTTGAAAGCATCTTTCTCTAAGTTTTCAGGCATAATTTAGAAGTCAGGCCTAGTCCTGGATCTTTCCCAAAGCCTGGAATCCTCAAATTTCCTCTCAACAGAAAATTTCATGTTCTTGACAACATGTGTTCTTGACTTCATAACAAGGACACTCTCCACTCTCTTAATTCCCCCTTGCATCAGAAAAGTACCTATTACCTTCAGTGAGGCTGGTAAAAATAAGGATGGTGGGTTTTTTTTTCCTCCTGAATAAACCTTGAGAGAAGGCTGGATTTGAAATAACGATTCTTGGAAATGGAGAAATTCTCCCTGCCAAGCTGGTATGAGACACTTGACATCAGACTGTCAGGCCATGAACAAGGTCTTCCAACCTGCTTGCACCACCTAATACCTCATCTGATCTACTTCACCTTGATGAACATTGACTGATGGCTGTGCTCTTTGCAGGGTGCACACTAGGAGAGAATGAGGTTATTGCCATTCGAAATGCTGTGTCCTGCTTCTTGGAGCTGGATTCAGCTTTTCACTGACGTTAGAATTACCACTGGGAGAGACATTGAGTCTTCCAGCCTTGTAATGGATGACAAACAGAGGATTTTCCCCCGTCTAATTCTTAATCAGCACATGGCAGCATGAAATCTTGCATTAATGAAGTGTAAACCCATTGCCATGGGTTTAATTCCTTAATTCTCCGCATAAGGTGAAGATCTTCCAACATATTAATTGGAGCTTGGGCTCTTTCTAATCCTGGTGATATTCTGTTTAGTTCTATTACATCAATTTAGAATGATTACCTTATATTTTCAGTGGCTCAGGGATAAAGAAAAAACCTAATTCTACAGAGGCTGTTAAAGCTAAGACAGGTGGAGAGAAAAGACAGGCAGCAAAAAATCAGTCTGTCTTTATGTATCTTATAAACTTAATAATAATTTTTAGAAGCAAACTAAATTTCTGCATTTAAGGTAACTAATTACTATAATTACTATTAAACTTTAAAAATGTTTCAGCCCTGCTCCCCCCCCCCCCCCCCCCAAAGGGACCCATTAAAAATATTTGAGAGGGGATAAAACATTAATTACTGAATCTTATTAGGGTAGCAAGCAGAAGAGAGGCAAGAGAAGAAGTTCAGAGAAAGAGAGAAATTGCTGTAGAAGATTCAGTAGCTACAGATCACAAAGAACTGCTAAAGAAACAAAGGAAGTTTCAAGTTTCCTTCCAGCTCATAACTCCTGTCACTCAGTCAGCACAGTGTCTATTTATCACTTGCCAGATTGAGATTCAAGAGAAACAATTCAAAAGCAGATCAGGGTTTAATCACAAGGGAGCCAGCAGCATCACCTTGGAAAGTGCAGATGAAAGGGAACAATGAAGACTTAAATAAAAGCAAGTCAAGAGGACTGAAGAGCAGTTACCCAAAGTATAATGCAAGAACCTCATATCATGTCCAAATGGAGAAAACAGAAAGTATAATAAATTCTGGCAGGCTTAGCATAAAAAAAAAAAAATTAAAAAAAAAAAAAAAAAGCAAGCCAGAAAGACCAGCCCAGGAGGAACAACCAGCAAAACATATGAAAACTACTAACAAATCTTCCCTCAAATGTCTCCAGAGACAAATCCCTCCTAGAGGCTTTGCAGAAAGAAAGGATCAGCAGAGCAGGAACACGTAAAGACAACAAGGCAATTACTGAGGATCTCAATGACTTATTGAATTTGTATTCAGTACAGTTCCCACACTGAAACAGTCTGTGACCGTGACCAGCTACAGGAAACAGGGCACAGTATGCTAGAATGGGATTCCAACTCTGAATAGAAGTGAATAATCACTTCCCTCAAACTGCAGCCAACATTCTCAGTCCTACAGGTGATTGTATTGTTGGAGTTCACTGCTGCAAGTGAGACCTGCTGGCTCATGTTCCGACAGGAGCCATCTGCAGACTTGCTGCAGTGCAGTTCCTCCCATCACCCAGGCAATGACCTTAAGACACTAAAACATTATCAGCCCCCCACTCCACCTCGAGGATCACAGCCACACCAGCCACCTGTTTGCTGGATTCTGCACCTCTGACCATAACCTTTTTAAACCGGCAATCTAGCCAGTTTTCTACCCACAACTCTCTGCTTTGGCTTTAAGGATACTATGAAAGGTCTTGCTAGAAACAAGGTAAGAAATATTAATTGACTTCCTTTTATCCCCAGCACTATCCCTCTGATCAGATGGATAGTGGACTATGCCTGGAGACTGTCCAGGCATAGTGCTCCCAATCACTTTTTGATTCTCCATACATCTGGAGAGCTTCTGGGAGAGCTGGTTTCATAATCTTTTTGATGACAGATAGAGGACTGTAAATTCCTGGATTCTCTTCCATCTCCTTTCTGAAGATAGCTGTGACATTTTACATTTTTCCAGTCATAGGGAGCTTTTACCAAACGTCACGAATTCTTGAATATCATTGTGACCAGCATCTCCCTCTGAGTGTTCGCCTCTCACAGCTAGAGGACTACTCAAGGAGGATCACCAAACAGTTGAGGCCTGATGTCCCTCAACACCCACTGAAAGGATGCAAAGACCAAAGACAGTATTTCACTGAATTGGAGGAGAACTTTTCACAGGTACGTCCTACAGACTCTTTTTGTCTGTGTGCATATGTTGTACCAAACCTACTAGAAATGCTGCTCTCCTGGATTCTTATGTACTACTTCAGATTTGTAAGTTAGGCTTGCAGGTCACTGTTGTGCTGTAGTAAATACTTAACCTATACAAATCCTTCGCTGAATTGTTTGACTTAAGTGATCGGTTAAATTAAATGCTGTTAAATAGAAGCGCTGGAAGAGGAAAGGAAATGTGATTAATACTAAGTATTTGTAGATCCAAAGGAATTCTCCTTGGAAAATGACACCCTTCTGTTGCATGAATTTCATGCAGAGATTCAGCTCAGAAAAGATTTTCTGCTAGCAAAATATTTCTGAAAGCAATTCCATGAGGTTTTCATTTCAGGATATTATTTTATGGTAAGTAGTAGAACTTTTTATTAGCCATCCACAATTTTATGAAAGCTGCAGCCTCCTAGCATTGCTTTTTAAAGAAAATTAATTTTACCTACCAATTTTAAATTGAAAAGATCACTGCCAAAGAATAAAAAAAAACCCCAAACATTCACACCTGCTAATTAACTTTTGATGAAAATATTTTTCACACATGTAACCCACTCAGCATCCACATCTGCTCCAGTTTAGAAAGAGCAATTTTCTCGCTATCAATTTTAAAAATAGAACAGTACCTCTTTGCCTTTGGTCACATCATATGCAAGAGAAAGAGAAATAAAAGGTAACTCAGGCAAGCACTCCCCGTGTTCCTTGCACTATTTGAGACTGTTTTTCCTAAAGTTAAAGGTAAATTATGCATTCCTAATGCAGAAGCAATACTTGTCTCGGCTCATTGAACTAAAGCCATTGTTCAATAAGGCTTCACCTATACAAATATACAGTTCACATAACACTGAAGGTCAAAAGAGATGAGATCAATCTTTATTTCAGAGGTCAAATATGCCAAATACTTATTTTTAGCTTTTTATGTAGCAAATCTGAATACTAATGCCAAAGCACTTAAGAACACACAATAGATACACCAGAAATGTTCCTTATGTTTCTCCATTCCTAACATTTAATTCTCAGAAAGTGTTTTAAGTTCAGTTCTATAATTTATAGAAAAATTACCAAAACCACAGAACATTAAGCACAGAAAAGGTATAACATGCATTTATGCATACAATTAAAAATAATAATAGACTAAACTAGAGACAAAAAAGAGTGCTAGAGGTAGCACATGTAAGCTGGGAAAGGCATGATGGAATTCTGCTATGTTATCCTGGATATTTTCTATGTAAAAACTATTTATGATTGAGTAGAATTCAATGCATATTACTAATATTCTAATCCTGTGTGTTTCCTTTGCACATGATTTCTTCTTAAAAACATGTCCTAAATTCTAGTTTCCATTTCACAACAGAATCCTTTCTTTTAATAAACATGCAAAACTCCCTTGATTAATAAAACTCTATTAATCAGTGACACTGGGAGAGTGACTATGCAATTACTGTAGAGTCCATAGAGCAGAAATGATTCTGAGCTTTATAAAGTTTTTCAGGTGTCCCCAGACTACAACTCATGGAACTCCACTAGCTTATATGGGAACCTTCTGAAAGTTTGCTCCTGTCAGCCATCACCTTTCACTCTTCACAAGCAGGAATATCTAATACATCAGTTTATAAATATCAATCTTGATACTTGTTTTTCTAAAGGACAATCATCTTCCTGGAGGCAATCTTTTAGGGTTTGTAGCCACCCAGGAGGCTACATACCAGAGGAATGCAGAACTTAAAAAAGTTAAATCAGGAGGTAAACAAAGGCCACATACACACCATTCCCTCATCATATTCAAATTAATTCACTTAAATAGATCTCATACCATTATGGTCTTGTAGGTCATGCAGGTGATGAAAAAGCAAAAAACTTCAGAGTTTTACAAAACTGAAGTATAAATGTGTTTCTGACTTCTGGTTTTATATTTCTTGATTTTAGGAGGCCATTGTCAATTACAAATAGCCCAGGCACTGGCAGCCATCACACCTGTAAGACAACTTCCTTCAGAGATGGGGAACACAAGACTGTTTTGTCTTTTAGAGGCCAAATAAATCTTGAATTATCTCCTGAACAATGAATTTCAAAGTTAAAAAAACAAGAGTCAAAGACAGAGCACTAACCAACATCCATTTTGGTTTGGGTTACGCTTGCATTTAGTTACATTTACTGTGTTTGAGGGTTGGGGATTGACATGGCTGGCAAACAAGCCCCATCCATAAGCAGGTTCACTCCTCATGGGACAGGGGAGAAAACTAGAAGTACAAGAGTGAGAAAATTTAAGTGTTAAAATAGACTGTGAAATCACTCACCAGTTACTTCTGCATGCAAAACAGACTCAGTTCAGGGTGCTTGAGTTCATTTATGGCTGAATAACAAAAGCTGAATTTAAATACTGACTTAATTATTAAGAAACAAAATATTACATGTAAATGTTAGGGAAAAACAACTTTCTCCTCAAAATAACTTTGCCAGGTCCAGCTTCACTTTCAGGCTTACTTCACTTTAAACACCTTGGTTTACGTCCTCACTGTTCCTCTTTTTCCCTTTTTCATTCCAGTCACCTCTCCTCACCCTTTCTAGTCCCAAGTTCCACCCAGTCCCTTCAGCAAGGCAAAGACACACGGTGCCAGTGCTTAGTGATTTCTCAGTTCAGGTAAATTAAAATACAAGCAGAAACTCTGAATAGAAGCTACTCTTTAAAAAAAAAAAAAAAAAAAGTAAATTTAAACTTCAGATTTATTGTGAGTTCTGAAACTGCCAAACAAATACAATAATTTTTATGAGAATTAAGCTGGCAGCAGATTTCTTTTTAGGTTTCTCTATTATACAGAACCTCTATTACAAAGGTCATATTAGCCCCCCCCCCAAAAAAAAAAAATATTCCTTCTATACTCATTTGTGTAGTTAAAGTTGGAAGTCTAGCTTTTCTGTCACTCTCAACACTTTCCCAGAAAATAAGGATGTTTGATTACTTAAATAAAATGTAATTTGCATGCAAACAATCCAAGAACTGTTTCAGTCATTTTCTACCCTATCCTTTATGGAGATATTTCTTCTAATTAGGACACCTTCCTGTACAGCAATAGCTTTAAACAGCATTATTTAAAGAAGCATTCAGAATGTGTCATGTCTACGTTTGTTCTCTGCACACACTGATGGATGAAAGGTGGTCAATTTTCCTGTTGTGTTCTGTTTGTTTCTTCTTCTCCAGCACTTAATGTAATTTTCAATCCTGTATTTTCCAGAACTGAGTCATTGCTGCTTGCAAAATTTTTAATCCCCTGACTGCTTTTGAGCATCTGGGTCCAAAACTCTGGGCACACTTTAACTACATGTGTGCACTTACATGTGAAATCTGACCATGGAAAAAATAAAGAACCCATGGTGATTTCTGACTGGAAAAATTAAGAAGAAGGGCAGAAAATTACAGTTTGAAGTAGCTTTAGTTGCCTTGCCTTGAGCACAAGCAATGGTTTACAGCCATGTAGGAAGGCAGATCACAGATTGCTGTTCGTCCATTGCAGCTCTGGAGTCATGGCTGTGCATAAGTCAGGGAGGCTGTCCCAGCAAAACAACATTACAATAACAATAGATCCGAATTGATCTCATTTAAATTGTGTAAGTATTATAATGGTAAGTAATAGAGAAATTTGATTATTTTTTAGACATCGTTTGACAGTGATTCTTGGAGAAGGCATTCAGCAAATACACAAGAGACAAAGCGATTTTTCATCATGTTCAGAGCAGCATGCAGGCTTTGCATAAAAAAATTGCCAAGAACCACTTCACATGGCCATAACATACACAAATTCAATATGATTGATGATATTCCATTTTGGGCATTGAAACAACTATTTTTATTAAATCCACCATGATATTTAAGTGATTTTGTGAAAAGAGACATCTTTGGTTCCAATGCTGAAGTCTTAATCATGCCAAAATATTAGGGTAGAAATATTAAATATTCATAAATTCTTTGAAAATTCCTGAAAGTTTACTACTTATTTAAGGAAAGCTACGTAGTCACAGCACAGCATAGCCAAGCACATTTCCAGAGTGCAAACAAATATCATTTTCATGAAAGGGAAAAAAAGCCAGAAAACGTAGCAGAGAGCAATTATCCTTTCCCACTACCAATGCACACAGGCTTTATTCCCTTGCTGCTTGGTGATTAACAGGCAGTTTCAAGAGCATCAGTCCTTTTGCTCCGAAGTCATTTTATTTCAAGCAGTACAGGCGATTCACACTATCTTCTCTCTGCTTATCACTGTATGCCTTTAAAACATACTGCGGGTTACTAAAAAGTCACTTGAATTGGCTCTTTAAGCCCTCTCTCCACTTACATTCAGAGGATTGCTTTAGTTATGGCTCCCATAGATTCCCCTTATTTCAGGCTGATTTTTTATGGAGAGACTTAAGCTGTTTGGCAGAGCAATCCCTATGGAACACATCTCAAAAATATTGTTCACACGAGATGTAATACACTTTACTGATACAAACCTCATTAATTCAAAGCATTTTTCTTCCTATATTGATACTCTTGCACTAAATAATGTATCAATAAATTTTACGATGAGTGGAGGAATCAGAACTAGCAAAAGATAATCTACAACCTGCTATACAAAAGAAAAATCTCCTGACAAATTTAAGTAAACTATAAAGAAAATTGAATGCAGCTTCTTTGAAAATAATTCCACAACCACTCTAACGAAACATGCCACTCTCTTGGTTTCAGATGGAAATTGTGGCAGAAATTATTGGATAATCATTTTATAAAACAGTTACTTCCTCTATCTACCAAAAAAATGAAATACGTGTTCTAATATTTATGTCCAGATTCTCTTTTGACATTAATTTTCCCCTGTTTCTTTACACCAAGCTTCCAGAAATAACTGCCATGAAACCCACTGCTCATTAAAGAAGCAATTTAAAAACTAATAGATGGAAATGGGGAAAAAAATTAGAGGAGAACAAAGTGACATTCCCTACTGCCTTGCTCCTTTAGTTTTTTACTTCCTTTTTTCTAAGTGTCCCATCAGTGACTGCCATTTGCCATTCAAACTTTACATAAATCATGTTTCAACTTCAATATCTATAGCTGAATCAAGGTTATTCAAGCTGTATGGTTTCAATGAAGCCACTGAAAATCACCTATAACAATAGACTAGAGTTTTACAGTAATCTAGAAACAGTTTTTTTCCTTATTTGCAAACCAGATAATTCCCAGAAAGACCAAAAACTGAATAACCCCACCATCCTCTATGAAGATTATGATAATGCAGTTTCTTTCTCTTTAAACAGTGAATGTCAAAGCTAAACATATTTTAAAAAGAACTGAGAAAAAGTAAGCAAGTATCTGTTTCAAGTTTCTGTAGTCCTGCTCTCCATACACTTTCATTTCAACTGATTAAGAATGCAAGAACTGCCTGAGGGTAGGTGATTCTTTTTTTCTATTTCCAGAGTCAATCATTTCAAGCATTACTTTGTGTTCTCTTTGAAACCAGTAGAAAATAATACTCACTATACAGAAAAGAGGAAATTCTTCTCAATTATTTTTTTTTCTAATCAGATTTCTACAGGAAAGCCATTACAGTGCCCAGAATGTCTTGTCTGCAGGATTAACACAGAGAGATAAGGAAATTAATTTAGGCTTTAGATATGTTGCCTTGTTATGGAAGAATGTCAACTGAAGATGAAAATCATTACAGAGAAAATTATCTCTCTTAGAGTCTTTATAAAAAAAATTATCTCAAGAACAGTCATGCTAAAGGTTAGAATTTATCTTACTAAGTTGGATGTATGCACACAAGCTGGTTTAGACTTGCTCAGAGTCAGAGCCAAAAAAATTAACCTTAGAAACCCAAAAACTGGGATCTTCTGTGACTACAGATCCTAAAAAGCCAGCTCAGAGATCAAATTCTGATCTAGAAACTAATTTCAATTACCTTAATTCAAAATACCTGATTGTCATAGGCATTTCTTCCTTTCATTTCTTTTCTACTGGCTTCAAGTCCAAGTTGTTTATTCCACCACCTGGTGGATAAACATGTTTCAAATAACCTTCATATAACAAGAGCCAGAAGGAGAAAGTCCAGCATTTCCACTTAGGGCACAATGACTAACATTCCATATTAGAGGGGGTCAGTGGGAGTAGCAAAGCAAGTATAAATCATTAATGCTTACTATCACCTAATCTATTTCAAAGCCAAGATTTTAATCAAATGGCCCCAATTAACATGGTTCAATTCAAGCAGGCAAATATCTTAACCATCCTTCCATTTGTGACCCAAATAAAACTACAGAAGTCTTAGATACTTGCAGGAGTTCTTCCATTAAATTAGTAATCCCTTTAGCAGATCTTCAAATCACTAACAGACAAATGAGAGTATCTTCACAGTGGAATATGAGCTATGGGATTTCTAAATACAGCAAATTCTTTACCTTAAAAGCAATAAAAAATAAATTGTAGAATATTAAGATATAAAATATGGGAGATGGCTTATTAATTTTAACCAAAGTTCTCCTCTAGATTTTTTTAGAGAATTAATCTCCAAGTGTCAATCTCCCATATTCCACAACTCTTTACATGAACCATCTCTATTTCCAAAACACCTCTTTTTTTTTTTAAATTATAGGTATATTTGTACATGCATTACAGTGCTGCAAGTATTGATTATGGAACATTTTTTTAGTAACTGGTATTTTAAGATCAAAGCATACTAATTTGATCTGGACCTATTCTTAGTTTAAAGAAACTCTTCTTACAAAAACTCGACTAAAACTTCTTCTAACAGATAAATCTCACTCCAACTGAAGTTTATTTTAAATTTAATACAGAAATTTTGTTTCCTAAGAAAATGCAATGTTTTTACATGCTTTCTAAATTATCATGAGACAAAATATACAATAAAGATACATGCATTGCTATGCACCAGCAGAAACTCATCAGACTATATGCTGAACATTTACCTAAGTAATCTTTCTTCTTCCTTTGTGATTTTAAGACAGGCAAAACTCATTTCCTTCTCTGTGTTGATGCATCAGACAAAATAATGCTGTTATAACTGATCTCTTCCCAGTTGTCTTCCATCAGTGATTATTTTGAGCTATTACATACACAGTTCCAAAGGGCTTCAATCATCAAATTACAGAGTTAAAAAAAGCAGGCTTAATTCTAGCCTAAAGCACAGACTGTGGACATATCAAGTCCCAGCAAAAAACACACATGAGAAATTTGGCAAAGAAAAAACACTAAATGGAACCTTGATTTGTATTTGAACCTTTTAATTTTAACATTCTTACTTTCCTTATCTAGGAAAAAAAAAAAAAGCCAAACCACAGTATTATTAGTGACAGACAGAAAACTACACACATTGTGATGTAGTGGCAAAGAAATCTATGTGATTGTCAGAGTAGACCAACAACTACAATTTGCCAGTGTCCTGAGGCACTGTAATTATGGAATATTAGCATAGGAAAATTATTTTATTTTACTGAGTTCTTTATGTTTTGTTTGACAACAAACCTCCATAATAAAACAAAAGCAAAAAACGAACAACCTCATCAAAAAACGAACAACCTCATCAAAAAAAAAAAAAAAAAAAGAAAAAAAAAAGGTAGAGAATTCTAAATTAGCAGATAGCTGAAAGTCCCTGCAGCAAGGGAGAAATGATGTGCTCAAGCAAGACCAGGGCACTAGTTATAGAAGCAGTATTTAGATGTAAAGAAAAGAAGTATTTAGAATATTGATTTTTTTTTGATGTGTCTCTATGCTTGGGGGTGCAAGGTGGCAGTGTGTTACATCCAAAGCTTTTGAGAAGCAAAAATTGTCAAAAAAATAGGGTCACAGCACAGACATCTCTGTGTTCTTTACAGTATCTGCAACACCCAGTCTGCTGCTTCTCACCTTGGAAGAAGCTGGACAGGAGTTCTAGCTGAGAAATGACAGAAGACATTCCAGTCCCTCATCCAAAATTCTCTCAGCATCAAGGGAAGAACAATAGCTGTGGTCAGTGAGGCTTATAAATTTAAAGAATGTTTTTACAAGTTCAGACACTGTTTTAAAGAAACATGCAGCAGTATGTCTGAATTATACCATCACTAAAAATCCAAGATGAATATGAAAATAATCTGTAAATACAAAGATATCTATTCTCTGTTCATTATACTAATACTACCCCTACTTTTATTAATAAAACATTTTTATGTGTCACCACTGTTAGATTCTGTACCTATTTTAACAAAGCTCTCATTTCTATGCATTTTTACTTGGCTAACATTGCTGAACTAATACAATAGCAGCTGCAATGCAAGGTTACTACAGAGCTCTACATAATTCCAAGTTTAGTACTTCAAATTATATAATAAGCTGCACACCCTTCATAATGGAAAGTCTTACAATTTCTTTTGTAGCATATGCGCCCCACTCCAAAGTAAATCACATATATTTTAGATTTTCCTACCAATAAGAGGAAGGGCCTATTTTGTCCTTGAGTCTCTTAGTGTAGAACCCTTCAAGCCATTTATTTCCATGGAAATCTGTAAAAGTTACTGATTATTGAGACATCTTTTGTTAACTCAATTGCTCACAGGTCAAAGAAACGGTAATAAATCTATTCACAAATATGGAAGGTAAACTGGGGTCAGATGGTGTCTAGTGAATTTACTACTTTTATTGACTATTTCTATTTGCTTAAAGAAAAAGCAAAACTTTCACCTTAACAGGGGGTAAAGAAGAAATGCAGTTTAATCTTGAGGGTAAATATTTGTCAAAAGAAAGTGCAGAGCAAAATATTAAAACAACAATATAGATTAAACTAGCAAGCATTTGGAAAATGTATGTATTACAAGTTCATTCATATAAAAGTTCACCCTTTTCACTGGTAGTTTTGATGGTATTCCCACAGACCGGCTCTCATCTTGCAGTTCATATCTGTGCTACAAACTAAAGACAAAGCTCCTGATGTGACTTGATGGTGTGTCCAGAACCAGGGCTGAGATTTGTGCTGACAAACAGCAAAGCAATAGTTAACAATAGGTTGTGATGTTAATGCTGCACTTTTAATTGTGAATCCTGTAGACTTTCCTCTTATTTAACCAAAACCATTCCTGGCTTTGAGAACCAAAAGGAGTCTTAAGAAAACAATGCTTGTAAATTTTATTTTCTAACCATTGTATGATTTTTGTGCAACTGAAATAACGATGTCTAGGCTTGAAAGAGCTTTTTTTAAACTATTCTTAAAAACTTATATCAAATGTAACTCTTGTGACTTATATATCTCCTGCATCTAAAAAACCCCAAAAAATCCCCCCTACCTTCACACTGTACTGGGCAAAACTGGTAAATTTTGAGGCACAATAGAAAAAAAACCCCAAACTTCTCATAATCCCTCGGAATAAGACATATCAGCAAGGGTATTAAAACTAACTGAAAACCAGTATTACAGCTGTGTACAACTACTGAGCAAAGACACAGCTGACAACATCATGAACTACAGTGCTGAGAGGTTTTTTCCCTTTTTCTTTGCGCTCCAGTATGGTACAATCCATTACTGTTGGGATACAGAAGTATAGGAAGGTAACATCAAACAAAAAATTTATCAAATGAAAAACTATCCGAATCTCATTATTATTTAATATTGGTGCAAAAAACTCATGTCATCAGTGCAAATTGAGGAAAAAATATGGAAAATATGACTGGGATGGATTAAATGAGCTTTTTTAATCAGGCTACACAAAGTATAAGAAACTGGATAATTACCTAAAAAGGACAGCAGAAATTATATAACTTCATAGCCTATTTATTATCGGGCTAGCACAAACAAGCACAAGACCCAGGGACAGCAGGGAAAAGTTCATTAAACCAAGAATCAGATCTTCATTTCTAGAAGGAAGAACACAAACACTTCTGCTGCTACCACACTAGCACTCAGTTGCTGTAAGGGGGAAGAGGACAGCTCAGATCTGTTCCCAGATGCAGTTTCTGAGATCACTCCCTACTTTTCCACAAAAGATCCTTTTGCTCCAATGTGGCATGAGTATTTTATACCAAAGTAAAACATAAATGCCATTATACAGCATTATATTACATGTAACTGTTTTGTGCTGCTAACCAAAACAAATGTAGCTGTTTGCTTGTCCTATTCCTTGCTTGGTTAAAATTTCTGAAGATGTTCCAGAAAAAGTGAATGTACAACAAGGAACATAATAGCCTTTAGTATATTTTCAACAGTTTGTTTGGCAAGACTGGAATTACATTACTCCATAAATTCAGTACAAATAAAAAGTTTACAAAGAACAATTTAACTACTTAAAAATGGAAACCCAGGTTGTTAGACACTCTTAAAAGATGCAGACTAATCTTAACAGCTTGATCAATAATTTCAGCTTTAACACACAGAAATTGAAGTTACAGATATATTTATCATTTGGTTAATTTGCTTAAGATATTTTAAGTCTTTTGCTGAAATATTCTTAAATTCATACCAGCAAAGATGGCCAATACCTTCACCATCAATTGATACTGTGACATAGCAATAGCTTAAAATAATAAGTGTGAAATATAGGGAGGTAATAATTTAGAAGAGTATTCTGAGATTATCTTATTTATACCTAAAATACTCTAAATTCAAGAGAACAAAGAAAAACAACCTGGTCTGCTTACGCTGAAAACAATCAGCCAAAACCTTTTCTAAAGTAGGCAAGTCAAATTTACATCCAGAAAACCATAGCTTTCAAAAAGGAGCAACAAATCAGCCTGAAATTTTTCTTGGTTGTATCAAAATTAGTGATTTTTAAATTAAAAAAGAAAATGAAATAGCATTAAAAAAATACAACTGTGGTATAAGTTTGCCATATACTAGCATTGCCATTCCAATCCGACCAGAAACCAATATACAAACAATCTGTTTTGGGAAAATAATATTTGGCAAAAAATACTTGTTTGCAGCTAGCAAAGCAAATTTTTTATTATTTGAATCACAGAGAGCATTATCAAGACTTAAAATATCTTACCTGCATAATCATAAATGCCTTACGACAGGAGGTCATTAAGAATTACATTGGGATACTTTGGCCTAAAAAAAGTTGATTTTCAAACACATTTCTTTCTTTTGAATCTTTTCCCCTAATATATAGGTCTTTAAGAACTTTCTTCTAAATAAAACCTTCTAATATCTACCAATTTCCTCTACCTGATCTATTTTCTTCTTGTTATCTTTCATACTCTACAGTATGAAAATACAACAGTAATGAACACCAGATAGACATTTAAACCTACTTACATTTCACTCATTGACAGGATTCAATCAAAAAGACCACAAATATTTTGAGTTGGAAGGGACTCAAAGAGATCACTGAACCCAATTACCTGCTCCTTGCAGGACTTCCTAAACTTTGATAAAATAAAAAAAAAGCATTCTTAGTAGCCAGTATAAGTAAGGGCAATAGCAGGAATGATTATCTCTGCATGAATCCAAAAAACAATCCAGATACAAAAGCTTTACCTTACACAACATAGCTTTTACAAGAAAGACCTAGATGTAAATTATCTCCACCACTTTGATGGCTGAAATGGAAATCAAATTCTGAAAAATATATTAAAAGCTGCTCATGGGATGGACTTAATATATCAACAACCTTAGTAATAAACTGATTGTTTCTCATGGGACAGACTTTAAATATCAGCAACCTTGGAAACAAGCAAACTTCACATATAACCTAGAAAATCTGTTTGGCTGAGTACAAATATTTACTTTTCAAAACCTAATTGCGAAGATAGGCTCCCCAGACATCTGTTTCAACATATATCAATCATCAGTAATTTCAGAACACAAATAACCCCAAACCTTTTCTGACTACTACATTGGGTGAAGAAAAGTAGGCTTTTACTGAGTAGCGGCTTCCTTTCTACTAAATATTTTCAAAATTGAGACAGCAGGTACTTAATGAACAAAACTAAACTTTAAAGTGTTCACAAATTACACACATGCCATTTTGACATGTATTAAATTACATGAAAACAATATTTCACCACTGCATACTCCCTTTTACTGTAATACATAAGCACTTCGCAGCCAGAGAAGAGAGTGTTGTTACACAATATGGTGTTAGGAGATATCCGAGTACCTAATTAGGAGACTTGATAAATACACAATGTAAAATTACAGAAAGAATATTCTAAAACCTTCAAACAAGATTTCTCCCTTGCACACATACCAGAAATTCTGGGCTTCAATCTAGAAATAAATTTACTATCACAAACAAAACGGTTATCGTTCCTCATATTCATGCTTTCAAATAGGTACAAATTGTAATTTTCCTTTGGAAATGTTTGCAGAGGGGAAGAAAGAAATAGGTGGCTAGCACTGTAAATTACAACACTGAATAGCAAATAATTACAGCAGACATTTGGAAAACCACCAATGTTTAAGAGTTTTTCAGTTGTTGGCTAAACAACTGCAAGTATCTTTGCCAAAACCAGAATAAAACGTCTAATCAGAAGTGACTCTTGCATAGAGAAAATAACTTATTCACTAATCTATTTTAAGAAGAAAGTTTAACCAATTATAGAAAACACTGTGACTGCATCGATTCAGTTGCACAACTCAGTTTTCAATTCCAATCTCATTCAGAGTTTACAAGCTCAATCCCATGCTTTAGCAAGTAGAAAACCTCTTCTTCCTCCAGTGGTTTGCCAAAACTGAGTTCTAGAAATTAAAGCGTGTACTAGGCAAGAAATTCTGTGCCATTCAACTACATATATTGTCAACATTTTTCTGAGGGAAATACATGGGTTACAAGGTCATTAGTCAACAATTGAGACATGTCCAACTTTATTTAAACATTAAGAGACTCAATTCTATCTTTAAATTAATTTTTGCATTTTGTCAAATACTATCTCCTCCCATGAAAAACTCACCATGAGTGAGTCACTGAGAAAAGTACAAACATATAGAAAAGTTCACTTATAATTGGCTTAATAGAAAATTTTATGAATATAGAGTAAAGGTATCATAATATGGGAAAAAATTGACAATCACCTAACTATGTGGACACAGGTGAGATTTATATATATATATATATATATATATATACACACATATGTATATGTATATATAAAACCCAATAGCTGTTCCAATGGCCTTGGAGAAAAGAATGTTTTAGGAATATCCTCTGAGGGAAAATTACTAGTCTGTCAGCAAAGAAAAAACTATGTCTGAGAATTTATAGATATGTATGAAATTCAAGTGAATGCGTGAGAAACAAGGAACCCTTCAAACATGACTGCTTAAGGATATATAAAAGATAGTCAAGGTAAAATAGGTAATCCTATTACAGCTAAGATTAAATGACAGTTATATGAGACATCATCCTAATAAAATTGCAATATATGGAGAAATATAAGTCATCTTAGAAAATATGAGTACCTAGAATTTGAATACACCTTTTGGATATACACTAAAAGGTAATTTTGAACTCCAGATCTTTCCAGAAGATATAAAAGCTGCAGATGTTCTAAATCTTCAAAACAGAAATCAACAGCTTTCTGAGATCCAGTTCAGTGCATGCACATTAAAACCCTGGTCCCAAAGCTAAAGAAAACTGCTTTAGGACACGTACATATAGGCAGCGTTATGCTATTTCAATAGAGCACAAAGGTAGCACTAAAAGTAAATTTATAATTTATCCCACAAAATGTTAAATTCTTGTGCCAAAAAACATTCAAGTTAATTTATCATCAAATGCATGGCTAAATTGTATTTCCACTTGAAGAAAAAAAAAAACAAACACCAAACAACATAATTTCCACTAACCTTCAGGATCAAGGAGTTTCTCTATTCCCAGGTGCTGCCTGGCTATGGAGAATGCATGGTCTAATCGTTGTACAGGTGACTGCTGAGAAGCAACAGCATTCCAATCAAACAGGTCTGGTCTAAAGCAAAAATAAGAGGAAGACTAAGTTTCTTATTTTTTAGTCTTACATTTCCTGATGTATTTCTAAAGCTAAGGATCAGCATCAACTTTTTTATTCTCGCAATGAAAAATCGTGTTAATTGGCCCTGGGACTAATGAAGCTCAGTTTCCAATGGGTTTGCATTCTGTTATCACCCATGTCCACCACAATCACATTGTCCATATTGATTACACTCGCTCCTTCATTCCAGTCCCAAATAATGCTTGTGTGGGAAAGATCAGGTGCAGTGGCCACGCAATTAGGACTGGCATGTGGCAGGACAAGCAGGACAGAACTGCTTAGGCCATGTGGGGGCCTTCCTCCTTTTCCCAGCTACCAGTCTTTCACTCCAATTCATATTTCTAAGAGTGCAATTTCTTCTGAGACTACCAGCTCATTGTTACAACAGACTAAAATCAGTAAATAGGTTAAAAAATTCATAGAGTCATCGAAATATTTGGGTTGGGAAACACCTGTAAGAACATGGAGTTCAACTCTTACCCTAACACTGCCAAGTCACAATTTATATGCTCTTACAGGAAAAGACAGAATGACCAAAACTGAATTATAGCTCAGACGCAGTCTGGGACCGTGTATTAGCAGCTGCACTATTTGCAGTATAAATAATGTTAGTACAGCACAATCTTTGGCTTTTCATCTAAGAGTTACCCATTAGGAAATCAGAATTTGTTATCAGGCACTCTGGAGAAATAAAGTTTAATCAAATACCCTGTGATTACTGTGCATGTAATATGAAGAAAAACAACCATGCTATTCGTGACTTCAATACAGTGCTCTAAATCAGGGCACATGCAAATATATCATTCCAACTACTGATAAATCAAGTACATTATTTACACCATTTAAATTTTGCAGTTAATGACAGATTTACTCACATTTTCATTAATTTTAGTAGTTAGTTTTAAATAGTATCCTGAGTTATAATAAATGGAAAAATGTTCACTACATCATATAGTTATAATGTCAATAAAGTAAAGAAAAATACTCCCTTTACCTAGTAGTTATTCTCTAGTTATGTACCTCTGCTGTCTAATTTTTTCTGAGGGGACTGATTTTCATAGTAAGAACTAACTTAGTCCAAGTTATTTTGCTCCTCTCTGCATAGATGCTTAAATATTAGAGTTTTCTCCCTCCCACATGCAGAAAAACTCCAAAATACTAATCAATTTTAATTTAATAATAAATCTGGCTGAGAACAGGGTGGAGAAGGGAGAGGAAACTTAGGTAGCAATCTCTGGGTTTATCCATGGATGGATTAAGTCTGTGATCCTACAGACTGGTTTGTGTACTAAAACACAGGAACGCAAAACACACTATGTGTGCATAACTAGTAAAAAATATTTTTGGCCATTCTCCTTTAGCTGGGAATGGAGTTAGCATTGTTCATAGCAGTCTACACAATGCTATGTTTTCAATTTACAGATAAATAATGTTCAGAGCAAACCAGGTATTACTGAAGTGTGATCACACAAAATGAAGACCAGCTCTTTTTCCCTTCACTCTACCTTCCCCAAACCAGGGGGGGACAGATGGGCAAGAAACTTGGGACAGGTGACCCAAACCAGTAAAAGGGATATCCCATGCCACATAACTTGCTCAGCCATAATTCCTGGGTAAAAGAAGGGAATGAGGTTGTGGGGGTGTTTGTCTAGGAAGGTGTCGCCTGCTTGAAGAGTGGCTGGTACCAGTTACTGCCTTTGCATCACTTGTTTTCCTGCTCTTCTTAACTCCATGTATTAAAAGAGTTTCTATTTTGACTCAAGAGTTTTCTAGCTTTCATTTTTCCTATTCCCTTCTCTGTCCTGGGGCAACAGTGGCTGAAGCAAGCAAGTGGCTGTTGGGTGCTCAGCTGCTGGCTGGGGTCAAGCCACCACACCCCTACATCGTATTCTGCAAGCACACAGATATTACTCAAATCCCTATTCCAAATTTAACACTAGGCATAGGATGCACAAGCTCATACAGCAAATTTAGCTAAGAGAACACTGTAGTAACCACAAATTTGTCTGGTTTGACTTAAAAGCTTGGCAAGAATGTGTCACACATATACTACACAGACTAGAGTGTAAAAAAGATTATTTGGTAAGAAAAGTTTTTAGGACAAGGAGAGAAAAGAAATGTATCCAAGGGGCTACCTTCCCCTCAATTTTTTCTTTTTTCCTTTTTATTTTTCTGTTTTAATTTGTCTAAAAGTTCTAAGCACACCTGCAGTGCTGAGAGCAGCACATTATGTTCACATAACCATTTTTTGTTTAGTGATACAATATTTTATATATGGGAACATACTTTTAATCAGTTAGGAATCCACTGGGCAAGAACATGAATATTTACAATTGCTCCTTGAGGAATATCACAATATTGTCTTATCCCTCCTGAGAAAACCTCTGTCATCATTAATAATATCTTAGATAGTCAATTTCATCCAACTTTTCAGTTGTATAATCCAGGAGGATATTTTCAAGTTAACCTACCAAGACAGTCTAAAATTATTATCATTTCATCTCTCTAGAGGTAGGACTCTCAATATAAGACACACAGAGTTTTTGTTAGTTTGTTTCTGTGTTTTTTGTCTTTTTATTTTCTTTTAAAAACCAAACACTCCAGCACTCACAAGAGTTTGAAACAACATCACATCTTAACACCTGGGTTGAATTTACATGCTGCCTGTGTAGAGAACATGCAGCATCTCTCTCCACTCATTACAGATGGCAAAAATTTGAACCCTCTGAGGCATAGCAAGAAAAGAATTTGTAAGATCTAGTATGTCACTGTCAGATTTCTTATCCATTTTCTTAGTATTGTACATAAAGCAGACAGCACAGATTCCAAGACAATTTATAAGTATATGGCCACCGACTGCAACTCAGTTCTGATAAGCACCAACTTAATTAAAATAAAATTAAATTCAAAAAGCTCTCTCTACTCCAACAGCAATTTAACTTTCCAGATTTTCACTTTGTTGAAAGATTATGTTGCTATACACATTTCAGTAGCTCTAACACTAGAATAACAGTGTCATAATGTCAGCTTGAAGCAGCAACTTCTCAGTGCTGTGTCAGGATGTTTCACTGGGTGTATTTATGTGGCAATACTGCCATGTGTGATGTGGGAAATAATATAGCCTAGAAGATTAATAATTGTGGTAAGTGGAAAACAGCTTTTGAAAATCCCTGAAACAACACTAAAACTGATTTTCAAATTACAATTGTTATTAGCTTCCTAAGGAGTTTTAAATACAGGAGTGAGAAGGTATGAAATAGTAAAGGAAAGATATGAAATGGAATACTGATTCTCTGCCTTCATTTGTCCTCTCCATATTGCTCAAATAATACCAAGTGAGATGGAATTTATTCTCGTATCTGCAGCTTGGGTCTTGCCTGAAAGGGAGGAAACCTATGGAAAAATAACTAGCATTTCTCACTTTTCTTCCTGAACAATACAACACATTTTCAAAGAAGTTAGAATTAAGTAGAACATGCTGAACTTTATCTAGCCATTCACTGATCAGCTCAAACAGCACTGGTCTTAGACTAGTTTATGACACAACCATGGAGAGCCAAAATTGAAAAGATTGAAGGCTTCAATGGAGAAGTTTGTATTGTAAAAACCAAACTTTCTATTGAAAATGCAGTTTGTTTTTTTTTTATCAACAGTTCTTTCCTATCACTAGAAGAAATACAAACAATAAAAACAAAAACAAACAAAAAAAGAAAGGGGGGGGGGGAACAAACCTGAATTCTTTCAAAACATATTTCCAAGAAAAGTAAAAAAAAAGACTCCCTACATCCCCTCTGACCCCCAGTTACATAACTTAGAACTAGTTCAGCCAGAGTGAGAAAATTTATACTATGTATAGTATACCATATGCTATGGACAACCAAATCCTGACAGACCTCTATGCAGAGATTAAAGTCATGGATAAGACAAGGCATGGTTTGTGATTATTATAGACAGAAAATAGTCATAGTTAGACCATGAAATTTATTATCTCCATTTCAATAAAAAAGCTGTGTGTTTGTTACTATACCTGTTTATACAAAAATATCTCATATACGGTTTTTTTCAGAACTCTCAAAATTGAAAAACACCAGGAGAGAGTAACTGATGCATAACCTAGTGTTTTGCTAAAAAAAAATATTATTTTCCTACCTCTTCATCCCATTGTTTTTGCTTTTACTTTTCCTGTAAACTACTGAATAATATTTTTTTTTCCCCCTTCTGTCCAGGACCTCTTTCTGATGCCATTTTCTTTCCCTTCTCACTCTAGCACCCTGAAGTAGAAACAGCTGCAATGAAGTGCTCATTTGTAAGGCAGTCACCTGGCCTAAGTTCAAGCATTTTAAAGAAGCAAGGAGGAAGATAATGAATGCCACCTGTTCCCACTTCAAAATCCTGATTACAGAACCAGGGGAGAAAAGAAAAAGAGCCCCAACAAATTTGGAAAGAGGTAAAGTTCTCTCTGATATCCACCTGGAGGAAAAAGATTTAAAGTAAATGGGGAAAGGTCTTTGTGATCTGGAGCCTTAAAGAAGGGAGAGTTTCAATTGTAGGACTGACCTCTCTTCATCAGCAAAATATTTTAGTTTCTGTATACTCCTGGGGTGATGATGCTACTCCACAGCTGTTGCCTTATTTTTTTTCAGTTCAGTTCAGAACATACCATTCAAGAGATCATGTGCCAAGCTTATATCCTGAAAATTCAGCCTCTGGGCTCACTAATGTCCCCTTGGAGATTTACCAGGTGACCTGTGTTCCACTGCATCTTGCACTCAGTATTGAAAGCAATTGCTAAAGAGCCTAAATGTCCATGGAGACATGGTGATTACAGAGATGGAAAAATCTACCTAAAGTAACCCCTAAATAAAATGACAGAGAAAGAGCATTAGAAAAATTGGATCCAATCAAAATAGCAAGCTGAAAGCTAGGGATTGGTGGGATAGATGAGTAAGAGAAATAAAGCTCCCCACTGCCCTCCCAGCATACTGTGTGGTCAGTGCTTCATGAAAGTCTCTTACTTTATCTCAATCCATTTAAGGATTACTTAAAAAAATCATCCAGATGCAAATTTCACATTACTGTCTAAACCTCTTTAAAAAAACCAAAACAGCTACAAACCAAAACAAAAAGCCACCTGTTCATCACTGAAAACATTATATAAGAGGAATAAAAATATCACCACCCATAAAGGAAAGGAATTGGTTTGAAAAATAAATAGATTTTATGCTACCACAAAATCTACCCTCATTTTAAGAGAGTCTAAATATTATGAAAAAATCTTTGGGTAGCATCACTCTTTCAGTGTTGGAGAGATTTCTGATGTTTGGGATTTTTTGTTGGTTTTGAAGGTTCTTGTGTTTGTTCTTGGTTTGGTTTTTGTATAAGCCTAGGAACAGAGCTAAAATTGGGGAAAACTACACACATCAGGCACCAGGTCCATCCACTGTATAAGTTAAATATCATACCTGATTTTCAAACTAGAGCTGCCTTTCCTTGTGACTAACCTTGCTTCCATTCCTGCCAGTGCAGAGGAACAAAGTCAGAGGATGAAAAGGAAAAAAAGAAGAGAACATCTGGATAAAACTTTATAGAGAGCAAGGAAACAGACAAGAAAGAAGCGGAAGAGGACAACTGGAGAAATAGGGAATTCTGACCAAAAAAAAGGTAGAAACTGGAGAAATTGAACAGGGAAAACAGAGGATCTAAATTCAGAGGTGTTTGTCATCAGAGTGTTTGTCATTCTATGTAAGTAAATCACAAACTATTTATAAAGCATGGGATGTGTGAGACACCAGGTTTCTCTGAGAATTCATGTAAATCACTCTTGGACAACTTTTCTTCAGTGTATATTAAAACTGTCTTCTTTAGGCACTAAATCTAAGACACTCTGACACCCAAGTCTCTAATGTACCTGCATCTTAGAGTGATTGAATTAGGCTCCTTAGAGAAGGTTTTTCATTATTATAGGATACAGTTAGGCGCTCCCAAGCACGGAATGTCCTAGTGTGCCTAGTTAATTAATTCCATCTGGAATCTTGAAGGACAATTCAGTGTTCCCACACACTAAACATGAAATGCAAAGTCAACAAAAATCAAACATCATTGGTTCATCTTAAAAATTACTGCACCAGGGCTTTGGAGGAAATGAGGAAATTAAACTCTTGCAGAGAACTTAGTGATTTAAGTCCAGAAGATGACTGGTGTGTCTTGGAGACTTGCCTCCAGGAATCTGACTGAACACTTGCCATTTCCCAGATAAGTGCAGTAACTACTGGGCAAGAGACAAGACTTCTGTGGAGTAATTCTTCACTTCTATTGAAAATAGGCTCACTGTGCAGAAAGCTATGCAAGATTTATGGCAGCAGACAGAAGAAGAGTAAAAGCAGGCTTAAGTTTTGCAGCCCTGAATTACAAAACCTGAATAAAGCGCATAAATTCCAGTAAGCAGGAAATGAATGTTCATCTGGTGAACTTTGCTCTGAACTGAACACAGCAGTGCATAAAATCTGACATAGGACACACAAATTTGTCTAGACAATCCCAGTCTGGTTTACTGGCAACAGCACTCCCCAGCCAAGGACTGATCCTGAATAAATTCCTCTGTTCAGACTTCTGAATAAATTCCTCCAGAGAAGGACAAAAAGGAATTTCTGATTGATGATTTCAGACACCAGATATTACATGGTCCTGCAGAGCATGCAATCTGAATATCTGAGTATCAGATACCCTAAACAGGGAACAGACAGTCTGCTATTGTTTCTAGGTGGAAAGACATTGTGGAAAGATGACTGGGGGTAAAATCAGAGGCAATGGAGAAGTTATATTCACATCCTAAGAGAGGTTACACTGGTATGGTAATTTTAGGGAAAAATACACTTGCAGCTCCCTGGATGGAACACAGTTAGTGTGTTTGAAACCTGTTCTGGGATGATTCCCCACATAATGGGATTGTTTGTGAGTATTTCCCATTGTCTTGGGATTTCAGAGCCCTCCTCACCACGTTGCCTTTATTCCCAGCTGCCTTGTGGAGCAGCATATGGAAACAGTCACCATCTTTGTCTGGGGAAGCCACGTGTACATGACCTGCAGGGAGTGTCTGTCATCTTGTCCCAGCTGTCACAGGGAACTGAGTGAAGGGGCTGACCATCTTTTTGTGAGAAAAAAACCTCTCTTCCTGTATACTTTTATTAATCATTATTGCTGTTGTTGCTGTGCATTTCTTATTCCATTGCTATTTGCTTTCAATAAATTGTGATCCCAATCCAAAGTCTGCTTTTGTTCCTCCCTTGCCAGAGGGGGCAGAGGGAAGGGAGAGGCTAATTTGGAGTTTAATTTCTGGATGGTATTTAAACCACAGTTAAAAAGTTTAACTCCCTAATAACTTGAGCAGTCAGTGGTCTTGCAGGACAGTCCCCTTTAAGAGAGAAGTGTATACTTAAGGCATCAGAATTAGGAGAAAGAGGTTGGGAGGTTTATCATATTGGGAAAAGCAATCCTGCTTTAGAAGCAGCAGTGACAAGAACTGGGTTTTTTTTAGATATATTGACTTGCACATCTTCCTTAAGCCACATACACAGAACCCCCAGAGAACTCTGAATCTCTAGAGGCAGAGTTTTGTACAGCATAGACTAGAAGAAGGCAACTTCTGAGAGAGTCTAAAAACCCAAATCAGCTGGTGGAATAACATGAAAGGTTTTGAAAACAAAGGCCAACTTCTCCATCTGTGCCCTTGTGAGGCAAATCCATACTTTCAATTCAACAACTTTGAGAGGCTTTCAACAAACACATTTTCCCCTTCTAAATACCCACAGGAAAATCTCCTTCTCCCTCTGGGACAACCTCAAAGGCTTAGCTTTGGATCTACACCTTGCTCTTCTCAAAAGTTTTCAAGCCTGTATTCCTTGAGACTACCTTCTTGGTATATGGACTGAAATTCCAGAAAAGGATCTGAGCTGTTTATATTTGGTTGTGCTGTGAAAAGCTCTCCCTGCATGAGAGGATTTAGTAGGACACAAAACGCAGCACCCAGGTCAAAGCAAACAGTCAGTCACTTAAAAAGCATGCTGAAACACCCACAGAAGAAGCAGCTAAACCCCACACACAACAGACCGACTGTCCTCCAGCCCTGTACAGCCATCTGTCACAGTGAAAAGCTGCTTTTCCTACCTGTGGCTGTGGAGGAGTGCGTTGAAAGCCAATCCATCAGACCAGCTCGTGGTGAAATTGGTAACATTGACCTGCGGGTACTTGCGAGTCGATTGACGGACCCAGCTCAGCAGAATCATCTCACTGTTTGTCTGCTGCAGCCCAGCCATGATGGTTTTCATTACATCTTTGACCTGCAATAAAAGACAGAGTTTGATAAATGATTGAACTTATTAAAAGCTGACTGTTTCTTTTCCTGAAATGAAAAACCTTCTGTTAAATAAATTTCAACCCTAAAGAAAAGCTGCTAAGTAATTAAAGAACATACTTGTTTTCTCAACATAACGGCAGCAATCAATTCTGAATGCTTAAAGACAACAGCTACTGACGTGCATGAATTCATTCATCCCTGTGCCACAGGTGAAGCAGGGACAGAGAAAGCACATTTGTTAGCATCACTCGTGGCAACAGAGTTCTTTCAAACTAAGTATTTCTCCTTGTGGTTTTCTTTGATCTGGAAATACATCCTTAGTTAATATAATACATTACAGCAAAAGTTGATAAGATGATGAATAACATAAACAGTGGCTCATGTTTTTGACTTAAAGGTGCAAAATATATTTCCATGCATGCACTTGGATGAAAAGTCAATTTCATTGTATGTATTAAAAGACCATTGCATATGTTTCAATTTTATTATTTTAATGAAGTTAATATTCTTTTTTCACTAGAGAGAGTTTACTAATCTACAGTTATTATTTTAAAAAACGCCTAAAGGCTTTTATAAATATTATCCTGGAATTTGACATAATGCAGTAGATATTTTATTTCCTATCAATTTCTCTACTCGTTAAAGAGCACGTAAAACTTCTATAAAGAATTATTTTCCTGTAAAGTAGCACCTTTTAAATCATTTCTTTCCCCATATATCTTTTAGAATAGCAGCTCTTTTAAATTATTCCCTAAGATGTAATTTAACTATAAAGTTGCTTATTGATGCTTATTCACTTAGGGAATATTGCATTTCATTATCATTTTCCCCTTGAATTGCTCTGCCGCTAGTATCAGTCAGTCAAAGAACAACATTCATGGCAGAATCTACTTTATGATAAAGTGTGGACCACTTTGAAACTGTAAAAATTGTAAGATAATATGCAGAAGCTGTACTCTGAAAGAATAGTCAACAAAAACAATGACAATTCATTACTGTGACATTGTAGAAAAAAAAGCACAGATAACCTTTTATTGCTAAGTACAGTAAATTGCTCACTAGTTTCACAGTAATTAATTCAATCATTTGATTTTGTGAAGATATGAATTACTGAAATAACACTTTGGGTTTGCATCTCAGATGCATACTGACCAAAGTGTATCAGTGCCTTTGATCTTCCTTTTGAGACTTAGGTGTAAACCTTATTTTATATGTTATTAGTTTCTAAGATGGAAGCAGAAATTTATCCTCTAAATTTCATGGGATATGTTCCTGAATTCAGTCCTGGATTTCAATTTGCACCAATGAAAACTAATATAAATTATGTCAGATATGAATAGAAGTTTTTATGGTTGTCTCCATTTTTACATCAGGAGACAGAAAATAAAGTGTAAGAAAATTAGGAAATATACTCTTTATTTTTGCTTCATATGTCTGAGTGGCTGTTTTGCATTTCTTGACATTTTTAACATCTTTACTTTTGAGACATGCCAAAGCTTATTTGCATAATACGGAAAGAAGATGTGATTTGCCCTCTGTATTCCCAGGCACCTTCACTACTATAAAAATTCAGAATCTTGTTTGTTTTAGATAATCTGGATGCTGAAAAAGAAGAAAATTTTTGCAATTAGCATCTGCTGCACCAAACATAAACAATATGAAAGACTATAAAATACTAAAGTTTTAGTTAAGGAGATTTGTCCAAGCTAAGATTTCATTGTTCATTTTGTTTTTTATCATATGCCTATATTTACAAATGCAGATTTTTTTCTGAATATTATAAGCAAATTCTAACTTTTGAACAATACAACACACATTAAAGGATAGCTGAATGAACGCAGGAATACCGTATTTAGAAACAGAAGAGTTCATAATACAGAATGGCTTATGTGCAAGGATTATGTGTGTGAGATGATATCAAAGAGAAAGGAGATATGTCTATGAACAGAGATGATTAGACAAAATTAGTAAAAATTGGGCCATGAGGAAGGCAATTATTCAGAAGAAGCAAGGTAATAAGTCCAAACCCAGCATTTATTTTTACTTTTCCATAAATGAGTACAAAACAATTTCAATCTCACCTTGTTGAGTTAAATATGTCTACAATAGATAAACTTTTGCTCTCCTTTTCCTGCATTTCTTTGCAAAATGAAAACTGTCAAATTTATGCTTTTTTGTTGCCTCCTAGGGAAAGTCAGACATTTAAAATAACAGAGTAAAAGGGTCTGACCTCATCCTGAATGCTGAGGCCTGTCGCTATAGGACACAAAAGAACACAAGCTCACCACCGTTCTCAAGGTGAAGGAAAAAAGGGAAGTTTATTTTCTGACTCTAACATTTATTTATAGTTTTCCAAAAGTGGCAGTGGATTGGAGGGTGACAGTGACACCTCTCCAATGACACTGGTCAAACCAACAGTCCATCAACTCTCTCTTCTTCCATAAAGGAATGCAAAACAATGAGTTATTTACAGAAAGTGTGTGAGAAAGTTCGCTACAAGAATGTCAACATCAGAAGGCTTAGAAAATCTTAAAAAAACAGAGTGACAGAGGGCATTTCTCTTCAGTGAGAACTGGTGGATAACTCCACTTTTACAGCTGGAGCCACCTTGTCCACCTGGGCGTCCTGAGGAGCATTGCCATCCCACCCCACCTGGCACCTTGGCAGCACCATGCCACACCTGCAGCACAGCCTGTCTGCAGGATGGCTGGGTCCTGAAGCAGGATCAGTGCCTGAGCACAACAGTGCTGGCTGATATTCTGGTGAAAAGGAAGCTTTTTTGAAGGCTTCTTGGTTGAGATGTACTGCTGGAAAAGTGGCACACAGAGATGTGTTCATGTCAGCCTGAAGAGCTTTCAGACAAACTCCCTCAGCATCCAGGCTCAAATACTGCAGCTGTTTCAAAGTGCCTCTGCTTCATGCTGCCAGGTGATGAGTTGACCTCTGCTACTCATTTCTTTTTTACCTCTCCTTTCTAATGCAGTGTATCCTGGCAGGACACAAAGCTTTCAGGAGTAGGAAACTCTGACTTCCAGAGAACAGATATTCTTGCTCTTCCTGGGGGATGGACATATGATATGGCAATAGGAAAAAATGAAATTTTGATAGAAAAGGGGGAAAGGACAATACAGACATCACTGAGATGGCTTCTGAAATGCCAGGCTGCCAAAAGGAAAGCTGTGGACAGAATGAGAGCACTGCTGTTCTTGTCACCATGTGAAGACAGTGGCCAAAAGCAGCACAGCCAGCCCTGGCTGACAGCACCAATGGACCTTTGATCTTCCCACTGCAGGGCCATGTCCTGGAATCTGGGCATGTGCTGCTGTGTGTGTAAGATAAAAAAGGAGCACAGCATGATCTCAGGCTCAAACCATATCTCTTTCACCTAAAACCAACACTCAGGCATGTAACATTTTATAAGACTGGCATATGGCTTCAGTATGCCAGACCCTAGAAAAGAGGGAGGGAAGAAATAATCTGAAAAGAAAACTGTTCTCAAAGCAAGAATTTTTCATTTTTCTTGATAAAATAGGAACCTTACATCTCCCTGACAGAATCACTTAGCATTTTTTACTTGCTAGATTTCAAGTATTCTGACTGCATAGATTACATTTTTATAGCTAGAACCACTAAACTCTTTCCAAGTGCATTTGATAGAACATTTTTAAGGACATTTTCATAGATATTCAAGACACTTATCAAAGTAAAGGATATTCTTTGTTCATTTTTTCAAGGTGGATTGACAGAAGCATTTCATTTCCATAATCAAAAATCAAAATTAAAATGGTAATTCATATTAAAATACTGACATGCACAATAACCCTGATGCTTTTAGTAAGTCTCCAAATGAGGCTGTCAGGCTGTTGAAATGCTCCCCTCTGAAATATTTTCCTTATGTATAGATCTATTATTTTATTATTTTTCTCAGAGAAAGTCAAGACTTGGGCCAAATTTTTTGCTAGGGGTTTTCTTTCATGCTTTACATGAAAATAAGTTCACTCCTAAAAACATAACAAAACAATTTACACACTGCCATATAGAATGTTTTTCTACTCTTAAATATAACAGTTCACAAATTAATAGTTTTCCTCTGTTTTTACTTAAATGTTAATGCTGTAGTGAGGCTGGGATCACTGAGCTGGGAGAAAGAGGACAGCAGCTTCAAGGAAACAGAGTCTGATGGATTCAGTACCATAAAGAGCTCTGGCAGCAGTTGCTCAACTGAGAGCAATGGCTCAATTGCAGGGAAATTTTTAATAATAATCTGAAAAAACCAGGCTAGATAAGAACACAGTCACCACAGGGGATACAGAAAGCCATAATATTTCCACTGCTCAGATGCATTGCCTCTACCACATCAACCACTGCCCCTCCTCAATGGGACTGCTGATAACCATTTGCACTGGTACTTGTCACTGTCATATTTTCTGGAAAAATCCCTTTGCCCAGGATCCTTCTCCTGGGAAGCTGAGAACCCTCAGAGAAAAAATAAAACAATATTATCTCATTTGCTTCTCCTGCATTTTTGCTGCTTTGGAATGTGTTTGGAGATTGTTTATCCAACTGGTGATTGTTTCTATTGGTTTCATGTGAAATTTTTTGACTTAGTGGCAAATCAGTGCCAAGCTGTGTCGAGACTCTGGAAGAGCTCACAAGTTTTCATTATTATCTTTTTAGACTTCTGTAAGTATATTTTCTGTATTCTTTAGTATAGTTTAGTATCATATTCTTTAATATAATATAGTATCACAAAATAATAAATTAGCCTTCTGAGAACATGGAGTCACAGATTGCTCATTCCTTCCTCTGTCTGGGAACCCTGCAAATATAATAGGTACTGGCATTGTTCCTTTCAAGCACCTTTCTTCTACCATCTCTTTTCTTAAACTATTTTTATACAAAGAGATTAAAATTTTTAGGAGACCATCACCTTGCCATATGTAAGTACAGTTGTGCACTTATGTGGTCCTGGCTGCAGGACATGAAACTGGAAAAGCTTCTTGCCTGTTCATCCACAACACAACACAAACAACACAAGCATGCACTAAATCAAATAGCCTGTGTATTGCTCTTTATTTGTCTTTAGGCCTTCCACAGACTACAAACAAATGTAGTAGTCTTGGTATTTTACCAAGCTGAGACAAGTGGCAGATAAGTTTGGTGGCCCTGACTCTGTATCAACAACTTATTCTCTTACCAGCTGCTTCTTGCCAGGGACAATCTGGGATAGGCAAACCAACAAGAAGAAGAATTTCTTAAGAAATTTTCAGCTTTATGTCACCATAAGTCCTGTCAGTATGTAAGATCATAACTACCTATAAACTGGGCAGAACTACCACTAACATATTCTAGATGAGGCAATTAACTTCAAAATTTGAGAGAACATCTGGAAAAGAACAGACTTTCTCCACAGAACTGTAAATAAGCAAATTTACTTTGAACTATTCCAATACTTTGAGGGCAATAGCCAGCAAACTAATGCCTCCTGAGCATTTTGGGTTCTTTAAGGAGAAAAGACAAATATAAATCTGCCTTTTTTTTTTTAATTAATCATCATTAAGCAACAACAACAGGGTTATTATTTAATAAAGGCTTCTTGTTATCAATCAGGTTTTAGCTATTCTTTAGAAAAAAAAAACCCTGAAACTGAATCCTAGACAAATTGGAATTTTATTTACAGAAATTTTAATAAAAAGAGAAGTTCAGAAGGGGTGGGTCACTTTCAGTACTACATGACTGGAAAAAAAATAAAACACAGTAATGCCAAACTGATTTTTTGCCTTTTTTCTTCTATATATTCTCATATATTTGTAGTTCTGTAGCCTACTATTGTACAATACATAAATTCGTAGCTAGCTTTTCATCTCATCTGTTAGACAGAAAGACAAAATACATTCCTAAAGGGCCCAGTCCTAATCTGGGAGCCAAGGTTAAAGCAGCATCTTGAGATACTTTCTCATTAATGAAGTATAGTTAGTATCTAAAGGGTGGGGTTCTGGAAAAGGGTGTAACCAAGCAGGGGAATTACCTCATTACCTGTGCTTCTAATTGGGAATGCTTGTCAAGTATGCTAATTTGCTAAACATATAAAACTGTATTCGCCCTATGTAGGGTGGGCATGTCTCCATCCTTGCTGCTGAAGGCTCCAGTTAAAGACCAGCTTTTGAATTTCCTCTTATACTAATATTACCTCTAAAGTGTGTTGTTTTATTTCTAGATCTTTAGATCATCACAGAACTCCAAGTATAGACTAAACTTGGACTGAATTATGACTATGCTGACAAAGAGTCACACTTTTAATCACTGCTGTGTAAAAATGATCCTTGGACCTTTTACCCATGGGTGGTTGAAACTGAAGCCATGGGCGCCATCACAGATGCCATCACAGTTATCACCAGGCTCAAGATGAAGCTTGAAATGAATCATTTTTGCACTGCAAACAAAAGTTTTTTGGTTTTGACATGGCTGCTGTCAAAAAGCTCATCAGGCTACACCAGAACCCAAGTCTTCTGTGTGTCTGTGCAAGTACATGTTAAAAGGAATGGTGGGAGTGATTGAAAAGAAATTAATAAGTACACAGCTAATACTAAAGCACACTTTTAACACTTTTCTTCAGGATAAAATATGAAGAAAACAAAATATTAATTTGAACATGATTATTCATCTCAGTCCATAATTTATTCAAATTAAAACAGAATGATTCAAGGATTTTTGGTAAAAGTTGTATAGCTAGGTATCATATTCCATCTGCTCTTAATAAGCAATTTAGACCAATTTTATGCAATTAAACTAGGAATATTGAAACAGGAGACAAAGGAGGAAGTGAGCTAACAATCTCCAGCTTTTCTCTGTTGCTATTGTCCTGTAAAATGAGAATAAAATTGTTCCTTACTCAGATGAATGATACACATCTTATTTTTGATAAGAGTGCTTCAGTTTTAAAGTCTTTTAAGCTTTGTTTCCCAACACCTTTTCTTTTTATTCTATAAAACACTTGTGGATTACTGCTTGGGAAAAATAGTCAACACTATGGACAGACTCTTAGCCCAGATTCATACAAACACACGGATTCAGAACATCTAGATGATAGATCTTTTTGAATTTTGATGTTACTGCCATTTCAGAATTCTTTTTAGGTAAGTGTCCTCATCTACCATGCTGGTTTTTATGAGATCCATTTCATATTTCTCCAAAGAGAAAGGAAGCTAAATGAGCCACATCTGCTTCAATAAATAGGCAGTCTAGCAGCTTTTTAGTGTTCTAAAAATAATTCTTGGCAGGATGGGTCAGCAGCAAAAAGCAACTGATGTGATTATTTCATTAAAATAGAGAAGTCAATCTTTCTAAGGTACTAAAAAGAAATCCACACTGGCTTTGTCTATCCATTTTTGTCAGGATAACTCATATGTATCATCTTGCAATATCTGACGGTGATATTACAGTCAAAAAAAGTTTCTGCTAATCCTGTAAAAACTTTTTTTGTCTTCTTAATATTGTCAGTATCCTTGATAATATGTAAGCAGACTGTCGTTATATTTGCTAATTTAGCACATTGCAGTGTCTATGTTTACTTTTTAGGTTGTTGCTGGATAATAATGGAGAAAAGATCAGTGGAATAAAGGCATTTCTTAGGAAGTAATGAGCAGTGCCACTCACCTGCCAGTGGAGGATTATATTCCAGATCAAACCAAGGGTCAGCTTATGATTTCCATCCACAATATCTGAGCTCCCTATATTTACCAAATCAACCTGTTATAGACACAAAAATAATTTTAAAAGATTAATAACAAGTATAAGAGGCTGGAAGGAGATGAAGGGATAGGCTAATGTAAATCTCCCATTTGGTTTCTGTTGTTCCATAAACATACAACTCACATTTTATAAATTGCACAATTAATGTTCTGGAAAAAAACAGCAGTGATCTGGAGTTCCTATTATTCCAGTTACAGCATGTTGTGAAACATAAAATGAAAAGCAATAGTTATAATAACTTAAATATCTCTTATATTAAGCTTCTACAATTACAAATCACACAGACAGAAAAACTACTGTACTCTGCTTTGTACTACCTTACAAATTATAATTTTCTGAATGTTAACACACACACACCTAGGCACTGTAAGAATCTACAAACCCAAGACATTATATATTGAAATTAAAATAGAATTTAATTTTCCTTAATTCAATTCCATAATGTAGAAAGAAATATACAGGATGTGCTCTGGCATAGAGATAAAGCAGTGATTGTGATCTGAGCAAGTCTTTTCCACAATAGTTCATCCAGTAATGCTGTTTTCCATAACTGTATCATGCATTTGCAATTTCATAATGCATCATTATTTACCACCATGGAATTTTCCTTCCTCCACATGGGAAATGATCCTTCACCCTCCCCCATTTTTTATACTATCTGAATAAGAAAGCCAAACTCAGGGTTATAAATGGAAGACTATAAGCTGTTCTGCACATTTGGATAGAATTATGACTCTAAAATTGGCATCCTTGCTGTTTCATAGATGCAACTTTTCATGGTCAGAACTGATGTTTTTTATTGCAAAGTGCCCCATTCCTTCACAAAATACATTCTGCAGTCTCTAGTGCAGTTCTGAAGTTATTTGAAGTAGCATCTGCAAATTGAAGAAAGTTTTCACCCTCAGAACAAGATGCCTTATTTTAATTTTTAGGTTCTTGTTTTTCAATGCATCCATGTATAGGTCATTTTTACAAACCACAAATCAGATATTTTATCAAGAACTCTAAAACCCCTAAAGAGCTCTTTTCTTTAAGAATTCCACATTTTGTACTAAAAGCACATGAGACTGGCTGTCTATTCTAGCCGTTAATGTCTTGGAACATTTCCAAAATGGAATTTAGACTTTACATGCTAAATTTAAAATGGAATCCCCTGCAGCAAGTGACACCCTACAATCAGGGTTTATTAGGGCAGTGCCTGCATATTCTACAGACCAAATCCATTCTTGGAAGGGGAAGCCTGAACACACAGAGCCCACTTCTGTTTTACTGAAGCAGAGGAACATTGCCCAGTTTGCCACAGGCAGGTCTCAGCCTATACTGGGGCAACCCTCCACCCTTCACATCCCCCATGCTCCCTCCTCAATGCTTTCACATTTCTATGGGAAGAAAAAGCCTATGAAATGGATTGACTGGAAGCAGCAGCATTGTTCAGTGTTACCACCCAGAACCTCAGAGCAAAGATATCAGCAGAAAAATCTGGGCTAGTCACAGGCTTTAATTCACTTTAGAACCATTGATTTTGCATTCTTGATGTCCCAGAGAAATAATTTGTCAAATTATTGAAGCTTAAGGAAGCCATTTCAGAGCCAGGTCTTTCGAATTCATATTGACAAGGTGCAGTATATCTTTATATATACTGTACTAATTTTTATATAGTTTACAAGGTTTTCATTACATGGATATAATGGCCACTGGATGACCACTTCACTTTCTAAAACAATGTTTCTTCTTCTATCTTCTAAAATTGGAATACTCTTTGTTTTCTTCAAAGATTTGAAAGGGACTTTCCAGATCTGTGCTCTAGAAAATGAGTGAAGAGCACCCAAGTGGGTTCATTGGAAAGGTACTGGGTACTTCAGAAAGTATTTTCTATGATTATTTGTAACCAGTTATGCAATCAAAACCTTCTTGTATAGTGTGAAATAATGTATTGATCATTTTTTTTCCCAATAATGTCAAATGTTGCACATTTTGAACAATTAGAAGCTTTTCCTTTTATTTATTTACATCAAATACCATTTAAAAAATAAAAATCAAGCTGGTGGTCTTTATGTCAATCTTGTAGCATCACATTTTCATTTATGTACAAATCTTTAGGTGGATTACCTTAGATTTATAAAATCAATAACTTTATTCAGCACTTGAAATCAAGCATTAGTGACCTCCTGCAGCTATCAAGAAATCCAATATAATATACAGCACAGAATACAGATATAATACAATATACAACACAGAATCTTTGTTTTGTCACCTCTTACTTTTAAGCAAGTATTATAGTTTTTTTTTAATCTATTTTTGAAGAGAGTTACGAAAAAAATAATGGGCAGACAAAATGTCTGCTGAAATTATGGGTCCATTGGAATGCCTGCAGAAGGAAGATAATATGAGAATGCTTACTCAAGAATGACTCACAAGATACTGGATTGAAAAATCAATCTTTACAAAGTAGAATTGAAAGTTATATTGATATGATTACTGCTTTGAATCACGAGAGACAGATGCCTTTGAAACTTTAAAAAATTATTGTAGGAAAAGCCTTGGGTTTTCAGAGTTTATAATTGTCAGAGATTGTGAGTAAATATTTTGATAGGCAGCATCTTGTAATCAGCTATGTTTGACTTCTTGTATTTCACTTTTAAAAAATTACTTTAAACACCATTCATTAGAATAAAATCATGCAGGTTGGTCTGTCTTCAGACAGCATCCATTACAGATATATTAGCCAAAATTCACAGGAAGAGGAATTTAAACTCCTTTAAACATATTTGACCCTGATGCTGAATGGGAAAGTATCCAATCCACATTGATAAAGCTGCTTTGACTCTATAGAAGTACTCCCTTGTTGTTTGATTCAACACCTAAAAAGTATTTTTTGTGCTGTCTACAGGCTGTTCTGAGCCTGCCTGGCTGAATACTTACATTATTTCTCTGCAAAAAGTGGATTGCTTTGTTGACATTGTTCAGAGCATGAACTTTTGTGGAGCCCTTTTCTTTTGCCTACAAAGAAAATAAACGAAACTTTATTGTCCATAATCAGAATGTAGAGTACACTATATGTAACTCACATCTTGTATTACACCTGAGGTTTTCTATTTCATAAATTTATGAGAATAGAATACTAACATACACTGGGATTATGCAGATACCAACATGAAATAAAGTTAATTGTGAAACAAACTGGATCCACAGTTAGAAGATAATTTTCAGTGAAGGAATCATTAAAATGTGTAAAAAATTAGTTCATTCCAGATTCTTTTTAGCATGATTAGTTGTCTTCTGCATGGCACAATTTAAGAACATTGCTATGGTAACTAAACAGATAAACATCAGTTTTTGTAATATTTATGTACAAGTGCATTATCTCTGGATTTTGATTCTCAGTCTCTCAGCCTTCTTATGATAAGATGCTGTAGCTACAAATTCCAAGTAGGAACACAAGAGAAGGCATTAAAAAATGTGTGTGACTGTGTCACTTTAGAATTTCCAGGTTAATAAAAGTTGGCAGTTTTCTCTTTTCAGACAAGTACAATCAGACAAAATGGACTGTATGTATGACATTAGAAAACCATTCTAATTCTACACATTAATTCAATTCCAGCTAAAATCCAGACATCTAAATGAATCCTGCCTCAGTCTTGTTTCTCAGTGCCACACTTAGTAAGTGCATCCAATAAAGGAGAATATTTTCATTTCAATTATAGACCTTGCAAAGTGTTATTGTCTAATACAGCTCTCTGTCACGTTTCCTCAATTTCAAATGAAACTGAAACCTATTCAGACCCCTAAAAATAGTTTCCACAGGTCCTCATCAATGGAAGAAACTGGTGATCATAAATTACTACAATTATCACAACATTAAGACTTCAATATACAGTAAATTTATTACAAAGCACATACAAGTTTTTGGCCTGTAAGGCATTCCAGGAGCTCCAGAAGTCTTCGTCCATCTCGAAAATCATTAAAAAGGTCTTCAATGTGACGTCTTCCAAACTGAAATGAAACAATCCCTCTGGTTAGCTCAAATGCCAAAAATAATAGTCAAAAAAAGACGAGAAAGCTGAAAAAAGCCAGTGTCAGAATATAAATGGAATGTAGGACACAAAGTAAAAGAGGAAAATATATTTAAGCTCACAGGATTCTTACATATATATCTGTCTTAAACAGGGTTCTGTTGTTTAAGAGACAATGATGCTTACTTTATTTCAAGTACATATCATTATTTCAAACAAATAAGCCAGAACTAAATACTAATATATCTAGAAAACAAAGAAGACTTGGCAATCAAGCTGCAAATCAGGAAAAAAATTTAAAAATAAATAAAAAAAAAAAAAACAAGAAAAGAAAAAAGAAAAAAACCCACCACCAAATATATAGGAAGTGATTCAAAATTTAAGTGCCTAGTACGAGCTCAATGTGTCAGAAAAAAAAAACTGGAAGTACACAGAGATGAACCAGATTTATTCTAGTCAGTATCTTAGAAACAGATCTATGTTCATAGGCCATGGCATTGTACTGGATTGTGGGCTTATTCCTCTATGTGGCTGACAGACAACTCACATTTTGTACTTAGCATCAGTGAAAGATGAAAATAAATACTTGTGATTTTTTTCCCCATGTGACAATGTTAAAAAAAAAATCACTCTTTCTAAAATTCAAACCAAGTTTGGGATCTGATGCTTTGACTAAAGCATGAAATATTAAAATATAGACATATTTTTTATAGTCTAGTCACTGAGCAAGTTTTATGTGAACCTATGAATTTTTAGATATTTCTGTATGTATGAGAGCTGTTGAGAACCACAATAAAAAGTAGTGATTATTTTGTCCCATGCAAAATAATTTCATATGTCCACATTCTTTCTAATTTGTGAAGTTTGATGGATGCTTTGATTGATTTGAGAGCAAGTGTCTGCATTCTAATTTTCTAGAATTGATGCCATGATGACCTACATTGCACATCTTCCATTTTTGCCACAGAGCAACTTAAAATTGAGAATCTGTGTTATAAAGAAAACATTTGCTTTCCTGTCAGCAATGTTTTTCTGGTATTCACTGCAACTCTCATTAGAGCTGAGAATTTTATGAAAAACATATTTTGTTAGGAAGTACCAATTCCTTTGGAAGGTTACTTTAACAGAGGACAGAATTAAGGACAGTATTCAGTTCAAGATTATTTTTTTCTCATCAATACATAGTTATGGGTGCAGCATTGACTTGAGCAATTAGCTATTCTGCCATGTTCTTTCTCTCTGACTGCTCTTCTGAAGCAAAAGTTCCTTTCAATCCCTTCAGGTTTTGGTAAGGCCTTGTTTCTGTTTCATGGAACAAACAAATCCACAACACCACAAATTTTCTGCAGGAGTGGGAATCCTTGTTTTCTAGACAGTTTTCAGACTCTGCACAACCCATTCCAACTAAGTTAATTTCTATTTATTTAACACACATCATGCCATTTCATTAAATATTTGAAAGCCAGTACTGAACAGATACACATATTATTTACTAGCACTACTCAACAGCTTTAATTATCTATTTAAGTAATAATTCTCAGAAACTATTTCCTGCCTCATATTTAGTATGTGAAATAGTTTTATAAAAATGTTTTACATTATGGGATAAAACAATCATGTGCTATAATGTGAGTCAAGTCATGTACAGAATTCCTGAATCTGTAGGACAAAGTTAAAATTAAAACATGCAACTAAATCAGAGACCTTATTTTGTTCCCTAATCTTGCAGAACAAAAGTCATTTTTGCAGAGGGGAAACAGAAGATTTATGCACTTTAAGGGAGCTTTTTGACATTCTTTAGAAAGCTGGAGTGATCAATAGACTCTTCTGTAACACTATGAAAGAGTTGTGCCCATAATGCTACTGGATTTCTCTGGGAATATGAGAACAATGACATTTTGACAATAGAATACAATTATACTGGTTTGTATCATACAGGAAAAACGAAACTGGCCTGTATAACTGCCTGTGTCTCTGTCTTTCCTTCTTTTTGCAGCATTTAAGGTATTCATAACCTTTATGTTGAAATCAATCTAAGCAGTCAAAAATTCTGCTTAACAAATAATATGTTGTTTTGGGGTGGGGTATTTTTGGTAAAGATTTTAGAAAGAAAAGACACAGCACATTATTATCCCCAGCAGGACATATTAATTACAAGAAAACCTTAAACCCAAAGTTCCATTGATTTTTTAGCGTCTTGGAAGTATACCTTCCGTTAATCACAACTAAAAATACACTAAGGCACCCTACACTACTGCCACACATATAATTTTAAACCTGAGGAAGGTTGTTTTTCTGGCAATGGGGTAATTATGTCTCCTTCCTCAAACAGATTGAATATCTTAACTGGATTGGCATTGCAGTAAGTCCTGAGATACACAGGGCTCAAAGTTGCATCAGGTAAATTTATTGTCATTGGAAAGTGTCTGTTAACTCGAACTTTTGAAAACAGTGAAAAAACAAGCGTGGCTTCCCAAACAAATACCTAGTCATTTGCTATACATTCTTGCTGAAAATAAGATTTTTAAAAAAGTTTTTTACGTTGTGACCTAAAACCACTGCTTTTTACCCAAGAGAAATGAAAATGTTCAGAAGACTCTCCTCTACCATTTGTTACACATGTTGATTTATTACTCACCCTATATTACAAACTTATCCAAAACCTATATTTAAAGAATGCCCAGAAAATTTCCACCTGAATTGTTGGTTCTCACTCAACTGTCTTTCTTCAACACCGCAGTGATGGGAGCGATGGGGGAAACAAGAGTGAGTACAGGACATGGGAAGGACTAAAGATATTTGATGCGTAGAACAAGGTGACTTTTCCCTCCAGAAGCAGAAATTCCTTTCTCGATGTAGAACAAATTTAAAATCTTAGATAAGACTTTGTTAAAATCTGAATTACTAGAAAGACGAGGGATTTAAGAACATGGCAGGTTTGTATATAATTTTAATTTAATGTCTTTGAGTGAATATAGATGAAAACACAAACTTTCTTGGTTAACTGATAGAGCTGTTGGCTGCAACTGCTCATCTATACACAACACAAGGGGACCTGAAGGAAATCTAATACGTCTATTTTAAAAGAAAATTACCAAAAAAACCATGACACACATGGGAAGATATGATTCCTGTTTTATTGTGGATTAAATTAACCCTCCAACTTAAATTGGACTGAGGAAATTAATGAATTAATGTATTTGTGAAATTAATTCACAAATTACACTGGTACGGAAAAAAAACCAAAACTACCCTACACCACACCATGGTCAACTACATAGGCTGTAGCCTTAGAACTATGTGGTACTGCACAAGTAACATGTGAGGAAAATGTGGAATTTGCAGTAAAATCTTCCCCCAGGTGTTGCAAGGGAGTGAAGCATACTTAGAATATTCCATGTAGTAACTCAACTGCATGTATATATTCTAGAAAGCTTTCAGTATTGAGAAGATTAAAATTATATCTCTGACATGCTCCAAACTCAGACAGGAACTGAAACAATTTAATGAACATTGCCAATGAACATTACCTAAAAACCAGAAAAGCTGGTGAAGAAGGAAAAAAAAATAAAAAATGAAAATCAGGAAATAGAGAGAAACCAGTTTTAATAGATAACTGCAGATGTAAATTCTTTGGTTTGAATACATTTAGGTGCCTCAAAACATCAAGCTTCTTCCTACTTATCTCACTGTTATCTACTATCATTGTCATTCCTGTGTTCTTTCCAAGGACTCTATAATAGACCTCATCGTCCCTATGTAAATTATACAAATAAATTTTATCAAACAACTACATTATTTAATCAGCTTATTCATCAGATACATTAAGAAGGAAGCTAATATTGTGGGAAGTCTTACATGAAAAGCTGGTGTTCTGTGAAAAGCTCTCTATTCAGACATACATGCAAGTCAGTAATTATAAAAGAAATACAGAGAACATAATGAAATAATTAAAAAAATAACTTGCCAAGAGAAGGCACAAATACATCTGTTCATAAACATTGGCTCTCCAAGGAGTTAAAGCTCATAACAAAAATTGATTAGCATAAAACTCTTAGCAGCTTTATATTTTAGAACAAATTAGCAGAGGCAAATTCTTCATGAAAGGAAAGTTAAGAAAAGGGAAAGGAAACAGGAAGGGGAGAGTTGGAAAAAGAGGGGAAAAGAAAGGAAGAGACAGTGATTAAGAACAAATGTTGAGGTTTAAGTGGGATCACGGAGAGGACATGAGGAAGTGGAATTAAAAGCATACCTCAACCCTAGAGGCACAGCTGTAGGAATGGCAGGGAAAAGCAATCACAAATGGGGTTCCTTAAGGAAAGTTGTTGCTCCAACTTCCAGTGGACAGCTTCCCAGGCAGAATGGAAGGGCTGATTATATTACTGACTCTATGGAAAGAAGTCCTAGTCCACTTCTATGATGAAGAAGTGGGGAATCTTGTGATCAAGATAAGAGGGCCCTGCCCAGATAGGCGGAGGAGAGGGATAACCAGGATTACTGGGCTGTGTGGATCTGAGGGCCTGGCACATCAGCCCCACACTGGGCACCAGAAAGATCTGTTCTGCTTTAAGCCCAGTTTTTTACTAAGCCCCACACAGCTACTCACTCACTTCCCCCACCCCATCCACACACAGCTCAGGGGAATGGAGTTTGGCATCTGTTACTGGGTAGTGAGCAACTGTATTGTGAATCACTTGTTTTTTCTTGGGGTTTATCTCTATGGTTTTTGGTTTTTATTTTTCAAATCAACATTTTTTATTATTATTATTATTATTACTATTATTATTATTATTGTCAATTATTACATTTTTATCTCAACCTACAAACTTCTCCTTTTGGATCTCTTCCCTGTTCCACTGGGAGGAAGAGAGAGTGTAGAGTGAGCAAGCAGCTGCATGGTGCTTAGTTACCAGCCAGGCTTAAACCACAACAAGCCATAAATTTTCTCCGACAAACATGAAGGGTAGAAATTTATTTCTATTTCCTAAGATTCATAAACATGCCAAATTTCAAGCAATGAGCCCATAATAACAGCTCCAGCAAAATACATAACAGAAAATTGAAACAAAACTATTATTTGAAGTTCTTTAATGACCATATATTTTTACTGTTTCCTAAAAATGTCATGTAACAGGTACATTTTCACATTTTTTAAAGAAGAATTACAAGTGGTAAAAACTTGGCTGAAGAAGACATCTCTGACTTTTCATTTTCTTTTGCAGACAAATATGCACTTAGATTACACTTTTTGTTTGAGGCAGACTAGACTGCAAGAAGATTATTACAGTAAGACAAGTTGGATGCTATTTCTTATGAATTTTACAGCATTATTGGCTTATTATTATCATTTCATATTGGAAATATAGCAACTGAAACTATCAGCAGATGGAGAGAGACAGAGAATATATTGAAATAGAAAAGGCATCGTAAAGACAGAGAAGTCAAGGTTCAACATGGCCCTAGACAAAAGGTTTAAGGTTATAGCAGGTGTACATAAGAAAGATCAGCTTATAATAAAACTAACAGACACAGAAGCCTTTCAGACTTTTAGGAAAGATTAACAACTGAGATTTGACCTTGGGACAAGACCTCTGACTCCACAAGGGACAGGAAACCTGGACTGCAGAGCATGGGAGGGAGCTGCAGTGCATTCCATCTGTGCCCCCAGCATGCAGGGCTATGGAACAGAGAGGCAGAGGCGCCTGCAGTTTGGGCAGGACCTCAGAGTGCTGAACTGATAATGAAAAAAATTAAAAGACAAGGTACAATCCAGAAAGACAGAAGGACATAGGCCATTAGTCTTTCTATAACTCTTTCAAGTCTCAAGTTTGTGAATCTCTAAATTTTGCTGAGTAGATGTCAGTATGAAAGAAATGAAAACTTAGCTGGCTCGCAGATGTTACCGTTAGTAAGACTTGAAAGAATCAGCCTTTTCTTGCAGTCAAAATATTTGATGTTTCACTCTGTGAAACAATAAAGAAATTATATTGAACTACTCTCAACAGATCTTTTAAGTCAGTTTTAATAAAAGAAGGACTATAAATACTTGTTCTTGCTCTGCTAAATATATTAAAAGTTCAATTTCTCTCCCCAGCATCCTTGCTTTTGGTTTGTTCAATTCTGCTGGGAAGTTCATCAAAGTGACTGACATTTCTTTCATTGATGCTGGATTACTGTTACAGCAGAAAAGGATATTGCCCCACTCCAGAGGGAAGAAAGATGCACCAGACATTGTTTAATTAGGCCTTAGCTTCATGGGCTCATGGGAAGCAGCAAACAATGACTTGCCAGCCATGCCATCCTCTCTCCCTTCAGCATTCTTTTCCCTGTTAGAACATGGATGCACCCCTTCTGCTGCAGCTGAAACTCTCTGTTGGTCAGCTGCAGGTCAAACACTGCACAAGCACTTTGCTTCCTTACTGTCAGGGATCCAATCTGTTTCCCAGGCCTTAACGGTAGACATCTCTTTTTTTGCTCTCTAACCTAATTTTTCAGGCAGTTACATAGAGGAGTAACTGATGGGCACCAGTATTTTAGAAATGACTGCTGCTGACCAACGGAGAGGAAGCTGTACCAGCCTCCTCTAGAGAAGCCACATTGTCCTCCCAGTCAGAGAACCAAATGCTCCTGTGCCTTTCAACAGAGCAACAACCACAATGCCTGCAGCAGGCCCAGAACACCCAACACTGCCTTAAAGAAGGACCTGGGGCAGGTCCTACCAACTGTCTGAAGGCAGCTCATGTTCAGGACAGGACACACACTCCCAGAGCAGAAGCCTGTTTCATATACAGACCCTCAAGTTAGGGAATGATACCAGACCCTCCTCAGACTTCAGTTCTTGTAGAAGTGTATTTTCCCCTTAGCACAGCCATTCTATTTTTTCTAGCATCATTACAGCTGCACACACCCAAGTTTCTGAGGAATACTTATTTTCATTCTAAAATTAATCAGGAAATCTCATTTTAAGTGCCAAACATACCCAGAACAAAGATGCATTGACACACACAATTATGTTAGAATATCTACCCATGTTTCCTTAGCTCTCAGAGACTCACCTCCAAGTTAAAAGTAATAAATGTGTAATTTTAAATATTCCAAAGGAAACAAAATTCCTGTTTGGCAAGCAGTGGGTGTTCAAGGTTGGCATCTACTGCATTTCCTTTAAACAATACAAAGCTTACAGGGATACACAAAACAAATCTGGCAGCTGTCTTTTTCACCAGTTTAATCTAGCCGGAAAATGTCATTGAAGCATTTCTTATTTTGCAGCATATGATGCTCAAGGCCATTAAGGACTGGATGACTGGCAATGGCATCAAAAGAAACCTGCTAGAAGTGGGAGTGAACATACACACAGCAAGTTCCTACAAGGTTTGAAGAGTGGATTATCGATTCAGCCAAGGACAGGAGCTCTTCTTTCGACAGGACAGCCAGCTTCATGCAATCTAATAATTGACTGCAATGAAGCTGTTTTTTTCTTTTAAATTATAAATATAATTATGTTCCCCACTCTGCAAAGAGAGCTATAAAGAAGAAAACTACCGTAAACTAAAAACTAATTTTATTTATAGTCTTATTTTAGATGAAACTTTCAGAAGAAGATAGAATGTTAATCATATTTACATATTTGAGAATACTTGTATTGTTTTAATTCACAGTGTTTAGGCATTTTTGGGGGCTCTTAGGGATAGAGTTTTAACAGCATTTTTAAACACTAGGAGGTGAAAAGATTAAAATGTGTGATTTTTGAAAGGAAGAGCCAGCCCAACACAAACTGTATCTGGCAGATGCCAAATGCAACAATTTTGGCTAAAATTCTCATTTAAGCGAGGAACAGTTCCACAGCAGACTGTTGCATGAATATTTGTTATTCAAGTAATTTTTTTTTCCTACACATTATTTTCTGGTATTAGAAAACAGAATAAAACGGAGTATCATCAGTCTTGATGAAAATAACAAACTTTAGAGCAAAACCTCAGAGAGCAGAGTAGGATTCTGAAATTTTTGCCTTTGGTGTTCTGAATCTTAGAGAACAGCTTAATCTTTACACAGAGATCTGGGATATGTAGCACATACTGTTTTCCTCCCATATGAAGATGCCTTTTCTGAGTTATGATTCTCCTCTTACTGACAGACAAGCTTTAGCATTACTTTTTTCATCAGCTTAGAGCTTAAATCTGGTCTATACAGAATATAGAAGGTGTACAAAGGATAAGTGGAATTTCAAAATTTTATTTTGGAATCCCTTTAGGTACATAATCTCATCTTTGAGAATAAATAAAACAGAAAAACCTCTCCTACTGTCTATATTTGTAATAAGCAAATAGTAAAGCTTCTAAATAGATGCAACTGTAATCAAATAAGACAAAACAACAGCAGTTTTCATTAATAAGAAAACAAAAAGAACAAATTCCCTATTTATGCACTGCTATTACTTGAATTAAAACTTTATTTAAAAAAGAGACAATCTTGATCAGTTCTCCTCTACCTAGGATGTCAAACAGGCAAATGTGATGTGCCATTTGCAGAAAAGCTTTAGCAGGAAACTCAGTTTGACTTTACACAATGACTCAAATACTGGCTAGCTCCATTTGTATGTTTGGAAAGTGGTGGCACTGCCCACCAAAACAGAGAAAGTACCTTAAATGGACAGCTGGATAAACTGAGTCATTGTAGCACATCATCCAGTTTGTTTGATTTTACATCACTCATTGAGAAAGTGCAAAAGGCATGAGTTCTGACATTTCCTGTCATGCTTCTATGCCCACTAATTATTGGATTGGATTTTGTTTTATTTTTGTCTTTCATTAACATGCCTTGATGAGGAAACACCTGACTATTATTTCAACAAAAATCACAAAGGAATGATGAAAGGGAAGTGGGGTATCACCCAGGAAATTAATAAGTAATTAAGTCGTGTATTCAGTCTTTTCCAGTGAGCAGTCATCCTGAAGAACAAACACAATTTGGTAGCCAAATAAAAACTAAACTCTTAGCCTATCTGAGATAGCATTGCTTGCAAATATTTTTTTTCTTCCAAAATTATTTTCATTGTCTCAGCTGAACCTTTAGCACTGACTGTAAGTGGATGATTTGCCCTCCACCCTTTGTGATTTAAGAGTCACAAACATTTAATCAAACTTACAGTATTTCCTGGCACACACACCTAGTTACTCCCTGTCACCTTGTTACATGGAATAGTTAAATTAAGTAAATAATTATTTTAAATATTGCCATTTAAATCTGTAGCAGTGGTAAAATCTATGCCACCACATCTGAGCTGGCTGGTGATCATTTTCACTTGGTGAAAACGAAAGGCCAGTATTTATTTATTCAGAGTGAAGGTTTCTCTATTAACTGCTGTTCTGTGTTGAAGCCCAGCTGAGCAGGAGGACTCACTGCATGCACTACAACCAAGAACTGTTCTGGCACTTCCCCTACAACCACTGTTCTTATTCCCAACAAGCTTGTTTGCAGTAAATGGGATATTAATTTAAATGACATGCTTAAAAGAGCAAGTATACCCCCTCTGCTTGAGCTCAGGCAGGAGTTTAAAATAGATTACTCCTCTTTTTGTTCCCACCTGGAGAAGTCAAGCATAACTTTAGACACTGAAAATCTGCCTATAAAACTACATGGCTAAAAGGATACAGTTTTCCAACACAGTCCATTCCTTGGCTTTATATTTTTTTTAATATATCAACACATATCATTCATTATCTAAATGTGAGAAATTAGTTCCTATTAAAAACCAACAAAAAACCAACCAAACAAACCCAACAATTTTTTGAACTACTACAAAAAAATCAGCAGTCCAGCATGTAGCATGCACATACATGTTAAATCACAACAACTAATTATGGTGGCCTAGCAAAAATGATTGGCATATTCTTCCTTTGTAATATCTGGCAATAAATGACACAGAATCTCAAGGGAATTTATGTAAAACTTGCATTTGTGAAACTGGATCTCCTTTCATAATTAATAAAAATAGCAACATAAGATGAATTTATCTTTAAATGCAATCATTAAAAATTGACTGTAGCAGAGAGAATAAGGAAGAAATAATGAGATTTTAGTTGCATTTTCTGTGTTAATAACTTCTGAGTGGCTCTAGAAATGTATGTATCTTTTTGTAGGATTGTAACACACATTGTGCCCATCAGTTATCTGTAGATGTATACATACATATATACATCTATATGCACACATATAACTGATAATGTACGGTTTAATTTTAATCTTAATCTTTTGCCTGACATTTGCATAAAATTAGTTCAGTGAAAAAAGTAGCCCTCACCCTGAAACTATACAAAGGAAACAGATGAACACCAACCATGTTAGAAATACCTAACAGCAGCCAGAAGACAGTGGAATGAACCAGCACCCTAGATGTTCCACCCATCTCACCATGGAGAACCATTTGTAACACCAGAGCTTGGGGAAGATGGTTTTAACTTCCTGAATCGAAGCCCACACAGCTCAGTCTCAGAGACTCAAATCTGCAGCCACCAGGGCTCAGAGCGTGCCATGGAACTCACTGTATCATACACCAAAAGCTTGACCAGTGCAGTTCCACACATGCACTGCAGATCTTTCCATCTTCAAAAATCAGAGCCATTTTCTGAAACTGAGAAAAGACTATCCCCAAAGACATCCCTGAATGCATAAATCAAGGCAGCAAAAGAGAACAGACATGGGAAAAAAATCTATTTTTCCTCTCAAAAATTTCATTCAACAATTTCTAAAAGAAAACGACTTAGAGCTGTATTTCTTTTGGAAGAATTCTGGGCAACAACCCCACTGCAGATGGCACCACCCTGTCCCTGCCATCGGCCTATAGAACACCCCAGCACCCATGATGATATTTTGAGCCATGCAAATCCTCACACCTTAAGTGCCCTGGGCGCACAAAGACGAACCCCTGTGGCATGGGCACCCTCTTTGACTTGCCTAGGCGAGTTTCCAGTGGCTGGTCCTGAACAGCCTGCAGGGCCACACATCATTCCTGCCAGGACTAATGCATAAGGGGACACTGTGTCTGACTCAGCACACTTTTCTCAGAATTACTGGGCCTTCGGGAAGCAGCTATGCAAATATCAGTGCAATATATGGCCAGTGTGTGGACATGATGTATGTAACACTGGGAGGTTACTGTGGGTTACACAATGCATGGGTTCACACAATTCATGGAGTTCACTCAACTGCTGCTGTGAATGTTAATCAGATATTCAGTCTCCAATCCACATCAGGACTAATTAAAAAGTGTTATTTACTGTGGAGTGTAGGCTTGCTCAGGCAACTGCCTGACATTAATCAGCCCTTGAATGCTGGAATTTAAACCAAAAATATGCAAAGATTTTATGAGTAATGCCAGTTTTGTTTAGTGTCACACACTATTAAATCAATGAGGACTAAATGAGCCTTTATTCAAAGATACTTACAAAATAAACAACTGGTTTTCTGGACTACATTACTGCGTTCAAAATTTTCTGCTACTGTCAAAGTCAGGAAATTTTTCATGTAAGTTGTAGGAAATCTTGCTGAGTTACTCCTACTAAATTATATAAACCCCATAGAAAGACACACATAATGATCTGGGGACAAAAGTCACCTTGAGATTTCCATTTTTCCTGGAAGGGAAACAAATTCTGTACAAAATCTGAAGTATTTACAGCACTTGTATTAATTTTCTTGTGTATTGTGGTATTTCCAGTTTAAAGCTGGAAATACCACAATATGAGGAGAGATATTTCCATACCATCCATAGCAATAGGATAAGAGGTAATAATTTTAAACTAAAAGAGAGAACATTTAGACTAGATTTAAGGAAGATTTTCTTTTACAGTTATGGTGGTAAAACACTGAAACAGTTTATGTGATGGATGCACCATCTCTGGAAACCTTCAAGGTCAGACTGGACAGAGCTCTGACACACATGGTTTACTGGGAGATATCCCTGGCGGGAACTAGATGACCTTTAAAGATTCCTTCCAACCCAAATCCTTCCATGAGTCCAGAGCACTGGAACAACCTGAACATAGGTATCATCCTAGAGGGAGTTCTGCTATGACAGTGTCCTGGTTTCAGCTGGGCAGAGTTAATTATTTTCTCCTCAGTAACTGTTACAGTGCTGTGTTTTGGATTAGGAATGAGAATGGTGTTGATAACACACTGGTATTTTGTTTTTTGCTAAGTCATGTTTATCCTAAGTCAAAGACTTTTTGCCTCATGCTCTGCCAGTGAGAAGGTCAACAAAAGAAACTGGGAGGGAGCACAGCTGGGACAGGTGACCCAGAAAGCCAATTGTGTCCTGGGTTGCATCCCCAGCAGTGTGGGCAGCAGGTCAAGGGAGGTGCCAAAGGGATATTCCACACCACAGACTGTCACGCCCAGCAGGTGAACTGGGGGGAGTTACCCAGAAGAGTGGTTGAACTGGTTTCAGGAAGGTGGGGTCTTTACTGGACTTTCATGTGCTGTAGTTCTAAATAAAGTTTGGGGAAACATGAACACAAATATTTAAAATAGACTTCGTAGTTATTACTTTTCAGTTTCACTCAAAAGAATACAAATTTGTGCAACAACAAATCAGGAAAAAAATTGTAGAATGCAGAAAAATGATCATAAGTGCAATAATTAAAAGAGCATAAATAGATTATATAAAGAACACTACAGCAGAACCAAAATTATTTCCTATTTTAAAATCATGTTGACTTACATTTAATTAGCTCAAATGAATCTATAATAAATTGAGAAGGTATCAATAATCAATTATGCATTTTGAAATTTAGGGTGTTTTTAATAATAGCTTGCTGTTCATTCAAAGGTTTTCTCCTTTCTACATTCCTTGGTTCACTGACATTTCAGAAAAACTGTATCACAAGAATTCCAGTGAAAATTAACTTGATTTTGAGTATGTTTCAAGCTCATACATTTGAATGCATGAGAACCAAATCTTTTGCAGTAATCTACCTTATGTTAATTAAGTCCTCCTTTAAATGACTATAATTTTTATAATCAAAGCTCACAATTTTCAAAATTGAATGGCCCATATGTGATGCCTTGGTGAAAAAAAAATATTTAGACAGCTATGATATTATATAGAGCTTCAGACTCTTAAAGGATATTTCTCTACACAGCTAAGTACAATCTGAAGATCGCCTTTAATGTCCATGTATTTTCATATCCATGCAGAAAGCACGGTAAGACTCACTTCATGGAAAGAGAAGAGTGGATAACTTAGCACTGTGAAAGAGTAGAATCCAGAAACCAGTCTAACAAGGGACTGGTCAGTCTTCCTCCCACAAGAAAAAAAGGACCTTGAAGATCACCTAGTCCTGATCCCTCTGCTGTGGACAAGGATACCCTTCACTAGACCAGATTTCTTAGAACCTCCTTAAACTTGGTCCTGAACACTTGCAGGGATGGACCATCTACAACTTCTCTGGGAATCCTGTCCCAGTGCCTCACCACCCTCAGAGTGATTTTTTTCCTAATATCTAATGTTAATCTTCCCTATTTCAGCTTAAGACCATTCCCTATCACTACATGCCCCTGTGAAAAGTCCCCCTCCAGCTTCTTTGCAAGCTCTCCTCAGGTATTGGAAGGCCACAATTAGGTCATCCCAAAGCCTTCTCTCTTCCAGGCTGAGCAATTCTCTTAGCCTTTCATTGTGGGAGAGGTGCTCCAGCCCTCTGATCATCTTGGTGGCCCTCTTTGGACTCCCTCCAACAGCTCCATGTCCTCCCTGTGCTGGGACCCCAGAGCTGGATGCAGCCCTGCAGCGGGGTCTCACCTGAGCACAGCAGAGGGGCAGAATCCCCTCCCTTGGCCTGCTGACCACAGCCCTTTGGGTGCAGCCCAGGACATATTTGGCTCTCTGGGCTTCAAATTCACACAGCTGGCTCATGTCCAGCCTCTCACTCACCAGCACCCCCCAGTCCTTCTCTGCAGGGCTGCTCTTGATTTTTTCATCCCTAGCCCGGATTGAAATGAGGGGTTGTCCCAACACAGCTGCAGCACGTTGCACTTGGACTAGGTAAATTTCTTTTATAGTTACTGTGGTAAAACACTGAAACAGTTTATGTGATGGGTTCCCATTGTCCCATTGTCCCATTTCTCAGGCTTGTGCAGGTTTTCCTGGATGGCATCCTGATCTTCAGGTGTGTCAACTGCACTGCTCAGCTTGAGGTCATCTGCAAATCTGCTGAGGGTGCACTCGATCCCTGTGCCATTAATGAAGATTTTAAATAGCACTGATCCACTAAAAGAAGCTGGAGAGGCCTGGGATAAAGCCAGCACACACCAGATGCACATGCAGAAGGATGTGTTCCTTCACCCAGGAGTTAGCAAAGCTGTGGAACCTGTTGCCAACAGAAGGCTGCAGATGCTAAAACTGACTTGAATTCAAAGAGTTACTAAGAAGTTCACAGAAGAGACATTCACTGAAGCTCATTAAGCATTTAAAACAAGTGGTTGATCAGAAAGTCTGTGAGTTGCAACTGCTGGAGCCTGTGAGATTATGGGAAAAACAAACAAACAAACAAACAAACAACAAATTATGTGCTTGCTCAACTGATAAATGTTTTTTTAATCTTCTGCTTTTGGACCTTGCTGAATACAGGATACCCAGAACAATCATCTTTGTTTTTCCATATGGTTTTTCTATATTTTTGAAGACCTTTTCTAGATTCGTAAGTGAAATCTGCAGCTGGCCACAGTTTTTAGCTAAGGGTCCTAACCTAAGGCATCATTCTGACCTGGTTTTGACACACCTTTACTTGAGTCCTTCAAACTGCCTTTGAGGATGCCACATCTAGGGGCCATATGTAGCTTTTTCAGTATATATATTGCAGTCCCCCAGCAAAATCCATCTTGAATACTGCATTCACTTTGACAAACATCTAATCTCTCAGAACTTCTAACATATTCCCATTTTTTGCAATTTCTCAAAAACTTCTACAAGTGAAAGAAATTGAGAAAGTTTCTAATTCTGAGTTTTTTAAAAAATCAGTAGTTTTCAAATAGGCAACCAAATTAAAATAAAGTTTCACTGCTAAATCTCCAATATACACCACAGTAATTCATTTTAATATTCTAATTATTTTGTCTAACAGAGCCAAAATGTAGCCCTTTAAAAAAAGACCCAAAACCAATACTATCTTAGCTTACTAAATATGAAACTATAACAATAAAATGACATCTTGGGATCTGAGTATTCTGAAATATGTAATACTAAACTCTCAGGAATTAAAAATATTCACATTTACGTAATAATCTGAAAATCTTTCAGCAGCAAACTACTGTGTCAACCTCCTTCTTGAAAGCAGGATCTTAAATCTTGAAGTATTAAGTAGCTGAAAATAACCAAGGATAAACCCCCAAATTTTTTATGCCATCCCTCCCATCCTGACACTGTCTCAAATATGGTATCTGAGTATCCATCTACTCAATAATCATTCAGAGACAGGAGACTATGAAAGAGGCTTGTTTTATTCACCATATGAGTTCTAACAAATTAGTGTTACCTATTATGAGGCTTCAAAGAACGTAATTATAAATTTCAACTGTTTGTGCCAATGCCTCTTGAAGACAAACCTCCCTCACAGCTACTAATTGGAAATATCAAAGAGCTTCAGAAGAAAGCAAATTCATCCCTTCTACACAAAAGCCCTCTACTCCTCCAGAAACCACTTACAAATCACAGTTTCCATCGATCAGTGGAAAAGAAATATATAGCCAGCCAGCATTTTAATTTCTACAAGAAACAGCCCACCAACATGCAACAGCCAAAAAAAAAAAAAAACCCCAAACCAAATACTCCAAACAAACCAAAACAAAAACAAAAGAAAAAAAAAAGGTGTAAGAAAACAAGGAACCAAAGAGAGTTTGAATGGCTTGGAAATTACCACAACAGACAAGGCTCTCCTGGGCACAGTGTGATACCTTTCTGACAGATGATCCACTGGCTGTGTAAGGATATTGTACTTACAATACTAACATGCATGGTGCTACAACGTTATAATACAAATTTTTAATCAGCCTTTATTAGTATTAGCATTTTCTAGTAAGTCTCTGGCATCTGAAGACTTCAAAGAGTACAACCATCTTTTCCTATGCTCAGAACATGTGCACAAGAAGCAATGATCACTGCCTTGAACAGTCCAAAATCTAATTTCAAATAGCATGAGTTTCCCAATAGTTTACTTTTCTTTGATGGAAGCATATGATCCTGAAAGCCAGCTTTTGGCCTTGTGCTCCTGTCAGTATTGAGAACTCTGTTTGAACTAAGAGGTCTATTTTGATGACGATGAGGATTCCAAGCCAGTTGCATGAAGGATCCTAGCTCAGTAACGACAAGAAATCAGGATGTTTTTGTCACTGTGATATTTTATGAAAATCCTTTTGCTAGGATTTTTCTCCTGAGAAGCTGAGAAGCCTCGGTAAAGAAATGTAAATAATAACTATCTGATGGCTGTGGAATGTGGTCTGGAGATGGCTTACCAGCAGGTGCATCTTTGATTGGTCTCATGTGAATTGTTTTTACTTGATAACCAGTGATGGTCCAGCTGTGTCAGACTCTCTGGTCAGTCACAAGATTTTATTATTCATTCCTTTCTAGCCTTCTGATGTCTCCTTTCCTCTATTTCTTTAGTACAGTTTTAGTATATAATTTTCTTTTAATATAATATATATAATAAAATAATAAATCAGCCTTCTGAAACATGGAGTCAAGATTCTCATCTCTTCTCTCATCCTGGTGACCCTCAAACACCACCACATGTTTTCTCTTGGATAGGAGCTCACTTTGGTTTGAAGTCCAAAGCTTGCAGAAAATATTTGTATGAGAGTCATTTTTTAAGTTAATGTATAGCAATATCTTTACAGTATTTCATTCATACCTGAAGACACTAATAGAGTCTCATTGATATTTCTCTTATTTTCTGTAGAACAATAACCTGAGAGACTGAAATATTATGGTTCATGGCTTGAACATTGTTATGAAGGACTTCTGGCCTATTATGGCAGAACTTTATCAAGAAGCTGCAAAGACCAAAGCCCACCCCTCTCTGAATAAGCCTCCTGATAGGAACTCAGGACTGTGAGTTAGCCACTATGCAGGAACTTGAGATAAAAGGCAATGATATTGCCCAATAATCTCAGGTAAAGGGAGAAGTGAACAAGGCTGAGGGAGAAGAAGGTAGTCACAAGAAAGCCAACCCCAGAAGCTGCCCTAAAAATCAACTGTGGCTGGGTTCATGGTAGGGGAGGCCATAATCCACAGGCTCATCTGCTGAGGCCAAGCTTGCACAGACTCCCCACAGCCAAGGAGGTGAAGAATTTTGGTGGCATAACCTCTGGTCAGAGGCAGTGAACACCCATCCTCCCTTACACAAACTGGCCCAGTTGTAAAATTCACCACTCCAGGAAGGCCACATACATGAGACATTCCTGTGAGAGGCAGATGAGGAGGTGTCATAAACCATCAAATACCCCCAAAGCATCCCCAGATTCATTCCTGAGGCCTTGCACCAGATGACTGCACGTGAGGCAAAGTGATGCAACAGACCCAGAGTCTGTTTCGAGAAACAGTCAAACATTTCCCCCAGGGGAGGCACCTGGGCATTCCCACCCAGCCTGAACATATATTGATCCATTGAACTCGTGTTTTGTGAGAATCTCACCACAGAGAAGACCAGAAGAGGATCAACAGGACACCATCAGGGTCCATAGAGCGGTGATATTTTCTAATTAATCTGCCTCTGTCACACACTTTCTCTCCCCCTCACTACCTTTTTTTCTATTGCTATCTCTCTATATCTACCTCACACTGACTGCTAAATACGATTCATACTATTGGCTTTGGCATGTAAAGGTTCACCTTGCACTTGAATTTGGGCAGAAGCATCTCCCTAATAATTTTAATAACCAGATCTTAACAACCTATAAAAGTTTTGACCCTATAAAGGATGCTACACTTGTTTAACTATATAATTTCCTGTGGAGGAAAGGCTGTACCTGCCTTTAGAACTAGACATCCCAAAAAACATTATTTTTCCGCTTGGTAGGCAAATAATGTCAAGATTTTATGCTATTTTCAATAGTAAGGGCTTATCATAATCTTCTATTTTATCTGTACATAACAGAACTTTTGTCTGAAGTTCTCTGATATATCCCACATCTCACAGCTACTTCATTGTACCATAATGATGTAATAGAAATTGAATTCACTGCACATACATATTAAATATTATTCACCTTCCTCCCGTCTTGATTCAGCTTTTTTTGTTTTGTTTTTTTTTTTTTTGAGTCTGTTGCTTCTTTTTTGGACTGAAAAAAAAATCCATACTATTTTTATGGGATATAAATTATTAATAGTAGTACAAAATACAGCCTAAATTTTTGGTCTTCTCACCCCCCCCCCCCCCCAATGTTTGCAACTTCTTTGCATTGCTGCTAAAAGAAGACAGCCTTGTCCCATTCTTAAGTTTATTGAGAGCAGCTTCAAAAAGCAAGGACGGATTAAATAAAAAAAACCAAAATGCCCAATTTCATAGATGTTTCTTTACCTTAAATTCACATTTTTATGGTAAGACATTAAAATGTACATAATATCTGTTTATGTCTTATACTACAGCATTAGGATCCACCAGCGTATATTTTGGAAGAATGTATGTCTACACCTCAAATTCAAAGAAAACCTTCTTGGGTCATCAACATCTGCAGTGTGCATTAGAGTACCACTAAAACACATTCCAGACAGGTCCTCACAGCGTTAAAATATATCTACTTAGAGGAAAAGTATGTTAAACACACACAAAACTACACTTTTATTACTAAGGTCAATTCCCGTATCACTTGAAAATAACATAATATCTTTTCAGGTCAAGTTTCATTTTATAAATGGAAAGTGAAACCTACCCTATTCTCTGAGGAGTGCTCTTCTGAAGGTAACACCAAATTCACCTTCAGATATTTTACTTCAAGATTATGATGGCCATATAACCTGAATCTGTAAATTATATAGCAAAGTCTTAATATGGCTGGGTATCTTAATGTAATTTTTATGCACTTAAAAGAGTTTAAAAGCAGAGTGATTGGACCTCTAGAAGAGGATCATGTTAATAAAACAAGAATGCATTTGAGTTGTAGAATCCCCACCTTCAGGGGATTCAAATGATTCAAAAGCCCCACACTAATGTATTCTCCCACCAGACCTGGCATAGCCAGGTCCCTGGAACTTGAATTGAGCTCCCTCAGCAGTTGGGCAGCTCAGACTCCTAATCTGGCAACCCCGTTTTTAGACAGCAGAACAGAAAACCAAAAAATTAATATATAAATAAATAAATAATATACAATTTATAAAGAACTAGAAAAAAAAAAAAACAAAACAGCGGATCTGTAGAAAAAAAAAAAAAGAGAAACATTTTAGGGGTTACCATGAAAAACTGGGAAGGCAATGAATTGTGTATAAATAAACTGAAGAATTGAATTTTAAAATAATTGAAAATCAAATATTCCAAGGGCTTTTAAAAGTAAAAGTCTTCATGGATTGTTTTCATCCAATATTTCTTTAAATTTCTGAGAATATATATATATATATATTTGTTCTGAATAGTGTTTCTTCCTCTATTCTCATCCATGAAAGTTTATGAAGCAAATATCCATTATATGAATACTCTGCTTCTGAGAAATTCAAAATGCTTTAAATTCTTTCTTTGCAAAACCTGAAGGTAACTGGGCCTTTAAATTCAGACCTTAAAATACTCAGCAAACTGAAACTATGAATATTTTTCACTAGGTGAGGAGAAATACATTTTCCCTATTGTCTAGCTGAATCAAATGCTACTCATAATGATAATAAATTTTCTTAGAAAAAAATGAAGAATATCCTTCAGCCTTCTCCTGTACAGCTGCAGTTACTGTCAGATTGGCCTGTTCGCAACATCTTAACCTAAAAAGTTAACTGAACAGCCAACATCTACAAAGATCATTTTTAGGCTTTTAGGTTTCTAAAAGAGACAATAGAATTATAAATGTCAGTTGACCCAGAAATGATACAGAACACAACAGTCTGTTCTTTCTAAGTGCAAGGTGATGGTGGTGTTGATCAGTAGTACAAAGTCTGCAGCAGGAATGGAGTATTCGTGTCAGCCTGGAGGATCTTTTTATTTTCCTCTCCCCCAGCAGACAAGTTTCAGTAGCAACAAATCTTTGATAATGGAATGAGGAGCTGGAATGAGAAGCAGTTCTCGTTTACTCAGCACATTGTAGCCTAGTGAACAAATCCAAGCGATGTGAGAAGGTTTTAGAAAACATGATCTTCAGTTTTGGTTTTGTTCTTTTTTTTCTTAAGGCTCTTTTAATATTTCATTTCTAAAAAACCCTGTGGTTTACATACATATGTGTGAGGTAGTTTGGTAGTTTATGAGTGGGTTTCTACACCATATACAACTACAAATCCACTCACTCAAAATGCATTGTGAGACTACCAGGGAAATGTCACTTCTTCCAAAAACTAAGTCACTGTAGGACAGCAGCAGATCAATCATCCCCTAATTGTGATTCAATCTGGAGTGCAAAGAATTTAGCTGAAGTAAAGTTGAAAACTTTTGTTGTCAATTTTTTTTTCCTAGGTTGAAATCTATGTTGGATTTCTTTTCATAGGCAAGTAGAAAAAGCTGTTTGAAATGTTTAAGCTGAGTCTTAATACAAATTCATGTACCTCTGAGACATTCAAATTGAACTGTGGTAGTAAGTAACATTTTAAAGGTCCTTATTTGAATCAAAGATTCTGGAAACTGCTTTTGCAAAACTATGTAGCCTGGATACAAGGACTTAGCTTCATTAATTCAAATGCTGAAGTTCTTTCATATTTTAATGGACAACTCTCAATGGAAACACTTCCAAAAGAATGGAATCAAAAGGATTATTTTTGATAAGACACATCATTGGTATTGGCAGAGGTCATAGATAATCACCAAGCTAGCACACCACTGACACAATTTCAGGGACTGCAGCAATGGTATGTCTCAACAAACTGCACTGGAAACACTCTGGAGTCTCAATCTAAAATCCTTAGTGAAGGCACTGTAATACTGAATATGGGTTCAGGTAATAAATATTTAGGTGAAGCCTTCTGGGAAGCCCATGGAAGATCTGTCAGCAAAAGAACAGACCCTTCATTTCTTCATTGTTGGTTATTTCACTACAGCAATGAACCCTATGGCCCAGAAAACCAGACCAAAAAAATTACTTTTCTGGTAAAAAAAAAAATCTTCCTTATCTTAAAGCACTGAAGGCACCAGATTGTAAGAATTACAAATTAGGCTTAATCCTTGATTTGATCAACACATAGAAACAAATCTTTGCATTATTTTTCTGAAGTCTTACAATAAAGTCAGCTTTTAATGGAAAATCTCACTCCATCTAGAACCAACAAACTTTGCTCCCTCACTACTTTGCACCAGTTTCAGTGACATAGGACACATTTTAAGTACTGTCCCTTAATTTAAAAAAATTCTTGAATAAAATTGCATTAAAATAACCCACACTAAGATAATGTTTCCACGATTCAACAAATGTTTCTTAACCAATGTTTTCAAAAATTGGAAGAGTCCTGCAATAATATTCTACTTGCCAAGTTTCCACCCACAGAAATTCAAATTTCTGGATTATAATTAAATCTCTTTGGAAAAAAAAAAAAAACAAGTGACAGAATACCATATAGTAGCAGGGCTGTCATTGTGCCAGTTTTTGCAAATGCTAAGATACCAAAAGTTCCTTAGGGATGAGTCCTGTCTTGGCAATAAACAATGCAAAGCAGATAATCATGTGTCTGTAAATTACTTCTATATTACTACTACATTTATTGTTTTATATGATTGTATTAATCTTATATACATTTATTATAAAGCTTTTCTACAGGTATTACTGTATCTTGCATATGAATTTTACTGTAGGCACCCAAATACTTTGTACTGCTGATAACAGAAAATTCTGCCAACCACAGAATGCATATTCATCACTGAGAGACTAGTCAAGAATCCCAGAATGCCTTCAGCATGAATGTGTTATTGTGTAAGAAAAAATTATTCTATGGTGCATGAACTGTGCACTGCACAGACCACAGACCACAAAACCCTTATTTTGTAGATATGCCCAGAAAAGCACCAAGAGCAAAAGCAGTTGTTCTAACAAAATTGTATTTTCCAAATATTGCTAGGATAACTCAGGAAGAACAGTTTTCTACACTAACACTGGGAGGTAGTAATATCTGAGGAATATTAAAACCCTACATGCGACCTCAGCAATTTCTTTTACCCATTATAGAAACAACGAGTCTTTGAACTTAATCTGGTCTAACTTTGTGCGAACATAAGATCACGCAGATGGAATGGATCTCAGTATTTGAGCTGCATTTCGAGGTCAAAAAAACCCCACAACACTTTGACAGGATGTAATATGTAGCTTCTTTTTTCTTTATTCTTTGACACTTCCATTCATTCCATCTCAGAATTCAGTGAAGCTGAAAGAGGCCTAACTTTCGGGTAGTTAATTATTTCAGGCTAGGAGCTACTGTGCCTTTCAATTTTCTCCTGATTGCAGCACTACAGAGCAGACTGTGTTTGGAAACAGAGACAGTGAATTTAACTGGAGTATGACAAGCAGTAATGTATGCTGGATAATATGCTTACCTAATATCCTTCATTTAAAATGCGCAACACTGTAGGGAAAACGCAAAACACTTTGAAATACAATCAAAGCTATTCATATTTAATACTTCAAACAAGAGATCTAAAATGTTGCAGAGGTGACAACATATTCCAGAAAATGCCAGCGTTTAGTCTTGTCAAATTATAAAATAATAAGCTTCTATTTCAGATTCTCTGAAAAGGCAATTAATTGTGAAACTATTTCACAAAAGAACTTTGTGCCTCTGTCTGAGTCTAATGAACAAAACAGAGATATGATACATCATTTGTGTATTTTCCAATAAACAAGTGCTAGGCACAAACTGCAGAGCTTTCTGAGATGACTTCTCAGTACAACAGGTATTGTAAGTAAGTGCAAATGCTGTATCCATCATCCATTTAGAGCAACACAAAAAAATATTATAATCAGTGACATCCTCAGGTCTACCATCAGCGTGTCCTGCAGTTTTGAGTCTCAGATCTGCAGCAAATTATCTTAATTTATTTTGCATAGGGGCAAAAGTAGGTAAATTTAAAAAAACCAACCAAACAAACAACATCAAACAACTTTCACATAATGAAATATTTCTATGTATTTACACATTTAAATATGAATAAGTTTGTGAATAAGTATCTAAATATAGAAAACTGATTATATTAACCTTAATAATTTTCATGGTCTGATCAGATTCCTGCAAATGAAGAATTTTTTTTTTTTGGAAACATAAGAGACAATAGCCTCTCTGTAAATTACTAACTTGTAAATATTGTTTGCAGCTCTATGCACAGTGGCTGAATATCTGCATTATTCACACAAAAGCCAGCAAGCATTTTTTTGGGGGACTAGATTCCACAACAGCAACAAGAGAATCTTTGTTGAACCAGGTACAGCAATTTCTACTCAACATGCTAGACCTTTAAGTAAAACACAGTCAAAATAAAAATCTCCTTGATTTCTTACCAGAATTTTCTTCTAGTAAATTCAGAATGTAAGGAAAAAAAGACTATCTGATTGCACCATGCCTTAAAGACAAGATCCTTTGGAGAACTATTTATGGTTTAGCATGTCAACTGATTTTGCCTTTGAGCAGAGTATAAAATCACTGTAATTAAATTCAATAACAATCCAATTATTTATCTAGTGAAAACTAGTAATAAGGTAATTCAAATCTAATGTTAAAAATTCGACATAAAATGAAGTTGAAAGTATCCATTAAATTTTAGTCTTCATTTTCAGCTCCAGTTCTAGTTTGCCAGTACCATGGACTCATTTAACAAAAGTGTACTTGAACACAGTCAGCAAGGTTCTTAATCTATAAAATGGAAGAGAGAACTTAGAAATCCACAGACTTTTTAAATTTCTTATGACTCATAGTACATATGTGGTTCCTACATGGCTAAGACATCAAATAGGATCTCTGACTTTATATCTGTATTTGTCATTCTTAGGAGTATTATGGGACAAAAAAAGACAGATCTGTCAGAAGTGCTAAGGGTACAACTGTCTTTTCTCTATTTCAGCTATACACGCCTGGATATATAGATGAAAAGAGGCTTTTTCACCATCACACATGCACTGCAGCTGCATCCATCTTTAGTGTTCTAAACTCAGTTCTGTTTTTGGAAAAAATACACTTCAAATTGGAAAAGACTTGAGGAATTCTTATGACAGGGATACACCTTTAAAAATCATCCAGCAATGAAAAATGGAGATAAGAAATCTATTTAGTTTATTCAATATAACCTAGATATTTCTTGATTCTGCTATTTGTATTATTTTCTGTATTCAAAGCCTACAATATCAAAAAGCAACAGAGAACTGTCCTCAAGTGTAAAAAGCACTTGAGATTTTTTTAAGCTTTCTGAGAGAGAATAAACATATTCAGCTGTAGTTGCACAGCTGTATTTCAATACATGAAGTATCTCTACTGCTCTGAAAATAAAGTATTTATGATAAATACCCTTTAATTTTCTTTTGCTTGCATTCAGAACAGCAGCTCAAGGGCAAAATATATGTATGCTTGGTTACAGACAGCATGTGATTTAGTAACTCTGCAGGTATTAATGACCGTGGACATTCAAGATATGAGGTCCTTCCTCCTTTTCTCTGTCATGCTTTATGTTGTGAATTTAAAAATTCTTATTTTTAGTTTCATTCTCTCCCATCATCTTTCTTTACCCACCCTACATATTGAATCAGCACTGTTCTTAGGATCAAAATGTAAATATCTGTTCTGGAGGAGACTTGTTTCAGTATTGATAATCTCACTTAGGAGAAAAATATATGTATCAGAGGCAAAAACAACTCCAAATTCTCTATGTCAGTATCTTTCATATTTTGGAACTTTTAAAATCAATTCTACCCCAGTGAGCCCTGTAGAACATAGAAAGGAGTAAGAATCAGTAAGAAAATGAGATCTCATGAGAAAGTGGCAGATGTGTCCAGTGCAGACACCTTATCCATTAGATCATGCCATGTATCAATTTGGGGGCTGTCACATTGCATTCCTTACAATTTATTCAGTGAGGAAGGAAAGGGAACAGAAAGTAAATAATTTATAAGAACTTCAGCTAGGAGAACCTGTTAATGCCTTTTTTCCGCTTACATCAACTAGTTTATTTTTCTAGGAAAAGGACAAATCTAGTAGTTGAGAAAATGGAATAAAGGCAACTGAAAGACTAAAAGTCATGCATTTGGCAGTAGAGGATTGTGATGGGATCCTGTGACACACCAATTTCTGTCAACACTTCTTTCTGCAAAAAAAGAGCATGGAAAATGCAGAGGAGCCACTGTATACTGTGCCTTTGTTACATGAACAGCCTCACGTTATTTGGGATTGCAAATAGCAACATATTCACAGCCACTGATATAATGGAAGCATTGTCATGCTTTGGGTTGGGAGGGACCTTAAATATCATCTAGTTTTAAAACTCTTTCATAGGCAGGAACAGTTTCCACCAGACCAGGTTGTTCAAAGCCCCGTCCAGCCTAGTTTTGTATACTTCCATGGATGGGGCATCCTCAACCTTTTTATCAACCAGTTCTAGTGCCTCACCACCCTCACGGGAGAGGATTTTTTCGTAATACATAATCTACACCTATCCTACTCCATCATCAGGCCATTTCCCCATGTGCAATAAATGCCCTTGTGAGAATTCCCTCTCCAGCTCTCTTGCAGGCCCCCTTTAGGCACTAGAAGGGGCTCAAAAGTCTCCCTGGAGCCTGGCTGAACCACCCAGCTCTCTCAGCCTGGTTAAATAGAAGCAGGAGGTGTTCCAGCCATGTAATCATGAAGGATTTGATTACAGTCCTTCAGGACTCAGGACTTGATTCCAACAGGTCAGCATCTTTCTTGTGTTGAGAGCCCCAGAGCTGGACACAGTATTCCAGGTGGGTCTCACAAGAACAGGGTAGAGAAAGAAAATCCCCTTCCTACTTCAGGGGTATGTAAAGCACAGACAATGACACAAATTGCACAGGAGAACTGCAATATGCAGCATCATACGATGCAAAGCCTCTTATGCAATTAAAGTGGGTAAATCTCTAAAAAGATGACAACATTACCTTTCTGGCTATGCTTTCTAAAATTTCAACTCCTGTATTTTATTCTGAATAAATGACGCAACTGAGGGCTCATGTACTGTGAGTGCACAGTCTGGATCCCTCCCTTCTTCAAAAGTCTTTTAAATAGATTAGAAGTGCTTGCTCTGAATTGTTTTGAAGCAACAATTTCCTGGACAGGATTACATTGACAGTTTAAGAAACTAATCTTCTACAAAGCAGATTTTACCATTGTAAGATTAAATATTTCAAGCATGCAAACCTGATAAAAGCTCAAAGAAAACCCACAAAATTGAGAGTAAAGCAACCCATGTCATAGTGCTTGTTGTTGGTTTGTTGGTTTTTTTTTTCCCTTTATTGTTACAGTATCCTCACACAAATATTTTTTACTTTTTTTTTGTTTGTTTGTTTTTTTAAATACTCTTTCTCCTTTATAGAAATTTAAATTTTGGAATTCAATATTCTGGACTGAAGTGGGTAACTTCATTAAGTTTGTTTTTCTCTGAACACAAACCTTGCAGTCAGTCAAGTGAATTATTATTTAAAAATAATGAATGCCTTATAGAAACATACTTTGGCATCAAAATCAGTTCGAGAGGGAGCTAAAACACAACAGAGTGTCTTTCAGAATACATGAATAAAGTTTCTGAAGCTAAAGCAAAACAACTAGTTAAAGGGTCCTCGTTAGAATGTGACTATTTACTTGTTTGTGAACATCTGTATATATAAAATGCATTGAAATTCGGTGATACAGAGTAATAAAATTTAAAAAAAAATCATATAGGTTTATACCCAATGCTTTTATTTCATTATCTTCTTTTATAAGACAGTGGTTCCTATGTGCCTAAATCTTCACAAAGCAGGGTCACCAGCGACTACTTAAAAACTCACAGTTTGTGACATAAAGCTAAAATTTTCATAATGGGCAGTTTCACTGAATTCATATAATATTAAACATAAGCAGTAACATGTACTGAGGTGGAGAACAGGAGCTTTCCACTTTTCATTCCAATGCCTCTTGCTGATTACACGTCTCGCAATTTTTGAAACAGGTAGTGTGAACCAATTTACTTGTATCAGCAGAGGGATACAGGACACTCAAAGTCCAGTGCAGTATTTAACACCATAAAGTTACAACTTTGCCCTGGCATCTGGGGAGATCATAAAAGCAAAAGGATGGAGCAGGAAACTCAAGCACATTCCAGATTAAATTAAACTGGTGCCCCCAGACTGAAAAGGCTCACCAATGTGGTTTAAAACTGTCTGAGAGTCCTGACATGAATTTAGACATAGAGGGCTCCTCACAATGTGGAAAGCAAGTGTCTCTGATGGCACCTTGAGTGGAGCTTCCAGAATGTTTCACAATGAAATCTACTTTAAACTCTCCAAACCTGCCATTTGAGCTCAACCAAGAAACAGTAAATAAAAAACGGTGAGAAATTCTTTAAAATAATATTGCTGCTCTGAAGCAAA